>CM066033.1:775950363-777376604 GCA_033557465.1 Ichthyophis bannanicus
CCTCTGCCATTGTGCCCCACTCCCTTTCCCCTCACCCCCCGGCTCTGCTCTCGTCAACCGGTTCATCCTCCCCACTCTTCACTCGCATCTTTCGAGTCAACGAAACCACCCACCGTGCTTTGTCACTCTTGTCCCCCCCCGTGCCGGGCTTATTTCCACAGCGGGCCGCTACTAGACAATGATGTAGGACCCCCGCCTCCCTCCGGGGTATCTACTTCTTCTAGAAAATGTAACATCCATGTTTCAGGCTTTTGTTGCACTTTATATCCTGTCATCGCATGTTTCACTTCCTCAAACCCCATCGTCCAGTATGGCCCGCACCAGGGCACACTGCCACCACATCTGCATTCCAATCCCCCCGCTCAGAGCAACCCCCCTAGCATTGGTCGTCCTGTCCGAGTTTAGCTTTCATGCGACGAACTGGCGTCCAGTACCCATCTGGACAGCACCTTATAAGCATTTTCCTTTAGGGATGCAGAGATAGAAACATGCGCTGTGGTCCGGAGCCAACCTTGGTCCACACCTCCTCACTCCACACACTACCCCCAGATCTTCCCGCCATTTCAACATATACGGTAGTCTACCCTCCCCTATCTCCATCAAACCCCTATATATTCGTGATACTACCCCCTTTTGTCCCAAATACCCGAAGCATCAAACCTCCAACCAACTATACTACGTCCCCCACAGGTCCTTCCACACCCTTTGCTGCCGTAAGACCAATGACAGAGTTGCAAATAGGCCATACTAGTTCCTTCCCTGTCAACCCGTAGCGATCCTTACTACCCTCAAACCCATATATGCCCTGGTTATGCAAGAGTTGGGATACTTGCGTCTACCCACCCTTAAAGCCCACCTCCGAAAGGTTCCGCACATCCGGCCCCTGCCCCCTTCTCAAAAACACTGCCTCTATTCCCATTCCCTGTGTGTATCCTTTTCCCCCCCGACACCACCTGTTTGTTTGTACCATTTCCACACTTTCAAACTATGCACTATCATGGGCTTAAGACTGTTTAGAATCTGCGCCCCCGCTCCTTCCCCCCATATCACCTCTCTCCATGTCCCGCCCCCCCCCCATCTGTTCCTGCTTCCATCTGCACCCATTGGTTGCCCCTCGTTTCGCTGCCCACTCATAGACTGTTTTTCAGTTGCACGGCCTCATAGTAGGCTGAAGGAGTTTTTAAGACACAGTTCACCCTGCCTCTTAAGACAGATATAATTCTGACTGTGTGTCTCTTGGAGCCCTCTCTTAATCTTTGAATAATTTCTGCATTGGTTAAATCATTTATACTTTAGCAACATAAAATTTCTGAAGAAGGAATTTTGAATCACCTTCTCTGAATGGAGAAGAGAACATGGTGCTCTGCTGAAGCTTTGTTTCACTTTCCTATTGAAGTTACATCACCAGCCAAGGATTTGGGAGAAGCGAGGCAGGGATAGGTTTTGTTTTGTCCTGCTTGTGAAAAAGTTTCCGCATGATAGCCGTTCATGTTGACAACCTCCCCTAATGATCAAAAATATGTGGACAATCAAATCAATATGTGAAAAATCCAAAAATGTACTCACATTTATCTAAATATTCTCAAATATTCCCCAATTTCAAAATATTTTTGGATGCATCAGATATGTCAAAGGAGCACCATAAACACATTTACTGCTCCTCTCATTTAAAATCACCGATCCATAATTTTTTCAATGTCCATATTCTTCAAATGCTAGATTATCATACTCAGTAATATGTGCATTATAACAAGCGTATTTAATATTTTACTGAAAACAGTGTGACCATCTCCATAAAAGAATCCTCCTCCAGCGTCTTTACTCCTGAAGGCTATGCTGCTGAATCATCAAGTTTGAAACATTCTCCCGACGTCCTACCACATTTTGAAAACATTTCTGCTTCTTAGCAAGTAACTTTCTACTCAGTCCAACATCCCATTATTGTAGATGATATCACCGTTCATGCCAGCATTCTGTCTTTATGCTGCATTGTAGAATATAATGTCCCAGCAACACCGTCAGCCCTAATTTAAACATCACCTGAGTTCTTTCTACCAATCACATTACACATGCATGCTAACCAATCACAACTTATGTCTATAGCATATCAAATCCTCTTGATACCACCCCCCCCCACCCACTTCCTATTCCAAATATCACAGCCTCACTCTAAATCACGGATAACCACTCAATCTCCGTATTCAAACCCGCCAAGCAATGCCATCCCTCATCCCGAAAATCCTATATTCTTCCTTCAGGTTCAGTCTATCTCCCATGCCAATTTGGGAGCTTTGATCAATTTACATGCCATTTCAAATGACAGAACAGATGTGCCCTTCAATGCACAGTGTTCCACTATTGGTACCAACTCATTTTAAATGTCTGCAAATGACTTCTAAGTTCAATTAAACATTATTTGCATGGCCTCTTTGTACATCCTACATATAACAATGTCCAATGACCCACACTATGAAATACTACCAATTATTAATTACAGATACTGTGGGTACCAGCCTTAAAAATTTCCCTTATGTTGCTAATGTCCCCGCTCCATGGATTGCTACACAAACTACGCTTGCCACTTTCACATGGCCCACTGGTCCTGCTCCTTCTCGTGTTGGTTCACACACTGTAGGGCTGTTCTAAACTATACATATCCTTTTAATATTGGCTGCCCCTAGTAGTTGCGATCAATGGACATTGAGAATACCTGTGTTATCTGACAATGTGCCAGAAACACTGAAGAGATTGCCATCACTTTATAAAAAGATGACACCGACACAATGTCATTCTGTTTTCTTGTTCCTGTCTGCTTATAGCACAACAACAGATTTGATTAATATATGTGACGGCAGGTTTTAGAAAGGTCAGGTACTGTATGTGTTTGCTGCAACCATCCAAGATGAAACTTCTCAAAGTTCTATATGCCAGTCTTAAAGCGAATGGGTGGAGCTGTGTAAGGCCATTTTCAATTCAACATATCCCTGCCCCTCACCGTAAACGTGTCTGTCAGAAGAAGCCATGATGTGCAAGGCAAACATGGGGATGATACAGACATGCGTAGCAGAATACCCCCGTTTTAGAACCATGCACATCGTAAATATTGAAGTGGGGATCCTGGCCCCGTGCATGTGTCCATGCTTGTATTTCAGAATGCACAGGTTCGCCATTTCATCAGAGACATGCGAAATCAGGCCCTTCTAAAACTGGTCTTAGAACATTTGTTGTGATTTGCTCATGCGAATCGGGTCATGTTCATAGCAATCAATTTATGAAGTAGATCTTCTAAAATAACCTCCTGAGTGGATTCCCGCTGAGTCAGCAGGATGGGGGGAGAAGCCAGTGGGGGGGCGGGGGTGGGGCGGCCGGTGGAGCGTTGAATCGGGAGAGAGCAGGCCAGCCCGGCAGTATGTACAGGACCGATTCAGTTTCATGGGGCAAAGGGAAACGTGCTGCTTATTCCCACCTCAAAGGTGGAATAAGCAGCACCAACGCACAAGCGATCAGGCCCAGGGACCCCCCCGGGGCAGTGGCCGGGTGCAGGGGGGTCCCTGCTACACGATCCAGGCCCTGGCAGGCAGCCATGGGTGGGGCATGGCAGGGACTAAGGGAGGATGGCCAAGCCTGGGGCAGCTGAGGGAACCTGTCGGTAGATGACATTCTCGCAGGTAAGCGGGGGCACGCCAGGCCATCCTTGGTCATGATTTCAATGTGCTGCGGGAACGTTTTGTTCCCGCGGTCCTGGAAATTGGAATTAAAATGGTCCCATCTTGCTCAGGGCCGTCCGACAAACAACAAACTGTTTTGGAGCTTCAACAACAGGTCGCTTGCTTATGTGAAAACACACTAAAAAAAATCACAACAAACTAAAATCCACATTACATAAAACACATTACTCCTTGTACTTACAGTAAAAAGTACCTTCATTTGGCTCCCTATCACACTTAGAATAAAATATAAAAATAGTACTATGGCATTCTTCAAGATCCTAAATTACCCAAACGCAACTAGCCTTCAAGCCTAATAAATAAAGCCCCTGATAAAGTAGAGAAAGAAGAACGCATGGACCAGAAAACCTTCTGCTCCATCCACTCTTAAGGGACAACAATAAACGTCAACAAACCTACAAAAGAGCATTCACATAACTTGCACTACTTTATCTGGAACTCTCTTCCGGATGACCTTAAGATCTTGTGAAACTATTTGACTGTTTGACCAAAGCAGAGGTAAGTGGCCTCCATGCGATATCGGAACCGCAGTCTCATTTAATTCAATGGGGGCCGCAGGCTCTGCTATCACACAGAGGCCAGAGTTGTTTTATGACCGACTGCTTTGTAAACATACCCCTATTGGCTCTGAACTAAGGAATAGACTCAAAACATATCTGTATCATAGGAAATACTTTGGGACAGAAATACAGTAAGGGGCATGTTTATCTGGAAAAACGGAACTGTCCTTAACAATGCGCTCTGTGCCATTAAATCCAGCGGCGCGATAAGTGTACGCGTTATCCGGCGCGATAATGGTGCTTTAATCAGCGTGCAGATACCTTAATCGCGTGATACGTGCAGCGGAGCGGCTTGCAATCCGGAGGCGCTGAAGGCGGGGAAGGCTCCCGATGGGCATAGGGAAGGCTCCCCCAAGGGGCGGAGAGAAGGGGTCAATGGTGATTATCAGTGTTGGGGGGGATGAGTGCTCCCCCGCACACTAACGTTGTGAAATCCGAGGCTGAAAACTAACGGGCCAAGTGGAAAACTCTGGCGTTAGAGCTGAATTTAAAGGGAAGAGAAAACCATTTCTGTCGGCAATGTGACAGCAAAAACCAGGGAAACCTACAAAAAAGTGATAAAGTGTGAAACCATGTGCGACGGAGAAACAAAAGGGCAAAAGCTAAACATTGAAAATGACCCCAACACAGGGGCACGCCCGTCCAATGGAGCAAGAAGTGTTTCTTTTTGCACAGGGCCCCCCCGCGTGTTCAGGGGGCCCCGCGCTAAAAAAAACATTCTGCTTTTTTTTTTTTTTTTTAAATTACATTTAAAAAAACAAAACCTGTTCTCTGGCTGCTGCCGGCTGCCGCCGCGCTGCTTTCCTTACGCAGCAGCGGCAGGAATGGAGTGTCCCCGCGGGGCCGCATCTCCTCGCCGTTTGAGCCCTCTTGCAAGGGCTTTGCAGGATTCGCGAAGGGAGAGTGCCTCCCTCGCGTCTCTGTAAAGCCCGCAGGGTGCTAATGGGAAATTTCCCATCAGCCCCATCGCGTCTAAGAGGGGCAGATGGGAAATTTCACCATTAGCCCCTGTGGGCTTTCACCAGAGACGCGAGGGAGCACTCTCACCTGTCGCGAATCTGAAAGCCCTTTGCAGAGGGCTCAACGAGGAGAGGGGGCCCCGCGGTACAACTCCACTGTCCTGCCCGTTTGCTGCTGCGACGGACGCGGCAGCGTGGCAGCAGCTAGAGCCAGTTTTTTGTTTTTTTTAAATTTGTTCCAGAAAGGAGAAGGGAGAGAGGAGAAAAAGGGAAGGGAAAGGGGGGGGTGGGGGGGGGGTGGGGGTTTTAATAGACCTGGTAATGGGCTGGTGGTCGGCTGATGGAGGCTGTCCTGGAAAATGGAGGTGTATGGTGTGGGGTTAGGACTGGAAAATGTGCTGGGGGGTGGTTAGGACTGGAAATGGTGCTTGTGGGGGGTTAGGGACGGGAAATGGTGCTGGGGGGGGTTAGGACTGGAAATGGCTGGGGGGTTTAGGACTGGGAAATGTGCTTGGTTGGGGGGGTTAGGAACTGGAAAAGTGCTGGGGGGGGGTTAGGACTGAAGAAATGGGCTGGGGGGGGGTTTTAGGACTGGCTTAATGGGGCTGGGGCTGATGTAGGCTGACTGGAAAATGTGAGCGGTGGGGGGGTTAGGCCTGGAAATGGGCTGGGGGGTTTAGGACTGTGAAATGTGCTGGGGGGGTTTTAAGACTTGCTATGATGGGCTGGGGCTAGATGGAGGCTGACTGGAAATGGGTGTGGGGTTTTTAGGACTGGAAATGGGCTTTGGGGGGGTTTAGGACTGGAAATTGGGCTAGGGGGGTGTTAAGACTGGTAATGGGCTGGGGGTTGATGTAGGCTGACTGGGAAATGAGGGTGGGTGATGGGGTTAGGACTTGGGAAAGTTTGTGCTGGGGGGTGGTTAAGACTGGATAAATTTGGCGCTGTGGGCTGATGGGGGCTAGTCTGGCAATAGGGTTGATGGGGGGGTTAGGATTCTAATGGGCTAATGGGGGGCGTTAGGACTAGCTACTGGTTGGGCTATGGGGGACGCGTAGGACAGGAAATGGACTGATGGGGAGGGGTTGATAGAACTTGAGGGTGGGCTGATGGGTGGTTAGTACGGGTAATGGGCTGTGGTGCTGATGGGGGGGGTGGGTGTTAAGGGACTGTCATCGTGCTATGGGGGGCTGACTGGGAAATGGGCTGATCGGGGTTAAGACTAGGACAGTGGGCTGATGTGGGGTGGTTAGGACTGGTCAATCGGGTTTATAGGGGGGGCCTTAAACTGAAATATGGGGGTTGATGGGGGCTAGGACTGGTAATGGGTTGGGGGATTGCTTATGACTTGGACAATGGGACTGAGTGGGAACGTGGAGGCTTGAACTACGGCAAATAGCTTTGATGGGGAGGGAGCCTTGTAGAATGGAACATGGGCTGTGAGCGGAAAATCAGGAGCTAGGACTTGCAAAATGGGTCTGATGGAGCAGCTAGGATAGGACTGGGAAATGGGCTAGGTTGGGGTGGTGAGCTATAGATTGGAAATGCGGCTGTGGTGGGGGCTTGAATTGAAATGGACTCATGGAGGGGCTTAGAAACTGGAAGTAGGCCTCATGGGGGGCTTAGACTGGAATTGGGCTTGAGTGGAGGGGGAGCTAGGATTTGACATGGGCTGATGGTGGGGCTAGGAAAAGACTAGAAATGGGCTGATGGGGGGCTAGGATGGGTAATGAGCTGATGAAGTGACTCAGACTGAAAAAGGATGGGGGAGCTAGTACTGTAACTGGGCTGATGCAGGGACGAGACGGGAATGGAGGCTGGGTGAGTACTGGAACTAGAAGGGAGCTGATGTTGGGGGAGGATTAGAATGGGATGGGGCTGGGAGAGTAAAATGGAGAGGGGAAAAATATTTTGTGTGGGAGGGATGAAAAATCTACAATTGGCCGGGTATTGGGAGAGTAAGTGGGGATTGAGGATGGAGGGGTAAAATTTGTGTGGTATGAAATAAGAATGAGGAAAGAGCAAAAGGAGAAAGATTAGTATGTTAAAGCAGATGTAGAGAGAGAGGATGGAAAGAAAAACTAGAAGAGAGAAGAAAGGACAAATGGACAGCAGACGATTGAGAGTTAGCAGAAAACATGAACAAACAAGAAGAAAGTGTCTGTAACAATTGCAACTGAAAAAAAATGCACAAAAAGGTAGAAAGATATCTCTTTATTTTGAATTTATTAACTGGAATATGAAAGCTCTGGGAAATGTGCATCATTAACGTCTGCGCTTTGTTTGGTACAAGAGGAAATTGATTTATAGTTTTATTTCTACAGTGTTGTTGTACATTCCAAGTTTGGCTTTTGGGGTTCCCAGTTTAATTATTGCCTTCCTGTTTCTAAATTGTGATTCCTTGTTTGGTGATGGTCTATGTTCTGCATGTGTAACTGAGCTGAGGTATTCTGTTTATGTAATTCCTATTTGACATTGCCACTTGTTCTCTTTCCCCAGTATTCCTCTGAAATGTACTGGTTTAATATTTGCAGTGTTTCCTTTTGATAGGTAGGGTCTGGTGCTTTGTGAGTCCTGGTAATGCTGTCAGGATACAGCGGGTTTGCTATGGGTTCTAAATGGGCAGCGTTTGTAGTAGTTCCTAATGTGCCTGGCGGTTGGCACTGGATTATAGTAATGTAGAAATCTTTTAGTCTTTCTTTATCCATACACTCATTAAGAGACATGTTTACTAAAAGTTAGTGAATGGTAACATTATGCAAATATTTATGCAAATAAGACAACTTATGCAAATGAGGCCCCGCACCGAGTCTCCGCACATGGCCCCGCACCCCCCTTGGGCCGCCCCTGCCCCAACAAAATATAAAAAAAACATAACCAAGCTGGGCAATAGTGATATTAATTGGAAACATCAAAAAACACTCCCCAGAAAGCTCCAAAAAAAAGATATGAATTTTGGAAAGGTCTACGCTCCGTCCCCATACAAAGTGAATGATCCCACAGTGAAATTTGTCAGACGGCTGCCTAGGGTGAGAACTTACACAATCTTGACGATGCATATATTCATATGATTCTTGCAAGGTTATTGTGGTATTGTAGTTCATTCACTCCCAAACACAGCTGATGACAATAATTTGAGTTGTGAAACCAAGTGGTAAGATCAATAAAATACTTCTTTTATTGATGGGGTTTAATTCACCCAGCACATTGTATGCTTGATAGCACTATAAATGAGGTTACTTGCTTGCAGTGTTTAAATGGATAACAAAAAGTCACAAAGTAAACCAGAAAACAACCTTCAGCTTTGTCAGGCAATTAGCTAATGTTTTCTTAGCAAATAATTACCAAATACAAAGGCACAACGAAAAGAATAAACTTTGCTGGTTAGGTTAACTTCTGCTTATTTTCCACGCTGATCTCAGCAGTGATTCTCCCTTGCTCACACACACAATCAGGTGCAGCCCTAATTACTATCCATGGACCAGCTGAAAGCCTTTAGCTGGCTGGCTGCTACTGTGTGAGCCCAAATCCTGCTTTAAGAGCTGTTTGCAGTGGAAATAAAGAACAAAGTTAGGTTTCTTTGTGATGGCTGATGTGTTTGCTCATAGAAAACTAGCAATAGCATTTAGATAAAGAACAGTCCATGTAAATAGTTTCATCTGCTGTATTTCCCCCCTGCATCAACAATCATAGGGTCAATATCATACATTGGCACAGATGAGTCTTTCATTAAGGCACTATCATGAGAATGCTTATTCCCTTGCTGCCATTCTCTATTATAGATAGGGTCTGGATCAGTGTTCATACCTGAGCCTCTCCTGCTATCATTATTCCTCTCTTTATAGCCTGGCCAATATGTAATCCAATTCTGATGTCCAGCCTTCCAATCTTGATCCCTGGACACTGGATCTTCTCCTCACATACCTTCTGGCCTTGGTCTGTAAGTCCCTTCCACATGCTGTCTTCTATCTTCCAGGTAGCCTCTGGTGAGTCCTATCTCTGCCACTCAATTCCTATGGCTGAATCCAGTCCAATTGACTCTGCTGGCATTTGGAATACCTACAGTATGAGTACTGCCTTGGAATCTCCCAGACCTTCCAATGGCCTTTCTTCTCTTCCTTCCAGAGAGTTTCCTTCTCTCTCTAATCTGCTTGGCTTGGCTTCTGTTTCTCCAGGTGATACTGGTGCTTGTAGCCGTTGCTGAAGCTCTCCCCTCTGTATCTCTTCCTGAAGCTGTTCTTGAAACTGTTGCTGAAACTCTCCCTGAAGCTGTTATCTGAAGAATAATCTCTATTCTTATTCTTTCCTAATGTGTGCTGCTCCCTAACACAGCGCAGCTGTCTTGAATCAGGCCCTGCCCTTTGAGATGAGTGCTTAGGGATTACCTCATAGCTCTCTTGATTGCACACACATTTCCTCACTTCAGCCTCTCTCCTGGCTGCTGGAAACCTGGTGCATTCTGGGACTGGTAGTCTTTTATGTGAAAATTCTGTTTTCTTGCTTCTACCAGAACTGACAGGTTGCTTGTTCAGAGTCACATCATCTTTTCTATAGCTCCTACCTGAGCTATGATAAGCTTCCTTATCACAAATTGCGCTGATACGGGTTTCCCTCTCCATTGGACATGTTACATATTGCTTGCACATGTTCAACAACAGCAGGGCGGGCATGTCGGAATGGGCAACTGGACAGATGATGTGAAAGGTGACACAGAGGGCTGCAGGACGGCACATGCTGTACTGCAGCTGGGCCACAGTGCGGACTAGGGTGATGCCTAGGTGGCCCATAGGAATGCTGAAAACAGTAGATCAGCCAGACAGCAAATTATGAGGGCCCAGCATGGGCACGAGTGTGCTTCCCAGAGTGTCACAGGGGATAGTACCCAGCAGGTACCCCCAAGGGCACAGAACATTGGCAGGCGGTGCTGGGGGGAAGCGTGGACATCTATGCAGGCACCCCTACCCCAGAACCCGCACCACAGGCAGCCACCTACCCGCACACTGGATGGCCTGAGACTGCACTCCACCAGCACCACCAGCAGAAGGGCATGTCAGCAGGGTGGCAGAGGGGTACTGGTGGTGGAGGGGGCAGTGGCAGCTGCCCAGAGCAGACCGTGGCCTAGCCCTGTGTAGGTGGGTGCCATGCACTGCAACAGACAGGCCCTGTCTGACGAACAGTCATGGTATCCCCAGGGAATGCACTGTCTCTGTGGCAACACGGTGGTGCAGTGCACACAGCCAGTGTGTTCAGGAGCAGAAGGTCACAGGTTCAAGTCCCAGCTGTGGTTCCTGCCAACCCAGCCCCCATATTTTACCCACTACTAAACGTGCTAATACAGACAGAACCTTTAGTGCAGATGATGTAGACATGCCCAAAACACCTACATTTTACCCTACAGAGCACAGACACCATAAACATGCACATTACCTAAAGCACAGTCTCCCAAATGCAGTCTTGGAGGGCCAAACACCATTCAGGTTCCATGCTGTCTCTAATAAATGTGGCTGTGCTGCATTGCTATGCACCGCCCCCATGGTATGCAGATGTATCTCATGCATATTCATTAGGGACAGCATGAAAACCCGAACAGTGTTTGGCCCTCCAGGACTGGAGTTGGGAACCTCTGCCCTAGAGCAGCGGCCAACAGGGGCAGACACACCCGCACCCACAGGCTCCATTATCCCAAGCCTCCTGAAGAAGCAGGATGTTGGGCCCTGCGTGCATCTCCCCATACTAGCACTTGCATACCTTAGCAATGCCACCCTAAACATGGGAAAACTGTACACAGCTATGAAAAGGTTGCTATGATAACTGGCAGATAGCAATTCCTACGTTAAGCACAATTGGCTGATTGAGCTGCAATCATAGCAACCTTTCTGATGTCTGTGGAGTGTGCCTCAGGTCTGGTGTCTGACAGAGTGACCCCAACAGTATTGTGTACCATAGCCATGCCTGCACTGTGTCCAGGACTGGTGTGGTGGCCAGGGCTGCCAAACACCTCTATAGTTGCACAATGCTGGCATAGGTGTGTGGAGTGTGTGTCTGTCTATCCAGTGTGTGAGGTGGCTGCCAACACCCTCCACAGCCCACACTGCTAGCAACTGTTGCCAGTATTGGCCTGCCAATGTGCATAATGAGGAGCAAGGTACTGTGGGAATAGCCTGGATAGGGTGGCCTGGCCTGGCTGCATCTGCACAGGGCATAGGGCAATGGCTCGGACATTGTAGTGCCCAGCCACCACCTGCACGGACAGCATGGCCACAGCATGTCCTGCTGGGAGGTCACTCTCACCTTGACTGAGCAGTGACCACGGCATGGCTAGGTTCCCCCATAGTGCTATATAGTATTTCTCTCATGTGATATTTATGGATCCCTTTTGGGGCCCAATCACTGACTTATCTGCTTGGTGTGTATGCTGACATCTCAGTTCTGGGTACACGCATCTCCTCCAGGACCATGCACTATGGACTAGCTAGCAGACTGTCTGCAGCTAGTATGTGTCTTGCTGGAACACCTTGCAGGGTGCAGTGGCTGGAGGCTTGCTGCTGGAGAATGTCAGATAGTGGTGGGGGGCAGCTGAGCATTTCCAGGCCTACTGTCTGTCTGCTATTGCTTTATGGATGTGTATAGCTCTGCACTGCCTGCCCTGTAGCATGTCTGTTCCCCAGCAGGACTGGGGTTGTTGGTCCCCTCTACTGCCACCATTGCAGGGAGGTAGAATGTAGATCTGTTGGTGGGAGACCCTGTTTCCCACCCTCAGCCCCAGAGGGTGGGTTGGGTGGTGGTACATAATCCGCCTATGGGTCCATAAGGGCTAAACCTGACTGGTAAATATGGATGGACACAAGTGTATCTGCAAGGACTAGCTATCACACACTGGCACTGATAGGGACCTGCAGCATAGCCTGTCTCAGCTAAGCCAGGTGCTGTGGACATGGTGCTGGGTGCCCCACCTCACCCTCAGGGTGAGCACAGTACCCGCACAGTGTGACGGTCTGTAGCTACTCTGTGCCAGTAACACACACGGTCAGTTCCCCCTACCAGGCCGAGGTGCTGTGGGGGTGCATACCCCATCTTGTGATCATCTGTAGACTGCTGATCTGCATGTGCAGTGCATCATGGGTACGGGTGGGTTAACCCTATCCTGGTGATCACAGCAGACTGTTTGTGTGGTGACGTGCAGTCCTTCTGCAGCCAGCCAGGGGTTTGTTAGCAGCTGTAGCCCACTGGTAACTTCACTGCCTGTGGAGCCAGAGGTCATGGGTTCAAACCCACAGTGGGGTTATTTGATAGGGCTGTCCGAAGCATTGTCTTTTTAATGTACATTAGTGCTGCCACCAAAAACACCCTCAGAGTCCATTTAAGGTGCCTTATAAGGTGTCCAATGGAGCGCCTTATAGGGTGCCCTATAGGGGACATTATAGGGTGCCGTGGCGGACAGTGCACTTTATAATGTGCCCTATGGAGTGCCTTATGCGGCATCTTAGGTTACGGCACGTGAGGGTGTGTTTGCTGGCAGCAATAATTAAAATACAAATAAAATGCCTCAAGAAACAATACTTACATGTCACAGCTGATGCCTCAGCCAGCCTTATGCATTAGGCACACTGGGGGATCAAACTCATGACCCCTGTATCATCAGTCAGTGTATTAACCATTGTGCTACACCTCTGTTTCTATGTTTGCATGTCTGGGCACCTACTTAAGATTACCGCATGTTAACGCGCTTAGCGGCGCTTCACCCGATAATGTGCGCAGCAGCGCGCGTTATCGCGCAATAATCCCGTTTTGCTGCTTTAAGACTGACACGCCCACTCCTTTTATGGCAGCCTGCATACTAACGCCGGGTGCACATTAAGACAGTTTAGTAAACATGCCCCTAAGTACTATACATCTTGCCAAATGTCATGGTATTTGTAACCGTTATGCCCGGGATACTAACATTAGTTTGTTGAAGCAGCCAATTGTACCCCACTTCTGTTCCATATAAGTTTAAATGTAAATTTTATATTACTTGTAAACCACTTTGACTTAATGATAAAACGGTATATAAAAGGAGTTAAATAAATACATCCGAAAACATACCTTAAAAACCAACTATAAAAATAAAACAAATTAACATTTTTAAAAATTATTTTACCACTTTAAATTATAAATCATTAGTACAGTTGCAAAAGTTACTCCTTTGTCTTGCATTGTAACTGCCTGTAAGTGCTTGTTGGAACAGATGAGCTTTCAACGGCTTCCAAAAAGCTAAATCAGAAGTGAAAATGCACAAAGCAATGGGCAGAGCACCTCTATCTCTATAATACTGGGCCAGCTCTAAAAGATCTCATGATCCCGTATATTTATTTATTTATTTGGTTCTTCTATACCGCCCCTTCTAGAGATCAGGGACGGTTTACATTTAACACAACATATTACAAAGAACAGTGGTTGAACTATTTACATAAAGCCATAGGTACATAACAGGAAGCAACTGCTTTATTTACATTGTTGTCTGAACTGACAGCTAGTAACTTTTTACAGTTTGCTGTTTGTGTGTATTTCTGTGAATTTAGATATGCATAGGGTTATTGATTAGGAAGGATAAAGGGGGCTGGGTGGTGATCATAAGGTGTGGTGAGTTGGGTATTTGTGAGGTAGGGTTATCATTTGTATTACCATAGTGTTCAGTAAAGAGGTACATTTTGATTTCCTTTCTGAATAACTGTAGGTCTTTGGTCACACAAAGTGATAACGACAGTGAGTTCCAGAGACTAGGAGCAGTGAAGGAGAAGGCTCTGAAGTTGGTGGTCTGTTTTGTCTTGCGTATAGAGCTTGGTGTTACCAGCGAATGTTTTGCATTTTGCCTATGGGACTTGGAGTCTGGTTGAGTTTGGATAAGAGTAGATAGGTATGATGGGGGCTATGTTATTGATCAGTTTGAATGTTGCTATCAGCAGCTTGTATTTTATTCGTCTCCCTACTGGGAGCCAGTGAAGGTCATACAAGATCGGAGTTATGTGTTCAGTCAGTTGGGCCTTATATACTATTCTGGCTGTTAAGTTTTGCACTCTTTGGAGAATTGTTAAGGTTTTGACTGATAAGCCCTGTAACAGAATATTACAGTAGTCTAAATGGGGCGTAATGAGAGCATGGACTACGGACCTGAAATCTTGGATATGAAGTAGGGGTCTTAGGTATTGGATAGTTTTTAGCTTGAAGTAAACGGTTCTGTTTGTTTTTAGATGGGGAATCATGCTGAGGGATAGATCTAATACTATTCCGAGGTATTTCACCTCTTGCTTAACTGGGAGAGTCATATCGTTAATTGTGATTGTATAGTAGCCAAATGGCAATCCCTAAATGAAGGGACAACCAATAAAATGCATTTTATGTTTGAAGTGATCTCGGAGGATGATAGATCTTAAGGGCAGTGCATATATTAAATGGTGCCTCACTTGACAAGGTTTTAAAAAACAAAACTACAGTCTTAAAAGGAACACACCAATAGGCAGGCAACCAGTGCAATTCCAATAGTAATTGGGTGACATTTTCAAATTTACTTCTTCCAGTCAGAATATGAGCAGCCATGTTTTGGATTGATTGTAAAGGCTGGACAGAGCATTTTGGAAGTTCCTTTGAATGCCCTGCTCTTTGCCAACACCTACAGCTTCCATCCTAGGCAATCACCTAGTATGCCTAATGGTTGGGCCAACCCTGATCATGAGGTGAGGGGAAGAATAAAACCGTGGCATTAAGTGGACATTTAAAATATTTACAGATTTCCATACATAGTTGATAAGATTATGGAGTTTCATATGACCCAATTGTTATACCTTCTGTAGAATCTACTAATATGGGTTAAGAAAGTGGACAAGGTACAGTACAGAGGGATAATCAGAAAGTTTATTGGGAGGGCCACAAATTCAAGAATAAGATGTTAATATTGGAGAAGAAAAGAGGATGGGTAGGGCTTCCAGATTTAAGGGCCCATAATGTGGTGGCCCTGATGAGGTGGGCACATGAGATGTGCACTGGGAATTCATGTATATGTCCTTAAGAGGCTGCCGGTGGAATGGTGCTATCCCATATCATTTATGGCTATGCTCCATCTCCACGCAACCGTGGTGCGGGACACAGGAAGGCAAGTGAAGGAGCTCAGGGGGTTCCCCGCAGCCTGACCCAGGCCTTGGAAGGCCAGATCGGGAGTCAAGTTGAGGAGAACAGGAGTTGCTCTGGGGCGACCAGCAATCGTGGCTCGTGAATGGAGTCGCAGTGCCATGGCAATGGGATGCCATGGCACTTTGGCTCCATTCACGAGCCCGGCTGAGTTAGCTGGGTAGTCGCCAGTACATACAGCTGGGCAGAATCGGGTCCTGGCCTGGACGTCCAGGCACTAGACCTGATTCTGATGGGGCCGTGGGATCAGAATCGGGTCTAACTTTGCATGGCCCGATCCTGCCCTGCAATACAGGGACTGCACGGCATGAATGGAATAGGCCTCATCATAGATTTAGCTAAAGAAAATCTTGTCTTACTAATATGTCATATTTTTCTGAAGGTGCGAATAAACAAGTAGATAAAGGTGAATACAGTCAATATAGTGTATCTGGATTTTCAGAAAGCCTTTGAAAATGTACCTCATGAAAGTCTCTTGGCAAAATTAAAAAATCATGGGATAGGAGGCAGTGTACTATTGTGGATCACGAACTAGTTAAAAGATAGAAAGCAGAGAGTGGGGCTAAATGGCCAATTTTTTCAATGGAGAAAGGTTCATAGTGGAGTATCCCAGGGATCTGTGCTGGGCCTGCTGCTTTTTAACATATTCATAAATGACCTGGAAATGGGAATAATGAGTAAGGTGATCAAATTTGCAAATGACACAAAAGTATTCAAAATTATTAAAATACAAGAGGATTGTGAAAAATTGCAAGAAGACCTCAATAAATTGGAAGACTGGATGTCCAAATGGCAGATGAAATTTAATGTGGACAAGTGCAAAATTATGCACTTTGAGAAGAACAACCCAAACCTTGGTTACATGATCCAAAGTTATATATTAGTAACCACCACCCAGAAAAAAGATTTAGGCACCATCGTGGATAATACGTTAAAGCCCTCTGCCCAGTGTGCAGCAGCAGCCAAGAAAGCAAATAGAATGCTAGGAATCATAAGGAAAGGAATGGAGAATAAAACCAAGGATATTATAATGCCGCTGTATCGTTCCATGGTGTGACCGCACCTTGAATATTGTGTGCAATTCTAGTCATCATATCTTAAAAAGGATATAGCATAATTAGAAAAGGCACAGAGAAGAGCCATCTAAATGGTAAAGGGGATGGAAGGATACCCCTATGAGAAGAGGCTAAAAGGCTAGGGCTCTTTAACTTGGAAAAGAGATGACTAAGGGGAGATATGATAAAGGTCTATAAATTAATGATTGGAGTGGAACAGATAAAAGTAGATCAGTTGTTTACTTCTTCAAAACGTAGAAAGAATAGGGGACATTCAATGAAGCTACAATGTGGTCCATTTAGGAATTTGTTACCGGAGTATGTAGTAGCAGCTATTAGTGTAGCTGGGTTTAAAAAGGGTTTGGATAAGTTCCTGGAGAAAAGTCCATAAACTATTACTGAAGAGGATCAGGGAAATACACTGCTTACCCCAGGATAAGCATTGTGGAATCTGTGTACCTTTTTGGGAACCTGACAGGTACCTGTGACCTGGATTGACCACTGTTGGAAATAGGATACTGGGCTTGATGGACCTTAGATTGACCCAGTATGGCATTTCTTATGTTCTTATCTTGATTCATTGGCAGGCATATGGTCTAAAGAAATGGAGAAAGAACTTGCCTCTCAAGAAATGGAAATGTTTCTTTTACGAGTCTCTATACAGTTACTATAGATGCTGGATTATGAGAGATGCAATTTAAATACTACAGAGCTTATTTGACTAGGGTAAGAGAAGCCTAACTAAAATTGTGGAATGGGAAGCAAAGTGTCAAGTGCAAGATGGATAAGGGGGATCCTGGTGCTCTTTTTTGGAACATACAGGAGTGATGAATCTATGGACTACAGCTCTTACTTTGATGAAAAAGCTCTTACAGACTGCAGCTGATTGGAGTTATAGCCTACTGATTTTAGGAGATGATGATCCCTTACTAGCCAAGAAAATTTCGAAAGTGAAGTGTAAGTTTGTGCATATTGCCCTATTGTTGGTGAAGAAAGTTATTCTGAAATTTTGGGTTGGGGATAAGGAACCACGTCAGTGCTGGATCATCTAGATTGAAGCATGAGATGGCATCCTTTGAGCTTCAGTATCATAAACTGTGATACAAACCTGAATGGATGCTATACAAAAAATTGTGGTATCAGTTTCTGAGGACTAAGCGCTAAGAGGATCAGGACGGGAGTGAGAGAGATAAGTGGCAAGACAGAGGGGGGAGGGAGTGACTCAGGATTGAATGAGGTTCTGAGAAGTAAGGGGGCTATTGGAGAGTGAGGAGGAGAAGTAAAAAAAAAATAAATAAAAAGGAAAAAAGGCCAGTCGGGAAACATAGGGGCTTGTTTACAAAGCCGCGGTAGCGGTTCGCGGTCGTTATCGGAACCGCGGCCCCATTGAAATCAATGGGGTCGCGGCTCCGATAACGATCGCGAACCGCTACCGCAGCTTTTTAAACAAGCCCCATAGTGTTATTAGAAACTGTATGATCAGAGTTATGGTTTTATGAGTGTTAACTGTATTGTGTAATATGATAGAAAGAAGCCAGTATGGTTCTCAAGCTGTAACCCTTGATGCCTGAAAAAAGATATATATAAAAGAACAAAACTGAGAGAGTGGAGGAGGAGGCTGTAGCATACTAATCTGTGACATAGTGGAGAACAGAATAAAATGCCAAAATGCAAGTGTTGCTTTACTTAGGAAATGAGAACCAAATGTCCTTGCTTTTGGACGGACTGAGATGACTGGAAAGCGGAGTACTTAATGGACAGATCCGGCACCTCTATCTGATTTACAAGCTCACATAGATTCAGATAGGCATACAAAGTCTGTTCAAGGAGAGAGCTCATATTCAAAATGAATAGACTTTGAAACTGTAAAACCCAGCAGCAAAATGATGGAAGATGCAATATCTGTAGCTAAAGGTGTTTTTGCTTTCCATGTCGTTGCATATCATAGGAGTTATAAGTCGATGGGCTACAATGTCTCTCTTGCTGAAGAAGGTGTTTTCTGATTCAGAAAAAGCCAGACAATTTACAGGCACCAGACGAGGACAGAAGCAATTGTAAACTTTCTGCTTCAAACACTGTAAAATTTACTCTGGTGAAGCCAGAGGAGGCAACAACCACAACCATGGTACTACTATTACCAAATATTTTCCACTGGTGATGCAATATTTCAACTGGAAAAATGTTGTTTTGCAGACCAAACTGATAGAACTCCAGAGCACACCCAGTGAGACTGCAGATACATTCGCAGACAATGTCACTAAAACTGAGAAGCATGTGGCATTTGCTAAGGACAACTGTCATACAATGTTTGGTGGACTCTAGCAAGAGGAAGAAGGGCGAAACGTTTTTGCTAAGATGAAAAAGTTGGTAAGAAAGGAACTTTAATTGCTGTGGGTTGCCCAGTACACATTTTAAACAAATGTGCTCAATCATGAGGCAGACCCACTTGATGTGAACACTGAGAGCATTTTTCTGAAACTTTACACGTACTTCCATATCTACACTGTCTAGACCCAGCTCCTGAGAGAAAATTGTGAATTTGTGGATACTGAATATAGAAAATTGCTCTCTCATAACACGATGAGCTGGCTATCCTTGTTTCCTGGAAATACAAAAGCTACGTCTGATGTTTCCAACTTCAAAGACTTTATTTCTTGTCTTAAGGGCTAAAGAGATTTTTTGATGATGACTTTAGTGAGATGTATTTTTGGCACATGCCCTCTCTCATGAGCAGGAAAAGAATTCCATTGTGGAAGTAAGGAAGCACTTATGCAGTCAGCAGCAATGCCAACCACACAAGTGCTTTGAAAAAACATCTGGGTCACATATATAGAGAACGTTGGTTATTTAAATTGCTAAAAAGCCAGAGCCATCCATTTATAAAAGAGGCGTGTCTAAGGGCATTTCGGGGCTGGCCAGCACTTTATCTGTTTAAGTGTCAGTCTTCGGTCATAGGGAAGGTAATTTTGTAAACTTCCACGTGGTTTATTTGGGGCCTGTTTTATAGAGCGTAATGCGTGCGTACTTATGAAATAGGGGCGTAAAGATGCACCTCAATCCAGTCACGGCAGTTATGTCTTCTCTAGAGCAGCCATAAATACCCACGCCTAGACTGCTCAGAAACATGCGTAAATTATAGTATCTATTGTATATAAATTTAGGCCCCATCTACACCCTGCTCTGCGCACCCCCAAACTAAAAGTATACATACCCTTGCAGAATAACAGCCATCTAAAAAACGTGTGTAAGTCCTTTAAAATAGGAACTAACGTGTATAACTAGCGCATAACTTTCCACATACCCCTCTATAAAATCAGCTCCTAAATGGTTGACTTAGGGTGCTAGTTACTAAGCAGTGCATTTTGTCACTTAATTTACCATGTGAGTCATTAACCTGCAATAACTCAATATTGCAAGTTAGTAACTCTTGTGGTAAATGAATAATACTACGTTATTCAGCTCCCCAGGGTATTAGGTGACTAATGTGCGGCCCAATGCTCCCAGGGGGCCCCTCTTAAAGGGGATGGCATGTGGAGCACAAGAAGAGTGGTCCAGTGGTCCCCCTTCCTCTCCTGCAAAGACTCTCCCAAAAGATGTTCCCACCCCACCTCCATAGTGTGACCCCTAAGAATGAGTCCAACTCTTCCAAACACCCTCCTCTTCCCCCCATAAGTCCCCATGGGCTTAAATTAAGAGTTCCCTCGTGGTTTAGGGGTGTCAGGACATGAATGACAGCCAGTTACTTCTGTCCATCATGCCAGATAGAGTAGTTACTCACCTGTAACAGGTGTTCTCCAGGAGCAGCAGGAATCAGTCCTCACATATGGGTGACGTCGGCGCCGACAGAGCCCTCGTGCGGAGCATTTCCCCAGCTTTCAAAGAAAGCCTTTGGGAATTGCAGCGCGCATGTGCGGTCCTCTTCCCGCCCAAGGGTGCCATCTTGCTCAGTCTGATGACATAGCTAAAAGACAGCAAAAAATTAGCAAAAATAAAACATATGACTGCAACTCCAAGGGGAGGAGGGAGGGTTATGAGGACTGATTCCTGCTGCTCCTGGAGAACACCTGTTGCAGGTGAGTAACTACTCTTTCTCCAGGACCAAGCAGGAAGTCAGTCCTCACATATGGGACTCCCCAGCTTAAGGCTACCGGAGACCCCAAGCGGAAAAATGAGCTCCCTCTAGCTCGTCAGCACAGAAGGAAGGAATCTTCTCTGAGAACGCTCCTGACCGGTAGCCCAACACCAGGGTCGGAGGGTAGGAGCTGCCTAAACCCCAAAGAGATTATGGAGTACTGCCTGTCCGAAAGCACTGTCCCTGCGGGACTCCCTCTCAAGGCAGTAATGGGCCGCAAAAGTCTGGCTTGAAGACCAAGTAGCGGCCCGGCAGATGTCTGCCAACGGAACAGAGCGGAGATGAGCCACTGACGCAGCCTTCGCCCTGACACGATGAGCCGTGACTCGACCCTCCAACGAGAGGCCGGCTGCCCCATAAGCCCAGGCGATACAGTCAGCGACCCATATGGACAACGTACGCTTGGAGACAGGGAGCCCCAACTTATTGGGGGTCAAAAGAAACGAAAAGCTGAACAGCCTTCCGATGCTCCCGCGTACGGTCAAGGTAGAAGGATAACGCCCTCCTACAGTCCAGGGTATGCAAGACCATCTCAGCCCGGTTGGCATGCGACCTGGGAAAGAAGGTCGGAAGAACCACCTCTTGACTGAGGTGAAAAGGTGAGACAACTTTAGGAAGAAACTTAGGGTGAGTCCGCAGGACTACCCTATTCCTGTAGAACCTAGTGTAAGGAGGATCAGACACTAGTGCCTGCAGTTCACTCACTCGCCTAGCAGAGGTGAGAGCTACCTGAAATAAAGTTTTCCAGGAGAGAAAACGGAGAGGGCAGGTAGCCATAGGTTCAAAAGGCGGACAAGTAATCCGCTGTAAGAGCACATTCAGATCCCACTCAGGGGCCGGTGGACGCAAAGGAGGCTTAAGCAGAAGAAGGCCTTGGAGGAAACGAGCCACCAAAGGGTGGTTGGAAAGAGGCCTGCCGTCCACCGGCGAGTGGTGTGCTGAGAGAGCACTAAGGTGAACTCGGACAGAGTTAGACTTAAGGCCCAGATTGGAGAGGTAGAGCAAATATTGCAATACTACCGCTACCAAGCACGAGAAGGGATTCTCGCTGTGCTGAGCACACCATGTGGAGAATCTACGCCACTTAAGAGCGTAGGATTTCCTGGTGGATTGACGCCAAGAGGCCAAGACTACATCTTCCACCTCTCGAGGTAGTAGTAGGGGAGCTAGGACTACCCTTTCAGCAGCCAGGCCATCAGATGAAGGGACTGGAGGTTGGGGTGCAAGAGAGTCCCCTGATCCTGAGATAGGAGATCGTGTTGAAACCACAGAGGAATAGGTGTGTCCTCCGCCAGCTGTAGCAGAAGCGGGAACCACGGTTGCCTCGGCTACCTGGGGGCTATGAGAATCAATGAAGCCCCGTCCCTGAGGACTTTGAACAGCGTTCTGGACACTAGTGGTGTGGGAGGAAATGCATACAGTAGGCCTGTGGACCACGAGATCAGAAACGCATCCGCTGCTACTCTGAGAGGATGCGGTTGTCTGGAGCAAAATCTCGGGAGTTGCCGGTTCAGAGGACTGGCGAAAAGATCCATGGTGGGGAGCCCCCACTTGAGAAAGACCTGCTGAACCACCAATGGGTTCAATCTCCATTCGTGTGGTTGCAGGATCCGGCTCAGTCTGTCTGCCAGGCAATTTTCCTGACCTGGGAGGTAGACAGCCTTGAGAAGGATTCCGTGTTTGACAGCCCAAGAGCACAGTCGTTGTGCCTCCTGACAAAGAAGGAAGGAGCCTGTGCCTCCTTGTTTGTTCACATAGAACATGGCAACTTGATTGTCCGTCTGGACCAGTACAGACTGGTGAGAGGTGAGGTGGGAGAAGGCTCTCAGAGCGAGGCGTATCGCCCATAGCTCCAGGAAGTTTATCTGTTGAGTAGCCTCCCAAGGGGTCCAGAGACCCTGAGTACATGTCCCTTGACAATGTGCTCCCCAACCGAGAAGAGAGGCATCTGTTGTCAGCACCTGAGTATGCGGAGGGGATTGAAAAACCACTCCGAGTACCAGATTCGGAAGATGAAGCCACCATTGCAGAGAGGAGACCAGGAGGTTGGATATCTTTACTGAGTCCGCTAGGCCCCCTGTGGCTTGATGCCACTGAGTGCGAAGGCTCCACTGAGCAGGGCGCATGTGCAGGCGGGCATTGGGGGTGACATGAACCGTGGAAGCCATATGACCGAGTAGTCTCAGGAATTGCCTGGCAGAGACCAGGGAATTGCTGCGAAACTGGCTGGCCAGATCCATTAGCCTGTGGGCCCTGTCCAGAGGCAGAAAAGCCTTTGCTTGAAGAGTGTCTAGTCTGGCCCCTATGAACTCTAAGTTCTGGGACGGGAGCAAAGTGGACTTTGCGAAGTTTATGACAAACCCCAAGTGCTGAAGCAGAGCCACAGTGCGAAGGATGGCCTGGTTGGCCTCTTGGGAAGATTGGCCCCTGATGAGCCAGTCGTCCAGGTACGGAAACACAAAAAGACCCTGAAGCCTCAGGTAGGCTGCCACCACTGCCAGGCACTTGGTGAACACCCTGGGAGCGGAGGACAGGCCAAAGGGTAGTACTCTGTACTGATAGTGGTTTCCTCCCACAACAAACCTGAGATATTGTCTGTGGTCTGGATGGATAAGGATGTGAGTATACACATCCTTTAGATCTAAGGAGCATAGCCAGTCTCCCTGCTGGAGGTGGGGCAGCAGAATTCCAAGGGTAAGCATCTTGAACTTTTCCCTCTCCAGGAACTTGTTGAGGTTTCACAAGTCTAGGATGGGTCTGAGGCCTCCTGTTCTTTTTGGTACCAGAAAGTACCATGAATAAAAGCCGTGACCTCTCAGGTGGTGGGGCACCGGTTCCACAGCCTGATCCTTTAGCAGACTTGCTAACTCCTGAAGGAGTAGGTCCCTGTGCAGAGGGGGTCTTGGAGGCTCCCCTGGAAAATAGGAGGGAGGTACCTGGTGAAAATGGAGAAGATAGCCCTTTTGGACTATATGAAGAACCCAGGTATCTGATGTGACGGCTGACCACCTGTGGGCAAAGTGGGCCAGCCGGCCTCCTGTGCTGAGAGAAGCCAGCTGAGGAGAAGAGGCTATGCTGTTTGAGTCAAAAACCCCCACCCTGCTGAGCAGGGGCCGGTGTAGGTGGCTTGGGGGCCTTCTGCCTACTGGGCCCTTGACCCTGCCCCTTGGCCTGCTGACCCTGTTGGGGAGCTGCAGAGGCCTGATAATGAGGGTATTGTTTATAGGCAGACGACTTCCTCGGGTAAAAGGACTTTTTTCCCGAGCCCTTCTTCTTCTGAGAAGGGACAGAGATTTTTCTGGACAGCCTAGTCCTGGTCAGAGTCTCGGTCTCGAGTTCTGCAGCCTTTTCAGCCATGGGCTTGCCAAAGAGGTTTTCACCTTGGCAGGGGACATCGACCAACTTGTCCTGGACCCATGGCTCGAGGTCAGATGACTGTAGCCAAGCCTGTCGGCGGGCACCGATGCCAGCCCCGGCTACTCGGGCCGAAGCCTCAAAGCCATCGTAGGCTGCTCGAGAGATAAACTTCGAGCACTCTCGAATACCGGTGGACAAGGCCTGGAACCTCTGCAAAGGTTCCTCGGAGAGACCAGCAGAGAACCCGGCAATCTCCTTTGCCAGGTCTCGGAGGTACATGCCCATGTAGAGCTGGTAAGTCTGGACACAGCAAGCAAGCATAGAGCCCTGGAAGCACTTCTTACCGAGGGCATCCAGGTTCCGGGCCTCCCGGCCGGGAGGCACCAAGGAGTGCATCTTCTGACTTTTCAGTCGATGCATGGCCGATTCCACAACCATGGAGTGGTGCGGTAATTGTGCCTTTTGGAACCCGGGGCTCTTGCGGACTCGATAGATGGAATCGACCCGCTTGCTTAACACCGGCGTCGAGGCCGGGGTCTCCCACATGCGGAAGAGCAGCCGCTCCAGCATCAGAGGAACTGGAACAGTAAAGACCTCCTTTGGGGGAGAGTCATACTGGAGGGCCTCGAGCTCTTCGGCTCGAGGCTCCTCCTCGGGATCCGCGGGGAAGGCCAAGGCCTTGGCCATATCCCGCACAAAGTCCGAGAACCGGGTATCCTCCGGTGCGATGCCCTCCACCCTGACGCCGAGGGAATCGGCGTCGATGACCTCGGCCCCGAACAGGAGGTCGAGGGAGACCGTGGCTGAGGATCGACTCGAGCCCGCATGGACTCGAGGATCGGCTCGGCCTCCGGGGTCGACTTGGACGTCGAGGTCCTGGTGGTCGGGGCAGATGCACCGGTGAGACCGGTGATCAATGCCCGCTGCTGTTCCATGAAGGCAGCGAAGCTTCTCTCCAAGGCCGTCAACCTGACTCTGAGCTCAGGAGACCCAGCAGCCCCCGACTCGGGCCCCGACGGTGTCGGGCCCGACGTCGGCTCCCTCGGAGGAGAGTCCACGAGGACAATAGCACTTACGTGTCCAGGAGACTCCATCTCGACACGAGGATGCTTGGCAGGCCTCTCCGACTCCGAAGACCCGGGACGGCTATTGGGGCTATGCGACCTGGCCCTCGAGGAACCAGGAGCGTCCACTGACGCCACCCTCGCAGGTTTCTTCTTCCTGCGATGTTCCCGCGAAGGAGACCCCCGCTCAGAGGAACCCCGACGCTGCTCGGGGCCGGAGTCCCGAGACGTCGAGGCCTCTGACGAGGTCCGGGCCCGGCCGGACGCGGAGTCAGAAAAAATTCTATCCTTCTGGTGCTGCCGACTCCTCAACGCCTTCGAGGACATTTTGCCACACGGATCACAGATCATCGGGTCATGATCGGGTCCGAGGCAACGGAGGCAGCAGTCGTGTGTGTCGGTAAGAGACATAAGTTTCTTACACCGATCACATTTCTTAAACCCGCTGGTAGCCATCGGGGGAAAAAGGGCCCCTGCCAGGTCAAAAGACCGGGCTGCCAGGGAAAAAAGAAAAAAGGCGCGAACGCCAGTCACAAAGGACAAAAACCGAAAAAGAGAGAAAAGGACTCGATACCGGCGTATCGGTCCGAGCGGGAAAAGGATCCGGCGTCGAACCGGAGAAAAAAGAAAAAAATAGGGAAAATCAACTTTTTCCTCGGGGAAAAACGAACTACGTCCGTCAGGCTCCGCGGAAAAAAGAAGATTGAGCAAGATGGCACCCTTGGGCAGGAAGAGGACCGCGCATGCGCGCTGCAATTCCCAAAGGCTTTCTTTGAAAGCTGGGGAAATGCTCCGCACGAGGGCTCCGTCGGCGCCGACGTCACCCATATGTGAGGACTGACTTCCTGCTTGGTCCTGGAGAATCAAAATGTCACCCGCGCCTCATAGCAGTAGTTCCACAGCACTATCACTAGGAGCCAAAATGCCATATAAGGGCAAGGCCACCAGGTTACTGCTAGGGATCATGGGCACTATTTTGATCCAGGCACCAACAGGGGCAAGAGGGGGAAGGATGCTGAAGCATCTTTGAGGAGGGAAGTCTTTGCTGGGGGAGGGGGACCATGCTTCTTGTGTTCCACGTGCTAGTCCATTTAAAATGATGCTCAGGAGGGAAAAATAGCACCAGCTTTGAGCTAGCATTATTTTTTCAGGAATAGCACAGCTTGTGAATGTTATGCAAGCTGCATTATTCCAAAATTATGAGATGTTTGTTTGTTTGATTGATTGATTGATTTTAGTATTTAATCTTTTTATTTATTGTAAATAGTTTACATATTAGACAGCATACATTTTGATTCCATTGTAAGAAGTTAACATATTGAAACATTATAGTGTAGTTACTCACCTGTAACAGGTGTTCTCCAGGAGCAGCAGGAATCAGTCCTCACTTATGGGGTGACGTCGGCGCCGACGGAGCCCTCGCGGAGCAATTTTCCCCAGCTTTCAAAGAAAGCCTTTGGGAATTGCAGCGCGCATGCGCGGTCGTCTTCCCGCCCGAGGGTGCCATCTTAGCCAGTCAGATGACATAGCTAAAAAAGACAGCATAAAAATTTGCAAAAGAACATAAGCAGACGATTGCAACTCCAAGGGGAGGAGGGAGGGTAGTGAGGACTGATTCCTGCTGCTCCTGGAGAACACCTGTTACAGGTGAGTAACTACGCTTTCTCCAGGACCAAGCAGGAAGTCAGTCCTCACTTATGGGACTCCCAAGCTCAAGGCTACCGGAGACCCTAAGCACAAAAATGAGCTCCCTCTAGCTCAGCAGCACAGAAGGATAGAATCTTCGCTGAATTATCACCCACCGGTAGCCCACATCCGGGATGGAGGGCAGGAGTTGCTCAGACCTCAAAGAGATTACGGAGGACTGCCTGTCCGAAAGCACTGTCCCTGCGGGACTCCCTCTCGAGACAGTAATGGACCGCAAAAGTCTGGCTCGAAGACCAAGTAGCGGCCCGGCAGATGTCTGCCAGCGGAACAGAGCGGAGGTAAGCCACTGACGTAGCCTTTGCCCGAACGCAATGAGCCGTGACTCGACTTTCTAAGGAGAGTCCGGCTGCCCCATAAGCCCAAGAGATACAGTCCGCAACCCAGATGGACAGAGTACGCTTGGAGACCGGGAGCCCCAATTTATTGGGGTCAAAAGACACAAAAAGCTGAGCAGCTTTACGGTGCTCCCGCGTACGGTCAAGGTAGAAGTTCAATGCCCTTCTACAGTCCAGGGTATGGAGGACCGTTTCAGCTCGGCTGGAGTGTGGTCTGGGAAAGAAGGTTGGAAGTACCACCTCCTGATTGATGTGAAAAGGGGAGACCACTTTAGGCAGAAATTTTGGGTGAGTCCGTAGGACTACCCTATTCTTGTAGAACCTAGTGTAAGGGGGATCAGACACGAGGGCCTGCAATTCACTTACGCGTCTAGCGGAAGTGAGGGCTATCAAGAACAGTGTTTTCCAAGACAGAAAACGGAGAGAACAGGTAGCCATAGGTTCAAAAGGCGGACAGGTGATCCGCTGCAAAACCACATTCAGGTCCCAGTCAGGCGCTGGCGGGCGCAGAGGTGGTTTAAGTAGAAGGAGACCTCGGAGAAACCTCGCTACGAGAGGGTCGTTGGAGAGAGGTCTGCCGTCCACCGGCACATGATGTGCTGAAAGAGCACTGAGGTGAACTTTGACGGAGTTGGACTTAAGTCCCAGATTAGAGAGGTGTAGCAAGTACTGCAAGATCACCGACACCGGGCAGGAGAAGGGATCCTGAGACTGTTGGGCACACCAGACTGCAAAGCGACGCCATTTAAGGGCGTAGCATTTGCGGGTAGAAGGCCTTCGCGAAGCCAAGACGACCTCCTCCACCTCCGCCGGCAGGAGAAGGGGAGCAAGGACTACCCTCTCAGCAGCCAGGCCATGAGGTTGAGAGACCTGAGGTTGGGGTGCAGTAGGGACCCCTGATCCTGAGTGAGGAGATCCGGTTGTACCCCCAGAGGGATTGGATCCTCCACCACCAGTTGCAGCAGGAGCGGAAACCACGGCTGCCTGGGCCAGCGAGGGGCCACCAGGATCATGAAGGCTTTGTCTCGGAGAACCTTGAAAAGAGTCCGAGAGACTAGCGGGATGGGAGGGAAAGCGTACAGAAGGCTCCCCGACCATGAGATCAGAAAAGCGTCCGCCGCAACCCGAAGGGGGTGTGGCTGACGAGAGCAGAAGTGAGGGAGCTGCCGGTTGTGAGGACTGGCAAAGAGATCCACCGTGAGGAGGCCCCACTTGAGGAAGAGCTTCTGAACTACCAAGGGATCCAGACGCCACTCGTGCGGCTGGAGGACCCTGCTGAGTTTGTCCGCAAGGCAATTTTCTTGGCCCGGGAGATAAACTGCCTTGAGGAGAATGCCGTGACTGACGGCCCAAGAGCAGAGCTTCTGTGCCTCCCGGCAGAGGAGGAAGGAGCCCGTGCCCCCCTGTTTGTTCACGTAGAACATGGCAACTTGATTGTCCGTCTGGACAAGGACGGACTGTTGGGAAGTCAGGTGGGAGAAGGCCTTGAGAGCTAGGCGGATCGCCCTGAGCTCCAGGAAGTTGATCTGCTGAGCAGACTCCCACGTGGTCCAGAGGCCCTGAGTACGTGCCTCTTGGCAATGTGCTCCCCAGCCCAGGAGGGATGCATCGGTGGTCAGCACCCGGGTCGGTTGAGGTGACTGGAAAGGCATTCCGAATATCAGGTTCGGCTGCCGGAGCCACCACCGGAGAGACGAGACCAGCGGCTCGGAGACGCGCACTAGGTCTGCTAGGCCGCCTGTGGCTTGTCGCCACTGCTGGCGGAGACACCATTGAGCAGACCGCATATTCAGGCGGGCATTGGGGGTCACATGGACGGTGGAAGCCATATGGCCGAGCAGTCTCAGGAAGCGCCTGGCGGAGACCAGGGGCTGGCTGCGAAAGCGGTCGGCTAGGTCCATGAGCCGTTGAGCCCTGTCGAGCGGTAGGTATGCTCGCGCGCCTGAGGAGTGTGCAGCCTCGCGCCGATGAACTCGAGATCCTGTGAGGGGAGCAAAGTGGACTTTGCGAAGTTTATAACAAAGCCCAAGTGCTGCAGAAGAGTCACCGTGCGGCACGTGGCGTTGGTGACCTCCTGAGCGGACGCTGCTCTGATGAGCCAGTCGTCGAGGTACGGAAAGACATAGAGGCCGTGAAGCCGGAGATGGGCCGCCACGACCGCGAGACATTTTGTGAAGACTCGCGGTGCGGAGGACAGGCCAAAGGGCAGTACTCTGTACTGGTAATGATTTCCTGCCACCACAAACCTTAGGTATTGGCGGTGGCTTGGGTGGATGAGGATGTGCGTGTAGGCATCCTTTAGATCCAAAGAGCATAGCCAATCTCCCTGCTGGAGGTAGGGCAGAAGGATTCCAAGGGTAAGCATTTTGAACTTCTCCCGCACAAGGAACTTGTTGAGGTTGCGCAAGTCCAGGATGGGTCTGAGGCCCCCTGTTCTCTTTGGTATCAGAAAATACCTGGAATAAAAGCCTTGACCTCTCAGGTGGTGGGGCACCGGTTCCACCGCCTGTTCCTGCAGAAGACCTGCTAACTCCTGAAGGAGTAATTCCCTGTGCAGAGGGGGTCGCGGAGGTTCTCCCGGAAAATAGGAGGGAGGGACCTGATGGAAGTGGAGAAGATAGCCTTCTCGCACGACTTGAAGCACCCAGGCATCTGCGGTGATGCTGGACCACCTGTGGGCGAAGTGAACCAGCCGGCCTCCGGTGCTGGGAGGAACCAGCGGGGGGGGGAGAGGCTATGCTTTGTGAGTCAAAAACCCCCACCCTGCTGAGCAGGGGCTGGTGGTGCAGGCTTGGGGGCTTGCTGCCTACGGGACCCGTTACCCCGTCCCTTGGCCTGCTGGCCCTGTTGGGGAGCTGCAGGGGCCTGATAATGGGGGTATTGTTTGTAGGCAGCCGCCTTCCTCGGGTAAAAGGACTTTTTCCCCGAGCCCTTCTTTTTCTGGGAAGGGGCGGAGGTCTTCCTAGAAAGCCTGGTCCTGGTGAGAGTCTCAGTCTCAATTTGTGCAGCCTTTTCCGCCATGGGCTTGCCAAAGAGGTTTTCGCCTCGGCAGGGGACATCGACCAACTTGTCCTGCACCCAGGGCTCAAGGTCTGACGACTGAAGCCAAGCCTGTCGGCGGGCACCGATGCCGGCTGCGGCCACTCGAGCCGATGCTTCAAAGCCATCATAGGCTGCTCGGGACATGAACTTTGAGCATTCCCGAATGCCAGTGGACAAGGCCAGGAACCTCCGCAAGGGTTCCTCGGACAAACCAGCGGAGAATCCGGCTAGCTCTTTAGCCAGATCCCGGAGATACATGCCCATGTATAGCTGGTAAGTCTGGACACGACATGCGAGCATAGAGCCCTGGAAACACTTCTTACCAAGGCCATCCAGGTTACGGGCCTCCCTGCCAGGAGGCACCGAGGAGTGCATCTTCTGGCTCTTAAGACGATGCATGGCCGATTCCACTACCATGGAATGGTGTGGTAGCTGTGCCTTTTGAAAGCCAGGGCTCTTGCGGACTCGATAGATAGAATCGACCCGCTTGCTCAGGACCGGCGAGGAGGCCGGACTCTCCCACATGCGGAAGAGTAGTCGTTCCAGCATAGGAGGAACCGGTACAGTAAAGTGTTCCCTCGCGGGAGAGTCATACTGGAGGGCGTCGAGCTCTTCGGCTCGAGGCTCCTCCTCGGGATCCGCAGGGAAGGCCAAAGCCTTGGCCATATCCCTAACGAAGTCCGAGAACCGGGCATCCTCCGGGGGGGACTGCTTCCGAGGCTCGGACTCCGGTGAGTCCGAGGGGACACACCGAGTCCGGAAAGAATCAGGCGACTCTTCCTCTTCAGACTCCCAGACCGACTCCGACGAGGACTCGGTGGGGTCGGCCCGGGCAGGGCGCGGCGCCTGCCGCCCCGACGCCGAGGGAGTCGGCGTCGGCGACCTCGGTCCCGAACGGGAGGCCGAGGGTGACCTCGACCGAGGATCGACTCGAGTTCTCATCGACTCGAGGATCGGCTCGGTCTGCGGGGTCGACTTGGACGTCGACGTCCCGGCGGTCGGGGCAGCGGCGCCAGCGAGGCCAGCGAGCAGTGCCCGCTGCTGGTCCATGAAGGCAGACAGTCTGCTCTCCAAGGCCGTCAACCTGAGTCCGAGCTCAGGTGACCCAGCAGCCCCCGACTCGGGCCCCGACGGCGTCGGGCCCGACGTCGGCTGTCGCGGAGGCGAGTCCAGAAGGACTACAGGACTTACCCGAGCAGGCATCTCCGACTCCAGGCGAGGTCGCTTCGGGAGGTGTTCCTTCTCCAAGGACCCGGGGCGGCTATCGGGGCTATGCGACCTGGCCCTCGCGGAACCAGGAGCGTCCACCGACGCCGCCCTCGCGGGTTTCACCGTCCGACGATGGTCCCCGGAGGGAGAACCCCGGTCGGAGGAACTCCGGCGACGGTCCGAACTGGAGCCTTTTGACGCGGAGGCCTCCGACGAGGTCCGGGTACGGCTGGGGTCAGCGAAGATTCGATCACGCTGATGCCGCCGACTTCTCAACGCTTTTGAGGACATTTTGCCGCAGGGCCCACAGATCAGTTCCTCATGATCCGGGCCCAGGCAGCGGAGGCAAAAGTCGTGTGTGTCAGTTAGTGACATATTTCGGTCACACTGACCACACCGCTTAAAGCCACTGGCAGCCATCGGGGGAAAAAAAGGGCCCCTGCGAGGTCAAAGGACCGGGCTGCCAGGGAAAAATCGAAAACGAAAGCTGAGAAAGTCAGAAAAACCGAAAAAAAGTAAGAGGACTCGTGACCGGCGTCGCGAGTCCGGGCGGGAAAACGATCGGCGTCGAACCGAAGGAAAAAGAATAAAATAATGAAGAAAATCGACTTTTTCGCGGGGACAAGACGGGGACGTCTGTAGGGCTCCGCGGAAAAAAGAAGACTGGCTAAGATGGCACCCTCGGGCGGGAAGACGACCGCCCATGCGCGCTGCAATTCCCAAAGGCTTTCTTTGAAAGCTGGGGAAAATTGCTCCGCGAGGGCTCCGTCGGCGCCGACGTCACCCCATAAGTGAGGACTGACTTCCTGCTTGGTCCTGGAGAAAGACAATATACACTTTAAGATAACTTAAAAAGCATACATATTGAAACAATGTAAACAGCATACATATTAACAATGTTAAACATATTTTATTTTTCTCCCCTTCCCCTCCTTTATCCACCACCCCCATCCCATACTCCCTCCCATTCCTTACCTTTATCCCCTTCCCCCCCCCATTTACCACCACCCCCATCCCATACTCCCATACTCCCTCCCATTCCTTACCTTTATCCCCCCCTCCCGCTCAGTAATAATTCATTAAAAAAAGTCAATTAATACATTATAATTTCCCCTTCTCCTTCCTGCACCTTCACCCTTTTACACTTTCCCCTTCCAATCCCCATCCTCCCTACTAAACCAATTCTAACCTAACCCTTATGTAATTCTAACTTAGCCAATTTAAATTGTTAAAATATCATTCCTTGCCCTTGCTGAAACCCCATCAAGATAAGGAGACCAAACATTTAAAAAATAAGCTCTTTTACGCACATGTTTCCTAGTAGATACTCCTTCCCATAAAATCAATTGATGTAATACGTTTCTCCACTCCCAAAATTCTGGACCTTTAGGATCTCTCTAATTCCGAAGTATACATTGTTTAGCAAGCAGACAACATTTCCTCACTAAATGTCTATTCCCTGATAATGAAAGCCCTAAAGAATCTGGAACATCAAGAATTGCAAACCCTGGAGTCAAAATTAAAGATTGCCTCAATATACCACTTAGAAATTTTTGAATATTAATCCAAAATTTCTTCACACATATACAAGTCCAGAACATATGCCCCAAATGTGCCTTCTCCATTCTACACCTTGGGCATTCACTACATTGAGCAAAACCCCCTCTCCATGCTCTATATGGTGATATGTAAGCACGTTCTATTATCTTAAATTGCATTTCACGTAATTTTGCCCCCACTATTTGTCTAGGAATACACCCAATGGCCTTTTCCCAGGCAAACCTTTCAAGATTGATTCCTAATTCTTTTCCCCAATGCAAACTCAAATGGTCAAAATTCTTGACATGAACTAAATTAAATAAAGCCTTATTATATTCTGCTACAGTTATCCTTTCCTTGTCCTTCAACGTAAACCAATCTTCCAATTTTCTAAAATTTTCTGATCTCAAACCAATTCTCCTATCAGCTATGGAAATCAAATAATATTTTAAATGTAGATATGCATAAAAATGCCCCTGAGACAAACCATAACTTCTTTTTAATTCACTAAATGGTTTAAGTACACCCTCTTCATTAATTACTTGATACAGCAGAAAAAGACCCTTTTTCTCCCAACCTTTAAATAAAATTGACTTTGTACTTAGATGAAATTCAATATTACCCTGCAGTGGCAAATAACCTGAAATTTCACTTGAAACACCCAATTTTTCACAAAGCTTCTTCCAACTCCATCGAACCCCCTGCCATAATATATTACTTTTAAATACTTTAGGAAACTTCATGCTCGATACATGTAACATTGACCGAAGAGAATAAGGAGCAACTAATGCTGATTCAAAATCATAAGGAGTATAAACCGAAGTACCACCTATCCAATCACGTACGTGACGAAGTAAACAACCCATATTATATAATTCTATACAAGGTAACCCCATACCACCTTGTTGCCATGAACCATACAAACGATCAATTCTTAATCTTGGATGTTTCCCTCTCCAAAAAAATCTCTGCAACAATCTCTCTAATTTCTGCACATCCTGTCTTAAAAGTCGCAACGGAATTAATTGTAAAATATACAAAATTTTTGGAAAAATCATCATCTTATATGCAGCTATCCTACCACCTAATGAAAGTGGCAAAGGTGTCCAAACCTGTAATTTATTTTGTATATCTCGCATCAAAGGCCTAACATTCTGCCTATACAAATGGCTCGGATTTTTGGGCAACCAAATTCCTAAATACTTAAATTTGTTAATAGCCCATTTTAATGGAAACTCATCACCCCATTTTCTCTGTAACCCCCCATTACTATCCAAAGCTTCTGATTTAGTCATATTCAATCTTAAACCAGCAATTTCCGCAAATCGTCTAATCATATCTAGAAGTCTTTTTAAAGATTCACAAGGATTTAACAACATGACTAATAAATCATCTGCAAAAGCAGAAATCTTAAATATACATGTCCCAACTTTCACTCCTTGTATTTCATCACAAGCATAAATCAATCTCAGTAAAGGATCCAAAGATTTTATTTAACAGGGTTTTTTATACCGCTTTATCATTTCAGTCAAAGCGGTTTATATTGTAACTTAAACTTGGTAATGTACATTAAACAGGGACATTGATAACTTGGATTTTTCTGAGGCAATAGAAGGATTGCATGCATTTGCATGCTTTGAATCACATTATTATGGAAAGCGCATTGCAGTAAACTAATGTGCATCATGGTAAATAACACACTACTTTGCTCTTTAATGCATGTTAAGAGCAGGGCCAGCTCAAGGGACTGTGGCATCCTGAGCCATCTTCTCCTTTTGCACCCCACCCCTAGAGGCAAATTTTGTGGTATGAGCTACACAAATAGGAGTAAATTTTCAGCCAGTGCTGTCACTGTGCTGATTTAACTTAATCTGTATATTCAGCGCCACAATCCATATACAGTACTGTAGGTAGCAATGCTAAATATATGGCTATTAAGGTGATCAGTGGCACTATCTGTTTAGTTTAAGCCTACTATTTGGCAGGCCTGCTACTACTACTACGCCTGCTATGGATCATTTGTATAATGCTTCAAGGCGTATGCAGCACTGAACAGAGACATGTAAGAGACAGCCCCTGCTCTTCAGAGCTTACAATCTAGTCAAGACAGACAACACAAATGGTGACTAGGATAAATCTAGGGGAATGGTAAGGAAATACATACTGTAGGAGAGGAACAGGAGACTAAGCAGATCAGGATGAATGCATGGCTGCGTGGATGGTGTCATCAAGAGCGTTTTGGTTTCCTGGACCATGGAATGATTTTCCAAGGGCTGCAGAGCAGAGATAGCATCCATCTATCCAAGAAGGGTCAAAGTTATGTAAATAGTTACCTGATGTAATTTTTGAATGTAATTAGTTATAGGGTGCGGCATTAATTTGCCACCAGTTCTACCTGTTCTTCATGTTAAAAGTTAAAATTTAAAATGTCCTACAATTGTTCTCTGTAAAAATAATAATAGCTTGCTATTATTAATGTTTTGTTACCAGTAAACCGCCTCAGATCTCTGGAAGAGGCGGTACAGAAAAATGTATAAATAAATAAATAAAAGTTCTTCCACAGCAGACTGCCTAACCTACCAAAGAGGGCTTTAATCTAGATTTGTTGTAGAAATGGGTAAATCGGGTAACATCTGGAAAGCGGTGTGCATAAATACCCATAGCATGGGAAATAAGATCCCAGATGCTGAGGCTTTAATGGAAGAGGCTGACTTGGATTTAGTGGCGGTTACAGAGACATGGTTCATGGACAACCATGACTGGGATGTAATTACACTGGCTATACTTTATTCAGGAAGGACAGGGTATGAAGAAGGGGAGGAGGAATGGCACTGTATGTAAAAAATATTAAAGCTATAGAATTAGAGGGCTTAAAGGGAGCAAGAAGGCACTGTTGGTTAAACTAGAAAGAGGGAAAGGGAAATCCACTTGCATTGGTGTGATATACAGACTTCACTCACAGGAAGAAGTAGTGGATGGAGATTTAATAGAAGACATACGCAGTGTTACCATGAAAGGAGAAGTGCTACTGATAGGTGATTTCAATATTCCGGATGTTGATTGGTACATCCCTGCTGCAGAGTCATCTAGAAGTAAGGAGTTTCTAGATTCTCTATAAGAAGAACTATTCCAGCAACTGGTAACAGAATCCACACATGAAGGGGCCATACTTAGTGCTTAGCAGTGGGGAAAGTATTTCAGATGTTATAATAGGAGATCATCTTGCATCCAGTGATCACCAGATGGTGTAATTCAGTATTAGGACTAGGGCTGATAAAATCCATTCAAAAGCAAGGATCTTAGACTTTAGTAAAACTAACTTTGCCAAGATGGAACAATACCTCAAGGAGTCGTTAGCAGGATGCGAATAGCTGGGGGATGTAGAAAAGCAATGGGCAAAACTAAAAGGGGCTATTTTAAGGGCAACAAACCTTTTTGTTAGAAAGGTAAATAAATGTAAAAGAAAAAAGGCTACTATAGTTCTCAAAAGAAGTAACTGAAAAGGTGAAGAAAAAGAGGGAGGTCTTCATAAAATACAAGAGATTACAGAGAGAGGAAGACAAGCATCAATATTTGGTAAAGCTAGGAAAAATAATCATGAAAGCAAAGATACAAAAAGAAATAGCCAATGGAATAAAATGGGGGGATAAGACATTTTTCAGATATGTTAGTGAGAAGAGGAAGGGCAAAAGTAGTATTGTCAGACTCAAGGGTGAAGGGGAGGAATATGTAGAAACTGATGAGAATAAAGTGGAATTGCTTAACAAATATTTTTGTTCTGTGTTCCCAGATGAAGGCCCAGCAGAAAACACTCACAAATAGGAACAGAAGTAAAGGAGATCTGAAACGATTTTCAGAAGACTACCCTCATGAGGGACTAGCTAAACTAAAAGTAGAGAAAGCGATGGGAGCAGATGGGATACAGGCAAGAATATTAAAAGAAGTTGGGGACATTCTAACAGCTCCACTGAATGCCCTTTTCAATGCTTTCTTAGAGTTGGGAGTGGTCCCTGAGGATCAGAGAAAGGCACATGTGGTCACTTTGCACAAAAGCTGAAGTGAAAATGAGGATGAGAACTACAGTCTGGTTAGTTTGACCTCTATGGTGACTAAATTAACGGAAATGTTATACCCAAGGTAGCATGGGTTTACTAGAAGTAGTCTTGTCATACAATCTTTGATTGGTTGACCAGAGAGCTGGACTAAGGGAGAGCCCTGGATGTGGTGTACTTAGATTTCAGTAAAGCCTTTGACACATTCCACACAAATGACTTATAAATAAATTGAGCACCCTGGGGATAGACCCTAAAGTGACTGACTGGGTTAGAATTGCTTGAGTGGGAGGCGACAAAGTGTACAGGTAAATGAAACTCACTCTGAGGATAAAGATGCTACCACTGGTGTGCTGCAGGGATCTGTCCTTAGTCTGATTATTTTTTTATTGACATTTTAATATACCTGCAACCAATGTTCCCTCTAATTTTCTGTAGGCTGTGTGCGCATAAAATATCAGCTGTGCAGCTTTTGAAGGAAGGTTACATTTTTGTGTCACATAACGACACTCAGAGTTATATACTTTAAAATTTGACTACATGTCAGAATACAGTATGTACACCCAAACTATGGTTACACAATGCAAGGTTCCACATTAGGAACCACCACCCAGGAAAAAGATTTAGGCGTCATTGTGGATACCATGTTAAAACCCTCGGCCCAGTGTGCAGCGGCGGCCAAGAGAGCAAATAGAATGCTAGGTATCATAAAGAAAGGAATGGAAAATAAAACAAAAGATATTATAATGCCTCTATATCGTTCCATGGTGAGACCGCACCTTGAATATTGTGTGCAATTCTGGTCGCCGTATCTTAAAAAGGATATAGTGATTTTAGAAAAGGGAGCCACCAAAATGGTAAAGGGGATGGAAGGATACTCCTATGAAGAAAGTCTAAAAAGATTAGGGCTCTTTAACCTGGAAAAGAGACGGCTGAGGGGAGATATGATAGAAGTCTATAAATTAATGAACGGAGTGGAACGGGTAAACGTAGATCGATTGTTTACCTTATCAGAATATAGAAAGACTAGGGGACATGCAATGAAGCTACAGGGTAAACTATTTAAGACTAATAAAAGAAATATTTTTTTCACTCAACGTGTAATCAAACTCTGGAATTTGTTACCAGAGGATGTAGTAAAGGCTGTTAGTGTAGCTGGGTTTAAAAAAGGTTTGGACAAGTTCCTAGAGGAAAGGTCCATAAACCATTATTAAGAAGTGACCGAAGATATCAATGCTTGACCCAGTACAAGCATTGTGGAACTTGTGTCTCTTGGGGAAACTGCTAGGTACATATGACCTAGATTGGCCACTGTTGGAAACAGAATACTGGGCTTGATGGACCTTGGTCTGACCCAGTATGGCATATCTTATGTTCTTACATTGATTTTAATCAAATTAAATGAAAATAGGCGATTGCTAAATGAAGCGGAAAATTTCTAGTAATTACAATCACAACTTTTAAATTTTAAGACGTCGGTGTTGTTTTCTATCAGAATCAGGACCGTAATTTTTGTGCGCTCTTTTGTAAAGTATGTGCGCTCGCTCGGCGAGGTGTGTGCGCGCGCACACGCGCACAGCTTAGAGGGAACAGTGCCTGCAACATAAGTATATAAGTAAAATGATCCATAAACATCATTAAAGAAATTACACACCGCAGACCAGGAAACCCCAGAAAGAAACAAAACCTATCAGGTAGCCCACATCTTGGGGAAGTACACATCAAACACAAAGGAAACTTAGTTCAAGAAAACATTGGAGACCACTCCAAATCAGCCACAACTATCCAATATTCCACCTACAATCTCATCCCACCCCTGCCGGCTTCTCTTTCTCAGCTAAAAATGCCTCCAATTGCGGAGAGTCCTGAAAGATAAATTTAGTTCCCTGCAACATGACTAAGCACTTGCAGGGATACCTAAGAAAAAATGATGCCCCAAGGGCTAACACCCTTGGCCTACGAGCCAAAAACGCCTTTCTATGCATCTGGGTGGCCCTTGAGACATCAGGAAATAACTGAATTCAAGCACCACAAAACACAAAGGCTTTATTCTTAAAGTAATTTTTAAATACCAAAATCTTGTCCTGTTCTACAAGAAATGTTACTAATATAGTAACATAGTATATGACATCCGATAAAGACCAGTATGATCCATCTAGTCTGCTCAGTAAGGCGACAAGAGCAGGTGCACCTGCTACTCTGTGCAGGTAACCCCTCTGCCTACCTTTGTTTAGGGGTGTCCAACAGCTCCATGTAGGTCACCCCTTATTTGTTGAAATAGTCAGTTATGTTTTATTTATTTATTTAACCTGTTTTCTATACCGCTTTATCCTTCAATCAAAGTGGTTATACATAATGTAACTACAAACAGGTAATGGATATATTCCCTTATCCCCAAAGGGCTCACAATCTATGTGTACCTGAGGCAACAGAGGGTTAAGTGGCTTGCCCAAGACCACAAGGAGTGCCTATAGGGAGGAGTGGCCTAGTGGCTGTGGCAAGGTACTACAGGCCGGAAGGTCGGTGGTTCAAATCCCACCAGAGGACAGCAACCTTGGGCCGGAAGGACTGGGGTTTCTAGTCCCATAGGTGCTCCTTGTGGTCTTGGGCAAGCCATTTAACCCTCCATAGCCCATGTTCCCTGTAAGTATTAGTGTATGTGTCTCATATCCCCTCGTGTTAAATGTATCCCCCAACCGCTTTGACCAGGTGAAAAGCGGGATATAAATGCAGCTAAATAAAATAAATAAAAATAAACCCCTGTCCCTCCAGTCTGAGATTGCTGTCCCCAGGTGGGACTTGAGCCCCTGGTCCTCTGGCCTGAAGTACCATGTCCTAACCACTAAGCCACTCCTCCCTCCTGTTTATTTTGCTTTTAATCCTGTTACTATAAAGGGATCCACAGTGTCTGTCCCATGCCATTTTTTAATTCCGTCACTGTCTTAGCCCCCACCACTTCCATCAGAAGGGTATTCCAAGCATCCACCACCCTTTCAGTGAAAAAGTATTTCCTGACATTGCCGTTCAGTTTACCCCCTTGCAGCTTCATGTTATCCCCTCTAGTTTTACAGCTTCCCCGTCTTTAGAAGAGATTTGTTTGTTCATTAATACTCTAAGTATTTAAAGGTCTGAATCATATCTCCTCTGTCCCTCCTCTCCTCCAGAGTGTACATATTTAGGTCTTCATGTCTCTTCTCATACGTCTCCTGATGCAGGCTCCAAATCATTTTGGTCGCCTTCCTTTGAATCCTTTCCTGTCTTTTTATATCCTTTGCGAGATATGGTCTCCAAAACTGAGCACAATATTCCAAGTGAGACCTCAACAGCGACTTGTTCAGTGACATTAGTACCTCTTCCTTTCTGCTGGTAATTCCTCTTTGTATGCAACCCAGCATCCTTCTAGCTTTTGCTGTTGCCTTGTCACACAGTTTCGCCACCTTGAGATCCTCAGAAACAACCACTCCAAGGTCCTTCTCCTGGTTCTTGCACACCAACCTCTCGCCCCCTATTGTATACAATTCCCTCGGATTTCTGCTTCCCAAGTGTATGACACTGCACTTCTTCACATTAAATCTTAACTGCCAAGCATTAGACCATTCTTTCAGCTTTTGTAGATCTTTCCTCATGTTCTCCACTCCCTCAGGGGAGTCCACTCTGTTGCAAATTTTCATGTAATCTGCAAAAAGACAGGCTTTTCCATTCAGTCCTTCCGCAATATCACTCAGAAAAACACTGAACACTACCGACCCCAGGATCAAACCCTGGGGCACACCGCTAATCACCTTTCTTTCATCTGAGTGATTTCTCTTGTCTGTCAGTCAACCAATTTCTGATTCAGTTCACCACCTTGGGACCCATCCTCAAGCTATTGAGTTTATTGATAAGCCTTCTATGAGGAACAGTATCAAAGGCTTTGCTGAAATTTAGGTAGATCACATCCATCGCATGCCCTTGATCTAGTTCTCTGGTCACCCAGTCAAAGAACTCAATCAGATTTGTTTGGCAGGATCGTCCTTTGGTAAAACCATGTTGTCTTGAGTCATGCAATCTGTTGGTTTTGAGAAAGTCCATTATTCGCCCTTTCAGGAGAACCTCCATTACTTTTCCCGCCACCGAGGTAAGGCTTACTGGCCTGTAGTTTGTCACCTCTTCCCTATTACCACTTTTGTGAAGGGTTACCACATCAGCCCTTCTCCAGTCCTGTGGAACCTCTCCCATCTCCAAGGATCTATTAAAAACATCCTTTAACGGTCCTACAAGAACCTCATTGAGCTCTTTCAGTATCCTGGGATGTATCCCATCTGGTACCATGGCCTTGTCCACCTTCAGTTTTGCAAGTTGTTCTAATACAACATCTTCTGTGAATGGTGTGGTATCTACTCCATTCCCATTTGTATATTTGTCAATCACAGGTGGTCCTTCTCCAGGATTTTCTTTAGTAAAAACAGAGCAGAAGTATTTGTTTAGCATGTTCGCTTTTTCAATATCAGTTTCCACAAATTTGTTCTCATCACTTTTGAGTCCTGCAATTCCATCTCTGATTTTCCTCTTCTCCCGAATATACCTGAAAAAGGTTTTGTTGCCACACTTCATATCCTTTGCCATCTTTTCTTCTGCCTTTGATTTTGCTATCCTTATTTTTCTTTTTGTCTCTTTTAGTTTTATCCTGTATTGTTTTCTGTGTTCCTCTGTTTCTGAACTTCTGAATTTTGTGAAAGCTGTGTTTTTTGCCTTTATTTGTGCAGCTACTTCTTTGGAGAACCAGATAGGTTTCCTTTTCCTCTTGTTTTTAATTACTTTCCTTACATATGTATCTGTTGCCCCTTTTATTGCCTCCTTTAGTCTAGCCCAGCGATGGCGAACCTATGGCACGCGTGCCAGCTGTGGCACGCGAAGGCCTTGCAGCTGGCACGCGGGAAGGTCCGCTAGGACAGGTGTCTGCCTCCCTTCGTCTGCAGCCGCGGCTCCCTGCCTGTTAGGGAACCGCGGCTGTGCTTGTAAAATCGTTGCGGAGCCCTTCCTGTCTTGACGGCCTCCGTGCAGCATTGTCCCGCCTCTAAAGGAAGTTCTAAGTACAACTTCCTTTAGAGGCGGGACAATGCTGCACGGAGCCCGTCAAGACAGGAAGGGCTCCGCAACGATTTTACAAGCACAGCCGCGGTTCCCTAAGAGGCAGGGAGCCGCGGCTGCAGACGAAGGGAGGAAGACATGGGGAGAGGGGGGGGGCTACCATCGACATGGGGAGGGGGGGGTCGACATTGGGAGAGGGGGGGGCTACCGTCGACATGGGGAGAGGGGGGGCTACCATCGACATGGGGGGGAGGGGGCTTACATGGAGGGAGGGAGCTGATATGGATGGAAGGAGGGGGGCTTACATGGAGGGAGGGAGCTGATATGGATGGATGGAAGGAGGGGGGCTTACATGGAGGGAGGGGGGACTGACATGGAGGGAGGCTGACATGGACAGTGGGGCTGACAGGGAGGGAGGGAGGGAGGGAGCTGACATGGACAGATGGAAGGACGGGGGCTGACATGGAGGGAGGGGGGCTGGCATGCACAAAGGGGAGAGACAGGGACATACTGGACAGACGGGATAAATGCTGGAGAGAGGCGAGAGACATTGCGGCTTAGGATTATAATGGGCTGATGGGGGAGCTAGCACTGGTAATGGGCAGATGGGAGGGGACTAGGACTGGTAATGGGTTGAAGGCTAGGACTGGGAATGGACTGATCAAGGGGGGGGGTTGGGACTGGTAATGGGCTGATAGGGGGGTATGACTGATAATGGACTGATGGGGGGCTAGCATTGGAAATGAGCTGATCGGTGAGGTTAGGACTGGAAATGGGCTGATGGGGGGATAGGACTGGTGATGGGGGGGGTAGGACTGGTGGTATTGGGCTGATTAGGGGAGGCTAGCACTGGTAATGGGGTTGAGGGGGGATTAGCACTGGAAGTGAGCTGATTGGGGGGCTTTGACTGAGAATGGGCTGATTGTGGGGAGGGGAGGATAGAGCTGCTGGCCCTGGAAGAAAACTGGGGGCTAAGGCTACAAATGGGCTGATGCGAGGGGATGGGAGAATGGAACTGGAAGGGAGTGGATCTGAGAGGGGCTGCCATGGTATTTGTACTAGAAGGGACTGGTCAGTGGGGAAGGAGGGGGACTGGAAGGGAATGGACACCAGTGGCAATCATGGGAATGCAAGTTGACATTGGAAGGTACTGGGAGTGAGGACTGGAAAGGGGCTGATACTGGGGAGGGTTACTGGACTGGAAATAGGCTGATGGAAAGAAGTGAAGAAAACGAAAGAAGAGATAAGAAATGGCAGATGGACCATAGACCACAGAAACAGAGCTAAGAGAAGACAGGAAAGCAGAAGCCTCAGATCGGGACCAGCATGATCAGAGAATAAATTGGTCAGACAACAAAGGTAGAAAAAATAATTTTATTTCATATTAGTGATTTGACTACAAAATCATCATAATTTTGAAATCAAATATTGTTACTTGTTGTGATTAATTAACCGTATTTTCCGGCGTATTTTTTTTGGTGTGCGCTGGAAGAGGGGTAGTCTTATACGGCGAGTATAGGCCAAACACCTATATTTTAACAGGAAAAGTAGGGGGTCGTCTTATACGCCCAGTCGTCTTATACGCCGGAAAATACGGTAAGTAAATTTAACGTTTTCTATGAAAAGTAGTTCTGAGGGGGGTCAAAAAAATATTAAAAGAAAAGTGACAATAATATAATAATATATTTATAATGTGGATTACATTTGGGCCCTCATATTTACCTCAGGCTATGATTGTGATTGTGATTATGATGGTACACTGTAAGAAACAATATATGCAGTGTTAGATTTGTTTTAAATGTCGCAATGGTTTTGCGGCTCCCAGTTTTTTTTTTCCCTTCGGAAACGGGTCCAAGTGGCTCTTTATGTCTTAAAGGTTGCAGACCCCTGTGCTAGGAGAAAGGCCCCAGCCCGGCCCCGCGCTTCCCCTTCCGGTCGGAGCTTCTGCGCGCCTCTCGCCGAGAAGCTGCACGCTAGGGCTCGTGCGCCGTCCTCTCGCGAGATTATAGGACCCGCGCGGGAGCTGGGTTCCAAAGAAGAGCAAAACCTACCACTTTCATGATGAATGGGAAATGGACTACTTCTTCATCATGGTTAAAAGGCAAGTGTTGTGTAATTTGTAACGCCCCAGTATCCTTGCCCAAAATGGGTGATCTGGAACATCATTATAAGGCTCTAAAATATTGTTGTTAAGGTTTAATTGACGTGCTGGCACTTTGAGGAAATTCTTTGGTTTTGTGCGGCAGTTTGGGCACTCGGGCTCAAAAAGGTTAGCCATCACTGGTCTAGCCCATTGCAAATCCACTTCCCTTATCATCTCCCATCCTGCCAACTCCTCCTTCAGGTACTTAGCTATTTTACTGAAGTCAGTTTTCTGAAGTCTAGGACTTTGAGCTTGCTGTGATTGGATTCTGCCTTGGCTTTAATCTCAAACCACACAGTGCTGCTCACATGGGCATCCACTCGGATATTCGACACACTATCTCCGTTGGTGAGTATTAAATCCAACAACGAGCCTTCCCTGGTTGGTTCCATATACCATTTGTCTAAGTAATGCATCTTGGAAGGCACTCCCAATTTTTTTACTTCTTTCCAGATTTGCAGAAGGAATCCTCCCGTCCACATCAGGTAAATTAAAGTCGCACAGTATGATCACCTCCCCCTTCATGGCTATCTTGGCAATATCAATAATCAATTCTCTATCTATTTCTTCGGTTTGCATTGGAGGCCTGTAGACTACACCAGTATGGATGACGGTGCTATCTCCTCTTTCCAACACAATCCACATTGCTTCTTCTTTTCCCCACTTCCCCTGCATTTCAGCAGCTTTAATATTGCTTTTTGACATATAGGGCTACTGATCCTCTTTTTCTACCCTCTCTATCTCTTCTAAATAGTTATAGCCAGCTATGGCTGTATCCCATTCATGTGACTCGTTATCTGTTTCTGTAATGGCCACAATGTCCAAGTCCATTACCACCATTAGGGCTTTCAGGTCAGGAACTTTGTTGGCTAGGCTGCTAGCATTTGTGCTCATTGCTTTCCAGCATGTGTTGACTAACTTGCCTATATTTTGCATGGATTTCATTCTACATGACTCTTCCCTCTTGCCACTGATGTGTGGTTTAAAAGTTTGGCTGTTTCCAATGTTATTATGTTTTAGCTGGGAGTGACGACCTGAACTTACTGTTCTCCAGCCATCACTCCATTTCCCTAGTTTAAATACCTGTCAACATACTGACTGAATTTTTCACTTAGGATCCTTTTCCCTGTGACAGAGAGATGTAGTCCAGGTTGAAGAGCCCTAACCTTTTTAGATTCTCTTCATAGGGGTATCCTTCCATCCCCTTTACCATTTTTGTGGCTCTTCTCTGTACCTTTTCTAATAATGCTATATCATTTTTAAGATACAGTGACCAGAAATGCATACAATATTCAAGGTGCGGTCGCACCATGGAACGATACAGAGGCATTATAATATCCTTTGTTTTATTCTCTATTCCTTTCCTTATGATACCTAGCATTCTATTTGCTTTCTTGGCCGCCGCTGCACACTGGGCAAAGGGTTTCAACATCTTATCCATGATGTTGCCTAAATCTTTTTCTCAGGTGATGGTTCCTAATGTGGAACCTTGCATCGTGTAACCATAGTTTGGGTTGTTCTTTCCTAGGTGCATAATTTTGCATTTCTACACATTAAATTTCATCTGTTATTTGGATGCCCAGTCTTCCAATTTATCAAGGTCCTCTTGCAATTTTTCACGATCCTCTTGGGTTTTAACAACTTTGAATAATTTTGTGTCATCTGCAAATTTTATTACCTTACTCGTTATTCCCATATCCAGGTCATTTACGAATATGTTGAAAAGCAGCACAGATCCCTGGGGTACTCCACTATTCACCTTTCTCCATTGGGAAAATTGGCCATTTAGTCCTACCCTCTGCTTTCTGTCTTTTAATCAATTCCTGATCAACAATAGTACGCTGCCTCCCAGGGGCAGCTCTATAATGAGGCCAAGTGAGGTGGTGACCTCAGGCGGAAGCTTTTTGGGGACGGCAAAAAATGCCGCCAAAAAGGCCACCTCCCTCGGCCTTCAAAATTTAAATAATAAAAAGGGCTGATAAGCTGCTGCCGGTGCTTCTCGGCAGTGGCAGAATCGGTGGCCCACGGCTCCCCCTGCCCTGGAAGAGCTCTCCATCGCTTTACAGGCACTCTAGCTCATCTTTGCAGAGCCGCAAGAAGGGAGAGCATTTCTCTTCTTTCCTGCAGCTCTGTTAAAAATGCTGAGTGTAAACAAGGCATTTCCTGTCTCAGGCGCAACTTTAACAGAGCCGTGGGAAAGAAGAGAAACACTCTCCCTTCTCGCGGCTCTGAAAAGGTGAGCCGGGGCATCTGTAAAGCGACAGAGAGCTCTTCCCGGGGAAGGGGGGGGGGGGAAGTTGGGACTGGTAATCGGCTGTGGAGGTCTGGGGCTGGACTGGGGTTAGCACTGGAAATAGTCTGAGGGGGTTAGGACTTGTAATGGGTTGATGGGGTAGCTAGGACTGGAAATGGGCTGATGGAGGAGTAGCTAGGACTGGAAATGGGCTGATGGGGGTTAAGACTGGAAATGTGCTGATCAGGGGGTTAGGACTGGAAATGGGCTACGGCTGGTAATGGGCTGATCAGGGGCAGTCTAGGACTGGTAGTGGGCTGATGGAAGGGCTAGCACTGGAAATGGGCTGATGAGCGGGCTAGAACTGGAAATAGGCACTTAAGGGAGGCTAGAACTGAAAATGGACTGATCGGGGAGTTAGGACTGGAAATGGGCTGATTAGGTGGGTTAGGACTGGTAATGAGCTGATCACGGGGGGTCTAGGACTGGTAATGGGCTAATCAGGGGGGGTTAGGACTGGTAGTGGGATGATGGATGGGCTAGCACTGCAAATGGGCTATGTGGGGTGCTAGAACTGCAAATGGATGCTTAAAGGAGGCTAGGACTGGAAATGGGCTGATCGGGGGAGTTAGGACTGGAAATGGGCTGATTAGGGGGGTTAGGACTAGTAATGGGCTGATCAGGTGTGGTTAGGACTGGAAATGGGTTACAGGCTGATCGGGGGGTAGGACTGGTAATGGGATGATCAAGTGGGGGTTAGGACTGGTAGTGGGCTGATGGAAGAGCTGGCACTGGAAATAAGCTGGTGGAGGGGCTAGAACTGGAAATGGGTGCTTAAGGGAGGCTAGGACTGGTAATGGGCTGATCAGGTGGGGTTAGAACTGGAAATGGACTACAACTGGAAATAGGCTGATTGGGGGGGCTAGGACTGGAAATGGGTTTATCGGGGGGGGGTGTTAGGACTGATAATGGGCTGATGGGGGGCTAGCACTGGAAATGGGCTGATCAGGGGGGCTAGCACTGGAAATGAGCTAGGACTGATAACGGGCTGATTGGGGGGGGCTAGGACTGGAGTGGGCTGTTAAGGGGGATAGAATTGGAAATAGGCTGGGGCTGGAAATGGGTTGATGGGGGGGAGGAGAGAGCTGCTGGCACTGGAAGAAGACTGGGGACTAGAACTGGAAATGGGCTGATGGGGGGAGGGGAGGAGAGTGCTCCTGACCCTGGAAGAAAACTAGGGGCTAGGGCTACAAATGGGCTGATGCAGGGGGATAGGAGAATAGGACTGAAGGGAGCGGATGCGGAGTGGATCTACCAGGGGAAGGAGGGGGCAGGAAAGGAGCTGACAGAGGGGAAGGAGGGGGAGGGAAGGAATCTGACACAGGGGAAGGAGGGGGCTGGAAGGGAGCTGAAATGGGAGAGGGAAGGAGGGAGCTAGAAGGAAGCTGATACCTGGGGATAGTACTGAAGGGGGACAGGAAGGGAGCTGACACTTGGGGATGGGACTGGTAGGTGACTGGGTAATGGGGAGGAGGCTGGAAGGGAGCTGACATGTGAGGATGGCACTGGAAGGCGGATAGTCAGAGGGTAGGGTGACTGGAAGGGAGATGATGGGAGGGGGGATGGCACTGAGAGTGGAAGTGAGTTGATACCTGCAGTGATATTTGGACTAGAGGGGGATGGACAGTGGAGAAGGAGGGAAACTGAAAGGGAATGGATACCAGAGATGGTCCTGGGAATGCAAGGCAGTTGACATTGGAAAGTATTGGGAGGAGAGGACTGGAAAGAGGGCTAATACTGGGGAGAGTTACTGGGACCAGAAATAGGTTGATGGAAGGAAGTGAAGAAAACAAAAGAAGAGATAAGAAATGGCAGATGGACTATAGACCATAGAAAGACTGTGAAGAGAAGACAGGAAAGATCGGAACCAGCATGATCAGAGAATAAAATGATCAGACAACAAAGGTAGAAAAAATAATTTTATTTTCACTTTAGTGATTGGACTTTGTGCTGTATGGGGAACTATATCTCTTATTTATCTGATGTTGTACTGCATGCAGAGTCTGACCTCTTGGGGTTTCAATTTAATTTTTGTCTACATATTTTTATTTTAGGTTGTGGTCACTTATTCTGTACTTGATAAGGGTCTGTGTTATGAGTGTGTGGCCAAGACCAGGTGTTCTGTTAACATGGAGTTTGTATGTAGGGATCTGTACTGTAGTAATCTGAATTGTTCAGCTTTTCAAATAGGTGTTTGGATGTTCCAGGGCCCACTGTAGTATTTACAGTGATGCTTTTTTTGGATGGGCTCCTTATGTGAGTTTTGGTGCCGATATGGTATGATAGATTTGCTCTATAGATCCTCAGTGACTTTGTTGCAAGGTTTTGTTTTAGTTCACAATATGCCTGGTACTGTTGAATGTTTGTTGCTGTTGATGTTGTTAGTGAGATGATCAGAATCAGATTTTTTTTTAAGATATTGAGTTCTGTGGGTGAATGTCCTGGTTCTGCTCTGCAGCCACTGTTGAAGGGGGATCTGTGGATGCAAAATATATGTTCAAAAAGAAAAAGCAAGAACCATAACGTGGTTTATAACACCAAAATAAAAATGAGTTATAATATAGTTTTATAAACTGTGTTGTGGTTCTCACTCTCTTTTAGTTCCTTGGTGTGCAAACATCTTGCATTTCCTCCATATAATCTAATCAGCTTTTTGGTTTGGTTCAGTCCCTGACTGGAGTTTTGAGAAAGACCACCACCCCTACTGGGGGCGGGGGGGGGGGCACCATCTCATCCTTCGTCTCAGGCAGCAGATTGCCTTGAGCTGCACCTGATGCCTCCTATCCCATGACTTTTTAGTTTCACCAAGAGTCTCTCATGAGGGACTTTGTCAAAGGCTTTCTGAAAATCCAGATACACTATATCAACTTACTCACCTTTGTCTATCTGTTCTTTCACACCTTCAAAAAACATAACAGATTAGTAAGACATGACCTTCCTTGGCTAAAGCCATGTTGGCTGTCTCCCATTAAGCCATGACTATCTACATGTTTGGTATTTTTATTCTTTATAATGGTATCTGCCATTTTTCCCGGTACTGACATCAGGCTCACCAGTCTGTAATTTCCCGGATCATCCCTGGAACCCTTTTTAAAAACTGGCGTAACATTGGCCATCCTCCAATCTTCAGGTATTACAGATGATTTTAATGATAGTTCACAGATTACTAATGGTAGGTCTGCAATCCCATATTTCAATTCTTTCAACATCCTTGGATGTATACCATCCGGTCCAGGTGATTTGCTACTCTTCAGTTTATTGAATATTTGTAATACATCTTCCCGGTGTACTGATATTTCTTTCAATTCTTCTGTGGAATCACCTTTAAATACCATTTCAGTCATGGGTAACATCCCTACATTTTCCTCAGTAAAGACCGAAACAAAGAATTCATTCAGTCTCTCCACTATGGTCTTGACCCCTCTTAGTGTCCCTTTTACCTCTCTAACATTTAATGGTCCAACTGTCTCTCTCTCAGGTTTTTTTGCTACAAATGGACTTTAAAAAGTCTTTATTGTTCATTTCTGCTTCCACAGCAAGCTTCTTCTCAAATTCTGACCCAGTATGGCATATCTTATGTATATTTATGCATTTGATTTATACCAGTATATTCTCTCTTTGACTGCCTTATCAATGCCTTGCATCTAACTTGCCAATGCTTATGTTGTTTCCAGTTTTCATCATTTGGCTCCTTTTTCCATTTCTTGATAACAACAGCCTCTCTGACCTCACCTTTAAACCATGCTGGTAGTTTGTTGGACTTCCTTTCATTTTTCTTAAAGTGTGGAATACAGCTGGTCTGGGCTTCCAAGATAGTATTTTTAAATACCAATGCTTGATGTAAATCTTTAACCTTTTTAACTGCTCCTTTTAGTTTTTTCTTAACTATTTTCCTCATTTTATTATAGTCTCCCTTTTGAAAGTTAAAATGTAGATTTCCTTGCCATTCTTCCTCCATTTATTAAATCAAACATGATCATGCTATGGTCACTATTGTCAAGTGGCCCCAACACCTTTTGTCTTGCACCAGATCTTGTGTTCCACTAAGGACTAGGTCCAAAATCGCTTCCCCTCCAGTCAGTTCATGAACCAGCTGCTCCAAGAAGCAAACATTTATTTCATCTAGAAACTTTATCTCCCTAGAATTTCCTGCTGTGACACTGACCCAGTCGATACTGGGGTAATTGAAATAACCCATTATTATTAGTGTGCTGTAACCTTTGTTAGCTTCCCTTATTTCTTTGAGCATTTCATCATCCATTTCTTCATTCTGGCCAGGCAGTCGATAGTGCATCCCCACTGCCATTGCCTTCCCCTTTTTACATGAAATTTCAGTCCATAGAGATTCTACAATGAATTTTGTTTCTTGCAAAACTTTAATCCTTTGTGACTCAATGCCCTTTCTAACATAGAGTGCAATCCCTTCAATAATTTGATCTGCTCTATCATTACTATATAGTTTGTATCCAGGTATCACAGTGACCCACTGGTTGTCCTCCTTCCACCATGTCTCTGAGATACCAATCATATCTAACCTCCCATTTAGTGCTATATATTCTAACTCTCCATCTTATTTTTTAGACTTCTAACATTTGCATACAAGCATTTTAGAGGCTGTATTTTATTCATATTAATCTGGTTATCGGTAAGCAGGGGTAATTTGGATTCTTTAATCTCTGTCTGCTCTGTACTCAAGGGCATTTGGGTTATTTTTGTCTTTATTGGAATCTCTCTATTGATATGCCCTAACTTCTCTCTTCAGCTAGTATCCTTCAAGGATACATTGTTCCGAACCACCAAGGTCTGCTCAGTCTTCGTCACCACCCTCCAGATATCCCCCAGTGAAACCTGTGAAAGCACAGTTACTTACCTGTAACAGGTGATCTCTGGGAACAGCAGGAATTAGTCCTCACATATGGGTACGTCGGTACCGACGGAGCCCGTGCGGGAAAGCTCCCCAGCTTCTTAGAATAGAAGCTTTTGGGACCTCCCACTGCACATGCGCACTGCCTTCCCGCCTTCCTGAACAGCTCTCCTCAGTTTCGAGTTTATAGCTGAGTCAACAGAGAGAGGACAGGAAGATAGATAGATAAAAGATACAACTCCTAGGGGAGGTGGGTGGGTTGTGAGGACTAATTCCTGCTGTTCCCAGAGATCACCTGTTACAGGTAAGTAACTGTGCTATCTCCAGGAACAAGCAGGAATAAGTCCTCACATATGGGGACTCCCTAGCTTAGATGCATGGGATCCCCTGTAAAGGTTCGCCATCTTCGTATGGATCTCAGGCATCCATTCTGGGAAGGTGGGCAGGAGTTGTTTAGGAATGGAACAGGTGCTTGAGGACAGCCTGGCCAAACAAGGCATCCCGGCGGGAGTCCTTGTCCAAACAGTAATGGGCTGTGAAGGTATGAACCGAGGCCCAGGTAGCGGCTCGACAGATCTGATCTATGGAAACAGAGTGCAGATGAGCCATAGAAGTTGCCATGGCCCTCACATTGTGAGCAGTGACATGGCCTTCCAGAGAAATGTTTTTGCTCTGGTAAGCAAAAGAAATACACTGAGCAATCCAATTGGAAAGTGTACGCTTGGAGACTGGAAGTCCCAAATGGGAAGGATCAAAGGCCACAAAAAGTTGAGAAGACTTTCGATGTGGCTGAGTCCTATTAAGGTAAAAAGCGAGAGCTCTTTTACAATCCAGAGTATGAAGGTTCCTCTCTGCATTGGATGCATGAGGAGCTGGAAAAAAGACAGGTAGATATACCTCTTGATTAAGATGAAAAGGCGAGACCACTTTAGGCATAAAGTGGGGATTCGTCCTAAGGACAACCTTATCATGATGAAATCTTGTGTAAGGTGGATTAGCCACTAAAGCCTGCAGCTCACTGATGCGGCGAGCCGAAGTGACTGCAATGAGGAAGATGACCTTCCAGGAAAGAAATTTCAAGGAGGTGGAAAACATTGGCTCAAAAGGTGGCTTCATAAGTTGACCGAGCACTAGATTCAAATCCCATGCGACCGGGGGTGGTCTGATGGGAGGTTTAGTGAGAGTCAGGCCTCTCATGAATCTTGCAACAAGAGGATGAGAGGAGATAGGTTGTCCATTTATATGTTGCAAGGATGCTGCAATAGCACTTAAATGGACTCTTACCGAATTCGTCTTGAGGCCTGCATTGGATAGATGCAGGAGATAATCAAGAAGAGAATTCAAAGGAAGTGCCAGAGGGTCAAGACCCTGCTGAGCACACCAAATGGAAAAACGTTTCCATTTGAAAGCATAGGAACGCCTGGTAGAGGGTTTCCTAGAGGCAGAAAGGATATCTTTCACTGGTTGGGAAAGATGAAAGTCTTGAAGGCTTAAGCCTTCAGTAACCAAGCACTGAGGTGAAGGGATTTGGGGTTTGGGTGCCACAAAGTCCCCTCCTCCTGAGACAGGAGGTCTGGCGCAGCTCCCAGATCCAAGTAGGATCCCTGGGAGAGCTGTAGAAGTAGAGGGAACCACACTTGGCGTGGCCAGCGTGGAGCTATGAGGATCATAGTTCCATGATCCCTCTGGAGTTTGAACAGAGTCTTGGGAATCAAAGGAATGGGTGGAAAGGCATATAGGAATGCCTGACTCCAATTCAGGAGAAAGGCGTCCGTAGCCTGAGCTCCCTGACACGGAGTTCTGGAACAGAACCGGGGAAGTTTGGCATTCCACGGACTTGCAAAGAGGTCTATGTCCGGGGTCCCCCATTCCTGAAAGATTCGGTTTATTTGGTCCAAATGTAGGGACCATTCGTGTGGCAGCAGAACTCGACTGAGCCTGTCTGCCCGAGAGTTTTGAACTCCTGGGAGATACACTGCTAGCAGGTGAATCTGATGCTCTCTGGCGAAGGCCCATAGTCTTAGAGCTTCGTTGCAAAGCGACAGAGAGCCCGTCCCTCCTTGTTTGTTTATGTAAAACATGGCCACCTGATTGTCCGTCTGAACTAGGACAGTGAGGTTGGCTAGGAGGGAGTGGAAGACCTTGAGGGCAAGGTAAATTGCTCGCAGTTCCAGAAGATTGATATGAAGGGTGGTCTCCTGTAGAGACCAAGTGCCCTGAGTGGAGAGAGTTTGCAGATGGGCTCCCCACCCTGTTTGGGAGGCATCTGTTGTGAGGGTTGCTTGGGGTAGCAATGGTTGAAATGGAGCCCCCAACAACAGATTCTTGGTGGAAGTCCACCAGTGGAGGGACCAAAACAGACGATCGGAGGTTTGTATTTGGTCTGAGAGCGCTCCTGACGCCTGAGTCCACTGAGTGGCCAGGGTCCATTGAGCTGCTCTCATATGAAGACGAGCATAGGGCACCACATGCACTGTGGAGGCCATATGACCCAGTAGGCGTAGCATTTCCCTGGCTGTCAAGTGAGTGCTGGACTGAGCTTGGGAGGCCAAACTCAGGAGGCGCTGGCCTCGAACATGTGGAAGGTAGGCCCTTGCAGTGATGGTGTCCAACTGGGCCCCTATGAATTCTAGAGATTGAGTAGGGATGAGTTGGGACTTGGGAAGGTTTACTACCAGTCCCAGATACTGCAAAAGGCTCCTTGTGTGGTCCAGGGAAATCTGGGCCTGTGACTGAGTTGGAGCTCGGATGAGCCAGTCGTCCAGATATGGGAAGACAAAGATTCCCATGCCTCTTAGAAATGCGGCTACGACTGCCATGCATTTTGTGAATACTCTTGGAGCAGAGGCTAGACCGAAGGGGAGTACTCTGTATTGGAAATGTTTTCCCTGAAACAGAAAGCGAAGATACTTTCTGTGGGATGGATGGATGAGTATATGTGTATACGCATCCTGTAGGTCTAGAGAACAAAGCCAGTCCTGACCCTGGAGGTAAGGAAGGAGAATGCCGAGAGACAGCATTTTGAATTTCTCCTTGAAGAGAAATTTGTTCAATTCTCTCAGATCTAGGATTGGTCTGAATCCCCCTGTCTTCTTTGGAATGAGAAAATAAGGGGAGTAGAAACCGGACCCTTGTTGAGGAAGAGGAACCTCTTCTATGGCCCCTTGGGCAAGAAGAGAGGAAACCTCTTGACCCAACAGGGTTAGGAGAGATGGGGGAGAATTGAATGGTCTCACCATATGATGGGGAGGAAGGCTGGAGAAATGAAGTTTGTAACCCTCTCGAATGATAGAGAGGGTCCATTGTTCTGTTGTGATTTGTTCCCATCTGGGAGCAAAGTGAACCAACCTTCCGGGTATGGTGAGAGGTTCTGGTTGTGTTAGAACCAGAAGTGGCAAGTTCCCTAGGAGCAAGTCAAAACCCCTGAGGGGTTGGAGCCTGCTGAGCTACAGTAGCTGCTGCAGGCTTAGCTCGTGCTTGTTTGGATTGCTGACGCTTAGCAGTATAGCGAGGTTGAGAAGACTGCTGGCCAGTATTTGAAGCAACTCTGGCCTTCTTATAGTAAGGCCTTTTAAAAGACTTTTTCTTAGTAGGAATTGAAGTGGACTTTGAAAGTCTTTCCAAGGTGGCATTTTCAGCATCCATCTGGGTGGCTTTGATTTGCCACTCTTCCCCAAATAAGTTCTCACCTGTACAGGGCAGATTCCGTAAGCCATCTAGAACCCAAGGTTCCAGATCAGAGGCCTGGAGCCAAGCAAGACGTCGGGCTGCAATAGCAATGCCCGAAGCCCTACTGGCTCCCTCAAAGGAATCATATGCTGCCCTATTAGAGAACTTAGAAACCTCTAAGAGTTGTTTCACTAGGGAAAGGAATCCCTGCTTTTTATCCTCAGGGATAAAGGGGGCAAAATGCCGCACCTTTTTGGCAAGTTCCTCCAGGAACATGCCCATATAGAGACTGTAGGAATTAATCCTGGCTATAAGCATACTAGCCTGGAAAATTTTCTACCAAAAGAGTCCAAAGTCTTACATTCCCGTCCTGGAGGGGTGGAAGAGTGCCTTTTGGTACTCCTAATCTTCTTCATTGCAGACTTCACCACAATAGAGTGGTGGGGCAATTGAGTCTTTTGGAAACCAGGAGAAGGAGGGACCCTATACATGGTGTCCAACCTACGGGAATAAGGAGACAAAGTCAAAGGATTTTCCCAGAAATCCATCAGTTGTTCTTGAAGGATTTCATGGATAGGCAGGGTAACTGCCTCCTTAGGGGCCTTTGAGTATCCCAAAATATCCAGTTTTTGGATCTGGGTTCCTTTTCAGAGGATGTGGTAATAGAAAGGGCTGTAGCCATATCTAAAACAAAGTCCTGGAAGGACAAATCCTCTGGAGGGGACATTCTCCTTTTAGGAGAAGAGGGCTCCTCAGGTAAGTTGAGTGAAAACTCAGCAGAATCATCAGAGGAGTGAAAATCCTCAGAGGAATCGGTGCTTTCCTCTAACGCACGATACGCGTACCGATCGGTATCGATATCGGGCGTATCGGGTATGGAACCGGTATGGAGCGAAAGCCCATACGGTACCGACTTGCGTTTAGAGGTGGACGGCCTCGATACCGGCATGGCGGACGATACCGGTATCGGGCCCGGAACCGCTGAAAGCGGAACCGATGGCGTTGCAGCTTTAATGAAAGCCATGACGGCCTGCTGCATGGACTGTACAGTATCGCCCATGGACGCCATAGCTGCCTGGATGTCGGTACCGGAGTGACCCGGTACCCCAGAGCAGGCTAACAGGTGATCTGTCGAGGCCGTAGCATCGATATCAACCTGAGACCCCTGAATTGGCGTTTTTGGAAGTTGGACTTCCCGCCGGGGTTGTTTGGCTGGGGCAGGGTCCTCAAGTTCTAAGCTAAGAGCCTCTCGATGCTTTGAAGGAGATTTGCTCTTTGAGGACTTGCCCACAGAAGGTTTGGTTACCTGAGATCCATCCGGAGAAGAAGACCTGGATGACTGTGATGCTGTATTCTCTGAAGCAAACAGCACATGGAATTTGTTGGCCCGGTTCTGCAGCCCACGTTTAGACATGTGGGAGCAAGATGGGCAGTCCGGTATGGAATGGTCAGGCCCCAAACATTTCAGACACCATTCATGGGTGTCTGTGACTGAAATAACAGCATTACATTTGGTACACTTCTTAAATCCAGGGGCTGGCTTCTCCATGAGGAGAAATTGAGTAGGCCGAGAGGCCTCTCTGAAGTGACCAAAAAGCTAAAAAATAAGAAAAAAGAATTATAATTTTTTAAAGAAAGAAAGAAAAGACCGGCGATACCGGTATCGGTATGGGGAAGGCAGGTACGCGGTCTAAAGAAACAAATAAAATAACAATTTCTTCAGCGGTGACAGGAACACGACCTGCTGGCTCCGCGGAAAAAGAGAAACTGAGGAGAGCTGTTCAGGAAGGCGGGAAGGCAGTGCGCATGTGCAGTGGGAGGTCCCAAAAGCTTCTATTCTAAGAAGCTGGGGAGCTTTCCCGCACGGGCTCCGTCGGTACCGACGTACCCATATGTGAGGACTTATTCCTGCTTGTTCCTGGAGATTCAGGTTCCCTTTCTAACATAGAGTGCAATCCCTTCAATAATTTGATCTGCTCTATCATTACTATATAGTTTGTATCCAGGTATCACAGTGACCCACTGGTTGTCCTCCTTCCACCATGTCTCTGAGATACCAATCATATCTAACCTCCCATTTAGTGCTATATATTCTAACACTCCATCTTATTTTTTAGACTTCTAACATTTGCATACAAGCATTTTAGAGGCTGTATTTTATTCATATTAATCTGGTTATCGGTAAGCAGGGGTAATTTGGATTCTTTAATCTCTGCTCTGTACTCAAGGGCATTTGGGTTATGTTTGTCTTTATTGGAATCTCTCTATTGATATGCCCTAACTTCTCTCTTCAGCTAGTATCCTTCAAGGATACATTGTTCCGAACCACCAAGGTCTGCTCAGTCTTCGTCACCACCCTCCAGATATCCCCCAGTGAAACCTGAGAATCAGGTACATCCTGGGTATCTATTGGGGAAGGGGGGTGTCCAGACAACAGCCTTGAACTGTTCCAAGGAAACCATTGGCATACTCTGGCAAATAGGCTGAGTACCGCCCGTCAGAGCAGGTGTCATCATCCCAGTGGGGGGAACCGGCGGAGAGCGTTCTGGAGAGCTCAAAGACACTCCCGAAACATATAGGGAAGCAAGCACAGTACCTGACTATGATATGATGTCCATTGGGCTGCAAATGTTTATCCATGGGGCCACTAACAGCCCAATCTGATGCCACCAGTTTCTTCTTTCACTTCCCCATGTCCAGCACACACTCAGCTACTCTCACCCTTATAATCCTGCAGTGCTCCTAAGGGACTCACAAGGAGCCAGAAATGCCCCTTTTGATAGGCCCCTTAGGACATGCCATGACCATATGCCAAACGGCCGCGTACCTAACACCTTAGCAGGTTTATATAAGTCCCCGATGACATCAGGGCAGCCTGGGAATCAGCCTGCTTCCTCCTCCTAACGTGGCTGTAGCACAGGTACCTCCAGATTATTTTTAACATCTTTGTTAGTGATATTGCGGAAGGGCTGTCGGGTAAGGTTTGCCACTTTGTGGATGATACCAAAATCTCCAATACAGTAGACACCCAGGAAGGAGTAGATAACATGGGGAGGTATCTTGCTAAGCTTGAAGACTGGTTGAGAATTTGGCAGCTGAGATTTAATGTTAAAAAAGGCAGGGTCATGCATTTGGGCTCCGAAAATTCAAGGGAGCGATACAGTGTAGGGAGCGAAGCACTTCTGTCCATGAAAGAAGAGTGGGACATGGGTGTGATTGTTTCTGATGATCTTAATGATCTTGATGATCTTATAAATAGTTTCCCCGTTATTCTCCCATTATAACTTTACCCCTGTTCTATGTAAGCACATTGTGTTATGTAAAAACATTGTTGCATTGTTCAGTTGTAATGTAAACCGCACTGATCTTAATAGCGCGGTATATAAGAAAAATAAATAAATAAATAAATAAAATAAATTAACATGACTAAACAGATAGATAAGGCAATAGAAAAATCCAGAAGGATGCTTGGGTACATAGGGAGAGGAGTGGCCAGCAGAAAAAAGGATGTGATAGTGCCACTGTATAAGTCTCTGGTGTGACCTCATTTGAAGTACTGTGTCCAATTCTGTAGGCCGCACCTTCTAAAAATGGATGGGACAGTGCAGAGGATGGCTACTAAAATGTTTAGTGGTCTTCATTATAAAGTGTATGGGGACAGACTTAAAGATCTTAATATGCATAAGTTAGAGGAAAGGCGGGATAGAGGAGATATGATAGAGACGTTTAAATAACTCCGTGGCATAAATGCACAGGAGGAGAGCCTCTTTAAACTGAAAGCAAACTCTGCTACGAGGGAACATAGGATAAGGGTGAAAAGGGATAGACTCAGGAGTAATATGTGAAAATACTTTATTTCTTTACGGAAAGAGTGATAGATGCATGGAATAGTCTCCCGATGCAGCTAGTAGAGATAAGGACAATATCTGAATTCAAGAAAGCATGGGACAAACACAGAAGATCTCTAAAAGGAAAAAAGGAGACTATAGTAGTTGATATGGAAGGGCAGACTAGGTAGGCCATATGGTCTTTTTCTACTGTCATGTTTCTATGTTTCTTCTATGCTGCTAAGAGCAGCCTCGAAGAGGTGAGTTTTTAGTCTTGATTTGGACCAGAGATGGAGCCTGATGTATTGACTCGGGTAGTTAGTTCTAGATATAAGAAGTGGCAAGGTGGAAGCATTGAAATCTAGAGTTGGCAGTGGAAGAGAAGGGCACAGATAGAAGGGATCTGCCAGAAGAGCAGAGTTCCAGAGGAGGGGTGTAGGGGAAAATAAGAGAGGAAAGGTGGTGAGAAACAGCAGAATGCATGCACTTCTCTTACATTTCTTGTTTCAGGCATGGTTGTAGTCTCCACTGAATATCTTGAGTAGAAAATTGCTGGCATGTGGGATCAGAGCAATTATGCAAAAATTCCCATAGTTAGTCAGATCACCTTTCCTCAATGTTGGTATGAACACAAAACTTTTCCAGTCAGTCGACCATGATGTTGTCTTCCAAATAGTCTGTGAGAGCTTTGTAAGTATTGTAACAGCTGCATCTGATTGTTTAATACTTCAATGGGAATGCAACACAAGGGTCACTCGGCCATAGAAGGCATTTTTTGAATTAAATGGCAATCTGACCCCAACCAGTGCATCCCAGGATGCACTGCACGAGATCAGGCATCGCCATTTTACAAGATGGCAGTGTAGGGGTGGGTGCGTGTGAGCAATGCTCCCCCATATCATTTAAAGGGGGGATGGAGGGCTTCGTGGCCACTAGGCCACCAAGGCTTTGTTTGGGTGGGTATGGAGAATCGTGGCCACCAGGCCACCAAGTCTTTTGTTTTTATGTCAGGAGAGGATCAGTGGGGGGGGGGGGGGGCACTGGCCCCCCAAGAGTGTGTCAATGGCATTGGGGGCTTTCTCCAATGCCTAGATCATCCAAGGTGAAGTGTCAAACTTCACCTCTGATGAGCATGTTTGTCTGGGACAGCATGGCTAACCTGTGCTGACTTCTGCACATGTTTTGGCTTGCTTTCCCAGTTTAATGTTGACTTTCTGTGTGCTGGGTAATTTGCATATTGCATCCCACCGCAAAGAGTCAGCATTAAACTCACGCTATGAAATCCTGCGCTAGAAGTTTAAGCACTGGGTTCTAGCACGGGTTTCTGCATCGGCCTTTAATTTTGTACCTGAGGCAATCAAGTGTTAAGTGTTTTGCCCAAGATCACAAGGAGCAGTAGTGGGATTCAAACCCTGGTTGTAGCCCACTGCTCTAACCATTAGGTGACAACTGTTCCCCTATTTAACTGTTCTAGTCCACTCACATTTGATTAACTTCCATCAAATTCCCTTCCACTCATCTTTTCTCTAAGCTGAAGAACCCTAACCTGTTTAGCCTTTCTTCATAAGGGAGACGTTCTGTCCCATTTATAATTTTTGCCACCCTTCCCTGCACCTTTTCTAGTTCTGCTATATCCTTTTTGAGATGGGACGACCAGAGATGCACACAACACTCAGGGTATGGTCACACCAGGGACTTATACATAGCATAATGATATTCTCAGTTTTGCTCTCCATTCTTTTTGGAATGATCTCTAATATTCTGTTTGCCTTTTTAGCATCTGTAGCACATTAGGCTGAAAATTTGAAATTGATTGACAGTGACATCTAGGTCCGGATTTAGACATAGGCAACATGAGCAACTACTACTACTGCTACCAATCATTATTAGCCCCACAGAGCTTAACAACTATTCAAGACAGACAAACAGAACAAACAGGCGATTAGAGTAACTCTTAAGGGAAATTATTAAAAGGCATATGAGTGTAGAAAGGAGAATAAGAGGGTCAGGATCCAAAAGCATCCTCAAAAAGATGTTTTTAGCTTGGATCAATTGGATTAGAAATAGAGCCTGATGCACCAACTTATATAGTCTACTCAAGGTATATGGTGCAGCAAGGCGGAAAGAACGGAGTCTGAAGTTGGCAGTCGAAGAAAAGGGCATGGATAAAAGTGAGTTGCTTGCTGAGCGGAGTTCCTGAGGGGAGGTGTAGGGAGAGATGAGAGGTAATGAGGAATTGTAGAATGAGGGCACTTCTGGCGAGGAGAAGTTTGAACCGTATGTGGAAATGGATAGGGAGGTAATGAAGTGACTTGAGACAAGTGGTTACATGAGCATAACGACACTGGTGGAAGATTAGGCAAGTGTTTGGGGAATCAAATTTTATAGGTGCCAAAGACCCAAGCAAAGAGGAACCTGCTCCTGCTTAAGTTAGGGTCATGTGCATCTGGTGCTTCAAAGGGTGCCACTGTGGCATTATGGCCTTCCTCTGCTCCTCTTCTGGCTCTCCCATCCCCCTCCCTCACTTCTTGAATTCTAGAATATGTTGTCTAGTCTTGCATATGGGTGCTAAAATCTTAAATCCAGTCCTTGTGACATCTAATGTTTAGATATATTAACACATTTGGTTTCATTTTATTGTTTTTTCCAAACCAATGGAGCATATAGCAAATCATCTAAGGGGGAGGTGATCAGAGAGTGGGTAAGTATGCTCAGAAAGGAGAAGACAGATTTTGGTGATGTTATAAACAAACTGGAGGCAATCAAAAAGAAATTGACCAAAAAGGTAAGAGGTCCACACCAGAAGACATATGACAAAAAAACTAGAAGTCTTAAATACGTATACCCTAGGAGGAACAGAGGAGCTATGATATAGACCTTTAAATTCTTGAAAGTTGTTCAGAAGAAACGAATACTTTCTAAAGGAGAGGAAGGTGTAGAATTAGAGGACATGATTTCAAACTACAAGGAAAATGACTCATCAACATCAGGAAATATTTTCTCACAAAGAGTGGTAGATGCTGGGACTGCCCTCCTGGAAGAGGACAAAAATGGATAAAGGAATGGGACAGAAAAGTGAGAAGAGCTTTAGATGAAGTAAGAAAGGTGACAGTGAGATCAGCAAGGCAGAGAATGTGGTAAAGAGAGGATATGAGAACTCAAATGAAATTGCAGAAATTTGGAGCATCTGGGGGTGGGATTGGGTAGGATGGAAGGTTTAGGATGTCATCTCCTTTAGTATCTCATTGGATACCGGCATCACAAAATTGAAGACCTGCAGTTTTTTGTCATAGAAGCCGCAAGCGCCTCACCAACTGGATTATCTACTTTACATTTATTATGACCCGAGCAAGCATATATTTTTACATGGCAAACTTTGACACCAGATGGTCTCAATTCAGAGACTTAAAGGGGAAGTTTTCTGTGAGAAACAAAATAAAATTCTTTTTGAGATATTTCATGTTTTTATATATTTTAATCCTGACTAATGGTGTAATGATTTGATTGGCCAGTAGATCTTTAAGTGCTGTGCATGTGCAGGCATTTTTTTTATCTAGGAACCATATGAAATGGCGTTTGAGCATGGTGAGCTATGATTGTTTATGGGGCATATTTTTTGTCACTATAATTGGCATTTTAGAAAGGATGTCCAGGGCAGAAAATGCAGCAAAATGCCAGGGATGTCTATGTTTTGGCCCAATTTTAGAAACACAGACATCCCTAACATGGACACGCATGCCAGCATCCATATAGACTATATGAAACCGTGGGGCGGTGACATCTATCACAAACAAGGTTGCATTTAGAGATGTCCAGCAGCATGCCAAAACAAAAACATGAGCCCCCATTCCACATCAGTGTTTGTTGTGAAATTTTAAAATAAAAGGAATATAAGTGTACCTCCTTCTTCACACCCTCCAGACGTTTGCCAGACAAAAAGGGAACTTTTCAGATGCCTATTTGTTCCTGGAGCAGCTAGAAAGTTTGACGCAGCTCAAGACATCCAGAACATTTCTAAAAATTGGTCAAGGTCATTCAAGTTCTTTGGAACGCCCTGGCCATGCTTCCATCATACCCTCATTTCAACATGGATGTCTTCATGCTGGGGATGGGAACTACAGAGAGCAAGGAACCCACACACGGAACAAGAACAGCGAAACAGCAGGTTAGTAAGACAGAAAACCAGGCTCTTTATTCTCAAACCAAAACCCCAACGCATTTCAGCCAAGAAGGCCTTCCTCAGGGACTGCAAAACCTCAAAATAAAAACAAGAGATCATATATAAAAAGAATAATATATAACAATACATATACATATACATAAAAACCCGTATACAGAAAAAGCACAGTTACTTACCTGTAACAGGTGATCTCTGGGAACAGCAGGAATAAGTCTTCACATATGGGTACGTCGGTACCGACGGAGTCTGCGCGGGAACGCTCCCCAGCATCCAATCAGAACGCTTTTGGAAGCATCCCAACACGCCTGTGTGCTGCCTTCCTGCCTTTCCCAACTGCCTCTCCTCAGTTAAGTTTTAAAGCTGAGGCAAAGAGAGAGAGAGAGCAAGAAAGGGAAAGATAGAGATAGAGAAAAGCAACTCCTAGGGGAGGTGGGTGGGTTGTGAAGACTTATTCCTGCTGTTCCCAGAGATCACCTGTTACAGGTAAGTAACTGTGCTATCTTCAGGAACAAGCAGGAATAAGTCTTCACATATGGGGACTCCCCAAGCTAAGATGCCCAGAGGGAGTCCTAGCATGTAGCGAATCTAGAAAGAGCCATGCTACTCCTCAGAACCTCAGGCATCTTGGGGATGGAGGGTAGGAGTTGAATTATAGAAAAGGTGCTGTGGAACAGCTGGACTAGAACAGGACTTCTATGGAGGAAGATCCTGTATAGATGACATTTAGTAGTAAAAATATTGAATGCAATATTCTAATATGAACCTCCCTTGGTGGTATTGTAAAAAGTCTATTGAGGTTCATATGGATCTGTTAGAAGAGCCAGTAGAAGATCCTCAAGGAGTACCTCACTGTGAAGTAGAGGTAATAAACTGTAGGAAAAACAAGTGGAGGTCAGGACCCATCAGGGTGAGAAATAGTCCCAGGGGAAACTGGGGTAGTACAATGAGGTAGGGCTTCAGCGGGAAACGCAGAAGGTACTATTAGACAAAGCTTAAGCCCTTTTGGTCGAAGAACAGTACAATGCTAGGACCAAAAGGAAAAATAAGTCTGACCGATTTGGACTGACAATAGAAATAGTCCCTGTAGGAGAGAAGGGGTATGGAGACCCCTATATCCGATAACAAAGTAAGGACAGACTTATGAAGCGTTACAGCTTTAGATTAACTGAAAATCTGTGATGTCTTTCCTAAATGAGGTCAATTAGGAAAGAAAAAGGTACATGGAAAGCTTCAGAGGTACCTAAACCTGAAAGGTTATGGTAAGAGAAACAAAAAATTTGTTAATTACCACAGGGAGTGGTTATATGTATAGAACCCTAATCATGCTGGCACAGCATTGATAGGGGTAGTGCACATCCGTCAGAGTCATATAGGAATATATGGATATATGAACCTAGACAGAGAGATAGATAAGTACGTAGATACATATCTACCTAGAAGATATATCTCGACAGGAATATATCTATATATATCTATATATCTATATATATACAGAGATATACCAGGGCGGAAGATACAGAGATACATATATATATATATATGTATATAAATATGAAGACATATAGACACAGGTCTCCATATAAGTAGATGGAGACATGGCTATATAACTAGATCCCCATAGGGATATGGGGATAGAGGGAAGATTCATCTAATAGCAAGAAGGGTGATACCTACTTGAATAGATGTATAGAGAATCTTCTTTCCCTGGTTATAATTGACAGAGTTAGAGGAATGGTCTCCCTGACAAAGAGAAGTCTAGATTCCTTTAAGAATTCAAGCTCTTGAATAACCAGGATGGCCTACGTGAAAAATGCAGAAGATAACTTCAGTCTGCAGGCAGCAAGTCCAGATCTCTCTAGAACTGCAGTATGGTGAATGGATAGAGGACGCCAGTGGAATAAGATACCAAATTGACCCGCCTATGAGGGCAAGATGGGTATCAGGCGTCCTTGAGCTGCAACTGAAAGAAAACTATCCCTGGCGATAAGTCCAAAGAAGATATGGACCAAGCCAGGGAATTGGCCATTCTTTAGGTTTTCACGTGATGTAAGGCCTGTGTCTTTTGTCTCGAAAAGAGATTTTAGATGAGATGGTAAGGGTAGGGAACACCTACCAGTCATGGGAGCATGACTGGGTGAACCCCTCCTAACCATCTAGGATTATCTGCTAGGCAAGATACTAATGCTCTCTAGCAAAGGCCCATAGTGCAAAGCTACTCTGTAGAGTTGCAGAGAGCATGTTAGAGGTTGGTTAGAAGAAAAAACTGGCTGCTTAAAGCCAGTAGGCTACTTTAACTATTCTGCCAAAAACAAGGGAATTGGAGATGGCGAAGAATAGAAGTCAACCAACAAGTCTGTGATAATAGGCTTTCCAAAAAAGATTGATAACCTGTTTTGGGTTTAGCAGTGAGGCCAGAAGGATTGCTAGTGGCAGACAAACCCTGGTTGTGTGGAGAACAGAACCAGTGGCTTAACCACTAGGAATTGCTGCATTTGCAGCAACTACCAGGGCAGCGGAAAAAAATTTCTTTTCCCTTTTTTTAGATTGGAAAAAGAAGTAACAGACATAGCAGGAGTGGTAAGACTTCCTTATTGTCTGATAAGCTGCCCTAAAGTAAGAATATGAAAAGAGGGGGAGACAACTCTCGAAGGGAAAACCCCTTTGTGGAATAGGTAGAGAACCATAGGGGCTTACCAGTGTAATAGAGCCACTCTTACAAACCAAATGTTGTAGTAAGAGGGGGGTAAGACAGAGTTGAAGAAGACTGACTATGTAGTAAGTCTCTGAAAGGTAAGATGATACATGCTAGTACAGGGAAAAACTGTCTTATTGATAGGAGGAAGAGAAACCTGTTAACTATAGGCATGATCATCATAAAGACTCTTAGAGCAAAAAGAAAGGATGTCTCGTGAAGAGAGATCCATGAGAATTTAGGATGAAATTAGTGTAGATGCTTCAAGTGAAAAGAAGCAGACTGCATACTCTAACCACCAAACAGGAGATGTAATGATAATAATCTATCTGAAACCCTGCGACTGCTGGGTTTGCTGAACCTGTTGAGGTTGTGGTTTCTTTAGACCAGTGCGATGTTTCCCCTGTTTGGGAACATCTGTATGATGGGCAGAAGATGGATAAAACTTTTTCCCCTTAGGGGAACAAAGTTTGTTAGGAAATTTCCTACCAACTGGGAAAGAGGAAGGCGTAGAACAGCCTCTGGAAACAGCAATGTCAGTGGTTAACTGAGCAACTTGGAGTAAAGACTCCTTGTTAAAAAGATTTTCTCCAGTGCAAGGAGTATTTCCCAGTCTTTCTTGTGCCCATTTGTCCAAGTCTGAAACTTGGAGCCAGGCTTTACGTCGTGCCCCTGTAGCTATAGCAGAAGTTCTGCTAACAGACTCAAAGGAGTCTAGGGAAGCACGAGTAAGGAACCTAGAGATATTTTGAGCATGACTAACCAATAAGGAATAGTCTGCTCTTTTGGGCTCTTGAAGAAAAGGGGTCAAAAGCAGTAATTTCTTTGTGACTTCTTCAAGAGATAATCCCATATAGAAAATATATGAGAGAATTCTTGCTGAAAGCATGGATGCCTGGAAGGTTTGGCGTCCAAAGGCATCTAAAGTCATAGACTCACAATCTGGCGGATAATAAGAGTGCTTTTTAGTACTCTTAATACGCCTCATTGCTGATTCTACAACAATGAGGAAGTTGAGTCTTTTGAAAACCTGGAGAGGGGGGCACCTTATATAGAAGATCAGTTGCCCTAGAAGGTGGGGGTACCGTTAAAGGAGTTTCCCACATTCGTAAGAGGAGATCCTGCAAGGTCTGATGCAAAGGAAGCATGATGTTCTCCTTTGGACTCCAGGGAATATACAGGGATTCTGTATTCCCTGGTGCAGGATCCTGACCAGGTATAGAAATGGCAAGTGACTTTGCCATATCAAGCAGGAATGCTTGAAAAGAAAAATCCCAAGAGGGAAATCCTCTAGAAAGAGGAGGACAGGCTAGATCTGTTGAAGAACTAGCATTGGCACCCAGGGATCTATCCAAATTTAGAGGAATAGAAGACCCTAAAGGGTGGAGTATCAGATCCTTAGAGGATGGTTGCCGATACCGCAGGAGGTCGGGACCAGCAACAGTTGGTAGCGCATCGTCCATGCTAGGGATCTATTCCAAACTCGGTATCGAGGGAAGCGAGCCTGATGAAAGAAGCATAGAAGGTACCGACAGCAATGGTAATGTGGATACCGGTTCCAACTCCGGCACTGTATCTGATACCGGTAGATGAAGGCCAGCCGGTGACAGCTCTAACGGTATCGAAGAAACCGAGGGTGCCCGACATGGATCATCGGAACCGTGCCTTCGGTACCATCCGGTATCGGTACCAAGGTGAGTCGGTACCCAGTCATCCAGACTGGAGATCGATTCTAGACTCGGCATCGAGGGAAGCGAGTCTATCGATGCACATCTGGAGGGTACCGACGTCGGTACCAGTACCGGTACCGGGATCGATACCGATACTGGAAGATCAGTTTGCAGCGTATCCAACGGGCCCGCAGGTACCGAGGACGCCAGACTACGATCTTGGTGAGGAATGTTTCATCCAACACCATTGCCGATGCCGGGGTATCGGTACCGCTCGAAGCGGATGCCACCACCGAGCATGGCTCAGGTATGTTCGGAGAGGGGTGAACCTCAGGAACAACCTGAAACGCCACTAAGGATTTGGAGGCCGAAGACTCCCACCGGGGTTTTAAAGCCAGTGTGTCCTCGCGGGCAAGGCCAGAGGCATCTCTATGCTGTGCATGAGATCTACCCCTCGAGGACTGGCTAGTCTTAACAAACTGTTTTTGGGTTACCTGATCCTGTGAAGAAGAAAGGGTGGTCGGTGCCCTGAAGTTGAATGGGGACCGCGTATCGAGGTGAACTCGATGCTGAAGACTTCTTCCGACTATACTGTTGCAGGAGGGACACTCCAGCGGATAGTGGTCAGGACCCAAGCAGGGTAGACACCAATTATGAGTGTCTAAAATGAATTTTGTACCGCCACAGTTTGAACATTTCTTAGGGATAGTGGCTGGCGCTTCCTTGAGGAAAAAGAGTAGGCCTAGCAGGCCGAAAAAAACCCGTCAGGCACTAAGAAGGAAAAATTATTCCTTTTAAAGGAAAATTTAGAAGAAAAAAGAAAAGAAACACCGGCGGTACCGGTGGCGTCAGGGAAGGCAGACGCGACCACAAGAAAACCAAAAAATAAAAGAAGAATTTTCTGCGGTGACAGAAGGACGTCCTGCCAGCTCCGCGGAAAAACGAAAACTGAGGAGAGGCAGTTGGGAAAGGCGGGAAGGCAGCACGCAGGCGTGTTGGGATGCTTCCAAAAGCGTTCTGATTGGACACTGGGGAGCGTTCCCGCGCAGACTCCGTCGGTACCGACGTACCCATATGTGAAGACTCATTCCTGCTTGTTCCTGGAGATGCAAGGGAACAACATCCCAATGAAACACAAAGTACAATTATAAATAATACTTAATACCATAAATTAATAAATAAACCTTTAGGTTTAAGTCCTTCATGCATTTAATATTTTAACATTGCATACATTGTATGGTTTTATTTGTTTATTTATATAGTTTGCTTATATATTTATTTATTTATATTGATTGTCAACCATTAATTTCTTGGTGAGTAAGCTAATAATAAAACTGAGGGAATCAAACTGGTACATGGATGGATGAGGTCAAATCTACAGCTTGAACTGGGGTATGGAACACTGCAATTCTCCCTGAGTGCCAACAAACTTCTGCGGCAAGGGCTTACACAATTCTAGGGGCAGGGTAGCCCATTGACCTTGCTCACGATCCAGAAGGTTGGAAAGCATCCACCCTATGCCGAAGATCCTGGAGTTAACCCTGCATGGCTTGTAAGGCCTCAGCAAGGTTCCTCAGAGTCTCTGTTGCTGAGTCCATTAAAAAGGGGGAAAGGTAAATTGCATTTAGCTCATGGCTTTTCTCATGAAATTGAGCCTTCTCTTCTAGTTTGTACCCTACAGATCTCTTATTTGGTGAATGATTTGTTTTATTTATTTATTTAGCAGCATTTTTATGGCTTGCAATCTAATTTTATACCTGAAGCAATGAAGGGTTAAGTAATTTGCCAAGGATTACAAGAGGCAGTAATGGGCTTCAAGCCTGGCTTCCCTGGATCATAGTCTGCTACTCTAACCATTAGGCTACCCCTCCACAAGCATTGCTTTGTGATTTATTTTAAGTGTGATATCTTCATTTTGTGCTTGTGTGTCGCGATATATGCTATGCCTGTTTTTTGTAGCTTTCCTCGGAATCTTGGTGAACAGGTGAGTTAGAAAGCTAGTAAATAAATAAATAAGACCCTCAGCATTTCCAGCATGCTCTATGTGTAGGACCATTCCATTCTAGCCTAAACAGTAGGTGCAAGTTATCTTGTAGTAATTTTCTCCCTTGTGGTTCTGCCTTCCCCTATACAACCCCTAGGGTTAGTGTGTGAGATGTGGTGGTGGTTTTTGATGGTTGTCTGTGGGTTTTCTGAGGTTCTATGTAGTTCTTGCTTTTGTGAATTGACCTTGTCTTGGGTCATTTTTTATTTATGTCCAGTGTGGAATCATCCCTTGATTCTTAAACTTGTCTAACGTGAAGAGCAATGTCCAGACAGAGGCTTTTATCCACTACTCTGGCTGAGTATCAATGAAGGAGTGGAGGAGCTGGCTTGCTTTCCAAGCCTACGGAGGAGATTACAGTTCTGGAGTAGACTTTTCTTACTGAAGAAGGTATGGCAGCACAGTTTCCCTCAGGGCTGTTGAATAAAAGAAGAATGAGATAGGATCCCATAGAGGAGGGAGACAGTGACCTTGGCATCTGCCAGTGACTTTAGGAACCCTAGAAGTGAATTATTCTGTACATTACAGGACAGTCAAGCAGTCATATTGGGGATCACAGGAACAAATATCTAAGGCAAGGGCTCTTAATCCAGTCCTTGAGATCCACCAGCTAGTCAGGCTTTCAGGATAACATCAATGAACATGCGTGAGAGAGATTTGCATACAATGAAGGCAGTGCATGCAAATCTCTCTCATGCATCTTCATTGTGGTTATCCTAAAAACCAGACTGGTTAGGTGTGTCCTGAGAACTGGGTTGAGAACCTCTGATCTAATGTGATGCTATTTGTATTACCAAAGACTGCATATTTACTGGATTGGCAACTGGATATCATATTCATTAAAGTGAATTGGAGCATCCAGCTTAGTGTCAGGAGTTTCTTTGGACTTATGTGCTAGGCTAGCCTTGAAGAGTTTTCTCTTTCTCATATAGAGGATCTACTCCCTTTGGATAACAATGTGTATGCCAGCTGAGTGAAGGAGAGTCAGGGAAGAAATGTGCTGTGAGAGGACCCCTGAGATATGAGCTGCCCTGTGACCAATATATAAATAATAAAATAAATATTAATTATTTAATGGTTGCCAAGAGATTATAAGAATCATAAATTACTGAATAATCTTTTGGTAATTATGTTTTTGATTCTAGATGAAAAATGTTATTTATTAAATTAAAAGTATAAATTCCAATAAAAATGAAAACCAGCAAATAGTAATGCTAAAGTACAATTAACCTGATACAATTCAGCCATAACAAAGAAGAAACATTTAATGCAAGGGGGTAAATTGAAAGGCAATGTCAGGAAATACTTTTTCACTGAAAGGGTGGTGGATGCTTGGAATGCCCTCCCGATGGAAGTGCTGGGGGCAAATACAGTGACAGAATTCAAAATGGCATGGGACAGACACAGTGGATCACTTTACAGCAACAGGATAAAATCAAAATAAACTTAACTATCTAAATTCTCAACAAACAGGGGTTCCTACACGGAGCGGTGGGTTCACCCCTAAACAAAGACATGGGGAGGAGTGGCCTGCACGGAGCGGCAGGTGCACCTACTCTTGCCATCTTGCTGGGCAGACTGGATGGACCATGCTGGTCTTTATCTGTCATCATTTACTATGTTACTATGTAATCCATTTAATTAAAAATCTTCTTTATTCCATAATCATATGAAATGAATTAATGTAAGCTAAAAACAATAACTAGAAAACCTAAACCATTAAAAATCATATGACCTAAAAAGCAAAACATATCTGTGAGTTCTCTGTGCATGTACCCATATATTTTATAATATGGAGATTACAACTCCATTTCCATTTTGCCCAAACTATTTTTTTATTTAGCAGTATTTAGTTCATACCTTTCCAGAAGTTGATCCAGGCGAGTTACAGTCAGGTACTGTAGGTATTTCCCTGTCCCCAGAGGCTTACAATCTAAGGTTGTACCTGAGGCAATGGAGGGTTAAGTGACTTGCCCAAGGCCACAAGGAGAGTCAGTGGGCTTGCCCCAAAGAATGCATATACATGTGCTTATACATATGTAAACGGCCATGCAATTTTACAAAAGGCCTTTTCTGCATATAAAACAGGCTTTACGTGTGGAAACAATACTTACAGTATCTAGATTTGAGTTCGGCAGTTGGTTTACATTCTTCTCGCTCTTGAGAAAACTGGAAAGGGTTATCTGAAAAACTTAAAGGGAAAAGGAATTTACGTAAAAGAATCCAGATCTTTGGTGTCTTTGACTGTTAAGACTAGAAATCACAATAAATTCAGTACTTATCTGATATTGCTTAGGAAGGGAAGTAATCCTTTCTTTTATAGAAGGGAGGCCTTGTCCTATGGAATCTGAATACAGTGGACTGGTGTTTGGCCTTCAAAGAAGCAAAAAGAAAAAAAAGAGTATTTTGGACTTTAGTTTTTCAAAAGAAACCTGAGTATTTGTGGCCATATACAAAAGGTTGTTAAACTAGTTGACTATTGTTACCAATATTTTTTTAAATTTATCTTTTTATAATGATTTACAACAGTTCTACATGCAAAAACATGTAATACAGAAAGCGCAATCAAGTAATCATATAAAGAAAATCTGATATACAAAACAAAATAATTATAGCACATATAAGACCAAAAAAGGGTAACAACCAGAGGAGGAAAAAGAATCAACACCAGGAGAAGTGAAACAGACAAAAAAAGACTTAGGAAAGAGGGGTTTCAAGCATATCTTTTAACTCGCAAAGGCCTTAGCCCACCGGAGTAGAAGTCTGGGCAAGTAAGCGCCTAGAGTCAAGAAAGAATCTAAGTTGAGAGGGCTCAAAAACATATATATATAATCTTATAACACATTTGCAAGGAAAACAGAGAGTGAGGGAAGCACCTAGTCTCAAAACAACTTGTCTCAGCTCAATAAATTTCTTCTCCAACTCCTGAGTAGATCTAGCCAGATCAGGAAATACCTATATCTTAGCCCCCAAAAAGAACTCAGACCTATGATTAAAGTATAAACGAAGGACATGGTCTTTATCCTGACGAAAAACAAAAGAAACCAATAAGGTCCCATGCTGCAGAACGTCAGGCTGAGAGCTCTCCAAAAGTCCAGTTAAGTTAAATGACTCCACACCCTGAGGAGACCCCCCTCCCAGAAAAACCAGGGCAGAAGATATTGCTGCCCTATTCGATAGGTAAAATATTTTAGCCGTAGGAAGGAGGGCGGTCTCAGGTATATTTAAAATTTCCAGAAAATATTTTTGCGGCATGGTTTGAGGGGAAAGTAAAATAGATTTAGGAAAATTTAGAAAATGCAAATTTAAAGTCCAAACAGCATTATCCAAACTTTCTAATTTACGAGCAGTAATTAGTCTGTCCTTTAACCAGGGTTGTCTGAATATCACCAAACCGACCAACAGAGTCCTCCACTTTCTTCAGTCGCATATCCACCAACAAGAGTTCCAAATTCTTGTTCTGAAGTCGGGCATGTATCTCCAGAGTTAAAGTCACCACTGCTGCAGTCATTTGATCTATAGATGCCAGTAAAAACTGAGGGGAGACTCAAGGATGCTGCTGTGTCAGCTGTGCCGAGTACTTCCTTTGGGTTCAACTCTGATGTCCGCTGCTGGGGGCTTCTGGCAGATGTCATTCCTGCTCAAAACACCTTCCCTGCAGTCAGGCATGGTTCCACATCGTCCAGGTCAGCCGCCAGACTGAGGTTCTTGAGCACTCCAGATCGCTGTTGCAGCAATGAAAAAGGCCTTCCACTGGGGCTCAATGACATGTCCTGACCCAGGAAGGAGCCCTCTCCTGATGGCTTTGACACAGCAGCCGTCACACCTGGATCACCATACACCTGGGGAGTGAGTAGCTCTGGTATAGTCACTTGTCTCGCAGAAGATCGAGAGGGCAAAGCAGGGGTCTTCGCCACAATCTTACCCTTTTAAAGCAGAAAAAAGGAACAAAGAAAAGAGCACCTCACTCAACATCCCTCACAGCCGCCATCTTCCCCCAAGTTTGCTTTGACTAACTTGGTTCTCTCCTCCATTGTTTTACTATTGCCTTACCTAGCCACACTAGAGAAAATTAAATCTGTTCAAACACATACCTTTGTCTGGTTTTTCTTCCCTACCCATTTCCTCAGGAGAGACAATTATCCATTTATGTACATTAGCACCAGCTCCTTATTCCAACCTTCAGGGAAACCTTAAATGTTTAAATATAACACCTTCACAGTGGGAACATAAGATATGCCATACTGGGTCAAACCAAGATCCATCAAGCCCAGTATCCTCTTTCCAACAGTAGCCAATCTAGGTCATAAGTACCTAGCAGTTTCCCCAAAAGACACAAGTTTCACAATGCTTGTACTGGGTCAAGCAGTGATATCCTGGGTCCCTTTTAATAATGGTTTATGGACCTTTCCTCCAGGAACTTGTCCAAACCTTTTTTAAACCCAGCTACACTAACAGATGTCTTGCTGTGCCTCACCTTACCAGAGGGATGTCTCAAAGTCTGAATTCAACTATAAGTGGCACACAGGAGCCTGGATTACTGACCCTGCCTAAGTTGGCACAAAGGTCACAGTAAGAAAAGCACATAGCCTGTAGACTATTTTTTGTTGGAGAGAGAGGTGGAGAAAGTTTGTTTATGGGCCTGATTTGCAAAGGCATTTACACGGGTAACTGCCCTATTTAGCCATGTAAATGCCTTATCGGGGATTTTCGGAAGGCACTACCCTTGTAGGTACCCTTTGAAAATCTCGGATAAGTCCCTAATGCACCCAGCTGCTATGCGGTTAGCATCAGGGCGTGTTAGGGGCGTTCCGGGGTGGAGCAGGAGCAGAGGAAAGGGCATACCAGGTACCACTGATTTTCAATGCTACCTGCTTAGCCCTCTACGCCTTAAAGATAGGCTTCCGAGTTGTGTGATGAGACCTGGATTTTTAATGCTGGGGGGGGCAACATATGACCCTGGCATTGAAAATCCAGGTTAGGTGGAAAGGGGGCGGGCTATGTGCCGACGAGGCACATAGCACCGCCCAGTTCAAAACTGGGCCCTGTATTTATTAAAATTTTACATACTGCATTTTTTATAAAGTTAAAGCGGTTTATAATTAATAAATAAATTGGAAAGTTAAAATCAAAAAGAGCTCCAAATCATTCAACTGAACAAAACAGAGTAGGCAAAAACATTTCTGACCGTAGAAGGCAAGATGAGGGCAGCAATCCGCCCATTTCTTGACTTCTCATCGTTGACGTCTCTTCTTAATTAATATCATTTATTATTTATTTATTTATTACATTTGCTTATATACCGCACTATTCGGTATCAGCGTTTGGTTTTACAAGGAACAGGAGTACCAACTTGGCTAACAGGGTTGAACTATTTGACAACTAGACTACTGAGATGAAGTGTTTACAATCCATACAGAATACTGATATCCACATTCTATCTTATGCTAAGAAATCAGATCATATTACACCACTGTTAAAGCATCATCATTGATTACCCACCACTTACCATGTTAAATTCAAACTCCTAACTCTAGCACACAAGGCCCTTTACATCAGGCTAGCGTCTTAGCTTTCCCTATGCCTTGCTTTCCATACCCCTCCTCGGACATTGCAAGTATTACATAATAACAGACTTCATATACCATCACCTTCCCAAGCTAGACTCAAATCCACCTGTCACTCAGCGTTCTTCTGTGCTCCCATTCTTTGGAACTCCTTGCCCCGTCAACTCTATCTGGAACCCTCTTATTGGTCTTTTAATTAAAAACCTATCTGTTCCAAGGTAATTGCTTCTCCCACCCACTAGAACCCCCTTTAGTTTTAAGAATTGTTGTAACTTCTATGGAGTGGCTCTAACACACAATTTTGTAAGCACTCAGGGACAGGGAAACGCCTACTGTACCTGATTTTAACTCGCCTTGAACTACTTACTACTGGAAAGGCATGAGCTAAATACTAATTTTAAAAAAAATCAAGCAGCCTTACAAGCTTATCACCTTGTTTTACAATTCTCCCTTGTCTGGAACAAGGAAATAGGCACTACTGTTTCTATACTTTGTTCTTCATCATCTCCCAGCAATGGTTTGTCACCTGCTCTCTCCTATTCCCACATGCCTTCTAACTGCCTCTTAACTCTCTGATATGTTCCTGGATGAGTCTCCCTCCTCCCATCTCTCAGAAGTCAGAACCCAGCCCTCAGAGCCTCATTGGATCACTCTGAATCCTTTATCATCACCTGCATCAGTCTTTCTGTGACTACTTCCTGCTCTGAATGTTCTCTTGGGAAATGTAGTTCTTTTTTGATAGATATTTCCTCCCATGATTTCTTGTTTGTAATGAAGGTAATTTGGGCTCTATTTCTCTGAACTCTCTCACTTACCTGATGTTATCCTATGATTAGGATCCTTCTTCTTCCTGACAATACATTGTAGCAGCAAAGCGCAGACAAACCAATGATACCAGGAGTCTGTTCAGAAGGTCCAAATCATTTATTTGTGCACAAGTCTCAAGCAAGTCAATTTCAAAATGGCTGAGCAAAGTTTTCAAGCATTACAACAACTTTTATAGACTTCTGTTCCATTCTAGGTATAGAAAAACATTTCATTGGTCCCGGTACTCTCCCATACCTCCCGTACCCCTTCCATTGGTCCCGGTACTGATAAGTTTATCCAATTATGTTCCTTCAGTGGGCATGGCACCTGCATACCCCCCTTCTAGTCCCAATTACAATGGTTAGTTCATCAACTTGTTACTTTCATACTCTCAAGGCCATAGAGCCAATTTGTGCATGCAGGGGAGCAGGGCTCTGCAACTCATCTGTCAGCACTCCCAATTATATTCCTTGCAGATGTACTTTTTCTTATCAGTAACTTTTAAACACATTTTTCTGTATTTTTCCATCTCTCAGTTCTGCTTACCTAAGTTAGTTTAGTTCTCTTACAGAGTTCTATCCTACAATAGCAGCATATTGGGGGATGTGCAATTCCTATGTGCCTCTCCACATGCTTCATTTACAGGTCAAGCTAGTTTGGCCTGCCTGCTTATGTCAGACACTGTGGATCACAGGCCTGCACCTGCCACATTCCCCCCTTTGATTAATCTCACCCTATTACTTAATAAGGTGTGAGAATTAAATCACCTTTTGAAGAATCACATCATGATTGAAGGATTACGACTAGGGCTGGCTTTATACAAAGCCATTATTTTAGTTGCGGTCTTCCGCTCTACTGTGCTGTCAATAGCATTATGAATGGAACGCATACAGCATGGGATTAAACATGGTAATAAGAAAATAACAACAACAAGAATTAGTACTAAGACAATGAAAGTCTTAAATCCTCCCAGCCAGGAGAAAAGATTAGCAAACCAGTTAGGGAATTTCAATGAGTGCCAAGTTTGCACCGGCACATAAGCATGTCTTTGCATATCTTTAGCAATTTCTTCAACTACTTGACCCTTATCATCTATTTTCAAACAGCAATTAGTTAAATTCAGTTTACCACATACTCCTCCTTCAGCTGCTAACAAATAATCAAGTGCTAAGCGGTTCTGATATATGGCAGTGCGCATCTGAGTACTTTGTCTAGCTAAGAGCGTAAGAGCATGACTAGTTTCATTGGTTATTATTTCAACTACTGCTTGTAAGCGAATAATACGATTAATCATATAGATTGGAGTTCGATAACCATACATACCATCATCATTCCAAGTGGCAGGCCCATAATACTCAATGATCCTTTCTGGTGGCCAATCATCACCCTGCCACTTCTCCCACTTGCCTATCTGTAAGGCTTCTCGTTTCTGTCTTAATGCTCGTTTGTGTCGGTGGGTAGTGTAAACGGGGTATCCTAATTGTTCTCCATGTTCAGTGTTTAAAAGAAAGAAAGAAGGTCTGATGGTTCCTAAGACACATGCTCCTCCCCATTGTGGCGGGAGTTGGGCATACGCTCGGTTTCCACAGATCCAATATAGGCCAGGTGGGGCTTGCCAGGCATGGACTTTGGCAAGGTTAGTCCATAAATCTGCAAGTTCAGGAAATCTGGCTAATGGGTTAGGAGGTTCAGGGTGTCTGATTCCTGACCACCATGCTGTCTTTTTGGTCGTGGCATTATAGTACTTCTGGCTAAGACAGACCAGCTGTCCTACCTTTTGGGTGAACTGGGGTCCAGTTCTGGCATAGCAAAGACGTCCAACGATTGAGTGCGCCAACACCCATTCACTGGTAGTCTTGTGTAATTCAGTCTGATTGTAAATCAAAGAATAATTCAATTCTTGGGCCTCCCAGGGCCACTGGTCTCCCATTTGGGTTCCGCCACAGAAATAGCAATCTGAGATCTTAAGACTAGATACTACTGCTCCGGCTAATTCTAGAAATAAATTCTGTGAAGGATGAGGGATCTCAAACTTATTTACATGCATGGCTTCATAGAAGGTATTATGGATATGATATTTAGATGACTTGTGGGCTTGGGTATTCAATCTGATATACACAATGGTTCCTGGATCTATTGCCCCTCCAGCAATCCGTAAACCAAACTTGTATCCTTGTTTCCATGCATAGGGATTGTGTATATGTAAGTGTAAGGGGTTACAAGCATCTTTCTGACATTTATCATTTGTGGTTGGCTTGGTTAAGGTAGCCATTCGTTTATCTATCTTCTCATCAGTTATACCATTATTCCAGGTAGCATAAAAAACACATCCCCAATACGGGCAATAGTAATCTGCTGCTGGTGCAGTACTATAGCCTGGTTCCTTTTTACCTGTACACTTCCTCCATCCTGTGGCACCCTCCGGACACATGTACTTATGGTCATTCCGATACGCTTTCTCCCAAGTACCACAGGTGGAATAACTATCTCTATTAATGGCATTACATGCATCAAAATTCAAAACAGCAGGTTTAGTAATGTCCTTAAGTGGTGGTGTAGCAGCTAGTATAGGTCCATCTGCATCCTTCCATCGTATTTCCAACGTGTAATAGGATGGATTCTGATGCGGATTATAGCATGCTCTAATTTTGCCATAAGTGCAAATATTTAGTTCAGTGGTGTTATAAATACACCGAGTCACTTTTCCCTTGCAGGTATAGTAAGAGTGGTAAATCAAAGTCTGAGTTACTTTCAGTCCAGTTCGAGTAGAAGTTATGCAAGCCGTGCATGGAGGTAAAGCATAAGTCTGTTCAAAACCTCCAAGGAAGGCAACCAAAGCAAAGCAAAAGTAAAGATGCATGTTGATGTTGATTGGAGTTCTTCTGAATCCTCAGCTTGCTGATCTTGATCACGACGGTCTTTTATTCTTCGTCCCGTTTGCTAATGAAGCAATTTAACGGGTGCTGAGTGTTGATTGAAGATCCTCAGGTTGTCCAGTACACATTAACCAACTTATTAGCAATTTCAGTTGGCTTGTGAAGTCTGGCTAGTCAATGTAGTATCAAAGTAGTGTGTCAAATCACACGCAAATTGGGTTCGTTGAAACAAAACTGGTGCTGCATGGAAAACAGCAATCCTCTTCGAAAGACTTGGCTACCGCAAGGCACTGTGATGAAGTGTCTAAGCTGCTGGTTGCCGTCTCAGAGTAACTCGCAAGGGTGAATCAAGATGCTGTTCTGCTGTCCACTGCTCAGGTTCAGGATCAGCGGCGGACTTGACTCTACTGTGGTGGATCCAGGCGTCGATCTCGGCTACCTTTACTGCAGTTGGGGTAGACAGGATGACGGTGTACGGTCCCTTCCAATGGGGTTCCAACGGTGTCTTCTTCCAATCTTTGATCCACACCGAGGTACCAGGCTGATAGGGATGCAAGGGTTCCGTCAAGTTGATAGGCAACTGGTCTTGGATCCACGCATGGAGAGTCTGCAGAACAAAACTAAGAGCTAGGAGTTCTTGTCTGGTTACTTCTGAACCAATTTGGGCTAAACTTCCTTTGACTCCCTGCACTATTGGTGGGGGTTTACCATACAAGACTTCAAAAGGGGAAAATCCTGTTGACTTTACAGGAGCTGAGTGTATTCTGAGTAAAGCTATTGGGAGCACTTGGGGCCACTTCAAGTGTGTCTCCTGACAAAGCTTGGACATTTGGGCTTTTAAGGTACGATTCATTCGCTCAACTTTCCCTGAACTCTGGGGTCTGTATGCAGTGTGGAGTTTCCACTGTATCTGTAAAGCTTTTGCTAACTGTTGAGTAACCTGGGAGACAAATGAGGGTCCATTGTCTGACCCTATTACTGCCAGGATTCCGAATCTAGGGACAATCTCTCTCATTAAGACTTTGGTAACTTCTCGGGCTTTCTCAGTTCTGGTTGGGAAGGCTTCTACCCACCCAGAGAAAGTACAAACTAATACTAACAGGTAATGGTATCCATTGGCTCTTGGCATTTCGGTAAAATCAACTTGGAGGTTGTGCATGGGGGTTACACCTCCTGACTGAACTCGGGGTGCCGTTATAAGGCCTTGCTTGGCATTATTTTTGGCACAGGTTAGACATTGACGTGCTACTGAGGCTGATATGGTTGTCAATAGAGGGATGTAGAAATGTGGTCTGAGCGCTTTTTCCATAGCACTCTTTCCATAGTGGGTGGCTTCGTGGAAAGCTTTGACAAAGGATGCTCCTAACAGTTCAGGAATTACTATTCGTCCAGGAGGTTGACTGCCCTCTTCTGGTGGCAGCTCAATCCATCCATCTTTCAGTACTCCATCTTCTTTGTTACAGTAGTAATCCAATTCTTTGGTGGTATATCATGGTGTCCATAAATTCAGAGGTACTGGAAACAATGCTGCTTGTATTGGCATAGCTTGTGGGGCAATCTGTCCTGTCATAGCTGCTTGTCGTGCTGAGGCATCTGCAAATCTATTTCCTCGGGCAACTTCTCCTTTTCCTGCTTGATGTCCTCTACAGTGCATGACAGCTACACGTGTTGGGGCCCAAACTGCATCAAGTAACATCAATATCTCGGGACCATACTTGACTGATTTTCCTCCGGACGTGATGAGCCCTCGTTCTTTATAGAGAGCTCCATGGGCATGTAGAGTAGTGAAGGCATATTTGGAATCTGTATATACATTTAGCACAAGTTTTTCTCCTAACAGCAATGCTCTGGTAAGTGCTATCAATTCGACTTTTTGGGCTGATGTGCCTGAGGCTAGAGCTGATGATTCAACTACTTCGTGTTGAGTGACGACTGCATATCCGGCACAGCGTCGTCCATCAAGGATGAGACTGCTCCCATCAACATAATAGATTTGGTCAGGATTGTCTATGGGCACATCTGTCAAGTCAGGTCGACTGGAGAACACAGTTTCCATGACTTCGATACAGTCATGTTCTGGAAGTTCTTCACTGATGGGTATCAAGGTGGCTGGATTCAAGGCATGACTCACTTCTAGTTGTATCTGTGGGTTTTCACATAACATGCTCTGGTACTTCAACATTCGGGAATTGGTGAGCCAATAATTTGCTTTTTGTTCCATAAGGGCAAGGACTGCATGTGGCACAGTGACTCGTATGTTCTGTCCTAGTGTGAGCTTGTCTGCTTCACTCACTAATAGTGCTGTAGCTGCAACTGCTCTCAGGCATGGTGGCCATCCTTTGGCCACAGGGTCCAACTGTTTCGATAGGTATGCTACAGGTCGCTCCCAATTTCCCAATTTCTGAGTCAACATGCCTAAGGCATTTCCCTGTGCTTCATGTACAAATAAGTGGAAAGGCTTGTGGACATCTGGTAGTCCAAGTGCTGGTGATGACATCAATTCTTCCTTTAATTTCTGGAAGGCTGTATCCTGCTCAAGTCCCCACTCCAGTGGCGACTTCTCTTCACCTTTTGTGGCTTCATACAGTGGTTTGGCAATTTGGGCAAAGTTAGGTATCCAAATTCGGCAATATCCTGCCGCTCCCAGAAAGGCTCTGACTTGCTTTCTGGTTGTTGGGGTTGGAATTCTGCATACTGCTTCTTTTCTCTCTCTGCCTAATCTTCGGCTTCCTTGGGTTATACGAAAACCCAAGTATTTCACTTCTTTTTGGCATAGTTGTGCTTTGGCTCTGGAAACTTTGTATCCAGCTTCATCTAGTAACTGCAAGAGATCTTTGGTGGCTAGTATACATTCACTTTCTGATATGGCAGCTATCAGCAGATCATCCACGTATTGGAGAAGCACTCTCTTCCCCGGGGCCACTGGATAACTTGAAAGGTCTTGATTTAGTGCAGCACTAAATATGGTAGGCAAATTCTTGAATCCTTGGGGTAATCTTGTCCAAGTGAGTTGGCCCCCTCTTCCAGAGATGGGGTCCTGCCATTCAAAGACAAACAATATCTGACTTACAGGGGCTAATCTTATGCAAAAGAATGCATCTTTCAAATCCAGTACAGTGAAATGGGTAGCTTCAGCAGGTATCAGTCCTAGAAGAGTGTAAGGATTGGGTACAACTGGATGTATAGTTTCAACTGCATCATTTACTCTTCTTAAATCTTGTACTGGGCGGTAATCCTCCGTCCCAGGTTTCTTTACTGGCAAAAGTGGAGTGTTCCATGGGGATTGACATACTTTTAGTAGGCCATACTCGAGCAATCTTTGTAGGTGGCGATGAATGCCTTCAATCGCAGCTCTTGGGAGAGGGTACTGTTTGACATGCACTGGTGTAGCACTAGGCTTGAGGGTTACAATCACTGGAGCTATATGCTTGGCTAGGCCTGGGGGACTGCCTTCTGCCCATACTCCAGGTGGTGCATGAATGTTCTTTAAAGTTTGTTCAAAATAAGTGTCTTGGATAGAGTTATCGATGTAATACCTCCATTCTTCTTCTCGGGGAACTGTCAGCAGCATTATTCCTGCTGGTTTGGCTTGGGGATTTACTGTCATTTGCATTTCTCCTTGTTCAGAGAAAGATATTTGTGCTTGAAGTTTGGCTAGCATATCTCGTCCCAGTAGTGGCACTGGACATTCGGGCATGTAAAGGAATTGATGAGTTATTTGCTGTCCTCCTAGACTGCATATACGATTTTGAAGAAAATACTTTGTAGCTTTGGCACCAGTTGCTCCTATAATGGTGACTGCTTTTGTAGAAAATGGGGCTATCTTTTTGTCTATTACTGAATGTTGTGCTCCAGTATCAACCATAAAGTCCATAACTTGGTCTCCTATTTGTATTCCGACCATAGGCTCCTGGAGACCTAGCGCAAACTTGGAGCCCGGTCTGTCCTAATCCACGTCATTCTCATCATGGACCGGTGTGGCCAATGCTTGAATGGCTCCTCCTCCTCTTTCTCGCTGGAATTGTTCTCGATTGGCTCCTCCGCGGTTTCGGGGGTAGCCTCGTCTTTCTTCTCGCCACTGATGATTGCTGTCGTCATCTTGCTGGGCGTCTTCGAGTTGCGGGCACGTATCTCTCCAATGTCCTTCCTCTCTACAGTAGGTGCATTGGTTCACGCCTAGCTTCTGGGTCCGGCCTCCGCCTTGACCCCGCCCTCTTCCTCTGCTCCGTCGACTAGGGACACCTCCCCTTTTCTGTTCAACTATGGCCGCAGCCAAAAAATCAGCTTTCTTCTTCATCTTTCTATCACATTCTCTCTGTCTTTCATTATCACGGTTCACATACACTTTATGAGCGACTTCCAGTAACTGTGTTGCATTCATGCCCGCAAACCCTTCTAATTTCTGTAATTTACGTCTAATGTCTGGTTGAGACTGGTTTACAAAAGCAGAATTCACCATACATAAACTTCCTGGTGCCTCGGGATCATAGGGAGTATACATTCTGTATGCTTCAGTTAATCTTTCATGAAAGTCTGCTGGGCTTTCATCTACACCTTGGATAACTCCTGCAACTTTGGAAAGGTTCATAGCTTTTTGGCCCCCCCTTTTCAGGCCTTGTAAAAAGCCTTGGCGAAAACGGGCTAGGGCTGTGGATCCTTCATCTGTATTTGGATCCCAATGGGGGTCTTCATTCGGGAATTCTCTCTGAGCCGCTTCCCGATGGTCTATTCTATTCTGCCCCTGTCCCGGAGCTACAGGGTTATCTGCCATCCATTCAATAGCTGCTTTTCTAATTCGTGCTCGCTCTTCTGTCGTGAATAGGGTGGTCAGGAGCTGACGGCAATCTGGCCAGGTGGGTTGGTGGGTTTCCATAATGGTAGTTACTAATTCTGTCAGTTCCTGGGGCTTACTAGTATAGGAGGCATAATGCGACCTCCAATTTAACAAATCAGAGAAAGGGATATATACATAAGTTAAGGGTCCCGCTACCACCTCCTCATTATCGTTCTTTATAGGCACTCCCGGGACCTGCCGTAAAGGCAGCATCTTGGCGGGAGCTATCTTTTGGGATCTAAGGGCTGTTTTCTTAACTATCTTTCCAGGGATTACCTTCGCTTTCTCAACAGGTTTCACTTTGGGTGTATCTTTTGCTGGCACGCTGGCACTAGCAACCACTTGTGTCTCTTGTACGCTATCTTCCTCACTTTGGGCATTCTCTTTTTCTTCCTCTTCTCCTTCTACTTCTGACTCGCTTTTTATAGCATCCTCTTCTTCCGCTAATTCCTCTCTCTGCCCTCCAGGAGGGGGTTCAGGGGTTGGGTCCCGCTCCGGCCGTCTCTGGGATTCTGGGGCAGGACACCGGGCTACTCTTATCGGACCTGGGGTTCGAGGCTGTCTGAGAATTATCTCCGGGGAATCAGGATCTACCAGGATGGGCTTCTTCCTGGACTTCTTATCCTGCTCTTTCATTCTAGGCTGTTCCGTTTTCTGTCTAGAATCTGTTTTAGCTAACATTATTCTGCACTGTTCCTCATAACAGCGCTGCGCCCAGGGGGGCGGATCTTCACAAATACTTAACCAGGAATCTATATAGGGGTACTGATCGGGGTGCGCTATCCGCACTCTACGGTGTATTGACTGAATAATCTCTACATTAAATGTTCCCTCTCGGGGCCAGATGGGGTCTAGATCGGGCCACTCCCTAGTACACAAAATCTGCAAACGGGCTGCTGTCATTTTAATACCATAATCTCCAGAATATCCCTCTTTAAAATGTGCGATCATACATTCTAATGGAGTGTTTCTAGTAGACCCCGCCCCTCCCATTTCGATGTGTGCGCGCAACAACAGACAAAAGGGAAAAGGAGGGCGGACCGTGGGTAAGGGGTCCTCACGGCCCTGGAAACGTATAAGGAGTACAAATAACAAGACAAGACGACAATCGCTTCCCCCTTTTCGCGACCTGAACGCGGTCGCCCGGTCAGGAAATGCGCTACTCAGGGGTCCGCCTTCACTTGGTCCGTGCTGTCAGACCTCTCATTCACACTTCAATCACACAATCATGCTAGCAACGTATCCCAGAATGCATTCGTTTCTATCTATTCTGACTAGTCTTTTTCCCAATTACAATAAGGCTGGGGGTTTCACCCGGCGAATTCCCATGCGGGGTTACTCGGCCCTTCCTTGAGAGGTGATCAGGCTCTCTTACCAATTCCCAATATCTCGAGATTACAAATTCCCAATTCCAAGTTCCAATGGCAGTACTGCTCTTTCTATTTCTGTCTAGACACCAAATCAAAACTATACTCACCGGATCCGGTCCTCAAACTTCCCAAGCAGGCGCATGAGTTGGACCTCGGACTCCCCTCACTCGGGTTCGAGGCGTTGGCTCCAGCCGGGCCCGGCACCCGCCGAGGTCCGACCAGCTCCCTCCGATACAAGGGACCGGCGGCGCCAGGGAGCAGCCCTCGTCGGAAGGGCGCGATCCCGGCAGGACCAAGCCTATAGAGGCGGAAAGTCGTGGTATATTGCCCTATATACACTTTGATTCCACAACTTCCCGGCCAACGCACCAAGAATATGTAGCAGCAAAGTGCAGACAAACCAATGATACCAGGAGTCTGTTCAGAAGGTCCAAATCATTTATTTGTGCACAAGTCTCAAGCAAGTCAATTTCAAAATGGCTGAGCAAAGTTTTCAAGCATTACAACAACTTTTATAGACTTCTGTTCCATTCTAGGTATAGAAAAACATTTCATTGGTCCCGGTACTCTCCCGTACCTCCCGTACCCCTTCCATTGGTCCCGGTACTGATAAGTTTATCCAATTATGTTCCTTCAGTGGGCATGGCACCTGCATACCCCCCTTCTAGTCCCAATTACAATGGTTAGTTCATCAACTTGTTACTTTCATACTCTCAAGGCCATAGAGCCAATTTGTGCATGCAGGGGAGCAGGGCTCTGCAACTCATCTGTCAGCACTCCCAATTATATTCCTTGCAGATGTACTTTTTCTTATCAGTAACTTTTAAACACATTTTTCTGTATTTTTCCATCTCTCAGTTCTGCTTACCTAAGTTAGTTTAGTTCTCTTACAGAGTTCTATCCTACAATAGCAGCATATTGGGGGATGTGCAATTCCTATGTGCCTCTCCACATGCTTCATTTACAGGTCAAGCTAGTTTGGCCTGCCTGCTTATGTCAGACACTGTGGATCACAGGCCTGCACCTGCCACACATAAGACCCTTACATAAAACTTAATTCATGAGCATGTTAACGTAACGATCTCAGTCTAGAATTTATACATTTTGTATAGGAATCCATTTCACAAAACCAAATAGAAATTGACAGTGTATAACAGGGGTCCTCAAACCCAGTCAAGGACTGCAAACCAGTTGGCTTTTCAAGATATCCCTAATGAATATGCATAAGAAAAGGTTCATATATACTTCTATCTCTTCATAAAGTCATTCTGTGTCAAGGGTAGACAGAAAAAAAGGGTGGGCAGTGGCAAAGTAAATCCCCCAATTCTTAAAAATCCCTTGATCCCATACCACTTGTATGCCCCAAATGTATATTATGTACTGTATTTTTAAGCTTGATCTTCTGTACCCTGCAGCAAGAGATCAGCTGTTGCCATTATCTGCCCAGCTGATTCACACAGCCCTTCTCCGAACCTCCTGACACAAGAGTAGTGTGAGAAAAGAAGCATGAAAGAATCCTATTCATGCTGCTTGATATGCATGGTACACGTAATAAAAGCTCATGTGCTGAGAGAGAGAGGGCTGAGTGTGTGAGTATGTGTGTGTGTGTGTGTGAGTGTCGTCGAGAGAAATCATTATTCAACTCCAGTAGTACATGTGTGGGCACTGTGCTCCACAGTGTGACTTGGCCTACATCCAAAGCACACTGCTTTCTCTTGCTTTGTTTCTTTTCATGCTTTAGTACAATGAACTTCTGCATTTTTAGTCTGAAAACAGCAGGGCTTTTTCTTTTGCAGCAAAAAAAAATGATTAGGTAGACTGTGGTAATTTTGCGCTTAGAGGACAAGCTGATATTTCTGCTTTCCATCCTCTCCCTCCATTCCCCCTACATGCACATGCACAGTTTTTAAATGGACCACATATTTATGCCACATGGGATGTCTTTGTTACATTTGATACAGCATACATTTATAAACTTATGCTAAGCAGTGCCTTTATTCTTTGAATAAATGCAACATGAAGGCAAAGGCAAAAGCGAAAAAAATGTTTTTTACATCCGATGGGAGTCATGTTCCTGCCTATGAAAAGTCAAACATATATTTTTCAAATGACATATCACAATGCTAATCACTACCAAACAATGATAGTTAAAAAAACATCCTTGTTAAAGGTGCCATATATTTTCAGAATAAGCATGAAAAAACACAATGTTCTTTCTGTGGATTCCCTTATTTTAATTCTCTGTTAGAATATCAACCTTCAGAATAACTTGTTCATAATATAAATAACATCTGACTATTGTGAGCCTTACATGAAATCTACTATCCCTCAGGCTGAAGATCTTTCAGTTCAGAAAGTAGAATGTTATGTACATCATGATTAGGAAAAACAACTTGCTTGCCTGTAGCAGGTGTTCTCTGTGGACAGCAGGATGCAAGTTCTTACAGACAAGTGATGTTATCTGTCAGAGCCTGCATGGGAAAAAGCCTTCTCAGCCTCGAAAAATTGTTTTGAAAGGCCCTGCTGCATCTATATACAAGTTTCTACTTCACATTGTTGCACAGGAGCTTCTCAGTCTTTCTAAAAGCTTAGTTTAGAGACAACGTCTAGGGAAAGTTGGTGGGTATGTCTACAAAGAACACCTGCTACAGGTGTATCAAGTAGTGTATCAAGTTATTATAGATGTTTCACCTTGGCTACAGGCTCCAGTACGTGCTTGTAGTGATTGTAAATTGCTCTGATGCCCTTCAGCCTGGGCAGTATATCAAGAAATTGCATAAGCATAAACATAACTTCAACAGGAAAAAAGGAGAAAAATATATATGGAAAGTACCACCAAAGGCACACATAGAAACCTGTTTTTGATGGTAATAAACCTTTTCCATTTTATAGATTTTTTTTTTCTAAAGGCAGCTTGAAACAAAAAAATGGGCCCTAGGGGAGATGGATCTTGCTTCTAACCCTCAAAGAGATTCTGAAGAACAGACTGACCAAACCTACTGTCATGTCAGGAATCCCTTTCCAAACAATAATGAAATGTGAACGTATGGAATGAAGTCCATGTTGCAGCTATGCAAATCTTCACAAAGGCTGACCTCAAGTGGGCTAGTGATGCAGTTATGGCCTGGACATTATAAGCTTTGACATGATCATTTAGGGTCAGGTCTGCTTGGGCATAAGCAAAGGTGATATAGTCTGCTAGCCAATTGGATAGTGCACACTTGGAAACAACAGTTCCTGGATGAGTTTTCTAAGGGCTTTGGTCCACCATAAGTAGAAGGCTAAGGCTCTTTTGTAATCTAAACTGTGTGGAGGAGTAGCCTACTGGTTAGAGCACTGGCTTGCAAGCCAACAGACCAGTGTTCAATTCCCACTAGTATTCCTTGTGGCCTTGGGCAAGTCACTTAACCCTCCATTGCCTCAGAAAATTCCAAGTTATCAATGTCCCTGTTTAATGTACCTTGCCAAGTTTAAGTTACAAGGTAAACTGCTTTGATTGAAATGATAAAGTGGTATAAAAGACTTGTTAAATAAAATTTTAGGCATGTGACCTAGGGAAAAATGTTGGAAAGATGATTGATTAGTTAAGGTGGAAATCTGACACCACCTTAGGATGAGTGCGTAGAACCACCATATTATTGAAAAACATAGGATTGGATAGTTCAATCAGAAGACCTTGAAGCTCACTAACTACTTGTTGAAGTAATAATTACCAAGGTCAAGACCTTTCAACTTAGGTACCTCATGTCACAGGAGTCCAATTGACTCAAAGAGAGCTATCATCAGCTGAGTTAGAACAAAACTGAGGTCTCAAGACACAGTGAGCAAATTAATGGGAGACTTGAAAAGAAACAAGCCCTGCATAAAGCGAACTAGAGGCTACGCAAGGATAGGTTTCCCTTATTTATGGCGATGATAAGCGCCAGTTGCACCAAGCTCTATCCTGATGGAGTTTGATTGGTTTTATTTATTTATTTAACAGCTTTTTTATACCGCTTTATCATTTCAATAAAAGCAGTTTACATTGTAACTTAAACTTGGTAAATGTACATTAAACAGGGACATTAATAACATGGATTTTTCTGAGCAATGGAGGATTAAGTGACTTGCCCAAGGCCACAAGGAGTGCTAGTGGGAACTGAACCCTGGTCTCATGGTGCCCACACCAGTGCTCTAACCACTAGGCTACTCCTCCACACAAGTATAGGGAGCGGGAATGGCCCAAGGCTGGCCATTCCCACCCTACACCAGGCCCCCTACCAACTCCATGGCAGGGCAGGGCACAGCACGGCATGCTGAACTCATGCTACATCTTGTAGGAGTCTTGTCCCAATTAACTCTTACAGGCCTCAAAAATACTACACATTCTACCCCACGTTTTTTCATATCTTTCCAGAGATCCTTTCAGCAGGGCAAAGCCATACTCCATCACCATGATCTATGCCAGTTTCTTTGACTAATCCACCAGCTTAGGAGGGCATGCATTTTCCACTTTACAGCAATACATATCCATAATTCCAAGAACATCCAATTTGCAGTTGATCACTTGTTCATATTGGTACCCTCAGAACTGTCCAAATAACCCAGCAGTAAAAAAGTTGCATCATCTGAAATCGGCCTCTGGGTAATATCTTCATCTAGTTTCCTGACTTGCTCCCAAAGGGATTTCATTCTGAGTATCCAAATGAGTTTGACATGAGGACATTGTCGGTGTATTGTTCCACAAAACGCCCCACTGATCAATCGTCCAGTCTCTCTGCAGGTCCTCATTCCACTTAAGCTGATATGTACAGTATATAGAGTTCTGGGTCTCTGCGCAAGCACCCTGTGTAACTTTGCAAGGAGCCCAACCCCCTTTCGTGATCCCAGGAAAGAAACCTCTAAAGGATGCAACAGTTTCAAAAAGACCTCCCTATTTGACTACAGATAATGCTCTAGTTGGAATAAGGAGAAAAAAATGGGGGTGGGGGAAGGGGAGACATAGAACATTTGTCCATTATCTCCTTCCTAGTGATCCTGTTGGATAACAATATGCAACCTAGTCAGGTTATTTGGCAGCATCCAATGGAACTGTGCCAGGCCCAGCACCCTCAGGAAAAACCCAGACCCACACCACAAGGGCCTCAGCCAGGACTGCTCTGGGACAAACTCTATTCTCTGAACCACCATCCCCCATATTGCTAGGGTAACCTCCACCAAAGGGTGAGCTTTCCAGTGACTCTGGGCATCTTGAGGAGGAAAGAAAGGCACAGCTCTTAGTGCTTCAGTATCCAGCTGTGCTAGCCCCATTAGAATTCAATGCTGATGTGGGTTATTAAGCAATCAATAGTATACAGTCCGGCACTGTGCTGCCCAAAAATAAGCTTTAAAAGTGCAGTACAGATAGCTCCTAGGCTGCATCAAGACCTCTAGGATGGGTGTAGGGAGAGATGAGAAAGGAATGGTAGTGCTTATTAACACAACAACCCTGCACGTGAGTCCACTGCTAGAGAAATTGTACAGGTCTGTGGCTGATGTTTGCAGATGTAGGTGTTGTGTCACTGTAGTGTGTGACAGTGCCTTCACAACACAATATGCATGGCAGAGGATACCAAAGCCAGCATTGGTCAAAGGGAGGGCATATGCTACCCCATGTGACCCAAAACATACATTAGCCTCTGCTGACAATGTCAAGAAGAGGACCAGGGTATGACTGTGACAGTGCTTCACAGGATGAGACACATCCATCAGGGCAGACATGTCCATTGACACTGTTTAAGGGTTAGCCTTGAACCTACCACCTTACCTCTAGCAGGCAAGGCGACTCCTGGCAGAGCTACAATGTATACAAGGATGTGGGGGCTGTTATGCTATGTCAGCATGGCCGCTGACAATTATGCTGGCACAAGTCCCACCTGTCATTTACACCACACAGCCTACCAATGGCAAGCTCCCACTGCCTAGGGAACAGAGCCAGTGTGTGCAGGCGGCGTTCCTCCTGATTGCCATGCGGTTAGGGCTAGAAGGAGGGGAGCTCAATCACTTGGTTGACATGGAACGGTAAGGCAACCTTTGGTAGAAACTTAGGATGTGTCCGTAGTGAAGCATGATCCGGATAGAGGATGGTGTAGGGAGGGTGCGCGACAAGAGCCTGGAGCTCACTCACCCTCCTGGCTGATGTGATGGCCATGAGGAATAGCATTTTCCATGTGATGAACTTTAGTGACACCTCCTCAAGTGGCTCAAAGGGGCCTTTTGTGAGGACCATTTGTGGGGTTGCAGCTGTCGGCTGAGCTTGTCAGCCAGATGGTTGTGTTCGCCGGGAAAGTAGGTGGCAAGGAGGTGACAGTTCTGGGACTGTGCAAGGTTCCAGATGGTGTGCGCTTTCCTGCAGAGGGTTAGTGACCCCATGCTGCCCTGTTTGTTGATGTAGAACATGGCGACCTGGTTGTCCGTCTGGATCAAGACCACTTTGCCGCTGAGCCAGTGCTGGAACACCTGGAGAGCGTTTCTGATGGCTCTTCACTCAAGCAGATTGATGTGAAGTTTGTGTTCCTATTCTGTCCACGTACCTTGGGTTTGTAGATGTCGAAGGTGGGCTCCCCATCCCAACTTGGAGGCATCCATGGTGAGGATGAGGTAGTGTGGTGGTTCTTTGAAGGGTCTGCCTTGTGTGTCCACCAGGTGAGGGAGGCACGTATCTTCTGGTCCATGTTTATTCGTTGGGACATGGGTTGCATCTACTGGTCCCAGCGGCATTGCAGGTCCCTCATGTGGTGCCTGGTGAGTCGAATGACATGCACGGTCGCTGCCATTTGCTCCAGGAGATGCAGGAGTGTTTTGGCGGTCACCTCTTTGGTTGATGCAACCTCCTGTGCCAGATATGTGATGGTGTCCACTCGCAAGGTTGGGCCTTGGCCTGCCAAATGCATAAAGTTGCACCAATGAAGTCCAAGGTTTGCGTGGGTCATAGGTATTGATTAGCAAACCAAGGGAAGACAGAAGTGCGGTGGTTCTGCACACTGCCGCATCCGCAGTCAATTGGGAAGGGGCTGCGATCAGCCAGTCATCCAGGTATGGGAAAACACAGGTGCCGGACCTCCAGAGGTGAGCAGTGTGACAGCCACACACTTGGTGAATATCCTCAGGGCTGGAGAGAGACTGAAGGGAATTACTTTGTATTGGTAGTGTTTGTCTGATATGCAGAAACACAGGAACTTCCGCTGTGCACGGTGAATGGGGATGCTAGCCAGTCATTCTGTTGGAGGAGGGAAAGGATAGACCCGAGGGAGTACATCAAGAACCATTCCTTGCGGATGAACTTGTTGAGGCGAAAAAGATCGAAGATCGGGCACATTCCGCCTGACTTCTTTGGGACCAAGAAGTATCTGGAGTGAAATCCTTGGCCTGTCTCGCTCTGGGGCACGCATTCTATCGCCTGTGCATCCAGTAGGGAGGAGATCTCCTGGAACATTGAATTGGTGTGGATTGACGCGCGGCTGAGTGGGATGGATCTTTGCCGTAGTGTCTTTATAAAGCGGATTCGGTAGCTTTGCTTGAAAATCCGCAGTACCCACTTGTCCGTAGTGATCTTGTCCCAAGCCTCCCTGAAGAAGGAGATGCGTCCTTCTACTGGCTGGCAGGGGGAGGAGTGTACATCAAAAGCTTAGTGTGCTCTTCCCCGAGATGATGGAGCTTGTTTCTGTTGTCTGCGCTCCTTGGTGCGGGGTCTGGTGATGGGGCTGAAATGCCGGCTAGTATGGGCGGTAGCTGGAGTGTTTCATATGCCATTTTTGGTGTAGCTGGAACATGCTAGATGGCTGGGTCTTAAGGTAGTAGGACCCTTGCGGCATTTTGGAGCTGGAGCCTTTATCGAGACCTTCTGTGGCTAGGGTCTGAAAAGTGTCGAAGCGCTCTTTCATGTCATTCACTGTTTCTTTTACTTTGGCTCCAAAAAAGGTTGTTGCCTAAGCAGGGTTCATCCACCAGGCGCTCGTGCGTTTCCTCACACAAGCCGGAGACCCTGACCCAAGCCATGCGTCTCGCCGCAATGGCGGTGGCTGCTCCTCTTGTGGCGGCATCAAAGGCATCGAAGGTGGAGCGTATAAGGTGTTTCCCACACTCTTTCAGGTCCCTGAGCAGGGGCGAGAAGGTAGCCTTGACGTCCGTGCTTAGCTCGTCGGTGGTCTTTTCTAGGCTGTCAAAGATGGTGTCCAGATAGAGAACTTGCTGGAACTGGTGTGCTGCAATTTTGGCGCTCAGCATGGTTGCCTGGTATGCCTTATTGCCATGGTCATCCAGGATCTTGTGTTACTTCCCTGGCGGTGTGTTGGCATGCGTGCAGGAGTTCTTGGACTGTTTCAAGGCAGATTCCACAACGATTGACTGGTGTTGTAGTTGGGATTTGTCGAACCCTGGCATTGGCTAGACTTGGTACTTTGCTTCCAATCTGCGTAATGTGGCCGGGATTGATGCGAGCGTCTGCCAGTTTCGAATGAGCGTATCCAAGAGGAGATGGTGGATCAGGATGGAGACCACCGATCTGGGAGCATCCAGGTACTTCAGGAGACCAAGCACCTCTTTTCTGGGGTCCAGCGTGCTCACAGGGTTAAGGGCCAGGTGTGTAGACAGCTTCTGTAGGAACATATGGTACATGAGGTCCTCAGGAGGAGACGGTGGCAGAGGTGGAGAGGGCTCTGTGGGTGTCTGGCTCTCCTGGCTTGCAGGGGACGGGCTGCATGAGGATATCCGCTCAGCTGCCTCCTCTGCACCGCTCTCAGAGGAGAAGGATTCCGAGTAAAATGCTACCGGTGATGGAGACCTCTGCGGCGGTGGTGTCTGGGGACTCTGCGGTGTCCGAGGGGTTAACTCTGGTTGCGGCTGTTGGAGTGGATGGCTTTGCTCAAGGAATTTCTTTCATAACTCCATTAGGGCCATGGGGGGGTGCACTCCGGGTCAAAAGAGGAAGGCATCGGTGCTGTGTGAGGAGCCTGCTTTCTATGCCTTTGCCACTGGATCTTCCGGGGAGGAGAGCAAGAGACAGAGGAGAGGGAGCTGCTGCAGAGTCTCCTGTAAGCATGCCTCTTAGAGTTTGGGCTACTGTCAGCGCTTTTACTTCTCCTCCCTGTGTGACCATGTGACCTGTGGCGGCTGGAAGAGGAACCGTGCTGGCGCCGGTGTGAAGAGAGTCTGTGGTGCTGAGGGCTCTGTCGGCTCGGAGAATGTCTGTGGTGCTGAGGGCTGTCGGGAGGTCTCCGAGAGGACTTTGTGAAGGCCGACATCATCATTGATGTCCCTATGACATCAGCCAATGGCGCGATTGGTGGGCGGAGCCTTCTTAGTGGCACGGGACTCAGCAGGAGGGATCCCTCAGAATTCCCCTTCACAATTCACAGCCGCGACCGAGCTGGACTTAGCTGGGGGGAGGGCGGAAGCTGGGGAAGGATGCAGAAAAGAGACCGTGCCGAGGATAGAGGCCCCAGCAGGCACATCCCGGGCAGCGGTTGAAGGCAGAGAGGCCAGAGAGGAGGCGGCCATCTTGGGGGAAGCCACGCAGTCCTTTGCCCCTGTCTCTGCAGGCTGCTTCTTTCTCTTTTTCTCACCGTTACAGACTGGAGTGCGGTGCTCAGAAGGTGAGTCCTTGCGAGAGAGAAAATCCGCCAGAGCGTGGCTGCAGGATCAGCGAGCCCTGGGGGACATGTGGGCACAGAGAGGACAGTCTTCCACCTTGTGGTCTTTTCCCAGGCAGCACAAGCAGCGATCGTGGGTATCTGTAGAGTTCATCTTTTTGGAGCATTTCGGGCATTTTTAAAATCCCGGTTTGATGTTTTTCTCTTGGTTCTTCTTAGATGTGTCTTTATCCATGACAGATTAATGTTGAGGAGAGCTAGAATTCCATCCGTGTGGCAGGGTGAAAGAACAGGAACTGAGCCAGGTAGGGGCTGGGCCAGTATCCATGGCACCGTCGGATAACGTCACCAGGTGCGCCTGACTCATCCTGCTTGTCCTAGGAGAAAGAGAAACTATAGACAGGATGAAGTGAAAATGTCCATTCACACCTGTGGTGGGTAATGAAGCCATTGTCCTTGTTCAGGTGTTCAACTTTTTGATTAGCTCCAATTCAGCATTTTAGAAACATAGAAACATGTCAGCAGAAAAGACTATATAGTCTATCTAGTCTGCCCTTCCATATGAAATACTATAATCCCTTTTTTCCTTTTAGAGATCATCTGTGTTTGTCCCATGCTTTCTTGAATTCAGCTACTGTCTTTTTCTCTACTACCTCCATTGGCAGACTATTCCACACATCTACCACTCTTTCCGGAAAAGAAATACTTCTGCATATTATTCCGGAGTCTATCCCCTTTCACCCTCATTCCATGTCGCCTCATAGCAGAGCTTGCTTTCAATCGAAAGAGGCTCTCTTGTGCATTTATGGCACGGAGGTATTTAAACATCTCTATCATATCTCATCTATCCCGCCTTTTCTCTAGTGTACACATATTAAGATCTTTAAGTATGTCCCCATATGGTTTATAACAGAGACTACTGACCATTTTAGTAGCCACTCTCTGCACTGAATCCATCCTATTTATATCCTTTTGAAGGTGTTGTCTACAGAATTGCACACAATACTCTAAAATGAGGTAGCGCCAGAGACTTATACAGAGGCAACATCACCTCCCTTCTTTCTGCTGGTCATTACTCTCCCTATGCACCCAAGCATCCTTCTGACTTGCGCTGTCACCTTTTCTACCTGTTTAGCCACTTTAAGATCATCAGAAACAATCAAGCCCAGGTCCCGCTTTTCTTTTGTGGACAGAAGTACATTGCCCCTTACACTGTACCGCTCCCTTGGATTTTTGCAGCCCATATGCATAACCCGGCAATTTTTAGCATTAAATCTTAGCTGCCAAATTCTTGACCATTCTTCAAGCTTAGTTAGATCCTTCCTCATGTTATCTATTCCTTCCTGGGTGTCTACTCTATTGCAGATTTTGGTATCATCCACAAAGAGGCAAACTTTACCTGACAGCTCTTCCACAATATCAATAACAAAGACGTTAAAAAGAATCAGACCAAGGACGGATCCTTGCGGCACACCACTGGAAACATTCTTCCTCTCAGAGTGAACTCCATTTACCTGTATACTTTGTCACCTCCCACTCAACCAATTTTTAACCCAGTCAGTCACTTTAGGATCCCTAGGGTGCTGAATTTATTTATAAGTCACCTGTGCAGGACGGTATGAAAGGCTTTACTGAAATCCAAGTACACCACATCTAGGTCTGTCCCTCAGTCCAACTCTCTGGCCACCCAGTCAAAGAAATCTGGCCACCCAGTCAAAGAAATCAATCAGATTTATCTGACAAGACCCATGTCTGGTAAATGTATGCTGCCTCGGATCCTGCAATCCATTGGATTACAGAAACCTCATTATCCTCTGTTTTATCAGTGTTTCCATTAATTTACTCACCATAGAGGTCAGACTAACCGGCCCATAGTTCTCAACCTCATCTTTACTTTTGCTTTTATTTATTTTATTTATTTAACAGTTATTTATATACCGCTCTTTCCCATGTTTCAAGTGCGGTTTACATGTAACAGTAGGTTAATTGGTATGAGATATACCAGGACATTTTACATAGAACAGATAATTATAAATTACAAGGAAAATTGTAACATTACAAGTATAACATATTAGAACATATATACATTGCTAGTTAAATTATTAATCATCATGTAAATGAGTGTGTAGTATGGTTAAATTAGTGTATTAGTGTCGTTTATTTTTGAAAATAGGGTATATAATATTAAAAATAAATGTTAGCCTGTATCCCTTTGAGAATTCTGTTTTGGGAGTGTATTATAGTGTAATGTAAATAAGTGAGTTTTTAATTTTTTTTAAATTCTTTTATGTCAGACAGTAGGCGAATGTTGTCAGGTAAATTGTTCCAGAGTATTGGAGCAGAGTGTGAGAAAGCTCTCTTATTGGTTTGTTTTCTGGCTTTTGTAAAATCTTTTGGTATTGTTAAAGTATTTATGTTTCTGCTCCTTTGAGATCGTTTATCAATGTCAATGTTAATCAGTGTATTTAGTGCAGATGGTGCAAGTTTATTTATAAGTTTAAATGTAGTGACAAGAATTTTATATTTGATTCGGGAGTAAATTGGTAGCCAATGAAGTTCAGCTAAAATTGGTGTAATATGTTCAAGTGGGCTTATATTCATAATCGTTCTAGCAGCTAAGTTCTGAGTTATTTGTATCTTTTTAATATTTTGTTTCGAAATACCATTAAGTATTGTATTTGCAAAATCGAAATGTGGGGTAATAATAGCATGAATTATGTTAATAAAATCTTGTAGAAGAATCAAAGGTCTTAGTTGTTTTAGTGTTTTGAGTTTGTAATGTATATTTTTAGTTAAATATTTTATATGTGAATCCATATTTAGATTATTGTCAAGTATCACACCTAAATATTTTACTTCTTTTTTTATATTAATTTCATGTAAAGGGATTTCATGTAAAGGGATTTTAAATTTTTGTGTAAAGGGACCACATGTACCTTTCTCCAGTCCTCTGGGACCACTTCCAACCTTAAAAAAGCATTGAAAAGGTCAGTCAGTGGAGCCGCTAGGATGTCCCCAAGTTCCTTCGATATTCTCAGATGTATCCCATCTGGTCCCATCGCTTTGTCTACTTTTAGTTTAGCTAGTTCTTCTGAAAATCGTTCAAGATCCCCTTCACTTCTGCTCCTATTTGTGGGTGTTTTCTGAGGTCCTGCTCCTGGCTCTTCATCTGTGAACACAGAACAGAAATATTTGTTAAGCAATTCTGTTTTATCCTCATCAGTTTCTACATATTTCACCCCTTCCCCCTTGAGTCTGACAATACCACTTATGCACTTCCTCCTCTTGCTAACATATCTGAAAAATGTTTTCCCCCCATTTTATTGCATTAGCTATCTCTTCTTCTTTTTGTATCTTTGCTTTCCTGACTACTTTCCTAGTTTGTCTATGTTTTTTCATATATTGATACTTATCTTCCTCACTCTTTGATCTCTTGTATTTTATGAAGGTCACCCTATTTTTCTCCACCTTTTCAGCTACTTCTTTTGAGAACCATAGTGGCCTCCCTTTCTTTTTATATTTATATTTAAGGTTTGTTGCCCTTAAAATATCCGTTTTCAGTTTTGCCCATTGCTTTTCCTGCTGTAGTGTCTCTTTGAAGTTCCTTTGTAGTAGTATGGCAACATTGAGGTCAGACTGAGAATGCCCTGTATGGCTGAAATGTTCTCCTACTAGAATGTTGCCGTTTCTAATGTCAGATTTATGTCCATTTATTCTTTTTTCTTAGGGACTGGCCTGTTTGTCCTATGTAGACAGTAGAGGAACACTGCTGTCTGATCATGGCATATATTACAGGAAAAAGTAGGTAAATAAATCCAAATGTTGTTGGGTTCTCTGATAGTGTTGCCTGAGTAAATGTGGGGGACAAAACTATAATCTGGGTTTCTGGCAAGTTCTGGTCCCTGGCTGGTGTCATTGTTAGGTAGTTTGTGTTTGCTCGTAAGTTTCCTTTTATTTATTTATTTATTGCTCTTATATACCGCGCTCTTTAAAATCAGTGCAGTTTACAGGTAACATTTAAGCAACTCAGCATAACAGTTATGCATTTACAGAGAATGGGAGAGATACAACTTGGATTTCAACTGGGGGAACTATTTACAATATCTACATATCTGTACATTATATCTATGAATTATTTTGTAGTCTATCATTGTTTAGTTGGCTGTACTGTGTTGGCTTTTAAGCATAGGGGGGCTTTGGTAAGCCAGAATAGGTCTGCAGCCCCAGGCCTGTGAGAGGAATAAATCATTGTTCAGAATGAGTTGTAGATCTTCGATGATATGGTTAAGTGATTTCAGCTATGATGGTCCTGTAGCAGATTGTTCCATAGTTTGTATGATATGGGGGCTTTAGAGGATTTTTAATTTTAACTCTTTTAGGGATAATGGCCTGATATTCAACGGTATTTACATGATTTGCACATCTGCAAACCGTGTAAATGCTGCTAAGTGGGATATTCAGCAGCACTAACACCATGGGTACTGCCGCTATACGCCCTGATGCTAACCAGTTAGCATCAGGGTATTCTGGGGGTGTTCCGTAGGCAGTACCCAAGGATATCTGGTCAGCGGAGATACTCAGTCACTGCCTGGTTATCCTTTGGTGGCGAAAGTTATGCACATTAAAGGCTACCCTAACTTTTGCCACGGAAGCTAACCAGGCAGTGGCTGAATAATGCCGCTGCCCAGTTAGTTTTCTGCTTCGGCGGCTGACTCAGATATTCAAACCAAGTGGTTGGATATGGCCCTGGCATTGAATATCTGGGTTTAGTGTTCAGCGATGACAACTAGCCACTGTAATGGTGCTAGCTGCCACCATTGAATATCGGGCCTGGTGTAATTGTTATGGTTCAATGTTAATTATAAACTGCTTTGACTGAATGATAAAGCAGTATATAAAACTGTTTAAATACATAAATAAATAACATTTAGATAGGAAAGAGATGTCTATCTGTATCTGGGCAAGTTATTTCATGAGACTGATAGATTTCCACTTCATATGACTGAATCCAGTGGCTTCCATGATGATTAAAATTTTCTGAGGCTAGCCATTTAGAGGCCCATTCCCTTCTGGACATCTAACCCCTGTACAGCCGTTCAGAATTGAGGTGTACAGCAGTAGATCCGATTCTGATCTCACGGGGGTGTCTAGCCCTGATGGGATCAGAATCGGGTCTACTGGCCTGTATGTGCAGACCGGGACCAAATTCTGAAGGGCCGCATGCCATACAGATCTCTGGCTAATTCAGTCAGGCTCCTGAATGGAGCCGCAATGCCATGGCATCCTGTTGCCATGGCACTGTGGCTCAATTCAGGAGCCATGAACGCCGGCTGTCGCCGAGATTTCCTTTCCCAGCAGCCAGTCCCCTGATTCGGCCTCCCATGATCAGGTTCCAGCTGCAGGGAACCTCCTGCACGCCTCCTGGTTTTATCTCTGCTCTCTCCCCTGAACCTGCTGTGTTTTTAAATTTTGTTTTCCTGCCTGAGTGAACCCCCCTCCCCTCCCCCCTGCTGAGGTATTGTGTAGCCTTCTTCCTGTCTCCACCACGTGTGCATAGTCAGTTTTGTTTACTTCTCTCTGCTCTGGGAAGAGCAGTGTTCTGCTAGAGAGGTGGATATTACCTCCTGTGACAACTTGCAGTGAGTTCTAGCTGTTTATTTAATTATTCATTGTTTGTCTTATTGGTGTGCTGCTTCAGCTTTCTCAGCTGTATAACTTACCTTGCCTCTCTCAACTAACTGGGCTTTGTGTGGTAGCCAGGCTAACTGTTCATTTTAAATTAAATCTTTCTCCCTGCTCTCCCCCCTGAACCTGCTGTGTTTTTAAATTTTGTTTTCCTGCCTGAGTGAACCCTCCTCCCCTCCCCTCTGTTGAGGTATTGTGTAGCCTTCTTCCTGTCTCCACCACGTGTGCATAGTCAGTTTTGTTTGCTTCTCTCTGCTCTGGGAAGAACAGTGCTCTGCTAGAAAGGTGGATATTACCTCCTGTGACAACTTGCAGTGAGTTATAGCTGTTTATTTAATTATTTATTGTTTGTCTTATTGGTGTGCTGCTTCAGCTTTCTCAGCTGTATAACTTACCTTGCCTCTCTCAACTAACTGGGCTTTGTGTGGTACCCCCCTCCCCCCCTGCTGAGGGTTCAGGACAGGGTACCTTGTAACTGCCCTCTTTAATAGGACTTTTTCAAGTACATTCGTAGCAAAAGGCCTGTGAGAGAGTCCGTTGGGCCATTAGATGATAGAGGGGTAAAAGGGGCAGTAAGTGGAGACAAGGCTATAGTAGAGAGACTGAATGAATTCTTTGCTTCGGTCTTTACTGAGGAAGATGTAGGGATGTTACCCAAGACTGAAGTGGTATTTAAAGGTGATACTGCAGAGGAATTGAGAGAAATATCGCTACACCGGGAAGATATATTACAACTATTTGATAAACTGAATAGTAGCAAATCACCTGGACCGGATGGTATACATCCAAGAGTGTTGAAAGAACTGAAATATGAGATTGCGGACCTGCTATTGGTAATCTGTGAACTTTCATTAAAATCATCTGTAATGCCTGAAGATTGGAGGGTCGCCAACGTAACACCAATCTTTAAAAAGGGTTCCAGGGGTGACCCGGGAAAATACAGACCGGTGAGTCTGACGTCAGTACCGGGGAAAATGGTAGAAACCATCATAAAGAACAAAATTACACAGCATGTAGATAGTCATGGCCTAATGGGAGTCAGCCAACATGGCTTTAGACAAGGAAGATCTTGTCTTACTAATCTGATATGTTTTTTTGAAGGTATGCATAAACAGGTAGACAAAGGTGAGTCGGTTGATATAGTGTATCTGGACTTTCAGAAAGCTTTTGATAAGGTCCCTCATCAGACACTTTTGGCGAAACTAAAAAGTCATGGGATAGGAGGCAGTGTACTATTGTGGATCGGGAACTGGTTAAAAGATAGAAAGCAGAGGGTAGGGCTAAATGGCCAATATTCCCAATGGAAAAAGGTGAATAGTGGAGTACCCCAGGGATCTGTACTGGGTCCGCTACTTTTTGACATATTCATAAATGACCTGGAAAAGGGAATAACGAGTGAGGTTATCAAATTTGCAGATGATACAAAACTGTTTAAAGTTGTTAATACCCAAGAGGATTGTGGAAAACTGCAGGAGGATCTGGATAAATTGGAAGACTGGGCATCCAAATGGCAGATGAAATTTAATGTGGACAAGTGCAAAGTTATGCACCTAGGAAAGAACAACCCACACTATAGTTACACAATACAAAGTTCCACATTGGGAACCACCACCCAGGAAAAAGATTTAGGAGTCATCGTGGATAACATGTTAAAACCCTCTGCCCAGTGTGCTGCGGCAGCCAAGAAAGCAAATAGAATGCTAGGTATCATAAAGAAAGGGATGGAAAATAAAACAAAGGATATTATAATGCCTCTGTATCGTTCCATGGTACGACCGCACCTTGAATATTGTGTGCAGTTCTGGTCACCGTATCTTAAAAAGGACATAGCATTATTAGAAAAAGTACAGAGAAGAGCCACCAAAATGGTGAAGGGGATGGAAGGCTACTCCTATGAAGAGAGGCTACAAAGGTTGGGGCTCTTCAACCTGGAAAAGAGACGGCTGAGGGGAGATAAGATAGAGGTCTATAAATTAATGAATGGAGTGGAGCAGGTAAACGTGGATCAATTGTTTACGCTATCAGAATATAGAAAGACTAGGGGACATGCAATGAAGCTACAGGGTAAACTATTTAAGACAAAGAGAAAATATTTTTTCACTCTACGTGTAATCAAACTCTGGAATTTGTTACCAGAGGATGTGGTAAGGGCTGTTAATGTAGCTGGGTTTAAAAAAGGTTTGGACAAGTTCCTGGAGGAAAGGTCCATAAACCACTATTAAAAAGGGACCCAGGATAATCAATGCTTGACCCAGTACAAGCATTGTGGAACCTGTGTCTTTTGGGGATACTGCTAGGTAAGTATGACCTAGATTGGCCACTGTTGGAAACAGGATACTGGGCTTGATGGACCTCGGTCTGACCCAGTATGGCATATCTTATGTTCTTATGTTCTTATGCTGCTGCTATCCCACGTCTAGGGGGACTTATTCCACCTCAGAATCAGTCCTGTATGTCTGGGGTGCTGGCCCGCCCCTACTCCGCTTTTCACCCACCCCTCCCGTCCCTGTCTAAGGCTCCCTGTACAACTCTGCTGTTCGTACAGGGAGCCTTTGTGCGGGATCGGCAGGGGGACGAATAGCAAGGATGTATGTCCAGGCAGGGCATACATCCTCGCTATTCGTGGCTCAGAATGACCCCCTTAGTCTGTATTAACAAAAATGACAGAGGCAAGTGACGCCTTATAAATTAACCAATTTATTGAGGCATGAGCTTTCGAGGACAACCCCCACTTCATTAGATGCATGAAGTATAGTTCAAAAGATAGATAAATATTCATAAAGATGGATGATGGTGGAGAGGGGGGGAAGGATACAAGGATGCAGCGTATAGAGAGGCATTGAAAAGTTGAGACAGGGCATATAAGAGGACTGATAACAGAATAGTTCAGAGAAACTAAAGCCAGGATGATCTGAGAATAGTTAAGTCCACTCATACCCACAGTGAGTCATGAAATCATTGTCCTTCTTCAGGCAGAGAGTGATGGTGCTAAGCTTTTTGATTAGTTCCAATTCAGCAGGCTCGCAATGTAGTGCCCCTTTGAAAGTCCTTTGTAAGAACATAAAAAATGCCATACTGTGTAAGACCAAGGTCCATCAAACCCAGTATCCTGTTTCCAAAAGTAGTCAATCCAAGACACAACTACTTGTATCTTGGATTGGCTCAAAAAGGTACATAGGTTCCATAATGCTTGTTCTGGGGTAAGCAGTGGATTTCCCGGGTCCTCTTTAATAATGGTTTATGGACCTTTCCTCTAGGAACTTGTCCAAACCTTTTTAAATCCAGCTACACTGACAGCTGTTACTACATTCTCCGGTAACAAATTCCAGAGTTTGATTACGCGTTGAAGGAAAAAATATTTTCTCTTATTAGTCTTAAATGGGTTACATTGCAGCTTCATTGCGTGTCCCCCAGTCTTTGTACTTTTTGGTGGAGTAAACAACCGATCTATGCTCACCCATTCTACTCCATTTATTAAAACAGTGTAGTGATTTTATTTGAATATACTTCCACATTTCGATAGGTTTTTATATTTTTGCATATGTTCGATGATAGATCTCACATTTTTTAGTGCATATATCAATTAGAACGGAAATTTGGTTTATTCTGGAAAGGAGTAGTTGTCAAAACTTTCTTTTTTGTTGTTTTGGTATCTAATGAAGGAGTGTAATTTTAAGACCTAAGTGTGTTTCTCAAGCTAAAATGTTTTACTTGGTCTCCTTTTTAATGTTTGTTTTTTTTTTTAAAGAAGTGATGATTTTTTGGAAAGAAGTGATTTGAGACTTTTATGTTAATTTGGGACTCCTTTACAATTTCCCCCTCCCTTCTTCCCCATCTCCCTTTCCCTTTTCCCCTTCCCTCCTCCCTTCCCCTCTCTTCTTTCTTCTTTTTTGTAAAGTTTCTTCTTTTGAATCTAGAATCATGTAGTATCATAATGTTTTATTAATATTGATTTTCACTCATAAAGTATCTTCTGCTGCTTTTTCTCTATGGGATCAGCTTATTCTTTTTATTTTTGTGTAATGAGTAATGACTTTGTACATACCTATTTTAATTAATCTTATAGGTTATAATTAACCCTTCAATAACAATTTGTGTTGCCGTTGGATGCCTATATATCATCAGACTGGTAATAGAGGTTTTTATTTATATTTGCTAGTCTTTTAATGTTTTGTTGATTCAATATGCGATGTTGGTTTACATGCTCCCTTTTGTGGGATATTCTATGCCATTATTGTTAAAGTGTTTTTCTTTTGTATTTATATTTTTTATAGACCCCTGAGTGAGAACCTTGGCCAAGTCGGGTTACCCAATAAAACCACTTGTGCGAAGATTTATCTGGTGTGGCAGTGGTTTTGTTCCTTTGCTCTGTGTTTGTTTGGTATTGTCTGCGGAGCATCTGTCTCTCCTTTTTGTTAATTTTGTGTCATTTGCAAATTTTATCACCTCACTCATTATTCCCATTTCCAAGTCATTTATAAATATGTTAAAAAGCAGCAGGCCCAGCACAGATCCCTGGGGTACACCAATATTCAACTTTCTCCATTGAAAAATTGGCCATTTTAGCCCTACTCTCTGCTTAGTACACTGCCTCCTATCCCATGACTTTTTAATTTTGCTAAGAGTCTCTCATGAGGGACCTTGTCAAAAGCTTTCTGAAAATTCAGCTACACTATATTAACCGGCTCACCTTTTATCTATCTGTTCAATCACATCTTCAAAGAAACATAACAGATTAGTAAGACAAGATCTTCCTTAGCTAAATCCATGTTGGGTTTCTCATGTACAATAACTTTAATCTTTATAATGGTTTCTACCATTTTGCCCGGACCATGCGCTCTTGGGCTTTCCCCTATTATCTAGTTTAAAAGCTGCTTTATCTCCCTTTTAAGGGTTAATGCAAGCAGCTTTGTTCCACCCTGGTTAAAGAGGAGCCCATCCTTTTGGAAAAGCCCCCTCTCCCCCTTCCCCAGAATGTTGCCCAGTTCCTAAGAAATCCAAAACCCTCTTCCTTGCACCATTGTCCCATCTACACATTGAGACTCCAGAGCTCTGCCTGCATTTTGGGTCCTATACGTGGAACGGGAATAATTTCTGAGAATGCTACTCTGGAAGTTCTGGAGTTTAGCTTCCTAACTAAAATCCTATATTTAGCTTCCAGAACCTCCCTCCCATATTTTCCTATGTCATTGGTATGAACATGTACCAATATGGCAGGCTCCTCCCCAGCACTATCTAAAACATTGTCTAGGTGGCATGTGAGGTCTGCTATCTTCGCACCAAGCAAACAGGTTACCAGACAATTCTTACATCTACCAGTCACCCAGCTATCTAAATGCCTAATGATTGAATTTCCAGCTATAACAGCCATCCTAACCCTTCCCTCATGGGCATATAGCCCTGGAGAAATCACCTCAGTGTGAGAGGGTTTTATATTATCTGGAGGACAGGCCCTTGCTACAGGATTACTTCCTGCCACACCAAGGTGATGCTTTCTCTCCTCCATGGCAACAGAGAGGCTGCCAGACTGGAGGTGGGACTTCAGCACTGTGTCCCTGTAGGTCTCATCTATATACCTCTTTGTCTTCCTTAGCTCCTTCAAGTCTCCTACTATAGCCTCCAGAGATCAAATTCATTCCCTGAAAGCAAAGAGCTCCTTGCACCTAGTGCACATGTAAGACCTCTCACCAACTGGGAGAAAATCTTACATGTGACACTTAATGCAAAAGACTGGATAACCCCCATCTCACCTCTGGGCTGCTATATGCATCTTAGTTTTAAGGATTTGTTTAGATATTTAAGTTGTTTACTTACTTAGTTGCTAGGGATACTTGTATTTATTTCTTGATTTATTTAACTGCTTTTATATCCCGCCTTATCATAAAGTCAAAACGGCTTACAGGGAACATATAGAATTATCCTAACATTGGAACAGAACATTAGGATTTACATAGGCAATAGAACATAACAGAGTAATACAATACACAATGAACTTGTTAATTAAATTGCATGCAGTGAACTGAATTTAACATTAGAATGTTCAACTACTGGATCATTAAGCAAGAGAGGAGGGGAGATGGGGAAGGAGAAGATTAAGGGTGGGAGGGATGGGAAGTAGGGTGGCGGTTCAAACAGTTTGTGAGGATTCATACAGAATGTGATGTAATATTAGGTCCCAAAGTATCCTCTGAATAGGTGGGTTTTTCTCTTATTTCGGAAGTCGCTGAGATTTTTCATGATGCATATGTCTTGAGGGAGTTTGTTCCATATGTGTGGTGCGTATAGTGAAAAGGCTCTGCTTTAGATTGTCTTAATACTTGTCTTATGGGAACGGGGGTTGGCGAGGGTAGCTTGCATGTTTTTCCTTCTGGGTCTATTGTTTGGGACTTGTACCAGTACAACTATACTGTACTTAATAAGTTTAAGGGACTTTGTTCTCCTCAAGATTAATTAATTTCAGGACCTTAATTAATCTGTCCCCGATGAGGATAACCAGCTGAACCTGAAAGTGAATTTGACCACTTTTAATAGGTTTAAGAGTCTATAAAATCTAAGATTATGCTTGGGGTGAGTGGGATTGGGTGGTGGGAGAGAAAGAAACACATCTACGATAATTTCTTTTAACAATTTCCTGAGTGTTTCACACAGCCCTTGGTTTGATAGAGAAAGCTTTTCAAATTGCCCCTTTGATCTGTCACTTGGCTTTAATACCTATTTTAAACAATTTCACAGGTCTCTTGCCTCCTAACTGGAAGGCCTGTTTGTAAAAGTCTCTAGAAACAATTTCTTTCTTTCTACACAAAGAATATTTACCCTGTTCTATCTTCTATGCTAAGCTATACTCTGATTTTGATTTAAATGAGAAGCTCTCTGGTGGTACTAAGCCCTGACTGACTTAACAAAAACTCTGAATTCTAAAATATACAGATTTATCAACTTTAACCCAAAGAATTCCCTTTTATCCATGTTTTAAAGAATTTCCAAGCAGGTAAATACTTACAAGTACAGATTTCTTTCCAGCAGTAGCAGTCCCGTTTGGTAGTCCCTCAAGACTGAGAATCACAGAGCTCTGGTTGATCTATTTATATCTGTGCTTCTAAGGTAATCGCTTAACAATTTCCTGGGTGATTCACACTGCCCTTGGTTTGAAAGAGGGAGCCTTTCAAATTGCTCCCTTTGATCTGTCACTTGGCTTTAACACCTATTTAAAACAATTTCACAGGTCTCTTGCCTCCTGATTGGAAGGCCTCTTTGTAAAGAAACAATTTCTTTCTTTCTTTTATAGGAATATTGCAACCTTAAGATCAGAGAGTATCTTAGAAGCTGAAATGTCTTCCTGCTGCTTTTTAAATGTTACCATTTCTAATATCAGATTTGAGTTCATTTATTTTTTTTCTCAGGGATTGAAGCGCCACCTTTATTCAGTTCTTCAGTCTCTTACCTCTCTCCAGTCCGGTACTAGGTCTTCCCCCTCGCCTTCTGCATCCACTCCCTCCCAGTTGGCAACCTACTTCAGCTCTAAGATAGCCGATCTCCGTCAATCTCTCCCCCATTGTCCTCCTCCTCTCTCTAGTCCCCCTCCCTGTTCTCCCCCTCCCTCCTCTCAGCTTTCTCACACTTGGCACTCATTCCACCCACTTACCTCCCCTGAGCTGATTGTATTACTCTCCTCCTCCAAAAAGACCTCCTGCCCACTTGATCCCATTCCCTCCTCTTGGCTGCTCATTCCCTCCCTAGCCCTCGTCCCTCCGGCTCTCACCATTATCAACACCAGTCTTTCCATCGGTGTCTTCCCCAAGCCCTGGAAGCACACCCTGGTCCGTCCCATCCTTAAAAAGCCCTCCCTGGACCCCATGACTCCTGCCAACTACCATCCTGTTTCCAACCTTCCCTTTCTCTCTAAAATCCTCGAGAAAGCTGTTTTCTCTCACCTATCCGCTTTCCTTGACTCTACTCACTTTCTTCACCCCCGCCAGTCTGGGTTCCGTCCCGGCCACAGTGTCAAGACGGTCCTCCTGAGTTTCTTGAATGAACTTCACACATCTCATGATCGCGGTGACCTGTCGGTGGCGGTCTCTCTTGATCTTTCTGCCGCCTTTAACCTCGTTGATCATTCACTCCTTCTGGCTCATCTTCGGGAAGCGGGTCTCTGTAGCACTGTTCTCCACTGGTTTCATTCTTTCCTTTCTTCCAGGTCCTACTCCGTTCTTCCCTCATCTCCCTCTTCCTCCACTTCTGAGCCCGTTCCTCTCCCCTGTGGTGTTCCCCAGGGTTCTATTTTGGCTCCCCTCCTTTTTAACATCTTTCTTACCCCCCTAGCCTTACTTGTTCAGCAACATGGGATCTCCGCGTTTTACTATGCCGATGACTTGGTTCTTCTCCATCACACTTCTCCCCTCTCTCCCGACCTCTCCCCTCTAAACACTTGCCTCACTGCTGTTGCTAACTGGCTCACTACCCATTGTCTTCACCTCAACCTTACCAAAACTCTTGCCATCTGGTTTTCCCGCAGTGATACCTCTCCCCAGATCGCCCCTTCTTTTTCCGGCTCCCCTGTCCCACTGGTCTTCTCCTTCAGTTATCTGGGGGTTTTCTTTGACTCTCACCTCTCCTTCCGTGATCACACTGCTCACATATCAAAATCCTCTTTCTATTTCCTCTGACAGATTCGTGCCATCAGGCCTTTTCTCACCACACAGGCACTTACCACCCTTCTCCTTTCCCTGGTCATGTCTCGTGTCGACGTTTGTAATTCCGTTTTAGCAGGTCTCCCTGCCACTCAACTTTTCCGCCTTCAGCACATCCAAAACACCGCTGCCTGTCTCATTTTCCACTCCTCTCCACGTGACCATGTCACACCTTTACTCATCCACCTCCATTGGCTTCCCGTCAAATCTCGTATCCACTTCAAAGTCCTGACCGTCCTTCACCGTATCCTTTACTCCCATTCTCCTCAGTATCTCGCTGACCTTGTTCATTTCCACACCTCAGCCCGCTCCCTACGGTCTCTGCACCTCAACCGCCTTCATCTCCCTTCACCTGCTCATGCTCACCTTCAGTCCACTCGCTCCTCTGCTTTCTTTTTCCTCAGCCCCGCCCTGTGGAACTCTCTCCCCTCCTCTATCTGGCTCGAACAGACACATTCTACTTTCAAAAATAAACTCAAAACCCATCTCTTTGCCCTTGCCTTTGATCTTCCTGACCCTTCTGTGTAGCCCATACCCCCCCCTCTTCCCACTCCTCCTCTTTTCTCCTCTTGTCCTGTTGATTGAATCTGCCTGGTTTGCTTTCCTGTTAATATTGTAGTTTCCTTTCCCCTCTTCGCCATATGGTTTCCTTGTTGTTGTTTTTTTTTGTACCATGTGAACCGCTGTGATATGTATTTGTAGAGCGGTATATTAAGTCAATAAACATAAACATTTGTCCTTTGTAGACAGAACAGAGACATTGCTGCTGCTGATAGTGTATATTTTATTTATTTAGCCATATTTATATTCCGCTTTTTGCTGGGTGAAAGCAGTTACAACAAACAGGGGAAGGGTATAATGAACAGTTACAAAGGGGGGGATACCATCACCTGGGAGGGGGGTATAGCATATTTACAATGTTATTGTAGTATTTACATTCTTTGACATTACTGTCCTTCTCTTCAGTTATATTTGCAGTTCAGTAATATTTACATTTCAGGCTCTCTCAGTTATCGCGGCCTGTTTTGTGTAGCTTTGTTCTGTGTTGTCCCAAGATGCTCCCTGAAGAGGAGAGTTTTTATCTGCTTTCTAAATGTAGGGAGATCCTTGTTGTTGCAGATTAGGTTTGGGAGGGCGTTCCATAGTGAGGGTGCATAAAGGTCGAATGCACGATTACAGGTTTGAAGATTAAATTTTGTTCTGTCATGAGAAACAACGAGAGTATTGTTCAAGGTCTGCCGCATAGGCCTTCCAGAGTTCATCCGGGATAGCAGGGTTTGCAGGTGAGATGATGGCTGTTGGTGGATTGCTTTATGTATGAGGGTCAGTGCTTTATATTTTATGCGTGCTTCTAGTGGAAGGATGTGCAGATCTCTTAGGACAGGGGTTATGTGCTCGTGTTTCTTTGTCTTTTGTATGATCCGTGCTGTGGTGTTAAGGGCAGTTCGTAGTGGATTGATGGTGGCGGTGGTGAGTCCTTGGTATACTGTATTGCAATAGTCTAAGTGAGGTAGTGTCATTGCTTGCATAACTGTACGGAAGTCTTATGGGTCGATAAGCGGTCTGAGTCCCTGTACCATCTTTGCTTTGAAGTATATTACATTAGGGGAAGAGCAGGTGAATGAACCCCAGATATTGTAGCTGATACTATTGGATATTCTGATAGTATTATCTGAATGAATATGGGGACAGAGCAGCCATCTGAGATTCTGGCAAGATCTGGTCCCTGATTGGTGCCATTGTAGTAGAGTTTGTGGTTACTGGTGAGTATCTGTCTGAGGTTAGGGGGCCGTCAGTAAGCCAGGAGAGGGCTGCCATGCAAGGTCTGTGACAGAGCTGCATCATTATCCAGCTAGGTCTCTCTCACTCTGAACTCTATATAAAATCCCTCAAGTTACCTTCTGGAGGTCTGACCTTCCCAAAGACACTAAAATTGCTCTTATCATTTTTTCAGGAATCTCTATCTGTAGCACTTGAAACAAATACAGAAATTTAGGCCGCATCATCATCTTCACTGCAACTATCCTCCCCAACTAGGATACAATTAATTTTAGTCATCAATTCAAGTCCACAGGTAAATTATTTAATAATCGTCCATAGTTCAAAGAAAATAATTGATCACTATAGGCTGAGAAATGGACATCCAAATAGCAAATAGAGGCCCTAGCCCATTTAAAAGGAAACTGTTGTTGAAGTATTCCGGTTACCTCCTGTAATATGTTAATATTTAATAATTCTGATTTGGACATATTTGTCCTGAATTCTGAAACTTCTCCCTATACTGTAAATTCCTTCATTGAAATTGGAAGTGTTGAGGTTTTCACACTCCAGATATTGGAGGAAGATTTTGCCTCCCCATATAGCTTGATGGCAGCACTTCATCTTGATCTCAGCAGCTACTGACCAGGATTACAGGTAGTCTGTTGGTGAGGCTCTATGTTCCCACTGGCGTATCCCCTTGGGGATCTCTAGTTTCTTTTCTATTCGGGGTAACTCACAATTTCGACCAGGCATGGAGAATCGTGTGTTTTGGAATGGGCAGACAGGGGCGTGATCCAGCTGGGACATGTGGTAGATTTAGAGGGGCATATAAAACCATTTCAGGAACTGTGCGCGGAATTTGAACAGAAAAGAACCCAGATTTTTGCATATCTCCAACTGCGCCACTATGTCCGCTCCCTGCTTCGGATTTCTCTGTCCTGGAATGCAGATGGGGGGGGTGGAACTGGGCTTTTCTGTGGAGATGGAGGAGTGGTCTGCCAAAGCCCAGATTGGGCGGCAGGGCATCTCCTCCTGCATCCCATGTCCACGGGGGGGGGGGGGGGTGGGGGGCCGCCAGTGTAGGTCGCTGCCCACAGGGGGGGGACTTATTCCACCTCTGAGGTGGAATAAGTTCCCCGTGAATTTCTGCAGCCCCGGACATACAGGGCCATGACTAGAATCGGCCCTCTACGTCTGGGGTCAAAGTCATGTCTCCAGCCTGCCCTCGCTCCTCCTGCAGCCCTCCCCCTCCAATCCAGAGCTCCCCACAAAACACCGATGTACATGTGGGGAGCTTCGTGTTCGCCATTCACTCCCTGCAAATAGCAGGGCTTGGATGTCCAAACTGGACGTCCACCCCTGCTATTCACAGTTCACAATGACCCCCACTGCTTCTAATTTTCTAAGTCAGGGATTCAATAACAAGGACAAATGAGAGAAGATTAGGGACAACCCTGATGAACATCCTGAATGTGTCTGAGTATCTCCCTTTTACTATTAAGTATGCCACCATGTCCACGCAGGCCCAGGGAACCACTTGAATATGAAAATTCTTTCAATTCATAGAAACATGATGGCAGAAAAAGACCACATGGCCTATCTGGTCTGCCCTTCCATATCAACCACTACAACAATCCCCTTTTTTCCTTTAGAGATCCTCTGTGTTTGTCCCATGCTTTTTTGAATTCTGATTCTGTCCTCATCTCTACCGCCTCCACTGGGAGACTATTCCATGCATCTACCACTCTTTCCGTAAAGAAATATTTCCGCATATTATCCTGAGTCTATCCCCTTTCACCCTCATCCTATGTCCCCTTGTAGCAGAGCTTGCTTTCAAGAGAAAGAGGCTCTCCTCCTGTGCATTTATGCCATGGAGGTATTTAAACATCTCAATCATATTACCTCTATCCCACCTTTCCTTTAAAGTATACATATTAAGATCCTTAAGTCTGTCCTCATATGCTTTATAATGAAGACCACTAACAACTTTAGTAGCCACCCTCTGTACTGACTCCAACCTGTTTATATCTTTTTGAAGGTGCGGAGTCCAGAATTGCGCACACAATACTCCAAATGAGGTCGCACCAAAGACCTATACAGAGGTAATATCATGTCCTTTCTTCGGCTGGCCATTCCTCTCCCTATGCACCCAATCATCCTTCTAGCTTTTGCCATTGCCTTTTCCACCTGTTTAGCTACTTTAAGATCATCAGACACAGTCACACTAGGTCCTGCTCTTCTTTTGTGCACAAAAGTACTTCACCCCCTATACTATATTGCTCCCATGGATTGCTGCAGCCCAAATGCATGACCTTACATTTTTTAACATTAAATCTCAGCTGCCAAATTCTAGACCATTCTTTAAGCTTGGCTAGATCCTTCCTCATGTTATCTACACCTTCCTGGGTGTCTACTCTATTGCAGATTTTGGTATCATCAGCAAAGAGGCAAACCTTACCTGATAGCCCTTCTGCAATATCACTAACAAAGATGTTAAAAAGAATCGTACCAAGGACATATTCCTGGGGCACACAACTGGTAACCTCCTTCTCCTCAGAGTGAGCTCTATTTACCTGTATCCTTTGTCGCCTTCCACTCAACCAATTCTAACCCAAGCAGTAATTTTAGGATCCATACAGGGCCAGCCCGTCCATTGAGCAAGAATGTTTTTTGCACAGGGCCCCGCGCAAAAAACATTCATTAGTTCAAGTAGATTTTAAAAAAATACTGGCTGCTGCTGCTGCCGCCGTGGCAGCGGCAAAATCAAACGTCCACGCCGCGGGGCCCCGACTGCCCAGCAGAACCTCCCTCGAGCATCAGCTCCCAAATCCCTTCCAAAGCGCGGGCTTTCAGAGCCGCGAGAGCTTCTCTGACCTCTCACGGCTCTGTTAATCCCGCCGGAGCTGATGGGAAATCCCATCAGCCCCGACGAGATTAACAGAGCCGCGAGAAGAAAGGGAAACTCTCGTGGCTCTGAAAGCCCGCGCTTTGGGAGGGACTCGGCAGCTGATGCTCGAGGGAGGTTCTGCCGGGCAGTCAGGGCCCCGCGGCGTGGACGTTTGATTTTGCCGCTGCCACGGCGGCAGCAGCAGCAGCCGGTATTTTTTTTTTATCTATCTGGGCTGGTGGGGGGAGGGGGTTAGGACTGGTAATGGGCTATGGGAGGGTTAGGACTACTAGTGAGCTATGGGGGGGGGACTAAGACTGGAAGTGGGCTTATGGGGGGAGGGGGTTAGGACTGGTAATGGGCTATGGGGGGTTAGGACTACTAATGAGCTATGGGGGGGGACTAAGACTGGAAGTGGTCTGATGGGGGAGGGGGTTAGGACTGGTAATGGGCTATGGGCGGTTAGGACTACTAATGGGCTAGGGGGGGACTAAGACTGGAAGTGGGCTGATGGGGGGAGGGGGGATAGGACTGGTAATGGGCTATGGGGGGGCTAAGACTGGAAATGGGCTGATTGGGGGTAGGACTGGTAATGGGCTATAGGAGGGCCTAGGACTGGAAATGTGCTGATGGAGGGGGGTAGGACTGGTAATGGGCTCTGGGCTTGCTAAGACTGGAAATAGGCTGATGGGGGGTTAGGACTGGAAATGGGCTAATGGGCGGGTTAGGACTGGAATGGGCTGTGGGGAGGCTACGACTGGAAATGGACTGATGGGGGTTAGGACTGGTAATGGGCTATGGGGGGGGGTTAGGACTACTAATGAGCTATGGGGGAGGACTAAGACAGGAAGTGGGATGATGGGGGGAGGGTGTTAGGACTGGTAATGGGCTATGGGGGGGTTAGGACTACTAATGAGCTATGGGGGGGGCTAAGACTGGAAGTGGGCTGATGGGGGAGGGGGGTTAGGACTGGTAATGGGCTATGGGGAGGCTAAGACTGGAAATGGGCTGATGGGGGGTAGGACTGGTAATGGGCTATAGGGGGGGCTAGGACTGGAAATGTGCTGATGGGGGGGTTAGGACTGGTAATGGGCTATGTGCTTGCTAAGACTGGAAATGGGCTGATGGGGGGTTAGGACTGGTAATGGGCTATGGGGGGGGGCTAGGACTGGAAATGGGCTAATGGGCGGGTTAGGACTGGAATGGGCTTTGGGGAGGCTACGACTGGAAATGGGCTGATGGGGGTTAGGACTGGTAATGGGCTATGGGGGGGCTAAGACAAAATGGGGTGATGGGGGGGCTTAGGACTGGTAATGGGTTAGGGGGGGCTTAGGGCTGGTAATGGGCTATGGGGGGCTAGGACTGGTAATGGGCTGAGTGAGGGGGCTAGGACAGGAAATGGGCTGATGGAGGGCTAGGATAGGACTGGAAATGGGCTGTTTGGGGGGGCCTGGATTGAAATGGACTCATGGAGGGGTTAGAACTGGAAGTAGGCTCATGGGGGGCTTGGATTGGAAATGGACTGAATGGAGGGGAGCTAGGATTTGACATGGGCTGATGGTGGGGCTAGGAAAGGAGTAGAAATGGGCTGATGGGGGGCTGGGATTGGAAATGAGCTGATGGAGGGACTCGGATGGGGGAGCTAGGACTGGAAATGGGCTGATGGTGGGGCTAGGATAGGACTGGAAATGGGCTGATGCGTGGACTAGAAGGGAGCGGATGCTGGGTGGGGCTGGAACTAGAAGGGAGCTGATGTTGGGGGAGGATTAGAATGGGATAGAGCTGGGAGAGTGAAAAAATATTTTGTGTGGGAGGGAAGACAAATCTACAATTGGCCGGATATTGGGAGAGTAAGTGGGGATTGAGGATGGAGGGGTAAAATTTGAGTGGATGAAACAGGAATGAGGAAAGAGCAAAAGGAGAAAGATTAGTATGTTAAAGCAGATGTAGAGAGAGAATGGAAAAAAACTAGAAGCGTGAAGAAAGGACAAATGGACAACAGACGATGGCGAGTTAGCAGAAGACACAAAGAAACCAGAAGAAAGTGGCTGGAGCAATTGCAACTGAAAAAAAATGCACAAAAAGGTAGAAAAATATCTCTTTATTGAATTTATTAACTGAAATATGCCAGTTCTGGGAAATGTGCATCATTAACATCTGCGCTTTGTTTAGTACAAGAGGAAATTAATTTATAGTTTTATTTCTACAGCGTTGTTGGGCTTTTGGGGTTCCCAGTTTAATTATTGTCTTCCTGTTTCTAAATTGTGATTCCTTGTTTGGTGATGGTCTATGTTCTGCATGTGTAACTGAGCTGAGGTATTCTGTTTATGTAATTCCTATTTGACATTGCCACTTGTTCTCTTTTCCCAGTAGGTCATGTATTGTTGTTCTCTGAAATGTATTGGCTTAATATTTTCAGTGTAGCCTTTTGATAGGTAGGGTCTTGTACTTTGTGAGTCCTGGTAGTGCTGTTATGATACGGTGGGTTTGTTATGGGTTCTAAATGGGCAGTGTTTGTAGTAGTTCCTAATGTGCCTGGCAGTTGGCACTGGATTATAGTAATGTAGAAATCTTTTAGTCTTTCTTTATCCATACACTCATTAAGAGGCATGTTTACTAAAAGTTGGTGTAAGGTAACATTATGCGAATGAGCTCCCTTATGCAAATGAGGCCCCGCACCGAGTCTCCACACATGGCCCCGCAACCCCTTGGGCCGCCCCTGGATCCATACCTAGGGTGCTCAGTTTGTTTATAAGTCACCTGTGCAGAACGATGTCAAATGCTTTACTGAAATCTAAATACACCAAATCTAAGGTCACCCTGTCAAAGAAATCAATCAGATTTGTCTGACAAGACCTGCCTCTGGTGAATCCATGCTGCCTCGGATCCGAAAATCCGTTGGACTCCAGAAACCTCAATATTTTCTCTTTCAGCAGCGCTTCTAATAATTTACTCACCATTGAGGTTAAACTAACCGGCCTGTAGTTTTCAACCACATCCTTACTTCCACTTTTGTGTAAAGGAACCACATGTACCTTTCTCCAGTCCTTTGGCACCACTCCTGACTCCAATGAGGCATTGAAAAGGTCAGTATTCTAGGGTGTATCCCATCTGGTCCCATCGCTTTGTCTACTTTAAGTTTAGCTATTTTCTCACAAACACAGTCTTCTGAAAATTGTTCAAGATGCCCCTCACTTCTGTTCCTGTTTGTAGGTTTTTTTCTGAGATCCTGCTCCTGGTTCTTCATCTGTTTCATCTGTTTCAGAAAAGAAACATTTGTTAAGCAATTCCGCTTTATCCTTATCAGCTTCTACATATTCCTCCCCTTCACCTTTGAGTCTGACACCACTTTTGCCTTTTCTCTTCTCACTAACATATCTGAAAAATGCCTTATCCACCCATTTTATTGCATTGGCTATTGCCTCTTCTTTTTGAATCTTTGCTTCCCTGACTAATTTGTTAGCTTCTCTAAGGTTTTCCAAAGATTGATGCCTGTCTTCCTCTCTCTGTGATCTCTTGTATTTCATGAAGACCTCCCTCTTTTTCTCATCCCGCTAACCACTCCCTGAGGTATTGGCTCATCTTAGCAAAGTGAGTATTCCTAAAGTAAGACCCTTGCTTTTGAATGGATCTTAGCAGCCCTAGTCCTAATATTGAACCACATTATCTGGTAAGCACTGGATGCAAAATAATCTCCCACTATAACATCAGAAACACTTTCACCATTGGTAAGCACCAAGTCTAGTATGGCCCCTTCACATGTGGGTTCTGTTACCAGTTACCTGAATAGTTCTCCCTGTAGAGAATCCAGGATTTCCTTACTTCTAGATGATACCGTAGCAGGGATATGCCAGTCAACATCTGGCATACTGAAATCCCCTATCAATAGCACTCCCCTTTCTTGGCAATGCTGCATATGTTTTTAATTAACTCTCCGTCCACCTCTTCTCCCTGTGAGGGAGGTCTGTATATCACGCCAATGCAAATAGATTTCTCTTTCCCTCTTTCTAGTTTAACCACACTAATTTAATTTAATAATAATTTAATTTAGTTTAACCATGCTACCACACTAATGTAATTTTATAATTTGATCCTTTTATCAAAAATGCTATTTACACTGGTGTTCCATTGTTAGTTTGATTACCTATATTTAGTTACCACCATTACTGATACAATTACTGTTCCTTATATTTGCATTACTTTAATTAATGTTGCTGCTATACAAATGTGTACAATGTACTTATAGTATATATCTTGTAACCCATAGTACATAACCACATTATAGACACCCTATAGTCTCTTCTATTTACTTCACAATAAAACAGATCTACTAAGACATTCAGGCCTTTTCTAATTTACTATCCTAAAATCTACCTACCTTGCAATCACATATGTACCCTTCACTCAAGATACCAAAAATGCACTCAATCTTGAGCTTAACCCTACTCCTCCTTACCTCCTACTACCCCAACCTTCTTCACGCCTTTAACCCTGACACCAGCTTCATCCCAATTCTCTGCTACACGGGAAGAAAATGGTTTGAAACCCCCTGTCACCCTTCATCAAGACCCATCACAACCCACCCCCACCTACTATACATCCCATTGCAAAACCTCAAAAAGGACCATAGCCAGAAAAACAAATCCCAACACCCAATCATGTGTGCACTTATAAATGCAAGATCTATACGTTCAAAATGGCCAGTGGTCCACGACCTGATATCTCAACACAATCTTGATATCCTAATGATAACCGAAACTTGGCTATCAGACTGCGATAATGCTCTCATCCACCAGATGTCACCACCTGGCTTCACCATCCACACTTGCCACAGATCTAATAAAAAAGGAGGAGGTACACTCATCCTCACAAAATCCAATCTCCAGTTCAAAACAAGCAATGCATCCAGCACCACTCACCTTGATATGATTACTATAACAAATGAACTCTGCTCTATCAACCTTTTATCGAGCTCCAACACCCTCACCAGACGAATTACCAACAATAATCAATCTTGCTTGCAATTCCAGTATCCCAAGCTGGATAATGGGAGATTTTAACCTGCCTTCTCTAACAACTGCACATGCAACAGTCTTCATTGATGCTATGAAAGATCTGGGATACAATCAGATTATTGAATCACCTACCCACATCAAGGGAAGCACACTTGACCTGATCTTCGCCCCACAGATAGCAACAAATATAACTCACCACTTCGCCACATCAATAACTTCAGTACCCTGGTCTGATCATGATCTTATCACATTTCAGATACCCACCATCCATCAGACTAACAGCACTATCAAGGCACAAGCCCCACCGAGCTCTCTATCTACACGTTTGAAGCCTTTTGTTAAGGATAAAGCCCTTGAGGAAATCTTACCTCGCCTTATTATCACACTATCTGACTCAGATAAACTAGTTTCCAACTGGGACCACGCCCTTAAATCAGCTGCCTCCCTTCCAACCACAAGAAAAAACATCAAGAAGCGAGAACATGCTCCATGGTACACCAATGACCTTAGAGAGTCGCTCCTTCACTTACGTAAACTAGAGAGACACTGGCGCCACGTCCGGTCCCCTGAATCTCTACGTACATACACCTCTTATCTACAATCTCATCGAGCAATGACGATGGAAAAAAGAAAACAATACCATGCAGATATTCTAAAGCGATCGCTTAACAAACCCCATGATCTGTTCAGCATAGTTAAGTCCCTAACAGGTGACCCAGCTCCCGCCCAAACAACTATGCCTCACCCACAAGATTATGCAAACTACCTACAATCAAAGATAATCCAAGCCAACAAGTTATCAACCTGCACAATCTCCTCTACTACATGTAAAACCCCTCTACTCAAATTTTGCGAAGTATCCAACAAAGAAATACAAGATATTATCACATCCATTAATCTTACCACTGCCCCTAGTGACCCATGTCCAGCTAGTTGGATCAAAGAATTACGCCAATAACTTAGTCCCGCTATAAGCAGAATCACAAACCAATCCCTCTCCATAGGATCTTTCCCACAAAGCCTGAAATTTACTTCAATCCGCCCATTATTAAAAAACAACAAACTTGATTCCTCCAAAGTTGAATCCTTTCCCCAAAATCAAGCCAAAATCATTGAAAAGGTAGTTCAACGACAAATCCAACAACATATTGATGATGTAGCTCCACTGGATCCATCTCAACATGGCTTCAGAGAAGCTCATGGTGTCGACACCATCATCACAACTCTCTTCAATGATCTAGTTACAGGACTTGATAACATCCGCCAGGGATTTGTCCTCATTTTCATGGATATTGCTGCAGCCTTTGATTCAGTCAACCATGAAACTCTGATACTCCGTCTTGTGGAGAAAGGAATACAAGGCTCAGCTATAGCATGGTGCAAGTCCTACCTATCTAACAGATGGCAACAAGTCAGAACAGGTCCCATGACTTCTGACCCATTCCCTCTCAATCAAGGTGTACCTCAGGGTTCATCCCTATCTGCATTAATGTTCAACATATATATGCAACCAATTTGTACCCTAATCTGCTCCTTCAACATCCAGTGCCTAGTCTACGCAGATGACGTCCTAATCTACTCACCATTCCTGATTGATCAACCTGACTTTTCACCTATATCAAGCTGCTTCGAAGCTGTATCACAATGGCTTACAACACAAAATTTAAGGATCAACCATAGTAAAACAGATGTCTTATTCCTCACCAAGAACCAGATGTTCTCCCCACCCCCACATTAAAAGTAAACAATATTGAGTTGATAGCAAAATCAACTATCCGCTATCTCGGCATCACGCTTGACCAACGACTCGACATGTTTACAACATGTGAAGAACATCACGAAAGCAATTTACCATAAGGTCCGGATACTACGTCACCTGCGCCCCCTGTTAAACTTTAATGACTACCGAACTGTCTTCCAAGCCTTGGTGCTCCCACATCTAGACTTTGCAAATATTATCCTTCATGGCCTCCCTCAGTCAACACTAGGACCTCTTCGCCTTGCAATGAATGCTGCAGCAAGGGTACTTGCAGGTACATCAAGAGCTAAACATATAACCCCAGTCATGATGGATCTCCACTGGCTTCCATTTCAGGCTAGAATCCAGTATAAGTCCCTAGTACTAACATTCAAAGCCCTAAGGAACCAGATCACCTCACCCATCAGCAAACTCATTCAAAGACGGCCGTTCAACAGGATCAGGAGATCTAATCAAGCAAACACTCTAGAGATCCCCAACATTCTAACTAAGTGCAAAAAGGCTACTGCCAATAGAGCCTTCTCCCTATTTGCACCCATGACCTGGAATGCCCTCCCCCACTGAGCTCCGTTCCACCCCAGACCTATTGTCATTTAGAAAAGCCCTCAAACAACACCTTTTCCTCATCCATTACCCAGAATCCAATCCCAGAAACAACCACCCATCCTCACATCCTACACCCTACTCCACCCCACCCAAAATCCAACACCATAAAGAAAATGACTAGCTCTACCACCATATCCCCTCTCTTATTTATTATTGGTACAGATCACACATCTTATTGATTAAACCTCTTATAAATATGTTGAAACCAAGCTATACTATATGTATAATTTCTCACCATACTCCATGAATAATTACTCTGTAATTAGTTACCCCTGTTACCTCCAGGTTATCTCGTCCATGTTCAATGTAAAAACTCAATTGTCGTGTGACATTGCAGTATGTTTTTTGTTCAATTGTAAACCGCACTGATTTTAATAGCGCGGTATACAAGAGAAGTAAATAAATAAATAAATAAATAAAAATAAATAAATAAAATAACCCACAGTGCCTCCTCATTCCCTTTTAAGCCCTGTATTTCCATAGCTTTAATATTATTTTTTACATATAGTGCCACTCCTCCTCCCCTTCTTCCTACCTTGTCCTTTCTGAATAAAGTATAGCCTAGTATAGTTACATTCCAATCATGGTTGTCCGTGAACCATGTCTCTGTTACTGCCACTAAATCCAAGTCAGCCTCTCCCATTAAAGCCTCAACATCTGGGATATTATTTCCAATGCTATGGGCATTTATACACACCGCTTTCCATATATTGCCCCTTTTACCTATTTCCATAAAGGTATTTTATGTTTCATTTACCTAGGGGCTTTCACTTACCTGGAGGTTTTCTTCACCCATCCCCAACGAATCTAGTTTAAAGTCCTCTTCAGTAGGTTAGCCAGTCTGCTACTGAAGACATGTTGACCCTTCTTGGACAGATGGATCCATCTCTGCTCTGCAACCCATGGAACAGCATCTCATGGTCCAGGAAACCGAAATGCTCTTGATGATACCAGCCATGTAGACATGCATTTATCTCCAGAATGTGAGCTTCTCTGCCTTGGCCTTTACCCTCAACAGGGAGTATTGAAGAGAACACCACCTGTGCACCAATCTGTTTCACCCTCTGTCCCAGAGCCATGAAGTCACTTTTGATATGCTCAGAGAGATACCTGGCAGTCACTGTTGCCTCTAAGCTGTGCGCGTGTGCGCGCGCACACACCTCGCCGAGTGAGCGCACATACTTTACAACAGAGCGCACAAAAATTACGGTTCTGATTCTGATAGAAAACAACACAGACGTCTTAAAATTTAAAAGTTGTGATTGTAATTACTAGAAATTTTCCGCTTCATTTAGTAATCATCTATTTTCATTTAATTTGATTAAAATCAATGTGGTGTACATACTGTATTCTGACGTGTAGTCAAATTTTAAAGTATATAACTCCGAGTGTCATTATGTGGTGCACAAAAATTTAACCTTCCTTCAAAAGCTGCACAGTTGATATTTTATGCGCACACAGCCTACAGAAAATTAGAGGGAACATTGCTGGCAGTATCATTTGTGCTGACATGTATGAGCAACATCGAGTAAGTCAGTGGGCTTGATGAGTCTCGGCAAACTCTCCGTAACATCTTGGATTTTGGCACCTGGCAGACAGCATACCTCTCTGGACATCAAGTCTGGTCAGCAGATGGATGTCTCAGTATCCCCCAAAAGAGAGGGATGCTTTCACCTCTTCCACTTGCAGGGCTGCATAATGGTTCTTCAATTAAAGGGCTGGAGGAGTTGGATTGGTGATTCTGCAGGCCCTGGTGACTCATGTCCAACCTTCGTCTTTCTGTAGGCTCCCATCTTCTCTTCTACTGGAGAGCTTGGATATTTCAAGAAGCATCTCATCAATGGACTTCTCACTGTCTTGAATGCTCCTCAGCCTTGCCACCTCTTCTCTGAGCTCCTCCACTTGTTTCCTGAAAGCCTCAGCATGCAGGCATCCTGCACATAGAACCAGTCCTTCAACTGGCATTGGGATCTCTATCTTGACAGAGGCTGAAGCTGTAACGGGGGCAACAGCTTTGGCGATATGATTTTTCCCAGCCATTGTTAATTTGGTGGAGCTTAGGTGCGTGTTGAAGAGAGAGACCTACCAAAAGTACCAAAAGAGAGAGAGACCTACCAAAGTACCAGTCGGTTTCCCAGCAGTCTTTTCAGAGAAAAAGCAGTTAACCTCTTTTAAGTGTATTCTAAATGTGCTGTTCCAAGTCCTTGTGTATAGCTAATTGGAAAGGTTCCCTATAAAGCAAGACTGCTCACATGGGGTGGGTGGCAGTTAGAAGGGTAGGGAGGGAAATAACTCTTGATGAAGGTGTCACTAGCTTCAAAGAGTTGAGAAAGATACTAAAAACAGAGTTTTAAACCTACACCACCAAAACAAATGTAACTTTGTTTTAAAAATGTACCAAAACCTTTAAGAGCTCTCAGGTAGACAGCTAGTAATTAAAAAGCCACACAATCTTACTTTTGCTTGAAATGCAGAGCCCCTGTTAGGGGCTAACAGGGGCTCTTCATTTCAAGCAAAGTCCACTATTTTTCACCTGGCAAACTTAAGGAAGGCCTGACCCATTTAGTTATCAATATGGATGAGTACCAATTGCCTGGATAAGCATGACTGATTAGCTGGGACAATCTAATCAAGCTGCCATTTGATGTCAGTTCCTCCCTAACATTTAAATACTGAGCATTCATCTGAATAAAAATTCTCCTTTAGAGATCCAAGATGGTAGACAACAGGCTCTCTGTGCTCTGATGGGTTTTCTCACTTATGGGTAAGAGGAAGGTTAAGTCGGGCAAGAAGTACTCTGTTGCCTGACAGACCTCATTTGCCTTACCTGTTGCACCTGGTCCACTAGACTCATTTGTCCTCTGTTCAGAGTGGCAGCCAGTGATATCAGGGGAGTGAAGCCTGGCTGCTTTGATGCCAGAGTCGGGTGGCTCAGCATCTTACTCGGGCACAGACATCTCTTCACCCGAATTGCAGAGACCTCCGAAGTCAGCGGCTTTGGCTTTGGGACCTGAGAACCAGCAGAGTGGTTCCTAGCTAGAGAGCAGTGGGTTACCATCTCGACGAGGGCCAACTCCTGAAACGACGAGGGGGCTGTGTTGGTCCCATGGGAACAACTATCTGCCAATGCTTGGTTGGAGGGAGAGGAAGCTGCGGTAACTGTGTCATCGGCTATCATGCAAACCCCAGTCACTGGTGCGAGATCTCTTCTTAGTTGGTCGGGTGCTGGGGGGACGCCATTCTCCTTTCCTTTGGAACGACCTGAAGAGTTCACCCTAGTATCCATATGATCTACTATAATGAAGCTTGGTGAAGCTCTTCTACCACAAGTACAAGTCCTTTCCACGCAAGTTCAAGGTAATATGGTAGCCATTCACAAGAATGCTGAAGATATATCGTCATTGCAAACTTTAGCTTCTGATTCTAAAGTAAAAATTACTCATTTAGAGGGGTATACTGACTCTTTTGTTAGAGACTTAACATCAATGAAGGCTAAGATTGAGCAACTGGTTATTCTTTCAAGATCTTCTAACTTATGATTCATTAACTTTCCTGTCTTTTTTAGTTTCTGCTAAAGATATGTTTAAAATGTATCTTTCTGATGTTCTTGGGGTTCCTCCAGAATTTCACCCTCCTATAACTAAAGTCTACTATCTACCATCAGCTAAGAAAACTCCAGGAGGCATGGAAGTGCCTGGTTTGCAGCAAGTTAGCTCTTTGAATGTTTCTGCTATATTAGATAGCTCTGCATCTGTCTATAGTTCCATCTAAGCTTTTAGCTACATTTGCTTTAATTACTGATTGTGAATGGCTCCTAAAAATGTTTTTCAAAAAGAGAAATATGCCATTTAATGATCTATTTGGTCCATAGGAATTCCTCCTGTTCTGATCCAAGGAGTTGCATTTGGGGGCTCTATTTTTTCTCAAGTTTCCATGCAAGTGTATGGTTAAACTTCAGTCTGTTTCCTATATTTTCTCGATCCCTCACAGTTTATAAATGCTTGTAGACTTGTTGATCCGGGCATTCCCGGTTCTAGTATTCCGTGAATGAGTTATGTACTGGCTGTTTTGGCCTGCTAAATTTCCTTTATAATGTGTATTTTTTTTCCTAACTTGGGTCTCTGTGTTTAGTGGACTATAGTTAGGGACAGTATATGGCTTGGTCATAGCTTTTGCTTATTGTAATTTACTTTGTTCATTATTACCTTCTGTTCCCTTATTTCTGTACAAGATGTAATGCTTGGTAAATGTTAAAATTCAAAAATATAAAATTAAAAAAAAAATCATTCCTTTATAGTTAGATCTATGCTACATGAAAAAAGGAGAACATGACACTGTCTTTTATTCTATCCTCAGTTGCAGCCCGATGATGCGGCTTATTCTGATTGGTTCTCTTATGATGTATCTTGACCTATTGGTTCTTTAAGAATACATCTTCTCTGATTGGTCCCTTGCACTATTTAGACCATGCTACCTTACTCTTGGATAAGTCTCTCATGAGAGTTCCTGTTACTATCTTTCTTGTCTCCAGCCTCTTCATCTTGTATTTGATTTCTGAAGCTAAGCAGTGTCAAGCTGGCTATAGTTCCTAGATAGGTACCTTGTTCTCATTCCTATTTTGCTGCTGTGCTTCTACAGCCTCCTACTATCTGGCAAATTGAGTCTAGGTTTACTGTCGCGCCCACTGCTGGCTAGGCGGTTGCCTATAGGCAGTGGGTGTACCTCCTATTGTCCCTTGGTAGTATGGGTTCCCAGAGCCAAGGCTTCTGGGGTTTGTAGTTGTGAAAAATGAGTAGCCGAGGGTTGAAGGCAAATACAGGAAAAATTTATTCTTTTCTTCTTTTGTCCTTTCAAACATACAGCAACAAAAGTAGGATACTTCTCCAAATAAAGAAAAAGGAACTTTCACAGTAACACCGGTAGCACTTGCTTCAGTCAGCTTATCATACCCGTAGTATATCTTTTTCCACAGTTCAAGAATACAGCTTAAGAGTTCCTTGCTCAGTTCAGCACCAAATAACTGCTCTTCCAAACTGAGCACTATGCAAAGCACAACCCACTTTACTTCTGGCTGTTTATACGTTTAGGTAAGGACTTCTTAAGCATTCAAATCAGCACTTCTGCACATTCTCTGCCAGCTTTAAAATGTTAGCACTTCATTCCAAACATTTCTAGCAGAACAGGCAAGTACAAAGCTTCTGGGTTTTCTCAGTTTTAAACCTTACAGCTTCTTCACCTTTGCTTTACACACAAAGAACAGTCCATTTGAGAGTTGGCAGAACTATTATCAGAATCATATTTATCTACCTGCATGCTCTCATACTCTGGGTCAGTTAGCATCTGGTTGGAATCAGCTTCTGGGATTTCAGGTTTTATTTCTTCTAATAACTTTAAAACCTTCTCCCAATGAGACCTCTTTCTATGCTGAGGAATGCTGGAAGGGCTGAGGGGATTCTTATCCTTCAATAAACTATGCAAGGTTTCAAATGGGCTCACCTTACTTCTAGTAACAGAGCTCTTTACAGACCTTCCTCGAGGTGAAGCTCTTCCCCCAGGTTCTGGCAGGACCACACCCGTGCCCTGCTCAAGGACAGCACTTTCCTCAAGATAAACTCTCCTGTCTTCAGGGCCTGCTGTAATGCTCCTACAACATGAGCTTCCTTCAGAGCTGTAGTTTCCTGTGTGCTGGCTGCAACAAGAGCCTTTCCTGAGGCTGTTTCTAGAACACCTCTCTCTCTCAGCTTTCTTGCAAGAACCTTTCCCTTCTCTTCCTGGTTCCTCAGTTGTCCCCTCTCTCTCTGGTTCCTCGGTTATTCCTTCTCTTCCTGGTTCCTCGGTTGCCCCCTCTCTCCCAGGTTCCTCGGTTGCTCTCTCTCTCCCTGTTTCCTCAGGCTTAAATGACTGGGGCTGCCCTATGGCTTCAAACTCCACCCCCGGGTGTTCCCCATTACCTACCCTGGTTGCCTTGGAGCTAGGGCTTGGCTTACATTCAGCAACTCTATGTGTGTGTTTTTTTTCCTTGGCTGGAGTTTCAAAGTCAAAACTCCCTGAACTATTCTTCTGCTTAGGGGTAAATGTCTGTTTTCTATCCATTTCCCTGGGCTCCACTACAGTCTCGCCACAACATTACTCTTTGGGGAACACCTCGGGCTCATGCTTTAAATCATAGCATCCTCTGAATACCAGAGGGCTCAACCTGAAGGGAAAGGGGGCTGTTAAAGGTGAACATGTGTGACCTAGGTCCAGAGTCCCTAGTGTTCACCATGGTGTCATATCTGATCGTGACTTGTCTCTAAAGGAGAAAAATAATTCTTGGAAAATTTAACAGAATGGGACTAAATTTGATATGGGAAAAATGGTGAAAAGACAAATCGAATTTGAATACACCATGCAGAGTCAGACACTGCCATTTTCCAAAATGGTGGTGCTGGGGTGGGAGCATATAAGCATTGCTTCTAGCCCCCAACTGTTAAAGTACTGGGCGGGATCAGAATGCTACCGGGATTCAGGAGATAGGAGGTAGGGGCTACTGGGCCACCAGGGAATTCTGTCTGGAAGTTCGGGGGGGGGGGAGGATTCTGGACTACCGGCTACCAATGATATATTGATGGTGTTGGGGTTAGTGAGAGTGGGGGTGGAAACCACAATTGGGCAGTTTATCTTGGTCATCTGAGGTGAATTGTCAAGCTTCACCTCAGATGATCTTTTTTTTCAGCAATCCAGCACTAGGGTTGCCAATTTTTTGAAAGAAAGAAACCCGCCACTTGATGCTGCCCTGTCCCATCCCTGCTCCTCCCCACACCACCCCACCCCACCCCAACAAATATCTGCAATAGGGACTGTCATGCAGACCTCAGAGTCTACAGGCCACATCAAGTGGGGATGGGAGAGTAAGAGGTTGCACTCTTCAGGCCCACTGACCTTCTCTCCTCTCCTCTCCTCCCCTCAGTCTTCCAACACACATGTGTTCCCCCATTTGATATTAAATTGAAACATATATTCTGCACTCACAGAAACCACCGGTTCCTCCCACAACAATGGGTGCAGAACAGAGTATGTCATCTCAGTAACAGCAACACAATCCCTCTTGGTACCAAGCCTATTGTGAAGTAATAGAGAACTCTGCAAAAAAAGTCGCTTGGGACCTAGAGTAAAGCTTCCATGCCACTAATTTCCAAAACTCACACAAGGACCCTACCTAAGGGAGCACCATAAATATTGCAATGGACTCTAGAATATCAATGCACCTATTCAGAAAACTGAAAGAGCCAGATAGCATGAATTTTCTCTGTAGCAAATAGAATGCTCAGCCTCAGTCACACAGAAAACACAGATAAACCCCAACCAAAGATAGAATAAGTGGCCACAAACTAAAAATAGAAATATGTAGACAAAAATTAAACTGAAATCCCAAGAAGACTTTGCATGTAGTACAACATCAGAGAAATAGAAAGAGATGCATTTCACTGTATTGTGCAAAATGCAAAGACAGCAGATGTCACGGTCAGTGTTAAGGGGAGCTGCAAGCAGGGTAATTGCTCTGCGCTCAGTCTTTGGTTTATGTTTTCCTCTGTCTTAATGCTCTTTCCAGGATCTCCTGTCCTGTCTATTTGCCATTTCTTCTCTCTCCTCCTGCATTCACTTCCACCTTTACATCAGTCTCTAACATTGATTTCTTCCTTTCAGTTGCTTGTTTATTTTTCTGCTTCTCTATCCAGATTTCATTCCTCCTTCTTAGTAACCACTCTTCAATTTCCCTCTTTTTACTGTATCTACATTCAGCTTTCAATCTCTTTCCCTTGCCGCAGCCCTCCCATTCCCCAGTATCCTTCCCCAGCCTCTTATTTTCCAGTCTTTTACTAGCTCCCTCCCAAATGCCTTTCATCTCCACCTTCTCACCTTCACCATCCAAAGTCTCCCTATCTCTCCTTGTCCAGCATTTCCCCTTTGTGTCCCTATCCCTATCGACCTCCATGTCCAGCATCACCCTCTGTGACTCTGTCCCCCTCTATCAAGCATCTCTGAGTCCTTGTCCTTATCCTCCCCCTGCACCGTGTCCAGCATATCCCCTTCCTTGTCCCTATCCCCTGTCCAGCATGCCCCTCTGTGACCCTGTTCATATCCTGCCACCATGTGCAGCATCACCCCTCTGTGATCCCCAGTGTCCTTGTCCCTTTCCCTGCCAGCATACCTTTGAAGGTCCTACGCCCCCTGTCCAGCATATCATTTTGTGCCCCATCCATATCCTCCTCCCATGTCCAGCATCTCCGTTCTTTGTCGCTATCAGTTCCCCACCCATATCATTTCCCATGTCCAGCAGCTCTTTTCTAGGTCCCCCATCCCGGTAACCCCTGTCTCCAGCATGCCCTCTGTGTCCTTTCCCATATCCTCCCCCAATATCCAACATCTCTGTTCCTTGTCCTGGTACTTCTACTACAACCTTCAAAACCTATCATTTGTATAGCACTACAAGACATATGCAGTACTGTGTTCATATATATAAGAGACAGTCCCTATTTCACAGAGCTTACCATTTATTCAAGACAGACAAGCAGGGGACTAGGGTAGTTTAAGGGAAATGATTCAAACACACATGGGTGTTAAATAGGAGCCTAAGGGGATCAGGATTCAAAAGCAGCCTTGTGTCCCCAATATCCAGCATGGCCTCTGTGCCCCTGTCCATATCCTGCCCTGTGTCCCACATTACCGATCACAACATCCTCTCTCCCCCCTCCCCCCAGCCTCAGCATGCAGCCAGCTACGGGCAGAGCCACCACAGAAAAGTGAAAAAAGCAGGGGGCTTGCTTGTAGCCAATGCATGCACTGAGGTGGCTTTGATGCATCCCTCTCCCATCCGATGTCCTTGAAGATGCAGGACATGTCAGAGCCACCTCAGCATGCACAAGGCCTTGCACTCTCTTTGTTTTTTCTGTGCCTGCCAGGGTAGCATTGCAACTTCAGTCTGCAGAAGTCACCAATCCTGTGCTGAAGAGAGTAAGGGAGAGCAGTGGTGTTTCATTCTGTTCCGAAAGTTTAATGGAACAGAATGAAACATAGCATGTAGGAAAAGCTGGTAAAAAAACAAACCGAGTTCAAAAAGGAGACAAATTGGATGGGAGGTTCTACAGAAATAAGTCCCCCAAAGAATTAGCCCAATGAATGCTTGAGTGTATCGGGAGAGGAATGGCCAACAGAAAAAACAAGATGATAGTGCCTCTGTATGTCTCTAGTGCGACCTTATTTGGAATATTGTGCGCAATTCTGGAGACCAAACCTTCAAAAGGATATAAACAGGATGGAGTCGGTGCAGAGGGTGGTTACTAAAATGGTTAGTGGTCTTTGTTATGAAGCATATGAGGACAGACTTAAAGATCTTAATACGTATACATTAGAGAAAAGGTGGGATAGAAGAGATATCATAGAAATACATCCGTACAATAAATGCACAGGAGGAGAGTCTCTTTCATTTGAAAGCAAGCTCTGCTATAAGGAGATATAGGATGAGGGTGAAAAAGGATAGATTCAGGAGTAATATGACTGCCATTGTGTGTTGGGATGTTGGGGGGGGGGGGGTCCTGACTAGGGCTCTGGGGAATCGCCTCCATTTTGACTGCAGGTAGGAGAGGCACCAGCTTCTCTCTCCCCTCAGGCAGCAGTTGGTCTTGAGACGCCTCTGCCTGTCAAGTTCCCGAAAGGCAGGGCCGGATTTACCTATACGCCATGTACGCCATGGCGTAGGGCCCACAGCTGGCAAGGGCCCACAAAAATGAACAAGTTAGGCTTTTTTTTAAAAAATAAAATAAAAATAAAAACCTGCTGGCTGCCGCCGCGGGGCCCCCTCTGCTGCCGCGGCAGCATGGACTGACCCGCGGGGGCCCCCTCTGCAAGCTCGATCCCTCCCTCCGTGCCTCCCTCCGTGCAGGCTGTGAGAGGCGCGAAGGCAGACTGTCTCCCTCGCGTCTCTGTTAAGCCCGCAGGGGCTGATGGGCCTGCGGGCTTAACAGAGACGCGAGGGAGACAGTCTGCCTTCGCGCCTCTCACAGCCTGCACGGAGGGAGGGACCGGCAGACCGACATTGCAGAGGGGGCCCCCGCGGGTCAGTCCATGCTGCCGCGGCAGCAGAGGGGGCCCCGCGGCGGCAGCCAGCAGGTTTTTTTTTTAAATTAAATTTTACTTTAGGCCGGGGGGGGGGGGGGGTAGGACTGGTAATGGGGTATTGGGGGGGCTGGGGCTGGGACGGGAAAAGGGTTGGGGGATTATGGCGGGAGGTGGGCGGGTGTGGTTAGCACTGGTAATGGGCGGTGGGCTGGGGGGGGGGTTAGAACTGGTAATGGACTTTGGGGGGGGGTTAAGACTGTTAATGGGCTGTGGGCTGATGGGGGCTGTCTGGTAATGGGCTATGGGGGGCTAGGACTGGAAATGGGCTGGGGGGGTTAAGACTGGAGGTGGCTGATGGGGTTAGGACTGGTAATGGGCTGTTGGGGGGGGTTAGAACTGGTAATGGGCTTTGGGGGGGGTTAAGACTGGTAATGGGCTGTGGGCTGATGGGGGCTGTCTGGTAATGGGCTATGGGGGGGCTAGGACTGGAAAGGGGCTGGGGGGTTAAGACTGGAGGTGGGCTGATGGGGTTAGGACTGGTAATGGGCTGTTGGGGGGGTTTAGAACTGGTAATGGGCTTTGGGGGGGTTAAGACTGGTAATGGGCTGTGGGCTGATGGGGGCTGTCTGGTAATGGGCTATGGGGGGGCTAGGACTGGAAATGGGCTGGGGGGGGTTAAGACTGGAGGTGGGTTGATGGGGTTAGGACTGGTAATGGGCTGTGGGCTGATGGGGGGGGTTAGGACTGTCAATGGTCTATGGGTGGATTACTGGAAATGGGTTGATGGGGTTAGGACTGGAAGTGGGCTGATGGGGGGGGTTAGGACTGGTAATGGGTTATAGGGGGGGCTTAAACTGAAAATGGGGTGATGGGGGGTTAGGACTGTAAGTGGGTTGATGGGGGGCTAGGACTGGTATTGGGTTGGGGGGTTGCTAGGACTGGAAATGGGCTGATGGGTGGCTAGGACTGGAAATGGGCTGATGCAGGGACTAGAAGGGAATGGATGCTGGGTGAGGCTGGAACTAGAAGGGAGCTGATGTTGGGGGAGGATTAGAATGGGATGGGGCTGGAAGAGTAAAATGGAGAAGGGAAAAATATTTTGTGTGGGAGGGATAAAAAATCTACAATTGGCCGGGTACTGGGAGAGTAAGTGGGGATTGAGGATGGAGGGGTAAAATTTGAGTGGATGAAATAGGAATGAGGAAAGAGCAAAAGGAGAAAGATTAGTATGTTAAAGCAGATGTAGAGAGAGAATGGAAAAAAACTAGGAGAGAAGAAAGGACAAATGGACAGCAGACGATGGAGAGTTAGCAGAAGACACGAAGAAACCAGAAGAAAGTGGCTGGAGCAATTACAGCTGAAAAAAATGCACAAAAGGTAGAAAAATATCTCTTTATTTTGAATTTATTAATTGGAATATGTCAGCTCTGGTAAATGTGCATCATTAACGTCTGCGCTTTGTTTAGTACAAGAGCAAATTAATGTATAGTTTTATTTCTACAGTGTTGTACATTCCAAGTTTGGCTTTTGGGATTCCCAGTTTAATTATTGTCTTCCTGTTTCTAAATTGTGATTACTTGTTTGGTGATGGTCTATGTTCTGCATGTGTAACTGAGCTGAGGTGTTCTGTTTATATAATTCCTATTTGACATTGCCACTTGTTCTCTTTCCCCAGTAGGTCATGTATTGTTGTTCTCTGAAATGTATTGGTTTAATATTTGCAGTGTTGCCTTTTGATTGGTAGAGTATGGTGCTTTGTGAGTCCTGGTAGTGCTGTTAGGATACGGCGGGTTTGCTATGGGTTCTAAATGGGCAGTGTTTGTAGTAGTTCCTAATGTGTCTGGCAGTTGGCACTGGATTATAGTAATGTAGAAATTTTTTAGTCTTTCTTTATCCATACACTCATTAAGAGGTACGTTTACTAAAAGTTAGTATATGATAACATTATGCAAATATTTATGCAAATGAGGCCCCTTATGCAAATGAGGCCCCGCACCCCCCTTGGGCCGCCCCTGCTGGGGGCCCACAATTTTTGTTGGCGTAGGGCCTCACTCAAGGTAAATCCGGCCCTGCCGAAAGGTATACAGACGCCATGCTGTTTGTTCCACAAGTAAGCAGTGGATTTGCCCAGTACTCTTTAATAATGGTTTATGGATTTTTTCTCCAGGAACTCACCAAACCTCTTTTAAATCCAGCTACACTAATAGCTTTTACTATATCCTCTGGTAACGAATTCCAGAGTTTGATTACACACTGAGTGAAAAAAGTTTTTTCCGATTAATCATAAATGTGCTACATTTATTTATTTATTTATTACAGTTTCTTATATACCGCGCTATTTAGAATCAGCGCGGTTTACATCATAACAAAACGACCATTACGACAAACTGTCAGGTTTTACATTGAACAGGAGTACAAACTTGGATAACTGGGTTAACTATATACACATTATACTATATACATTGTAGCTTCATTGCGTGTCCCCTAGTCATTCTACTTTTTGAAGGAGTAAACAACTGATCTACATTTACCCGTTCCACTCCACAACTTCAAAAAAAATATAACAGATTAGTAAGACAAGACTTTCCTTGGCTAAATCCATGTTGGCTTTCTGCCATTAAACCATGACTATCTACATGTTCAGTAATTTTTTCTTTTATAATGGTTTCTGCCATTTTGCCCAGTACTGACATCAGGGTCACTGGTCCGTAGTTTCTTGGATTACCCCTGGAACCATTTTTAAAAATAGTTGTTACTTTGGCCACTCTCGAAACTTTGGGTACTACAGATGATTCTAATGATAAGTTACAGATTACTAATAGTAGTTCTGCAATCTCATATTTCAATTCTTTCAGCACCCTGTGATGTATGCCATCCAGTCCAGATAATTTACTATTCTTTTGTTCATTGATTCGATTTAAGAACATAAGAACATACGATAGGCCATACTTGATCAAACCAAGGTCCATCAAGCCTAGCATCCTGTTTTCAACAGTGGCCAAACTAGGTCACAAGTACCTAGCAGCTTCCCCAAAAGACACAAGGTTCCAAAATGCTTGTATTGGGTCAAGCAGTGGATATTCTGGGCCCTCTTTAATAATGGTTTATGGACCTTTCCTCCAGAAACTTGTCCAAACCTTTTTTAAACCCGGCTACACTAACAGCTTTTACTACATCCTGTGGTAGCAAATTCCAGAGTTGGATTACATATTGAGTGAAAACATTTTTTTTCTTATTAGTCTTAAATAGGTTACCCTGTAGCTTCATTGCATGCCCCCTAGTCTTTTTATATTTTGATGGCATAAACAATTGGTCTAAGTTTACCCGTTCCACTCCATTCATTAATTTATAGACCTCTATCATATCTCCCCTCAGCCGTCTCTTTTCCAGGTTGAAGAGCCCTAACCTTTTTAGCATCTCTTCATAAGGGTATCCTTCCATCCCCTTTACCATTTTGGTGGCTCTTCAATGTACCTTTTCCAATAACGCTATATCCTTTTTAAGATATGGCGACCAGAATTGCACACAATATTCAAGGTGCGGTTGCACCATGGAACGATACAGAGGCATTATAATATCCTTTGTTTTATTCTCCATTCCTTTCTTTATGATACCTTGCATTCTATTTGCTCTCTTGGCCGCTGCTGCACACTGGGCGGAGGGTTTTAACATGTTATCCACGATGACGCCTAAATCTTTTTCCTGGGTGGTGGTTCCTAATGTGGAACCTTGCATCGTGTAATCATAGTTTGGATTTTTCTTTCCTAGGTTCATAACTTTGCACTTGTCCACATTAAATTTCATCTGCCATTTGGATGCCCAGTCTTCCAATTTGTCAAGATCCTCTCACAATTTTCCACAATCCTCATGGGTTTTAACAATTTTGAATAGCTTTGTGTCAGTTGCAAAATTAATAACCTCACTCATTTTCCCATTTCCAGGTCATTTATGAATATGTTAAAAAGCAGCGGACCCAGCACAGATCCCTGAGGTACTCCACTATTCACCTTTCTCCATTGGGAAAATTGGCCATTTAGCCCTACCCTCTGCTTTCTATCTTTTAACAAGTTCCTCATCCACAATAGTACACTGCCTCTTATCCCATGACTTTTTAATTTTGCCAAAAGTCTCTCATGAGGGACCTTGTCAAAGACTTTCTGAAAGTCCAGATACACTATATCAACCGACTCACCTTTGTCTACCTGTTTATTCACACCTTCAAAAAAACATAACAGATTAGTAAGACAAGACCTTCCTTGGCTAAAGCCATGTTGGCTATCTCTCATTAAGCCATGACTATCTACATGTTCAGTAATTTTGTTCTTTATGATTGTTTCTACCATTTTTCCCAGTACTGACATCAGGCTCTCCGGTATACAGTTTCCCGGATCACCCGTGGTCCCCTTTTTAAAAACTGGCATTACATTGGCCATCCTCCAATCTTCAGGTATTACAGATGATTTTAATGATAGTTCACAAATTATTAACAGTAGGTCTGCAATCTCATATTTCAGTTCTTTCAACACCCTTGAATGTATACCATCTAGTCCAGGTGATTTGCTACTCTTCAGTTTATCAAATAGTTGTAATATATCTTTCCGGTGTATCGATATTTCTTTCAATTCTTCCACAGCATCACCTTTAAATACCATTTCAGTCATAGGTAACATCCTTACATCTTCCTCACTAAAGACCGAAGCAAAGAATTTAATCAGTCTTTTTGCTTTGGCCTTGTCCCCTCTTAGTGCCCCTTTTACCCCTCTACCATCTAATGGTCCAACTGACACTCTCACAGGTTTTTTGCTACGAATGTAGTTGAAAAAGTCTTCATTATTCATTTTTGCTTCCACAGCAAGCTTCTTCTCAAATTCTTCCTTTGCCTGCCTTATCAATGCTTTGCATCTAACTTGTCAGTGCTTGTGTTGTTTCCAGTTTTCATCATTTGGCTCCTTTTTTCATTTCCTGAAAGATGCTTTTTTTGGCAACAGCCTCTCTGACCTCACCTTTAAAACATGCTGGCAGTTTTTTGGACTTCCTTCTACTTTTCTTAAAGCGTTGAATGCAGCTGGTCTGGGCTTCTAAGTTGGTATTTTTAAATAACACCCAAGCTTGATGTAAATCTTTAACCTTTGCAACTGCTCCTTTTAGCTTTTTCTGAACTATTTTCCTCATTTTATCATAATCTCCCTTTTGTTTCAATTCCTCTGATACATTACCTTTAAATATAATTTCTGACATGGGTATGTTTCCTACATCTTCTTCAGTAAAGTCTGAAGCAAAAAGTTCATTCAGTCTCTCCGCTATGGCCTTTTCCTCTCTCAGTGTACCTTTTACCCCTCCATCTTCTAATGGTCCAACTGACTCTCTCACAGGTGTTTTGCTACGAATGTACTTGAAAAAGGTTTTGTTATGTGCTTTTGCTTCTATGGCAAGCTTCTTTTCAAATTTTCTCTTTGCTTGCCTTCTCAATGCCCTGCATTTAATTTACCAGTACTTATGCTGTTTCCTGTTTTTGTCATTTGGCTCTTTTTTCCATTTTCTGAAAAATTCTCTAATAGCTATAACAACCTATCTGACCTTACCTTTAAGCCATATTGGCTATCATTTGGCCTTCTCTCTAATTTTCTTAAAGTATGGGTCTGGGCTTCCAAGATAATGTTTTCAAACTCTTATCTTTTGCAGTTGCTCCTTTTAGTTTTTTCTTAACCATATTCCTCATTTTATGATAGTCTCCTTTTTGAAAGTTGAAAGATGCTGGCTGGCATAGAAAGTTTCAGGCCTGATGCTAGGTGGGGGCTTTGACTATGAGTCATTGCACTATAAAGAAGATAAATAGAAGGGGGAGCAGACCCAGCCAGGGCCTAGCACAGTCTTCAGGTTGGAAAAGAATCAGCACAAGGTACAAGAGATCCTGTAACAAGAAAGGGCAGGACTAAGATTGTAAATATGTTTGCTAAGCTGTTCCAGTTCAAGAGGTTGAAAGAAAATAAGAGACTGGTCTGAATATTCTGACGGATCAATTGGAAAGTGGTGTGTTAGTAGTAATTCAGTTCCGCTACCCGCAATCTGAAGGCACTAAGGCAGTTTGGTGCTAGGTGCCCCCATCAAAGACAGAGACTGTGAAAAGGACTGCTGCATCTAGAGAATTGAGAGTGGGTGAAGTAATTGCAAGAACTCAAAAGCTCCCAGTCGCCTCCTTTATAAGAAGCACCCATTTTCTCCTTAATATTTAGATTTGATCCAGGACATTGATCAGAGGGCCTGAGTCACTATTGCTGTCCCGGACCAAATCTAAATAGTATGGTTGACAAAAGACTATGATCAAGTAACGAGTTGGAAAGAACATTCATTGTTGAATTAGACTGTTAACTGTTGTTTTGGAACCAAGAAGTAAAGTCCCTGGGGGTTCAGAAGCATACTCTGTCTCAAAATCTAATCTGTTGTTGTTGGATAAGAGAGTGAGTTTGCTATCTGAGAATGAAAGTGTGATAGGCCTCCCAGAAGGTGTCTCGGTCCCACTCCAAGAATGCAGAGTAAAATCTAGCTTGTCTTACAAATTTTTTTTATGTGACTCTGGTCCAGCTAGCCAGGTCGAGAGGGTTACATGCAGTTCTCTAATTTTCCCCTCTCCGTCCATGTGAGGGCTTGCCTGCCTGCTTCCAATGTAACTAGCAGCAGAGGCTGTAGTTTGGATCCAGCCAATGAGAAGGCTGTGGGGGCGGAAGACTCGAAGAAGCACAAATAGGAGCTGAGTTGGGGGAAGATCCCATGTTGTACAGAGTTGCCAACAGGCCAGTTTTTGACTAGCCTGGCCAGCTTTCCAATGCGGGGGCCAACAATTGGTGGGATAGAAAACTGGGTAATGCACATTAAGTTCTAGTTTTCTGCCGATTGGCATCCTCCACCTCCTCCTGCCACCACTGACAGACAGAAAGATATTCTCAACCCCTTTCATATAACTCTTTCCAACTTCCTTTCTCTGAAACCCCAAGATTGATTTGGACAGTTTTCGAATTCAATGGGCCCGATATTCAATTGGGACGGCTATGAACTACTATGGTGCATAGCTGTCACCACCAACCTCTAATCCCAGATATTCCATGCCGGAGTCATATGTGACCCTGGCACTGAATATCAGGGGTTACCACACAGCCTCTGATGCTGCAAAAGCTAACTGGATAGCAGCAATATTGCGTCGCTACCCAATTAGCTCCTGGGGGTATAACTAGGTCAGCTTTTGCTCGCCTAGTTTTACCCGCAGGTTGCTAACCAGATTGCAGGGCAATATCACTGCTACCCAGTTAGTGACTTTCACCACCCATGACACAACCTGGAATTCCTATGATACACCCTGATGCTAAGTGGTTAGCATCGGGGCATATAGTGGCATTAGCTACATAGTAACATAGTAAATGATGGCAGATAAAGACCAGTATGGTCCATCTAGTCTTCCCAGCAAGGTGACAAGAGTAGGTGCATCTGCCGCTCCGTGCAGGTCACCCCTCCCCATGTCTTTGTTTAGGGGGTGAACCCACCGCTCCGTGTAGGGCACCCCTGTTTGTTGAGAAATTAGATAGTTAAGTTTATTTTGACTTTATCTTGTTGCTATAGTGGGATCCACTGTGTCTGTCCCATGCCATTTTGAATTCTGTCACTCTATTTGCCACCACTTCCAGTGGGAGGGCATTCCAAGCATCCACCACCCTTTCAGTGCAAAAGTATTTCCTATCCTGACACTGCCTTTCAATTTACTCCCTTGCAGCTTCATGTTATGCCCTCTAGTTTAACAGCTTCCCTGTCTTTGGAAGAGGTTTGTTTGTTCATTATTTCTCTTTAAGTATTTAAAGGTCTGAATCATATCTCCCCTATCCCTCCTCTCCTCCAGAGTGTACATATTTAGTTCTTCAAGTCTCTTCTCATAAGGCTTCTGACACAGGCTTCAAATCATTTTGGTCGCCTTCCTCTGAACCGTTTCCAGTCTTTTTAGATCGTTTCCGAGATATGGTCTCCAAAACTGAACACAGTATTCCAAGTGAAGCCTCACCAGAGACTTATACAGTGGCATTAGTACCTCTTCCTTTCTGCTGGTAATTCCTCTTTGTATGCAACCCAACATCCTCCTGGCTTTTGCCACTGCCTTGTCGCACTGTTTTGCCACCTTGAGATCCTCAGAAATAATCACACAAAGGTCCTTCTCATTCATGCACACCAACCTCTCACCCCTATCACATACATTTCCCTTGGATTTCTGCTTCTTAAGTGCATGACACTGCACTTCTTCACATTAAATCGTAACTGCCAAGCATTAGACCATTCTTCCAGCTTTTGTAGATCTTTCCTTATGTTATCCACTCCCTCAGAGGAGTCCACGCTGTTGAAAATTTTCATATCATCTGCAAAAACACAGACTTTTCCATTCAGTCCTTCAGCAATATCACTCATAAATACATTCAACAGTGCCAGTCCCAGGATCGAACCCTGGGACATTCCGCTAATCACCCTCCTTTCATCCGAGTGAGCTCCATTTGCCATCACCTTCTGACATCTGTCAGTCAACCAATTTCTGATCCAGTTCACTACCTTGGGACCCATCACCAAACTATTGAGTTTATTGATAAGCCTCCTATGAGGAACAGTATTCAAAGGCTTTGCTGGAATCCATTGCATGCCCCTAATCTAGTTCTCTGGTCACCCGGTCAAAGAACTCAATCAGATTTGTTTGGAAAGATCGTCATTTGGTAAAACCATGTTACCCTGGATCATGCAACTTGTTGGTTTTGAGAAAGTCCACTATTCGCTCTTTCAGGAGCACCTCCATTACTTTTCCCACCACTGAGGTAAGGCTCACTGGCCTGTAGTTTGTCACTTCTTCCCTGTCACCACTTTTGTGAAGAAGTACCACATCAGCCCTCCTCCAGTCCTGAGGAACTTCTCCTGTTTCCAAGGAACTGTTAAAAACATCCTTTAATGGCCCTGCAAGAACCTCTCTGAGCTCTTTCAGTATCCTGGGATGTATCCCATCCGGTCCCATGGCCTTTTCAACTTTCAGTTTTGCAAGTTGTTTTAACACATTATCTTCTGTGAATGGTGTGGTATCTACTTCATTCTCACTTTTATATTTGGGAGTCACAGGTGGTCCTTCCCCAGGATTTTCTTTAGTAAAAACAGAGCAGAAGTATTTGTTTAGCAATTTCGCTTTTTCAATGTCACTCTCCACAAGTCTGTTCCCAGCACTTCTGAGTCCTGCAATTCCACCTCTGATTTTCCTCCTCTCCCGAATATACCTGAAGAAAGTTTGGCGCCACACTTCACATCTTTAGCCATCTTTTCCTCTGCCTTTGATTTTGCTTTCCTTATTTCTCTTTTTGCCTCTTTTAGTTTGATCCTGTATTCCTTTCTGTGTTCCTCTGTTTGCTTGCTTTTGAATTTTGTGAAAGCTGTGGTTTTTTGCCTTTATTTGAGCAACCACTTCTTTGGAGAACCAAATAGGTTTCCTTCTCCTCTTGTTTTTATTTACTTTCCTTACATATTTATCTGTTGCCCCTTTTATTGCCACCTTTAGTTTAGCCCATTGGAATTCCACTTTCCTTATCCCCTCCAACCCTGCCAATTTCTTCTTTAAGTACTTGGCCATTTTACTGAAGACAGAGTTTTTGAAGTCTAGGACTTTGAGCTTGCTATGATTGGACTGCACCTTGGCTTTTATCTCAAACCACATTGTGTGATGATCGCTGCTGCTCACAGGGGCTCCCACCCGGACATTCAACATGCTATATCCGTTGGTGAGCACTAAATCCAGCACTGAGTGCTCCCTAGTTGGTTCCATCACCATTTGTCTAAGTAACATCTTTCCAGATTTGCAGGAGTACTCCAATCCACATTGGGTAGATTAAAGTCACCCAATATGATCACTTCCCCCTTTGTGGCTATCTTTGCAATATCTATAATCAATTCATTATCTATTTCTTTGATTTGAGTTGGAGGTCTGTAGACTACAGCAGTATGGATGACAGTGCCATCTCCTCTTTCCAACACAATCCAGAGCGCTTCTTCTTTTCCCCATGCCCCCTGCATTTTAGTAGCTTTAATATTGCTTTTGACATACAAGGCTACTCCTCTTCCTTTTCCATTTTCTCTGTCTCTTCTGAATAGATTATAGCCAGCTATGGCTATATCCCAATCATGCTATTCATTAAACCATGTTTCTGCAATTGCCACAATGTCCAAGTCCATTTCCAGCATTAGGGCTTCCAGGTCAGGAACTTTGCTGGCTAAGCTTCAAGCATTTGTGCTCATTGCTTTCCAGCATTTAATTGGCTTGCATGTATTTTGCATGTATTTTGTTCTATCCACTTCTCCCCACTTGTCATTGATGTGTGGTTTAAAACTGTGGTTGTTTCTGATGTTGTTCTACTTTTGTCGGGAGTGACGTCCTGAACTTGCCCTTCCTCATCCGTCACCCCCTTTCTCTAGTTTAAATGCTTGTCCACATACTGCCTGAATTTTTCACTTAGAATTCTTTTTCCTGCGACAGAGAGATGTAGTCCATCAGCACAGTATAGACTCTTGTTGGTCCATCTGTTTCCCCAGTCGCCTATAAATCTGAATCCTTCTTGTTTGCACCAGTTCTGGAACCATGTATTAAAGCTGTTTATGCGATGCATCCTTTCTGCCCCCCCTTACCAAGAACACTTCTAAGAATGCGACAGTATTAACAATGGGCTTGAGTTAGTGCTGTTGAATATCCCATTCAGCGGCATCTACACGGTTTACAGGTCAGTAAATCATGTAAATGCCTTTAGGATATCAGGCCCTATGGGCCTGATTCTGGGATGCAAGTTGCGGGGTTGCACGTTCTGCTGGGATGTGCAACCCCACAAACCGTCCAGGCCCGACTCCCCCTCTAGTTCTCCCTGTATGTCCTAAGCATCAGGATAGGGAGAGCTGGCAGGGGCGGGAAGGGGCAGGATCTGGGCGGAGTGGGGCAGGCCAGACCGGCAGGATATACAGGGCCAAATCAGGTCATGGCCTTGTACATTCTGCCGTGTCAAAGGAAACGTGCTGCTTATCCCACCTGAAAGGTGGAATAAACAGCCCTGACCCAACGATTAGGTCTGGGGATCCCCCCGGGAACGGGCCCTGGTGTGGGAGGGTCCTCGCCACCCAATCCAGGTCCTGGCTGGCCAGCCGTTGATTGGGTGGCGGGAATGAGGGGGGCCAAGCCAGAGCAGCTAAGGGAGCCTGCAGGCATGGGCACGCTGGGCCGTCCTCAGGTCCAATTCTGTGTATCACAGGAACATTTTATTCCCACTGTCCAAAATCAGATCCAAATGGGCCCATCTTGCTCAGGGCCATCCAGATGTGCCCTTATGTGAATTGGGCTCCATGCATCTTTTTACCAGTTTTTTTCTATATACCAAGTTTCATCCTGTTTCGTTAAATCTTCAGAGAATTACTTTGCCCCAGATAGAGGGACAGACAGACATTCTCAAGCCTTTTATATAATTCCTTCCAAATTCCATTGGACTGGAAAGAATAAATATGCATAGATGCTAGCTATCCTTCCATCTTCCATATGTTAATGTACAAATCCGTGAATCTTGAAAAAAGCCAATTGTCTGTCCTAAACTCCTGAATTTTGAGCATATATGACCCCTTAACTTTGGACCCAAAGTATGTTCCTAGCTTGCCAATACTCTGTTCAGGGGAACAGACATTAGCTAGTACACCCAGCAACCAATAATAAAGTACTAGAATTCAATTAGTATGTTTTACAGTACAAATAACAAAAAAATGACATATATCTGAAAACTTAAAATACAGTATATCACAGCTAAGAGTGTTGTGTGTGCGTATAGTGTGTATGTGTTTTGTGTCTGCATGTCCACCTGTCATGTTTGTGAGTATATATATATATATATATGTGTGTGTGTGGGTGTGGTGTGGTGTAGCATTGGGGGTATTCTTCTGGCAGTGGGGGCAGTTAGAGGGATAGTAGGGAAGTTGCAGGGGTAGTTTTAGAATTCCTTCTCCAATAGAAATGCATAGGGTCATTCTTTTGGGGAAGAAGCTTATTTTTTCTGGAACCCCCAGTTCCATTTAAGAATGAACTTACAAGATATGCCATACTGGGTCGATCAAGGGTCCATTAAGCCCAGTATCCTATTTCCAACAGTGGCCAATCCAGGTCACAAGTACCTGTCAGATTCCCAAAAGTAGGGTGCACAACAAGCAAGAGCAAGAGATGAACACAGTTGCTTAAAAGGGTGCTTTATTGGAGTCCCCAACGCGTTTCAGCTGACGCCTTCTTCGGGGGGAGGGGTACTTTTATAAATAAAAATAATAGGAAAACACCATATATTAAAAACAGCACATATCAAAAAACATAACATTAATGTATAAATACATAAAAATACAATGTAAAGGTAAAATCAAGCACATAACTTAATACATTTACATATGGCATTTAAGAAAACACATATATATAGGAACCATAATAAATTAGAACCATAATAAATTAGTTAAAACCAAGAAAACTGATTAAAAAACAATGAAAGAACCATTAAAAAACATTTAAAAGACACTACAAGGATAGACGCAGGGCAGAAAGGGGCTAATTCAAATCCAAAACACTGCAAATGTAGACATCTTACTCACTAACTATGCACCGGAGTGCCGTTGAATTGATCTTAAGGGTGTGAAGACCTTTTGGTCATCAATGGCGTGAGTCTTTTGCCACTACAAAATGGAAAATAATAGGTTAATTTGTATTATATGAAGGAATCAAAATGAATAAAAAGGAAACTTCCCGTTATTACACTACTGGAGTAGATGTAATGGTACTAAAAAATAAAACTTGTGATACATACTGATTTATATTTATGCAAGTGCCCACAAAGGAAGGTTGATGTTAAATACCTGAAAAAGGTAAACGACCTAAGACCATATGTTTAAAAAAGACGTAAAAAAAACCGATGATAAGAATCTGCAAAAAACATTGTGAAATAGTATCAAAGAAAGACATATAACTTATGTCACCAAATGTTTATACCAAACCAATTTTAAAAGCTAAATAATCGTGGATGGTCCTTCAACCGATTAAAAAATACTTACTGAGGAAAGCAAAAGCTTTGAGAGTACATTCAACTGAACGGATCAGTGCTGTGTTAAAGTCGATGTTTTTAAAGAACGCCGATTTTCGCGCCAAAAGGGGCGTGGTTAACAACAACCAATCAGCAAGAGGATTTAGATATTGCATTACAGACGTATGTATGCATTAACCGTATTAATAAAGCGTAGTTACTCACCTGTAACAGGTGTTCTCCAGGAGCAGCAGGAATCAGTCCTCACTTATGGGTGACGTCGGCGCCGACGGAGCCCTCGCGGAGCAATTTTCCCCAGCTTTCAAAGAAAGCCTTTGGGAATTGCAGCGCGCATGCGCGGTCGTCTTCCCGCCCGAAGGTGCCATCTTAGCCAGTCAGATGACATAGCTAAAAAAGACAGCATAAAAATTTGCAAAAAGAACATAAGCAGACGATTGCAACTCCAAGGGGAGGAGGGAGGGTAGTGAGGACTGATTCCTGCTGCTCCTGGAGAACACCTGTTACAGGTGAGTAACTACGCTTTCTCCAGGACCAAGCAGGAAGTCAGTCCTCACTTATGGGACTCCCAAGCTCAAGGCTACCGGAGACCCTAAGCACAAAAATGAGCTCCCTCTAGCTCAGCAGCACAGAAGGATAGAATCTTCGCTGAATTAGCACCCACCGGTAGCCCACATCCGGGATGGAGGGTAGGAGTTGCTCAGACCTCAAAGAGATTACGGAGGACTGCCTGTCCGAAAGCACTGTCCCTACGGGACTCCCTCTCGAGACAGTAATGGACCGCAAAAGTCTGGCTCGAAGACCAAGTAGCGGCCCGGCAGATGTCTGCCAGCGGAACAGAGCGGAGGTAAGCCACTGACGTGGCCTTTGCCCGAACGCAATGAGCCGTGACTCGACTTTCTAAGGAGAGTCCGGCTGCCCCATAAGCCCAAGAGATACAGTCCGCAACCCAGATGGACAGAGTACGCTTGGAGACCGGGAGCCCCAATTTATTGGGGTCAAAAGACACAAAAAGCTGAGCAGCTTTACGGTGCTCCCGCGTACGGTCAAGGTAGAAGTTCAATGCCCTTCTACAGTCCAGGGTATGGAGGACCGTCTCAGCTCGGCTGGAGTGTGGTCTGGGAAAGAAGGTTGGAAGTACCACCTCCTGATTGATGTGAAAAGGGGAGACCACTTTAGGCAGAAATTTTGGGTGAGTCCGTAGGACTACCCTATTCTTGTAGAACCTAGTGTAAGGGGGATCAGACACGAGGGCCTGCAATTCACTTACGCGTCTAGCGGAAGTGAGGGCTATCAAGAACAGTGTTTTCCAAGACAGAAAACGGAGAGAACAGGTAGCCATAGGTTCAAAAGGCGGACAGGTGATCCGCTGCAAAACCACATTCAGGTCCCAGTCAGGCGCTGGCGGGCGCAGAGGTGGTTTAAGTAGAAGGAGACCTCGGAGAAACCTCGCTACGAGAGGGTCATTGGAGAGAGGTCTGCCGTCCACCGGCACATGATGTGCTGAAAGAGCACTGAGGTGAACTTTGACGGAGTTGGACTTAAGTCCCAGATTAGAGAGGTGGAGCAAGTACTGCAAGATCACCGACACCGGGCAGGAGAAGGGATCCTGAGACTGTTGGGTACACCAGACTGCAAAGCGACGCCATTTAAGGGCGTAGCATTTGCGGGTAGAAGGCCGTCGCGAAGCCAAGACGACCTCCTCCACCTCCGCCGGCAGGAGAAGGGGAGCAAGGACTACCCTCTCAGCAGCCAGGCCATGAGGTTGAGAGACCTGAGGTTGGGGTGCAGGAGGGACCCCTGATCCTGAGTGAGGAGATCCGGTTGCACCCCCAGAGGGATTGGATCCTCCACCGCCAGTTGCAGCAGGAGCGGAAACCACGGCTGCCTGGGCCAGCGAGGGGCCACCAGGATCATGAAGGCTTTGTCTCGGAGAACCTTGAAAAGAGTCCGAGAGACCAGCGGGATGGGAGGGAAAGCGTACAGAAGGCTCCCCGACCACGAGATCAGAAAGGCGTCCGCCGCCACCCGAAGGGGGTGTGGCCGACGAGAGCAGAAGCGAGGAAGCTGCCGGTTGTGAGGACTGGCAAAGAGATCCACCGTGGGGAGACCCCACTTGAGGAAGAGCTTCTGAACTACCAAGGGATCCAGACGCCACTCGTGCGGCTGGAGGACCCTGCTGAGTTTGTCTGCAAGGCAATTTTCTTGGCCCGGGAGATAAACTGCCCTGAGGAGAATGCCGTGACTGACGGCCCAAGAGCAGAGCTTCTGTGCCTCCCGGCAGAGGAGGAAGGAGCCCGTGCCCCCCTGCTTGTTCACGTAGAACATGGCAACTTGATTGTCCGTCTGGACAAGGACGGACTGTTGGGAAGTCAGGTGGGAGAAGGCCTTGAGAGCGAGGCGGATCGCCCTGAGCTCCAGGAAGTTGATCTGCTGAGCAGACTCCCACGTGGTCCAGAGGCCCTGAGTACGTGCCTCTTGGCAATGTGCTCCCCAGCCCAGGAGGGATGCATCGGTGGTCAGCACCCGGGTCGGCTGAGGTGACTGGAAAGGCATTCCGAATATCAGGTTCGGCTGCCGGAGCCACCACCGGAGAGACGAGAGCAGCGGCTCGGAGACGCGCACTAGGTCTGCCAGGCCGCCTGTGGCTTGTCGCCACTGCTGGCGGAGACACCATTGAGCAGACCGCATGTTCAGGCGGGCATTGGGGGTCACATGGACGGTGGAAGCCATATGGCCAAGCAGTCTCAGGAAGCGCCTGGCGGAGACCAGGGGCTGGCTGCGAAAGCGGTCGGCTAGGTCCATGAGCCGTTGAGCCCTGTCGAGCGGTAGGTACGCTCGTGCCCGAGGAGTGTGCAGCCTTGCGCCGATGAACTCGAGATCCTGTGAGGGGAGCAAAGTGGACTTTGCGAAGTTTATGACAAAGCCCAAGTGCTGCAGCAGAGTCACCGTGCGGCACGTGGCGTTGGTGACCTCCTGAGCGGACGCTGCTCTGATGAGCCAGTCGTCGAGGTACGGAAAGACATAGAGGCCGTGAAGCCGGAGATGGGCCGCCACGACCGCGAGACATTTTGTGAAGACTCGCGGTGCGGAGGACAGGCCAAAGGGCAGTACCCTGTACTGGTAATGATTTCCTGCCACCACAAACCTTAGGTATTGGCGGTGGCTTGGGTGGATGAGGATGTGCGTGTAGGCATCCTTTAGATCCAAGGAGCATAGCCAATCTCCCTGCTGGAGGTAGGGCAGAAGGATTCCAAGGGTAAGCATTTTGAACTTCTCCCGCACAAGGAACTTGTTGAGGTTGCGCAAGTCCAGGATGGGTCTGAGGCCCCCTGTTCTCTTTGGTATCAGAAAATACCTTGAATAAAAGCCTTGACCTCTCAGGTGGTGGGGCACCGGTTCCACCGCCTGTTCCTGCAGAAGACCTGCTAACTCCTGAAGGAGCAACTCCCTGTGCAGAGGGGGGCGCGAAGGTTCTCCCGGAAAATAGGAGGGAGGGACCTGATGGAAGTGGAGAAGGTAGCCCTCTCGCACGACCTGAAGCACCCAGGCATCTGCGGTGATGCTGGACCACCTGTGGGCGAAGTGAACCAGCCGGCCTCCGGTGCTGGGAGGGACCAGCGGGGGGGGAGAGGCTATGCTGAGCGAGTCAAAAACCCCCTCCCTGCTGAGCAGGGGCTGGTGGTGCAGGCTTGGGGGCTTGCTGCCTACGGGACCCGTTACCCCGTCCCTTGGCCTGCTGGCCCTGTTGGGGAGCTGCAGGGGCCTGATAATGGGGGTACTGTTTGTAGGCAGCCGCCTTCCTCGGGTAAAAGGACTTTTTTCCCGAGCCCTTCATTTTCTGGGAAGGGGCGGAGGTCTTCCTAGAAAGCCTGGTCCTGGTGAGAGTCTCAGTCTCAATTTGTGCAGCCTTTTCCGCCATGGGCTTGCCAAAGAGGTTTTCGCCTCGGCAGGGGACATCGACCAACTTGTCCTGTACCCAGGGCTCAAGGTCCGACGACTGAAGCCAAGCCTGTCGGCGGGCACCGATGCCGGCTGCGGCCACTCTAGCCGAGGCCTCAAAGCCATCATAGGCTGCTCGGGACATGAACTTTGAGCATTCCCGAATGCCCGTGGACAAGGCTAGGAACCTCCGCAAGGGCTCCTCGGAGAGACCAGCGGAGAATCCGGCTAGCTCTTTAGCCAGATCCCGGAGATACATGCCCATGTAGAGCTGGTAAGTCTGGACACGACATGCGAGCATAGAGCCCTGGAAGCACTTCTTGCCAAGGCCATCCAGGTTACGGGCCTCCCTTCCAGGAGGCACCGAGGAGTGCATCTTCTGGCTCTTAAGACGATGCATGGCCGATTCCACTACCATGGAATGGTGTGGCAGCTGTGCCTTCTGAAAGCCAGGGCTCTTGCGGACCCGATAGATAGAATCGACCCGCTTGCTCAGGACCGGCGAGGAGGCCGGACTCTCCCACATGCGGAAGAGTAGTCGTTCCAGCATAGGAGGAACCGGCACAGTAAAGTGCTCCCTCGCGGGAGAGTCATACTGGAGGGCGTCGAGCTCTTCGGCTCGAGGCTCCTCCTCGGGATCCGCAGGGAAGGCCAAAGCCTTGGCCATATCCCTAACGAAGTCCGAGAACCGGGCATCCTCCGGGGGGGACTGCTTCCGAGGCTCGGACCCCGGTGAGTCCGATGGGACACACCGAGTCCGGAAAGAATCAGGTGACTCTTCCTCCTCAGACTCCCAGACCAACTCCGACGAGGACTCGGTGGGGTCGGCCCGGGCAGGGTGCGGCGCCAGCCGCCCCGACGTCGAGGGAGTCGGCGTCGGCGACCTCGGTCCCGAACGGGAGGCCGAGGGTGACCTCGACCGAGGATCGACTCGAGTTCTCATTGACTCGAGGATCGGCTCGGTCTCCGGGGTCGACTTGGACGTCGACGTCCCGGCGGTCGGGGCAGCGGCGCCAGCGAGGCCAGCGAGCAGTGCCCGCTGCTGGTCCATGAAGGCAGACAGTCTGCTCTCCAAGGCCGTCAACCTGAGTCCGAGCTCAGGTGACCCAGCAGCCCCCGACTCGGGCCCCGACGGCGTCGGGCCCGACGTCGGCTGTCGCGGAGGCGAGTCCAGAAGGACTACAGGACTTACCCGGGCAGGCATCTCCGACTCCAGGCGAGGTCGCTTCGGGAGATGTTCCTTCTCCAAGGACCCGGGGCGGCTGTCGGGGCTATGCGACCTGGCCCTCGCGGAGCCAGGAGCGTCCACCGACGCCGCCCTCGCGGGTTTTTCCTTCCGACGATGGTCCCCGGAGGGAGAACCCCGGTCGGAGGAGCTCCGGCGACGGTCCGAGCTGGAGCCCTTTGACACGGAGGCCTCCGACGAGGTCCGGGTACGGCTGGGGTCAGCGAAGATTCTCTCGCGCTGATGCCGCCGACTTCTCAACGCCTTCGAGGACAGTTTGCTGCAGGGCCCACAGATCAGTTCCTCATGATCCGGGCCCAAGCAGCGGAGGCAAAAGTCGTGTGTGTCGGTTAGTGACATATTTCGGTCACACCGACCACACCGCTTAAAGCCACTGGCAGCCATCGGGGGAAAAAGGGCCCCTGCGAGGTCAAAGGACCGGGCTGCCAGGGAAAACGAAAATGAAAGCTGACTAAGTCAGAAAAACCGAAAAAACGCTAGAGGACTCAAGACCGGCGTCGCGAGTCCGGGCGGGAAAACGATCGGCGTCGAACCGAAAGAAAAAAGTATAAAAGAAAGAGGAAAATCAACTTTTTCGCGGGGACAAGACGGGGACGTCTGCAGGGCTCCGCGGAAAAAAGAAGACTGGCTAAGATGGCACCTTCGGGCGGGAAGACGACCGCGCATGCGCGCTGCAATTCCCAAAGGCTTTCTTTGAAAGCTGGGGAAAATTGCTCCGCGAGGGCTCCGTCGGCGCCGACGTCACCCATAAGTGAGGACTGACTTCCTGCTTGGTCCTGGAGAAAATAATAATATTATTAAAACCCTTAAAGGAACCATAAAATAATACCTATGGGCATAGCTTAAGCAATTGTTAATAAAACCTGATGATATATTCAAAACGCCAATTTTCTCGCCAAAGGGGCGTGGTTAACACAGCCAATCAGTAAAAAGATGTAGATGTTACGTATCAAATGTATGTATGCAATGAACGATAATCTTTGACCTTAAACTAAATTAAAAAACTAATACGGGGCTAAATAGTATATTCAGAAATGAGTGTTGTAAACCCTTCCTGAAGGTTAATCAGAATGCAGAGACTGACCTAATCGTGAAGAATAAAACCAACAGTGAACTTTACAAAAAAACCTCAAACTTGATTCATTATGTTTAACCAAAATGTTTTATGCAGAAAAAACAAAAATAAGTAAACGTCAAATTGTCTTTCAATTGAAATAAAATGAAACCGAAAATAAGATGCTATTAACTCTCTCCTACAATGGCTAATGTAATACCGATATAAATGAATGATGGACTTCTGAATTGATCTCATAAAAACGAATGGACTTAATAAAAAATGTTGCCTATTACAGTCTACTTGTCAGGGAAAAAGAGAAGAAAAATCAAACAAATAGACCTGAGTGAAAATGTATACTCAAATGGCCTTGACTAAACTAACGGAACTAACGTGAAGCTTAAATGAGTATGAATACATATGAATAAAAAATTAAGAGATCAATGAAACAGTAATATGCCATTAAAATTAGCTGTAAAAATATATTCGAAGTCCTCATGCATAATTAAATAGTAATTAGATCTTACCTGCTAATTAGTGTTCCTGAAGGAACGACAGTCCAGTCCCTTTACTTCTGGGTTACGCAACCCTTCCAGCAGCTTGGAGGCTGAGCCCAACCTTTTTGGGGATGGAGCGGTATAAATACCACTGGGACCACCCACCAACTCCAGTATTCGAATGAAAAAGCAGACTTATCGAACTTCCATCCAAAAACCTCATAATGAAATATAAACTAAGTCTAAACTAATATCTCAATAATCTATCCAATAGGCATTATCAATTTCTTTTTTTTTTTTTGGAAAGTATAGGGGAAGGAGAGGAGGAATGGCAACGGACAGAGGAGGTGGCTGCTTCTATCCAACCCGGCCTTCCCCTGCACTCCCTCCCGCCGAACCGGCTCTGCGCTCGGTCCAATGCTCCTCTATGAACGTGAGGTCTTAACAGTTGCCAGAACCGGGTGGGATCAGGGACTGGACTGTCGTTCCTTCAGGAACACTAATTAGCAGGTAAGATCTAATTACTATTTCCTTATCGTCACTCCAGTCCAGTCCCTTTACTTCTGGGATGTACCAGAGCAGTTCAACCCTGGGTGGGATCCGGCATACCGGCCCGAAGAACCGCTAGACCGAAACGAGCATCCGCCCTACTCTGCACGTCCAGTCTATAGTGTTTGGTGAAGGTATGCAGCGAGGCCCAAGTCGCTGCTCTACAAATATCCAGCGGGGGAACAAGACTGTATTCCGCCCAAGAGGTCGCCTGTGCCCGAGTGGAGTGAGCCCTCAGACCCACCGGGACCTGCTTCCCCTTCAGGATGTAGGCGGAGGCAATCGCCTCTCTAATCCACCTGGAGATTGAGGCCTTGGCCGCTGCCTCACCTTTGTGCGGCCCTCCGAACTGAATGAACAGTCGGTCGGACTTTCGGAATGGTGCTGTGCGAGATAGGTACCGTTTCAAGGCTCTCTGGACGTCTAGCAGACGCAGTTTGCTATCCCTACCTTCCTGCCCCTTGGCCGAGAAGGCCGGCAGGGTGACTGTCTGGTTTACATGAAAGGGAGAGATAACCTTGGGCAAGAAGAAAGGCACTGTGCGCAGAACCACCTTGTCCTTTAGGAAGGTCAGGAAGGGAGGCTGGGCGGACAGCGCCTGCAATTCCGAAACCCTCCTGGCCGAGCAGATAGCGCCCAGGAAAACTGTCTTTAGGGATAGATCCTTTAAGGAGGCTCTCTTCACTGGCTCAAAGGGTTCTCCGACCATGGCATTCAGCACTAGGTTAAGGTCCCAAGAGGGGATGACCGCCCTCCGTTGAGGGCGTAGCCGACTAACTGCTCTTAAGAACCTGGAGACGTCCGGGTGTTCCCCTAAGGGTTTTCCACGGACCTTGCCTCTATAGCAAGCGATTGCCGCTAGCTGGACCCGCAGGGAGCTGTGCGCCAAACCCTTATCAAATCCTGCTTGCAAGAATTCCAGGACCTCTGAGACAGAGGCCGAAAGAGGTTTCCGACGATGCTCTGCACACCAGGCTTCGAATATGCGCCAAACCCTTACATAGGATAGACAGGTCGAGCGCTTCTTAGCCTTCAAAAGCGTCGAGATTACTGCTCCTGAGTAGCCTCGCTTTAGGAACCGCGCCCTCTCAATAGCCAGGCCGTAAGCGAGAATCGATCCACGTGAGGCATCCGAACCGGACCTTGCCTCAGCAGGTCCCTTTTGCAAGGGAGCCGCCAAGGAGGGTCGACGACCATCCTCACCAGATCCGCATACCAGGGGCGGCGAGGCCAATCCGGAGCTATGAGGACTACCAACCCTTGGTGAGACTCCACCCGCTGTAGAACCTTTCCGATCAGGGCCCACGGAGGGAATACATAGAGCAGGCCTTCGGAAGGCCACTTTTGTGACAGGGCATCTAAGCCCTCGGACATTCTTTCCTTCCTTCGGCTGAAGAACCTGTCTACCTTGACTGTAGAGAACCGCGCCATGAGGTCCATAACTGGGAGACCCCAACGGGCCACTATCTGGTCGAAGGTCTCCTGTTCTAGTTCCCACTCCCCGTGGTCTATCTTGCATCTGCTGAGGAAGTCGGCTGTGATGTTGTCCTCGCCCGCCACATGCTGAGCTGAAAGTGCCAGCAGTGTGGACTCCGCCCACTGGAAGAGGGCGTCCGCCTCTTTCTCCAGGGCAGGACTGCAGGTGCCTCCCTGGTGGTTGATGTAGGCCACCGCCGTGACATTGTCGGAAAGGACGCGAATTGCTTTTCCTTAGACTAAAGCCGTGAACGCCTTGAGCGCCAGGGTGACGGCCCTCAGCTCCAGTCTGTTGATGGGCCATTGTGATTCCAACGGTGTCCAACGTCCCTGGACGAACTGGTCCTCGCAGTGTGCTCCCCAGCCTAACAGGCTGGCATCCGTTGTCAATAGTAACCACTGATGAGGTTCGAGGGGCATCCCGCGGTCCAAATTCCTTGGACATCGCCACCAGTGGAGGGACTGTTTGGTCCGCGGAGCGCAAGGTAACTGCATTGCCAGAGGTTGATGCTGAGGAGACCATCGACGTAACAGCGCCCGCTGCAGCGGTCGCATGTGCGCCCTGGCCCATGGGACTACCTCTATCGCCGCCGCCATAGTTCCCAGGACCTGAAGATAATGCCACGCTGAGGGATTTCGCCTGCCGAGAAACTGCATGACTAGAAGCCTTAGCTCTCTTGATCTTGACCGAGACAGGAATACCCTGCCCCTGTGGGTGTCGAACCTTGCTCCGAGGTACTCGAGTTCCTGAGAGGGAGACATCCTGCTCTTTAGGCGATTGATGACCCACCCCAATTCTTCTAGAACCTGAACCACTCTGGCCGTTGCCGCATGACTTTCCTCTTGCGACTTCGCTCGGATCAGCCAGTCGTCCAAGTAGGGGTGCACTAATATTCCCTCCTTCCGAAGGAAGGCCGCCACTACCACCATTACCTTGGTGAACGTCCTGGGGGCCGTAGCTAGGCCGAAGGGTAGGGCCTGGAACTGAAAGTGGCCTCTTGGCACAGCGAATCTCAGGAATTGTTGATGGGACTTCCTGACCGGGATATGAAGGTAGGCTTCTGTCAAGTCGAGTGACGTTAGGAACTCCCCTTCCCTTACGGCCGCTATGACTGAGCGTAGGGTTTCCATCCGGAAGTGTGGCACCCTGAGGCAGCGGTTGACCTGTTTTAGATCCAGGATCGGTCGAAAGGAGCCTTCCTTTTTTGGTACTACGAAGTAAATCGAGTACCGACCAGAGCCGCACTGGTCTGGTGGTACAGGGACCACCGCCCCTAGCGCTATTAGGCGGGCAAGAGTCGCCTCTATTGCCGCCCTCTTTGCTGAAGAACCGCAGGGAGACTGAACAAACGCTGGAAGTATTTGTTTTGAGAATTCGAGAGCATAACCTTCTCTGATCACCTCTAGGACCCATTGGTCGGACGTGACTCGGGACCAGGCGGGAAGAAACAGCCTCAGGCGACCGCCTACCGGCTGTCCTTCCTCCTGGACCCCCGTCATCTCATTGTTGTTTTCTGGGTCCCGGAAAGGAGGAGGAGGAGGAGGCACCAAAACCCCGTCCTGCCCCCCAAAAACCTCTGAAGCCTTGTCCCTTCGAGGGAAAACGGCCCCTGGGAAAGGAGCCTGACCTGGCTGGGTGAAATCTCCACGAGTCCCTAGGCTGGGAGCGCACTGGGGCTAGAGGGCGCCCTTGCTTTGGTCTATCTTCCGGGAGTCTGCCTCCCTTAGACTCACCCAGGTCCTTAACTAGATTCTCTAAGTCCTCCCCATGGCTAGGCTTCTAATGAGGTCATACTGACTGTCCGCCAAGTAGGCCGCTCCGGATTCCACCTTAGCTGAGTTGGCCTGTATCTCGCCCGTTGAACCCTCTGCCTGGAGCTGTTGGGCCCACCGTAAACAGGCCCGAGCCACCCAAGCTCTGGACACGGAGGCCTGCAAGGCGAGAGCGCTTACATCAAAGGCTTGTTTCAGGAGCGTATCCAACTTCCTGTCTTGCGCGTCTTTTAAGGCCGAACTGCCCTCCACTGGTATCGTCGTCTTCTTAGTAACTGCTGATACCGCTGCATCCACTCTGGGAGATCTTAGCAGCTCTTTATCTGCCTCTGGGAGCGGGTATAGACGAGACATGGTCCTGACTCCCCTTAAGTTTGATTCTGGCTGGTCCCATTCTTCCTGGATCATCTGGCGCACGACCCTGTGGACAGGGAAAACGTTTTGGGATCTCCTGATGGCCTGGATTAAGGGGTCCTCCAACGCTTCTTCCTGTGATGGCGTGTCTGAGGCCACATTGAGAACTTTTAGGGACTCATTAATTAACGCCGGGAGCTCCTCACGGTGAAAGACTCTCACTATCCGTGACTGATCTTCTTCCGGGATCTCTCCTTCCTCCAGCTCCTCTTCATCCTCCTCCAAGTCTTTAACCGAGCTATCCTCCTCCTGAGTATCCTGGGATAGAGATGTTAGGAGCTCTTCGCCGCCCAGACGTCGGCGCTTAGCAGGGATACCGGCTTCCTGATTGGTAGCCCCGAGGGCTCTAGCTGATTTGTCCTCTGCTGGCGGGGCAACCTCTTCTGCCCCCAGGCCCTGATTACGTAGGCAGTAGGCCTTATGGAGCAAGAGGATGAAGTCAGGAGAGAAAAAATCTCCGGACCCCCCAGCACTAGAGTGGGGGGAGGGTAGAGGCAGAGGGGGCATAGGCAGGTCCGTAGGAGTGGAGATAGGAAACTGGGACCCCCCTTCCCCTTCCAGAGGGTCTCCTGATCCCTGGGAGGGCTGCGACATGGCCAGGTTAATCTCCTGTTCCACTGATGCGGCCTCCGCAGCACAGCTCCTGCAGATTCCTGTCTCTGCGGAGGTGCCCCTGCACGTTCCACAGGAAGGGCAGCGTGGCTTGGATGCCATGGGCAAGAGCCGAGGCTTCCCTTTCAGAGCAGCCGAACTAAGGCAATATATCCCCTGAGAAAGAGCAGAGACCTTTATAATGCTTCCCTAATAGGGACCAATCCAAGGAAAGTGAAGATTAAAATAAACAAGAAACCAAACTTAAAATAAGATAAAATTAATCTGAATTAAAATTAAATTAAATTAAATTAAATTGAACTGAGCAGACATTATGTGCAACAAACACCCCTGCCCAAAATGAACTCAGTACTTGCAGTTAGAAGCTTCTCTGTTGCCTGTGCAGAGGCCCGACTCAGCGATCTCGGGCCGTTGGCTCCACACGTGGTAGGCCTCAACCACGTGGAGCCCGACCTGGAGGACCGCGAATGTGCCTTCGCGTCGCTGGAAGAGAGGAGTCAAGGCAGGGAACACTCTCCAGCACCGGTACCGGCTTCCTCCCGCTGCCGCTTTAAGGCCTCCGTCGGCTGACTGCAATCGCGGCTCTGGGGCTCGACTCCGCGTCCCTTCGCTCCGGAGCGGGACAGGCCGGAGGAGGTTAGTCGCGGCGTGCCTCCAGTGCTCAGCCACCGGGGGGGGCTTCGGCACGAGGCAGAGCAGGTCTCCGCAGAGATGATGCAGGGTAAGGTCGGGTCAGCTGCAAGAGGAATGCTGACTAGTCCTCCTCGCTGCTGCCGGTAAGACTCTCCTCCGATGTCCGGCCCGGGGAGGGGTGGGGGAGGGAGAGAGAGGGCAGGAGAGAATTAAAGCTACAGAGCCAAGTAATTACAAATGACTCAATCCACAGGAAAGGAACTTAAAGGAATTTAAAAGAACTTAAAAGAATTTAAAAGAATTAAAATTTAAAGAAGGGAGACTCCAGTAAGCCCTAGGCTTACGGAACCCTCCAGCTGCTTGGAGGCTGAGAATACTGGAGTTGGTGGGTGGTCCCAGTGGTATTTATACCGGTCCATCCCCAAAAAGGTTGGGCTCAGCCTCCAAGCTGCTGGAAGGGTTGCGTAACCCAGAAGTAAAGGGACTGGACTGGAGTGACGATAAGGAAATGAGGTTCTTGCAATTAAAATATATTCGAAGTCCTCATGCATAATGAGAGGTTCTTGCAATTAAAAAACTGTGAAATTACAAGAACACTGACAGATCAACCTCTTGGTTGAGACCATTCGGTTCTAAACTATTGAACTCATATATAAATCGCTGCTCTAACTTGAGGAGAGTCTTATCTACATCTCCTCCTCTCCAATGGGGGAGCACTGCTTTAAGGACAACATATTTCAAATCTTTTATAGTATGTTTCATTTTAAGCCAATGAGCAACAAGTGGACAGTCTGGAACTTCTCTCTGAAGACAGCTCCTATGTTCTATGATACGTGTACGTATTTGACGTTTAGTTTTCCCAATGTAAACCAAGTTGCAAGGGCATAAAATCAAATAAATAACATTTTCGGTTTTACAATTAGAAAAAGTATGAATATAAACCTTATGATGTGTAACTGGATGAACAAAAAAATCTTTTGCTAAAATAGTATGCGAACATACAGAACAATTACCACATTTGTAATGGCCCTTAATTGTTGGTGAAGGCTTGTGGTATGTTACAGCAGATGGCACAAGAATGTTAGCCAAATTTGGGTTGCGCTTATAGGCTATCATAATTTTTTTAGCGGCAAAGGTGGGCAAAGTGGTTAGTAAATACCATTCTTGTTTCAATATTTTAGTGATCTCACTAGAGTAATTGGAAAAGGTTAGAGGGTAGACAATGTGATCTGTCTGCTTAATACGAGCCTTTTTCTTAAGAAGAGAAGTGTGATCTATAGTGCATGCTTTAAAAAAAGCCTTCTTTATGCATTTTTTAGGATAACCTCTCTGGCGAAATCTATGATGCATGTCAGCCGCATGCCTCTCAAAATCTAGATCATTGGTGCAAAGCCTTCTAATTCTGAAAAATTGACTGGTTGGTAGATTGTACTTTAAGGATGTATTATGAAAACTATCATATTGTAATAAAGTGTTACGGTCAGTAGGTTTTGCGATATAAATCTGTAACAAAACAATCATGGCATTTTTTTATCAAAATGTCCAAATAAGCTATCTGTTCCATGCTATATTGGCCTTCAAATTGCAAATTGGGATCTTGGCCATTAAGCCATTGGAAAAAGAGTTGTAAATCAGTTTCTGTCCCATCCCAAATCATTAGCACATCGTCAATGTGTCTCTTCCACAGTCGTATGTGCATTTTGTATGGATTAAGACCCAAAAACTCTTTCTCAAAATTAGCTACATATAAATTAGCGACGTCTGGCGCCATGGAGAACCCCATGGCAACCCCTTTCACCTGTTTATAAAAAAACCCTTTAAAAGAAAAATAGTTTTCAGTCATTGCCAAGGAAGCAAGCTGAGTGAGGTAGAAGGTAGGAATGCGTGTATGTTTTTCCCTTTGTATCAGTGTATTAGTTAATACTTCTAGCGCAATAAGATCAATTCAACGGCACTCCGGTGCACAGTTAATGAGTAAGATGTCTACATTTGCAGTGTTTTGGATTTGAATTAGCCCCTTTCTGCCCTGCGTCTATCCTTGTGGTGTCTTTTAAATGTTTTTTTAATGGTTCTTTCATTGTTTTTTAATCAGTTTTCTTGGTTTTAACTACTTTATTATGGTTCTGATTTATTATGGTTCCTATATATATGTGTTTTCTTAAATGCCATATGTAAATGTATTAAGTTATGTGCTTGATTTTACCTTTACATTGTATTTTTATGTATTTATACATTAATGTTATGTTTTTTGATATGTGCTGTTTTTAATATATGGTGTTTTCCTATTATTTTTATTTATAAAAGTACCCCTCCCCCCGAAGAAGGCGTCAGCCGAAACGCGTTGGGGACTCCAATAAAGCACCCTTTTAAGCAACTGTGTTCATCTCTTGCTCTTGCTTGTTGTGCACCCAAGATTAGTCTGCAGGAGCTCTGCTCTCCTTGTGCCTTAGATTCCCAAAAGTATACAGATTCCATGCTGCTTGCCCCATGTATAAGCAGTGGAATTGCCCGGTCCTCTTTAATAATGGTTTATGGACTTTTCCTTCAGGAACTTGTACAAATCTGTTTTAAATCCAGCTACACTAACAGCTTTTGCTACTACCTCTGGAAATGAATTGCAGAGTTTGATTATGCGTTGAGACAAAAAAATATTTCTCCAATTAGTCTTAAATAGATTGTAGTTTCATTGTAGGTCCCCTAGTCTTTCTGTTTTTTGAAGGAATAAACAACGGATCTATATTTACCTGTGCACTTCATTATTTTATAGACTTCTATCATATCTCCCCTCAGCCATCTCTTTTCCAAGTTGAAAAGCCCTAACCTTTTAAGCCTCTCATAGTAGGAATATCCTTCCATCCCCTTTACCTTTTTTGTTGCTCTTCTTTGTACATTTTCTAATTCTGCTATATATTTTTAAAGATATGGTGACCAGAATTACCCAGAATATTCAAGGTGTGGTCGCACCATGAAGCAATACAGAGGGATTGTAATATCCTTGGATTTATTCTCCATTCCTTTCCTTATGATTCCTAGCATTCTATTTGCTTTCTTGGCTGCTGCTGCACACTGGGCAGAGGGTTTCAACGTATTATCCACAATGTATATAGCTTTGTCCACAATGTATATAGCTTCACATCAAAATCAACCACACTTTCTCACACAGCACACTGTGACGAATCACCCACTGCATGCTACTGACAACACCTATTTCATTGATTGTTTGCTGTGCCAACCGCTTTGATTTCATGAGAAAGCGGTATACCAAATCCGTTTAAATAAATAAAATAAAATAAATAAACACCTAAATCCTTTTCCTGGGTGGTGGGTCCTAATGTGGAATCTTGCATCATGTAACCATAATTTGTTCTTCCTTAAGTGCATAACTTTACACTTGTCCACATTAAATTTCATCTGCCATTTGAACGCTCTGTCTCCCAATTTTTCAAGGTCCTCCTGCATTTTTTTACTATCTTCTTCTATTTTAACAACTTTCAATAATTTTGTGTCATTTGTAAATTTCATCACCTCTCATTATTCCCATTTCCAGGTGTTTGTAAGTATGTTAAAAAGCAGCAGGCCCAGCACACATCCCTATGGAACTCCACTATTCACCTTTCTCCATTGAAAAAATTGGCCATTTAGCCTTACTCTGTGTTTTCTATCTTTTAACCAGTTTCTAATCCACAATAATACACTGCCTCCTATCTAATGACTTTTTAATTTCCTCAAGAGTCTCTCATGAGGGATCTTGTCAAAGGCTTTCTGAAAACCAGATACACTATATCAAGTGGCTCATCTTTATCTACATGTTTACTCTCACCTTTTTTGATCTCAATATGTTTTTTTACCAATTTTTCCACCATGTCAAGTTTAATCCCATTACATTTATTTTTTGGAGAGCTAATTTGCCCCAAACACACAGATAGACAGACAAACAGACATTTCTTGACCCTTTTGTATAATTCTTTCCTACTTCTGCTAGGTTGGAAAAATAATTAAAAGAAAACAGTAAACGAAAATAAGGTGATACATTTTAATTGGAGTAACTTAATACATTTTTTGACTAACTTTCAAATGTTAAAATCTTCTTTCTCATGTTGGGACAATATGAACAAAAGATGGCAAATACCAGAATACATATGTGAAACACATGAAGTATTCCAGTAATAGTCTGAAGGGAAAAAGGGATGTTTGTGGGGAGTCGGGGTCAGTGAAAGAAATGTAGATATTTGTGAGCATTTTATATAAAATGCACATACATTGTGTCTCAGCTATGCTTTGTCCAAACTCCTCTCCTGAACAGACACCAAGGTTGGTTAAATTAGATGTGCTCTTGAGATAACATGTAAGTTTATGCCTGGCATGCTGAGGTGAGGTGTGTGGATGCAGCATGGGCAGAGTCGCAGTTTATGCACATATTTTATATGCCAGCTCTCGAGAAGGCATAATGTCCGGGCCTTCAAACTAGCTGCAATTTCTGCAGGATATGTACTAATAGTTTATAAAGACACTTCAGCCCCTCAGTGCCTTTATAAAATAGGTGCCCTCCTGCTTTATAAACCTTGTCACCCTGTAATAAAATACCCTACCTAGGAAATAATTTTATAATTGGGCACCTTAAGGCCTTATTTTGAGTCTGACAGACAGGAAGGTGCCTATTTCTCTTTATATAATATTAGTGCAAATCACAACACAAATTGCTTCTAGACTGCAGGTGCAGACATTATGACTTCTTGAGAGTAGGTGTGAATGTCAGCGCGTACTTCGTGACTCCGCCCATGCTCTGCCCAAACCCCGCCTCTGTGCATGTCTGTTGTAAAACTAAACAGTGGCTTGCACTGCGTGCTCTTTTACACCCAACTGAAATGGCATTCTGAGGTACAAATACTTTATAAAACTACACTCCATGGGGCTTGTTTTCAATGGAGCCGCGGCTCTGATAACGATCGGAAACCGCTACCGCGGCTTTGTAAACAAGCCCCCATGTGTTTAATTACCACATAAATATAAAGTGTGTATGTGTTATGGGAGACAGGGTGGCAGAGGGACTGTGTATAGCAGACACTTACTTACTATGAACTAGACTGATATCAAAACGCTTTTCACACAGGCTCCCGAACACCTGTCACATGGCATTGTCTTATGCATATTTTACATCCTATAGGCAAATGTCTCCTTTGTGGTTGTGACTACCAGTGTGTAACAGGCTGATGTAGGCTTACCTGCGGGATGCAGCCTTGTCTTGCAATTTGTCATGATATGTCATTCCTCTCAATGCAACTGTTTCCCATAGTCACAGTCCTTCCTAGAGATGATCCCACTGTCTGATATTAAAAGAAGAAACAAAAAGGAGAATTTTATTAGACAGGCCTCAAGTTGCACAGAATTGTACCTTAGAAATATTTACTGTTAAAAACGTATTTGCAGACCTTGATGAATAAAATTAATCGCATACCAGAATGGTAACATTTGTTAGCAAACAGGACTAACACTAGCCACAGTTCTTAAGAGTCAGGGAAGAAAAAGATTTTAGAATCTTTTCGTCATTGTTTATTTTTGTTTTTATTTATTTTTGCATATTTTTTTACATAAAAATATAGGATATGCCATGCTGGGTCAGACCACGGACCATCAAGCCCAATATCCTTCTTCCAACAGTGGCCAATCCAGGTCACAACTACCTGACAGGTTCCCAAAATGGCACACAGGTTCCACAATGCTTGTCCTGGGGTAAGCAGTGGATTTCCCGGGTCCTCTTTAATAATGGTTTATGGACCTTTCCTCCAGGAACTTGTCCAAACCTTTTTTTAAACTCAGCTACACTAACAGCTTTTACTATATCCTCTGGTAAAGAATTCCAGAATTTGATTACGCGTTGAGTGAAAAATATTTTCTCTTATTACTCTTAAATGGGTGACATTGTAGCTTCATTACCTATCCCATAGTCTTTCTACTTTTTGATAGAGTGAACAACCTTGCTTCATTTACCCTTCCACTCCATTCATTAATTTATAGACCTCTATCATATCTTTCCTCAATTGACTCTTTTCCAAGTTGAACCCTAACCTTTTAATCCTTTCCTCATAGGGGTATCCTTCCATCCCCTTTACCATTTTGGTGGCTTTTCTCTGTACCTTTTCTAATTCCACTATATCCTTTTTTTATATTAAGTCTTTCTATTTAATACAACAGAAACATATACAAAGAAATATGCGAAATACATCAAAGAAGGAAAAACAAGGGGAACCATATCCCCAAAGGATTACCAAACAGAAAAAATATGTACTGCAAATAGACCACATCCAGGAGTGCAGAGGGCAACAATGACCTAGGGCAAATTACTTTATCAAGCTCTAAATTCTCAAATCCCAATAACAAAACAAAATCACATACAAAACAAAATCACATATAATAAGAAAACTACCCATTAGGTACCACTACGTACCCCATCTTCCCTGCTCTTCAAAAAACCCTCTGTTCAGGGTCCGTATAAACATAACGGACACCCAACAGAGATACCACACATTTGCAAGGAAATCTTAAATAAAAAGTAGCTCCCAGTGCTATCACACGGGGTTTTAACTGAAGGAAACTCTTACATCGAATTTGAGTGGCCGTAGCCACATCTGGAAAAACCTGAACCAACTGACCACAAAATAAAACAGTTTTATACTTAAAATATAACTTCATAACCTGAGATTTCTCAATATCAGTAGCAAAAGAAACTACCAAAGTGGCCCTCCCAGGAATATCATACACTGACTGCTCCAAAAATTGGGACAAATCAATGGAAACTGGAGAGGACCCCGCTGGTATATTAGCCGGCTTATCCGGCAAATAATATAAGTTAGTAACTTGCATCTTTTCCACATCTTCCATTTTTAAACATTCCTTAAAGTATTTCCACAGCAAAATTAATGGTGAAAGATAATGAGTTTTAGGAAAATTAAGAAATCTTAAATTTTTACTACATATGACATTCTCCAACAGTTCAAGCCGCCCATGTAAAAGTAGGGCATCTCTCATCCCTGCCAAACTGGCTGCCTGAACATTGGAGAACTGACGATCCAATCTAGATAATCCATTGCTAAGTTGAGCAAGGACCGCATCCTGTTGCTCAAACTTAGCAACAACCTCTTTAGAGAAACTGGCTGTCTGATCAAAAACAGTTTTAAGATACTGATTTGTCTGAGCAAATATTCACTAAAGTAACAGAGGCAGGAACAGATCCCAGCGAAGACTGAGGAGCTAAAGAAACATCAAAATGCAAACATGATGGCATAGGCACCGAAGATACATCAGAAGGGGGAGAGACAGAGGGATTAAACTCTGGGATAACCAGTCCCAAAGTCTGCTCCCTCTCACCCAGTGGCTCCAGGGCAGCTAAAGACTGTGGAGGTGGAGTTCGAGCAATGGGGCTTAAAGTAGCCCCCAACTCAGAGGGTGAAGATAGCTGCGTGGGAGAACGTGCCTGGATTGTTACAATAGAAGAATAAACATGTCTATCCATAGGGCCCACGATTTTACTCACAGTTGCTGAACTCCCAGAAGACACCTGCCCCTTGTTCTTCCTTTAATGTGGCATCTCTCCAAGTCAGCTTCCTAAAACCGAACTAACAACAAAGGGACAAGTCCCTTTGTTTCGTGTCCCTTCGTTGAAATGTCCATGGCTGCACAAAAAAAGCCTTGGATTTTAAAGAGGAGGCACAGGCAGATGACACCAGCAAATGGGCAGAGCCACAACCCTCACACCGATCTCCAGGCCTCAGGCAGGCTAGGCCGACACCCACTGCTCAGCTGCACCATCCTCAGGCTCCAGGCAGGCACCCTCTACTCCCAACAGCACCGGGAGAAGCCCCAGTTTTAAAAAGGAGGCGCAGGCAGATGACACCAGCAAATGGGCGGAGCCGCAACTCTCACATCGATCTCCAGGCCTCAAGCAGGCTAGGCCGACACCCACTGCTCAGCTGCAACGTCCTCAGGCTACAGGTAAGCACCCTCTACTCCCCCACTATATCCTTTTTAAGATATGACAACCAGAATTAAATACAATATTCAAGGTGCGGTCACAGAGGCATTATAATACCCTGGTTTTATTCTCCATTCCTTTCCTTATGATTTCTAGCATTCTATTTGCTTTCCTGGCAGTGGTTGCACACTGGGCAGAGGGTGTCAACGTACTATCCACGACAACGCCTAATTCCTTTTCCTGGGTGGTGGTTCCTAATGTGGAACCTTGCAATCATCCTCCACATTTCTCAGACAATCTTCCAGCTAGTCAGAGTTGTTGGCAACATATTTCATGCAAAAGACGAGCCCACCATTGGGTCCAAATCTTAAAGTATCATCTTCCATCGCGTCATCCACCTCAATCAGCTCTCGTATATCTGCCATGACAGAACAGTCAAAACGTTCCATTGCAGGGTCCAGATTGACAACTTGTACAGAGTAGTTGAAGGCTTCACAGTGTTGGACAATGGTAGAACGAGTAAGTGCTCTTCCTACTGCCCACCAGACCCATTACCAGTTGCCCCTACCATGGCGTTGCTGAAGCCTACCACTCGTGCGTACCTCTGCATTTCCCTAGCACTTCTGGTATTATGGGAACTTGCATCGGCTGCCAAAGAATGCTAGAGAGCTCAAACCATGCAAGGTGAACATGTGACGCTCACGGAACCTCCCGGAATGGTCCACAGAGCATGCTCAGACACACATGGATGGTGCATACCCTTGGCCACCAGAGAGGCCCCGCGCTCTCTGCTTTTGTTGTTGTTGCTACTGCTGTGCTGCTTTCATGGCTGAGTAGATGCAGCAGTAGCAGCAGTGACTGGAGGGAAAAGGGATCATCTGAATTTTTTCAGTTCAGCAGGTAGCGCAGGGCCTGTACCGGCGCTGGGCCATATTTGGGCAGCATGCCTGAACGTACCTAGAGCCAACCTGATTACCCCAGTCTCTCTCTTCTGCTTTCTTTGTGTCTTCTGCTAACTCTCCATCGTCTGCTGTCCATTTGTCCTTTCTTCTCTCTTCTATTTTTTCCATTCTCTCTCTACATCTGCCTCTGATATATTGATCTTTCCCTTTTTTCTCTTTCCCCCATTTCTTTTACTCCTTCATCCATTCAAATTTCACCCCCCCATCCCCTTTTGACTTTTCATCTATCAATTTCCCATCTACTCCTGTAACCTCCAACCCAGCCCATCTCCCCAACCCTTCCATTTCCCGACTCACTCCTTTGCTAGCTTCATATGTTACTGTTTTTCACCCACTACACATTACTACATTTCCACCCACTGAAATCACCACCCTCCTCTCACTCATCTCCTTGCCAACTTCCCATGGCCTCTCTCACATAGTTCCACCATGTCCATCATCCCTCTCTCTCACCACCCCAATTAAGTATCTCCCAATCTCCTCATCCTTCCCTTATAACCCCAAGGTGCAGCATCTCCCTCTTTCTCTTCCAACTCCCCAGCCTCTTTTTCTCTCCCCCCCCCCCCCTCCACAGACAGCAGCTGTCTCCTTCTACTTCTGCATAACCTCCTCCTCCTCTAGTGGTCTGGCATCTCTTCTGTCTCCTCTCCCAGCCCAGCATCTTCTTTCTCTCCCCCTGTTCCCTCCCCTCCCCTAGTCCAATATACCCTTTCTCTCTCATAATCCAAAATCTCCTTCTTTATCTCCCCACCATTCCAGTATATCCCTTCTCTCTCTCATAACCCAAGATCTCCCTTTTTCTTTTTCTCTCTCTCTCTGTCCCTCCTCTCCCCTCCCCCATGGCAAAAATATTGTGTGGCGCTATCCCAAACTTCATCTTTGTCTGAGTCAACATGCAGCAGCCAGTGCTGCCTGGAGTATTCACTTCCAGTGCACAGTTCAATGGCCCTGCACACTGGAAGTGAATGTACAGGCAGCACTGGCTGCTGTTGTTGACTCAGAGAAAGAAAAACGAAGCTGGGGATAGTGCCGCACGATGCTGCAATCTTTCTGCTGCCAGAGCTGCATGAAAAGTGAGTTGTGCCAGCGCTGGTCCTGCCATCTGAGTCCCCACTTACTCTCCCAATACCTTATAATCTTAGAGTCTGCCTTCTTCTTTTCTCCCACCCAATTTTAACATCTCCATCTTAGTCCCTGCTCTCCACAATCTTCCTGTCCCCAGAACCTACCTTCCTCCCTCCTACATCCCTTCCTGAGACCCACCCAGCTACTTCCTTCTCTGATATCTATTATCTCTGCCTTTCTTCCTCCTTACTGCAGCATCCATTCTTATGCCCTTCCCTTTCAACCTTGCCCTTTGTAGGTCCTTGTTTCTTCCTTCCATACAAAATATCTGTTCCCCTCTCCATCCTCAAACCCCCCCCCCCCCCCAGCTTCTGCCTCTTTTTCTCCACCCTGATCACAGCATCTGCCCCCTTTCAGCCCCCAGCAAAAGCGTTACTCCCTTCCAGTCCTCCCCCAGCATCAGCTTCCTTCCAGTTCTAGCCCCTCCAAGGATCAGCTCTCTTCCAATCCCCTCATTCCCCAGTAGCAGCCTATTTCCATTCCTAGCTCCCCAGCCTCAGTCCTCCTCCAATCCCATACCCTCCCAGCATCATTTCCTTCCAGTCTCAGTTCCCCCATCCCCCAGCATCAGCCCCTTTCCAGTCCTAGTCCCCCAGTATCAGTCCTCCTCTAGTCCCAGTCCCACCCAGCATCATTTCCCTTCCAGTCTCCCCAGTGCCAGTCCACCCCTCCCAGCTTTAGACCCAGCCAGTCACTCTCTCTCCCCCTCTTACCTGATGAAGTCCACATTACACAGCTGTGGGAACGTTTTCCTTTGCTCTCACGGCTGTGCTCAGCTGCAGCTGCAGCACTGCCAATCTCTAAAAGTGAAACAGGGGCGCTTCTGTCTAGTGCGAGAAATGAGAAGTGCCTCTTTTTCACTTTTAGAGATCAGTGGTGCCGCGGCTGCAGCTGAGCACAGCCATGGGAATGAAGGAAAATGCTCCCGTGGCTGTGAATAGGTGAGCCGGTGAACAGGCTTCAGGTTTCACTGGCTCACCTCTTGAGCCAGCCAGGCATGGGGCCTGCTTGGGAGCAGGGCCATGTGCAGGTAACATGCCTAGGCCAGCCCTGAATATTGCCCCCAACTGCCACACCACCCTGCAAACTGCCTCATCCTCAAAAATATATCCCCACAACTGCCCTATCACACTAACTGTCCCCACTCCAAAAACAATGTCCTGTATTTATTTATTTAACATTTCTTATATACCGCTTTCATGATACCAAGGTGGTTTACATTGAACAAATTAAAATTACATTGAACAGGGCACTATAACTTGGAGATAACTATTTTACAGGGAACATGGGCAATGGAGAGTTAAGTGGCTTGCCCAAGACCACAAGGAGCACCTGTGGGACTAGAAAGCCCAGTCCTTCTGGCCCAAGGTTGGTGTCCTCTAGTGGGATTTGAACCCCTGACCTTCCAGCCTGAGGTAACTTGCCCCAACCACTAGGCCACTCCTCCCTCCCTGTAATTGCCTCACTGCCCTGCAAACTGCTTCATCCCAAAAACTACACCCCTTGAACTGTCCCACCACCCTACAAACTTCTTCATCCCTAAAAAAATCTCCTGCAACTTCTCCGCCTCCCTATCAATACCCCACTCCTTAAAATTACCCTGTATAACTGCCACGTCCCAAAATCTACCATACCACAACTGCTGTACCCCTAGAAACTACTTCCTTACAACTGCTCTACCACCCTCAAACTGCCCCACACCTAATCAATATAGCGTAGTTACTCACCTGTAACACGTGTTCTCCAGGAGCAGCAGGAATCAGTCCTCACATATGGGTGACGTCGGCGCCGACGGAGCCCTCGCAGAGCAATTTTCCCCAGCTTTCAAAGAAAGCCTTTGGGAATTGCAGCGCGCATGCGCAGTCCTCTTCCCGCCCAAGGGTGCCATCTTGCTCAGTCAGATGGCATAGCTAAAAGACAGCAAAAATTAGCAAAAACGAAAGCATATAACTGCAACTCCAAGGGGAGGAGGGAGGGTTGTGAGGACTGATTCCTGCTGCTCCTGGAGAACACCTGTTACAGGTGAGTAACTACGCTTTCTCCAGGACCAAGCAGGAAGTCAGTCCTCACATATGGGACTCCCAAGCTTAAGGCTACCGGAGACCCTAAGCACAAAAATGAGCTCCCTCAAGGTCAGTAGCACAGAAGGAAGGAATCTCCTCTGAATATGTCTCCAACCGGTAGCCCAACATCCGGGACGGAGGGTAGGAGTTGCCTATATCTCGAAGAGATTACGGAGGACTGCCTGTCCGAAAGCACTGTCCCTGCGGGACTCCCTCTCCAGGCAGTAATGGGCTGCAAAAGTCTGGCTTGAAGACCAAGTAGCGGCCCGGCAGATGTCTGCCAATGGAATAGAGCGGAGGTAAGCTACCGACGTAGCCTTCGCCCGAACACGATGAGCTGTGACTCTTCCTTCCAGCACGAGGCCCGCTGCCTCGTAAGCCCAAGCGATACAGTCCGCAATCCAGATGGACAGAGTACGCTTGGAGTCAGGGAGCCCCAACTTGTTGGGGTCATAAGACACGAAGAGCTGAACAGCCTTTCGGTGCTCCCACGTACGGTCAAGGTAGAAGGTCAACGCCCTTCTACAGTCCAGGGTATGCAGGACCATTTCAGCTTGGCTGGAGTGTGGCCTGGGAAAGTAGGTCGGAAGCACCACCTCCTGGTTGATGTGAAAAGGGGAAACCACTTTGGGAAGAAATTTAGGGTGAGTCCGTAGGACTACCCGGTTCTTGTAGAACCTAGTGTAAGGAGGATCAGAAACCAGGGCCTGCAGCTCACTAACGCGTCTAGCAGAAGTGAGGGCTACCAAGAACAAGGTTTTCCAGGAAAGAAAACGTAGCGGACAGGTAGCCATAGGCTCAAAAGGCGGACAGGTAATCCGCTGCAACACCACATTAAGATCCCAGTCCGTGGCTGGCGGGCGCAAAGGTGGCTTAAGAAGAAGGAGGCCTCTGAGAAACCGAGCCACCAGAGGGTGGCTGGAAAGAGGTCTACCATCCACCGGCAGGTGATGCGCAGAAAGAGCACTGAGGTGGACCTTTACCGAGTTGGACTTTAGTCCAAGGTTGGAGAGAGAGCAAGTAGTGCAAGACCACTGATGCTGAACAGGAGAAAGGATCTTGAGACTGCTGAGTACACCAGACGGAGAACCGACGCCACTTGAGAGCGTAGGTCTTGCGGGTGGAGGGCCTCCTGGAGGCCAAGACGACCTCCTCCACATCTGGAGGTAGCTGCAGAGGAGCAAGGACTACCCTTTCAGCAGCCAGGCCATCAGATGAAGGGACCGGAGATTGGGGTGTAGGAGAGTCCCCTGATCCTGCGACAGGAGGTCGGGCTGAAATCCCAGTGGAAGAGGAGTGTCTACCGCTAGCTGCATCAGAAGCAGGAACCAAGGTTGTCTCGGCCACCGGGGAGCCACCAGGATCATCGATGCTTTGTCTCTGAGAACCTTGAAGAGCGTCCGAGACACCAGTGGCATGGGAGGAAAGGCATACAAGAGGCCGGTGGACCATGGAATTAGAAAAGCATCCGCCGCTACCCGGAGAGGATGCGGCTGTCGAGAGCAGAACCTGGGCAGTTGCCGGTTCAGAGGACTGGCAAACAGATCCATGGTGGGGAGGCCCCACTTGAGAAAGATCCGCTGAACCACCAGCGGATCCAACCTCCACTCGTGTGGCTGGAGGATCCTGCTGAGCTTGTCGGCCAGGTAATTTTCTTGACCTGGGAGATAGACAGCCTTGAGGATGAGGCCGTGGTGGACTGCCCAAGAGCATAGTTTTTGGGCCTCCTGACAGAGAAGGAAGGAGCCTGTTCCGCCTTGTTTGTTCACATAGAACATTGCCACCTGATTGTCTGTCTGTATCAGCACCGGCTGGTGAGAAACCAGGTGAGAGAATGCTTTGAGCGCTAGGCGGATGGCTCTGAGCTCCAGGAAGTTTATCTGCTGAGCAGACTCCCAAGGAGTCCAGAGGCCTTGAGTACATGTCCCTTGGCAATGTGCTCCCCAACCCAGGAGAGAAGCATCGGTTGTCAGGACCTGAGAAGCGTAGGGGGCTGAAAAGTCACTCCTAGTACCAGGTTTGGCAGATGAAGCCACCATTGTAGAGAAGAGACCAGCTAGTCGGAGATCCGTACGGAGTCCGCTAGGCTCCCGGTGGCCTGATGCCATTGATTGCGAAGGCACCACTGAGCAGGACGCATGTTCAGTCGGGCATTGGGGGTCACATGGACCGTGGAAGCCATATGGCTGAGCAGTCGCAGAAAATGCCTGGCTGAGACCAGCGCATTGCTGTGAAAGTGGCCGGCGAGATCCATGAGCCGCTTGGCCCTGTCCAGAGGGAGGAAGGCCCGCGCCTGAAGTGTGTCCAACCGGGCGCCGATGAACTCGAGATTTTGAGAGGGGAGCAAAGTGGACTTTGTGAAGTTTATGACAAAACCCAAGTGCTGGAGCAGAGCCACAGTGCGCTGAGTGGCGTGAGTGGCCTCCTGGGAAGATTGGGCTCTGATGAGCCAGTCGTCCAGGTATGGGAACACAAACAGACCTTGAAGTCTCAGATAAGCCGCCACCACTGCGAGGCATTTGGTGAACACCCTGGGTGCGGAGGATAGGCCAAAGGGCAGCACTCTGTACTGGTAATGATTTCCTCCCACAACAAATCTGAGATATTGTCTGTGGTCCGGATGAATGAGGATATGAGTATATGCATCTTTCAAATCCAAGGAGCATAGCCAGTCTCCCTGCTGGAGGTAGGGCAGCAGGATTCCAAGGGTAAGCATCTTGAACTTTTCCTTTGCAAGGAACTTGTTGAGGTTTCGCAAGTCCAGGATGGGTCTGAGGCCTCCTGTTCTTTTTGGAATCAGGAAGTACCTGGAGTAAAACCCTTGACCCTTCAGGTGGTGGGGCACCGGTTCCACGGCTTGTTCCTGAACGAGACTTGCTAACTCCTGAAGGAGTAAGTCCCTGTGCAAAGGCAGTCTGGGAGGCTCCCCTGGAAAGTAGGAGGGAGGTACCTGGTGAAAGTGAAGAAGATAGCCCTTTTGAACTATGTGAAGTACCTAGGTATCTGTGGTGATGTTGGACCACCTTTGGGCAAAGTGGACCAGCCGGCCTCCTGTGCTGAGAGAAACCAGCTGAGGGGGAGAGGCTATGCTGAGGAAGTCAAAAACCCCCACCCTGCTGAGCAGGGCCGGTGGTGCAGGCTTGGGGGCTTGCTGCCTACGGGACCCATTACCCCGTCCCTTGGCCTGCTTTCCCTGTGGGGGAGCTGCTGAGGCCTGATACTGAGGGTAGTATTTATAGGCAGCACCTTTCCTCGGGTAAAAGGGCTTTTTCCCAGAGGCCTTCTTCTTTTGAGAAGGGGCAAAGATCTTCCTCGAGAGACGAGTCCTGGTGAGAGTCTCCGTCTCGATTTGTGCAGCCTTCTCATCCATGGGCTTGCCAAAGAGGTTATCACCTCGGCAGGGGACATCGACCAACTTGTCCTGTACCCAGGGCTCGAGGTCGGACGTCTGAAGCCAAGCCTGGCGGCGTCCACCAATGCCGGCCGCAGCTACTCGAGCCGACGCCTCAAAACCATCGTAGGCTGCTCGAGAGATAAACTTGGAGCACTCTCGAATACCAGTAGACAAGGATTGGAACCTCTGCAAAGGTTCGTCGGAGAGACCAGCAGAGAACCCGGCTATTTCCTTAGCCAGGTCTCTGAGATACATGCCCATGTAGAGCTGGTAGGTCCGGACTCGACAAGCAAGCATAGAGCCCTGGAAGCACTTCCTACCGAGGGCATCCAGGCTTCGGGCTTCCCTACCAGGGGGCACCGAGGAGTGCATTTTTTGACTCTTTAGTCTATGCATGGCCAATTCCACCACCATGGAATGGTGCGGTAGTTGTGCCTTCTGGAAGCCGGGGCTCTTGCGGACTCGATAAATGGAATCGACCCGCTTGCTTAACACCGGCGACGATGCCGGGCTCTCCCACATGCGGAAGAGAAGTCGTTCCAGCATCGGAGGAACCAGTACAATAAAGGCCTCCTTCGGGGGAGAGTCATATTGGAGGGCATCGAGTTCTTCGACTCGAGGTTCCTCCTCGGGATCCGCGGGGAAGGCCAAGGCCTTGGCCATATCCCTCACGAAGTCCGAGAACCGGGTATCCTCCGGGGGGGACCGTCTCCGCGGTTCGGACTCGGGGGAGTCCGAAGGGACACACCGAGTCCGAAAGGAACCAGGTGACTCTTCGTCCTCAGATTCCGAGGCCGACTCCTCGGAGGAGGAGTCGATCGGCTCTGGTCGGGCGGGCACCGATGCTATCCGCTCCGACGCCGAGGGAGTCGGCGTCGACGACCTCGGTCCCGAATGGGAGGCTGAAGGAGACCTCGACCGAGGATCGACTCGAGCCCTCATGGACTCGAGGATCGGCTCGGTCTCCGGGATCGATTTGGAGGTCGACGTCCCGGCGGTCAGGGCAGAAGCACCGGCGAGGCCAGCGATCAATACCCGCTGCTGGTCCAAGAAGGCAGTCAGACTGCTCTCCAAGGCCGTCAACCTGAGTCCGAGCTCAGGAGACCCAGCAGCCCCCGACTCGGGCCCCGACGGCATCGGGTCCTTCGGAGGCGAGTCAACGAGGACAATAGTACTCACGTGAGCGGGCAAGTCCACCTCGAGTCGAGGATGTTTTGACGGCCTCTCCATCTCCGAGGACCCGGGACGGGAATCGGGGCTATGCGACCTGGCCCTCGAGGAACCAGGAGCGTCCACCGATCCCGCCCTCGCGGGTTTCTTCTTCCGATGATGTTCCCGGGTAGGAGACCCCCTTTCAGAGGAACTTCGACGATGCTCAGGACCAGAGTCCCGAGATGTCGAAGCCTCCGACGAGGTCCGAGCCCGGCCGGAGTCAGAGAAGATACGCTCCCGCTGGTGCTGCCGACTCGTCAAAGCTTTTGAGGACATTTTGCCGCATGGCACACAGATCAGGGAGTCATGATCTGGGCCGAGGCAGCGGAGGCAGAAGTCATGAGTGTCTGTAAGAGACATGAGTTTCTTACAGAGATCACACTTTTTAAAGCCGCTGGCAGCCATCGGGGGAAAAAGGGCCCCTGCGAGGTCGAATGACTGGGCTGCCAGGGAAAAAGGAAAAAGGCGCGAAATCTGTCACGAAGGACAAAAAACGAAAAATAAGGAACGGACTCGCAACCGACGTCGCGAGTCCGGGCGGGAAAAGAACCGGCGTCGAACCGAAGAAAAAGAGGAAAATAGAGAAAAAATCAACTTTTCTGCGGGGATTCACAGGCAACGTCTGTAGGGCTCCGCGGAAAAAAGAAGACTGAGCAAGATGGCACCCTTGGGCGGGAAGAGGACCGCGCATGCGTGCTGCAATTCCCAAAGGCTTTCTTTGAAAGCTGGGGAAAATTGCTCCGCGAGGGCTCCGTCGGTGCCGACGTCACCCATATGTGAGGACTGACTTCCTGCTTGGTCCTGGAGAATTCACCTTACAAAATGCTTCACCCCCAAAGGCTGCCACCTGCAACTGTCCCACCACCTCACCAAATGCCTCTGCACATGCTCTACCACCCCAAACTGCCTTCACTCCCAAAAACTACCACCCAATTGCCCTCCTTCAAAATCTACTATCCTACAACAGCCGCACCAGCCTGCAAATTGCCCTACCCCTCAAAAATACCCCATGATTGCCCCACTCTCAAAAAAATCCCCCAATGCAAATGCCTCACCCCAAAAAACTCCCCACTGTAACTGCTCCATTATCCTGCAAGCTACCTCATCCCCAAAACTATCTCTCCATAACTGTCTTCAATCCCCAAAAGTATATATGCTTCTGAAACATGAAGGGACATCTTTAAAGTAAATCAACATTAAAGGGCATATGTGGTGGTAGCCATGTTAAAACAAGCATGGTAGTGCACATTACCGGCTAGATTCTGGAGGACTCGCAGAAGAAGTAAATGACAGTCTAGGGGAAAAGGTAGAGAAGAACTGAAGATCATGAAGGGAAAGCTATACAACATTTGGAGAGGGCCTAATGAAACAAGCAACCTTTTGGAAGAGAGACACTGGAGGTTCTGGTGCTGCAGAGACCTGATCATCTTCTGGGAGGGGGAGCTTTTAAAAGGGTTTTGGTGTATTTTTAAAGCAAAGTTATATTCTTTTTGGTGCTTTAGTAGAAATATTTTCTTTAGTGGGGTAGGTTTTAAACTCTGGTTACCTTCTCAGCTCTTGGGAACTGCTGACACCTAATCAAGAGTTAGTGGGCCTGATTAGCCTGTAAATGAACTGAGAGCAGCTGAGGCCTGCATAAAAGGCTTCAGAGCCCTGCCCTGTTGAGGCATTCCTAACAGGGGCTCTACAGGTCAAACAAAGGTAAGGATTTGAGAGTTTATTTTTATTAATTGCTAGCTCTCTGACTGGGAGCTCTTAAAAGGGTTTTGGTATATTTTTAAAGCAAAGTTACATTTTTTTTGGTGCTTTAGTAGAAATATTTTCTTTAGTGGGGTAGGTTTTAAACTCTGGTAACTTTCTCAGCTCTTGGGAACTGCTGACATCTATTACCAGTGGTATGCCCCAGGGATCTGTCCTTGGTCCGATTCTTTTTAACATCTTTGTTGGTGAAGTAGCAGAAGGGCTGCGGGTAAGGTTTGCCTCCTTGCAGATGATACCAAAATCTGCAATAGAGTAGACACCCAGGAAGGTGTAGATTACATGAGGAGGGATCTAGCTAAGCTTGAAGAATGGTTTAGAATTTGGAAGCTGGGATTTAATGTTAAAAAATGTAAGGTCATGCATTTGGGCTACAGCAATCCAAGGGAGCAATATAGTATAGGGGGTGAAGTACCTTTGTCCACTAAAGAAAGAGCAGGACCTAGGCGTGGTTGTGTCTAATGATCTTAAAGTAGCTAAACAGGTAGAAAAGGCGACAGCAAAAGCTAGAAGGATGCTTGGGTGCATACGGAGAGGAATGGCTAGCAGAAAAAAGGAGGCAATAGTGCCTCTGTATAAGTCTTTGGTGCGGCCTCATTTGGAGTATAGTGTGCAATTCTGGAGACTGCACCTTCAAAAGGATGTGAACAGGATGGAATCGGTGCAGAGGGTGGCTACTAAAATGATTAGTGGTCTTCATTATAAAGCATATGAGGACAGACTTAAGGATCTTAATATAGAAACATAGAAATATGATGACAGAAAAAGACCACATGGCCTATCTAGTCTGTCCTTCCATATCAACAACTACAACAGTCCCCTTATTACCTTTAGAGATCCTCTATGTTTGTACCATGCTTTTTTGAATTCAGTTACTGTCCTCATCTCTACCACTTCCACTGGGAGACTATTCCATGGATCCACTACTCTTTCCGTAAAGAAATATTTCCGCATATCACTCCTGAATCTATCTCCCTTCACCCTCATCCCATGTCCCCTCGTAGCAGAACTTTCTTTCAATTGAAAGAGGCTCTCTCCCTGAACATTTATGCCACGGAGGTATTTAAACATCTCAATCATATCACCTCTATCCTGCCTTTCCTCTAAGGTGTACATATTAAGATCCTAAGTCTGTCCTCATATGCTTTATAATGAAGACCACTAATCATTTTAGTAGCCACCCTCTGCACTGACTCCATCCTGTTCACATATGCAAATATGTACACCTTAGAGGAAAGGCGGGATAGAGGTAATATGGTTGAGATGTTTAAATACCTCCATGGCATAAATGTTCAGGGAGACACTGAAAGCAAGTTCTGCTATGAGGGGATATGGGATGAGGGTGAAGGGGGATAGATTCAGGAGTGATATGCGGAAATATTTCTTTACGGAAAGAGTGGTGGATCTGTGGAATAGTCTCCCAGTGGAGGTGGTGGAGATGAGAACAGTAACTGAATTCAAAAAAGCATGGGACAAACACAGAGGATCTCTAAAGGAAAAAAGGGGACTGCTGTAGTTGTTGTTATGGAAGGACAGACTAGATAGGCCATGTGGTCTATTTCTGTCATCATATTTCTATGTTTCTATTCCAAAGATGCTGAAATCTGATTGTCTTTGGGAGGTTGGGGATGGGAACTCTGGTGGATGTAGGTCTGGAGGTCCAGTTGTGGTCCATGGGCATTTGAAGGTGCTATGACTATTATAAATAGGAGGTATGATGGCATGCATTAATGTGAGTCAGCAGCACAAAAGACAATTACACCTCCTGGAATTCATTACCACAGGATGTAGTAAAAGTGTAGCTGGGTTTAAAAAAGGTTTGGACAAATTATTGGAGGAAAGGTCCATTAATCATTATTAAAGAAAGCCCGGGAAATCTGGACAAGCAGCTTGGAATCTGTATACCTTTTGGGAACCTAACAGGTACTTGTGACCTGGATTGGATACTGGGCTTGATGGACCCTTGTCTGACCCAGTGTGGCATATCATATGTTTTTATTAACTTTCTTGAATTAAGGGGACCATTTTTTATCAGGATACCAATATGGGAATTCTAAATAGGTGCCTATTTTATAAATGCCTACAAAACCGTGTACTGTATAAACAACCCCTTGAACAAGAACACAGTCAAAAATACCATAACCAAAAAAATAGGTCACGCTGTCTATACTAGTTGTTTTTAGTCAACTATAAAAATTGAATTCAACATTCCTCAGTATCTACAAATCTACATATCTTCATAATTTCATGCACTGTATTATAATAATTTTTTTCAGACCATCTTTATAGAAACTTCAAGAGGATCAATTTCCTTCTATGTCTCATCAGTTCTAATCATTGGTCCCAGTTCATTTTTAAATTTATTTTAAAACACAGTCCAGTTTTTCAAATCAAATCAATTATCTTTGCAGTTCTAATCTCACAAAGCTCATTCTTTAAAATGAAATTACTATCTTCGCAGTGCTAGTCCCAACATGAATCCGTGTTTCGAATTAGTGAGTCTTGTCCCAAGCTATCTGCTTATCTCTTGCTAACTGGCACACTCACTCTGGGAACCCTGCAGGGGGTCAGCAGGTCTAATTAAGCAAAGTCACAGGCAGCATTTCTCCCTTCTCCTCTCTCAGATCTTACTGAATTCAAAAAGCATTGGCAGATTTGAAATTTTTGTTCTCTCCAGCTTCTGATTGGTCAAATTCCTCTCTGCGTTTCAAGTGGCTTTTAGAGTCATGTACCTGGGGCGTAGTGCATTCCCATGAAGAAATGACCTGCTGAGGCAGCCATATGATAAATGTATATAGATGTAGATAGTTTCCCCATTTGAAGCCCAACTTATATTTTCCTGTTTTAATGTAAATGCTCAGCAGGCGACTCTTATGCACAATTTTGTTGTATGTAAATTGCACTGATTTTAAATAGCGCGGTATATAAAAGCAATAAATAAATAAATATGGAGAAGGTCTTCTGGTGTCTAGAAGCCAAAATCCAGCAATGTCTTGGCTATATCTTCATGACCAACCATTAACGCCACACACATCACAGACAAACTAGACCGGCCCTAAACGTAAAGCCAACCTCGGTATACAATAACTGGTCTAGTAAAGCTTTAGATTTAAACCACGACAGTCATACTATGAATTCTAGTAGCTCTAGAATATGCATTAACAGAAATAGCTGAATATATTTTCTGAGTTGTACTGTAGACGAACAATTAGATGGAAATCTAGAATGCTGATGTGCCTTATTGTAAATAGCCTACCTATCCTTCATCTTTCATCGCTTAAAATGTACATAGTTCCCCCAGTTGCAATTCCATGTTACCTTCCCTGTTATATGTAAACACAGGACAGATCTGTTATTGACCTGGAGTCAATTTGTTAACTGTAAACCGCACTGATAATAAAGAGCGCGGTATAGAAAAGCTTTAAATAAATAAATTAATTAATTAATTAAATTAAATAAAACACAAAGATAAGCAGTGGCTGCACAAAGAGGAAGATGCTGTAGGAGGATATTTTTTTAAAGTGCCATCAAGTCAATGCTGACTCCTGGTGACCCAGCAACCCCTGGATTTTCTTGGCAAGATATGACCGGAAGTAGATTGCCAGGCCTTTTCTTCTGAGGCAATGGAAAGTAAAGTAACTTGCCCATGGTGTGCCAGTGGGAATCAAACACCAGACTGCCTGGGTACTAGGCTGTTGCTTTAACCACTAGACTACTCATCCACTCTGCTATAGGAGGATAGTATACACATAGTCGAGGAGAAGTCTGAAAAAACACAGAAAGAAGCCTTGGGAGGCAAGGAAGATCCCCAGTGATGTCCCTAAGGATTTAGGAGCTCTAAATGTTGAAATTATTTTGTTTTGGGTGACTGACTTCAGATTTTTGTCTATAACCACTAGAAAAAGTTTGTCAACTACCAACATTCTTACAATAGCAAACATTTTCCTTTTATTGGAACAACACTTCTTAGTGTGAAAGCTTTTATTTCGAGTGACTGTGCCATAGATCCCTTATGCTCAGGAGTAGGTTGCACCCTCCATCTGTGATAATTTGTTTGACAGCAGTGAGTTCGCAAGGACGGAGGGCTCAGCAGCGCCTGAAGGCATGTTCCTTCTTTAAGAGAGGACTTTAACAAGGGGACTACATTCTTTTCAGTCAAGCATCCTCCTATGCGGCAAGGTTTCCTGTCTTTTTCTGTATTAGGTTTGTGCTTGCATAAGTCTGTGCGGACCTGTGGAACAGCTGACTGATAAAAAGCTCTTGTGTAATGTGCACTGTGTTTAAGGAAAACAATCTGTTCCCACAGTAAAAACCTAACAAACGCCCTCTACGCTTCACTTAAGTTGATAACAACGTTTAATTTCAGACAGTGCTGGCTCTCCTGTTGCCTGTTTCTGATAAACCAGATCTTGCTAGAATGCAATATCACTGTTATTGGCAAGACGTTTCCTTTTCACTGAGGACTTACACTGCATGTCTACTTACAGAAACCAATAAAGCTCTTCACTGAACTGTGAAATGCTGCTGATTATAGACTTAAAGCTCACTGTTTCTTAGACATTGATACAATGCATTTTAAATACTGCTATTCTGAGAGTGTAATGTGGTAAGACAATAGTTTGCTAACCTGCTACATGCTGCACTTAGGGCCGACGCTACATGGTGAGAGTGGTAAGAGCGGTAGGGGTGTGCCAATGTCATGGGGCACCGATCAGAGCAATGCTAAGTTTTAAATGGTGCAGTTTCCCGTGCTGTGCAAGAAGAAAGGCCTCTGCCATAAAAAACATCTAACTCGTGCCAACCCAGCAGCCCCTAATGGAGTTGGCAGTTTGTAAATTTCCAAATTCCGTATGATCCATAGCCCCTTCTGGGGCAAGAGCCAGCACTACCTCTGTCTTTAGTGATAGCCACTGTGGGAGCAGTGCTAGACAGGCTCTGCTAGCTCCTCTCAACCCCAACTTACTCTCTTGCGCATCTCTGCACAGAAGCAGCGCTGAGAGCACCTCAATCTTGGCCTAATTCCTCCTCCTTTGAAACTTGCCTGCACTGCTCCTGGTGCCAAAACAGGCATGAAGACTGGATGGTAAACGGAACTCACTCGGATGAAAAGAAAGTGATTAGTGGCGTGCCCCAGGGATTGGTCCTCAGACCAGTATTGTTCAATGTATTTGTAAGTGAAGGACTGAATGGAAAAGTCTGTCTGTCTTTTTACAGATGACACAAAATTTGCAAGAGACTGGAGTCCCCTGAGGGAATGGATAACATGACGAAAGATCTACAAAAGCAGGAAGAATGGTCTAATACTTGGCAGTTACGATTTAATGTGAAGAAGTGCAGTGTCATGCACATGGGATGCAGAAATCCAAGGGAACTGTATGAGATAGGGGGTAATAGGTCGGTGTGCATGGACCAGAAGAAGGATCTCAGAGTGACTATTTCTGAGGATCTCAAAGTGGCAAAACAGTGTGACAAGGTGGTGGCCAAAGCCAGAAGCATGCTGGATTGCATACAGAAAGGAATTACCAGCAGAAAGCAAGAGGTACGAATGCCACATTATAAGTCGCTGGTGAGGCCTCACTTGGGATATTGTGTTCAGTTTTGGAGACCATATCTCACAAAGGATATAGAAAGATGAAGCAATACAGAGGAAGGCGACCAAAATGATTTGGAGCTGGCACTAAAAAATGTATGAGAAGAAACTTGAAGACCTAAATATGCATATGTTAGAGGAGAGGAGGGACAGGGGGATATGATACAGACCTTTAAATACTTAAAGAGTATTAATGAACAAACAAACCTCTTCCAAAAATGGGGAAGCTGTAAAACAAGAGGGCATAACATGAAGCTGAAAGACAGCATCAGGAAATACTTTTTCACTGAAAGGGTGGTGGATGCTTGGAATGCCCTCCCGATGGAAGTGGTGGGAGCAAAGACGGTGACAGAATTCAAAATGGCATGGGACAGACACAGTGGTTCCCTTTATAGCAACAGGATAAAATCAAAATTAACTTAACTATCTCTTATATCTCAAGAAATAGTGGTGACCTGCACGGAGCGGCGGATACACCCTTAAACAAAGGCATGGGGAGGGATGATGCATGGAGCGGCAGATGCACCTGCTCTTGCCACCTTGTTGGGCCGACTAGATGGACCATACTGTTCTTTATCTGCTGTCATATACTATGTTACTAAGTAAGATCCCTACAACTCCCGTGCTGCTCCTGGCATGCCGGAAATCCCTTCCTCCTCATCTCACCAACAACAAAAACTGCACAGGAGCTCACCTCTGCTGGTAAGCTCCTCTCTAGATACGAGTAACTTTCTTTCCTCTGAAGACCCAAAGCTGCTTTCCCCTTCCCTTGGGGTCATCTCCTTAGTCTTCTTTCTTTGTCCTAAAGTGCAAGCAGGGTTCAGGAAAGGGCAAGGAACGAGAGACATCATCATAGATGTGAGATGGATCCTTGAAAAGACTAAGAACATAAGAACATAAGATATGCCATACTGGGTCAGATCAAGATACATCAAGCCCAGTATCCTGCTTCCAACAGTGGCCAATCTAGGTCATAAGTACCTAGCAGTCTCCCCAAAAGACACAGGTTCCTCAATGCTTGTATTGGGTCAAGCAGTGATATCCTGGGTCCCTTTTAATAATGGTTTATGGACCTTTCCTCCAAGAACTTGTCCAAACCTTTTTTAAATCCAGCTACACTAACAGCTTTTACTACATCCTCCGGTAACGAATTCCAGAGTTTGATTACACGTTGAGTGAAAAAATATTTTCTCATATTAGTCTTAAATAGGTTACCCTGTAGCTTCATTGTTTCCGTCATCAGAATATAAAAAGACTAGGGGACATGCAATCGATCTATGTTTACCCATTTCACTCCATTCATTAATTTATAGACCTCTATTATATCTCCCCTCAACCGTCTATTTTCCAGGTTGAAGAGCCCTAACCTTTTTAGCCTCTCTTCATAGGAGTATCCTTCCATCCCCTTTACCATTTTGGTGGCTCTGCTCTGTACCTTTTCTAATAACACTATATCCTTTTTAAGATACGGCGACCAGAATTGCACACAATATTCAAGGTGCGGTCGCACCACGGAACGATACAGAGGCATTATAATATCCTTTGTTTTATTTTCCATTCCTTTCCTTATGATACCTAGCATTCTATTTGCTCTCTTGTCCGCCGCTGCACACTGGGCAGAGGGTTTTAACATGTTATCCGTGATGATGCTTAAATCTTTTTCCTGGGTTGTGGTTCCCAATGTGGAACTTTGTATTGTGTAACTATAGTTTGGGTTGTTCTTTCCTAGGTGCATAACTTTGCACTTGTCCACATTAAATTTCAACTGCCATTTGGATGCCCACTATCAAGATCCTCTTGCAATTTTCCACAATCCTCTTGGGTTTTAACAACTTTAAATAGTTTTGTGTCATCTGCAAATTTGATAACCTCACTCGTTATTCCCTTTTCCAGGTCATTTATGAATATGTCAAAAAGCAGCGGACCCAGCACAGATCCCTGGGGTACTCCACTATATTCACCCTTTTCCATTGGGAAAATTGGCCATTTAGCCCTACCCTCTGCTTTCTATCTTTTAACCAGTTCCTGATCCACAATAATACAATGCCTCCTATCCCATCACTTTTTATTTTTGCCAAAGGTCTCTGATGAAGGACCTTGTCAAAGGCTTTCTGAAAGTCCAGATACACTATATCAACCGACTCACCTTTGTCTACCTGTTTCTTCACACCTTCAGAAAAACATAACAGATTAGTAAGAAAAGATCTTCCTTGTCTAAAGCCATGTTGGCTGCTTCCATTAAGCCTTGACTATCTACATGTTCACTAATTTTGTTCTTTATGATGGTTTCTACCAGTTCTCCCAGTACTGACGTCAAGCTCACTGGTCTGTAGTTCCTCGTATCACCCCTGGAACCCTTTTTAAAAATTGGCATTACATTGGCTATCCTCCAATCTTCAGGTATTACAGATGATTTTAATGATAGTTCACAGATTACTAATAGCAGGTCTGCAATCTCATATTTCAGTTCTTTCAACACCCTTGGATGTATATTTATTTATTTATTTAATTTATTTAATTTATTTATTTAACATCTCTTCTATACCGCGCTATTACAATCAGCGCGGTGTACAATGAACAAAATACTGCAATGCATACAGGCAACATTGAGTTTACAGAGAACAGGGGGATATATAACATGGAATAACAGGGATAACTATGTACAGCCAACATTATTATATATATACTTTAACTATATACAATATTCAAGCTCGAATGGATATTGTGCGTGTATTCATGTGGGTGGTACGGGTAAATGGTAGTCATGTGGGCTATCGTGTAGTCTAACCATTTTCTGGTTGTATTAGGGTGCTAAGGTGTCTGGTGTATGTTGGAGGCCTGTTGGTTGTGTGGGAGTCCATGATCACTTCTGGGTAGAATTTTGTGAATAGGTGATGCTTCACGGCTTTTCGGAATTGTAATAGACTTTTGATGCCACGGATTTCGTGGAGAAGTGTATTCCAATTTAGGGGTGCGAATATTGAGAAAGCTCTATTCGATGTAGCTTTAGTACATGATGTCATCATCTTGGGAACTATTAAGGTGTTCATAGCAGTAGTCCTTCTGTTCCTATTTTCGAGGGTGTTATGAATTAGTTTGCTGATTGGTGTCGGTGGGTAATTATTCATGGCTTTGAAGGTCAGGACTAGAGACTTATATAGGAGTCTGGCTTGTAGAGGTAGCCAGTGTAGGTCTTTCATGATAGGCGTTATGTGAGCAGATCTTGGTGACCCAGAGAGGACTATACCATCTAGTCCAGGTGATTTGCTACTCTTCATTTTATCAAATAGTTGTAATACATCTTCCCGGTGTATTGATATTTCTTTCAATTCTTCTGCAGTATCACCTTTAAATACCACTTCAGTCATGGGTAACATCCCTACATCTTCCTCAGTAAAGATTGAAGCAAAGAATTCCAAAAGGATATCTAGATGTGTTTTATTAACTACAGCAAGGCTGTGCAAACCATAAGAAGCATGGGTATACCAGAAAACCTGATCGTTCTCTTGCACAACCTTTACATTGATCAAGATTCAACAGTTTGAATGGAACAATAAGAAACAGATTGGTTTAAAATCAGCAAAGGTGTACAACAAGGCTGCATACATATCCCCTACCTGATTAATTTATATGTAGAACAAATCACCAGAGAAGCAAGACTATATGAAGACAACAGAGGTGTGAAGATTGGTGAGAGACTCATTAACAACCTTTGCAATGCTGATGATACCACATTACTGGCTGAAAGTGAAGACGATCTGAAACAGTGGACAAATTTAACCTACTTAGATCAACTATCAATAAAGAATCAACAAGCAGTCAAGAAATGAGATGACGCATTGCTCTTGGCAGAATGGCTATAAAGGACCTAGACAAGATTCTCAAGAGCAGAGATGTCTCTTACCATACAAAAATTTGACTTGTTCAAGCCATGGTATTTTCAAAAGGATATAAACAGGCTGGAGTCAGTACAGAGGGTGGCTACTAAAATGGTTAGTGGTCTTCATTATAAAGCATATGAGGACAAACTTAAGGATCTTAATATGTACACCTTAGAGGAAAGGCGGGATAGAGGTGATATGATTGAGATGTTTAAATACCTCCATGGCATAAATGCAGAGGAGGAGAGCCTCTTTCGATTGAAAGCAAGCTCTGCTACGAGGGGACATGGGATGAGGGTGAAAGAGGATAGATTCAGGAGTGATATGTGGAAATATTTCTTTACGGAAAGAGTGGTTGATCCGTAGAATAGTCTCCCAATGGAGGTAGTAGAGATGAGGACAGTATCTGAATTCAAAGAAGCATGGGAGAAACACAGAGGATTGCTAAAGAAAAAAAGGGGGCTGTTGTAGCGGTTGATATGGAACGACAGACTAGATAGGCCATGTGGTCTTTTTCTGTTGTTATGTTTCTGTTTGCATATGGATGCAAAAGTTGGACAGTGAAAAAGATAGACAGGAAGAAAATTGATGCCTTTTGAATTATGGTGCTGGCGACAAATACTGTGTATACCATGGACTGCCCGAAGAACAACATGAAAGACATCATGCTTGGCAAGGTCAATGCAAAAGAGGAAGGCTAGCAATGAGATGGATCAATACAATAACAGCAGGTATGGGTGCCAGTCTGTCAACAGTGAGCTGCCTGACTGAAGACCGAACACAGTTTAGAACAACTATCCAGAGGGTCGCCAAACTGTACATAGTTATATCGTTCCATGTAAACTGAATTTATATATGTTGTACAATTCATTGTTGTTCCCTGTAAACTGCAATTGATCTTTAGGCAATTGCGGTATAAAAATGTAAAATAAAATAAATTTTAAAAAATGAGTCAACACCAACTCGAAGGCACATAACAACAACAACATACGTATTTTATGGAAACTAATGTTTGGGTTTCCCAGTCCAGTTTATTAGAGGTGAATTTCCAGGCACAGCAAAGCATGCTGAAAATGCTGGCATGTGAATAATATATTCAGAATATAATTTTATTTTACCGCCATCTAATTGCATGTTTCTATACTATTTTACTAATCTTCACAGTACTATAACTTTTAACCTACTGGTTTGTCATTGAAATCTGCTTAACACCTGTGGTTTAAATAGAAGTATATTAATGTTATTGGTGTCTTCCTACAATGACAGATTGTGTTGCGACTGTCCCTTGCAATCAACATTATGCTAATTTTGTAAACATAAAGACACAAAAAACTAAGCTGTAATTTTGCTGACAATTCCTGTGAGCATGGAAAATGGCAAGCAATCATTTTCATGGTTAAAAATAATAAAAAAATATTTGTGATCAGGTATTTCTCAAGAAAGACCTGTAATGCTTGCTATGGTTGCTATTGAGAGTGATACATGTGCCCAGTTAGACATCAGTGAATTAAATGCTAAGTGGTTGTAACCTTTGTAGAACCACCTCCCTTTTTTTAAAGTAAATAAATTAATTGATTTAGTTCACTGATCAAATTAAACCTTGGACTATGACAGCTTGTTCATATGATGCTAAGTATTTACTGCTCAGTACTTATATTTCTTCCAGCTGTCCATTTGCTCTTTCACTACAATTTTCTTACAACTTTTGTTTGAATGGAGAAATACTAGCATGTGAAAAGAATTCACAAAGGAATTTTGGAGAAAAGGGGGTGGGGTGTAGTCACCATTAATAATAACGAGGGAGGGGGGCATCAATCTATAGGTTTGCTTGGAGGCACCAGAAACCCTAGAACTGGCCCTGCCTGCACTACATGATTTTGAGCAAATATACTGAGACAAACATATCACAGTGACAACAAACTGGAACAGGGGGCCATTGTATGCCAACAAACATGCTTGTAACTTCTGAGTATTTTGCACAATAACCCAGGACAGCCTAAACTGCAGAAAGGTCTAAGGGACAATAATTTAAGAAAAAGAGCAAAACGATTGGGACATTAGAGTTATTTGTAGTCTTGAAAGAGTTTTTTTCTTCTTTTATAACTTTCAAGACTACAAATAACTCTAATGTCCCAATCGTTTTGCTCTTTTTCTTAAATTAATGCCCCTTAGACCTTTATAAAACATATGAGATCATCTTGGCAGAGATGGAATGTTGTATTAAGTACAATGGGTAGAGAATAAATGAATCAGAAGATATTTTACAGCATGGTGCTCCTTTTGAAGTCTGTCTTTTCAGGTTGTACTTAGCAACAATGTTCCCTCTAAGCTGCACAAGAGTGCAGCTGCAGGAGGAAAATAATTTCCCCGCGCAAGAATCCAGCGACACTGTTGGTCACCAGTGCCATCACTCACTTTCTGATTTAGAAGATTGCAAGTGTCACAAGTCAAAAGAATGTCTCAATGCTTCTTGTGCAGCACTGCTGCCGCCTTGGCTCTTCTCCAAGTTTACTTTGATGTCACACTTTAGGATCTGCCTTTGGCCCTGCTGCATCAGAAAAATAAGACTGAATGCTGTAGCCTACAGGGGCAATTTCTCCAAATGTAGCCTACAGGTCCTGTGGAGCATGTTATGCTGTAGCTATGTAAATGGACCCGTGTGCAGCCACAGCATAGGCCAGTGATATGTCACGTCAGCGTTTCCTCCAACTCCTGTCCACCTGCTGTCCAGCTGCCCTGAGCCATCCAACTGATCTGCCTTCACTTGCTGGCACTGCACAAGTAGTCTTTAGCCAACACAATCATCAGGCCCTGTGTTCCGCTGCACTTACTGTGATTCCCAACAGCCTAACCCCTGTCTTACCTAGGACAGGACAGGCTGGTGGTGATGGTGGTGGTGGACTATTCCATTCACAACCACTAGTAACAGGGGCAGTCCCCCTCCCTCTTTCCTCATCTTGCCATGCCCCAAAAGCTATAGCTCACCAAACCACAGGCAGAGTAGCAAATGCAGATTAAGGATTTACTCCCTCCCTCGTCAAGACTATGACACCAGCAGCCAAGGCCGGTGCTAGGGTTTCTGGCATCCCCCTACACCCCTTCCCTCATTATTATTAATACTGGTTATATCTCAACCCCCCCCCCCCCTCTCCATAAGGAGCTTACCCCCAAAAAATAGCACTGTAAATATTGTAGCAGGCCCTGCAACATCCAAACACCTGTTTGAAAAGCTGAACAATTCAGATTACTACAGTACAGATCCCTACGTATAAACTCCATGTTAACCGAACATCTTGACCACAACCTAAAAATAAAATATGTAGATAAAAATTAAACTGCAACCCCAGATTCTGCATACAGTGCAACAACAGAGAAATAGAAAGAGATGCATTTCCCTGTACTGTATAAAAGATAAAGACTGAAAATACAATTATTTTTTCTACCTTTCTTGTCTGACCATTTTATTCTCTGATCATGCTGGTCCCCAATCTGAGGTTTCTGTTTTCCTCTTTCTATGGTCTCTAGTTCATCTGCCATTTCTTGTCTCCTCTTTTGTTTTCTTCACTTCATTCCATCTTGGATATTGATCTTTTCCCTTCAGCTTTCTTCTATTTATTTTTCTCTATGTCCACTCAGACTTCACTACTCTTTCTTACTATACCGTCCTCAATCCCCCTCTTTTTTTACTCCATCTACCTAACACTTTTCAGCCCTCACTCCAGTCCTCCCATTCCCCACCTCTTTTTTCCTGGTCCATTATTTCCCATTCTCACTCACTCTCTCCCCCCCCCCCCCTCCATTCAGCTTATCCCGTCTCTCTTTTTATCCCTCTCACTGTCCTCCCCTCTTAGAAAAAATATCGTGCAACATCATCCCCAGCATCTTCTTTATTTTTTCCGAGTCAGCACGCAGCAGCCAGTGCTGCCTGTAGCATTCACTTCCGGTGAATGGTCCTGCACATTGGAAGTGAATGCTATGGGCAGCATTGGCTGATGTTGCTGACTCAGAGAAAGAAAGACAAAGCTGGGGATAGTGTTGCACGATGCTGGAGCTGCATGCACAGTAAGTGCATTAGGAACCACCACCCAGGAAAAAGATTTAGGCGTCACTGTGGATATCATGTTAAAACCCTCAGCCCAGTGTGCAGTGGCGGCCAAGAGAGCAAATAGAATGCTAGGTATGATAAGGAAAGGAATGGAAAATAAAACAAAAGATATTATAATGCCTCTATATCGTTCCATGGTGAGACCACACCTTGAATATTGTGTGCAATTCTGGTCGCTGTATCTTAAAAAGGATATAGCGATTTTAGAAAAGGTACAGAGAAGAGCCACCAAAATGGTAAAGGGGATGGAAGGATACTCCTATGAAGAGAGGCTAAAAAGGTTAGGGCTCTTTAACCTGGAAAAGAGACGGCTGAGGGGAGAAGATATGATAGAAGTCTATAAATTAATGAACGGAGTGGAACGGGTAAACGTAGATCGATTGTTTACCTTATCAGAATATAGAAAGACTAGAGGACATGCAATGAAGCTATAGGGTAAACTATTTAAGACTAATAAAAGAAAATATTTTTTCACTCAACGTGTAATCAAACTCTGGAATTTGTTACCGGAGGATGTAGTAAAGGCTGTTAGTGTAGCTGGGTTTAAAAAAGGTTTGGACAAGTTCCTGGAGGAAAGGTCCATAAACCATTATTAAGAAGTGACCAAAGATATCAATGCTTGATCCAGTACAAGCATTGTGGAACTTGTGTCTCTTGGGGAAACTGCTAGGTACATATGACCTAGATTGGCCACTGTTGGAAACAGAATACTGGGCTTGATGGACCTTGGTCTGACCCAGTATGGCATATCTTATGTTCTTATGTTCCTGAGCCCACCATCTGAGTCCCCCCTTACTCTCCCCATACCCAGTCAATCTTAGATTCTGTCTTCTTCTTTTCTCTCACCCAATTTTAAAGTCTTCACTTAAGTCCCAGTCCCTACTCTCCTCCATCTCCTTTCCCTAGTACTACCTCCTACATCCCTTCCATACACCCACCCAGCTATTTTTCTTCTTTGATATTCATTAACCCTGTCTATCCTTTTTCTTACCCCAATATTCATTCTTATGGCCCCCCTCTCAACTGTTCCCACTGTATAACCTTTTTTCTTCCCTCCCACACAAAATATCTGACTCCCCCTCTCCATCCTCACTCCTCAGCTTCTTTTTGTCATTTCCAGTCCTAGCCCCCCCCCCCGTATCAGTCCCCCTCCAGTACCAGTCCCTGCCAGCATCAGCTGTCTTCCAGTCTCCCTATCCCCCAGAATCAGCCCATTCCAGTCCTAGCCACCCCAGTATCAGTCCCCCTCCAGTCCCAGTCCCTCCCAGTATCAGCCCCTCCAGTCCCAGCTCCTCCCAACATTAACTCCCTTTCAATAGAAGTCCACCATCCCCCATCATTAGCCCATTTTCCACTCTAGCCCCCAGTCCTATTACAGTACCAGTGGCTCTCCCTCCACATATGGCCCAACATGTGCCTGACCAGCTTCAGAGGGGATGTCTAGCGATGGCGCCCCCAGGAAGAAGGTGCCTCCCTGCCATGCTTACCCTGTTTACCGGGTAGCACCGGTCCTATCAGCAGCCACCACTCATCCAAAAAACTCAACTCATAAAGTGTCAGAAAAAGATACCCACACTGACTCAAGAGTCTGGTAAGGGGTCGGGGAAGGGGGCAAGCAAGCAGCAGAGCAAGCAGGCATTAATGAGGGAAATAGCAAGAGTCAGAGAGACTTGTTTATTGGGTGGCCTCAGATGGGAAGGGCTACAAATTCCAAATCCAATTCCCATTTGAGGCCAACCAGTGCATAAGAGAATTTAAAATACATTAGTGGGAAGTGCCAGTGCCATGAGGAGCCTATGAGCCCTCTCCTCATCCTGTGAAAATGACACAACACTGCTCTGCTGGCATAGATTTATGGTGACTGTGTGAGACCTTTAAAAATAATAAGAATATGAGAAGCAGGCAGGGCTGGCTGCAGAGTTGGTGCAAGGTGTTGGCACCCTAGGCATACTTTAACTATTATGCCCCTCTGACTGTCAGTATCTATTGTTTAGCTTTGGATGCCCTGCTATTTGCCCCTCCGGTTACTGGTGGATTCATCATGCTCTGAAGGAACCAGTCAAAATCACGGTTCCTAGCTTTGGCTGAATAGCAGGCTGAGCTTTCTGAGGCTTTTGACATCATGGTTGAGAGTGAGGAGCTTGTTTGTGCTGGGAGGTTTGGGACCAGGAAAATACCTATGCCTACGAGAGTAATAGGTCTTCTTCTGGCTCCCCTCCCTCCTTGGTACCTCCTGCAATAGGAGGCCGGCTCAGATGTGCACCTCAAGAGATTATGAAGGGGACATGCTGCTTTTCAATGAATCCAACTTTCTATTTGACCTGTTCTTCAAAGAGATTCTCCTCATGGCAAGGCACACCAGCAAGTTTGTCTTGAATTGATTGTTCCAGGTCTGAGGACTGGAGCCAGGCGAGTCTCCAGGTGCCAATACCCAAGACAGAAGCTCTCAATGCCATTTTGAAGATGTCATAGGTCGCCCGGACCATGAACTTTGAGCAGTAATTGCCATGAACCATTAGGGAACGATACTGTTCCAGTTTCTCTGGAGGGAGAAATTGAGACAGATCAGTGAGGTCACACAAAATACTCTTCAAAAACATGCTCATGTAGAGCTGGTAAGAGGCCATGCAGACTATAAATATGGAACTCTGAAAGCATCTTCTCCCTAAAAAGTCCAATATCCGAACTTCCTTCCTCAGGGGCACCAAGGAATGAGTCTTAGAACTCTTGGATCTCTTCAGGGTGGATTCAACCACCAAGGAATGGTGAGGAATCTAAGGTTTCTCGAATCCAGGAGCCTTTTGAACTCTCTACCAACTGGAAATACAGTGAGGGGGTTCTCCCACATTCTCATCTCTACTCTCTGCAGGGTGCAATGCACAGACACTGTCACTGCTTCCTTAGGGGCCAAGGAGTACTGCAGGATCTCCAACTCTTCATCCACAGTCTCCAAAGAAAATGGTATGGCCTAAGCCATATCCTGGACAAAATCCTGGAAGGTCATATCCTCAGGAGGGGATTTGCATAGCACATGAGGTGGAGAAGGGTCTGATGAAAGCTCCAGGGATCTGTCCTTGGAATCCACATCAGTAATCCAGCCTTCTGAGGAATTTGAAGTACTTATGAGTCTCTGCCTGGATCTCTCTCCGGACTCGGAGGGATCGGGAGCACCTTCGGGAGCACGTCTAGTTTTCAAGTGTGCATCAGCCCATGAAATGCTAGATAGTGATATCAGCTGGGCAGGCACCGGTATCGGGGCCCTTTGATGCCCCTATCACAGTGCATCTCCCACAGGCAAGGCATGTGTCTCAAGGATCAGTTGCATGGAGGCTGATGTCAATGCAGCCGACATCGAGGCCTCAGTCTGCTGCACAGCCAACAGCACCATGATGCATTCCTCAAGAGCCTGCAGAAGACGCCTCTCCATGGCTGAAGATGCCAAAGGCTGAGGGGCCTCAGCAACTTTGACCGATGTACCCAGAATGTGATCAGGGTTATCAGCAGCTTGGTCTCAGCTCTCAGTAGGCTGACAATGCCCCACTGATGCTCTGGAATATGCCTTCAGGGCACCTTTGAGGGGCACTCCTGCGGACCCTCATTGCTCTCGACGCCATGCCTCGAGGGGCTTCGATGCCATAGTCTTCACTTGGTACATGGTGTGAACCACCTTTGATGTTGATGAAGACAAATCCATATCCTTTTTTATCTTAAGATGAAGATCGATCAATGGCCAATGCCCCGGGGCACTACGGGTGCTTGACTCCGAGTGGGTTCAAGAACACTTAGATGTTGATGCATTGTGAGCATCCAATCAACCAATTCACAATCATATCATCTTTCCCATACACCAAAACCCTATATCATCAGGTGCCAATGGCGTCCCTCTGAAATTTGTAATGACATGGTGTTGAAATAAAGATAAGCCAAAGTTTTCCCTGATGAAGCTGATAACGGCGAAACCGTGGCCCATGGTTGGAAAGTGGAAAGTGCAATTTGGTGATTCATGTGGCCTTATGTGAATGCGGCAAATGCTAGCTTGGCTCGTTGAGTAAGAAGATCTGGTTCTCCAGATTGAGGATTCCCTGATCGGATGATTTATGGATTGGGTGCCTGTCAGGTTTGTTGAGTAAAAGCTTTGGTCTTCTGGATTGCGACCTTATTGATTGGATGGCAATTGGAGTCTTCTAAAGAATTCAGAAAATCATTGTGGAAGACTGCATGGTAGATGTTGGACATTGGCGCCTGATGATATGGGGTTTTGGTGTATGAGAAAGATAATATGATTGTGAATTGGTTGATTGGATGTAGCTTGAATTATATTAGGGTATTAGACTTAAGAAAAAATGAAAAATAAGTTATATAGTATATGAAGATATGGTTGTTCAATGTTGAATGTTTGATATTATCATCTGATACACTGTGGGTTATGTAACTGGGGAATCATTCGGTGTTTTTGGGGTTATATGTTTAATGAGAAAATATAACTTGCGATTTTATGTTTGTTTATGAAAAACCTTTTCTGGAGCAAGGGTCAATTGTTTCTTTGTATGTATGGCTTCATGAATTTATATGGTTGTTATGAGTGATTCAACAGGGGTGTTTGTACATGGAATAAAGATTTTTGATGTTTTGTAGATATGTTTTTTAGTTATTTTTAAGAGTGATTTCTTCACATACTTCATACTGGTGGTTCCATTAGTGAAGTTATTAATTATTGTAAATATAATTTTGTACCTTGAAGGTGTATAGATTACATTGTGTTTGTTTGGGATAATATATAATTTGTAACCTTTTTGGTGATTTGTGTCTAGTATATATATATATATATATATATACATATATATAAAATTAGAGCATTAAGCATGGCTATCTCACTGCATTAGTATTTCCAGAAGGGTTGTAAATATATTGTTTCATGTATTCTAGACACAATTCACAGAGGTATAACTTTAGTAATACTGCATACTGTTGTGGATATGGGGATGAGTACTAGGCCACTCCACTCAAATCCTTTTTTGCATATACCTCATACTACTACTATTAACCATTTATATAGCGCTATAAGGCGTACGCAGCACGGTACAAACATATAAAAAAGACAATTCCTGCTCATAGAACTTACTCATTCACAACTTGCTACTGTTTTCCTTACACTACTTCTGGAGAGGTGAAGTGTAGGGAGAAGATCATAAATGAAGATCCTATGGGGAGGGGGGGTAAAGAATTAATGTGACTCTGTGCATGTGGGTGGGGGGAGCATTGAGGAAAGAAATAAATAGGGGTCCACAAATGTATGTTTGTCTAGGACTTAATATAATGTTAATGTGTTCCTGGCTGGAAGGACGCAGGATCTCAGCTGGAAAGACAAACTAGGCATGATAGATATTTGAGAACTCTTGCAGTTCTCAGATGTTCATAAGTGGTGTGTGATGTGATGGTGGTATGGAGTTAGGTAGGAGTTATACAATTTATAGCAGAGGATGGAAAAGTAAAACTTACAGTAAGAATGCCATCATGAGCACATAAGAGTCTGTTGAATCCTCATGCTTTAAGTTAGAAAGGTCCTCATATTAGCTCCTTGAGAGCTACAATTCAATCTAGTTTTCAGAATTTCCACAATGAATATACATGAAATCTATTTGGATGCACTGTTTTCATTGAATGCAAATAGTTTTCATGCATATTCATTGTGGAACTCCTAAAAAAATGACTGGGCTGTAGGCCTCGAGGACTGAGTATGGGGATTCCTGCTTTTATTTATTTTATTTATTTATTTATTTATTTACAATCTCTTATATACCGCACTATTCATCATCAGCGCGGTTCACATGGAACAAAATGCTCAGTACATTTAACACGTATGAGTTTACAGGTAACAGGGCATAAATAACTTGGATAACCGGGGTAACTATTTACAAAACATACTACATGGAATCATATGCACAGAGGTTTCATAGGAAAACACCAGCCCACTATAGGATTGAATATCAAACTTGGTGTGTTGTTGAAATACCATAAATTTATCTGGGACTGGTATCAGTGGGTGCTATTGAGCTCTAGGTGATGCCATTGGGTTCTATAAGGTACTTGTTGAAGAGGTGGCATTTGAGGGCTTTCCTAAACTGTGTTATGCTCTTAATAGCCCGGATATCAGGGGGTAGTGCATTCCAGCATTTTGGGGCACTGAGACTGAAGGCTCTGTTGGCTGTCGATTTAGTGCAAACAGTAAGTTCCTTCGGGATTTTTAGGGAGTTTATAGCCATGGATCTTCTTGCTCTATTTGGAGATGTGATATGGATGAGGGAGGATAAGGATGCAGATGTGAGATTATTAACAGCTTTAAAAGTAATTATCAGGGTCTTGAAAACTATTCTAGCTTGAATGGGTAGCCAATGTAACTGTATCAGCATAGGCGTCACGTGGTCGTTCCTGGAGGCTCCGTGGATGACTCTTGCTGCCGCGTTCATGGCTAGCTGAAGCGGGTTTAATGTAGATTGGGGAAGACCTTGTAATATGACGTTGGCATAGTCGAAATGAGGTATAACCAACACCTGGAAGATTGTGCGGAAATCAGTTGGATCAAGGATGGAACGTAAATGTCTAAGTGAGCGGATCTTGTAGTAAACTGATCTTACTATGTTTCCTACGTGGGCCTTCATGTCAAGGCGTTGATCTATGGTGACTCCCAAATATCGTATTGAGGATTTAGATTGTAACTCCGCTTCATTTACTTTAAGATATTGTGGGGGGGGTAAAATTGGGATTCCTTGTAATGAAGAGTACTTCTGTTTTCTTATGCTGTATTCTGAGGTTTTGAGACAGGAGCCAGTCAGATATTGCATTGAAGCAACTCGTCAGTGGGGAGAGGTCCAGATGCTCGGTAGAGAAGGGAATGTAAAGCAGGACATCGTCTGCGTATAACATGCAATCAACATTGAAAGACCGGATGATATTACAGATTGGCTGCATGTAAATATTGAACAGGAGCGCAGAAAGGGAGGATCCTTGAGGGACTCCTTGGCTTTGGTGGAAAGGTTCAGAATTTATCCCTCCAGAACGAACATGCTGCCATCTTTCGGACAGGTAGGATCTGCACCATTCAAGTGCTCTTCCATTAATGCCTTTGTCAATCAGACGTCCTAGTAGAAGCTCATGATTTACTGAATCAAAAGCTGCAGCGATGTCCAGAAAGATGAGTGCAAATCCTTGACGGATGTCGTCAATGCCAGTGATTATTTTGCAGAAGAGAGTGGTAAGGAGGGATTCCACTCCATGGAATTCCCTAACGGTGCAGCGGAGTCAATGTGATCCTGCAATTGCCTTTGGGCCTCCTTTTCAATGATCTTCGCGAGTAGTGGAATGCTAGATATGGGTCTGTAGGATTCCACTTGTTGGGAGTCAAGCTTGCAGTTTTTTAGCAGAGGTCTGATAGAGGTGTGTTTAAGGGCTGAAGGGAAGGAGCCAGTTGAGAAGGAGAGGTTCATTATTTTGGACAGTACTGAGCTGAAGTGACTGCGGAGCTCCTTGATCCAAAAGGCTGGGCATGGGTCGGTCTGAGCAGTGGTGGTGTTAAGAGCTGCAATAGTGTCTTCAATTCCTCTCTTGGAGGGGGTAGAAAACATGGTAAGGGTTGTTTGGCAGTTTTGCTCTGTGGTAGAGGTTGTAGTAGAGGTTTTGTTGGTCTGGCATATCTTGGATTGTAAATAGGTTGCAAAATCTTGTGGGTGTAACTCAAATGGAGGCCCAGAGGATGGTTCCTTTGATAAAGTCTTGACCAGGTCGAAGAGGTCATGTGGTTTATTAAGTGATCTCTTTAAGATGTCAGAGTAGTACTGCTTCATCGTGTTGGTAATTGCATTGCGATGCGCAGCCAGATTTATTTATTTATTTTATTTATTTATTTAGACAGTTTTGTATACCGCCTTATCCTTCAATCAAAGCGGTCACAGCACAATTGGGGGATACATTTAACACGCGGGAATATGAGACACATACACTAATACTTACAGGGAACATGGGCAATGGAGGGTTAAGTGGCTTGCCCAAGACCACAAGGAGCATCTGTGGGACTAGATGACAGTTGTATGCTGTCAGGTCATTTAAAGAATGAGATCGGCGCCAGCGTTTCTCAAGTTTCCGTAATTGTCTAAGTGATGCTTTAAGATCAGCTGAGTACCATGGGGCACTTACTCTTTTACCTGGAGGCCTATTGAATGTTGTACGTAGGGCAATTGAGCTGAGGCAATTGTTCCATTGAGAAATTAGGTCGTCAAGGTTCTGGGTGGATTCAGAGATGAGTTGCTGCGTTTCAGCAAGGATAAGATCTCTGTTGTAAGGCTTGAAAGATCGAGAGGGCGGTCTTGCGGTGTTGCATTGGATTGTGTTGGTTTTTTGTGTAGGCTTTGTAAGAGGGAATCTGGAAGATGATCAGTTTGTGATCAGACCAAGGAACCGAAGTTATGGAGGTTATGGGATCCTGGGCTGGGTTAAGAGAGGATTGCGGGGCAAATACAAGGTCCAGGATATTTCCCTTAATATGGGTAGGATCATTAACTAGTTGCTTGAAGCCAAGATTTTCCATGGCATCAAGGAAGGCTGTTGCTTGATGATCTTGTAATGTAGGCAAGTTAAAGTCGCCTAGGGTCCAATTTGGGAGGCCTGGGTTATGAGTGCTGGAAGCCAGATCAATGATAGCCGCGAGATCTTCTGGGGAAGCTGAAGGTGCTCTGTAAAGCAGGTTGATTATGCAGTGTTTGTTGGAGATGGTGATGGTCTCAAGGTGGTTTGTACTGGTGGAGTCTACTGTTCGAAAATGGAGGTCTGTCCTGGTGAGGATGAGCACGCCACCTCCTCTTTTTTCTTGCCTATGACTTGAATGTATGGTGAAATTCTGAGGGAGGAGCTGGTTGAGTATAACGTTGTCTTCAGCAGATAACCACGTCTCAGTGACCATGAGTATATCAAGGCCGTGGCTGGCAATTATGTCGGTGACGGCTGGCCACTTCTTCCGGATAGAACGGGCATTGATGAGGGCACATTTTAGGCTGTGAGGGTAGTGGTTTTGAATTTGTTTGGACTTCATATTGTGTTGAAGAGCAATGTGTAACAGATGGGGGTGGTGTGAGCGGGAGTCCCAAGTTATGTTGTTATGGGAAGCACTAGTCCACCTTCTCCCATGGCTCCGTAATATAGGAATCTGGTTGGATGCTGGGGTTAAGGCTAGAGAGTTGGCGAACCAGCCTGAGAAGATGATATAGCATCCTATTATGGTGGTAATGAGGGAACCCATTTTGTCAGAGCACTATGTGATTGGGAGCGGGTCAATCAGGTTATACTACCAGGAAGTTATTAATAAACTCTTGGTACTTAGTGCAGTAATCTGGGTGACAACAGATAATATGATCTAAGGCAATGGTTAAAGTTAGATAACTAGTACCGTACCTTGATGACTGGAACTGGTGAGACTACTGACAACAGTAAAGTAAATTGTTAACAATAGTAGATTATTGGTAGCACTACACTGGTGACTGGAATTAATAAGGCTACTGACAACAGTATAGCCTTTTTATCATATTTGGTTTTAATATGTTCAGGTACAGTGCCTGTATTAAGTTTCTAAAATAATTCCACCTCCTTTGGGAGAGGCAAAAATCAGTTATACAAAAAATACAGCTGAAAATAACAATCTTGTCTTTATACTTTAAAATAATGGTTGTTTTCCTGTGAAGCCAGGCAGTTTCGCCTTACATTTTCCATCCAGTCAGGATGGTCTCTGGATTGTAGATGTGTCAGTCATGCTAGCAGTCTAAAAGAAGCAGAGGAATCAACGCATTCCAGAAATGAGTCAATCGGATCTGACTAAAACTTTAAATAGTTTGTAGGAATTGTAATGTAATTGAATCAGAAACAGGACTGATTATCAGGCACTTTTATGTTGGTATTTCTGAAATCCATTTATAATTTAATTTTCCAGCTATCAATGCTATGTATAATTAAAACCAGGCTCACTCATTAGATGGTATCAAAAAGATTACCATTTTTATATAATTTAATAATTAGTAGACTCTGTTGTTGTTAAGTGCTGTCGAGTCGGAGTCGACTCATGGTGACCCTCTGGATAGCTATCCTAAATTGTGTTCGGTCTTTAGTCAGGCGGCTCATTGTTGACAGACTGGTACCCATAGCTGCGGTTATGGTATCGATCCATCTCATTGCTGGCCTTCCTCTTTTGCATTGACCTTCTATCTTGCCAGTAGTAGACTCTAGCAAAAGTAAATTTATAAGACTATCAATAAAAATTGTGTTTGGCACATTTCTGTATATTAATCCTATACTTTCGAATATATTTTTGGCATAAATTAAAATTGTCATGCTTAAGCTTATGTCTCTTGATTTTATGCAATAGACTTTGTAGCAGATAACGTGTGATAACACTATTATCACATGCAAATAGTAGTAAATAGAGATCTTACTAAAATAACTACAAGTTTATTTCTTTCATAAGGTATGACACAGGAAATTTTAATTTATGCCAGAAATATATTCCAAAGGATGGGATATATATGCAGGATCAGGCCAAACTCAATTTTTATTGATAGACTGACTCCCAATTTTATGCAATGGGCTTTGTAGCAGATAACACACCATACTGCAATTATTATACATTAAACTTTATTAAATAAGGGCCTAAATGAGGGCTGATTGCCCTAATGGGCTGGTCAGGCTGATCATTTTATGGAGTCCATTGTGTCCCTGCACTGCTGCTCTGAAGATTGTATAGCAGTAGCTCTTGACTTCCTTTCTTCAGCACTTGCACAGAAAAAAGTGCTATGCTGTACTCTATTTCTGGTCTCTGCAGGTGGTGTTCATTGATCCCATTCTGCCACTTTAACCCTGTGGGCGCTGCAGTGCAGCTTCATGCTACCCCAATTGAGCCTCCCCCCCGCCCCCAACTCCTTCATTGTAGGTGCTTGCTTTCTGGCCTAGCTGTCCAGCTGAACGTCCTACTCCTGAAACCAATTCCGAGCAGCAGCCAGTGTCTCTAATTACAAGGATGATCAGCTCAGCAGCTACCACTGCTCACTGGAGATAGTAAGTTAAAAGGCGTACTGAGGCAGAAGAAGAGATCCTACAGCAGTGCTTTTCAAACTTGTATCCCTTATGATCCCATTTAACAATTGAAAATTCACGTGACCCCAGATGATGATGAGATCAGACTGGCAGATCTCCAGACTCCTTCCTCTCTCCATTCATCTAAAGCAGGAAGGCGGCGGCAGCAACAATAGTGGCAATGGCAGCAGCAGTCAGCACGAGGGGGACCTTGTGTCAGTGTGCGCTTACAGACCCCAGTACTTAGCATGGGTTCCAGCCTAACAGGAGGCTTACCCAAGAGCAGGGCCAGCCCATCCATTATACGGGAACGTTGCCCGCACATGGTCCCGCACCTGCCTGTCTGTTTTCAGAGAGAGCCGGGGAGGCCCAAAGCCCAGCGCCTGAGCTCACCTCTGCAGAGCCGTGAGAAAGAACGGCATTTTCCTTCTTTCCCGCGGCTGTGTTAAAGTTGACCCGCCGGCGCACTGAGTATTGGGAGGGCAAATGGGGGCATTTCCCTGCAAGACAGGAAATACCCCCATTTAACCTCCCAGCATTCAGTGGGAAATGCCATTCTTTATTACGGCTCTGCAGAGGTGAGCCGGGGCACCGGCTCCCTCTGAAGACAGTTAGGCACGTATGGAGCTCTTCCAGGGGGAGAGGAGGTGCTGGAACTGGGAATGGCTTGATTTGGGTGGGTTAGGATTGGTAATGGGATGATGAGGGGGGCTAGGACTGGAAGTGGGCTGATTAGAGGGGCTAGCACTGGAAATGGGTTGATGGGAGGGGGCTAGGACTGGAAATGAACTGATTATGGGGGCTAGCACTGGGAATGGGCTGATAGGGGGTCGAGGACTGGAAATCTGATTAGGAGGGGCTAGGACTGAAAATGGGCTGATGGGGGGCTAGAAATGGAATGGGCTGATGATGGGGATAGGACTAGAAATAGGCTAAGGGGGGGGGCTAGGACTGAAATGGGCTGATGGGGGGGGGCTAGAACTGGAAATGAGCTGAAGGGGAGGAGAGAACTGCTGGCCCTTGAAGAAAACTGGGGGCTAGGGCTACAAATGGGCTGATGGGCATAGAGGAGAGAGCTGTTGCCTTGGAAGAAGACTGGGGGCTAGGACTACAAATGGGCTGATATGGGAGGATGGGAGAATGGGACTGGAAGGGAGCTGATACTGAGAGGGACAGGAATTAGAAGGGAGCTGATGTTTTGGGGGAGGACTAGGAGGGGATGGGGCTGGCAAGGTTAAAAAAGAAGCTGGGGGAGTGAGGATGGATAGAGGAAAAGATATTTTGTGTGGGAGGGAAGAAACATCTACAATTGGCTGAGTATAGGGAGAGTAAATGGGGATTGAGGATGGAGGGATAAAATTTGAGTGGATGAAAAAGGAATAAAGGAAGAAATATAGGAAAGACCAAATGGGGAAAGATCAGTATGTTAGAGCAGATGTAGAGAGAGAATGGAAAAAACTAGAAGAGAGAAGAAAGGACAAATGGACAGCAGACAATGGAGAGTTAGCAGAAGACACGAAGAAACCAGAAGAAAGCGAGTAGAGCAACTGTGACTGAAAAAATGCCCAAATAACAAAAGGTAAAAAAATGCTTTTTTATTTTGAATTTATTAACTGGAATATGTCAGCTCTGGGAAATGTACATCGCTAATATCTTTGCGTTTTGCTTAGTTACAGGAGGAAATTAATTTATAGTTTCTCTAGTGTTGTTGTACATTACAAATTTGGCTTTTGGGGTTCCCAGTTTAATTATTGTCTTCATATTTCTAAATTGTGATCCATTTGCTATGTTTGGTGATGGTCTATGTTTTGCATGTGTAACCGAGCTGTGGTATTCTGTTCATGTAGTTTCTATGTGAGAGTCCCACTTCTTCTCTTTCCCCATTAGGAGATGTATTGGTTTAATATTTGCAATATTTGATAGTTAGGGCTTGATGCTTTGTGAGTCCTAGTAGTGCTGTTATGATATGCAAGTTTGCTATGGGTTCTAAATGATGTAACACCAACGAAGTTATCATGTATCCATACTAAACCCACACGGACTATACTTATCTGAGTGCAAGAGTAATAAACTACCAACACTCCTTAATGCAGAGGCATTAATAAATGAGCAGGGTTTATAGTACTCCCTAATATGCCTGGCAATTGGCACTGGAGTATAGTAATATAGAAATGTGGTAATCTTTCTTTATCCTCACTACTCATGCAAATGGTATTCAGACACTCAATAAGAGGCACGTTTAAAAGTTAATGTGCATTCACAATAGGGTTACCAACTTTTTCACCGAGAAAAACCCGACACCTGTGGCTCGCCATGCTCCACCCATTCTCCGCCCCTAGTCCCACCCCTGCCCCGCCCCCAGCCCCACCCACAAAAATTACCGAGGATACGTGTAGGCTAACTTCCTTGGTCAGATAATAATTAAACTGGGAACCCCAAAATCCAAACATGAAATGTACAACACTGGAGAAATAAAACTATAAAGTAATTTCCTCTTGCACTAAACAAAAACACAAAGATGTTATCAATACACACTTCCCAGACCAAACATATTCCAGCTAATAAATTCAAATAAAAAGTATTTTTCTACCTTCTGTTTGGGCGTTTTATTTTTCAGTTGCAATTGCTCCAGTCACTTTCTTCTGGTTTCTTCGTGTCTTCTGCGAGCTATCCATTTGTCCTTTCTTCTCTTTTAGATGTTTTCCATTCTCTCTCTATTTCTGCTTTAACATACTGATTGTTTCCCTTTTGCTCTTTCCCCCAATTCTTTCCTTATTCCTTTATCATCCATTTAAATTTCACCCTTCCATTCTCAAGCCCCTCACTCTCCCAATACCCAGCCCATCACAGACCTTTCTTCCACACAAAATATTTTTCCCCTCTCCACTCATTCCCCATCTATTCTAGTCCTCCCCCAAAATCAGTTCCCTTATAGTTCTAGACCCACCCAGCATCCACTCCCTTCTAATCCCATTCTCCCATGCCCATCAGCCCATTTCCAGTCCTATCCCAGCTCTTCATCAGCCCATTTCCAGTGCTAGCCCTCACATCACAGACCATTTCCAGTCCTAGCCCCCCCCCCATCACATCCCATTTGCAGTCGGAGTCCCCCCGCACCATCACAGCCCATTTGCAGTCCTACCCCCCCCCCACCATCACAGTCCATTTGCAGTCCTAGCCCCCCTAATCACAGCCTATTTCCAGTCCAAGTTCCCCCTCCCTCCACCATAGCCCATTTCCAGTCCAAGTTCCCCCCCCCCATAGCCCTTTTCCAGTCCAGGTCCCCCTCCCCATCACAACCCATTTCCAGTCCATGTCCCCCCCCATAGCCCTTTTCCAGTCCAGGTCCCCCTCCCCATCACAACCCATTTCCATCCCATGTCCCCCCCCCACATAGCCCTTTTACAGTCCAGGTCCCCCTCCCCCTCACAGCCCATTTCTTTCCAGTCCAATGCCCCCCCATAGCCCTTTTCCAGTCCAGATCCCCCCCCTTCACAACCCATTTCCAGTCCAAGTCCCACTAATCACAGCCTATTTCCAGTCCAAGTTCCCCCTCCCTCCGCCATAGCCCATTTCCAGTCCAAGTTCCCCCCCCCCCATAGCCCTCTTCCAGTCCAAGTTCCCCCCCCCATAGCCCTTTTCCAGTCCAGGTCCCCCTCCCCATCACAACCCATTTCCAGTCCATGCCCCCCCCTAGCCCTTTTCCAGTCCAGGTCCCCCTCCCCATCAAAACCCATTTCCAGTCCATGTCCCCCCATAGCCCTTTTACAGTCCAGGTCCCCTCCCATCACAGCCCAGTTCTTTCCAGTCCACCTCCCCCCCCCCCATAGACCTTTTCCAGTCCAGGTCCCCCCCCCCCCATCACATTCCCTTTCCAGAGTAATTCCCCCTCCTAGCCCTTTTCCAGTCCCCCTCCCCCCATCACAGCCCAGGCAGTCCTTGGCCTCCCCCCCCCCCAAAACCGCGGCTGTCTGAGGCTTTAGAGGGAGCCGGGGAAGCCCGCGCGAGGCCCCGGCTCCCTCTGAACAGCCGCCAGCGTGAAGAGCCTTTTCCTTCACGCTGGAGGCTGTTCCTGTGAAGCCGCGAATGCTGGGAAAGGTTAAAGGGCTATATCAACAGAGCAGTCCGGTTGAGAATGCAAATTCCGATAGCATTAATGGAAATGGAAGGAGCTCACCTGAATGGAAGAAGTTACTACTTCAGATGAGTATGAGCAGATATTAAGCGTTGAAACAGGACTGAAAAGAGTGCGGTTCTAAACGCAGTACTGTGTTCGTGGAAAATCTGCAGTTTCAGAATTTTTCAGAGTGGAAATTTTAACAATTTGGTTGTGCAGCAGCATTAGGTAATGCAATTGCTTCACAGGTTTTATACGGTGGTTTGGTTACCATAAAAGTAATTAAAAGGGAAGTCACGCTTCAGGAGGGAGCAATCTCTCAGGGCAATAACTTCCGACAAAAAATTTGCACATTAGATATACATTAGTCACTTTTGAGTCACTCGTTTGTAGGGAGACACATTTAGTTTAAAGTGAGTGAGGGGAGGAATAATTTTTAGAAGAATACAAAGCTTTACCATGCAACTGAAGTGGGGCCAGCAGGTTGTACAGCCTATGGTAGCAATGCAATGTTTGCCTTAAAGTCAATGCTGACTTCTGGTGACCCAGCAGCATCTGGGTTTTCTTGGCAGTGTAACCGGAAGTAGATTACTAGGCCTTTATTTTGAGGCAATGGAGGATTAACTGACTTGCTCAAGGCCATAAGGAGTGCTAGTGGGAATGGAACCCTGGTCTCTTGGTTACCCAGTCAGCACTCTAGCCACTAGGCTACTCCTCCACTCCACAGCCTGTTGTGCTGTATGCTAATTGAGATTGAAAGGGTAGTTACCAAACTGATAAAATCGTGGATTTTACCAGCTTAATCTACCATGGGAGCCACTAACCTGTGATAACTCAGAACAAGATAGGTCAACCCCAGCAGTAGTACCACAAAGCTACTGCTAGGGGTCACAGGCACCATTTTGAACTCAGAGCCAGCCCAGACAGGAGTGAGTGGGGATTTATCCTGTCTGGGTCCCATAGACCCCAAGTATTTACTAAAGGCAGACCTAGGGAGCCTTTAGAGGGGTGGGGGGAATTCTGATTTGGGATCCAGAGGAGGACTTTGAGTGTGCTTTGGGGGAGAGATTAAGGCATGTTCTTCTCCATGTTTTCACATCTAATTTAGATTATGTGTTACTTACTGTTACTTATTGTTACTTTTGTTCAATGTAAACTGTTCTACACAAATTGTTCTATGTAAACTGTTACTGTTCTTGTATTATGTAAACCGCACTGATTTCAAAGAGCGCGGTATATAAAAGCAAATAAATAAATAAAATAAGGGTATTTTTGGGTGCGACAGAAAGATAAGGTGAGAGTGACTGAAAAAACCCATTAAAATGGTTCTTCTTCTTTCAATGGTTATAGACCCCTGCTCTAGACTTGAGAAGACAGATTTTAGATAGGACATGACAAGGGGAATTCACATGTCCAGGTCAGGATATGGAGATTTCTCACAGTATTTTTATAAAAGTCTCTGCCAAAGGTAAAGCCTCTTCTAAAATAAGTGCAGGACTGCACATGTATGTCTCTCCATGTCCAACAAGAGCAGTGATTTTTTCTTTATTTTATTTTTTTTTATTTATGAATTTTCAAACAAAGAAAAACCAAGCAACAGCTTGTACAGAAAAGATGCATACTTACACAATCTTTAAAAAGGAAAACATCTACAAGAAATACAAACAGAAGCATCAATAGTCCTCAAAGTTTGGGGAGAAGCACAGGAAATAAACACTGAAAGTAGAAGGCACTGACAACGTGAAAAAATAAAGGCAAATTTATCTTTTAACAAGAATTAAGACATGATGGCAGAGAACGAGGAACTTAATTAAGAATGAACAAAAATGAAATCCCCTTATACAGGTGAAGATGTAGTTAATTGAGTACTGAGATAGGTAGACAAATCCCCTGGTTGAAAAAAAACATATTTCTGAGAATTATGAACCACAATACATTTGCATGGAAATCTCAATAGGAAAGAAGCACCTAACTGAAGGACCCCAGGTCTTAATAAAAGAAAGGCTTTACGCCTTCTCTGGGTGTCCCTAGCAACATCCGGGAAACTAGAAATGTTTTTTTCCCATAAACAAGTTAGCTCTCTTTTTATAATATGCTTTAAGAAGCCAGTCTCTATCAGAAAACAACGCAAAAGTCACCAATAATGCAGAAACCACTAAATTGTCTTCTTGAGGAGACTGAAGTAATGCTGAAACATTCAAAGAGTCCATCTCTTGGAGTGGAGGAGTAGCCTAGTGGTTGGGGCAAGGTACTTCAGGCCAGAAGGTCAGGGGTTCAAATCCCACTAGAGGACAGCAACCTTGGACTGGAAGGACCGGGGTTTCTAGTCCCACAGATGCTCCTTGTGGTCTTGGGCAAGCCACTTAACCCTCCATAGCCCATGTTCCCTGTAAGTATTAGTGTATGTGGCTCATATCCCCGTGTGTTAAATGTATCCCCCAATTGTGTTGTGACCGCTTTGATTGAAGGATAAGGCGGTATACAAAAACTGTCTAAATAAATAAATAAATAAATAAATCTCTAAGGAACCAACTACTCGCTTCCCCTCTTTCCTCCCAGCAGGTAAATAGTATACTTTGGAAATCGGAGGTATCAAATCAGAAGGTATCATTAGAGACTCTTGAAGATATTTCTTGAAAAGTTCCACAGGAGCTACCGCTGGAACAACCGGAAAATTTAATAACCGAATATTTGAAGCTCTGGTAGCATTCTCTAGTGTCTCCAACTTTGCTTTCATTGCGATATTATCTTTCATTAAGGATTCAGATAAACCAGAAACCTTTAAAAGTTTCTGGTCGGAAAGCTCTACTCTCTCTTTCATTTCTAACATATCTTTAGATAACTCACTAATATTGCTCTCATTTTTAGAAACAATAGAAAAGGATAAAGTTAATTGCTGATTTACAACCTGGGAAAGTTGATTTATAGCCTCCCAAATGTTCTCCAGAGTCACCTTAGTAGGCCGAGAAAGCACAATCAACGGTGGCCCAGCAGCTTTGGATAGTCCAGGGGCAGTCTTCTCCACACCAGCCTCCTTCACCAAACAAGCGGCACCAACAACCTCTGCACGATGCATATCTCCGGGGGTCGCCACCCCAATCCTGGGCCGCTCACTATCGGCATCAAGTGTCAGCCTGCCCCACTCCAAACTGGCAGCGACATCCTGAGCAGGCAACGCCACCAGCCCGTGAGCTGAGGCAATGTCCGATACACCCGGAACCGCAGGAGGAATACGTTCATCTGGGGAGAGAGAGATCTCTAAGGCGGGCAACGCCGAAACCTCCTCAGCCGGCGCGACCAAGCCCTGCCGAATCTCCCCAAACTGTTCCTTGGAGAGCCTCACAAAATGATCCATAGGTCCAGAAATGGCAGGTAAGGGCTCTATGGGTAGGGCCCGAGGTTTGCCTCTACACTTAGGCATGTTGCTCACACAAACTCTGCCACCATCTTGAACAAGCCACTCCCCCGTCCAAGAGCAGTGATTTTAAGCTATACATGGAGGAAAAACATAAAAATACCTCTCACGTTTGCTTAGTAGCATCGTCCTAAAATCATTGCTCCCACTGCATATAGACATCCTTTGTAGCACCATCAGTCCCCCTTATGATCACCCCTCCCATCCACAATCTCCACCCTAGTGGCCTTCCCCCTACAAGTAAATCTCCAGGCATGAACACCTCCCAATCCCCCTGCAGCAGTCCCCAGTCCACCACTCCCAATCCCTATTCCCAGGCTTACTGGGGTTCCCTGGGGTCTAGCAAGAGCAGGAGTGATGTCCACTCACAAATGCTTGGTGACACCTAGTGGTAATATCATGGTCATGGGGGGAAGCTTAGGAGGGGTCATTGATGCCAGAAGAAGGTCAGGGGATGTTTATGCCAGAGAGGTTGCTTTTGGGGTGATCAGATGCTTTGAGGGGTAAGTGGGATTGGATGTTTTGGAAGGATTAGGACAGACAGGAAAAGGATCTGATGTGTTGCCCTTGATTGTGGGGAGATCAGGATCACTGGGGGAAGGGGGGATCAGTGGGGAGCAGACCTTGACATTTACAGTTGCCCCTTCCAAGAGGTGCTTATATTTACCTCAGGGCAGCTGTACATGTCAACATTTATAATTCCCTTTGTGAATGGGGAATCCACATCTGTAATGTAGGTCTGCCCAAACAACAACCTCACCCTCACCATGCCTCCAGAAAATTTTAATTTGGTAAGCATCCCCACTTTTAAAAAGCCCTTATTCTATAATCTCCTTTACATGCATATGATATTCTCTTGCATGGTGTGTGTATCCCTTTCCTATATGAGTTTGGAGTTTTTTAAATGTTTCTTTCTGTTGTTTTTATTGTAAACCGCCTTGCTGGCTCGATGTGGCGGTATATCACATTCTAAATAAACGAAACTATACCAATCTGTGCATGTAAACGCTGCTATTTAGACAAGGGTATGCTTCTAAAATAACACCAAAATCTCCTGATCTAAGAATATACTTTGAACTGCATTGGGGAATTGCTGAAAATGTTATGCATCCTGGAATAATGTCTCTTTTTTTTTTTTTGCAGTTGAACTTCAAGCCATTTGTGGTTCTTAGATAAATTAGCATCCGAATAGAGGGTTGCAATTTGTTAAATTGTGGGGCAGAGAATTAATTAATTAATGTACAAGTTTTTGTATATCACTTTGTGATTTTCATCATTCAAAATGGTTCACATCAGAACCATTCCTCCAAACGCAAGGTGTTCCACAAGGCTCCTCCCTCTCTGCGCTGCTTTTCAATATATATATGCAGCCAATCTGCCAAATCACCAAATCCTTCAATGTATCTTGCCTCATTTATGCTGACGATGTGCTTATCTTCACTCCGATTGATACCACGAGTCCAAATTACAATAATTTAACCAACTGTTTCAATGCAATAACAGATTGGCTCTTAGTTCAAAACATGCGAATTAACCTCAAAAAGACAGAAGTCTTAGTTGTCACAAGAAACAAGCTCTTCTCCCCCCAGTGTCACTCAAAGTAAGAGACGCGGAGCTCCCAATCAAGAAGACAATTCGCTATCTAGGTGTGATACTCGATCAACATCTTGATTTTACTGAGCATATAAAAAGTACGGTAAAAACGATCTACTTTAAGATAAAAACCTTACGCCACCTAAAACCCATGTTGGAAGCCAAAGACTTCCGTTCAATATTCCAGGCAATAGTCACTCCTCACTTTGACTATGCGAATATCGTCTTACATGGTTTACCAAAGAACACCATCAACCCGCTGCAACTAGTAATGAATGCTGCCGCACGCGTCTTAGTGGGAGCCTCAAGAAGAGAACATATTACGCCAATCCTAATGGACTTACACTGGCTCCCAATAAAATGCAGAATTACCTATAAAGCGCTCCTTATCACATTCAAGGCCATCTATAAAATATCGCCATCAACGATCTCTGACCTTATCTGTCAAGCACCTAGTACAAGATCAAGAAGACTTCTCACGGAAAACATGCTAGTCATACCCAGCGAATCCACAAATTGGTCCCAATCAACGATCAACAGGGCATTTAATTCTTTTGCCCCTAGATGTTGGAATAAACTCCCCCCAGATATTAGAGCAATACGAGATATTAAACAATTCAGAAAGGCTATCAAGCACTATTTATTCACGGAATACTTTCAGCCACCGTAACTTAGATCACCTGCAACAAATACCTCCAGTTCATAACAAAAACCCAAGTGCACTAGAATTAAGCAATGCAGTTGTATATACATTTCTAAATACGGATGTCTTTGTTGATTTTATGTAAATAGTTAATGGAATTGTATTATAAATAGTGTATCCCTTTTTATCCAAGTTCTTAACCTGTTATCTGTAAACTCATACTTGTTTAAATGTACTGAGTTGTTTTGTTCCATGTAAACCGCGCTGATGCCGAATAGTGCGGTATAGAAGAAACTTTAAATAAATAAATAAATAAACATATCGAACAAGTTGAAAAGTGCATGTTGTAAGTGCTGCAAAAAGATGTGTTTCACTGATGGGCTGCATAGTTATTATATGTGAGTGAGCAGATGAAGCATTTAAAACTTGCAACAGGATTAATGAACATACAGCTGCACTATTCAATTCACATAACAATGAGGTGTTTTGCATGTATTTGCATGCCTGTCATCTCATTATTATCTAATGCACATTGCCGTAAATTAACAGGGGAAAATAATGCAAGATTTTGCCATTTAACACGTTAACAGGCAAAGATTTGTGGGTTATTTCCTTAATGCGTGTTACGAGTAGCAACTATACTCCTGAGACACTAGTGTCTAAAAAGTTAATGCTTTCCATGGAGTAGTCCATTTTGAATTTGGTTGTGGGATGGAATACATTGAAAGAGTTGCAGAAATGTTTAAGGTTCTCTTGTCCTTTAGTCCAAATTATTAAGATATCATCAATGTGCCAGTAACATCTGAAAGATTTATTACGGTAGCTTTAGGAATGTCTTCTCCAGTTCTAATATCAAAGGTTTGGCAAACTGCGGTGCCAGTCTGCTGTCCATAGTGGCTCCCATAATCTGAGGATATATATCATTATCGAAGCTGAAGAATTGTGGATTAGGATGAATTCATTTAGTTTTGCAATAGTCTCTAATGCGGTTTAGTAAATATGCCCCTATGACTTGATATTGTTCTTTGGTGGAGTTGTGCACTATGTTCATGGTAATGTTTGGTTATGTGCATTGACATGGTGGATTGACTTATTTTCGATGATGTGGAAATTGTTTAAGAAAATTTAATAAAGACAAAATAACAAAAAGGTCTCTGACCTCACTCCTAGTTTTTATGATAGAATGTAAACAGTTTAGTGATATTTCAGGCTATAAGGGGAGGGGAAGTGGATTTAGCTCATGCTTTGCTCAGAGGTTTAAGGCAAGTTACTTTCAGGTACTGCAGCTATTTTCCTGTCCCCAGAGGGCTTACAATCTAAGTTTATATCTGAGGCAATGGAGCGGTAAGTGATTTGCCCAAGATCACAAGGCGTGAGCTGCTTTAAACATTAGGCTACTTCTCCACTCCAGCCTCTGTTGGGCTCTGGTACCATGTACCTTTATTGGCAGCTAATGGGGATTTCCCCTCTATCTTATATCTCTTTCCAACCCATTTAACTCTGTCATTGCAGTGACAGTTCTCAGCTGGCAACCATGCATCAGTGCTCTTCCAGAACCCTACAATCATGGATGCTAAATCCAAACACTAGGTTTTGGTGTTGCAAAATTACCGGGAATCCTCCCTCCCCTAGTGGGTTATGAATTCTGCATCTCCAGTCTGTGCTGGTTCAAGAAATAGAAGACCTAGCCTATGGAATTGAACCCTGGTCATGCACATGACCCCAAAACATACGTTTTTGAGGATGCTTTTAAATCTTAAAATTTGGTTATCACTAATCATAGCCTTGTTTGTTTTACCATGTTTACTGTAATAAATAGCATTATATAGAGACCCTGATTGGATGTTACTGTATAAGCAGCAGCACAATCCAGTGTCCCTACTAAATTACTACTATGTAGTTTGGAAAAAAAGCTTAGCATTTTCCAGAACAGGGGAAGTTCTTGCTGCCAGTTACATCATGTTGAGAGTAGACTCCTCTGGGAGGGAAAATCCAAGTTCATATATAAACCAGCACTAAAGACAAAACTCTGTCTTTGGCACCCAACCATTGCATCATGAGGAAGGCACCTGCCTAATGGGCCTAATGGGCAGGTGTCTTTGGCACACAGCCACTCATACAATCCAGAGTGAGCAATAGGCTCAGAGCAGTAGCACAGAAGAAGAGAGCAGAGGGATGATCTCTGTGCAAAACCTGCCAGTGCCCCACTGTCTCAGAAGGAGAGTTGCTCTGACTGTGTTAAAAATAGGGGAAATCATAGCCTACTACTCAACCTTACAGACCATCAGAGCCAGGAGCACCATAGAGCAGTTTTGGGGACCTGCATCTACTGACGTCACCAGCTCTTAGGAAGAGAGGAACCCAAGCGCTCATCATACACCACTGACACCAGATCCAGGGGTGAGTCCAGCACAGTATCGGGGACTTGTTTCTGCATCACCACCAACTTCAGGTACACTTGGAAAGAGTTCTAGAAACAGTAGAGGGGGGTTACCACTCATGGAAACCAGACTAAGAAACCAAGGTGCAAGAGTGGCAAAGGTTGGAGTAACTGTTCAGCTAAAGATAAAGAGTAATTGAAGAGAGTAAGGGGGGTTACACAGAGAAATGATAAGTAGTACTAACAGTAGTCTGGGAGACAATGAAGAATCAAGCAGGATACCAAGACTTTTTACAATATTGCACAAAGAAAGAGGGGAATAATTGAGTGATGAAGTCAGTAGGATGTAAGGAGATCTAACTGGACACAGGGAAGAAAATTTCATTTCTTGAAGGACTGAGAAGGAAACAATGCATGTGCATCCAGGAAGAAAAGTGAAGAAAGCTGTTAAATATCAGTTGGCAAATAAGAAAAAAAACACCACAACCAATGGACAAGAAAAGAATATCTATACATGTACAGACTGAAGAAAGCAAAGGGCTATGAACAGAGCCTTCAGGGACACTGATAGAGAGTGCCAGCTACTGGTTTTCTAATTATTACTTAGGTTGTTTTGTGATCTGCTAAGAATGATTCATGGGTTAGTGAAATTTAAATGTTTTAAAATACAATAAACAAATAAGTCAATAAATAATAAAAGAAATTGTAAGCCAATTTGATGAATCCATGTAAATTGCACATATTTAAAAATTCATTTAAAGCATCAAATCTCAAAGAGACTTATGTTTTATGTACAGTAAAATAGATACAGATCACTACTGCTACTATTTGTGGAAAAATGTGAATGCAGATTTACAGTTGTTAAAATGATAGCTCATAACATAATAGGAGCTGCATGGGTACCACTATGCTGCTAGCAGATTTAGGGGGTAGTTACTAAACTATGATACAATCTAGAATCTTACCACAACTTTGTTTACTGTAGGAATCATTAACCTGTGGTAACTCAGTACCACAGGTTAGGGATTCCCGCAATAAAGGAATAACGTAGCATGTGGTGAGCACTGCATGCTGCGTTATTCCAAAGCTGGTGTTATTTTTCCCAGCTTGGAGCATCAGGCCTCTTACATGTGGCCTGATGCTCCTTGAAACTTTCTTAAAGGGCCCGCATGTCTAAATTGTAATCAGTGGTCTATCGAGAAAGGAAAGTGTCCTCCAATAACTCCCTTCCCTATATTTTCTTCTACCCCCAACCTCTTCCCAAGACACCATTAGGGTCCCACTCCTCTCCTTCAAGATCCTCAACTCTATCCCACCCTGCTGTCTCCTTAAGGCCCCCTGTGGTTTTACTGCAAGATGTCTACTAGGAGATTGCAAGCACCATTTTGAACCTGGCATTGGCCTAGACGGGAATGTGTGGAGGTCACTCCTGCCCAAGCCCCACTAGGCTAGCAGGATTGCACTGAGGTAGGCCCGGGAGGGCCTTAGGAGGTGGGGGATTTGTATAAGGTTGAGAGGGGGTCTTGAAGGGGAGGGGTGAGACTTTGATGGTATTTTTAGGGGGACAGGGGTGATAGCACCACAAAAAGCGTATGCACAGCGTGAATAATCATCCTAGTTCTAGCCTTTCAATCAGCTCTTTGCTAGTGTGCCAGATGTACCTATACCTCATCATTATGAGTCAGCTGTAGATGCGCAGGATACAGGAGCACAACATTAATTTTCATATTAATAAGCAGGACACAAATCATTGAAAGGGCCTTGCACTTTTGAATTAAAGCTGTGGAATAATCCTGAAATATTAAAATCTTTTTGCTTTGATTGGTATAGGTCCGTGTGGTGGTGGATTTGGTGCATCTCCAGCGACGTTCTATTTGTTTTAGGGCTTTTTTTTGCTTCTCGGATTTCCTTTGAGTACCAGGGGGTGATCCTGGTTTAGGGGTTGTGTCTTTTGCGAGTACTGGAATCAGTGGCTTTGGCTGTAGAATTAATGGTGCTGTTCCAGTTTGCGATTTGTTCATTTAGGTCCTCTGTGTTTGTGAGCAGGTGGGGTAGGGTGTCCTGAAAGAAAGTATCTTTGTCAAAGTTTTTGAATCTCCTCTGATTGGCTTGGTTGTCTTGTTGTGGTTTGTCGGCTGTAGGTTGATTTTTATTATGTGGTGGTCCGACCAGGGCACTGGTGTGATTGATGGACTTGTGATGATATCATTTTCAATGAGGTGGTTGGGGCGAAGATGAGGTCAGGAGATGATCCGTGTTTGTGGGGGGGGGGGCGTTGATGATTTGGGTGTATTGAAGGGAGTCTGCATCCTTGGTTGTGGCAAATTTAAGGATGCTTCTGCATCCGTGGTTGTGGCAGATTTAAGATTAAAGTCTCCCATCACCAGTAGAGGTTTGTGGAGGTTGTTGGTTGCGCAGCTGATTCCAGTATGGATTTTATTTATTTATTTATTTACATTCTCTTATATACCGCGCTATTTTGCATCAGTGCGGTTTACATTGAACAAACTAAAATTACATTGAACAGGGCATTATAACTTGGAGATAACTATTCTACAGGGAACATGGGCTATGGAGGGTTAAGTGGCTTGCCCAAGACCACAAGGAACACCTGTGGGACTAGAAACCCCAGTCCTTCCGGCCCAAGGTTGCTGTCCTCTAGTGGGATTTGAACCCCCGACCTTGCGGCCTGAAGTACCTTGCCCCAACCACTAGGCCACTCCTCCAGTTCATCTCAGGTGTACCCACCACCCAAGGATTTTTCCGCTAATTGGTTTTCTAGGTCATCGAGTTTTTCATTTTATCAAGTCTGATATGCCTTGCTCCACTGCCACCAGCTAGTGCTGGAATGTGGTAAATGACTTGAATACATTGTTGATTTTATTGGACAGGCCATCAAAACACCTTTTGAAGGCTATCATTACTGCAGTAGCCACTTCTTCCACTGCCAGTATTATCATCTCGGTCTGAGAGCTTTGGCAATCACGTCTCTGCCATCTTGCCAGTGTCTCCTTGGACTGTTTCAGTCACATGCTTTTGGCTCTAAGGGAAAATTCTTTCCCTCAGTTGGAATATAGTTTGCATGTGTTCAGTGGGACTTAGCTGTGGCAGGGCAGGTGCAAGGGTAATGGGCATCCTAGGCAATTCTTCAGCCTTATGCCTCCCCTCCACTGAAATGCTGATTATTAAACTCAACAATCATGATCATCCCAACATTAGCTCTCCCTCAACAATACTGAAAAATGCATAATTGGACCCAATATTGTGCCCGATATTGAATTGGGTAGGCTATGCGTCACTATGGCGCATAGCCCTGCCTTACGATCTTTAACCCCAGATATTCAATGCCGTGGTGACGGCACTGAATATCTGGGGTTGCCGCACATGCTCTGGAGCCGCCGAAGCTAACAGGGTAGCGGCGATATTGCACCGCTATCTGGTTAGCTTCAGTGGGTAAAACTAGGCAAGCTTTTGCTATGCCTAGTTTTACCCGCTGATCGCTAAATGGGTAGCAGTGCAATATCACTACTACTCGGTTACCGACAGTCTCCACCTCTGCTCCGCTCCAGAACTGTCGAACATACCCCAGTGCTAACCACATAGCATCAGAGCTTGTAGCGGGTTAGAAGGGGATATTCAACAGCACTAACCATGTAAGTGCTGTTGAATATCCCGATTTAAGGCATTTACACAGTTTACTGGGCTGTAAACCTTGTAAATGCCTTTCGAATATAGGGCCTCATCATTTTAAATATTAAACTTTGCTTTCTATGTATGTGTGTCCCATTCTCCATGCAGGTAAAAGAATATGCTGGTGGATCTTTGAGTTTTGGGAACTGTCAGGATCTAGTGTTTTGCTTTAGCTTCTGCTGCTGTATGCCGCCCCTCAGAAACTACTTCTCCAGGCAACCACCTAGTCCTGTCTAATGGAGGGGCTGCCTTAAGCCCTGATATCTAATGTGCCCCATATTTGGGGGAAGGAGCAATATTAGTTGTTTCATTTTAAATAAGTGAGCAAAACAAACAAGAAATGAAATTTTAAAAAACCCACAAAAACAAAATGTAACAAAAAAATGTCTATGCGCATACCTAGTTGCATGAAGTGAAGAAAGGGTCTACAATGACTCCTCCATCTATACACTTTAAATAGCTTTCAAGACATGATAAGTATCGTTGTCTTTGCTGAATATCTGCTTTAATCCATTTTTTCACAGAAGAAATGTGACCAAAGGAAACAGCCTATTAATAGAATAGCCTGGAATGCTATGCACATCTGTGATCATTGTGGCAGAACCTGAATTCTAACAATGGTCTTTATAATTACAAGCAAAAATGTAGCAGAACAGCTACAATAAACCCATCAACATTGGTTGATGAATGGAAGCCAACAAGAACAATCTTCTTTTATGACAGTTACTTTCCAGATTTTTGCCTCTGTTTGTCCTTATGTGGTCTAAATTGTGTTGAATGAAGTGAGCTCAATGGATTTGATTCATCCATTTTGCTGCAAGAAAGCATCCAGTAGTGATTAGTTAGTAGAGCGAACTGGTGAATAAAAACATTTGCCATTCAAACAGAGGGAAGCGGCTGTTCTGAGGCCAAACAGGCAAATTGGATACAAATGAGTATATAATACTAACAGAGAAAATGAAAGCAGATAAAGTCCATATGCCCTATCCAGTCTGCCCATTCACACTGACTACTTATTTCTGCAATTCCTTCCTCTCCCTCAGAGATGCTCTGTGCTTGTCCCATGCTTTCTTCAATTCACATACTGTCCTTGTCACTACCATCTCTCAAGCAGGCTGTTCCACACATCCACTATTCCTTCAATAAATAAATATTCCTTTTGATTACTCCTCCTGAGCCTACCTTTCACCTCCATCCTATGACCCTTCATTCTAGAACCTCCTTTTCACTAAAAGAGGCCTGCCTTCAGTGTATTTAAAGTCTCCATTATATTTCCTTTATCCCACTTTTCCTCGAGGGTACGCATATTAAGCTCTTTAAGTTTGTCCCCATGTGCTTTATGATGAATTTTACAGAAGATGCTAGTAGCTGCCTTCTGCACTGACTCCATCCAAAATTGCACAAAGTATTCCAAATGAGAAACTTTTACAGAGGCACTGTCACTTCCTTTTGCCTGTTTGAAACTCTTCTTCCTTTGTACCCATGTATCCTTCTGGCTTTTGTCATCCCCTTATTTACCTGTTTAGCTACCTTAAGTTCATCAGGTACAATCAATTCCAGATCTCATGCTTCTATTGTGTGCCGAACTTCTCCCCCTATAATGGTTTCTGCATTCCAAATGCATTTTTTAGCATTAAACACTGACCATTCATTAAGCTTCATTAGATCCTTCTCATGTTTTCCACATGTTCCAGGATATTTATCCTGTTGCACATTTTGATATCATATGCCAGACAACCTCCCCCCCCCCCCCCCCCATACAATTCATTGGCTGTTTTTTTTTAAATTAACTCAAGATACTTCATTCCTTCCAACTTTCTCAATGCAATGTTGGCTCCTTCTTCAATTAATTACAGTGATAGCCCCTATTTTATAATTTCCTAATCATGGCCTTGCATCTTATCACAGAGCCTCTTATTTAGTTGGGTGTCTTGTCTGTCTTGAATAGTCTGTAAGCTCCAAAGAGTAGGGATTGTCCTGTACATACATCTGATATGTACTATACAAATGATTAATTATAATATATATCTCATTGATGTGTACAGACTTCCTCACAGCCTCCAAAACATCAGCTTTAGAGATGAAATGGCTTAATACTATCTAATATAGTTTGCTTTCTGCTGGTGGCAGGGGGGGGGGGGGTGGAAGCACGATTAGTGCTGGGGAGGCAATTGCAAACTGTGTAAATGCTTTGGAATATCCCCCCTCCCATGTTGATGGGTGATGTGGCCACTGACTCACCCAACTCTCTGCTCTCTCAAAATTTTCTCTTCTGATCACTCCTTTTCTTGGGACGCTTGAAGTGTGTGTGATTCTCTGCACATGTGTTACATGCATGCTTGAATTTGCATTCCTCAAAACCTGCAATATCAATCACTGAACAGTCTGCATACACCCGCCTGACCACTTGTAAAATTCAAGAGCTTGTATTCCCTCTTCATATCTGGGCCCCTATCACCCTTGTCTTGTTTTAGTGGGTAATGGTCTACCCTGTCCATGCTGTGCCCTTTGCCATGCTTGATATGTTGTGTTATAGTGACTATCCAAAGATCAGTATCTTTTGGTTTCCCCCTGACTCATCTCTCTCCCTCCTTCAATCTATTCAAAATTCAGCTGTGTGGCTAATCTTCCGCCAGTGTTGCTATGCTCATATAACTCCTCTTCTCAAGTCATTTCACTGGCTGCCCATCTATTTCTACATCCAGTTCAAACTTCTCCTGCTGACCGACAATTGCATTTAGTCTGTGGCTCCTCATGACCTCTCCTCTCTTATCTCTCCCTACACCCATCCTCAGAAACTCTGCTCATCAGGTAAATCCCTTCTATCTGTGCCCTTCTCTTCCACTGCCAAATTCAGACTTTGGTTATTATGCCTTGCTATCCCATACACTTAGAAGAGATTACTGGAGCCAGTATGTCATGCTCCATCTCTGGTCCTACTGAAATCCAGGCTAAAATCCTATCTCTTTGAGACTGCTTTTCGGTCATGATCCTACTTATTGTCCTGTTTACCACTCATGTATCTGATAACCATTTCCCCTAGTTTCTATCCTAATCCCCTTTTGGTAGTATTTGTGGTCTTGCATAAACTGTGAGATCTATCAAGCAGGGACTGTGTTTTACATGTACATGAAAAGCACTGGGTATACCTTGTAGCGCTATACAAATGATAAGTAATAGTAGTACTTATCCTGTCCAAACTCAGATGCTATTACTCACAATGTTCCTGTGGAACTTTTCATCATAATCTAGCCAAGCTGTGCCTCCATATGATATCTGACAAGCTTCCAACACATCTCGGGTGCCTTTTCCCTCACAATGTTCACCTGTACACTGAATGCTGCACACTATGTAGCAATATTTTAATTTGCTACATAAGAAATCCATACTGGGTCAGACCAAGGTCTATCAAGCCCAGTAACCTGTTTCCAATAGTGGCCAATCCAGGTCACAAGTAGATAGCAGGTTCCCAAAAAGGTGCATAGGTTCCACAATGCTTGTCCCAGGGTAAGCAGTGGATGTCCTGAGTCCTCTTTAATAATGGTTTATGGACCTTTCCTCCAGGAACTTGTCCAAACCTTTTTAAAACCCAGCCACACTAACAGCTTTTACTACTCTGGTAACGAATTCCAGAGTTTATGTGTTGACTGAAAACATATTTTCTCTTATTAGTCTTAAATGGGTTACATTGTAGCTTCATTGTGTGTCCCCCAGTTTTTCTATTTTTTGATGGAGTTTACCTGTTCTACTCAATTCAATAATTTATAGACATCTATAATATTTCCCCTAAGCCATCTCTTCCAAGTTGAAGAACTTTAACCTTTTAAGCCTTTCCTCATAAAGGTTTCCTTCCATCCCTTTTACCATTTTGGTGGCTCTTCTCTGAACTTTTTCTAATTCTGCTGTATCCTTTTTAAGATATGGTGACGGAATTTCACACAATTGCATCCCGCTGGGACATGCAGCCCTACAATCGCCTGGATGCTATTCCCCCACCGGCTCTCCCCATAGGTCCTGTGCTTCAGGATGGGCAGAGTCAGCAGGGGGCAGGAGGGGGCAGAGTGGATGAAGAGCAGGGGCAGGCCACCCGGCAGCATGTACAGGGCTGATTCAGGCTACAGCCCTGTACGTGTTGCTGGGCCTGCTGGGACATGCTGCTTATAACACCTCAGAGGTGGTATAAGCAGCATTTTGTGGCCAATCGGGGCAGGGGAAACACTCCTGGGGTCAGGGCTGGATGCAGGGGGGGGGGGTCCCTGCCACCAAATCCAGGCCGTGGGAGGCCAGCCTTGGGTCAGGCGGTGGGGAAAAGAGAGGCAAGGAATGCGGATGTCGGACTTCCGGTGACGTCACGGAGCTCATGGCAGCTTGAACGCCTAGCTCCGTTCGAATCCCAAGAAAGGTGATTTAACAGCGAGTCCCCCCCGGGTAATAGTGGAAGGAAAGTGGACATACAGGACTGGGATGGCGGCACGGAAGAAACTAGAGGGCTTCCAGTCTCCATACGTGCGCCGGGAGCTGATGGCAGCAGCGGCGAGGGAGTTGGCTGGCTCGGGAGCGGGAGATGCCGGAGGTATCTCAGAGGAAGACGATGCAACTGATACTGAGGGGGTGGAAGAACTACCCTTGAAGAGATGGCTGCAAGAATTTAAGGCAGATATGAAGGGAGAGATAAAAGCGATGCGGAAGGAGGTGCGGGAAACCCTTCAGGCGATTCAGCAGGAGGTGAGCAGTCTTGGCGGTCGGGTGGAAGAGTTGGAGAGCCACGTGGAAGGCTATGAGGGGGAGGTGAGAGGCCTGGTGGCTATGCAAGACAAGCTTCAGTCCCAGCAAGAAGAGCTACAGGAGAAAATCGAGGAGATCGAAGATCGTGCACGGCAAAATAATTTGCGCATTAGAGGGGTGCCGGAGGAGAAGGCCCCCAATGACTGTGTTGCGCTGGTGCAGCTGTTGTGTAGCCATGTGCTTCACTTGGGGGACGTGTCTGGATGGTCTACGGATCAGATAGGAGTGGAGCGTGCACATCGAAGCTTGGGGCCACGGAGGGAGAAGCAAGCTCGGGACATTATCGCTTGTTTGAGCAGCTTCCCCTTGAAAGAACAAATTTTAAGTGTGGCTTGGAAATTTGGGAGAGTGGCGTAGGAAGGCGCTGAAATTGAAATGTTCAATGATCTGTCTAAGGGGACACTAGATCGACGGAGAGCAATGAAAGAAGTGACTGCCTTTCTAAGGGGGAAAAATCACCGCTATAGATGGCTGGTCCCGTTTGGTGTTATGATTTCCATTAATGGAGTGAACCGAAAGGTGAAATCTGCTGACGAAGCCTGGGAGATGTTGAAGGAATTAGGCTGTGAAGGCCTCCCTGCGGTGGTGCACACGGAGCAGGTGAGCAAGTCCACAGTCGGGAAAGGCAAGCAGCGGATGCAGTCCAGCACCCAATGGCAGCGCGTGGGGGAGCACGGGAAGCGTCTGAAACGATTGTCACAAGAGTGGCAGAAGGCGACAGCAGAGCAGGAGACCTGAGTCTGGCAAGTAGAGTGAACTACCTGGATGTCTGCAGAGCTCATGAGGGGGGGGGCGATAGAGCTCCTTTGCTCATGGTTTATGGACACTGGACTTCTAGGGCCTACTAGGGTTGGGGTGGCTAGAGGAGGTGGAGGGGGGAGTAAGTTGTTCTGGTGGGGGGTGGTTGGGGAATGTTAAGGATATGGCTCTGGAGGGGGGGTAGGAGGGTGGCAGGGGCTGGGGAGTGGTGGAATGCTGCATGTTCTGTGGGGGGGGGGGAGGTAGCGGTGGGATCGGACGTCAGGACCGGGAGGATGGGAAGAGTGGTAAGGCTTGGGGGGGGGAAGGGAGAGGAGAGGAGGGAGGGGGAAGAAGGGGGGGAGGGGGGGCGGGGGGGCCGGAACGCTTTGATGGAAAGGATGAGGAGGTTGGGAATGTTAAGGGATGCTGCGTATAGGAACCATTAATGTGCGGGGGTTGAATTCGCCTACTAAGAGGGGTCTGTTTTTCCGGGAGGTGGTGCGGAATCAATGGGATGTGGTGCTCCTTCAAGAGACTCATCTCCGGGCCAGGGATGTGGGACGGATGCGGCACCGGCAATTTCCTGATCAATATTACTCCTGTAATAAGGAGGGGGGACGGAAAGGAGGTGTGGCCATCTTGATAAGGGGTGGGTGTGGGGTACAGGTGGTGAGCTCGTTTAAGGACCAAGAAGGGAGGGTGGTGGGGATTGTAGGGAAATTGGGGGGGGAGGACATTGTGATTGTGGCGGTGTATGGGCCCAATGGACAGCAGCGGGGTTTCTGAAGAGAGGTTCGGTCTTTAATTGATAGGGCGGGGGGGGGGGAAGGTGTTAGTGGGGGGGGGGGGAAGGTGTTAGTGGGAGGGGACTTTAACGTGGTGTTGGACCCGGGGGTGGATCGGAAGCCGAAGGGGGGGGGGATGGGGGGCGAAAGAACAGACAAGGATTGCGAGGTCTGATGAGATGTTATAATTTACTGGATGTGTGGAGGGTGATCCACCCGCAAGGGGTGGGGTTTACATTCTATTCGGCTCCTCATGCCAGTTGGAGCCGGATAGACATGCTATTGCTGGATCAGAGCTGGATGCCCGAGGTCAAAGATGGGGGTATAGTGCAAGTGGGGTGGTCGGATCACAAGGCAGTCGAGGTTCTTATCCAGACCTCGAGGAGGAGGGGGGGGGGTATTCTGGAGAATGAATGATAGTCTCCTCAGAGATAGGAAGTGGTGGATGATGTGCGAGCAGTCATTAAGGAGTATCTGCGCTTTAATGATACGGGGGAGGTAAGGGATGTTATGGTCTGGGAGGGGTTGAAAGCAGTGGTGAGAGGGAGGTTCATAATGTGGGGAGCGGAGAAAAAGAGGGAGAGGGAACGGAGGGAGGAGGAATTAAAGAAGGTAGTGAGGGAGAAGGAGGAGCGGTTTAGGGGCTCTGGGGAGGAGGAGGATAGAAGGGAGATGGAGCGGGCGGGTGATGTGTTAAAGGAACTACAATTAGAGAAAGTGGCTTTTCTCTTACAAAGAGTGAAACAGACACACTACGAATTTGGGGATAAAGCGGGGCGGTTACTGGCTCAGCGATTGCGGAGGCAAAAAGGGGTTGCCACTATATCTTATATAGAAGGGTTAGATGGGCAGATGTGTTGGGGGGAAGAAGAAATTAGGGAGAGGTTTCGGGATTACTACCTAGACTTGTACCGGGAGATGGAAGTGGGGGATGAAGGGGAGATAGAAGCCTATTTAGAGGGGATTTCGCTCCCAGTTCTGCCGGCGGAGGCGGTGGAGATCCTGGAGGCCGAAATCAGAGAGGAAGAAATTGCACGGGCTGTGAAGGGATTGGTTGGGGGGAAGTCTCCGGGCTTAGACGGGTTGACAGGGCATTTTTATAAGGTTTTTTGGGGTGAGTTAAAGGGTATAATGGGAAGGGTTTTTAATGGGGTGCTAGTGGACGGGGGGGAGTTATCAGGGGAAATGCTGACAGTGGGGATAACGGTATTGTTAAAGCCAGGGAAAGATCCGGGGAAATGTAGCTCCTATAGGCCGAAATCCCTGTTGAATGTGGATACTAAATTGTTGGCCAAAGTAGTGGCAAGGCGGTTGGCTGAGTGGTTGCCGGGGATTATAAAGGGGGATCAAGCTGGCTTTATTTCAGGACGTCAGGCTGCGGATAATATCCAGAGAGCGATTGGGGTTATCTGGGAGGCGGGGGAGGGACGGGAAGACTTGATTTTGATGTCTATTAATGCCAAAAAGGCATTCGATAGGGTGCACTGGGCCTTTTTGATGCGGGTGCTGGAGTGTATGGGGTGTGGCCCCAATCTAATGGGGTGGGTAAGGGCGTTGTATCGGGGACCGAGGGCTAGAGTCAAAGTTAACGGGCAGTACTCCAGAGACTTTGCATTGGGTAGGGGGACTCGACCGGGGTGCCCGTTGTCCCCCCTGCTTTTTGCTATGGTGGTGGAGCCTCTCGCAGAAAGAATAAGGGGGAATGACAGGATTATTGGTTTGAGTAGAGGAGGGCGGATGCATAAAATCTCCCTCTACGCCGATGATATTTTGCTGTATTTAGGTCAACCCTTATTATCGCTACCGGAGGTAATGCAGGAGGTGGAGAGGTATGGGGCGGTTTCGGGGTTTAAAATGAATGTGGATAAAACGGAGGTTTTGAAAGTGCAGTTGGATGTAGCGGCCGAGGAGAGCTTGAAGAGGCAGTTTCCATTGCGGTGGGTTAGTGGGTCTCTGGGGTACCTGGGGGTCCGAATTACGGATAGGTATGAGACCTTATACCAGGCTAACTACCCGAGATTGCTTCACACTATCGGCAGGGACTTAGAGGGGTGGATGGGGTTGGAGATATCCTGGTTGGGGAGGATTGCGACTATTAAAATGAACATTTTACCTCGACTTTTGTACTGGTTTCAGGCCTTACCGGTGGCGGTGCCTGATGGGGCGATGCGGGCATTACAAAGGCGGGTGTTTACCTATATTTGGAAAAGGAAGCCGCCCAGGGTAACGCGGGCGGTGATGTATGCCCCTAAGGAAGAAGGGGGTCTGGGAGTCCCGAATCTGATGGCTTACTATTGGGCGGCTCAGTTGGTGCATGTGATGAGTTGGAGGGAAGGAGCGGCCATGGGTGTCCCTAGAGGCGGGGAGAATACGGGGGGGCCATTTGACGGCATGGTTGTGGGCGGATACAGAGGGGAGGAGGTGCCTGGGGGCTGGGTCGCCGGCGATGAGGCAGGGGGTGAAGATCTGGGACAGAGTGCGTGGTCTGGAGGGGGCACCTCGACCCGGGGGCTTCTCCGTGATGACACCTTGGAGGGGGTCTCGAGTTTTTAAGCCGGGGTAGGAAGGCAGGAGATTTGATGAGTGGACGAAGAAAGGCTTATTATGCAGTTATCAGTTGTTGGAGGAGGGCGAACTGAAGAGTTTTGAGTGGTCAAAGAGGAATTCCAACTGGAGGACAGAGATAGGTATGCATATCTGCAAGTACGATCGTTTCTGGGGAAGGTATTGGGGAAGGAGGGGTTGGGACGGGAGATATCGGGTTTGGAAGCGTTGTGGTTTGGGAAGAAGGGAGCTAAGGGCCTGGTGTCTGGGTTGTATAAAGCGGTTTGCGGCAGATAGGGGGGGAAGCATAGGTATATGGAGGAGTGGGAGGCGGATTTAGGCCGCACTGTGTCGGAGGTGGAGTGGAAGAGGGTGTGGGATCAGAGTAGGAGGGGGCTTAGCTCCAGTGGGTCTAAAGAAAATAGCTATAAAGTGCTACTGCGGTGGTACTATACTCCCAGCCGTCTGCATAAGATATATGCGTCGGTATCTCCCCTGTGTTGGAGGGGGTGTGGGGAAGTTGGGACGTTTTGGCATGTATGGTGGAGCTGTGTGAAAGTTCAGGGGTATTGGAGGCGGATTACAGGATGGATCCTAGAGCATTTAGGGGTAGAGGTGCTGGTGGTCCCTACCATTTGTTTACTGACCCTGTGGGAGGAAGGGCAGGGTAACAGGGGGGGTAGGATGGTGCTAGCTTGTTTAAGTGCTGCTCGATGTGAAATTGCAGCTGCCTGGAAGCAGAGTGAGCTGCCCACGGTAGAGCAGTTCGAAAGGCGAGTTTGGCACACGGTTCTGATGGAAAAGTTAACGGCTGCACGAAAGCAGACCTTAGCTAGATATGAGGAACAATGGGGAGTATTGGGGGGCGTTCTGGAGTTGGGAGGACAGGGGGGGGGATAGAAGGGTAGGGGGATGAGGGGATTGGGGAAGGGTGGGAGGGTTAGTTTTTGGAGGAGAGGGGGTTACTAGGGCCATGTGTTCCTTCGACCGGTTGGTGTGGGGGGAGGCCCTGGGCTTCGGGGCACCTGGGGGAGGGGGGTTCCAGGGGGGGTGGGGTTTTTGTATTTGTAGTAGTATAAGGGGGGTGGGGGGTAAGGAGGGGGAGGGTAGCCCATTTGGGGGGTGGGAGGGGGACGTGGGGAGGGATTAGCACTCCTAGGGGGGGTAGATGGGGGGGTCGGGGGGGGTATGGGGGGAGAATGAAGAGGAGTGCAGCTGTGGTTGGGACATGGCTCTTTAAAGGGGGGAGGGGGCGTTAAATTGACAAATTTATGTTTGGCGACCTCCGATTCTGGGGGTTACCCTAATGGGGACCTCGAGAGTGGGTCAAACTATAGGGTTCGGTTGATGAGAGGGGGGATATGTTAATTGGAATGGGCGTATGCTATTACCTGTATATGTCAATGTTGGCCTGTTGGGGAATGTTGTATCTGCTGTTGTGTTGGATTTTTTGACAATAAAAAGTTAAATACAAAAAAAAGGAATGCGGATGTCTGGGGCGCCTGCGGTGAGGACTTCCCTGCAGGTGGAGTGGGCACACAGGGCCGTCCTCGGGCCCAAACGTTCCCACAGACCAGAGTCTGGTCCTAACAGCCCCATCTTCAGCGGTGATGTCTGGATTGCCCGGACATCCCCCTGCCGGAATAGGGCTCCACATAAACTGGCTCACATTTATCTACCTGTTATTCACACTTTCAAAAAAATATTATATTAGTAGGACAAGACTTTCCTTGGCTAAATCAATGTTGGCTTTCTCCCATAAAACCATGACTATCTACATCTTCAGTAATTTTATTCTTTATAATGGTTTCTACCATTTTGCCCCATACTGACGTTAGGCTCACCGGTCTGTAATTTCCTGGATCACCCCTGGAACCCTTTTTAAAAATTGGCATCTTTATCTTTATTAACACATTTTATATACCGCTCACACTCAAGGTACCAGAGCGGTTTACAATAACAGAAATAATAAGGCTGCTGAAAAGGAAAAGAACGCCATAATAAAAGGAAAGGAAAGGAAAGTATGAGATAAGACAGGACAAGAAAGGAGGATAGAGCAACAAGGCAAAGCAGAAACATTACATAATAGTGGAGGGTTAAGGAACATCTGAAATCAGCGGGGTGGGGGAGATGAGGGGGTAGGGGGAGGAGGGAGGTTAAAAGCTGAGCAAAATAGATGGGACTTCAGCATAGTCTTAAAGGTTTTGTAGGAGGGTTCTAGGCGGAGGGCAAGGGGAAGCGAGTTCCAGAGCCGGGGGCCTAAGAAGAAGAAAGCAGAGGAACGGGTGGATTCGAGGTGAGCCTGTGATGGAGAGGGAAGGGACATGCGGTTCAGATGAATGGACCTGAGGGAACGATGTGAGGAGTGAAGATGAATTTGATCTGCGAGGTAAAGGGGAACACCGATATGGATGGTTTTATGTACATGGATGAGCACCTTGAATTGTATGCGATAGGTAAGTGGAAGCCAGTGTAAGTGAATCAGGAGAGGGATGATATGATCGAAACACAAGGCATGCATCAGGATACGTGCCGTTGTTTGATGAACCAGTTGGAGTCTCTGCAATTGTGATTGGGGAAGGCCGGCTAGAATTACATTACAATAGTCTAGACGAGATACCACCAGGGATAAGAGTAGTGTGGTCATAAAAGGGGCTGATATAAAAGGGCGAACTGCACGAAGTTGTCTCAGGGTGTGAAAGGACCATTGCACCACAGAGGAAATATGCTCTTTGAAAGATAAGGCAGAGTTCAGGATAACCCCCAGGTAACGTAGGGAGGGAACAAGAGGAAGTGGAGTGGAGGACAAAAGGGGAGTGAGGGAGGGGGCTGGAGCACCGAAGGTAAACCAGATGGCAAATGTTTTAGAGGGGTTCACATGTAGGAAGTTAGAGGAGAACCAGGTGGCCACCGAGGACAGGCAGGAATTGAGGGGAGCGAGGTCCAGGGTGGTGGGGTCGGTGTGGTGAAGGAGAATAATATCATCTGCATAGAAATGAGCCGTGATGCCGTGCTGCTGGACCAGCAGGGCAAGGGGGGCCATGAAGACATTAACTAGAAGGGGGGCAAGGACAGAACCCTGGGGAACACCACATGGGAGGGGGGTTGGGGGAGAGGAAGAGAGACCCGTAGAAACGGAGAAAGACCTATGGGAAAGAAAGGAGCGAAACCAGGAGAGAACAGAACCAGAGAGCCCAATATCGTGTAAATGAGCTAGGAGGGTATGGTGATCTACAAGGTCGAAAGCAGCGGATAAGTCTAGGGAGACGGCAATGGAAATAAGACCGCGATCGTGGGCAATACGCAGATCGTTAAGGAGTGAGAGCAAAATGGTTTCGGTACTGTGATTGGGACGGAAGCCGGATTGACGGGAGTGAAGAATCAGGGAGGCTTCGAGGTGGGAGGAGAGTTGGGCGTAGACCAGCTTTTCAAGAATTTTTGAAAGGAAGAGAAAATTTGAAATGGGGCGCCAATTGGCTGGGGAGGATGGATCAAGAGAGTCTTTATTAAGGATGGGGCGGATAATAGCGTGCTTCCAGATGAAGGGAAAGGTACCAGAAGAGAGACTAGAATTGACAATGGAGAGTATCTGTGGAGAGAGGGCTAGAGAGGTATCCAGAAGCCATTGGGAGGGGATGGGATCTAAGGTGCAGGTGGTTTTCCGAGTAGAGGAATACACCTTGGATAGATCTGAGATGGTCACGGGTTGGAAAGAGGACCAACTGTGGGAGAGAGGAGGAAGATGTGTAGAGGGGGAGGAGGGAGGGGGAGAAAGCGGAGAGAGGGGAGGGGGAAGGGGGGCAGGAGGCAAAGAGTGAGCATCGGAACTGAACTTTGGTGGCAAAGTGAGTGGCTAGGATGGCGGGATCAGGAGAGACAGGAGAGGGGGCTGGGGAGGTGAGAGAATGGGAGGCAGAAAGAGAACGAAGGACAGAATAGAGTGAACGAGTGGAGTTGGCTGAAGAGGAGATACGGTTGGAAAAGTAGTCCAACTTAGAAGAATGAAGCAGAGAACAATAGTGGGAATGGCAATGTCGAAAGTGGGCTAGAGTAATGGGAGATGGATTCTTCCGCCAGCGTCGCTCGGCGTGACGTAGATAAGAACGACGGAGGAATAGACCTGAGTGGAATCAGGGGTAGCGATGATGGGTATGAGAAGGGGTAAGAGGCTGACGTGGGGCAAGCTGATCCAGCGCCTCCGTGAGGACGGAGTTCCAGGACTGAGCCTGAAGGTCCATGGGGAGATGGTGGAAGTCGGGGGGGGGGGGGAAAGAGGGAGTCGGAAGAGGGGAATTGAAAAAGAGTGGCGTGGGTGATTCGGCGAATCAGACGAGGAGGAGGGCCATTCTCCAATCTTCACGTACTACAGATGATTTTAATGATAGTTCATAGATTACTAATAGTAGGTCTGCAATCTTATATTTCAATTCTTTCAGCACCTTGGATGTATACTGTCTGGTCCAGGCGATTTACTCTCTTTAGTTTATCAATAATTGTAATGCATCTTCCCGGTTTATCAAAATTTGTTTCAATTCTTTTGATACATCACTTTTTAAAACATTTCAGGCATGGGTATCTTATCTACATCTTCTTCAATAAAGATCGAAGCATAGAATTCATTTAGTCTCTCCCCTATGGCCTTGTCCTCCCTTAGCACCCCTTATACCCTGCTATCATTTAATGGTCCAATTGACTCTCTGACAGGGTTTTTGCTACGAATGTACATTTAATGCTATATATTCTAGCTCCCCCATCTTATTTTTTAGACTTCTATCATTTGCATAAAGACATTTTAGAGGTTGTATTTTATGCATATTAACAATCTGGTGATTAGTTGACAAGGATAATTTGGAATATTTCAGTTCTGTCTGCTCTGCAGTTAAAGGCATCTGGGTTACCTTTATCTTTATTGGAACCTTCCTATTAGGATGCCCTAACTTCCCTCTTTTGCTAGTATCCTTGAAGGATACATCCTTCCAAACCATGCGCTCTTGGGCAACTGTTGGCTTTCCCTATTATATAGTTTAAAAACTGTTCTATCTCCTTTTTAAGGGTTAATGCTAGCAGCCTGGTTCCACCCAGTTAAGGTGGAGCCCATCCTTTCAGAAAAGCCCCTCCCTTCCTCAGAATGTTGCCTAGTTCCTAACAATTCCAAAACCCTCTTCCTTGCACCATTGTTTCATCCACACATAGAGATTCCAGAGTTCTGCCTATCTTTCAGGTACTGCGCGTGGAAAGGGGAGCATTTCTGAGAATACTACCCTGGAAGTTCTGGATTTCAACTTCCTAACTAAAAACCTAAATTTGGCCTGCAGAACCTCCCTCCCACATTTTCCTATGTCACTGGTACCAACATGTATCAAAACAGCAAATTCCTCCCCAACACTATCTAAAATGTTGTATAGGTGGTGCGTGAGATCTGCTACCTTCGCACCAAGCAGGCATGTTACCAGGCAATCCTCATGTCCACCACCCACCCAGCTATCTACATGCCTAATGACCAAATTGCCAACTATAATGGCCGTCCTAACCTTTCCTTCATGGGCACATGGCTCTGGAGAAACCACCTTGGTGTGAGGGGGTTTTGCATTACCAGGAGGACAGGTCCTTGCTACAGGACTTCTGCCACACCAAGGTGATGCTCTCTTTTCACATGACCTCTTTCCTCCATGGCAATAGAGAGGCTGCCAGACTGGAGGTAGAACTTCATTACTATGTCCCTGTAGGTCTCGTCTATATACCTCTCTGTCTTCTTTAGCTCCTTCAAGTCTGCTACTCTATCTTCCAGAGATTGGACTCATTCCCTGAGAGCAAAGAGCTCCTTACACCTAGTGCACACTTAAAACCCCTCACCAACTAGGAGAAAATCGTACATGTGACACTCATTGCAAAAGACTGGATAGTGCCCATATCATTGCTGGACTGCCATCTGCATCTTAGTTTTAAGGATTTGTTTAGATATTTAAATTGTTCATGTACTTAAAGTTGCTAGGAAAACTTGCTCTGGACTTTCTTTGGGATAAAGTGAGCTATAAAAAAGTGAAAATAAATTAAAGTAAATTAAATTTCAGCATACAGATGTCTGACTTGAATAATTCTTAGAGTATTTTTTTCAATGGGAGAGGAACTTGTCCAGTTCCTATCCTCAGATTTATCCACTTGAGTCATATCAGCCTTATACAGAACCTATAGACTGACACAGTGTGTGTTGTTTATGATCAAATCAACTCAGAATAAGTTTAAAGGACTCCCTCTAAATTAGTCTTGGTTGCGTACACCATAAACTGAGCCTTGGCTTTGGCATCACCCACAGAGAACTCTGTCGATCACTTAACTGAATAAGAACTGGTTGTTACTCAAATTGCATTTATGTGTTTTGTTTCTTAACCCTATTTTTTTGTATTCCTGAAAAGTATAAACTCCTTGAGCGCTCTAAGTGGTATTCTAGTGTGCACTGTACTGACTTCCACAATAAGTGCGGACAAACGTGAATTTGTCGAGTAAAGTTGTTTTTATTTGAACTTACTGTGTGGTTACAGGCATTGAGGCTTAAAATCTGAGCATTGATTTGGAGCATTGTAGATGCCCTGTTCCCCCCTCCAAACATAGGCAGCAGAATGGGGTGGGCCATAGGAGCCATGGTTCCACCAATAATTGCCCAACAGAACATTAGCAACTAGAGAGGATGGTAGAAGGGCTGGAGATTGGTTTGTTAGGCCCCTCCAACTAAAAAGATGTTCCACTGCCCCTGCCTCCAAAGTCACAAACCTATATCTACTAGCCTCCTCTGGGTCTCACAGACAGCCTGTGAATAATTTATTCTTCTGATGGTCAACTATTTCTCTTGGTGATTGATTTCTACTTCACCCATAATAATATCTCTTCTGAACCACACAGCATTACACAAGCAGGTCATACAAATCTTGACAAAATGCTTAAAATATGTTGTAGGCTGCTTTGGGTTGTACTAATAGATCCATAAGGTGGAATAGAAATAAAGAAACACATAAAATATTTATTTAAGGCCAGGAAATACAGCTCAAACAAATTCAGAATTGGGAAACTGGATTTAGGTCATGCCTTTCTCAGAGGTTACATGAAGGTACAGTAGGTACTGTTCCTGCCCACAGAGGGCTTACAATCTAAGTTACATGAAACCATCAGCCTCAGACGTGAATGCTGGGATGACGGTGAGGGAGGTGGGGTGAAGCTCGGCTTTCCTCTCCTGTCATTACAGCTGCAGGGGGACTAGTGGGCTTCTTCTGTTCTTCCTCCTGCAACTGTGATTGTCCTGAAGCCACAGGTGTAACATGTCAATTGTATGGCTATCAAAGAAGAAAAATAATACAAGATTACAAGTACTCCATTTTGTTTTCCAAAGCCTTCCTCAACCAAATACAAAGGCCATTTGAAAGGTAAGACTTACAGAAAAATAGAAAAAGCAAACAGATGAACACATTGGTTGAAACAGTGACAGACACAATATAACAAGAAAGGCAGCACAGCAACAAATGGAAGAAAGAAGTATCCACGCACCCTACAGAAGCATTTGGAAAACATTCAGTCAGTGGCTGTGCCTGAGAATCCCCTGCATACAGCATGTAAGACACACTGATGGATATTCAGTGGAAATGTCTGAAGCATTGGTTGGATTCAGACGCATAGAGTAGACACAACAGTCATCTTCTCAAACAAATATGCATTACAGACAGACAGCACTGAAATTCACATTTGTAGACCCAGACATCCAGTTATGCAAACATTCAATGAAGAAGAAAAAATACATTTAGGGGGTAATTTTGTAACTGGTCAGCTATATGTGAAAGGCAAGTAGGTGCCTACTTTGGGTCTATTTTATAAAGGCACATAGGCACCTCTGTGTCTCTATAAAAACACAATGTGTGCCTTTGAGTCAATGCTGACTTACTAGCAAATAAAGGTAAACAAGCAAGTGGTGGGTGACACTTTTTAATTGGACTAACTCTCAAAGCTTGTCAGATATGCATTTGTTGTTATGTGCCATCAAGTTAGTCCAATAAAAAGGTATCACCTGCAACTTGCTTGTTGACCTTTATATGCACATATCCAAAGTGAACTAGCACTTCAGTTATAAGTTTTGCTTAAAACGAGAGCACAAATCCTGTAGAAATCATGGCTATAATGAACCTACATACATTTATGCCAGCTTGAGAGCAGGTGTACAGGCACATGCATATAGTATAAAGTATGTGCATACATTACAACTGCCCCCAAATAAAACTATACCAGAGTCACATATAAGTATATGCATTCTTGCCTTTGAATGTGCACATGGGTTAATTTCATATGTGGCATTTTATTGTGTATACTATCATTTATTTATTTAAAAAATTTAGCACATGCCTATCTAGAACTCTAGGCATGAAAAAGCCTTGGTAAAATTACCCCCTAAATGCCCATTTATACATTATTCATCACTGCTAACTTCCTTCTGGGTACTCCCACATCGACTAGGCTGCTATGATGGTTCTTGTCAGTAGGAAAGACCCAAGCATGGTGAGTGGGAGAAGTCCACAAGACAGGCTCTCCACAGGAAAGTGTGGTTAGGACATGGTCTTCCATCTGTAAGAGCTACCTTCCCTTCAGGTTGAGCCCTCTGGTGCTGGGGGCCGCCAGTCTTCACTGCTCAAACCCAGGAACCAAGGTAAAAACAAGGAACCAGAACTCTGAAGGAGACAGAAAACATGAGCACAGGGCACTTACCAAAGAGGAGAAAGGTAGCAGTAAAGACAGAGCCCAGTATGAACTGGTGCCAGATCTCAGAATGTCCAATAAGGCATAACAGGATCTGAAATGTAGCAAGGAGCCAAAGGAGAAGGTGACACCAAGGTTCAGACCACACTCTGGCAAAGAGGTCTAACCAGAGTTGGGTTTATATACAGATCCTAAACAGGAACGAGATGGCCTCTGAAAGGAAATAGAAGGTGTAGAGCTGGGCTAAGTCGGACAATTAGCCCAGCAAAACATACTGACATCTGCTTGCTGGAGATCTGAGGTTTATCTGGGTAAAGATCTTCTGGGAACTGAGCCACCTGCAGGTTAGTGCTGGATCTTCATAGTTACCCTGTAATTTCAGTGGTCCCTGGCTCCGTAATATAGATATAGGGTGCCCTGACTGATCCCCCAGGTCAAGAAAACAGTCCTAGCATCTCTAGCAGTACTTTGAACTGAACTCCTAGACTATCAGTGGAATCATTCATAGACAGGACACTTCAGCTACATATGCATGCAATACTGCTAATAATCTAAATTGGAAAATAGGCAGACCTCACATGCAACCTAGAAAGGACTTTAAATAGTGCTCGGGAGGAGTCAGCTGTCCTGGTACACATTAATATTGGTGATATTGAAAAATGAGGAAGGGAGGATCTGGAAATTTAGGTTTTTAGGTAGAAAGTTGAAATCTAGGACCTTTAAGACAGCATTCTCAGAAATGCTTCCCGTTCCATGCGCAGGACTCAAGAGCAGAGCCAATGGAAAGACTGAAAGCACCCTAAGTGAGCCCTCCATCCTGATGCCCCCTCCCCCGAGTCCATTGACCCTGAAACTGTGATGCAGTGCTTATGCTCTGTCTACGGAGTTGCATCACAGTTTCATTCTATTCAATCCATTGTTCACCCCCCTTCACAGATAAAAGTGAAAGAAGCCGAGCTCCAAACAAAGCCTTCAATCCGATACCTTGGGGTCACCTTGGACCAGCGCCTGGATATGAAATTACATATATCCAACGTAGTCAGAGCGATTTATCTCAAAATCCGGACACTCCGCAACCTTCGCTCCTTGCTTGATCCTGAGGACTTCCGGACCATATTCCAAGCGTTAACCCTACCGCACCTCGACTACACTAATGCCGTTTTTCAAGGTCTCCCACACTCCACCTTAAACCCTTTGCAACTTGCCATGAACACTGCGGCCAGAGTCCTCTACGGAGCATCAAGAAGGGACCATGTAACACCTATTCTAAAACAGCTCCACTGGCTCCCCATACACGGGAGACTGTTGTTCAAAACATTATTACTCACATTCAAGGCTATCAAAGGCATCACCTCCTCCTCTCTAATGAACCTTATTCAGACCGTTCCACCTAACAGAACTAGGAGAACTATATCTACAAACTCGCTAGTAATCCCTAAGGCAGCAACTAAATGCACACTAGCAACATCTAACAGGGCGTTCAGCTTCTATGCCCCTAAGTGCTGGAACACCTTACCACCTGAAATTCGGGCTATCTCTGATCTAACCTCATTCAGAAAGGCAGTCAAATCCCATTTATTCCCCCACTACTACCTGAACATCCAATCACCGTCCTGACCACCAATCCTCTTTGAACACCCAACCCGATCTAAGAATAAATACTGATGTATATACATGTAAATTCATTGTAAATAGTTTCAGTTAACAATCTCCCCATGTATTATCCAAGTTCTTTTTCCTGTTCAATGTAAAACCAAAGAGCTTTTGTTCTGGTCTTTTTGTTATATTGTAAACCGCGCTGATCCCAAATAGTGCGGTATATAAGAGCTTGTAATAAATAAATAAATACAAATCTGCCGCTTAGTGGTGGTTGGTGACTCTCTTCTAAGAGGTACTGAGGCATCCATCTGCCGACCAGACTTAATGTTCAAAGAGGTGTGCTGTTTGCCAGGTGCCAAAATCCAAGATGCTACAGAGAGTTTGCCGAGGCGCATCAAGCCTACTGACTATTATCTGATGTTGCTCATCCATGTCGACACAAATGATACTGCTAGGTATCCCTCTGAGCATATCAAAAGTGACTTCATGGCTCTGGGACAGAGAGTGAAGCAGGTAGGCGTGCAGGTGGTGTTCTCTTCAATCCTCCCTGTTGAGGGGAAAAGGCCAAGGCAGAGAAGCTTGCATTCTGGAGGTGAATGCATGGCTGCGTGGATGGTATCATTGAGAATGTTTTGGTTTCCTGGACCACGGGATGATGTTCCAAGGGTTGCAGAGCAGAGGTGGTGTCTATCGAAGAAGGGTCGAACTATCTTCAGCAGCAGACTGGCAAACCTATTGAAGAGGGCTTTAAACTAGATTTGTTGGGGATGGGGGAAGAAAGCCCCCAGGTAAGTGAATAAAGCCTCCAGGTAAGTAAAACATTAAATACCTCTGTAGAAATGAGTAAACGGGGCAACATCTGGAAAGCAGTGTGTATAAATGCCCATAGCATGGGGAATAAGATCCCAGATGTTGAGGCTTTAATGAAAGAGGCTAACTTGGATTTAGTGGTGGATACGGAGACAAGGTTCACATAAAACCATGTCTGGGATGTAATTATACTGTACTATACTTTATTCAGGAAGGACAGGATAGGAAGAAGGGGAGGTGGAGTGGCACTATATGTGAAAAATAATATTAAAGCTATAGAATTGCAGGGCTTAAAAAGAAGAGAGGAGGCACTGTGGGTTAAACTAGAAAGAGGGAAAGGAAAATACATTTGCATTGGAGTAATATACAGATCCCCCTCACAGAGAGTAGAAGTGGACGATGATTTAATAGAAGACATATGCATTATTGCCATGAAAGAAGACATGCTACTGATTGGTGATTTCAATATGCTGGATATGGATTGGCACATCCCTGCTGCAGTGTCATCTAGAAGTAAGGAGATCCTAGATTCTCTACAGGGAAAACTATTCCAGCAACTGGTAACAGAACCCACACATGAGGGGGCCATACTGGATTTAGTGCTTACCAATGGGGAAAGTGTTGCTGATGTTACAATGGGAGATCATCTCGCATCCAGTGATCACCAGATGGTATGGTTCAGTATTAGGACAAGGGCTGATAAAATCCATTCAAAAGCAAGGGTCTTAGACTTTAGGAAACTAACTTTGCCAAGATGGGACAATACCTCAAGGGATTGTTAGGCATGGCCCTTAGGCGTGGACCTCAACAGAAAATACAAAACTCCCTGCTCAGGAGCCTTAACTGAAACTTTATGTTCCACTCTTTTCTCTCAGAAAGATACTAAACAACACCCGCACAAGACGACCGCAAAACATACACAGAAAAAACTTGAAGTGAAGACTAAAAGGAGAGCCACACCAACCCTCCTGAAAACAACCCTGCGTTCTATACCTTCCTCAGCAACAGTGAACAACCACAGATTATCCTAAGCAATCCTGCAATCTTAAGAGGTAGATGCATGGGCCTGTCACATTAGGACACAGAAGAGTACAGAAAGAAAGCCAAACAAAGAACATTCACACTGCTGCCAACAACACACAACACTTGTTAAAATGGATATCAAACTCACATCCATTCTCCTATTATTTATCTGCCTCCTACCTCTCCTAATAAGACATGCCAAAGCAATTCTCCAATTACACTACTATCAGCAGGTCTACACTGCAACATTCTTTGGCATCTCCAATCCAAGCAGCCTATCAAGCGCACACAAAGACACATACCTATCAGATGCACCAATCAAGCACAAACCTACAACAAAAACCCAGTACTGGATTCCATGGTCAACTGCATGTTTATTTTATTACTAACTGATCAAGCATTAATTAACACCATAATAGACTACATTGAATACAACACAGACATAATGTGCATAACAGAGACATGGCTCTCAGAAACCAACCAAGTACTCCTACATCAACTCATGCCACAAGCGTACACGGCATTTAACTGTCCAAGAATGCACAAGCGAGGAGGAGGAGTGCTAATACTTGCCAAGACTCACTTTAAATTCAAAATAACCTGAACAACCAGTACAGAGGAAAGCAAAACCATTATTATTTTGAACAAATACATCACGCTTTGCCTCGTCTACAGAGCCCCAGTGCCAGAACCGATGAGCTCTCATCAATAATAGAAGCAGTGTGCATCCTTGCCTCATATCACAAACCCATGATGACAATGGGAGACTTTAACCTCAAATCCGCAACCCAAAAGGAGGCCGACTCTTTCCATATAGCCATGGAGGCCATGAGCCAGATCCAATTAATACACGAACCAACAATCAGACAGGGATCCACTCTGGATCCCATCTTCAACCCATCCAATCTGGTAAATGACAAAACACATAACCCCCCCCTACTATAACACCAACCCCCTGGTCTGACCATTACATGATAACATTTAACATAATGATCTCCACCCCAGATACTCCAACCCAGGAGCCACAAATCAACAGAAGATTCAAGACATATAACAAACAACAATTCCTGAACAAAATATTGCCTAAATTGAACAATAACAACACTGACCTTGAAAGCATAATGAAAAACTAGAATCACTCCATTTAAAATGCGGCAGAGACACAACATAAAACTACCACAGTATCAAAAAATAAACCACAAACCCCTTGGTATTCAAATGAAATCAAAGAAGCCAAGAGGAATCTCAGAAGAAAAGAGAGGAAATAGAGACGGACAAAAGACCATGATACACTACAAAAATACAAAACAATTCAAAACAATTATAACAACATGATCAACAGACGCAAGCAAGAATATTACACAAACCCGTATCAGGTTTAAGACCATTGTCCTCACGCACAGAGCCCTCCTCAACACTATGGCGGAACAGCTACAACTACTAATTGAGTGCCCCAACAACAGCAGACTCCGGTGCCAAAACGCAGCAAATCTCCTCCTTCTACCTGCACAGAGTTCCAAGAAACCACAATGCACCTGCACAAGAGCCTTCCAATTCTATGCCCCCACCAACTGGAACAAAGTACCCTCCACCTTATGGGCCCTCCAATCCCACACCCTCTTCAAACAACATCTTAAGACTTTTCTTTTCAAAGAATTCTTTAACACATCTACCGCCACAAATCACCCACAAGATCATCCCCGTCCCTCCTCACCACTCTCACCACTCTCACCATTCACCCCCCATAAGTAGGCGAACACAATGCCGCACTGCATAGCCACTATGCCATCTGTAAATAGTCATTTCTGTTCTTTTGTTCATTGTAACAATGTAATATTTATACCAGTTATCTGTACATAGTTCCAACTGTTCCATGTAAATGTTACTACTTGTTCAATGTAAACCATTTTGCCTTGCAGAAAAATAGTATATAAACTCAGTTAATTAATTAGGTAAATAAATAAACCTGGTTATGAAGGCAGTGAACAAACCAAGAGAACCTTTTGGAATAGTTCACATGCTAACAAATGAACCTTCACAAGACAACCCCACTGACATACTTCCGCAACGAATATCAGACTACCTAATGTCAAAGCAGCTCAGCCATCAACCAAAAACAAAAACAACACCAAGCGAATCCAATAATATGTGAAACGCTGTGACTATACCAACACTCAAGCAAGTGAAACACATAGTTACAACCCTAAACACAACAACCTCTCCAACCAACCCATGTCCAGTGACATGGATAAAATCAGCTAAGGAACTACTTCATCCCTCACATACACCACATAATATACATATCCCTTACACAGGGACAGGTCCCTGCATCAATCAGGCCCATTCTAAAAAACTCCAAATCTAACAAAGTAGACCCAACATCATACCGACCAATCTCCAGCCTACCTGTAATGGCCAAAATAGTAGAGAAGGTAGTCCAGATACAACTACAGGATCACATCAACTCTTTCGCACCCCTGGACTCACAACAACATGGATTCAAGCAGCATCACTGTGTTCAAACATTTATCACGGCTCTCTTTAACCACATCATCAGGGAAATTGATAATATAAAAAAGGGCATTATCCTGATATTTCTCGACATATCAGCAGCCTTCAACTCAGTATCACACCCCATACTTCTAAGACGCCTACAGGAAATCAATCTCTGCAAAAATACATTAAAATAGTTCCAGTCACACCTAAATGATAGACAACAGTATGTCAGATGTGGAAGAAATACATCCTCCCCATTCACACTAACACAAGGAGTCCCTCAGGGTTTAGCACTATCATCCATCCTATTTAACATATACATCCTGCCACTCTGTAAAGTCATACAAAAATACAACATTCACTACAAAATCTATGCCGATGACATCATGATATACACATCATTCGATGTCAGAACTCCAGACTACACAGCTATAACCGAACGCCTCACAGAAATATCCGATTGGCTAAACTCCCTTAATCTCAGCCTAAATTACAGCAAAATGGATGCACTCACAATAACAAGAAACAAAACCTTCAACCATCCCTCCACAATAGACACAAAGAATGGATACATTACTGTCAAAAGTGAAATTAGATATTTAGCGGTCATTCTCAATCAAAACCTAAACTTACAAGCTCACATTAAAAGGACAACACAGAGCACTTACCATAAGTCAAGAATCATCCGGAAACAAAAGCCTCTACTAAGTCACCATGACTTTAGAACAGTCCTGCAGGCCATCATCATCACATCAGTATTAGATTTCTGCAATTCAGTCTACCAAGGCCTTCCAGCAACAACAATCCATCCTCTTCAGATAGTACAAAACGCCGATGCTCATATTCTCACAGGAACAAACAAATACGAGCATATAGCAGCAATCCTTGCACAGCTTCATAAGGAGTCATGCAAAATACAAAGCTATTATCAACATATTCAAAATACTCCAGAACAAATCAACTGAATCACTCCAAGACCTAATAAAAATAAACCCAGAAAACCACCCATCAAGAACAACAGAGACAAACTAATCACACCTAAGGATTTCTCCAAAGCCAAACAATGCACATCAAACAGAGCCTTTTCACTGTATGCACCAAACCTATGGAACTCCCTACCGAACAATATCAGATGCACCAAGGACACTAAAGAATTCAGAAAACTGCTAAAGACACTCCTATTCATTGAACATTTTGGCAATATCACATAAAATAATTTACACGTCTATCCAAACAAGCTGGACAAGAATTACAGATCAATGCCAGTGATCTCGCAACATAACCACAAACTGTAAATAAGTTATTTATGTAAAAGGTTATGGAAACACTCTGTTATAACCTAATCACAAGTTATAGGGCTTAAAAACCGTGTTACAATATAAATAGTTGCTTTCAAAGTGAGTTTTAATGTAAACCAATGCAATGTGTGCCTTCGAGTCAGTCCTGACTCCTGGCGACCCAGAAGCTCCTGGGTTTTCTTGGCAGTGTCACCGGAACTAGTTGGTAAATCGAGTTCGGTGTAAATCACCTTGATTTAAGGAAAAGGTTGTATATAAATACTGTTAAATAAATAAATAACATTTTTCAGATATGTCAGCGAGAGGAGGAAGGGCAAAAGTGGACTCAAGGGGAAAGGGGAGGAATATGTAGAAGCTGATGAGGATAAAGTAGAATTGCTTAATAAATATTTCTGTTCAGTGTTCACAGATGAAGGGCCAGGAGAGGACCTCAGAAAACACCCACAAATAGGAAAAGATGTGACAGGAATCTCAAACAATTTTCTGAAGACTGTGTTCGTGAGGAACTAGTTAAACCAAAGTAGACAAAGCGATGGGTTTGAATTGGATACATCCAAGAATACTGAGGAACTTGGGGACATTCTAGCGGATCCACTGTCTGACCTTTTCAATGCTTCTTTAGAGTCTGAAGTGGTGCCAGAGGACTGGAAAAAGGCACATGTGGGCCCTTTACATAAAAATGACGTAAGGATGACATTGAGAACTACAGGTCAGTTAGTCCAACCTCTGTGGTTAGTAAATTATTGGAAAGGCTACTGAAAGAGAGAATAGTGAAGGGTCTGAAGTGCAATGGACTGCAGGATCTGAGGCAGCATGGATTCACCAGAGGCAGGGAATTGGACCAAGGGAGAGCCCTAGATGTAATGTACTTAGATTTCCGTAAAGCTTTTGACATTGTTCCGCACAGGCGACTTATAAACAAACTGAGCACTGTAGAGATGGACCCTAAAATTACTGATTGAGTTAGAAATTGGTTGTGTGGGAGGTGACAAAGAGTACAGGTAAATGGAGCTCACTCTGAGGAGAAGGAGGTTACCAGTGATGTGCTGCAGGGATCTGTCCTTGGTCTGATTCTTTGGCTTGAGTGGTATATCAAATGTAATAAACAAACAAACATCTTTTTGTTAGTGATATTGCGGAAGGACTGTGGGGTAAGGTTTGCTTGTTTGTGACTGATACCAAAATCTGCAATAGAGTAGACACCCAGGAAGGAGTAGATAACATGAGGAGAGATCTAGCTAAGCTTGAAGAATGGTACAGAATTTGGCAGCTAAAAAATGCAGGGTCATGCATTTGGGCTACAAAAATCCAAAGGAGCAGCACAATGTAGGGTGTGAGGTACTTCTGTCCATGAAAGAAGAGCAAGACCTGGGCGTAATTGTGTCTGACAATCTTAAAATGGCTAAACAGGTAGAAAAGGTGACTGTGACACCCAGAAGGATGCTTGGGTGTATAGGGAGAGAAATGACCAAAAGAAAAAAGGAGGTGATAATGCCTCATTTGGAATATTGTGTGCAATTCTGGAGACCGCACTTTCAAAAGGATATAAACAGGTTGGAGTCGGAGCAGAGGCTGGCTACTAAAATGGTTAGTGGTCTTATTATGAAGCATATGAGGACAGACTACTTTAGAGGAAAAATGGTATAGGGGAGATATGACAGAGATCTTTTTAACATCTTTGTTAGTGATATAGCAGAAGGGCTGTTAGGTAAGGTTTGCCTTTTTGCGGATGATACCAAAATCTGCAATAGAGTAGACACCCAGGAAGGTGTAGATAACATGAGGAGGGATCTAGCTAAGCTTGAAGAATGGTCTAGAATCTGGCAGCTGGGATTTAATGTTAAAAAATGTAAGGTCATGCATTTGGGCTGCAGCAATCCAAGGGAGCAATATAGTATTTATTTATTTATTATTTTATTTACATTCTCTTATATACCATGCTATTCTGCATCAGTGCAGTTTACATTGAACAAACTGAAATTACATTGAACAGGGCATTATAACTTGGAGATAACTATTTTACAGGGAACATGGGCTATGGAGGGTTAAGTGGCTTGCCCAAGACCACAAGGAGCACCTGTGGGACCAGAAACCCCAGTCCTTCCGGCCCAAGGTTGCTGTCCTCTAGTGGGATATGAACCCCCGACCTTCTGGCCTGAAGTACCTTGCCCAACCACTAGGCCACTCCTCCACAGTATAGGGGGTGAAGTACTTTTGTCCACTAAAGAAGAGCGGGACCTGGGCGTGGTTGTGTCTGATGATCTTAAAGTAGCTAAACAAGTAGAAAAGGCAATGGCAAAAGCTAGAAGGATGCTTGGGTGCATACGGAGAGGAATAGCTAGCAGAAAAAAGGAGGTGATAATGCCTCTGTATAAGTCTTTGGTGCGACCTCATTTGGAGTATAGCGTGTAATTCTGGAGACTGCACCTTCAAAAGGATGTGAACAGGATGGAGTCGGTGCAGAGGGTGGCTACTAAAATGGTTAGTGGCCTTCATTATAAAGCATATGAGGACAGACTTAAGGATCTTAATATGTACACCTTAGAGGAAAGGTGGGATAGAGGTGATATGATCGAGATGTTTAAATACCTCTGTGGCATAAATGTTCAGGGGGAGAGCCTCTTTCAATTGAAAGCAAGATCTGCTACGAGGGGACATGGGATGAGGGTTTAGGGGGATAGATTCAGGAGTGATTTGCGGAAATATTTCTTTACGGAAAGAGTGGTAGATCCATGGAATAGTCTCCCAGTGGATGTGGTAGAGATGAAGACAGTAACTGAATTCAAAAAAGCATGGGACAAAAACAGAGGATGTCTAAAGGAAAAAAGTGGACTGTTGTAGTTGTTGATATGGAAGGACAGACTAGATAGGCCATGTGGTCTTTTTCTGTCATCATATTTCTATGTTTCTATGTTTAAATACCTCCATAGCATAAATGCACAGAAGGAGAGTCTCTTCAGATTGAAAGCAAGTTCTGCTACAAGGGGATATTTTTATTTATTTATTTATTTTAAAATTTCTTCTATACCGCCTCTTCCTGAGATCAGGGGTGGTTTACAATGAACAACTACATTACAATGAACAGGGTTACAATTTAAACAAATAAGATATAGGATGAGGGTGAAAGGGGATAGACTCAGGAGTAATATGCAGAAATATTTCTTTATGGAAAGAGTGATAGATGTGTGGAATAGTCTCCCAGTGGAGGTGGTAGAGACGAGGACAGTATCTGAATTCTAAAAAACACAGAGGATCTCTAAAGGTAAAAAGGGCACTATTGTAGTTGATGGAAGGGCAGACTAGATAGGCCATGTGGTCTTTTTCTGCCATCATGTTTCAGCAGGGCGGATTATACAAAACCAGAAGTCTGGGGCCAAAGCAGCAGATAGAATAGAATGAAACGTGACACAACCCTGGAGACATAGGATAAATGCTGCATCATGGTTTCAGGGCCAATTGCCGCCGCTGTTGGCCCCGAAGAGGGGCACCAATGTTCTTGGCAAATGCCTAGTTTGCCTAATGGTAGCACTAACCCCGCTCAAGAGACAGGCGGAGTTCAAGTGTCTCAATCCGTAGATGAGAGGATGGTGCAGGGAACAAGGATTTAGATTTGTTAGGAACTGGACTAAATTCTGGGGAAGGGGCAGCCTATTCCACAAAGGTGAGCTTCACTTAACTGGAGCTGCACCAGGCTTCTGGGTACTAAGATTTAAAAAGGAGATGGAACTGATTTTAAACTAGAACCTGGGGGAAAGCCAAAAATTGCTCAGAAGTGCATGGTTTGGATTCAGGTGTCTCTTTTTTCACAGATAGAAAGGTGGAAAACAGTGATGAAATTCAAAAAAGGTATGGGTCAGACACAGAGGGTCACTATAAAGCAAGATGATGGAATCAAAGTAAATGTATATAACTTCATAAGCAGAGAGGGGTAACCTGCCTGGAACAGCAGGTATAACTTTAAGCAAAGGCATAGAGGGGAAATAATCTGCATGGAACAGCTGTTGCAACTCTATAAGTCTAGCCACCTTACTGAGCTAGTCTTAATCTGCTGCCATTTACTATGTGGGTCATTTTAACATAAGAACATAAATGCCGTATTAGGTCAGACCAAAGTCCACCAAGCCCAGTATCCTCTTTCCAACAGTTGCCAATCCAGGTCACAAGTACCTGTCAGGTTCCCAAAAAGGTACATTGGTTCCACTATACTTGTCCCTGGGTAAGCAGTGGATTTCCCTTGTCCTCTTTAATAATGGTTTATGTGCTTTTCCTCCAGGAACTTGTTCAAACCTTTTTAAACACAGCTATACTAACAGCTTTTACAACATCCTCCAGTAACAAATTCCAGAGTTTGATTATGTGTTGAGTGAAAAAATATTTTCTCTTATAAGTCTTAAATGGGTTACATTGCAGCTTCATTGCATGTCCCCTAGTCTTTCTACTTTTTAATGGAGTAAACAACCGATCTATGTTTACCCGTTTTACTCCATTCATTAATTTAATTTATAGACCTCTATCATATCTCCCCTCAGTTTCTCTCCTTAACCTGAGCACTTCCAAGCACTTCCAAGCCTCCCACCTGTGATTCCAGGAGAGTCACCCAGGCAGTCTGTTGAACCTGTTCCAATGAGACAATCTGCACCATAGTCTTAACAGAACAGACTTTTTGATTTAAAGTTCCCACCACAGTTAAGAAAAGAGACGGCTGAGGGGAGATATGTTAGAAGCCTATAAATGAATGGAGTGGAACGGGTAAACGTAGCTCAATTGTTTACGCCATCAAAATAAAGACAGACTAGGGGGTATGCAATGAAGCTACAGATTAACCTGTTTAAGACTAATAAGAGAAAATATTTTTTCACTCAATGTGTAATCAAACTCTGGAATTTGCTACTGAAGGATGTAGCAAAAGCCATTAGTGTAGCCGGGTTTAAAAAAGGTTTGGCCAAGTTCCTGGAGGAAAGGTCTATAGACCATTATTAAAGGGGACCCAGAATATTGTGATGATGTGAAGGCTGCAGAGCCCTTTAAAAGTAGAAAAAACTCTGAGATTTGTTCCCACAAGCGGGGGATGGGATCACAGAAGCACATTTCCCACAGAGAGAATGAAACTAAGGCACATAGAAGCAGGGTTAGCTTGAAGCCACACCCAACCTCTAGGACAGCTGCAAGCAGAGAGAGGGTGGGGTCAGAGAAGCAAACAGTTCACAGAACATATAAGCTGCGTCACACAGGAAGTGAGGGGAGAGATGAACAGGAGCTGGAGAATCAGTTGAGAGTTGATTCCAGAGCTTCACACACACGAGGACTAGGCACAGGACGGTGCAAAGGAAATTGCAATGCTAAAGGGAAACTAGCAAAACCCCGAGGACAAAGTTTCTTTGAAGAATCAGCTGAGTGGGAGGAGGAATCAGGTACTGATCAAACGGTTTGTGCTTTTACACCAGAAAGACTGCAAAGAAGGTCTGTTCAAAGGCAGGACCGGTTGCAGGCTAGGAGCCAGAGGAAAAGGCCAGTAAACCAGGGAAGGAAGCAGGATTTCAAGGCTGTTAATTCTGCTAAGCCCAGAAGGACTGACCACTACTTACAAGGCAAGTGCAAAGGGTGTGGGCATAGAAAGAACCGACAGAGAAGCCTGGATTGTACCTCTGAATCAGAATATAGCAGTTCTAGTCTTGAACCTCCACACAGATATTATAGAAAGCCTGTTAGGAGGAGAGTTACTGCTAGTCAAGAAGCTTTTGCATTTCCTGATGAGAAACTATTAAGGGGGAGAAAAGCAAAAGGTTCAAACCCAGTTACAGAGGGGAACCGTGAGCTAAAGTGGAGAAACCTTTGTAAGCTTCTGAAGAACATACAACAGGTTAAACCAAGTTCAGAGCCATACAATTCCCCAATTGAAATGGACGTGGACTGTCTCTCTGATAAATCAATGTCCTCTGCTGAATCGATGGATTGCAGTTTGTGTGTGTCTAATGTATAAAGCTTTTCCTGTATGCTGTATGAAACAAGTAAGAAGACGTCAGGAGTTCAGATATCATTGTATGCTTGGAAAGCAGACAAATGGATAAAAGAAACCTCATGTGAAAGCCTAGCTAGTTTTATTGCTGCTGTAACGTCAGCTGAGAAAGCTAGTGGTAAAAGCTAAGAGGTAGCACTCTGAGTAATGTTTTAAACTTGAAGTCAGCAAGGAAAGTAAAGTTTTCATATTGCCAAAGTTTGTGAGTAATGCACAAAGATATTTCTACTGCGTTTGTAAATACTAGAAAATACTGCTATCAAGGTTGAGAAGTTTATGGAAGAAATTCACCTTGCACATTTTGGAGAAGAATCCTATACTTTGGTTGAAGGTGTTTTCCCTTTCTGGAATTTTGCCACGAATGATTTCCTTACAGAAAATATAAATAAAAGCAATTTATGTTATAAATTGTCCTGTGCTCCTTCTATTCGGACTGCTAACAAAAGCAAACCACAACTACAATTAAGGAGGTGATCCACCGTCTCTCATTAGGCAAGTGTCTATACTAAATAGCACTATAAGTGATCAAACAGAGACAATCTGCCGTGCCACCCCTAGGGGCAGTGCGGTGAGAGCGGTGGAAGGCGTCACAGGTGGCGTAGTGTGTTGGATTTTTCGTTTGAAGTCACGTGACAACGGAGAGGTCATCTACAAACACAGGAAAGAGAATCCTAGAGCAGCTGTATCAACTTCCAAGGTCTGCGGAGCGGAAGGAAAGCCGGAGTGACCACTGGAACCCGAGTCCAGGGCAACGGAGTTGATGAAGTGAGACTCTGCACCAGTATAAGGTAACCCGTAGGCTGGAGGGTTGGACCGGATAAGCACTGGTGTAGGAGGGTGGCTGTTGGGATAATCACCAAGACAAGGGTGAAGTGGAAGGTTCCGCACTTGGTGCTTTGTTTCTGTTTTTTTTACAGGAAAGAAGATGGAGTCTCGAGACATCTTGGACTGGGCGGCTGATCAGATAGCCCAACATCAAGAGTTGTCCACGAAGAGCCTGGAACAGGCGAAGGCGCTGTTCCAATCACAACAAGCACCGGTTATACAAGCAATGTCCAGTTGGCTTGAGGCCCAAGGAAAAAAGGACGATGCTGCCAGGACTATGCCAGGTGCAAGGGCAGATTGTCGGGACTGGGACTGGTCAGGGACTGGGATTTTTGCAGGAGGTCGTCTAACAAAGGATGACGATGTAGACGACTACATTGAGTCTTTTGAGCGTATAGCTATTCTAGCAAAATGGCCTAAAGAACAGTGGGCGCTAAGATTTGCTGCCTCGCTTACAGGCGAAGCCTTAGCAGCTTACCGTGCCATGCCTGCTAGTTTAGTTACAAGCTATGAAGATGTAAAACAAGCGGTAAAGGATCGTTTGGGTCTAAATCCAGCGGTCTACCGTAGGCAGCTACGGTCATGTAAATTGAGGTCAGAGGAAACACCTCAGGCATTATATTACCGCGTAAAGAATTTGGTTTATAAATGGTTGATGCCTGAAGGTAAAGATATAGAGGCTATCTTAGACACAATAATTCTTGAACAGTTCATGGAAGCAGTACCGAGCAGCATGCATACCTTTCTAGTACTCCAAAGTTGTAAGAACACGCAAGAAGCAGTTGCTTTAACAGACCGCTTTCTGGAGGCCAATAAGTTGAGCCTGGAGAAAGAAGGCATCTTTAAAAACAAAGTGGAGTTACTAGAAAGGAAAGCTAAGCTGGATGAATTTGCAGATAGTAATGTGAAACTGTATAAGAGAAATGTGTTAAGAAAGTGTTTTTCGTGTGGAGAAGTGGGACACGTGAAAAGGGACTGCAAGGCCAGGAGGGCTTTAATCACTACCCAGCACCGAGATACAGGGGAGGGATTCCTACTGAGGGTGGAGGTAGAAGGAATACCAACTGAGGCACTCTTAGATTCAGGGGCGAATCAGTCTATGATCTCCCGGAAGCTCTGGCAACAGATAGAGGCAAAAGAAAAACCCTCGCTGCCAAGCTCTGGGGATCATATTCGGATCCGGTGCGTCCATGGCGCAGCCTCTACCTACCCTATACACCCGGTGGTTATAGAGGGAGTGGGTCTCAAGAAACAAATGCAAGTGGCCATTGTACCAAGGCTTCCACACGAAGTAGTCTTAGGCCGAGATTGGCCACAATTTCGGAAAGGTCTGGCTAAGGAGTTGCAGGTGGAAAACTACCCACTCGCTACCTTTCCGCAAGTTGATTTAGCTGAGGAGAAGACCCTGCCCAAGGTAGGCAGGGTAGCTGACCCCATGCTAGTTAAGAATAGGGCTATTATGAATACCACAGTCAGGGAGAAGACCTTACCCAAGGTAGGCAAGGTAGTTGACCCCAGACTAGCCGAAAGAATGGGTATGATAACTACCCATACAGGGGATAAGCCCTTAGGAGAAGAAGTTGGTTCACAAGTAGACCCAGTGCCAGGAACATCCTTCCAGGAAGACCTGCTTACTCAGGCCAAAGACACTCCTAGGAAAGGGAAACCTGAAAGGAGAAGGGAGAGGAGGACCCGGGCACAAAATAGGGTTAAAATAATGACAGGACAGGAACTACCCTGGGTTCCTGCTGAATTAAAGGAAAAATTTCCTTCATTACCTGCAGAACAGAGGGCCGATCCTACTCTCCGTCGAGCGTATGGGTACGCTACGAATGGATCGGAGACCCTACCAAGGTTTCTATTAGAGGACAATATCTTGTACAGGGAAAGTACAGATATCTGCCTAGGGGGCACAAAGAAACAATTAGTGATACCTCAAGCTCTTAGGAGCATGGTGTTAGGGATAGCACATGGATACGCGGGAAGAGTGCATAAAAGGGCGCAAGACACCCTAGAGCACGTATTGGCTAGGTTCTATTGGCCAGGGGTATATACGGAAACGGCGAGATATTGTGCGTCTTGCCCGGTTTGTCAGGGGGGCGCAGCAAGTCGTCCACCGAGGGCACCCCTAAGGCCAGTTATAGCCGAACTGGTACCTAGATTAGCCAAGGAAGATGGTCATGCCCGTCAGAAGGCTTATTATGCCCGACGAGCCCGACCGCGTTTCTTACGTATGGGGGATGAGGTATTAGTAATTACCAAGGCCAGCTCCAAGTTTGGAACTGCCACGAAAGGCCCTTATAAAGTATTAAAACAGATAGGTCCTCTACACTATTCCTTGGAGACAGGGAAGGGGAAGTACCACGCATACCACATCGACAGCTTGCGTCCGGCGCAGGAGCATGTTGATAGAGTAGCTGTAGGACCTGACAATAACCCAAGAGCATTAGTTGGGATTTCCAGCTGTGCGCGCGTGGGTGCGCCAGCTGGCAATTGCTTAAGGTGGGGGATATGTGATGATGTGAAGGCTGCAGAGCCCTTTAAAAGTAGAAAAAACTCTGAGATTTGTTCCCACAAGCGGGGGATGGGATCACAGAAGCACATTTCCCACAGAGAGAATGAAACTAAGGCACATAGAAGCAGGGTTAGCTTGAAGCCACACCCAACCTCTAGGACAGCTGCAAGCAGAGAGAGGGTGGGGTCAGAGAAGCAAACAGTTCACAGAACATATAAGCTGCGTCACACAGGAAGTGAGGGGAGAGATGAACAGGAGCTGGAGAATCAGTTGAGAGTTGATTCCAGAGCTTCACACACACGAGGACTAGGCACAGGACGGTGCAAAGGAAATTGCAATGCTAAAGGGAAACTAGCAAAACCCCGAGGACAAAGTTTCTTTGAAGAATCAGCTGAGTGGGAGGAGGAATCAGGTACTGATCAAACGGTTTGTGCTTTTACACCAGAAAGACTGCAAAGAAGGTCTGTTCAAAGGCAGGACCGGTTGCAGGCTAGGAGCCAGAGGAAAAGGCCAGTAAACCAGGGAAGGAAGCAGGATTTCAAGGCTGTTAATTCTGCTAAGCCCAGAAGGACTGACCACTACTTACAAGGCAAGTGTAAAGGGTGTGGGCATAGAAAGAACCGACAGAGAAGCCTGGATTGTACCTCTGAATCAGAATATAGCAGTTCTAGTCTTGAACCTCCACACAGATATTATAGAAAGCCTGTTAGGAGGAGAGTTACTGCTAGTCAAGAAGCTTTTGCATTTCCTGATGAGAAACTATTAAGGGGGAGAAAAGCAAAAGGTTCAAACCCAGTTACAGAGGGGAACCGTGAGCTAAAGTGGAGAAACCTTTGTAAGCTTCTGAAGAACATACAACAGGTTAAACCAGAGATTACCCCAAGTTCAGAGCCATACAATTCCCCAATTGAAATGGACGTGGACTGTCTCTCTGATAAATCAATGTCCTCTGCTGAATCGATGGATTGCAGTTTGTGTGTGTCTAATGTATAAAGCTTTTCCTGTATGCTGTATGAAACAAGTAAGAAGACGTCAGGAGTTCAGATATCATTGTATGCTTGGAAAGCAGACAAATGGATAAAAGAAACCTCATGTGAAAGCCTAGCTAGTTTTATTGCTGCTGTAACGTCAGCTGAGAAAGCTAGTGGTAAAAGCTAAGAGGTAGCACTCTGAGTAATGTTTTAAACTTGAAGTCAGCAAGGAAAGTAAAGTTTTCATATTGCCAAAGTTTGTGAGTAATGCACAAAGATATTTCTACTGCGTTTGTAAATACTAGAAAATACTGCTATCAAGGTTGAGAAGTTTATGGAAGAAATTCACCTTGCACATTTTGGAGAAGAATCCTATACTTTGGTTGAAGGTGTTTTCCCTTTCTGGAATTTTGCCACGAATGATTTCCTTACAGAAAATATAAATAAAAGCAATTTATGTTATAAATTGTCCTGTGCTCCTTCTATTCGGACTGCTAACAAAAGCAAACCACAACTACAATTAAGGAGGTGATCCACCGTCTCTCATTAGGCAAGTGTCTATACTAAATAGCACTATAAGTGATCAAACAGAGACAATCTGCCGTGCCACCCCTAGGGGCAGTGCGGTGAGAGCGGTGGAAGGCGTCACAATATCCACTGCTTGACCCAATACAAGCATTGTGGAACATGTATCTTTTGGGAAAACTGCTAGGTACTTGTGACCTAGATTGGCTACTGTTGGAAACAGGATACTGGGCTTGATGGACCTTGGTCTGACTCAGTATGACATATCGTATGTACTTAAGAGAGAATTATTGAGGTTAGTAAGTGCAATCCCATAAACTTTCCACCATACTTGAGCCAGTTTTCTCAGCCTACCATCTCCTGAAGAAAGCAGTCCTAGAGTCCTCCCAGTAGCAGGAACAGAAGGGGGGGGGGGGCAGCTGCAATCTCCAAATATCCTCCTGATACCTCTCCGAAGGACAACTGACATACGGGGGAAAGACCCACCAAACCAGCTGGTGCCGTGGCTATAACCTCCCGAGGCTCCAAACACCATTTCTCCACCCGATGATCATTTCCGGGTTATGGTGGCAAGGCTCGAGAATCAGAGCTAAATTCCACTCCATCACTGCTCAGGTCTGCCATTGAATTCAGCAGGCCCGCTAAAACCATGCATGACAGTCAGGGAGCACAAAACTTGTCAATCATCTGCTGAGGCGGTGCCAGTTAGCTTCGAGTCAGAGGGCTGGTTCTTCTGTTTCCTCTTATGCTGCTCCATCAAAACCTCTGAGGCAAACAGCAGCACATCATTACAGCAAACCAGGCAAGCAGAGTTTCTCTCTGTGTGTCTTACTCCATTGCGAACTTGGAATCTCTTTTCTAAATTTTGTTCACTATTCTTGGTGGTGCCAAAAAGGACTCGCATTACATGGCAGCTTACCAAGATGTAGAAGATGCTCTAATGAACCTTTTAAGGGGCACTAGAATATTAATCCTCCATCCATAATCCATGCCCTCAATTCACAAAGCGCAGTGCTCAGGCCGCAGCAACACAGAATGAGGAAAACACATCTACCAGAGTAAGTCAAGACTGTGGAGAATGAATGGCTGCTACTATTTTGTTAACCCCTACAGGTCTAGGAGATGGTGCCCCATTAATTCTAGAGCCAGCAGAAGACTTGTAGAAATACAGAAAACTAGAAACAGAGCAAAGGGCGGCAGATAAAGACCATATAGCCAATCCAATCTGCTCATCCATGAAAACTATTATGTTTCTACAATCCCTTTGTCTTCCTCAGAGATCCCATGCTTTCTTGAATTCAGGTACAGTTCTCGTCTCCACCACCTCCACTGGGAGGCCGTTCCACACATCCACCACCATTTTCATAAAGAAATATTTCCTCAGATTACTCTCGAGTCTATCCCCTTTCACCTTCATCCTATGACTCCTTGTTCCAGAACTTCCTTTCAACTGGAAGAGGGCCACCTCCTGTGCATTTATACTAGACTTAGTTGTAATTTGGATGTCCGAAGACGTGCATGTGGACATTGAAATCATGGAGTTGTCTCTTGAGCCATTTTACAATTGACTTTTAAGGAGTCTCTGTTGCAGGACCGCCCAAGTAGGCAGAAAACATGATGTAGGTGTGTCTGGGGAGATGCAATGAACTCAGACATCCATGTTTGATTTCAGAAATGCCAGGGAAATCTGTGACCCCGTACATATTTAGACCTGCTCCAGGCACGAACAGGCATCAGGAAAGTGCTTGTTCTGGCCTTTATATAAATAAAGAGTACAAGTAAATGGAGCTCATTCTGAGGAGAAGGATGTTACCAGTGGTGTGCCCCAGGGATCTGTCCTTGGTCCGATTCTTTTTAACATCCTTGTTAGTGATATAGCGGAAGGACTGTTGGGTAAGGTTTGCCTCTTTGCAGATGATACCAAAATCTGCAATAGAGTAGACACCCAGGAAGGTGCAGATAACATGAGGAGGGATCTAGCTAAGCTTGAAGAATGGTCTAGAATCTGGCAGCTGGGATTTAATGTTAAAAAATGTAAGGTCATGCATTTGGGCTGCAGCAATCCAAGGGAGCAATACAGTATAGGAGGTGAAGTACTTTTGTCCACTAAAGAAGAGCAGGACCTAGGCGTGGTTGTGTCTGATGATCTTAAAGTAGCTAAACAGGTAGAAAAGGTGACGGCAAAAGCTAGAAGGATGCTTGGGTGCATACGGAGAGGAATGGCTAGCAGAAAAAAGGAGGTGATAATGCTTCTGTATAAGTCTTTGATGCGACCTCATTTGGAGTATAGTGTGCAATTCTGGAGACCGCACCTTCAAAAGGATGTGAACAGGATGGAATCGGTGCAGAGGGTGGCTACTAAAATGATTAGTGGGCTTCATTATAAAGCATATGAGGACAGACTGAAGGATCTTAATATGTACACCTTAGAGGAAAGGCGGGATAGAGGTGATATGATTGAGATGTTTAAATACCTCTGTACAGCAATAAAAATGGTCTGAATTTCTTAGAGTAATACCACAGTTGAGCCAAAAGAAATCAATTACTCTATCATTATGAGAATACCAGATAATACATATAACAGTTTTTTTGTGAAGACTGGGTCTCAGACTTAAAGGAACTATGGCATTTGCTTTTTAACCAAAATGCTCCGTTTTTGCATCAACGACCCCCTTCTTTTTATATAGAAAATTATTTAGATAGTTCACTTGATTTAATTTTAAAAATCTATTATTTTCAAAAACAACTGGTCAGGCTTATCTTAAATGGAAAATCCCAACGCCAATCCCAGCGCTGCTGCGTTTCACGAAGATTTCGTTTCGTCAGGGGATATGCACTGACTTCCAAAGTTGTCAATATAAGCTGGAAAAATGAGCACAATATTCTCAAATTAATTGTTCACTTTTCAACAATAGTTTTCGAGAAGAATATATATACATATCTCATCCGTAACAAAAGAGATGACAGAACTAGCAAACTGCTTACTACGGACAGCCCCCATTGACAAGTTCCTCTAACAATGTGAAAAAACGCCACGCATGCGGCTTTGGCTATAGGCGGGCCTATAAATGGAGTAAAAATCCTCATTAAAATGATTAGATCAGGTGCACAAAGTCCAACCAATTTGAGAGTTTAGGCCTCCTGGAGAAATAGTTTGCAAAATGAAAATCCAACGTTGTTCCTTATAGATCAATGTTTGATCTAGAGATTTTCCACCGCTGCCCTTTAAAACTCGATCCACACAGAAACACTGAAGGTCAGTGAATGCATGCGCGGCGTTTTTTCACATTGTTAGAGGAACTTGTCAATGGGGGCTGTCCGTGGTAAGCGGTTTGCTAGTTCTGTCATCTCTTTTGTTACGGATGAGATATGTATATATATTCTTCTCGAAAACTATTGTTGAAAAGTGAACTATTAATTTGAGAATATTGTGCTCATTTTTCCAGCTTATATTGACAACTTTGGAAGTCAGTGCATATCCCCTGACAAAACGAAATCTTCGTGAAACGCAGCAGCGCTGGGATTGGCGTTGGGATTTTCCATTCGGGACTTTCCATTTAAGATAAGCCTGACCAGTTGTTTTTGAAAAGAATAGATTTTTAAAATTAAATCAAGTGAACTATCTAAATAATTTTCTATGTAAAAAGAAGAGGGTCGTTGATGCAAAAACGGAGCATTTTGGTTAAAAAGCAAATGCCATAGCTCCTTTAAGTCTGAGACCCAGTCTTCACAAAAAAACTGTTATATGTATTATCTGGTATTCTCATAATGATAGAGTAAATACCTCCGTGGCATAAATGTTCAGGGAGAGAGCCTCTTTCAATTGAAAGCAAGTTCTGCTACGAGGGGACATGGGATGAGGGTGAAGGGAGATAGATTCAGGAGTGATATGCGGAAATATTTCTTTACGGAAAGAGTAGTGGATCCATGGAATAGTCTCCCAGTGGAGGTGGTAGAGATGAGGACAGTAACTGAATTCAAAAAAGCATGGGACCAACACAGAGGATCTCTAAAGGTAAAAAGTGGACTGTTGTAGTTGTTGATATGGAAGGACAGACTAGATAGGCCATGTGGTCTTTTTCTGTCATCATGTTTCTATGTAAATAAATAAATAAAATAAAACATCCAAAAGGATGTAGAGAAAAGGAGAGTAAAGTGACTAGCCTAAGATCACAAAAAGCAGCACTGGGATTTAAACCCTGGCCAACCTGGTCCTAAACCACTACTCTCACCATTAGGCTATTAAATGTCCCTGTTCTGAAATGCTATTCTGGGGACGCCTATGTAGACGCCTCCATAGACGTTCATACTGAGCACATCCATGTTTGCAAAATCGTGCCTGAACTTGCACTGTTATGTCCAATCTAAAACATAAAAAAGCAATTCACCATAGTTTTCTTTGTTCACATGTATTCACGAATAATGGAGGTCTCAGACCTAACAGGCATTGCATAGGCATATGAAATCTCAAATACCTTCGCCTTATTGCATCAATGACCATCCTACATCGTGATACAGCATAAACTTCAAATAACAGCAAAAACACATCAATTTTGCTTGACTTACAGAAAATCTCTTCAAAAAGCAACGAGATCTGTTTGCCTCCCTAACGCCTCTGTTTGGTGCCCCTCGAGTGTTTCGCTAAAAAGCTTCGTCAGGGGAATATAGACCAACTGTTAAACAAAGAAAAACTTTTTTTCAGACATTCTGGCTTGGATGTCCCAGATTACACTTGGGCGTCCTTTGTAAAATGTGCCTTCATGTTACTTATATTGAAGGATACCATCTAAACAGGAAATTTAGTGCATCCTGATAAAGAGGCTGCAATAAAGGCTAGAGTAACCTGGGTGATCTAAATAAAAAACAGAAAGAGTTGAAAGGTTGCAAATGATCCCCATCATCTGCTAAGAAAGTTGCAAATATACTTTGAAATGTCTCTATACGAATGCTAGAAACCTAAAAAACAAGATGGGAGAGTTAGAATATATAGCACTATATGAAAAGACTGATATAAATAGGCATCTTGGAGACTGGTAGAAGGAGGATAAACAATGGAGCACTATGATACAAAGTTACAAATTATATTGAAATGATAGAATGGATCAATCTAGTGGAGAGGTGGCATTATATGTTAAAGAAAACATTGAGTCAAATAGAATACAAGTCCTGCAAGAAATAAATTCACCATTGAATCTTTATGGATAGAAATTCTATGTGTGAAAGGGAGAAAATAGTTATAGGGGTATATTACTGTCCTCTTGGACAGAATGAGCAGAAAGATGATGAAATTTTATCATAAATTAGGGAAGCTAACAATAATAATGGTTGATTTCAATAACCCCAATATCGATTGGATAAATGGCACTTCAGGGCATGCTAGGGAGGTAAAGTTCCCAGGTAAGATCATTTTCTGCTTCATAGACCAGCTGGTCTGGAAAATTACTAGAGAAGAAGCTGTGTTAGACTTATTCCATTGTGGAACACAGGATTTAGTATATGAGCTAATTGTTGGGAATACTTGGCACTAGTGATCATATGATAAAATTTGACTTAATAACTTGAGCAAATATAGAAAGGAACTCTTATCATGTAAACATTTAATTTTCAAAGGGAGACTATGATAAAATGGGGAAAATGGTTAGAAAAAAAACTAAAAAGGAACTGCAGCAAAGGTCAAGAGTTTCCATCAGGCATAGATGTTTTTTAAAAATACCATATTAGAAGTTCAGATCAAATGTATCCCACATTTTAGGAAAAACAGAAAGAAGGCCAACCGACAGCCAGCATGGTTAAAAGGTGAGGTGAAAGAGGGCTCTTATAACAAGTATAAAAAAGGATTGATGACTTGGTTCTTCACTAAAGCTTTTCCTTAGCTCTCATTCTGATCAGCACATCTGACTTTGTTGCTAGCCCTTATGTCTCTCTGCTGTTTCATGCCCATAGATAAAGACTGTTGTGCTATGCCTCCTCCACCTTATGTCATCCTTTTAAAAGTACGTTGATTTTATTGTTTTATAATTTTTACTGCTTTTTTTTATTGACTGTAAACTACTCGAATGGTGGTATACCAAGTCCTTTTAAACAAATAAATAGAAATAAACAAAAAAAAGTTTCAAAAAATAGGAAAAAGGAACCAAATGAAGAAAATAGGAAACAGCATAAGCACTGGAAAGTTAAATGCAAAGCATTGATAAGAAAGGCAAAAAGGAAATTTGAAAAGAAGCTTGCCATAGAAGCAAAAACTCATAATACAATCTTTTCAGGTATATTCAAAACAAGAAGCCAGTGACGGAGTCAGTTAGAACATTACATAATGAAGAGGTAAAAGGGGCATTCAGGGAGGCCAAGATCATAGAGAGACTAAATGAATTCTTTGCTTCAGTCTTCACTGAGGAAGATGTGAAGAAGCTACCCAAGCCAGAACAAATATTTAATAGTAATGAGTCAGAAGAGCTGAATCGAATCTCAGTGAACCTGGAAGATGTAGTAGAACAGATTGAAAAACTAAAGAGCAGCAAATCACCCAGACTAGATGGTTTGCACTCAGGCATGCGGAAAGAACTCAAATATGAAATTATAGAGCTACTATTAATAATTTTTAGCCCATCGTTAAAATTATCTATAGTACCAGAAGATTGGAAGGTGGCCAACATAATGCCAATTTTTTAAAAATGTTGCAAAACTACAGATTGATGAGTCTGACATCAGTGACAGGCAAAATGGTGGAAGCCATTATAAAGAACAAAATTAGTGAATACACGAGCAGACATGATTTAATGGGACAAAGTCAACATGGATTTAGCCAAGGGAAGACTTGCCTCGCCAATCTGTTCTATTCTTTCAAGGTATGAATAAACATGTGGATAAATATGATCTCATTGAAGTATTACAGCAATTTGATGCAGCTGTTACCATACTTACATGGCTCTGCCAGGAAATTTGGAAGACAACATCATGGCCAACTGACTGGAAAAGATCTGTGTTTATACCAATGCTGAAGAAAGATGATCCACTGATTGGAAATTATCACACAACCGCTTTGATCCCACATGCCAGCAAGATTCTACTCAAGATTTTATTTATTTATTTATTTAATGCCTCTTATATACCGCCCCTTCCAACGATCAGGGGTTGTTTACATTGAACAAAAATTACAGAAACTTGGTTACAGGGAATATTTTAGTTCAATTCATTTTTATTGAATTTTTAGAAAGCCACAACAGAACATTAACAGCAACAAAACCAAACAATAACAGAACTATCCACATTTCAAGGATGTAACAAGACGTCCGCTGTCGCACATACAAAAGCACACGGTTCGCAACAGCAGTTGTAACAGTAATACCACAGTATGATAGTCCCATCTTCTTAGGCACGGAAAACCCTGTCCCCACACCCCCCCCTCCCACTTCCTAACCCTCCCCCCCACCCTCATCCAGCAGACACACAGGGAGTATAGGGAACAGGGGGAGTACAGTACGTAAGTAAACCACCATCAAGGTGCTACATAAGGGGAACCAAAGATACAAGTAAACGCAGTATCAGAGAGGTAGAGCAACCGCCCTAACTCAGGAACCCACAGTTAATCTTATACATTCAGTACCACACTGCGCTCTCTGGGCGCGAGGTTATTTATGACTGGGGACCATAGGTCCAAAAACCTATCCCAATGATTGTCACCTTGCTGCTTCAATGTTAACTTTTCCATGTACATCAGCTCCAGCAAGGTCTGCTCCCAGACTAACCCCCCTGGTGGCGCGGGTTCCACCCAGCGACTCAATAAAGCCTTCTTAACAAGCAGGAAGCCTCTTTCCAAAAGTCCCCGATGTATCTGGGCAACCAGCTGGGCTGAAGAGCTCCACTCATGAAACAAACACACATCCCGATCAAGAACCCCCCCTATCCCCAACCAACCTTCCATCTTTGTGCAAGCTTGCCCCCATAAGACCCTCACCACAGAGCACTCCCAAAAACGATGCAAGAAGGTGCCTACTTCTGTCTTACACCAAACACAAAGAGGAGTTGGTTGCAGTCCTACATGAAAGACCCATTTATCAGTAGTGTAAGCTCTCCAGAGGAATTTATATTGCAGTTCCTGTAAATAGAGCCAAAGAGACCCTTTTTTGATCCGCCCAAACACATCTCTCAAGAGGTCCACTGTCAACCCCTCCACCCCATCATTGCGCCATCTACCCACCAGCGCAGAGAGAGGAGAGTCATCTCCCATCGGGTAGATGAGCTGCCAGTACTCCGGCCTCCCTCGGTCCTTCTCCATCAAGATCTGCAGGGTTTCACGAGGGGTCCCAACGTCGAATCTCGCCTCAGCCTGTATCTGTCCCCGAAGGCTCCCCAGATAGTGTCACACCTGCAAGTACCCATAGAACTGATGTTTGGGAAGCTGAAAACGCGCTGACAGGGCTTGGAAACTATCAATAGTCCCCCCCCCTTGGATACAAAAGTTCCCTAAACACACCAACCCCCGCTCTGCCCATAGCTGAAACAAGCTATGCGGAGGCAACCCCGGGGGAAAATCGGGATTGCCCACCAAAGGCAGCAGGAGCGATCTCTTCGAATTCCAACCAAAGTGGGAGCATAACGCCCGCCAGGCTGCACGAAGGGCACCCATGTACACGCCCCCCCCCCACTAGTTCGCATCACAGATAAGCGCTCCACATGTAATACATAAAGACTGTGATAGGGAGCACATAACCAATTCAACTGACGTGCCGGGGCGCACCCCCCACTTTCCCCTAACAGACCCCAAAGATGGCGAACCATATACTGAAGATTATAATGTTGAAGGGATGGTAAGCCTAACCCCCCCCTCCTCCACCCGCCACATTAGAGCCTTTAACGGGATCCGCGCACGTCTACCGCCCCACAAGAAAGCCCGAAGAAGACCGTCCAAGCGCTTCCAATCCTTAGCAAATACCCAGAGAGGCAGCAACCGTAGGACATACAGCCATCTAGGGAACTCAACCATAGTAAATAATGCTACCCTCCCCCCCTTCAGCGATAAGGGTAACCCTCGCCAATTCCTGAGCACTTCCTTGGTCTTGTCTAACAAACCAGGAATATTGGCTTGGTAGAGACTTTCGGGTCTATCAGGGAGCCATATTCCCAGGTATTTTAAAGAGCCTTGGGCCCATACCAGAGGGAAAGTTTCCTCCAAAGCCGGCTTCACTCGTCTGCCCACAACCAAGACCATCGACTTGGATGTGTTGATCTTAAGACCCGAGAAGCTGCCAAATTCTTCTATTACCTGCAACCCTCGCAGTAAAGACCGCTGCGGCTGGGTCAAGCACAGAAGCATGTCGTCCGCAAACGCACTGACTTTAAACTCCTCCCCCCCCATGTCAACCCCTCCGATCTGCGGGTCCCTCTGGATCGCCCGTAGTAACGGCTCTAGAGCCAATACAAACAAAAGGGGGGATAGAGGACATCCCTGACGCGTACCTCTCTCCAATACAAAAGATTCCGAGAAGGCGCCATTCACTCCCATGCTGGCCATGTGGTTCGCATACAGGACTCGAAGCCATTGTACAAACTCCCCGCAGAATCCCAGGCTGTGAAGCACATCCCACAAGAAGGTCCACGCCACTCTGTCGAATGCCTTTTCCGCATCTAGACTTACCAAAAGCATAGCCGCTCCTCAATGTAGACAATGGTCCATCCCCAAAAGCAACTTTCTGCTGGATTTCCCTCACAGTCAACGGTGCATTCAACTGCAGCAGTTCCCCCTCCACCAGAGCAGGAAGAGGCAGCGTACCCAGGAAGGCGCGTCCTCTCGCATAGTCCCGCTCTTCTTCAGTGTACAGACTAGCATAAAACTTGCGGAAGAGTCGCGCTATCTGCGCAGGCTGATGGTGCACAGCACCCTGTTCATCCCGAAGAACAGGTATGAATCGCGCGCCTCCGGGATCCTTAACCAACTTAGCCAACAGCCTCCCAGATCTATTACCATATCTGAAGAACTGATGCCGGTAACATTGCAGGGAATACATCGCTCGCCTCTGAAGTAACTCATTAAGCGCCGCCTGGGCCCCAGCACACTGTAACTGTAGCTCCCTGTCCACTTTCCTGCCCAACCGGTGTTGCAAGTCCCTCACTCTACGCTCCAACACCAATAAGCTACGATCCATGTGCTTCCGTCTCTTCACACAATAAGAAATAATGGCCCCTCGCATAACCGCTTTACTGGCTTCCCACAAAAGAACTGGCGAGCATTGCGGCGTGTCATTAAAAAATAGGAACTCATCCCATTGATCTTCTAGATACTTCCTAAACTCTAAGTCCTCCCACAAGTATGCAGGGAATCTCCACCCCTTCCTCAGGGCCCCCTGACATTCCCAGGTGATCCATACCATCCCATGGTCAGATATCACTACAGGTTCAATCCCAGCCTGCTGCACCTTAGAGACCACCCCTTCATTCACCAGGACATAGTCAATACGCGACCAAGAGAGATGAGCTCTAGAGTGATGTGTATATTCACGGGTCCCGGGGTTAAGGAGACGCCAGATGTCAACCATATCCCCCATCCTGCAGAGATAGCCCACCTCCCGCCTCCGCCAGGCCCCAGACCCACTACTCTGGGACTTGTCCAGGAGCGGATCATGAGGACAATTAAAATCCCCAGCCAAAATCAAGTGCTTTCTCTCCGCTCCTTTGACAAATCCCAGCAGTTTACGGAAAAAGGCGTGATCGTACACATTAGGGGCATAGATGTTGGCGAGCCAGATGTCCTCATTATACAGCTTGGCGTGCAGCAAAACATATCTCCCACCCGGGTCAGCATCTAGCTGCTGTACCTCAAAGGGGACCCCCCGTTTCACCAGGACCACCACCCCTGCCCTTTTAGTACCCGAGGACGCTCCATAGGCGGCTGCTACCCAAACTCTAACCAGCTTCTGGTGTTCCACTATACTTAGATGTGTTTCCTGTAACATCACTATGTGTACCCCCTTCCACTTAAGAAATTGCAATATTTTTGTGCGCTTAACGGGAGAGCCTATGCCCTTCACATTCCAGGAAGTTATCTTTATATTAGACATACATTAGTAGTGGGGTTACTTCTAGCAGCATAAGCTCAAACCTGCGCTCCAGGAGTCGCCCAGCCTCAACTCCCAGGCCATATGGCTCCGCATCTCCCAAGACAAAATACTTCCCAATGCACCAGCTACTCCCCGTGCCTAACTTCCACAAGAAGACTTCCCCCGATCCCCTATATTGATATTAATCCAGTCCTCCCTCCCGCGCCCTGCCTGTGTCCGCTGTCCCATCCCACCCCTCTCCCCACCCCCTCCCCCCCCCACTCAACCCAGGCCACACTCACCCGAACCCCTTCCGAAACATCCCTACTTAGCACAACATACCCACACACACCCTCACATTCACCCCGCCAAACACATCGTCTCCTCCCAGTCATCCCCACACTCACCCACATCCCCCCCCAACAACAACAACCCTTGCTAAAGCAAGGCATCCCCGTACAGGGATACGATCACTGTCCATGCGCCTCCAGGCCCCCTTATACTAATAGTGTCCTGAGGCAACTGAATGTCCCAACTGTTCATGCAACTCAGATGCCATGTCCGAAGAAGACTGAGGCTGACCGGCCTAAGGGCCGATCTCAACTGACCACTCCGTGGTAGGGTCCGATCATCAAGCAGTCCCCGTCCAGTCATATTACATTAAGAGGCATCTGCCGTAGATCCAGCCAAGATGGTGGTGACAAACTTCCGCGCCACTGCCGCCTGTTCAAATGAGTGTGTCTCACCCTTATGGAAGACTCTCAAGGTTGCAGGGTAGCTGAGCGCGAAGCGGATTCCGCCGTTGATGAGATCACTGCAGACCGGCGAGAACTCCTTGCGTTTTGCGGCCAATGCCTCTGAGTAGTCCTGGAATAGGAATATTGGAGCATTGTCCAGCTTCAAGTCGCGCTTTTTCCTATACGCCTGCAAGAGCAAGGTCTTCTGGTGAAAGTCCAGCAAGCGAGCTAACACAGGTCTGGGCCTAGTACGACCCTCATTTCGCTGCCTCAGCCGGTGCACTCTCTTCACCTTAATCTGGCCTTGCAGCTCCACGAGGCCCAGCTCTTTCGGCAGCCACGCTTCAAATAAAGAGAAGAGTTGAGGGCCTGTCCAAGATTCTGGCACCCCAACCAAGCGCAAGTTGTTTCTGCGGGAGCGGTTCTCTAAATCATCTACTTTAAGCAGAAGGGCATCAATTTGCTTTTGCTGCTGCTGATTGCACCGCTCCAGTGCTAATTCGCCGTCTTCGAGAACCGTCACCCTTTGCTCGACTTCCTCAACCCTCTTAGTGAGCTCGCCAAAAGTATCATTCATCTCCGCCAACTTTTGTAAAACGGCGTCGAATTTAGGCTCCAAAAGCTTGGCTACCTCTAACGCCAGCTCCTCCGGGCCAGAGTCCACACTGTCTTTCCCCGGGGAATCGTGCACTGACGCGGCCTTTGCTGCTGATGCCATCTTGGGGTCTCGTGCAGCCGCGGCTTTCTCCCGCCATGCTGTCGCTTTCATTCCCCTCCACAAGCCGCACCTCGCTACACTTCAAAGAAGTACTTTTCCTGCTAATAGCGGAGGTAATTTCCAGCCCACACCGCACAATAAGTTGCCGATTTTAGCGCAAGATTCTTAGGGCGACCTGGGAGCACGATGAGGAATGTCCTCACCCGCTCATGCGCTCACGTGATCTCCTACAGGGAATATTTTAAACTATAATACAGCAAACTATGTACGGGTCAGCTAGGCACTTATACAGTTGTATCGTGGTAGCTGCGTCTTAAATATTTACATGATATACTGCGAACAGAGTGTGAAATGTTGCGGACAGTGTAAGATATGGGGCGTAGACATATCAGGGGGTGTGGGTAGTAATTAGTGAAGTAGGAGGCGGTGTCGGTGAGATGGGTGGGTTATAATATTCTGAGAAAAGTAGGGTTTTTAGGAATTTACAAAATGCTTGCAGGTCCTTGGTTGATCTAATGGAGTCTGGGAGGGAGTTCCAGAGGGTCGGGGCAGAATATCTGAAGGCTCTGTTGCTGGTGGCTTTCTTGGTTTTCCTTACTGACGGGGGCAAGGCTAAGAGGTCCTTTGTACATGCTCTTCTTAATCTGACAGACTGTGGCTGGATCAAGGTAAATAAAAAGAAGGGGGAGATGCTATTGTGTAGTTTAAAAGTTGTGACTAACATTTTGTATCTTACTCTGGAAGTGATGGGGAGCCAAAGGAGATTATAGAGAATTGGTGTGATGTGATCAGTAAGTCTTGCTTTGGTAATAATCCTAGCCATTACATTTTGTGCAAGTTGCAGTGGGTGAGTTGTCTTTTTAGGTAGGCCCTGAAACAGACTGTTACAGTAGTCCAAGTGAGGAGTAATCAAGGCTTGGACTACTGTTCTGAAGTCATGGGTGTCAAGGATTGGTCTGAGGTGTTGTATATTTTTTAATTTAAATAATATTGTCCTAGCTGTTTGACTCGGGCAGTCATTGTGAGTGCTGTATCGATAATGACGCCTAGGTACTTTACTTCCTGTTTGACTGGCAGTTCAATATTATGGAGTTTGAAGGAAGAAGGGAGTGTAAAGTTCTGGTTTCTAGTTGTGAATAAGATTTCTGTTTTCTTAAAATTTATTTGCATGTTTGCATTTAACCATGATTCTGCTTCAATTATGCAGTCAGTGATGTCATTATATTGGGGATTTTTGATGTCAAATGGAGCATATACCATTATCATCAGCATAAATAAGATATTTAATGTTGTATTTTCTGAAGATTGTGCAAATAGGCTGGATGTAAAGATTAAATAGTAATGCTGAAAGGGCATAACCTTGGGGAATACCCTGTTCTTGGGGGAATGTTGCTGATGCTTCTTGGTTAATCTTTATAAATTGGTGATGGTTAGATATGTATGATTTGAACCAGTTTAATGTTGTACCAGAGATGCCTAATAAGCTTGCCAGTCTGGTCAGCAGGATGGAGTGGTCAACGCTGTCAAACGCACAGGAGATATCTAGAAGGCCTGACTGAGATTTTCCAAACCACAGATTAGAGAATCAACTAACACTAAAAGAAGGGTTTCAACACCATGATAGGGGCAGAAACCATATTGGTGGGTGTCAAGAGGAGCATTGAGGTCTATGAAATCTTGTAGTTATATCTGAACTAATTTTATTATTTTTGCTAAGAATGGAATACTTGATATAGGGCAATATGATATAGGATCTTCCTTGTTGAGGGATATGTTTTTAAGTAAAGAACGAATGATGTATATTTTAAGTGAGTCCGGCATGATACCTTGTGAGAGGGAGTGGTTGACGATGTTAAGAATAGTAGGGGCTAATTCAGCTGTGATTGCCTTTATCCAGGAGACTGGACATGGGTCTAGGTGTGATGTAGTAGTGTTGATCTTGGCTATTGTTTCAAGTAGTTGTTTTTCCTTTATATGGTAAAATACGGACCATTACTTGTGAAAGTTTGGGAGTTATTACAGATGAGTACAGGTGGGTTGTTTGTTTTTAAACTTAGCGGCCAGGTGATTTGCTATAGCTTGAGGTTTGATGGGATTGGTATTTGACTGGTTGGTGTGGGTCTTGGATAGTATCTTTACTAATCCAAAAAGTTCCCTAGGGCGATTGATGGCCTTTTGTAGTAGGGAGGAGTGTTGTTCTCTCCTTGCATTGTGAATTGCTTCCTTATAGTTACTTAATGCTGAGTTGTAGAATTCTTTATTTTCTTGGGTTTTGGAGGCTCTCCATTTCTTCTCAAGCTTTCTGAGTGTTTTCTTCATGTTACGTAAGTCTAGGGTGTACCATTGATCAGATGGCTTTTTGAAAGATTTCTTATTAGGGCTTAATAGTTTTGCAGCTTATAGTAAAATAATTATCTCCAAGTTATAATGCCCTGTTCAATGTAATTTCAGTTTGTTCAATATAAACTGCCTTGATATCATGAAAGGCGGTATATAAGAAATGATAACTAAATAATAAATAAATAATGGTCCAGTTCTTTATGGTGTCATCTAAGTTCTGTATTGGGCTATTGAGTTTAGGTGTGACATCTGCTAGGAAGGTGTCTTTGTCAAATATTTTAAAGTGTGGGTTTCGGTGGGTTGACTATGTGGGTGCTTTTGGGGAGATGTGTATTGGGAAGTTGGATCTTAGGATGTAGTGGTCCGACCAGGGGAACTGCGTGGTGGAGGGGTAAGTGAAGTAAGGGTGTATAGAAACATAGAAAAATGATGACAGAAAAAGACCACATGGCCTATCTAGTCTGTCCTTCCATATCAACAACTACAACAGTCCCCTTTTTTCCTTTAGAGATCCTCTGTGTATAGAAACCTAGAAAATATATATATAATTTTTCCCTTGTCCCCAAAAAGAATAAGATAAGAGCTTTAGGAACAAATATCAGGTCTAGTATGTTACTTTTTGCATGTGTAGGCTGTTTTACTATTTGGTGGAAGCCCATGTCTTCCATGAAATCAACAAAGTCAGAGGATTGTTGAGTAGAGAGTGTTGCTAAGTTGAAATCTCCAAGAATAATATGTGGTTTCTTTGAGGGGGGTGTACAAGCAGATTCCAGTATGGCAGTGAGATTGAGGATGCTATTGGTGGGCGGTCTATATAGGAGACAAATTGCTAGGTTTTTATTTTCAATTTTTATTACGTCTATACCATCGCAATTTGTACAAAGACTGGTGGAAAAGTTGAGGTTAGATTTTGTGAGTATGAGTACTCCACCACCCCTTTTGGAATCTCTGGGACAGTTAAATATGCAGTAGTCAGCTATGTCAAGTTGATTTGGTAGGAGAGAGTCATGGTCAGTGAGCCAAGTCTCTGTGATGCAGAGAAAGTCCGGGGATTCGTCAGTAAGGATGTCTCTAATTAGTGGGATCTTGTTTCTAATGGGGCGAGCATTTACCAGCTGACCACTTATGTTGGTGAATGCTTCAGTTTGGGTATGGGGATGTATGATGCAGGTGGTATTAATGTGGATCAGTCTACGGTATGGTTTGCTTCTATGTGTGTGAGAATCAAATTTTGCACCCTGTTTGTTGGATATTATGCGATGGCTGTATAAAGTGAGTGAGTGAAAATGGAGGATTGCAGGTGTGAATTTGATATCTTGGCGGGGGGTTGCAGTGAGTTTGCTGGGCCTAGGAGGGCTATAATAAAGTAAAGGGCAATTAGCAGTTCATAAATGCACTTTATTTTGAATTGCTATAGGTGTACAGAGCAATTAGGAAGGGAAGGGGGCTAGGAATGAAGGCAAATTCGCTGAATTTAGAATGTGGGAAGAGTCTTACATTTATTTATTTATTTATTTATTTATCCAGTTTTGTATACCACTTTTTCCTTCAATCAAAGTGGATGACTTTGGGTCTACATTGAACAGGAGGGAGGGTGACAAGACGTACATATAGACTTTATGTACTTGGTTCTTATCTTCACATTTAAGCGTGTTAGTAGGGAGGGTCTTTAGTTTGCTTGATCATAGAATTCCATGAATAGGAAGGTTTTGAGGGATTTGCAGAAATCCTTGAGGTCATTTAGCGCTTGCAGTTCATCCAGGAGGAAATTCCTTTATGCCCAAGGACCTAAACTAACAGCGTGATATGGAGTAATTATAGTGTGATCAATACAATTGGAAACCTGATTCAACAGTATGTCATGAAGCAGTAGCTTTTCTATGTTAAAAAGTATTGCAGGAGCAATTTAAGATATTGTGAATAACAGCGAGTTGTAGCACTGCTTATAAACTGGAGAGAAAGCCCCTGACCATTCAGAGACTACAACCATACCTGGAACGAGAACTGCTTTAAGTGCAAGCAGGGTTCAGGAAAGGGTGACGAACATGAAACATCATCGCAGATGTGAAATGGATCCTTGAAAAGACAAATGAATACCAAAAAGATATCTATATGTGTTTTACTCACTGCAGCAAGCCTTTTGACTATGTAAGCCATGAGAAACTCTGGGCCACATAAAGAAGCATGGGTATATCAGAACACCTGATGATTCTCTTGCACAACCTTTACATTAATCAAGAAACAACAGTTTGAATGGAACAAGGAGAAACAGAATGGTTTAAAATCAGCAAAGGTGTTCAACAAGGCTGCATACTTTCCCCTTACTTGTTTAATGTATATGCAGAACAAATCAGAGAGACAGGACTGTATGACGACAATCAAGGTGTGAAGACTAGTGACTTAACAATCTTTGCTATGCTGATGATACCACATTACTGACTGAGAGTGAAGATGATCTGAAACACTTTCTTCTCAAGATCAAGGAACATAGTCTTAAAATGGCCCTGCACCTTAACTTAAAGAAGACAACAATCCTTACAACTGGCAAAATCAATAAGTTCATCATTGATGGAGAAGAAGTTGAAATAGCTGACAACTTTAACCTACTGGATCAACAATCAATAAAGAAATGACAAGCAGTCAAGACATCCGATGATGCATTGTTCTTGGCAGAATGACTATGATGAACCTAAACAAGATTCTCAGGAGCAGAGATGTCTCTCTCCATACAAAGATTCGACTTGTCCAAGCCATAATATTTTCAATAACCTCATCTGGATGCGAAAGTTGGATGGTGAAAAAGATAGGAAGAAAATTGATGCCTTTGAATTATGGTGCTGGCAATAAATACTGTGTATACCATGGACTGCTCAAAGAACAAACCAGTCAGTACTAGAGGAGATCAAACCTAAGCTTTCTTTAGAAGCTCAGATGTCAAGACTTCAGCTTTCATACTTTGGACACATCATGCTTGGCAAGACTGAAGGTCAGCAATGAGATGGATCGATACAATAACAGCAGTTATGGGTGCCACTTTATCAACAATGAACCAACTGACCGAAGACCGAACACAAGTTAGCTCAACTATCCAGAGGGTCACCATGAGTCGACACCGACTCGATGGTACTTAACGACAATAACAAAGGTGAGGCAGTTAATATAATGTATTTAGACTTTTAAAGTATTTCACAAGTCCCTCATGAGAGACTCCTGAGGAAATTAAAAAGTCATGGCACAGGAAGCAATGTCCTACTTTGGAATGGAAACTGGTTGAGAGAATAGGGTTAAAAGATCAATTTTCTCAATAAAGGAAGGTGAAGATGTGAACATCTCAGGGATCTGTACCGGAACCAGTGCTTTTTAACATATTTATAAGCAATCTGGAATTGGAAACAAACAGCAAGGTGATTAAATCTGCAGATGACATCAAATTACTCAAAGTTCTTAAATCACATGTGGATTGTGAGAAATTGCAGGAGGCTCTTATGAGACTGGGAGACTGGGTATCCAAATGACAAATGAAATTTAATGTTGAAAAGTGCAAAACAATGTATGTTGGAAATAACCCAAACTATAGCTCAGTGGCATACCAAGGGTGGGGTGGAGGGGGTAGAGCGCCCCGATGCCGGCCAGGAGAGGGGTGCACCCCCATCAGGCCCACAGAGGCAACACAGCAAACTTACCATACAGTTGACTTGCCACAGCACCTCGTGCTCCAGGGCCTCTGATGTGGACTTTACTGCCTTTCTCGAGGATTCCCAGGATATCATTAATAAGAGGCAACTTTATTAGTTACTTTTCTTTCCAAGAGTGATAAGAATTTAGTTTTGAGATCCTTTTTTAAGAAGAAAGATTCACAATCGGGGGGTATAGGTTGGTGCCTGCTGGGGTGCTCTGGTCAGGGGGATGGTATAGCAGGGCCGATAGAGAGGGGACCAGTTCTGTCCTTTGTAGCACCCTTCTGCACCCCCGTATTCCATACAACAGGGGAGGGAGGGGTTGCTTATCTGTGTGTGGGGTGGGGGAGGGTGAGTAGCTGGGAGGGAGGATGAAGTATGTATAATAAAAAACGAAAAATGCACTGTGTTGATTTTGACCTTGTTTGTACTCTCTCGGCTCTGTGTAAGAGTTCCCACAGGCCGGGGGTGGAATTGTGTTTTCTTTGTTTAATAAAATAGATATGGGGGGAAAAAAAGAAAGATTCACTGTTTGTGAACAAAAGATTTCTTTATTTGCTGATGTTTTCAGACCTACACAAGAAAGTAGGAAGGTTTTTTTGTCCTTTAGAGCAGGGGTTCTTGCTCTGGGGGCTACTTTTTTTCTTAGATATCCTTGCAAATGCCTTATCTCCCATGCGGATAACCGCTATGTTTTCCTGTATCCTTCACATTTAGAATGATTCCTCTTGGAAAAAGAACCTAAAGGGGTAATGGGAGACAATAACTACATTTTGTTTCCTTATATAATTCAGCCTATGTGGTTTTTTGAGCATACTAATTTTTTGCTGTCTTTTTTTCTTTTGTTTTTTGGGCAGTATACTAAACCTCCCTGGTTTTCCTTGAATTATATACCTAGGGCTTCAGAGGTGTTCTCCGTTGAAGTGGATTAATTTATGGAACATATGACTGTTTTCTTTGTTTAAATAATTTTTCATTTTTCCTTATTTATGTTCCTTTCCTGCATACCATTGTTTAAATGGAGATCAATCATAAACGCAAACCCCCCCTCCCCCACCATAATTACTATTAATAAACGATAACAAATAACTTAGGGGTATGTTTACTAATTGGCGGTAGCGGCTTCCGTGCAGTATCAGAGCAGTGGCCCCATTGAAGTCAATGAGGCCGCAGCTCCAATACCGCACGGAAGCCACTACTGCCAGTTAGTAAACATACCCTTTAATCTCCATACTACCCTACCCACTCCATCCACCATCATCCCTCTGGACTTACTTCTAAATATTCCATCCCTTTCAATTTGTTACTTTTCTTTTGAAAATTCACTAGCCTGTATGCAGGTAGAAAAATGCCTGTGTACTTTGCCTGTGGATGGGGTTTCGCAAAGGAAACCATGTATGTCTATTGAAATTTATTTATTTTATTTATTTGCAAAGTTTTTCTATACTGCCCCTTCCCAAGATCAAGGGTGGTTTACAAAGAATGAATAAGTTACATAGAACATAGGTCCAAGATGGAACATTAGTGAAAATCATTTTTATTAGGCATTTCTAGATAAACAAGTAATAACAACCCAAAATACATCCAAGCAAAGCATTGCATGCAGAAACTAACAATAGAAGTCTAACACAAGATGGAACATTAAGTAAAATAACTATTTACATGTGAAACTATTTACAGATTTTTACATATATCATGTTTACAATTGAAGGCGTTCAAGGGTTGAAGATCATTTCACCTGGTATCAGTGATGCTTGTGGGGCTACAAGTGTGTGGCTTTAGGTTGGGTATATGCCATTCTTGCCAACATTGTTACCATAGTGTTTGATAAATAGTAATGTTTTGATTTCCTTTCAGAATGTTTGGAGGTCTTTGATAGATCACAATATATCTGGTAAGGCGTTCCAGAGTATAGGGGCAACGTACGTGAACGCTCTATTGCTTGTGGCTTGTTTTGTTTTGCGGAAGGCAGGTGGGACTATAATAGTGTTCTGTGAGCATCCTCTTTTGGCTCTTGCGTCTATCGCAGGTTTAATAAGATATAAAGGAATGAGGATGCTATGTTATTCAGTAGTTTGAATGTAATCATTAATGTTTTATATTTTATTATGCTTGCTATTGGTAAGCAGTGAAGCTTGTGTAAAATAGATGTAATGTGGTCTGTCAAATGGGCCTTACAGATGATTCTGGCTGTCACGTTCTGGGCTATTTGAAGTTGATTCAAATTCTTTTTGGGTACTCCATGTAATAAGCCATTACAGAAGTCAAATTGTGGGGTGATTAAAGCTTGTACCACAGATCTGAAATCATGGGTATCAAGCAGTGGTCTTAGATGCTGTATGATCCTTAATTTGAAAAATATAGTTCTAGTGATCAGTTTTATGTGTGATGTCATGCTGATTGATCAAGGATAACCCCCGGATATTTTACTTTTTTTTTCACTGGAAGCACAGTGTCATGTATGGGAAGTGTCGGGGGGGGGGGGGGGTAAAGTTCTGGTTCCTTGTAGTTTAAAGTATTTTTGTTTTCTTGAAGTCAATCTGTAGGTTATACGATTTTAGCCAATTCTTTGCCTCTTTAATGCATACTGACATTATGGGGTATGTTTACTAATTGGTGGTAGTGGCTTCTATGCTACCGCCGATTAGTAAACATACCCCTATGTGTTGGGTGGGGTTAGTTATATATATGGGGAGGTACAGCATGATATCATTTGCATAGATATGATATATTACTTTGAATTTTCTGAAAATATTGCAGATTGGTTGGAGATATAGATTGAATAGAAGTGCCCAGAGGGTGGACACCTGTGGTTCCCTACTCCTGTTTAAAGAGTGTAGATGTCTTTTGTCCAACTTGTACTTGTTGTGTGCGGTCAGAGATGTATGATTTAAACCATTGAAAGGTTGTTCCCTTTATTCCAATTTGTCCTAGTCTTGTCAGTAGGGTATTGTGGTTAACATTGTCAAACGCGCAGACGATGTCTCAGAATACAAGGATGAACACCTCTTAGCATCATCCATGCCACGTATGAGTTTGTCAAAGACGGCTAGTAACAGGGTCTCCACACCATAGAATGGGTGGAAACCATATTGTTGGTCATCTAGTGGTGCATTCAGGTCTATGAAATTTTGTAATTATGTTTGGAAATCCTTCTCAATTACTTTAGATATGAAAGGTATAGCTATGGGTCTGTATGAGTTAGGGTTTCCTTGTTGAGAGATTTATTTTTTAGGATTGGTCAAATCATAGTGTGTTTGAGATTATGTGGCATGAATCGCTGGTTGATGGATTGGTTGACTATAGAAAGGAGGTAGGGAGCTAGTTTGGCTTTTGCTGCCTTAATCCAGCTAACTGGACTAGTGGTAAGGTAGTGGTTATAATTTTGGTGATTGGGAGGAGTGGCCTAATGATTAGGACAAGGTACCTCAGGCCAGAGGGCTGTGGGGGTTCAAGTCCCACCTGGGGACAACAATCTCAGGCCAGAGGGATTGGGGTTTCTAGTCCTATAGACACTCCTTGTGGCCTTGGGCCAGCCACTTAACCCTCCATTGCCTCAGGTACACATGTAGATTGTGAGCCCTTTGGGAATGGGGGAGTATATCCAGTACCTGCTTGTAGTGATTGTAAACCACTCTGATGCCCTTCAGCCTGGGTGGTATATCAAGAAATTGCATAAACATTCAGCAGTTGTTTTTGGTCAATTAGATGAAAAATGTGCCATGTGTTATGGGTTGAAAGAGGCTTAGGGTTGTGTGAGAGCCAGAGGAGAAAGGGTTAACATAGTAATACAAAACAAAAAAAACAAAATGTTGTCTGAATGCTAGAATTGTACTGAGGTGCATACATGACTCTTTCAGAGGTTTGTGACATCATATGGAAAAGATGTGAAAACACACATCATTAAGTGGTGGACAGAGACAGGGTAAAAGGCAACCATGAAATATAAATATGCCATATTAGCATGAAGAAGAACAAATGGCCCCAGTATAGTTGTCAGAACATGGGGAGTTAAAGAGATATTTCTTGGGAACAGAGAGTTGGGAGAGAACCAAGCAAGAGAACCAGGTAAAGATCCGAGTGAGTGGGGATAGAGGTCAGATAACAATATAAATCTGACAAGGCCCAGGCTGATAATTGCAGGCATAGGCCCAAGAAAGGTCAACGGAGAGGGGTACAGACATGAGCAGAATAACATGGGATTTGCCATGTTATTCATACAAGTGGGGGCCCTAGACAGCTGGAACAAGAATTAGCTAATTAGAGAAAAATGTCCTGAATAGCAAGTATGGTCCTGAGCAAAGGTATATAATGTAACAGGAGCAGATAGGCAATGAGTTTGTCCCTTGCACAGTGAAGGCTGTGTGGGGTATGGATTCCCTGGGTTCCCTATGGCCCCAGTATCCCTACTGTCGTGTCTGAGAGTTTTGTGTGTGTGCTAGTTTGTCTCGTGTGTGTCTAACACTGATTTCTTTTGTCCAGGATGCCTGTCACACATTCTCTCTTTGGTGTTACAGACAGGACAAAAGGATGTACTATTGTTTGTTATTTCTGAGTTAGGAAGTAAGACAGAATTATTGTGGGCCCCCAGAAAAAATAAAAACGAGATCAACTTACCAAAACAGAAATGGCAATAGATGTATAGAATTGCCTGACATAAAGAGGCAATAGGGACAAAATCAGCATCGGAATTCAAGAAATACATTAAAAAAGACATATTCCAGTTAATAAATTCAAAATAAAAAGTATTTTTCTACCTTCTGTTTGGGCATTTTTTCAGTTGCAATTGCTCCAGTCACTTTCTTCTGGTTTCTTCGTGTCTTCTGCTAGCTATCCATTTGTCCTTTCTTCTCTTTTAGATGTTTTCCATTCTCTCTCTATTTCTGCTTTAACATACTGATTGTTTCCCTTTTGCTCTTTCCCCCAATTCTTTCCTTATTCCTTTATCATCCATTTAAATTTCACCCTTCCATTTTCAAGCCCCTCTTCCATTTTCAAGCCCCTCTCCCAATACCCAGCCCATCATAGACTTTTCTTCCACACAAAATATTTTTCCCCTCTCCATTCTCATTCCCCATCCATTCTAGTCCTCCCCCAAAATCAGTTCCCTTATAGTTCTAGACCCCCCAACATCCACTCCCTTCTAGTCCCATTCTCCCATGCCCCACATCAGCCCATTTCCAGTCCTATTCTAGCTCTTCATCAGCCCATTTCCAGTGCTAGGCTTCACATCACAGGCCATTTCCAGTCCTAGCCCCCCCCCCCATCACAGCCTATTTCCAGTCCTAGCCCCCACCATCACATCCCATTTGCAGTCCGAGTCCCCCTGCACCATCACAGCCCATTTGCAGTCCTAGTTCCACCATCACAGCCCATTTGCAGTCCTAGTTCCCCCCCCCCACCATCACAGCCCATTTGCAGTCCAAGTTACCCCCCCTCATAGCCCTTTTCCGGTCCAGGTCCCCCCCCCATCACAACCCATTTCCAGTCCAAGTCCCCCCCCCCCATAGCCCTTTTCCGGTCCAGGTCCCCCCCCCATCACAACCCATTTCCAGTCCATGTCCCCCCCCCCCCCATAGCCATTTTTCCGTTGAGGTCCCCCCTCATCAAAGCCCATTTCTTTCCAGTTCAAGTCCCCCCCCATTAGCCCTTTTCTGGTCCTGGTCCCCCTCCCCATCACAACCCATTTCCAGTCCAAGTCCCCCCCCCATAACCCTTTTCCGGTCCAGGTCCCCCCCCCCCATCACAACCCATTTCCAGTCCATGTCCCCCCCCCATAGCCCTTTTACAGTTCAGGTCCCCCCCCCATCACAGCCCATTTCTTTCCAGTCCAAGTCCCCCCCCCATAGCCCTTTTCTGGTCCAGGTCCCCCCCCTTCACAACCCATTTCCAGTCCAAGTCCCCCCCCCCATAGCCCTTTTACAGTTCAGGTCCCCCCCCATCACAGCCCATTTCTTTCCAGTCCAAGTCCCCCCCCCCCATCACAACCCATTTCCAGTCCAAGTCCCCCCCCCATAGCCCTTTTACAGTTCAGTTTCCCCCCCCCCCATATCACAGCCCATTTCTTTCCAGTCCAAGTCCCCCCCCCTAGCCCTTTTCCGGTCCAGGTCCCCCCCCCCCAATCACAGCCCATGCAGTCCTTGGCCCCCCCCGACCAGCACCGCGGCTGTCTGAGAGGCTTCAGAGGGAGCCGGGTAAGCTCGCGCGAGGCCCCGGCTCCCTCTGTACAGCCGCCAGCGTGAAGAGCCTTTTCCTTCACGCTGGCGGCTGTATCTGTGAAGCCGCGAATGCTGGGAAAGGTTAAAGGGCATTGCCTTTAACCTTTCCCAGCAATCACAGCTTTACAGATACAGCCGCCAGCGTGAAGGAAAAGGCTCTTCACGCTGGCGGCTGTACAGAGGGAGCCGAGGCCTCGCGCGAGCTTACCCGGCTCCCTCTGAAGCCCTGCGATGGGTGGGCCCTTGCCAGCTGTGGGCCCTACGCCATGGCGTACATGGCGTATAGGTAAATCCGGCCCTGCACTAAACTGTTTTTTCCTTTGTTCTTAATCTTTTTGTTTCTTTAAGATAGAGAATAATAAAATGATCCTTTTGCAAAAACAAACCTGTGAGATAGTTATTACCATGTACAAATATGCTGTTCTGCATAAGGTGAGATTTTATTGGGAAGGGTAAGTCTTTCCTGTGTGTTTCTTTTATTGGGAAGTGATATGTCCTCTGAGTAGTTCCCCTTTGGGAAGGAGGAAGGGCCTGCTTGGGAACCGTCTGGCCAGTGGTCTGGCTGACCCTTTGCCCCATACAGGTGTGAGTGGTGACTTCATTGTTTTTTCTTTTTAGTTTATCTGCATAGTGATCAGTGAGAATTTGAGGCTTTATGCTAGTATTGTTTACTTCATTATGTCGTGTTTGTGTAAGGGATTTGACGATTTCGAAGAGTTCTCTCGGGCGATTAATCAAACTCTGGAATTTGTTACCGGAGGATGTAGTAAAAGCTGTTAGTGCAGCTGGGTTTAAAAAAGGTTTGGACAAGTTCCTGGAGGAAAGGTCCATAAACCATTATTAAAAGGGACCCAGGATATCACTGCTTGACCCAATATGAGCATTGTGGAACCTGTGTGTTTTGGAGAAACTGCTAGGTACTTGTGACCTGAATTGGCCATTGTTGGAACAGGATACTGGGCTTGATGGACCTTGGTCTGATCCAGTATGGCATATCTTATGTTCTTTACACTGTTGATTGCTTCTTTGTAATTGTGAAGGGATGTCATTTAGAGTAGTTTATCTTCTAGTGATTTAGTGTATCTCCATATATGTTCAAGCTTCCTTATTTCTTTTTTCAAATTTGCTAGCTCTTGGGTGTACCATTTCTCAGAGTATCTGTGGATAGTTCTTACGTGTGTATTTGGAGGTGTTGCAGCATTTGATATTGTGGTATTCCAGTTGTCTAAGGTATCATTAAAATCTATTAATGGGATATTTAATTGAAGTAGTATGTCTTTCAGAAAGGTTTTCTTATTGAAGTGTCTAAAGCGTTTTTCTGGGATATTGAATTATGTGGTTGGGGAAAGGGGGAAGCATTTGTAGGGTAAATTTTATTATGAAATGGTTGGACCATGGAACTTGTGTTGTTTGGGAAGGTGAGTAAAGAGTGTGACTTGTAGCTGATTTCGGGAGAAATACTAGGTCTAATGTATTGCCTTTAGTTTGTGTGGGCATATTTATTATCTGCTGAAAACCCATGTCCGCCATTGAGTCGAGGAGTAACATGGATTGTGTGTTGTGGAAAGATGGTAGGTTAAAGCCGCCTAAAAAGATGTGGGGTTTCTTTAATGAGGCAGAACAAGCTGATTCGAGGATTGATGTTAGACTGATGTGATTGTCGTGGGAGGTCTGTATAGCAGGCAAATAGCCAGGTTTTTATTTTCAATTTTAATTATGTCCATCACATCCATATTACTGCATATGCTGGGAGAGGCTATTAGTTCAAGTTTACTTAAAATGAAGACACCATCTTCTCTTTTAGAGTCTCTAGGGCAATTGAAAAGGTTGTATCCGTTTATATTTAATTGGTTTAGCAAAACGCTATCTGTGTCAGATAGCCAGGTTTCTGTGACGCATAGCACATCAGGGCTTTCATCTCTAATCAGGTCAATAATAACTGGAATTTTATTCCTGATGGATTCATTAGAATGCATTTTACTGGAATTAGTAAGTCTGGGATTTTTTGGTCCGAGTTTAGGGTTTGTGGATTGATATAGATTATTCTTTGATGGGTCTTATTATGGCCTGAGCAGTGTCCCTTGGCATATGCGTTTCTATAGTGGTGGTAGGCTAGGTTCTGTCTAGTATGGCTTAGTATGATAGGGATGTGAAAGTGTTGGGTTGTTTCAGTCTGTACAGGGAAGGTGTGGGATATTGTTCAATACATAAATGCAGTTAACTTTTCCAACCAAGATATGCCACCAGGAATGGTTACATTTAGAGCAGATAAATCTAGCTGTCCAATGAAATTAGGCAACTGAATTTAATCATTTTGTGCAGAGCAATTTTCACCCTAGCATTAGCTGGCTATTGTCTTAGCTACCAGCTAGATCCTTTTGAAATCACCCAGCATAGGATTCAGAGTGGGGGATAATCTGAAAAAAGATGCCTAGAGAAGTTTTATTCAGTTTTTCCTGAGAGACACAAGGTTTCTTAATTATTTTTATTTTTAGCATAACTTGTGAATACTATTTGTCAATACTAGAAACAGAGAAACATGACGACAGAAAAAAAACATATGGCCTATCCAGTCTGTCCTTCCATATCAACTACTACAGTCCTTTTTTTCCCTTTAAAGACCTTCTGTGTTTGTCCCATGCTTTCTTGAATTCAGATACTGTCTTGTCTCTACCACCTTCACTGGGCAACTATTCCATGCATCTACCACTCTTTCCATAAAGAAATAATTCCACATATTACTCGAGTCTCTCTCATTTCACCCTCACCCTATGTCCCCTCATTGCAGAGTTTGTTTTCAATCAAAAGAGGCTCTCCTCTTGTGCATTTATACCACAAAGGTATTTAAACATCTCTATCATAAGAACATAAGAAATGTCATATTGGGTCAGAACAAGGTCCATCAAGTCCAGTATCCTGTTTCCAACAGTGGCCAATCCAGATCACAAGTATCTGGCAGGTTCTCAAAAAAAGCACACAATTACCACAATGCTCATCCCAGGGTACACTAACAGCTTTTACTACATTCTCCGGTAACGAATTCCAAAGTTTGATTACACGTTGAATAGAAAAGTATTTTTTCTTATTAATCTAAAATGGGTTATATTTTAGCTTCATTGTGTGTCCTCTAGTCTTTCTACTTTTTTGATGGCATTAACAACTGATCTATGTTTACCTATTCCACTCCATTTATTAATTTATAGATCCCTATCATATCCCCCTTCAGCTGTCTCAACCTATTCAGCCTCTCCTCATTGGGATATGCTACCGTCCCCTTTACCATTTTGGTGGCTCTTCTCTGTACCTTTTCTAATTCTACTATATCCTTTTTAAGATATGGCAACCAGAATTGCACACAATATTCAAGGTATGGTCCACATTAAATTTCATCTGTCATTTGGACGTCCAGTCTTCCAGTTTATTACTACTACTACTACTACTATTAAACACTTATATAGCTCCACGCACGCAGCGCTGTACATACATACAAGAAACAGTCCCTGGTCTTCCGAGCTTACAATCTAGTCAAAACAATACGGAGCATTATCAAGTTTATACGGAATTTATCAAGGTCCTTTTGCAATTTTTCACAATACTATTGCATTTTAACAACTTCGAATAATTTTGTGTCTTCTGCAAATTTGATCATCTCACTCGTTATTCCTATATCCAGGTCTCTTCACCCCCTACACTCTACTGCTCCCTTTGATTTTTTGCTGCCCAAATGCTTGACCCTGTATTTTTTAGTATTAAATCTCAGCTGCCAAATTCGTGAGCACTCTTCAAGCTTAGTTAGATCCCTCCTCATGTTATTTACTCCTTCTTGGGTGTCTACTCTATTGCAGATTTTGGTATCATCTGCAAAGAGGCAAACCTTACCTGATAGCCCTTCCGCAATATCACTAGCAAAGATGTTAAAAAGAATCAGACCAAAGACAGATCTCTGCAGCACACCACTGATAACATTCTTCTCCTCAGAGTGAACTCCATTTACCTGTACTTTTTACAACTCCCACTCAACCAATTTCTAACCCAGTCAGCCACTTTAGGGCCCATCCCTAGGATGCTGAATTTATTTATAACTCACCTTTACAGAACAGTGTCAAAGGCTTTACTGAAATCGAAGTACACCACATCTAGGGCTGTCCCTAGGTCCAACTCTCTGGACAACCAGATTTGTCTGACAAGACCTGCGTCTGGTAAACCCATGCTGCCTTGGATCCTGCAATCCACTGGACTCCAGAAACCTCATTGTTCTCTGTTTTAGCAGCCTTTCCATTAATTTACTCACCACAGAAGTCACACTAACTGGCCTGTAGTTCTCAACCTCATTCTTGCTTCTGCTTTTGTGTAAAGGGACCACATGTGCCTTTCTTCAGTCCTCTGGGACCACTCCCGACTCTATTTATTTATCAGGTTTTAATACTGCTTTATCATTTCAGTCAAAGCGGTTTACATTGTAACTTAAACTTGGTAATTACATTAAACAGGGACATTGTTAACTTGGATTTTTCTGAGGCAATGGAGGGTTAATTGACTTGCCCAAAGCCACAAGGAGTGCTAGTGGGAAATGAACCCCGGTCTCTTGCTTTCCAAGCCAGTGTTCTAACCATTAGGCTACTCTAAAGAAGCATTGAAAAGGTCAGTTAGTGGAATCACTAGAACATTCCCAAATTCCTTCACTATTCTTGGATGTAACCCATGCAGTCCCACTGCTTTGTCTACTTTTAGTTTAGCTAGTTCCTCATGAACAAAGTCTTCTGAAAATTGTTCAAGATCCCCTTCACTTCTATTCCTATTTGTGGGTGTTTTCTGATGTCCTGCTCCTGACAAATGGCTTTTTGCTAAACATATTTCTAAGACCTAAATCTGGGTGAACTGAGCTCATTGTGTCTATTTGACATTTTTCTATTGGAATCAAGAACAGACTAATTGTAAATAGTTTTCTGGTATTTGAATCATGTATATATCTCTGATTGTTTGTTAGTTGTATGTCGTCACTACCTTGTTCAATGCAATTTAGTTGTTTTATGTAAACCGCTATGATTCTTGATATGGCGGTATAAATATCACATAAATAAATAAATTCCATATTGAAGCTATTATTAGAAATCCCAAAACTCAAAAACTGCAAAACCTTCTAGCTTTAGTTGATGCATAAATATTCTTGTCTTCGGATTAATTACTGATTCCCTCCAAGGTACTGTTCTGTAGGATGCGAACTGCTGGCTAGTCATAGCTTTTTATCACACCATGGATATCCTTAATGGGTTTCACGCTCTGTGGAATTTAAAGCAAAATGGCCTGACATCGGGAGGCCTCGTGCCTCCTAATAAGAACGGAGTTAGCCATTAAACTACAGCAGGGGGTATCAGTAATGTTGTTATGAGTACAATCATGAAGCCTTGTGCAGGCCTGAGACACAGCTATAACTGCCTCATGATTGTATGCTGTTCCTATCTCTGTGGCCTCACTGCTCTAACAAAAGATTCTACAGTACTTTTATTTATATAGAAATTACTTTGATACTAGTAGAATGTATGTTGCTTCAAATCTGAGGCCATGGATTATAACTTTTTATAATATAACTCAAATGGAATATTCTTTCCTGTTATTATGACATTATATTATAGGAATAACACTACCAAATGAACACAGCATTTTACAGATAGACTTAATAGATAGTCCCTTTATGCTTATGATATATTTTTAGAAAAAACAATTATGGCATATTTAGAGTAAGAAATACCAGCAATTGGATTGCTGCATCAACAGGACTGCAAACAATTAAGAGGCACATTTTAGAAAGGTCATATAGGTGAATTTTGAGGTCCAAATCAAAATGTCCAAAATTTAGTGGGAGGGGCAGCAGAGCAGGTGGGCACGTATAAGTGCCTTGTAAAATTGGCCTGCCTCCACCCTGAAAGATACACATGTCCACTACACAAAAGGGAAAATAGGGAATCAGAGTAAGGGGTCAGACATGTTCAGGTTCTCGCCTGATTTCAAAAACTTGTACATGTTGGACATGGACATCTGCCATCCCGGGCACATAGACGTGCCCGTAGTCTAATTTCAAAATGCCCCCATGTATATCCTTTCCAGTACATATCTCGGCCTGCCATTTTGCAAACAGGGATTTACAGTGGCATGGGAGTCAAAAGAAATTAATTTTTACTTACTGACACTTTTTTGGAAAGAGCAAAAAATATCAGGGGAGTAAGGGGTTTGTAGTAGAACACCACACATTAGACATTTTTTTCAATAGTGCTATAGCACACAGTGGACAATGAACACTACGAATGACAGAGTTGGATGAATTAAGTACTAGAGGGAAGATTAAATGCAGATGTTTGTGATTGTGGGTCACTCTGCTGAGACCCTATAGAGAGTTTTTTTTTCTTGACCTTTGATGTACCGAGTCTGTGCTGGTCAGACTTGCTCTCTGTGATACTTGGGCTGTGGTAGAGCCTAGAGGGGTACTGAGGTTTTTTTTCCTCTCTTTTAGGTAGATTGAGTAGAGTGCTGTCTGAGTGTTTTTTGTGTTTTTGTGATTAGGCTATGACATTTATATGTCTGTACAGTGCTGTGTATAAGGTAGCGCTCTATAAATTAATAGTAGTAGTAGCAGTACATTTATCAGTTAAAGAGTTTATGGTCGTGGTGTGAAAATAAAGCTCAAAGCCATGCGATTCATCATTTGTAATCTATTTCATTATGTGACCTTGTTTAAAAGTATATACTGGAAGGACGAAGTGGAAACTTGAGATTGAGTAATGTGGGACCCTAGCCTGGGCCCTAGGGCTCACAGGCATAGGGCTGCCTTGTAATGTCCTTAATAAAGCTTTTCTGACTATCCCCAGTGGAATTCTGGGACTTGTAGTTAGGCTTTTCTTGAGCAAGGACAAAATGTAGTGTGAGACCGTTGGTAAGGCATACAAGAATATTTATTTTTCTATGGGGATTTCCAAGGCATTAAAATTCAAACACAAGGCATTAGGATACTTCTCCAACACAAAGGATAACAGAAGATAACTGGCAAGTGAGATAAATGGAAATCAAAAGTCCTGCTAACCTTAGCAGCTGTTTTTCATTAAACAAAACAGTACTCAGCACAGCTTCTTATCTCTTTCAAACAAAAGGTAAACTTTCTTCTTGACACAACTGTTGTTTTCCCTTTTAAACAAACTTCAGGTAACACACAGCTTTTTTGCTTTAGAAGAAAATTCTCACTTGGTAAAACACATCCTTGTCTTTAGAAGACTATTAGCAGTTACAGAGTTATGCACAATACAGCTTCTCACTCTTTCTCAGCTCTGCTTAGTAAGGCTCAGTCTTCTTTTAAACAGAATGAGCAATCCATTGGAGAGATTCCTAGGTCAGACTCTGGCACATAAGAATTGACCTGCATTTCCTCCTGGGCTAAAGAATGCTCATTGCCTTCTATAGTCTTAAAAGCTTCCTCAGCTTCTCTATCTTGTAGGAACTTTTGAAACTGGCTCCACAGCAAATCTTTCTGATTGGGCACAGTTCCTTTGGGAGAATAAGCCTTTCTCTCAGGGAACACTTGTGCTAATGTTTCTAGTGTTTTTAGCTCAGCTGCTCTGCTCACTGCTGGGGTTTGGCTTTTTCCACTCTCAAGCGTCTCCACCCACCTTCTGGCAGTTGTAGGGCTCAGGTCTGGCTCTTGTACACTAGCTGTTGCAAACTGTTCCTGTTCATCTGTAAGCTGTTCAGCTATACATCTGTTGGCTTCACTTCTAGGAGCATTTCTCAGACATCCACTGCTTCCTTTTCTACTGATCTCTTTCAGCTTCTGGAAGTCAGACTTCTTGTGCCTTTCTAAACTCCTTCTCTCCTGAGATCTCTCCTGAAAGCCTTCCTGGAATCCTTCTTCCTCTCCAGGATCTCCCAGGGCTCTGGGATATCTCTTCCCACTAGAATCCCCTTGCTCCAGGATCTCTCCTTCTCCTGTGGAAGTGACTCTCCCTTCCTCCCTCTCTGGTCAGAGTGAGGTTTTAAAAACCGTTTCTTCCCTGCCACACCCTTGCCTTCACACAGGCCTCTCCAATCAGTATCTAAGCCTGCCCCCACTTCAGAGTCTGGGCGTGGCTTAGCCTCAGCAGACACAGGATTTTTTTTCTTTCCTGCTCTGCAAGCTCTGTGCACAGCTTGTCTGTCACTTGGTTTAAAGGCAGAAACATGGTTTTCCTCTATCTCCATCTGTTCTTGGCTGCTCTCCTCACCACAGTAATCATTGTAGTAGGAGTCATACTGCTAAATGGGCAGCTCCTTTAGTGGATCACTGGTTAAATTCAAACATGATATGGAAGATACACGCTGGAGAGTTTTTAAGAAAGTTGAAATTAACTGGCAGGGGGGTGACTATGGAAGGTTGCTGAATTATAAAGAATCATACACAAAAATAGAGTGGGAACACAAGATCATGAGCTAATGTGTAAAAGTATATTAATGTTGGAAGACTAGCCGTGAGAATTCCAACACTCTCTCGTGGCTTTACTTCCGTTTTACTTAATTAATCAAGGCCCCCTACGGAGCTCTAAAACGTAGGTAAAAACTCCATATAATAGTGTGCCCTACACCCGACCTACCAAAAAATGAAGTGCTTCCAACATATTAAAAAGTACCCAAAAATGTTACTTATCTGTTTTGAATATTGAGTACGGTCCCAGATAAATATTCAAAACTTTCATGAGACGTCAATCTCTACCAATATCACAATTTTTGTTCTCAATCCAGGGTCTCCAATGTCCGCAGTTTATTTCAAACAGGAACACAGTACTGCGTTTCGGGCAAGCCTAACCTAACGCCCTGTTTCAACGCTTCAATAGTTATCTCTCCAAGTTATAATGCCCTGTTCAATGTAATTTCAGTTTGTTCAATGTAAACCGCACTGATGCAGAATAGCGCAGTATATAAGAGAATATAAATAAAATAAAATAAGTAATAAATAAATTCTCCAACTGCAAACTCAATCTTCTGGCTTGCCTGAGTATTTTTGGCTTTGCTTTTGTGGCTTTAGATCATTAATGCATTAATGAGCATGCGCTGGCGTCCTGAATACTCAGGCAAGTCAGAAGATTGAGTTTGCAGTTGGAGAAGCATTGAAACAGGGCATTAGGTTAGGCTTGCCCGAAACGCAGTACTGTGTTCCTGTTTGAAATAAACTGCGGACATTGTTTGAAATAAACAGCGGACATTGGAGACCCTGGATTGAGAACAAAAATTGGTGATATTGGTAGAGATTGACATCTCATGAAAGTTTTGAATATTTATCTGGGACCGTACTCAATATTCACAACAGATAAGTAACATTTTTGGGTACTTTTTAATAGGTTGGAAGCACTTCATTTTTTGATAGGTCGGGTGTAGGACACACTATTATATGGTGTTTTTACCTACGTTTTAGAGCTCTGGTGGGGGCCTTGATTAATTGAGTAAAACGGAAGTAAAGCCACGAGAGAGTGTTGGAATTCTCACGGCTAGTCTTCCAACATTAATATATTTTTACACATTAGCTCATGATCTTGTGTTCCCACTCTATTTTTGTGTATGATTACTATGGTATAGAGTAACAGTTAGTTTGTATTATTGGTGCACTAATTATAAAGAACGACAGATTTTCACTCAACTCATTAATGCCTAATAGTCTTAATGCCAAAATTGATTGGATGTCATTCTGACTGGTTCTCAAACTTGTATCTGTCCAGACACACATCACAGATGATGCTTGCATATGTGACACACCACACACATAAATGACATTCAATTTTGGTCTGACACAGCATAACAGTTATTTATCAGGTCTTTTATACTCTTTATCATTTCAATCAAAGCATTGTAATGTAAACTTGGTAATGTACATTAAACAGGGACATTGATAACTTGGAATTTTCTGAAGCAATGGAGGAGTAAGTGACTTACTCAAGGCCACAAGGAGTGCTAGTGGGAATTGAAACCTGGTCTCTTGGTTCCCAAGCTCTAACCATTAGGCTACTCCTCCACTCCAGCAGTCCTTATGTTAAATATAATTATGCTCTACATTCACAAAAATTCTACCTCACCCAACAATTGATGCAGATCAGAACTAGGACATTTCTTCATGGAAATCATCATTCTGATTCCCATATCATCTGAGTAACATCAACATAAATCTCTCCATTAACAAGCACATTGTGAAATAACAGAAAACCTGAAAACAATACCCATTCATACATGTAGCAAACCTACAGGACCATACCAAACTAGAAATGTGCCAGGTGCAGCTAATGAATCTGGCGATCCCACCCACCCCATGGATTTTTCAGATGTCTATGTTTTTAAATGCCTCCACACATTGGCACATACAAGTGCACTCCTGCACCTCCCTATTTGGTATTTTAGAAAAGGCTCCATGTTTTGTGTAGCTCTTTCTAAAATACTGCCAAAATTGTAAATGTTACCACCTTGACATTTCAATTCTAACCTCTATGTCAGCGATGGCGAACCTATGGCACGCGTGCCAGCTGTGGCACGCGAAGGCCTTGCAGCTGGCACGCGGGAAGGTCGCACATTAAAAAAAAAAAAAAAAGCTGCCCGCTGCCGCCGCGGCGGCATGGAGTGTCCCGCGGGGCTCCCTCTGCCCGGCGGGACTCTCCCGGCGCTGCTCAGCCCCTCTCTGCCGGCTTGCAGAGACGCGAAGGGAGAGTCTCCCTCGCGTCTCTGTTAAGCCCGCAGGGGCTGATGGGAAATTTCCCATCTGCCCCTGCGGGCTTAAGAGAGACGCGAGGGAGACTCTCTCTCCCTTCGCGTCTCTGCAAGCCGGCAGAGAGGGGCTGAGCAGCGCCGGGAGAGTCCCGCCGTGCAGAGGGAGCCCCGCGGGACACTCCATGCCGCCGCGGCGGCAGGGGGCAGCTTTTTTTTTTTTTTTTTTATTGCCATGAGCCGAGGGAGGGGGGTTAAGACTGGCAATGGGCTAGGGAGGGAGAGAGGGGGGTTAAGACTGGCAATGGGCTAGGGAGGGAGGGAGGTTAAGACTGTCAATGTGCTAGGGAGGGAGGGGGGTTGAGACTGGCAATGGGCTAGGGAGGGAGGGGGTTGAGACTGGCAATGGGCTAGGGAGGGAGGGGGTTGAGACTGGCAATGGGCTAGGGAGGGAGGGAGGGGGTTGAGACTGGCAATGGGCTAGGGAGGGAGGTAGGTTAAGACTGGCAATGGGCTAGGGAGGGAGGGAGGTTAAGACTGGCAATGGGCTAGGGAGGGGGGTTGAGACTGGCAATGGGCTAGGGAGGGAGGGGGGTTGAGACTGGCAATGGGCTAGGGAGGGAGGGAGGGGGGTTGAGACTGGCAATGGGCTAGGGAGGGGGGGTTAAGACTGGCAGTGGGCTGGGGAGGGGGGTTAAGACGCAGTGGGCTATGGGGGGGAGTTAAGACTAGCAATGGGCTGTGGGCTGATGAGGGCTGACAATGGGCTATGAGCTGATGAGGGCTGTCTGGAAATGGGGTGATGGGGGGGTTAGGACTGGTAATGGGCTATGGGGGGGGTTAAGACTGGTAGTGGGCTGATGGGGGGGGTTAGGACTGTTAATGGGCTATGGGGGGGTTAAGACTGGTAGTGGGCTGATGGGGGTGTAGGACTGATAATGGGTTATGGGGGGGCTAGGACAGGAAATGGGCTGATGGGGAGGGGTTAGGACTTGAGGTGGGCTGATGTGGTTAGGACTGGTAATGGGCTGTGGGCTGATGGGGGGGGTTTAGGACTGGCAATGGGCTATGGGGGGCTGACTGGAAATGGGCTGATGGGGGGTTAGGACTGGTAAAGGGTTATAGGGGGGGGCTTAAACTGAAAATGGGGTGATGGGGGTTAGGACTGGAAGTTGATTGACGGGGGGCTAGGACTGGTAATGGGTTGGGGTGTTGCTAGGACTGGAAATGGGCTGAGTGGAAGGGGAGGCTTGAACTGCAAATAGCTGATGGGGAGGGGGCTTGGAATGGAAATGGGCTGTGAGGGAAGGGAGCTAGGACTGAAAATGGGCTGATGGAACAGCTAGGATAGGACTGGAAATGGGCTGTTGGGGGGAGCTAAGATTGGAAATGGGCTGTGGTGGGGGCTTGAATTGAAATGGACTCATGGAGGGGCTAGAACTGGAAGTAGGCTCATGGGGGGGCTTGGACTGGAATTGGGCTGAGTGGAGGGGAGCTATGATTTGACATGGGCTGATGGTGGGGCTAGGATTGAAAATGAGCTGATGAAGGGACTTGGACTGGAAATGGGCTGATGCAGGGACTAGAAGGGAATGGATGCTGGGTGAGACTGGAACTAGAAGGGAGCTGATGTTGGGGGAGGATTAGAATGGGATGGGGCTGGGAGAGTAAAATGGAGAGGGGAAAAATATTTTGTGTAGGAGGGATGAAAAATCTACAATTGGCCAGGTATTGGGAGAGTAATTGGGGATTGAGGATGGAGGGGTAAAATTTGTGTGGATGAAATAGGAATGAGGAAAGAGCAAAAGGAGAAAGATTAGTATGTTAAAGCAGATGTAGAGAGAGAGAGAGAATGGAAAAAAAACTAGAAGAGAGAAGAAAGGACAAATGGACAGCAGACGATGGAGAGTTAGCAGAAAACATGAAGAAACCAGAAGAAGGTGGCTGGACCAATTGCAACTGAAAAAAAAATGCACAAAAGGTAGAAAGATATCTCTTTATTTTGAATTTATTAACTGGAATATGTCAGCTCTGGGAAATGTGCATCATTAACATCTGCGCTTTGTTTGGTACAAGAGGAAATTCCTATTTGACGTTGCCACTTGTTCTCTTTCCCCAGTATTCTCTGAAATGTATTGGTTTAATATTTGCAGTGTTGCCTTTTGATAGGTAGGGTATGGTGCTTTGTGAGTCCTGGTAATGCTGTCAGGATACGGCGGGTTTGCTATGGGTTCTAAATGGGCAGCGTTTGTAGTAGTTCCTAATGTGCCTGGCGGTTGGCACTGGATTATAGTAATGTAGAAATCTTTTAGTCTTTCTTTATCCATACACTCATTAAGAGACATGTTTACTAAAAGTTAGTGTATGGTAACATTATGCAAATATTTATGCAAATAAGACCACTTATGCAAATGACGTGCTGGCACTTTGAGGAAATTCTTTGGTTTTGTGCGGCAGTTTGGGCACTCGGGCTCAAAAAGGTTAGCCATCACTGCTCTATGTCTTTCTAAAATAGGCCTTTAAATACTTAAAAGAAGGAACAGCACAAGAGAGACAAGGACAGTGACTCTTGGGAATGCAGAAACAAGGAGAAGAACCAAAGGGTGCAGAGAGAGTTATCGAAAGAAGGGAAGGTATTTGTCCTCAAAAGCTTGGACACACAGCCAGATTTTAACACCTTTCCTAAAAGCTGAATACATATGTACTCCGCTTCTCAAATAATAAGCAAAGTGAAGGCAGTTGCCAGTTAAATTAAGAGGTGTTCCTTTAGAACCTTTTCCTTTGTCGATCTTTTTTCCATTTTGTTTATTTCCTGTTCATCTATCTCCCCTTTATGTATTTTTTTATTTAAATTTATTTTTATACCGCTTTTCTGCAGTTTAAAACAGTTTACAGTGAACAATAATTAACAGGACCCGAGAGGTGCACTGTTTTACAAGGAACTGCAATAATAGAACTCAACGTGCTATAGTAATGTAACAACAATTACAATTAATCTCGAACTATTTACAGTGTTGTTGTGAGTGGAGTTAGTGTTTAATAGTGGGTCATTGTTACATTTATGCACATGTTGTTGAGTTGGAGATGTTAACTGTTTAGTTTATGGTGGGTACATAAGTTGGTACAGTTTGTGGTGGATGAGTCTCTTGGTCCACGCCCATGTTGTTCTCTTCCTTGAAGAGGTGTGTTTTTTTAATTTCTTCCTAAATTCAGCCAGGTCTGAGAGTCCTCTTAATGTTGGCATAAGATATTCCATAGGGATGGGGCGAATAAATTGAATGATCTATTGCAAGTGGACTGCTTGCTTTTTGTCTTCTGTTGTGGTATGGCAAGTAGGTTGTTAGTGGAGTGTCTTCATAGTCTCTCATTTTTTGGGTTTGAAATCAGGGGCTGAAGACATGTGGCAGATTCATTGTGGAGGATTTTAAATATAGTGGTAAGGACCTTGTATCTTATTCTTGATTTGATGGGAAGCCAATGAACATGTATTAGAATGGGTGTGATGTGTGATTGGTGAGGCTCTCCAAATATTACTCTGGCTGCAATATTTTGGGCCATTTGGAGTGGGTGGAGAATTTCTTTTGGTAAGCCCTGAAATACAATATTGCAATAATCTAGTACAGGTGACCCCATTGCCTGGCATACGGTTCAGAATAGATCTTGGATGAGAAGTGGGCGGAGGTGTGGTAGATGGAGGTGGTTATTCTCTTTATGTGGGGTTGGAAGGTTAGTTGTTGATTGATCGTTATGCCCAGATATCTTGTTTTAGGATTGACTTTGATTGTTACATTGCCTAATTTCAAGCTTGATGGTAGGGTAAAAGTTGGATTAATGGTTATGTAGAGTGCCTCGGTCTTCTCTTGGTTGATAAGTAGGTTGTGTTCACTGAGCCATCCTTTTATGTCTGTGAAGCACTTTTGGAGGTTGGTGAGATTCAGAGAGATGAGATTAATGGTTGTGAATAACATCATGTCATCTGCATAGATTTGGTATAGCATTTTGTGTGTCTTGAATATTTGACATAACGGTTGTATAAAGATGTTAAAAAGGAGAGCTGATAGACTTGATCCCTGAGGCACTGCTATTTGTTGTGGGAAGGGGATTGAGGTCTTCTTGCCAATTCTTACCTGTTGCTGGGAGTCCAGGTAAGAGTGGAACCAGTTGAGTGTGATGTCATCAAGACCAATTTCAGATGGCCTATGAAATAGTTGGTGGTGAGGGAGGGAGTCAAAGGCCGCTATGATATCGAGGAATATCAGAATGAATCCATCCTTTGAGTTTTGTAAGCAGATCGTAAGGGTACTTAGAAGTGAGATGATGAGGGGTTTGACCCCATGGAACAGTCTGAAGCTGTGCTGGTGAGGGTCTAAGGGTGAATGTTTATCGAGATGGTCTTGGAGTTGTCTTAGGACAACTTTTTTCTATTATTTTTGAGACCAATGGGATGGTAGCTATCGGTCTATAGGATTTAGGGGAGGTTGGGTCATGTTATCAGTGGTAAATTTGTTACAAGTTTTGGGCCCCATATTCACTTGGGCAGGCTGACCCTTAACCCTGGATATTCAATGCAGGGGTCATATGTGGCCATGTGCTGAAAGCTACAGTAGCTAACCAGGCAGCAGTGATATTGCGGTAATTTTTTTTTTATTTATTTATTTACAGTTCTTTTATACCGCGCTATTTATCATCAGTGCGGTTTACAGTGAACGAAAATACTCATATAGGCAACGAGCTGTCATGATTGTTACCATGTAGGCATTGCAGTTACTGCGTACTAATTACCAAAGTAACTGCACATCTTGTGATGGGGTAGGGGGCAGGTTAGAGGCAGAGAGTGGGCAAAGAGAGCACACTGAGGTTAGCACAGGGGTATATATTGCACTCTGTCAATGCTGCAATTAGTGCGGGTGCACTTAATGTCATCTCAATGGGTGATGTTAAGTCCACCTGCATTAACTGCGAATGCTGCTGCTGCCATGCGTTAAGGTGCTTTTCTCTGTGGTAACTGCCAGCAATATGCTGCCCTACTCCCATTAGTGCATGACTTTTGTACTTACCGCAGAGCAATTTTTATACAAAACACCCAATAAGTGCAAAAATTACCAAACTTTAGGAAATTGTTATATTTGATAAAATCAATAATATTCTTTAACTTTTTGATTATAGTATCGTTGGCTTCTAATTTCTTAATTAATTAATGCAAAGAGATTTGAAAATACATACTATGTCTTCCTCTCCTGATATTCCCTGGGAATGCCTCCTCATGTATGCATGTTATGGATCAACACATTTTAGTCACACAGGGACCGATATTCAGTGGCGATGGCTAGCATAATTACAGTGGCCAGCTGTCACCACTGAACCCTAGACCCGGATATTCAATGCCAGGGCCATATCTGACCACCGGCACTGAATATGCAGGTCAGCCGGATAGCCAGGAAGCTAATTGGGCAACAGCAATATTCAGCTGCTGCCCAGTTAGCTTTAGCAGCATATGTTAGGCTGGCCTTTACTTCACCAGCCTTTCGCCACCGAGGGATAACCAGGCAGCAGCTGAATATTGCTGTTAACCGGTTATCCCCAGGGGCTACTCCTGCTGCGGTCTCAGAATGTCCCAATGCTAGCCAATTAGCATCAGGCCACCTAGTGGAGGTACCCGCAGATATTCAGTGGCACTAACTGTGTTAGTGCTAGTGAATATCCCATTCACCACAATTAACGTGGTTAGCAGGTCTGCTAGCCACGTTAATCCCTTTAAATATAGGGCCACAGTTTTCAGACAGCCCTTGTACCTAATTAAATGACTTTTGAAAATCATCCTTTGTCAATCTGCATAGAAATGTACAACATAATATGGTTACAGCCGTAAATTGTATTCACTTTTAAACGTTTTATAATCAATACAAAATGCGGTGGCGTGAGTATTATTGAATAGGCCTAGATTTGATCACATTATGCCAGGTTTCAAAGAGCTGCACTGGCTTCTGGTCAAATTCAGGGTAAAATTTAAAGCACTCTTGACAGTATTCAGAATTAGGGATTATCTTCAGACTGTCTGAGCTTCTTATTGCAATTTTATAGCTCTGAAAGACTCTCTAGGGTGTGTCTACAAAATTTGTTAGTGTTACCCAAAGGGGATAAGAGGGCAAGGCAGTTGTTTATTAAGCATTAATTTTCTAGTTATGTTCCAACATTATTACCAAATGAGATTAGGTTGTGTAATGATTTACTGCAATTCCATATGAGATTGAAAACTGGTTTATAAATGTGTTTTGTTTCTTAGAGGTATGTTTACTAAACCAGACTAGCAATTAACCTCGGCTATCTGCAACTCGGTTCCATTGAATAACATGGGACTCAGTTGCAGATAGCCTGGGTTAACCGTTAGCCCGACTTAATAAACATACCCCTTAGTGTTATAGTTAATTTTTATATCTTTGTTACTTTATTTTATTTTAATTATTGTAAATGTTTCTTGTAACCCTCCCAGAATATTGTGATCGAGCAGCAGGGCCATCCTGAGGGTTTCTGTCATCCTAGGCAGACCCTCCATGCCGCCTCCCTGAAACTTGGGGCACCACCCGACCCACCATGCTGCGCCCACTCGCGGCATCCATCTTCTCACCTGTGGGAGAAGGGGCGGCATGGCAATGCCTCCACTGCATCAGGCTTTGAAGCACCGCTCCTGCACCTTCCAAGAGGAAGTTGTGTCAGAGAAGGACAGGAGTGGCAGACCGTGATCACGCTACCGTGGGCAATTTAAAGCCCAATGCAGTGGAGGCATCGCCGTTCCATCCCCCCCCCCCCCCGCAGGGGAGAAGATGGATGCCAGGAAGAGGGGTGGCATGGCGGGTCAGGCAGCAATGAACTGCCGCTTCACGGGGGGGGGGGGGAAGGGGGACGATGCCACTCTAAGCGACCACCTAGCTCACCTAGTGGACGGACCAGCCCTGTTGAGCAGGCTACAAATAGTTTTAAATAAACTGATTAAAAGATACTCTTCATTGTACAATCCTCCAAGAACTGGGAACAGGGCTGGATTTAAGATTTTGGCACCCATAGGCAAGACCAAAGAGCAGATCTCAGAGAATGGGGGTGGGGAAGGAGTGTCAGAGATCCCAAAAAGGTTAGAAAGGCAGAAGAGGAGAAGATGAAAGCCATAGTACCACTGTGGCACCCGTTTGAAGCAGCAAATGCATATGGCCCTAAAATAAGCAGAAAACAGGGTTTTCTTTGGCCTGGGTATTTGGCGCCTTCAACATTTGGCACTCTAAGCAATTGCTTATACCACCTATGCCTACATCCAGGCCTGACTAGACAAAGTGGTGAACTGCAATCACACACAAAATTAAAGTAGCCTAGAATCCCGTCTCCCAAGACACGAATAGAAGAAATTTCATATAGTTTTCATCTCATATGACCTCTTTCCAATTTCCAGCAGTCATAGTTCTAAAAAAGCATTGTACTTAGGGTGACATTCCTGGTTGTTATTTTGAATAGCCTGTGATCAATCTATCTTCCATAAATCTGCTTAAACTCTTTTTGAACTTGGTTATATTATTTACCTCTACAATGTTCTGTCTCATGTGAAAAATCACTTCCTTTATTTTGCAGTGTTATTTTGACCTGGGAGTTCCTCGTTTCTTACATCTCAATCAAAAGCAGTGCTGAGATTCAGGCAGCATGAATCTTTATTTGCACCTATTCAGGACATACCTCCTATTTTAATAGACCCAGCTTCCTACTGCTTCCAGTACTGAGACTGGAAGCAATGCATCATGCATCTTCTGAAACCTTGTAGCATAGACTCAAAATTCAGCCTTCAAGTGTCACCCTTAACAATGACCATAACTCCCTCCCTCAGGGGCTATGAATATGTACAAGGAGCAATCCAGACACCAGTTTGCTTTAAACCTGTTGGTTGATAGTCTCATTTATTGCCCCCTGTTCTTATATTGAGATATGATGAATAACAGATCCCTATGGTCTTTCTTCATACTTCTGAGGAGTTTAAATATTTCTATCTTATTTCATCTCAGTTATCTTTCTTCTAAGCTGGATTTCTAGTTTGTAGGAGTCACTCCTAATATGATAGTTGTTCCCTACTCCTAATTATCTTTGTTATCCTTCTCTGTATTTTATCTAGGTGTCTATATGTAGTATATCCTTTTGATGGTGTGGGAGTAGGGATGGTGTACCAAAAATGCACCAGCATCTAAAGCATGGGCATGGGATATCTGCTTAAGCTGGTGGTGAACAACAAGAAAATCTGTTACTATGTGGCTCAAAAACTTATTATTATTGTTAAGTACCGTTGAGTCGGTGTCAACTCATTGTGACCCTCTGGATAGTCGTCCTAAATTGTGTTCGGTCTTCAGTCAGGCGGCTCATTGTTGACAGACTGGTACCCGTAGCTGCCGTTATTGTATCGATCCATCTCATTGCTGGCCTTCCTCTTTTGCGTTGACATCTTGCCAAGCATGTCTTTCTCTAATGATCTCTTCTCTTCACATGATGTGTCCAAAGTATGAAAATCAAAGTCTTGTCATCTAACCTTCTAAAGAAAGCTTAGGTTTGGTCTCCTCTAGTACTGACTGGTTTGTTCTTCGGGCAGTCCATGGAATACACAGAATTCGCTGTCAGCACCATAATTCAAAGGCATCAGTTTTCTTCCTGTCTATCTTTTTCACTGTCCAGCTTTTGCATCCATATGATGTTATTGAAAATACTATGGCTTGAACAAGTCAAATCTTTGTATAGAGAAAGACATCTCTGCTCTTGAGAATCTTGTCTGGGTCTTTCATAGCCATTCTGCCAAGAGCAATGCATCATCGGATTTCTTGACTGCTTCTTTCTTCTTTATTGATAGTTGATCCAAGTAGGTTAAAGTTGTCCATGATTTCAATTTCTTCTCCTTCAACGATGAACTTATTGATTTTGCCAGTTGTCATGATCTTTGTCTTCTTTACATTAAGGTGCAGGCCCATTTTAAGACTATGTTCCTTGATCATGAGAAGCAAAAACTTATTAAATACATACAAATTATTTAAATGAGGGTAATAGTGATAGTGATGTTCTCACTCAGCTCCAGCAGCACAGCCCTGCACAGGGGGAGAGATCCCCAAATATCTCTGCCAGGACAGGAGACCAGCGCACACAATGGACTCACCCTCTCCATCCTAAAAGGTATGGAAGAACTCCCGGGCTGCACGCAGCCTCCAGCACTGCCCCCCTCGAGCCAGCATCACATGGAAGTGACTCCGATTGATTTAAAAGAGCCATGCTTCAGGCACGCCCGTGCCTGGCAAGCACACACCTAAGGGTCACACCAAAGGACCTGTAGGAATGGCTCTTAAGCGTGAAACTTAGCATGACTCTGACTAGAACATCTCAAAGAAAGCCCAGGGCATGGCACATAAGAACTAAAATAATAAAATAACTCAAAAGCAACCAACCATGCTTTCTATTTATGCAATTACATATACTCTATTAGAAATCTTTGCTCTATTCCTCACTACTGAAACATTGATGATCAAATCTACATACACTCCCATGCTCATTTTTATTTATTTATTTAGCAACATTTCTAAACCGCTGTATCTACAAGTCACTATGGTATACAGGGAACAAGAACGTTAATAACTTTACATGGAACATGGCTGATACATAGTTGATAAACATTGAACGTATTTGAAAACTGGTACACTATTTTAATGATAAGTAATGAGTAATAAAAACAACAAATGTGTGATATCTAGTCTAGCTAGGAGCAAGAAGGGGTGGGGTAATTGTACATGGGGTGAGCAGAGCATATGGCAGTTGGGGTATGAGTCTACGTGACAGGTCCATAGTGCTCCAGGAATCTGTAATATTGGGCTCTTCCTGAAACAACAGAACTCAAACAATCTAATAAATATACCACTACAAAAACACCCCAACCAGTACACACAGCAAGCTCAACGGCATCCAGAACCTAAAATGTGCACTCATAAATGACCACTCAGTTCAAAATAAAATACCTATAATCAATGAATATATTACAACTTACGATCTTGACATCCTCTGCATCACAGAATCATGGCTCACAGAAATGGACACAGTACTACTGAATCAGCTGAAACCACCCAACTACTCATTACACAACTGCCCACGAGCCCACCAAAGAGAAGGGGGAGTACTGATAATAATAAAATCCCATCTCAACTTCTACAAACTCAAGGCCAATAGCACAGAGGGACTAGCCCATCTCAGAATCACACAGGCAATTAACATTTTACCTTATATACAGATCCCCTTCTGCCCCATCCAATGACCTCTCAAATATATTGAAACTGTATTGGAAAATTCATACCCAAACAAGGATTTCATTATACTCAGAGATTTCAACCTCCCCTCCATCCTGAACAAACAGGCTACATCTTTGTTAGAAGCCATGTCTTCAATGGTCTTTGAACAACTCAAAGTACCAACACATGAAAAAAGAAACATGCTTGATCTTATTTTCACCAACATGAAACCCATCCATATCTCACTCTCCCGCCCACAACTCCTACCAATCCCATGGTCTGACCGCTTCTTAATAAACTTCCAACTATCATATTCCTCTAGTCAACCACACTTACTAGTATCAAACAAGACGCTACAAACAATTTGACAAAAAAGCATTTCTTGAAGAGGTCCTCCCTCTACTGGACAAAGACACAAACAATATTGATACTCTAGTACTAAACTGGAACTAGGTCATTGGCAAAGTAGCTGCAGAAACTTCAAATCAACGACCCACCACAAAACTTCAAAAGATCCCATGGTACTCATAGAACTCAGAGACTTCAAAAGACAACTACAATAGACAGAGTGTAAGTGGAGTAGGACCAAACTAACAAGATAGAAACACCTACATGCTCCTATTGAAGGAATACCACACAGAGTCTGACAAATGCAAAAGAACCTTCTACACAAAAATCATCAATAAATCACTCAACTGGCCAAGGCAGCTATTCGACATAGTAAGGAACCTAATAAACCCCTCCTCCCCCCCCAACTTAGCCACCATGGGCAATACTCTCAACCTTCAGGCAGTAGTAAACCATTACAAAACAAACAGTTCAGCACTATCTCAACCCCTACTGATGCCACCCTCCAGTGACACAAACAATACATGGTTCACCTTCGGTTCCATCAGCAAAGAGAACAAAGAGCATACAATCACTGCTTTAAACACTACCACATCCCCACTAGATTAATGCTCAGTAAGATGGGTCAAAGCATCCAAAGAAGAGCTCAGTCTATTCCTTATGAAACTCACCCAACTATCACTCATGCAATGTTACATGCCTAATCAACTCAAATCCTCCTCCATCAACCCCACTCTAAAAAATACAAACCTCAGCCCCAGTGACCTCACAGCCTACAGACCTATATCAAGCCTCCCATTCTTGACTAAGATAATAGAAAAAAATATTCAACGACAACTCCAAGACTATCTTGACAGCCACGCCCCTTTGGATCCACAGCAGCATGGCTTCAGTCCTCACCACGGAGTCAAAACTCTCCCCACATCACTGTTGAACACATTAATAAAAGGAACACAGAAGATTTATTTTAATAGTTCTTGATATTTCAGCCACCTTTGACACAATCAACCATAGCATTCTCCTTCAAAGACTCCAGTCCATTGGAATCCAAAACAATGTTCTGAAATGGTTCCACTCATATCTATGCAAACAATAACAGCAAGTGAAAATGGGAAATAACACCTCATCTTCCTATCCACAAACTCAAGGCATCCCTCAAGGCTCATCCCTATTAGCCCTACTTTTCAACATCTACCTACAACGAATATGCCCAATCAACCATTCACATAACATACACTTTCATATCTATGCAGATGACATAATGGTTTTTGCTCTGTTCAACTCAACAAACCAGCATTTGAAGGAATATTAAGTTGCTTTACAAATATCTCCTAATGGCTGGCAAAAACATTCACTGAAAATTAACTATAAGAAAAAAGAAATACTCTAAATAACAAAGGATGACAATTTCCAACCACCAACATCAATAGCATTAAATGACACCGATGTAAAGGTCCAACCAAAGGTCAAGTACTTAAATCAGCAACTAATACTGAAGCCACACATAAAATCCACAAAAAAGATAATCTATCACAAAATCCAAACCCTTCACCACTTCCGTCGCCTATTGGAACCATCCAACTATTACTCAGCATTCTATACAATCATATCACCGCACTTTGACTACTGTAATTCTATCTTCCAAGGTTTGCCAAAATCCATGCTGCTTCCTCTACACACTGCCTTGCACACAACCGCATGCATAATTCAAGGAGTCTCAAAGTATGACCATGTAACCCCCATCCTATTACACTGGCTGCCACTACTCAGCTGCATACGATACAAAACACTACTCCTGACCTTCAAAATCATCAACAACCAATCCTCACGCTATCTACAAACTCTACTATGTACCACCAATCCAAGCAGGAAAAGAAGACAGAATACAAAAAGCATGCTGAACATACCTCATGAGAAAATTAAAAGTACCCAGTACGCTTGTACAAGAGCATTCGAATTATATGCTCCAACTCACTGGAATTCTCTACCTGGAAACCTCCGAACCACCAATGACCTGCCCACATTTAGGAAAACTTACCTATGCAATAAACTTACTTATTCAATAAACACTTTGGTTCTATCACATGATCCTTCTCCCCCTCTAACTAAATCCCCTACCCCCCCCTCATTGAATAACATATATAAAAGCTGTTCCTGCATATGTTATAATAGCTAACTAATCATGTAGATATCCAGCACTCATGTGACTGTTTATGTATATAAGTTCCACTGTTTACTGTAACATCTGTTGTTGAAATGTACACCTCTTTGCCCCAGTGAAAAGCAGTATAGAAAAACAGCCAAATAAATAAATGTTCTGTATCTCTTTATGTACCAAAATGCCTTAATTTTCTCATGGCCATATAGCTCTGAGAAAGTTAACAAAAGTCAATTGAAGGAAGACATGATGGTGGAAAAGGCTAACATGCTCACTTTGCATAAAAAGTTCAGTGCATTAGCCTTTTCAGTAATCCACCCAATACAATAACAAGCCTGCCAAGATCTCTCTGTCCCCTAAACACAACAATGCTAATCAGACCATAATCTTCCCCATCTCTATGATAAAGCTATCCAGATATATCCCCTTTTCTCTCCCAAAATAAAATCAAAACTGTTCTGAATTTCTGAATCCTGGAAGCCTATGTGACTCCCCCCCCCCCCAAACTCTTCCAAACCCCTGTACCCCTCCACTGGTAGGAGGAGAGGTTCTTATTTCCTGTTGGCGTACCCCGTCAAAACAATGCTGTCTCAGTACTACCTTATAGTTGGGCTGCTGGCATTATTTTGACAGTGATGAGCAAGCCAACAACAACTAAGCACACTTCTTCCTCTCTAGGGGAGGAAAAAGTGGTTCATGGAAGTCTGGACCCTGAGGAGGTTGGGGGAAGCCTAGGTCTCCTTGTTAAGAGACAACTCAAGTTCCAAGGAGAAATATTCAACTGACCTCGCATTAGAGCCCTTTCTGCCATTACCCAGGAATAGATTTCTCTGAAGAACTTTCCTTCCCTAGCTTTGTTCAAAGAATAGTTAAGGCCATTCTTTCTGATTTGCAAGTTGAGAGTGAGCCCGAGGTACTCTCTTAAATATCTGCAGGTCCCTGATGTGTTGATGGCCATGCCTGTCTTTACTGTCTTCTAAGATGTAAAAAAGAGGATGTGGGAGACCCTACACACTTTACTTCCTACTGGTAAGAGGTGTCACGAGGTCAGCCCTCCGCCTAGGGCTAAGAGGGCTGGTCTGCCATGATGTCCTTTAATCAGAAAGTGAGACCACACCTTTCTGCTTTCGCAATGCCTCTTGGGAGTTGTAGTCCCTTTTTAGACCTCTGATAAAGGAATAGTTAGTTACGAGTCAAGTGTTTAAGGCAAAATGACAAGAAATTTATTCCCCTCACATTAGGACTTAGTGTAGAACAAAATAGGAGAGTGTCCAGGTGTTTGCTTGAGGATTATTTACAACAAAATAAGGTAGCTGCTTTTCACACTCTGGCTCCAAAACGTGCTGTGCCTTTCCTAAGTAACAAAGATGGGAAAACCAAACAGCTTCTTCTGGCAAAGTAAAATAACCTCTTTTCCTTTGCTGTTTCACAGCTCTTTAACTCAAAGACTTAACACAGTGACTCAATATCATTGGCTAAGCAAAGCGTGCAATCCATTGGAACTTCAGCTATGTCATTAACATTACAGTCCATTTGCATATCTTCCAGCTCAGGATTTACTGAGCTTGGCTGCCAGCTGTTACTACTGTGTTTAAGGTAACCTCCCTCTGCAAACTTGGGTGTTTCCCCTGTATAAAATTCTAGACAGCAAGGGTTTGAAATACCTGTGGCTTTGGAGCTTCTTCTCTGGCTCTCATCTAGTTCCTTCCAGTTATAAGGAAATGCTCTGTGACTCTCCGTTTGTAATTCCTGACTAGAGCCACCCCCTGGCTCTCTGTTCCAGGTAGAGCTTCTTAACCTCCCTGCTTTGGTGCTGGGTCTCCACTTGTGCAAACTCTGAAGCCTTTCCTCAGGCAGTAAGGACTGAAGGGCTCCCTGTTCTCTCTGCCCAGGCTGGTTCCTAGCAACAGGCTGTGCCTTCCCACCTTCTAGTCTGCCGGCTTCTCTCCCAGAACTGCAGGTAGGTTCTTTGCCAAGTCTCCAATTCTCTAGGGTTCCTGAGCCTCTCCAACCACGTCTCTCAGGAGCTCTTTCCTCTTGCTTCCTCTCTGGCTTCCTTCCTTGCTTCTCTTGTTGTCCTCGCTGCCCCTCCTTTGCTCCCAACCAGTGTTTATATTTCTGTTCCCTGAGGCTTGGCTCTGCCTTTCTGAACAGGTGTGAGTGATTAAGCTCCAGGCTTGCTGCTACGTCAGAGCTTGGGCGTGTCAGCTCAGCTCCTATCTCCCACTGTTTGTCTTTCTCTTGTAAACAGTGAGCTATGTGAGCTGGCTGACTGTCAGTTTTAAAGGTAACCTTTTCCTTTCTTTCTATTTCCATGGGCTCTATAGGGGCTTCTACATCACAGAGGGTAGACGTGAAGTATACAGTAGTGTCCAGGCAGCTTAAGAATACAACAAAGAGCATTAGCACTTCAATGTATGATGGCTGAATCCGTTCTAAGGAAGACCAAGAAGTCAAGAATATATTCCTTGGTACCCCCCTTGTGCATGAGTCTCAGAATCAGTTCTCTTTGGGAAGACACATTACCACAACACTATGAGAGTCATTTTAGAAGCTTTATTCATGCTTTGAATGTCCAAAACCAGGCTTAGAGATGCCCAAAGAACAGAGACATCTCTAGAACCATTTTAGAAGTCGACTTTTGGAATGTTCCCAGCATGAGGATGTCCAAGTCTGAACAGGGACATGGAGAAGGCATGACTGGGATATACTAGCTCTCAACCTGCTCAATTCTGCTCTTAAAGAGGTCAGTAATTGCAAAGTCTGAGGATCTCTATCACTTTGATGCTGTCTCTGTGTGTTCTGCCTCCCCTCAGGTCTTTTTAGCCTTGGCCACTATGCTAAGCAGATGTCCCCTAACCACCGCCTTCAATCCATCCCACACAATCCCGAGCCCCACCTCTCCTCCCTTATTGAAATGAATATACTCATGGATCACCTTCCGTATATGAAGTACAGAAGCTTCCTCCTCCAACAGGGAATCATTTAACCTCCAGAACTTAACACCATCATCCTCTATTCCCAAATCAAAAATTACACTTACTGGAGCATGATCAGTACAAGTAATTTGTCCATGCTCCTCCTCCTTCAACAGGTATAGCGTAGTTACTCACCTGTAACAGGTGTTCTCCAGGGACAGCAGGAATCTCCTCACCTATGGGTGACGTTGGCACCAATGGAGCCCACGTGGAGCAATTCCCCAGCTTTCAAAGAAAGCCTTTGGGATTGCTGCCACGCATGCATGTCCTCTTCCCGCCCAAGGGTGCCATCTTACTCAGTCAGGTCCCATAGCTAGAGCCCTACTAAGCAGATGGCAAGGAAAGAACAAAAATGGTAACTCTTAGGGAAGGTGAGAGGGTAGTGAGGACTGATTCTTGCTACGCTTTCTCCAGGAACAAGCAGGAAATCAGTCCTCACTTATGGGACTCCCCAGCTACAGGCTACCGAACCTATAAACAAAAAATGCCTCTGCGAGGCCGTGAGCAGAAGCCGATGCCCGAAGGAGCCTGAGACCTCGGGTCCTCGGGGCCAAGCTCTCGGTAGCCGCAGAGGGCAGGAGTTGCTTATACCCCGAACAGATTACAGCCTGGCCGAAGGCGCTGTCCTGGCAGGACTTCCTCTCCAGGCAGTAGTGCGAGGCAAAAGTATTCACTGAAAACGAGGTTACAGCCCGGCAGATGTCCGTCAGAGGCACGGAGTGCAGCAAAGCCACCGAGGCCACCTTGGCGCGGACACCGTGTGTGGTGACCCGCCAATCCACTGGGGCCCCAGCCTTTGCCTGGGCAAAGGTGATGCAGTCCATCACCCAGATGGATAGGGTGCACTTGGTGACTGCTAATCCCAGACAGGTGGGATCGTAGGCGACGAAGAGCCGGTCTGACTTGCAATGACCCTGGGTACGCTGCAGGTAGAAGGTGAGAGCCCTCTTGCAGTCGAGTGTGTGCAGGACCGCCGATGCTCAGTTGGCGTGAGGTCTCGGAAAGAAAGTCGGCAAGACTATCTCTTGATTGAGGTGGAAGTCCGAGACAACCTTCAGTAGAACTTGAGGTGAGTACGGAGAACCACCCTGTTCCCGTAGAACCTTGTGTAGGGGGCCTCAGCCATGAGGGCTTGGAGTTTGCTGACTCGCCGAGCCGAGGTCAGGGCCACCAGGAAGAATACCTTCCAGGAGAGGTGCTGAAGCGAGCACATCGCCATCGGCTCGAAGGGTGGCTGCGTCAGCTGCATGAGCACGATCAAGTTCCACTCCACCGGCAGAGGCTGGATTGGGGTTTGGAAAGTAAGAGGCCCTGCATGATGAGTGAGACAAAGGGTTGGCCCGAGAGGGGCTTGGCCTCAACCGGGAAGTGGTTGGCTGAAATGGCACTCAGGTGAACTCTGACCGAGTTGAATTTTAGTCCCACCTGCGAAAGGTGAAGGAGGTACTGGAGAACCCACCTGGTAGAGCAGAAGAATGGGTCGATCTAGAGCTTGGAGCACCAGACCAAAAACCGCCGCCACTTAAAGGCGTAAGCCCGCCTCGTTGAGTCCTTCCTCAACGCGAGGAGGATCTCCTCAACCTCCCCCGGGAGGTGAAGCGGGGCTAAGGAGACCCGTTCAGCTACCAGGCCGTGAGAGATAGTGAGGTGAGGTTTGGGTGAAGCACCCATCCCTCTTCCTGTGTTAGGAGGTCTGTGGCACAGCCCAGAGGAATCGGAGGCTCTGAAGAGAGCCGCAGAAGAAGCAGGAACCAGGGCTGTCGAGGCCAAGAGGGAGCCACGCTGGATTTTGTGGTGGGTCCTTACGATGAGCGGGTAGGAGGGAATGCATAAAGCAGCTCGGAGGCCCAGTCCAGGAGAAATGCATTGGGGGCCACCCAGTGGGGATGCGGGACCAGCCTACAGAAGCGGGGAAGCTGCGTGTTCGCCAGGCTGGTGAACAAGTCCAGGGACGGAGTCCCCCAGCGCTAGAACAGGAGGAGAGCCATCTCTGGGTTCAGGCGCCACTCGTGGGGTCAAAGGAGCCTGCTGAGTCTGTCTGCGAGGACGTTGTCCTGGCCCGGGAGGTAGACCGTTCTGAGGGTCATACCCCGGCGCACAGCTAAGGAGCAGAGGAGGACCGCCTCCCGGCAGAGGAGGCAAGAGCTCATTCTTCCTTCCTTGTTTATATAAAACATTGCGACATTGTTGTTGATCTGTACCAGTATAGATTTTCCCTCCATGTGGGGCTCAAAGGCTTTTAGGGCCCATTGGACCGCCCGGAGCTCTAGCAGGTTGATCTGCTGCTCCGACTCCTCGAGGGACCACTGCCCTTGGGTGCATAGGTTGGCGCAGTGGGCTCCCCAGCCCAAGAGCGAGGCGTCCGTTGTGAGGACAAGCTTGTGTCATGCGGCCTGGAAGGGTATGCCTTGGAGAAGACTCCATGGGCTCTGCCACCAATCCAGGGAGCTGCGTAGCTCGCGAGAGACCCGGACAAGGTCCCGAAGGTGACCTGAGACCTGTGTCCATTGCACCTTTAGGCACCACTGTGTTGTCCGCATGTGCATGCGGGCATGGGGAATGACCTGGACCATCAATGCCATGTGCCCTAAGAGGCGCAGCATGGTCCATGCCAGCATCTTCGCTCTGCCTTGAACCTTGGCTGCCAGGGTGCGGAGACGGTCTGTGCGGTCTCGAGGGAGAAAGGCGGTCGCCCGTTCCATGTCGAAGAGGGCACCAATGAACTCCAGAGTCTGTACCAGCTCAAGGTGGGACTTGCAGTAGTTGATCAGGAAGCCGAGGCGTTTGAGGAGGAGGACTGTGTGGGACGCCCCAAGGTGAGATTCCTCCGCGGACTCCCCCGTGACGAGCCAATCATCCAAGTAGGAGAAGACAGGTACGCCCTGCCTCTGGAGGTGTGCTGCGGCCACCGATAGGCACTTTGTGAAGACCCATGGAGCAGATGCAAGCCCGAAGGGAAGCACTCTGTACTGGTAGTGCTCCCTTCGCACCTTGAAGCACATGCACTGCCTGTGCTTGGGGTGAATCAGTATGTGAGCGTAAGCATCCTTGAGGTCTAAGGAGCATAGCCAATCGCCCTGCCAGAGGAAGGGCAGTAGGACGCCAAGAGATAGCATTCAGAATTTCTCCCGCACTAGGAACTTGCTGAGGTTTCGGAGGTCGAGGATGGGGCACAGGCCCCCTGTCCTCTTCAGGATGATCAAGTATCGGGAGTAGAACCCCCTTCCTCGGAGGTGGTGCGGTACCCTTTTGACTGCCTGTTGACCAAGGAAATTGTCCAACTCTTGCTGCAGGACAACTGGTGCGCGGGAAGCTGAGAAGGCTCGGCTGGGAAGAAGGTGGGAGGAAGCCCGGCTAGGCGAAGATGGTAACCGTTCCCGGATCACCTAGAGGATTCAGCTATCTGATGTGATTTTTGCCCATTCGGGTGCAAAGAGGGACGGGCGTCCTCCCATGGACAGGGATGCCATCGGGTGAGAGGCTATGCGCACGGCGTCAAAACCCCTGGGCTGGCTGGGGTGGTGCTGGTGGTTGGGTTTTAGGTCCTTTCGGCAGCTCTGGGTCCCTCACTTGCCCTGCGTGGCAGGTGCTGGTGCGGGGGTGGGTGGGTATTGCGGGTACCCTTGGTAGGGAAGCTCCTTCTGTTGGTAGAAGGACTTTTTAGTCTGCTGTTTCTTCCGCGGAAGGGAAGAAGTCTTCAGAGAGAGGCGCATGCGAGTTACAAACTCTGTCTCTATCTCGGCCGCCCTGTCTTCCATGGGCTTGCCGAACAACCGTTCGCCAAGGCAGGGCAAGTCCAGAAGCTTTTCCTGGACCTACTGCTCCAGATCTGAGGACTGGAGCCATACTTGGAGCTGGGCCCCAATACCGGCTGCTGCCACCTGGGCAGAGGAATCGAACCCGTCATATTCAGCGTGGGAGAGGTACTTAGAGCTATCCGTGACTGACCTCAGGAGAGTCTGGAATCTGAGAAGGTGGTCGCCCCCGAGGCCTGCAGAAAACCCACCGAGCTCTCTGGTGAGGTCGCGCAGGAACATGCCCATGTAAAGTTGGTAGGCCTGAATGCGGCACGCCAGCATGGACCCTTGATAGGCCTTGCGTCCAAGGGTGTCGAGGGCATGGAACTCCCTGCCCGGTAGGACCAAAGAGTGCAACTTCGGACTCTTTTGTTTCCGCATAGCGGACTTGACTACCATCGAGGTGTGGGGAAGCTGGGTCTTTCCGAACCCCAGAGCTCATTGAATCCTATACATGGCGTCGAGCCTTTTGCTGACAATGGGAACTGAGGCAGATGTCACCCACATGTGTAGGAGCAGCCGGGCCAGAATGGGTGGCACTGAGACTGTGAGGGACTACTGAGGTGGGGACTTGTACTATAAGTTGTCCAATTCCTCAGCTCTTGGTTCCTCCTCGCTCTGCGTCTGCAGGTTAAGGGCCCTGGCCATGTCCTATATAAACATCAAAAAAGAGATGTCCTCGGGAGGCAAACGCCTCTGCGAGGTAGGCGGGGATGGGTCAGAAGGCAGATCCCTATGGGCGTGGGTTTCAGGGGAAGTATTCCCATCCAATTCCCAGTCCGAGAAGTCCGAGTAGGACTCTGAGTCGGGCTGGTCACCCTGCTCTGTGGCTGAGGCTCTTTTGGAGCCGTGGGCGCTTGCCTTGGAAGACCTCGCCCCCGAGGAATGGGATGGCAAGCGAGACCGGTGCTGCGGACCCGCACGAGGCCCACGACTCTCGGGGGTTTCCAGGGCAATTAAAGGTCCCTGCTTCGAGGGTCCTGCGGTCTCAGGGTGCGGGCCAGCCGTGCTGGGCGGAAGCACCTGCTGGGCAGCTAAGAAGGCAGAAATGCTGAACTCCAGTGCCAGCATTCGGGACTCCCATTTGGGGGTAGGTCCTTGCGATGCCGATGCCGGGGTTACCGGGTCTGGCGTGGAGGAAGAGAGGGGGTCCTCGCTGGGACAACCCTCAGAAGACCGAGCGCCTTCGCTGGAGGCCTCCGTATCGATACGAGGTACCTTTCGAGGCCGCTCCTTGTCTGATTCTTGGGAATACCGGGGAGGGCTAAGAGACCGATGTGGCAAAGTCAGCTATCCTGAGAGTGGAGGAGGTGAGAAGCATAATGAATTCACCCTAGTTAAGGGTCCCCTTCTAGGCGTGCAGGGAGAGAAAGCCACAGCCAGGTTTTAAAAACAGAAAAACCCCAGCTGGAACTGGTTTCAGCCAATGACTGATAAAGTAAGAAAGAGGGATTGCAAGCACGAGGACCAAAGCCCTTACTTTAACAAGTGCACTGATTATTCTAATATCAGAAGGCAGGGGGATTACCAACACCTGGGAAAGAAAGAGGTGGGGTTAAGACCCTGGAGGTATAAGCCTGAGTTAGATTATGCAGAGAGAGAGAGATGAGAAGGAGAGCAGCCGGGAGAGCAGCTGAGACAGAAGCAGAGAGAAGGAGTGGATTCTTGGTGAAGAGCTGAGCTACCCAGAGCTGAGAGAGATGAATTCCCTGCAACAGGTTGGCAACAGAGGTGGGGACCAGGAAGTGGAGAAGCTTTCAGACCACCAGAGAGGTTGTCAGCTGAGCAGTCTGACCAGGTCGGTGAGTCAGAACCCATGCAATTGGGAGAACCAGTGTCAGAGTTGGGGGAAGAAGATTGCTTTATGGATTGCTCTCTATGCCAAGCTCTAGACAGGAGGTCTTGAGGAAAAGCTAGCCCTGAAAGAAGTAATTCTCCTTGGAAGTTAACCATATAGCAGAAGCAGTGTGGAAGTAAATTCCTGTCTGTTTTAAAAGGGAAATTTACTGCAACGTAAGCCTGATCAGGAAGCTCTGATTCATGCTTGTTTGTCACCTGTATTTATTTATTTATTTATTTATTTATTTATTTAACATTTCTTATATAGCGCCTTTCATGATATCAAGGCAGTTTACATTGAACAAACTGAAATTACATTGAACAGGGCATTATAACTTGGAGATAACTATTTTCCAGGGAACATGGGCTATGGAGGGTTAAGTGGCTTGCCCAAGACCACAAGGAGCACCCGTGGGACTAGAAACCCCAGTCCTTCAGGCCCAAGGTTGCTGTCCTCTAGTGGGATTTTAACCCCCGACCCTCCGGCCTGAAGTACCTTGCCCTAACCACTAGGCCACTCTTCCACTGAACTGTGCAACGGCAAGAAAAGCCAAGTCAGCTGCTATAAGAGTTTTTGCTTGCTCCTCTCCTTTATGAAAAGCCTGCTAAGAGTTGTGATAACAGCTTGGAATGTTTGTTTTGTTCTAAGTTTAGTTTCACGTAGAAATGCAGCCTAGAGAGGTTTTTGAGGCTGGCAGAAACCAAACTGCTGTAGAAGAATTAAGCTTGAATTTTTCTTTATGCTCTGATTAATAAGGACTAAAAAGGAAAGTGGCAGCCTAGTTTCTAAAGGCAATTGCTTCTGCAAGTAAGAGGACTTTAAAAAGCCATTTCTGAGTTCTTTTGGTTTGTTTGCCAGTATTTGCTGTACCTTAAGCAAATCCTACAGTTATAATCCTGTAAATGATACCTTGAACCTGCTGTGTTTTGTGTTATGGAAATAAACTTTCTGTTACAAGCCTTACCCTCGGTTACCTCAACTACAAACCTTCTACTTAAAGCACCAAAATATTTTAGCAGTACTACACTTCCCAGAAGCCAACACGAAGAAATAGGCTGCTAAGAGCTGATAGAAGAAGGAACCCTCAACCACCACGCCCCTCGACCACTAGAGGCAAGTGGCTTCGGGCGTTGTGCTTGTGACACTGAGCACAAGAACGCTCTCGTTTGTCTGGTGCCCCTGACAGTGACTTTGAAGTCTTCTTCTTCTTACACCCTCCACTTCAGGGGATCCCTGGTCAGAGTGCCGCCTTTGGCACGGAGTCTCAACAGGGGATCCGACAAGCAGTGGGGTGGCTTGGGACGCTGCCAGGGATTCCAGGGCCGCCTTATGGAAAATGTCATTGGACTTCTGCTTACGACTTAGCAGGGCCTTCGCGGACATTTTCTTACACAACGAGCAGAGCTCTGGGTTATGGTCAGCCCCCAGGTACTGCAGACAGCAGTCATGGGTGTCCGTGAGCAATATGTTTTTTGAGCATCTGTCGCTTTTCTTGAAACCTGTGGCCATTGGGGCAGAAAGGGCCCCTGTGAGGTCGAAGACCCTCGATGCCAGCGGGGAGATAAAAGGGTGTGAAAAGGGCCTGAAGAGAAAATATGTTTAAAAAGAAGGAGTCTCCTTGCCTACAGGGGAACAGGGGCGAAGGGAGGACTGGTGCAACTGGAAAAAACACAGGTCCGGAGGCCAAGAAAGAAACACTTTTTCCAAGGGACGAGGATGTGAGTCCGAAGGGCTCCATGGAAAAAGGGAGACTGAGCAAGATGGCACCCTTGGGTGGGAAGAGGACTATGCATGCGTGGCAGCAATCCCAAAGGCTTTCTTTGAAAGCTGGGGAATTGCTCCGCACGGGCTCTGTCAGTGCCGACGTCACCCATAAGTGAGGATTGACTTCCTGCTTGTTCCTGGAGAAAACAATACACTCCAAACCAGGGAAAGACTCTAATGTGTGTGGTTCATACAGATCCATTTCATTGATTAACTTAGATGCCAAGTTGTTGGCCAAAGTGCTAGCTAGCAGGCTTCAGGGGGTATTACTTAAACTGGTACATCAAGACCAAACGGGGTTTGTTAAGAGGCGGCACGGTGGAGATAACATTCAGAAAATCCTGAAACTGACCTGGAAGCTGCAGCTGGAGGAGGAGGCAGCAGTTTTCCTTACTGTTGATGCTAAAAAAGCATTTGATAAGAGTTGAGTGGGCCTTTATGGTTCAAGTGCTGGAATGGATGGGATTGGGGACCACTTTTGTGAGATGGATACAGGCCCTTCATGTCAACCCATGTGCACGTATCCGAATCAATGGTGGATTTTCTGGGAGTTTTGTGTTGAGCAGGGGGACTCGCTAGGGATGGCCCTTGTAATTTGCATTGGTAATTGAGCCCCTAACAGAATATATTAGAGGCAGGTGGATATCAAGAGGATTGAGATGGAGAAGAAAGTGTCTGAATTGGCATTATTTCTGGATGATGTCATCTTTACTTTGTGAGAGCCTTTCACCTCCTTACCAGTACTTATGAGAGCTATTGAGCGGTATAGTGAGATGTCGGGCTATAAAATAAATGTAGGCAAATTGGAAATTTTGGGATTCAATTTGTTGCAAGAATTGCAGGAAAGGCTATGGGAGGATTTTCAGTTTAAATGAGTGTGGACTTCCTTCTGTTGCTTAGATATCCAATGGGGGATACACTTAAAAGCCTGTGGAAATGGAATGAGGCTGTGCACCACAATCTCCATAAATGGAAAGGGTTACATCTGACTTGGCTAGGATGCATTGCAACCATAAAAATGAATGTACTTCCTAGGATTTTGATCCTTTTTGCCTCTTTCCCATGTGTGGTCTCAAGAATTTTAATAAAACACATGTAGGCGGTACTTATAGACTATATTTGGGGAGGAAAGATTCCAAGAGTCTCTCAAAAGATTATGTAACAAAGACGAGAAGAAGAAGGGTTGGGGTACCCTGCCTAGCGACAGATCAAGAAGGACCTTCGCCACCAACACATTAATAACCCCTAAGGAAATAACAAAATGCACTCAGGCAACAATGAACAGAGCATTTATGTTCTACGCACTACCCACTGGAACGAGCTCCCAACTACCATCCGAGTGATCACTGACCTTGCCCAATTCAGAAAGGCACTAAAGCACCACCTTTTTCTCCTACACTACTCACAGCCCAGAAACACATCTTCACCCACCATACCCCCACCCTTCAGCCCAACCATCTAACTGTAATTAACTTACAATACCGTAAATAAATTACAAACCTGTACATAGTTTTAGGGCACACCATGTTGCTACACATTTCAGTGACATTTTGCTCATACTGTATATAGTTTCCCCAGTTATGAATCCAAGTTACATTACCCATTCAATGTAAGTACAAAGCAGACCCCTGCTTTGTACAAAAATGTTATTTGTAAACCACTGATTTTAAAGAGCGCGGTATAGAAAAGCATTAAATAAATAAATATTATGATGCGGTGCAGTTGTGGGCCTTGTTTACTTGGAGAGGATTGGGGGAGGTTCCTCATTGGGTGTCTATGGAACAGGGGGGAGATTATACTTTGAAGCAGAGGGTGTGGGATCCCATGCTGAGGTTGAGGGGGGAGGAAAGGGTAATCCCCATAGAGCTTTCAACCTGGGGGTATGGCATAGGTGTAGGGGGCAGTTATTGGGAGGCAAGAAACCTCAAGGAGGGATTTGATAAGCGGTTTGGGTGATTTTGGATCAGGTAGGGATGGGGGTTTATATAAGACATAGTAGTAGAGGGGTCTTAGGAGAATAGGGCAGTTGTTGGCCCTGTAAAATAGTTATCTCCAAGTTATAATGCCCTGTTCAATGTAATTTCAGTTTGTTCAATGTAAACCGCACTGATGCAGAATAGCGCGGTATATAAGAGAATGTAAATAAATAAATAAATAAATAAATAAATAAAGGACAGGGCGATATTGACCTTTGAGGGACTCAGATCTCTCTATAGGTTAGAGGACAGAGATCATTATGCTTATTTACAGCTGGTGTATTATTTGAGACAAAAAGTGGTACAACAGGCTTTATGTGCTAAATCCTCATTGTTTGAGGATTTAATGGGTCTTAGTACAACTCCAAAAGGATTACTTTCAATCTTGTATAGAGAGCTGCTGCAAAGGAATAGAGTGGTCTCAGAGTGTCATCGCAGATGGGAAAAGGAGATTCCTGGACCCTGGAATGAAGGGAGATGGAGGCAGGGGCGGCCCAAGGGGGGTGCGGGGCCATGTGCGGAGACTCGGTGCGGGGCCTCATTTGCATAAGGGGCCTCATTTGCATAAATATTTGCATAATGGTACCAATATACTAACTTTTAGTAAACATGCCTCTTAATGAGTGTATGAATAAAGAAAGACTAAAAGATTTCTACATTACTATAATCCAGTGCCAACCGCCAGACACATTTGGAACTACTACAAACACTGCCCATTTAGAACCCATAGCAAACCCGCCCTATCCTAACAGCACTACCAGGACTCACAAAGCACCATACCCTACCTATCAAAAAGAAACATGCAAATATTAAACCAATACATTTCAGAGAATACCAATACATGACCTACTGGGGAAAGAGAACAAGTGGCAATGTCAAATAGGAATTATATAAACAGAATACCTCAGCTCAGTTACACATGAACAGAACATAAACCATCACCAAACAAGGAATCACAATTTAGAAACAGGACAACAATTAAACTGGGAATCCCAAAAGCCAAACTTGGAATGTACAACACTGTAGAAATAAAACTATACATTAATTTGCTCTTGTACTAAACAAAGCGCAGACGTTAATGATGCACATTTACCAGAGCTGACATATTCCAATTAATAAATTCAAAATAAAGAGATATTTTTCTACCTTTTGTGCATTTTTTTTCAGCTGCAATTGCTCCGGCCACTTTCTTCTGGTTTCTTCGTGTCTTCTGCTAACTCTCCATCGTCTGCTGTCCATTTGTCCTTTCTTCTCTCCTCGTTTTTTTTCCAATCTCTCTCTACATCTGCTTTAACATACTAATCTTTCTCCTTTTGCTCTTTCCTCATTCCTATTTCATCCACTCAAATTTTACCCCTCCATCCTCAATCCCCACTTACTCTCCCAATACCCGGCCAATTGTAGATTTTTCATCCCTCCCACACAAAATATTTTGTCCCTCTCCATTTTACTCTCCCAGCCCCATCCCATTCTAATCCTCCCCCAACATCAGCTCCCTTCTAGTTCCAGCCTCACCCAGCATCCATTCCCTTCTAGTCCCTGCATCAGCCCATTTCCAGTCCTAGACCCTCATCAGCCCATTTCCAGTCCTAGCAACCCCCCAAACCAATACCAGTCCTAGCCCCATCAACCCACTTCCAGTCCTAACCCCCCATCACCCCATTTTCAGTTTAAGCCCCCCCTATAACCCATTACCAGTCCTAACCCCCCATGAGCCCATTTCCAGTCAGCCCTCCATAGCCCATTGCCAGTCCTAACCCCCCCATCAGCCCACAGCCCATTACCAGTCCTAACCCCATCAGCCCACCTCAAGTCCTAACCCCTCCCAATCAGCCCATTTCCTGTCCTAGCCCCCCCATAGCCCATTATCAGTTCTAACCCCCCCATCAGCCCAAAGCCCATTACCAGTCTTAATCCCCCCCATAGCCCATTACCAGTTCTAACTCCCCACCCAACAGCCCACAGCCCATTACCAGTCCTAACCCCATCAGCCCATCTCAAGTTCTAACCACTGTTCCCTCTAAGCTGTGCGCGTGCGCACACACCTCGCAGAGCGAGCGCACATACTTTACAACAGAGCGCACAAAAATGACAGCTCTGATTCTGATAGAAAACAACACAGACGTCTTAAAATTTAAAAATTATGATTGTAATTACTAGAAATTTCCCACTTCATTTAGTAATCGTCTATTTTCATTTAATTTGATTAAAATCAATGTGGTGTACATACTGTATTCTGACGTGTAGTCAAATTTTAAAGTATATAACTCCGAGTGTCGTTATGTGGCGCACAAAAATTTAACCTTCCTTCAAAAGCTGCACACAGCTGATATTTTATGCGCACACAGCCTACAGAAAATTAGAGGGAACATTGGTCCTAACCCCTCCCCATCAGCCCATTTCCTGTCCTAGCCCCCCCCCCATAGCCCTTTATCAGTCCTAACCCCCCCATAGCCCATTACCAGACAGCCCCCATCAGCCCACAACCCATTACCAGTCCTAACCCCCCCAACAGCCCACAGCCCATTACCAGTCCTAAACCCATCATCCCACCTCCAGTCTTAACCCCCCCAGCTCATTTCCAGTCCTAGCCCCCCGTAGCCCATTACCAGTCCTAACCCCCCCCATCAACCCACAGCCCACCTCAAGTCAAGTCCTAACCCCCTCCATAGCCCATTACCAGTCCTAACCCCCCCCCTCATCGGTTCAAGGAACATTTAAAAAAAAAAAAAAGCTGGCTGCTACCGCTGCCGCTGCTGCTACCGCCACGGCAGCGGCAGAATGGAGTGTCCCGCGGGTCCCCCTCTGCCCCGCTGAGTCCCTCCCTCCCTCTCTCTGTGACGGCTGAGCCCCTCTGTGCCGGCTTTCAGATACGCGAAGGGAGAGTGTCTCCCTCGCATCTCTGTTAAGCCCGCAGGGGCTGATGGGAAATTTCCCATCTGCCCCTGCAGGCTTAACAGAGACGCGAGGGAGACACTCTCCCTTTGCGTATCTGAAAGCCGGCACAGAGGGGCTCAGCCATCGCAGAGGGGGCCCCATGGGACACTCCATTCTGCCGCTGCCGCGGCAGCAGCAGCAGTAGCGGCAGCAGCCTGCTTTTTTTTTTTTACTTAATTTTGAAAAAAAGCAGAATGTTCTTTGCGCGGGGCCCTGTGCAAAAAACATTCTTGCTCAATGGACGGGCCGGCCCTGGATGGAGGGATATTTATGAGAGCACCAGGAGGTTGGTGCCAGGTACAGCTTTTTTGGAAAATAGCCCTAAAGTTATGTTACGTATGTAATGGACTCCAGTAAGATTGCAGATTGTCTATAGAAACTCGAATGGGGACTGCTGGAAGGGATGTGGGGAGAGGGCAGATTTGAGACATTTGCTGTGGGATTGCCCCTAAGTATAGCAGTTATGGGGGAAGATAGAGAATTTGTACTATGACATCACAAAAGTGTGAGTGTAGCTTGGCCCAGCTATGGTGATCCTTAATGAGGTGTGGATGGCAGGGATACATTTTTGGATAACTTTTTGAGGTTCTGTGTAGTGGCGACTCAGATAGTCCTAGCAGCATAGTAGAGGCAAGGCAGCTGGAGGTGCCACCTATAGAAATGGTGCAGCACCAGTTGAAGCAGCTCTGGTGTGTCAGTGAGGTGGCTGCAAACAAAGACCATACCAAGCGTGCTTTTATGAATACTTGGAGGTGGTATGTGGAATGGAGGAAGGTAGTGATAAATCCAGTGGTAGGCTAGAAGAGGGGAAGAGGGAAAGAGTGGTTAAGGAAGGGGAAGAGGGGAAGGGAAGGGGATGGGAGGTGGGGGGAGTTGGTTGGCGGGAAGAGGTGAAAGTGGGGTATGAGGGGGTGATTGGGTAGGCTAGAGGGGATGGAGGGTTGATAGTATAATGTTGGTCATGGGTGAATGATATTTGTAGATTGTATCAGAGGTGAAGGGTAACACATGTGAAGCGCTGTGGGGTGAACTTTGTGATCACCCAGGGCACCAGTTAACTATTGAGTTGTTGAAGAGTTGTTTGATGTGTGCTGAATTGTGTTGAAAATCAATAAACATTTCAATTACAAAAAAACCACAAGAAAAGACTACTCTATGTATAGTGCTAAAGACTTTAGCACTGGTTTGTAAATATGTTGTCGGTCAAGGACAGTATTAAATAAGCACCAGAATTTCAGAGAACATCTTAGGCAAGACAGTGAGGTTAGAGTGGCATAATCTTATAGTGGCCATAGGGCCAAAGCATCCATTAGGCAAACTAGATGTTTGCCTAGAGTGTCGTTAATCAGAGAGCGTCTATTGCCACTCCTGCCGCCCTGTTCTGGGACGTGCAGTGATGGCAATATTTTTAAAACAGCACCAGAGTTACCTTTTCCTCTGGCGCTGCAGTGCTATTCAAGTTTCTGCACCCTTATGATTCCACTTCCTTTTACAAACAGGAAGTTGAATTGTAGGGGGGTGGAAGCATGTACGGTACTGCAGCGTCAAATGAGAAGTTAACTCCAACACTGCAATGGCGTTTAAAAAGTATTACCATTGCTGGACGTCCCAGGGAGGAGTGGCAGCATTGGCAACGGGAGCGGGGACTGGAGCAGGGGTGGCACTGGGAATGAGGTTCGCCTAGAGTGCCCCATAGCCTTGCACCAGCCCTCAGTGACCAATTGACTTCAGGTCATAAGGAACGGGCCAGTTAATGCTGGTCTTTCATATCCTTTGTTAAAGGATTCTAAGAAGTTATTACTATTAAAAAAAACTCTTGTGATTTTGGGTAAGTCACCTAACCCTCCAATGCCTCAAGTTCAAACTCAGATTGTAAGCCCTCTGGAGCCAAGAAAATACCTACTATACCGGAATGTAACTCACTTTGAACATCTGAGAAAAGGTGTGAGCTAAAGCCCATCCTTTTCCATTTGACATATCACTTGGAAAAAGCAGGACAGATCCATATGTTCTTTATGAGCTGGAGTCAGTGGATACCCTTAACCACCTTATACCTTCCAAATTCCTTGTCCTCATATCTTCCAAATTCCTCTCATCTGAAGATTAGCACTCTCATTTTAAGGCAGCCTTCTTTGCCAAATTAGTTATTTCATTTGACTTCAGTGACATAATCCTCACCGATATTAGACTCCTCTGTTATAACAGTGTGATTGCTGTTAGTCCACTTTAATGTGTGGAACTAAAAGTCAATAAACAAATAATAATATATAAGTTGAGACCTTATTGGATCATCCTGACACATTTCTTGACTAGCTTTCAAGAACTATGCTTCCTTCATCGGGTTGAATTTGTTTAGACTTTATTTCTACTTTATTGTAACAAAAATGTTATCCCCCCCCCAAAAAAAAAAAAGAAAAGAAAAGAAAAAAAAAATCAACCTCACAAGCTTCCTTTCAGAATGAATCAGCAGTTTGGAAGGGATTTGGGTTTTGGAAGATTTGAAATAAAGGTACACTACCAATTTTCCAGCAATAGATGGTCTGGCACCTCTTTTAATCCAGACAAAATTACAGGAAGGATTATGGGAAGGCACTTGTGTCATTTATACTAATACCGTATACTGTATTTCATTTAATCATATTATTTATATGTAATATTTGTTTAATTTAAGCTTCTAGCAGCCAAATGTTCTTTAGAGACAAATGAGGTGTATAATTAGTGAGTCAGAGGTGTATTGTTGAATTATTACGTGACCTCTGGTGGTCTGGCAAAACCGATAATCCGGCAAAGCTTTGGAACCAAGGTGCTGGAAAACTGGTGGTGTACCTGTAGTGGCATTGATAACGTTTTAAACTCCCTAAATTGCTAGTAAATATTTTCCTAAGGGTACATAGCTCTTATTTTCAGAGTCACAACTTCTTTTATCCAAAACAAAACCAAGAACTAGAAAACTGTTCTTCGTGGAGATAGTGTTAGATTTGTTATTTCCTTACATTTTAGTGACTCTTAAAACATCTCTAAATTTACAGTGTATTTTGCTTCTTGGCACAGGTTTCTTGAAGCTTGTAAATTGATATTTGCCAGGATAGGCTTCCACCTAGAGGTTGCTTTTGTAACATCACTTTTCAATAAACATTTCTGAGTGCTCACATAAAAAAATAAAACAAACAAGTTGTAGGTGAGACCTTTTTATTGGATTGACTTAATACATTTGTGACTAACTTTAGAGTGCTCCACTCTGCTTCTCAGTTTGCTGCTGCTTGATCTGTGAGGAGCTGCTCTTCTTGTTGCAGTAGTCTGGCCCTAACAGTTTTTTTAAACACAGTATACCGCCATTATTCAAATAAAGTATTATGTTCACCAACGACCAGTGAACATATAACTCTGCTATCTGGAAACATTCAGTCCTCATACAGACCTAAACTAAATGTATAGCAAAAGCGGCAGTGTATATATTCAGCACCATATAACTAGAAGTCAGGGAAACCCAGAGGAAGCTATAGAGACTGAGATGCCCTTTAAAAAGGGGAAGTCAACACAGATGCATTCTCTGGAGACTTCCAGTGAAATAGTTTGCCTGATGAAGATCAGTATAAAGCTACTGTCATTAAAAATGGGCAAAAAAAATGTTTGACAAACGGCTCAGGCATGACTCTCATCACAGTAGAGACACCAAGGGGCAGACTGGAACTGAGAGGTTTCTGGTAAAGGTACCAGGGACTTAGGGATATTGACTGTTCTAGAGGAGACCACATGCGAGTCTCTTGTAGGCCTACCTCCAAAGAGTTCCTGGACAGAATGTCTACTATTGAAGAGCTCCAGGAGCAGAATCCTGTAGATAATGAGCCCTGAGATGTGACCCCACCCAAAGAGAGGGAAAAACAGAAGGGCAACACTGGCTCTGATGCCCTTGAGTCCTAATGTAAATTCTCAGAAGGGCAGACCATTTTTAAAAAGGAACAGACCCCGAAAAGGTGTGAAGCAAAACAAAAAGAATAGATATTTAAGTACCAAGAAAGATATAACAAATAGTCAATAGTATTGTTATGAAAGGAAATGGTGCCTGCAAGAGATTCCCTAAGAAATGGTAGCATGACCCCTGGCAGTGATAGAAACATAGGCTGGCAATATGGGGTGATTTGTCCAGGTCGAAGGGCTGGAATCTCCATGAATATACAGTATCTGCCATGGGAAGAGTAAAGGGGCCTCAGGAAACTGCAACAATAAGCAAGGCCAATGGTAGGGCTGTATTTCTCCTTGCCTAGGTGTCCGCCATTAACCAGGCATTGGAGAAAGGGATAGAGGTAAGGGAAAAGAACTATCAATTGGAGCCCCTGAGTGAGTCAAGGACAAAGGTAGCTCTCTCAAACTTGCTAGCATACATCCCAGAGGGATGTCTAAGGATGCACCTAGGGAAAGTTAGATTCCAAGTTATCCCAGTCCCCCTGGGCCACAAACAGAGATCATTATAGCATGTTAAGTCAAACTGAAATTGGATAATGATCCAGCTACCAGTGGGTTAACAGGAGATGGAGACATGGTTTTATATGCATTACATGGGCCATTTTTACAAAATACTTTAGTCTGCCAATGAGGCAATATGTTTTCTTGCCATGAGAAAGGGTACACTGAATAAGTAAGCCCTAGAGCATAGGTGTCAAACTCTGGCCCGCGGGCCAAATTTGGCCCGTAGTGTAATTATATTTGGCCCGCGAGGCTATACCAAATGACTACTAGAGCTAGCCCGCCGGTATTATACAGCGCATTCATTCATCGCTAATACTACAAATCCCATAATGCCTTGCTGTTGTTTTGGCGCGTCAATCAGGACAGGTCCCAGAAACGCCCTCTCCTGTGTGACAGAAGTCATAGCGATCTCAAGCTACAACTGTCACTGTGGAACCCCTTCCCAAAAATGGCAAAAAGAAAGGCAGACAACAGGAACTTTCTGGACAGGTAGGAGACAGAATATTTGTTTAATATGTAAAAGACAGACCTGTTTGTCTGATTTGTGGAGTCAACGTGGCTATAACTAAGGAGTATAACATTCGACGACACTATGAAACAAAACACCATGACAAGTACAAGGACCTGGACATGACTCAAAGGAGCCAGAAAGTGGAGGAGATGAAAAGAAGTTTGGTTTCACAACAGAATATGTTCAAAAAAGCCACATCACAAAGTGAGGCTGCTGTAAAGGCTAGTTATATTGTGGCAGCAGAGATCGCAAAATCAGCCCGGCCCTTTAATGAGGGAGAGTTTGTGAAAAAGTGCATGTTGAAAGTTTGTGACATCGTGTGCCCAGAGAAAAAGCAAGCCTTTTCAAACGTGAGCCTGAGCAGAAACACAGTAGCTGATCGCACATGTGATCTTGCCACCAATCTGTATGACCAGCTTTTGGAAAAGGGAAAAGATTTCGTCGCATTCTCCCTTGCTGTGGATGAGAGCAGCGACGCATCTGATACTGCTCAGCTGTCAGTCTTCATCCGTGGAGTGGACTCAAATATGTGTGTTACGGAGGAGCTATTGGGATTCAAATCAATGCATGGCACAGCCACAGGAAAGGAAATTTTTGAGGAGGTTTCCAAATGCGTAACTGAAATAAAGCTGCCGTGGGATAAACTCGTGGGATTAACGACAGATGGTGCGCCAGCGATGTGCGGTAAAACAAGTGGACTGGTGGGCAGGGTCCGGGAGAAGATGCAGGAAGAGAACTGTGCAGGTGAACTAACTGTTTATCACTGCATCATACATCAGGAATCATTGTGTGGCAAAGCCCTAAAGATGGAACATGTTATGACCACAGTAACACAAGCAGTTAACTTTATAAGAGCCAAAGGTCTGAATCACCGCCAGTTTAAGTCTTTTCTGGAGGAGTGTGGTTCGGAATACGCAGACGTGCCGTATCACACAGAAGTGAGATGGTTAAGCCGAGGAAAAGTACTGAATAGATGTTTTGAGCTGCATGAGGAAATATGTCAGTTTCTGGAAAGCAAAGGGAAGGACACAGCAGAGCTTCGGGAGAAAAAGTTTCTGTGTGAGCTGGCCTTTCTGTGTGACATCTCGAGCCATCTCGATGCGCTGAACCTGCAGCTTCAGGGGCGGGGGCGCATCATCACAGACATGTACGCTGCAGTGAGGGCTTTTAAAACTAAACTGTGCCTGTGGGAGAATCAGATGCTGCAAGGAAACCTTGGCCATTTTCCCTGCTGCCAAACCATGAAAACGCAGTTTTTTACCAACTTGTTCCCATGCGCACAGTTTGCTGAAAAACTCAGTGTACTCGGCGCTGAGTTTAGCCGGCGATTTGCCGACTTTAATGTCCAGAAATGTAGGTTTGAACTGCTCAGTAATCCCTTTGCAGTTAATGTGGAAAACGCACCAACCAACCTCCAAATGGAGCTAATTGAACTCCAGTGTAATGACACGCTGAAGTCAAAGTATGATGCTGTGGGCGCCGCCCAGTTTCCACAGTTCATCCCTGACACAATGCCTCAGCTCCGCACCCAAGCTGCTCAGATGCTCTCCATGTTCGGCAGCACTTATCTATGTGAGCAACTTTTCTCCTCGATGAAGATGACCAAAACATTTCACAGGAGACGTCTGACTGATGAACACCTTCGCTCGATACTGAGGATTTCCTCAGCTCAAAGCCTGAGCCCAGACATTGATGAACTATCATCCAAGAAGAGATGCCAGGTATCTGGCTTGGGCACATCAGATTAGATCAGTGTGCAGCAAACTGAGCAATAATTAACGTTTTCTTTATGCACTTTTTCTTGCTACTCCAAGACATGGGCTTGAATGGTTGATTAATTTTATTATTGTTATTTTATTTTAAAAATTATTATTTATTATTATTTAAATCTTATTTAATAAATGAATGTCATTGATGTTTTTTTTTATTTGAAATTGGTTTTTGCATATCTGAACTATTAAGTTATAAATTGTATAGTAATAAGTGTTGCTTCATATTCAATGTTAAAGCAAATCTTGTTTGGGTCCATATTAAAAGGTTCATTTGTTCAATGCTGGCCCGCGACTTTGTTCAAGTTTTACATTTTGGCCCACAGTGTATTTGAGTTTGACACCCCTGCCCTAGAGCCATGAGCCAGACAGGCTCTCTGGACATTGAGCTGACTGGGACTTCCTGAGTACCTGCCTCACCTACTCCCACCCCTCCCCCTGCACAAGATTAACTGGTATAGAGAGTGTAGTCAATAGACTAGATACATCCAAGAGTAGCTTATTTGCCCCTTGGTTTTCACGGGATCTTCAGTTTCCATCATTTCTGTAGAATTCTTCAGTTTATCTCAAACTGCCTTTTTTTCACAGGACAGATAGATCTTGCAGGGAAAAACCCATAGATTCTCTTTCACTCAGCACTCATCAAACAATCAGTGTGAGGGCAAAACACCATGTCACCCTGGGCACAAGGGCAGCAAGACAATTTAGGCTTTATGACCTCTGAAAAACTGGAGGGAGGGGGGATGAAGAAGGCATCAGTTCACCGGTTAGTAGGGGTGAAATACTGGAGAGTGAAGGGAGTGAGCCACAGGACAGTTTCCCCTCTTCTAAAGGTATAGTGAATGCCCCTGAGGTAAGGAATGTTGCTAGGATTTCCCTGTTGCCTGTCTCCTCTGTTCTTCAATAGAAGGTTCTCATCCTTTCCCACCTACTCAAGTGTCACCCCTCCAGTATAATGATAAACAGGGAAGAGAAGGAAAGGGGAAGGGATAGGTAAAAGATGTGGCTGATTACTTGGGGCCCCCTCTTCCTCCACCGATTTCTCAAAGTAGGGAGATGGGGAAGAGGAGGAGATAGCTTCAAGCCCAGACTTAAATAGCATCCCCTCTCTCTTTAGCTGTTTGAAGGGTGGAGGGACCCAGTAGACTGAAACTCACCAAACTGTCCTTTTTCCAGCAGCCTCAAATCCTCTACCTCCTAATTAAGGCAGGACTTTACTCATCCATTTGTGATCCTGTTGAAGTGTTTTGAGTTAACAAAGCTATATAATGGCAGTGTGGAACTTCTGATGTATTGTACAAGTAAGGTTGTTTGTTTATTCTACATATGTTTGTCTATGGAGAAGGGAGGTAGCAAGTTTTGATCACTGGATGAGAATCACTCAGTGGTTCAATTTCCAATATATAGTCTCTCTGGGTCAATATATGTTGCCCCCTGTCTTTCTGGCAGAGAAGTGGGTGGGTGGTGGTTTTTCCTTCTCAGTGCAATTTTACAATAAAGGTCCATGTTTAATTGTGCCCCTTCCATCCATGGAGTGTGCAGAATATAATTTGTCTTTATTCTCATTAATTTTGAAGCAGCTGGGGACCCCAGCCCACTTGGATGTCTTTTGTGGTGGATGAGGAATCACTCAGCTATCAGATAAGAAATCAGATGGCAATATAATTTAAAATGGATTTCAATGTGGTCACCCATGGGATGCAGGGGCCCGTAATTGGCTTATCTGGGCTTATCATGTTTTAAAATAGGCTTGCGTTGTCAGGTCAGTGCAGAGCTAGACATGATATTGTCTGAATAGTCAAGTAAATTGTAGGCTGGATTATAATAGAGATATTTGTCTTCAAAGCTGTAGTTAGTTGTAAATTAAAAGAATACGGTGGGAGAGGAGGCATAATGTGTCCGCTGAGTGAGATAAACAGCAGAATTTACAGCCATATGAATCCTGTATCTGGGTATGTGGTAAGAAAATCAATGTGCTTATGACATCCCATTTTTTCAAATTGTTCTACATTTTAATATGAAATGACTAACACTTTTGAGTAGCACTGAATTTCTCTTTTGGGATTGCTGAGAATAAGGCTATTGATGCAGTGGATCTATCCTGCAATAACATTTAGCCTTAGCTCATTTTCAGTTGACCTAATAAGGATGAAAGATCTGGTACGTCAGTTGGAAATGCATCGTTAGTCCAATAGGAAGGAATCACCTGTAACTTTTGTTTATTGACCTTTATTTCTTACATGAGAATGCCACTGCTTTATTCAATACTAAGTGATCACATGATTCAGATTACTTCAGGCTATAACTTTATGTGACACTGGCAACTAGTGAAACAACTGGAGGGTGACTAAATCACACAGCGTTATTAACTTTTCCAAGTTTGAAAAGGAACTAACAGCAACAGCACTATAATTAATCTAATTTCAAGTCTGGGCATTCTAGTTGCTCCTATCTGCTGCCCTTGGGAATAGCTAATGTTGATGCTGACAACACTTGGTATGTAAATAGGAAAGAAATGGAGCGTGCAATGTGTCGTGGACCAAATCATGCGTAGCTGGGAGAACCATGAAAAGGATTAAACTTTGATTCTCCAAGCTGGTTTCTCTCGAGAAACAGGGAAGATAGTGAAGGAACATCAAAGAAGCAACAAGAAGGCACTACTTTACCAGTAGAAATGGCCTTTTAGAAAATTGCTCTTCTGTGAGTAAAAGTACACATGTAATGCCATTCTATGCATACATTTATACACAACAAGCAGAGGCGTTCTAGAGGATGGAGTGGGGATTACACTTACACTCACATTTTTGAATATTCAAAATTATCTGCATAAATTTTCCTGAAAAATATCCTGTTCACACAAATTAGCATGTGTAATTGTGTATGGATAGTTTTGGTGGGTTGATTGTCAAAGGGTTCACTGCTGCTCCTTGTGATCTTGAGCAAATCACTTAACCCTCCATTGCCTCCGGTACAAGCTTACATTGTAAACCCTCTGGGGACTGGGAAAATACCTACTATGCCTGAATATAATTTATCCTAAACTTCTGAGAAAGGTGTGAGCTAAATCCAATTCAATTTCCCTATGGAAATGCATGTAAATTAGGCACATATTTGAATTAAAATTTAGATAGAATGTTACAAAATTATCCCCAGGAAGTACACAGCAAACAAATCATAAACCGAAATAGTGGCTTTATCTGAGCACTGTTTACACAATGGTAGTTCCTCACTGCACTGCAATGTGTCTCAAGTACCAACCAGTACCAACAAGTATATTGGGTGCAACTGCCCTGATTAAAAAGAACGTAGACCGCTTTGACTGGTAGAAAAGCAGTATATAAGCCTAGTTAAATAAATATTACACCTTATGAACTCCGGAAAGAGGCTTTCTTTGGAACAGTGCAATTTTTGAAGCAAGTATTAGCAGTGAATCTGAGAAAGTGATGTAAGGATTTTTTCAGGTCCCTTACTATTTCCCACATGCATTGAGTGCAGGATCATTTCATTCTAGCACAAGCATTCTAGCACAAGCCATCTTGTTGTAATGTTCCTAGGGCCAGTGCTTCCATTAAGCGAACTAGCAGGTCGCCTAGAGCACTGGCCCTCCAGGGGTGCCCATTGCCACTGCTGATGCCCCTCTTGGAACCCGTAGCAGTGGCAATGGCCGCAAACAGCCCCAAGGTGCTTACCTTGAAACTTCAGCACCGCGAGGCTGTTTGCTCCGCTCCTTCAGACTGCCTGATGATGACTTCCTGTTCATAGGTTACCAATGCCTTTAGTTCATTGCCTCTTCTAGCCAAGATAATTGCTGTTAAGAAGTAAGGAACTTAAGAGCAGCGGAGCTCAATGGTTGACAAAGGACGGCTTCATATGCAGTTAGCACCAGATTAAGGTCCCAATTAAGCGTAGTTACTCACCTGTAACAGGTGTTCTCCAGGAGCAGCAGGAATCAGTCCTCACATATGGGTGACATCGGCACCGACAGAGCCCCCATGCGGAGCATTTCCCCAGCTTTCCAAGAAAGCCTTTGGGAATGCAGCGCGCATGCGCGGTCCCCTTCCCGCCCAAGGGTGCCATCTTGCTCAGTCTGATGACATAGCTAAGACAGCAAAAAACAAAAATGAAATATATATATATATATATATATATATATGACTGCAACTCCAAGGGGAGGAGGGAGGGTTGTGAGGACTGATTCCTGCTGCTCCTGGAGAACACCTGTTACAGGTGAGGAACTATGCTTTCTCCAGGACCAAGCAGGAAGTCAGTCCTCACATATGGGACTCCCCAGCTTAAGGCTGCCGGGGACCCAAAGCTGAAAAATGAGCTCCCTCTAGAGCCTCAGCATGTGCGAAAAGAATCTTCTCTGATATCCCCCCTGTACGGTAGCCCAACACCAGGGCCGGAGGGTAGGAGTTGCCTACACCTCAAAGAGATTCCGGAGTACCGCCTGCCCGAAAGCACTGTCCCTGTGGGCTGCAAAAGTCTGGCTTGAAGACCAAGTAGCGGCCCGGCAGATGTCTGCCAACGGAACAGAGCGGAGATGAGCTACTGACGCAGCCTTCGCCCTGACACGGTGGGCCATGACTCGACCCTGCAAGGAGAGGCCAGCTGCCCTATACGCCCAGGCGATACAGTCCGCTACCCAGATGGACAAGGTATGCTTAGAGACAGGCAACCCCAGATTATTAGGGTCAAAAGAGACGAAGAGCTGCACAGTCCTTCGGTGTCCCTGCGTACGGTCAAGGTAGAAGGACAACGCCCTCCTACAGTCCAGGGTATGCAAGACCATCTCAGTCCGGCTGGCATGCGGCCTGGGAAAGAAGTCGGAAGAACCACCTCCTGATTGAGGTGGAAGGAGGAGACAACCTACGGAAGGAACTTAGGGTGAGTCCGCAAGACTACTCTGTTCCTATAGAACCTAGTGTACGGTGCATCTGACACCAGGGCTTGAAGCTCGCTCACTCGCCTTGCTGAGGTAAGAGCCACCAAAAACAAAGCTTTCCAGGAGAGAAAGCGCAAAGGGCAAGTAGCCATAGGCTCAAAAGGTGGGCAAGTAAGCTGTTGCAAGACCACATTCAAATCCCACTCAGGGGCAGGTGGGCGAACCAGAGGCTTAAGCAAAAGCAGGCCTCTGAGGAAGCGAGTCATCCAAGGGTGGCATGAGAGAGACTGGCCCTCCACCGGTGAGTGGTGCGCTGAGAGAGCACCAAGATGGACCCTAACAGAGTTGGATTTAAGGCCTAGGTTGGACAGGTGAAGCAAATATTGCAGCACTACTGGTACCAAGCATGAGAAAGGATCCTCTTTGTGTTGAGCGCACCAGGTGGAGAACCTACGCCACTTGAAGGCATAAGACTTTCGGTTGGACTGCCTCCTAGAGGCCAAGATCACATCCTCCACTTCCCTAGGTAGCAGTAAGGGTGCCAAAACTACCCTCTCAGCAGCCAGGCCATCAGATGGAGGGACTGGAGGTTGGGGTGTAAGAGAGATCCCTGCTCCTGAGACAGGAGATCTGGTTGCATCCCCAGAGGAAGAGGAGTGTCCACCGCCAGTTGCAAAAGAAGTGGGAACCATGGTTGCCTTGGCCACCTGGGAGCCACCAGGATCACCGAGGCCTTGTCCCGGATCACTTTGAACAGTGTCTTGGGCACTAGAGGCGTGGGAGGAAACACATATAGGAGGCCTGTAGACCACAGAATGAGAAACGCATCCACTGCTACTCTGAGAGGATGCAGTTGCCTGGAGCAGAACCTGGGCAGTTGACGGTTCATTGGACTGGCAAAGAGATCTATGTTTGGAAGACCCCATCTTAGAAAGATTTGTTGAACCACTAGAGGATTCAACTGCCATTCGTGGGGCTGTAGGATCCTGCTCAATCTGTCTGCTAGGCAATTCTCCTGCCCAGGGAGATAGACCGCTTTGAGAAGTATGCCATGATTGACTGCCCAGGTGCACAGGTCCTGTGCTTCTTGACATAGAGGGCGGGACCCTGTGCCCCCCTGTTTGTTTACATAGAACATAGCAACTTGATTGTCCGTCTGAACTAAGACGGACTGGTGAGAGAGGACATGAGAGAAAGTCCGCAGGGCTAAGCGGATAGCTCTCAGCTCCAAAAGATTGATCTGCTGTGTGGCCTCCCATAGAGACCACAGGCTCTGAGTGCATGCTCCCTGGCAATGTGCACCCCAACCCTGAAGAGAAGCATTGGTCGTGAGCACTTGGGAGTGTGGAGGTGCCTGAAAAGGCACTCCTTGCACCAGATTCGGAAGATGAAGCCACCACTGCAGAGAAGATGCTAGCAGCTGGGACACCCTCGCCTTGTCCGTCAAGTTTCCTGTGGCCTGCAGCCCCACTGAGCCGGCCTCATGTGCAGACAGGCTGGAGTGACATGGACTGTGGATGCCATGTGGCCTAAGAGCCTCAGGAATTGTCTGGCGGAGACCAGAGAATTGCTGCGGAATGGTCTGGCCAAATCCATCAGTCTGTGGGCCCTGTCCACAGGCAAAAAAGCCTTTGCCTGAAGGGTGTCCAGTCTTGCTCCTATGAACTCCAGGCTCTGTGAGGGACGCAAAGTGGACTTTGCGAAGTTTATGACAAACCCCAGATGCTGGAGAAGAGAGATAGTGCGGAAGGTGGCTTGATTGGTCTCCTGTGGAGACTGACCCCTGATGAGCCAGTCGTCCAGGTATGGAAAGACGAAGAGCCCTTGAACCCTGAGGTAGGCCGCCACCACTGCCAGGCACTTGGTGAAAACCCTGGGGGCAGAGGTTAGGCCAAAAGGGAGTACCCTGTACTGAAAATGGTTTCCTCCCACCACAAATCTGAGATATTGTCTGTGGTCTGGATGAATAAGGATGTGAGTATAAGCATCCTTTAGGTCTAAGGAGCATAGCCAATCTCCCTGCTGGAGGTAGGGCAGCAGTATTCCAAGGGTAAGCATCTTGAACTTTTCCCTCTGCAGGAACTTGTTTAGATTTCGCAAGTCTAGGATGGGCCTGAGACCTCCTGTCCTTTTTGGTACCAGGAAGTACCTGGAATAGAAGCCTTGACCTCTCAGGTGTTGGGGCACCGGTTCCACCGCCTGTTCCTTTAGAAGACTTGCTAACTCCTGCAGGAGTAGGTTCCTGTGCAGAGGGAGTCTTGGAGGCTCCCCTGGAAAGTAGGAGGGGGGTACCTGGTGGAAGTGGAGCAGATAGCCCCTCTGGACTATGCTTAGCACCCAGGTATCCCTTGTTACGAGAAACCACCTGTGGGCATACAGGGTCAACTGGCCTCCTGTGCTGAGAGGGGCCAGCTGAGGAGGAGAGGCTATGCAACTGGAGTCAAAACCCCGCTCCCTGCTGTGCAGGAGTCGGAGCTGGTGGCTTGGGGGTTTTCTGCCTACGGGGCCCATGTCCCTGCCCTTGGCCTGCTGACCCTGTTGGGGAGCTGTGGAGGCCTGGTACTGAGGGCAAGTTTTGGAGGCAGATGACTTTCTCGGGTAAAAGGACTTTTTTCCCGAGCCCTTCTTCTTTTGAGAAGGGGCAGAGGTCTTCCTGGACAGCCTTGTCCTGGTGAGAGTCTCGGACTTGAGTTCTGCAGCCTTTTCAGCCACGGCTTGCCAAAGAGGTTTTCACCTCGGCAGGGGACATCGACCAACTTGTCCTGCACCCATGGCTCAAGGTCCGATGACTATAGCCAGGCCTGACGGCGTGCACCGATGCCGGCCGCGGCTACTCGGGCTGAAGCCTCGAAGCCATCATAAGCTGCTCGAGACATAAACTTCGAGCATTCTCGGATCCCAGTTGACAAGGCTGTAAACCTCTGCAAAGGTTCCTCGGAGAGACCAGCAGAGAACCCGGCAATCTCCTTTGCCAGATCTCGAAGGTACATGCCCATGTACAGCTGGTACGTCTGGATACACAAAGAGCAAGATTTGAGGTTGGATGTTCAGAATCCTTTATTTGAAGAAACCCCAACGCGTTTCGGCATTGCCGCCTTCATCAGGGGGGATGTAAACTTAAAAACAAACAATAATATACTCTGATAAAATACATATAAATCAATTGTTAAATAAAATGCCAGACACAAATGTAATGTTGATAGTTTAAAATAATATACATTTATAACAATTAAATAACTAACTGTCTATACGTTAATATAAGAATTGTTGTAAAAATAATAGATAAAAGTGATTATTACATGTATAAAACTACAAACGCAGGACTGAGTGAAACCATGGTGGACGAACAGGTTAAAATGAAATAAATAAATAAATAAGTAAATAAATGATGACTATACTTAACAGATAAAAAATGTAGAAGGTTAATCCTTTAGTAAAAACCAAAATCTTAAAATTAAACCCGAACGTCGCATTGAAAAACTTCATACTAAAGATTCATTATAAATTTTACATTTATTTGATATAAAATCAAGTGTTAGAATTTTCCACCTTGATATAATTTTCACCTTGATATAATCAAGTGGCTATATTGATCATCAGACTATACTATCTACCTACTTCAGGCATTGTGTCGCTAAATGTGTTGTAGAGCATTTAAAAGGATGTACAGCCTTGCTAAGCAACTGACCTGCTTTATTGTACCCAATTTGTTTTAGTTCTATATATTGATTGTATAATGTCTGTTAGCCTCTAAAATAGAAAGAAAAAAAAATAATAATAAAAACCATGAATATGTCCTTATCTTTATAAAGCATTAAAAATAAAATATAAAAAGGTAATGAATAAAGATTATATACCAAAAAAATGTTTCTATTAAAATACCCGTTATCATGTGAAGAAATAATTAAATCTGGGCTCATTATGTTTGTGCCCGATTGTGATGAAAATCAACTAGATAAAAATTGTGCTGTATTTCAATATGGCTAAAGAATAAACAACCTAGTTATTGTAATGTAAAGCAATGATTATAGTGAAACTATTGTCTTCTTGTCTACTTGTAAGCAAGACCTCTAAATCTATTAGCTCAGTAGATTAACCTTGCTTCAAAATACTATATGTAAGGACAGGTCTATGTCATTAAATCTGGGCTCATTATATTTGTGCCGGACTATGATTAAAATCAACTAGATAAAAATTGTGCTATATTTCAGTATGACTAGTGAACAGACAACCTAGTTATTGTAATGTAAAGCAGTGATTATAGTAAAATTATGATCTTCTTGTCTCTACTTGTAAGCAAGATCTTCAAATCTATTAGCTCAGTAGATTAACCTTGCTTCAAAGTACTCTATAGAAGGACAGGTCCATGGCGTTCATACTTAAGCCAAAGGATAATTCGTTCATGTTTAAAAATAATTCTGAGTCTTCTCAGAAATCGCGACTGTGAAATTCAGTTATATGAGTGCAGCTACTGAACCCAAACTAAAGCGGTGTTCGTCTTGTGTCATCAGTGTTATGCTAAAAAAGTTAGAGAGCACTATAACTTCGTGGAAAGCGTGTGTTGCTCATGTTTGTTAAATAATGTTTTCTCTCTTGTCGGTAAAAATCTAATGCCAAAATTAAAATATGGCCAACCAACTACAACTACATGAAAATTGTGCTTGTAACCCCAGTCTTCTAATATGAATACAGATTTGTTTGTTAAAGTGTAAATCAAAGTACACTGACCAAAGTGAAGACCTTGTGAATGTGGTGCCGTCACTTGCACAACTCCTTACGAGGCACTGTTCTAAAAGGTAAAGTCATCATGTTTTATAGAAAGAGGGTGCATTGAAAGGATGTAATATGTTCATCTTATTATTACGATGTGGTTAAAATAATGTTGGAAACATACCTGTAAAGCTGGGAGCCCTTACATAAATATGCCTGGAAAAACCGGAGGTCAGTTTGGTGCAGGCTCGACTATAAATCTTTAATGTTCGCGCCAAAAAAGGAGGAGCTGTGTGAAGGGGGGGAGGAGCCTAGCTGTCACGAATGGCCTACGTCATTGGAAATACTACCTACTCTGTCTGTCTCATCAATGACTGTCGCCCCTAGTAGAAAAACAAAATAAACCTTTCTGTATTAAGGGAGGCCGCAGGGCCCGTACCTGGCCGGCCGGGTTTAACCGGGCCGGCGGCTCGTGGCACCCTCATCGGGCCGCGGGGGCCGGAAGAATGCTGGTGGCTGGCAGCATTTTTTGAAGCGATTGGCTCCCGCGGCTGAGTGACAGCGGCGGGAGCCAATCAGCTCGGCTTGACTGGGGGGAGGGATAGCCAGCATCTGGGTCTGTGCTCGGGCGCGCATTCGTGGATGCGGGCCCCGAGACAACGGACGTGAACGTCTTCTGCTTCTGGCTTCGGCGGTTTTGCGGTGCCCGGCGGTCTTCTTCCCTCGGGAGTTGCTGCAGCATTGCGGCGGTGAGCTCGATTTTGGCTGCGACGCTGTTCTGGCAACGGTTGTCGTGAGTGGGGTTTTTTGGCGCGGCGCACGATGCCTGCACGAGGGCCGAAGGGCAGGGGGGTTGCTAAGGGGGCGGCTGGGCGAGTTTCTCGGGGCTCGGGGGGAGTTACCCGTGCGATGTCCGGCGCACGTGGTGAGAGCAGGGGAGCTAGCCGGGGTAATAGTGTGGCCTCTGGGGAGGTACCCCGGGGCAGTGTGGCTCGGCGGGGGAGAGCTGGGGGGCGGAGGGGCGCTAATGCAGTCCCCCCCTCTTGGGGTAGGGTTGGGGCTGATGTTGTGGCTCCTGGGGGGGCCGGGAGTGGAGTGGTGGTGGCTGAGTCACCGGGGGGGGGGGCTTTACCCCTGGCATCTGGCTATGGCTGGGGGGCTGAGGCCGTCGGCTGGGTGGGGGGGTGAAGCGGGGGGGTGCATGGGTGGTGCTACTAGTTCTGGGCAGGGTGGAGGGGGGGGGATAGTGGGCAAGGGGGGTACCCGGCCCCCGGTGGGGGAGCAGCATGGGATTTTTGGAGGGGTGGGGGGCAAGGTACTTCCCGAGCGGATTGGCTTGGGGCTTGGGCACCTGCGTGGGCGGGGGCCCCCTCTCCCCTTCCCCTGTGTTCTCTTATCTTCCTCCACAGGCTGTGATGGCGTGGCCTCCTCCCGGTGGAATGTCGGTGGCCGGTCCGAGGGTGGCGGACGGCGAGGCGTCCATCGTCCCGACGGCGGTGGGCAGCAGGCGTGCGGAGGACCCGCTGACCTCCCGAATCGCTGAGGTCGCTACGGAACAGCCGGCGAATGCAGTGGACGGCGGCGATGGAGTGTTACCCTCAGGTGAGTTGTCAGCCGGGGGTGGGGAGGGGGGGGTTTTGGGCATCGGCGTCGGGGGGAAGGTTCGGAGAAAGCGTAAGCACGCGTGTCGGCGGCGTCATCGGGGCGAGTCGTCGTCGTCTTCTTCGTCCAGTAGGTCGTCTTCGTCTTCTGCGAGTGGGGATTCAAAGGAACGGGTGCGGGGTCCAGCTACTCCGGGGGCCGAAGGGCGCGGGGCGGTGCCGACGCTAGCGTCTTTTTCTGAGCTGTGGGAGGGGGTGCCGCGGGCGCTGCGCAGGAAGATTCGGAAGAGGAAGTATATCGATATCTTCCGCTTGTTGGAGGGGCGGAGGCGGTCGGGTGAGAGCCGTAAAAAGAGGAAGTAGGACGAGAAGGCGGGGAGGGTCAAGCGCGTGTCTCGTACCGTTCTGAATTGGGCTAGGGCATTTTTGAGATTGGCTAGCGTGTGGGGCCATGAGCATCCAGAGCAGTACGGGATGTTGCTTGCATATGCGGATTCGATTTTGGAAGCCGCTCAGACGCATGAAGGTTGGGCTTGGCTCAACTACGACGAGAAATTTAGGGATAAGATGGAAGAGAACAAGGGGCTGTCCTGGGGGAATCAGGACATTAGCTTGTGGTTAACGCAGATGGCTGTACGGGCGGGGGGTGCGGGTGGGGTTGGCGTGCAGAAGGTTGGTGGGGCCGGCGTGGTGGGTAGGGGGTGGCCCTTTCGTGAGGGACCGTCCGGGGCTCCGAAGGCAGGGGGTGAAGGGGCGGGAGATCTCTGCTGGCGATTCAACCGATCATCGTGTCCCTTTCCCGATTGTAAATTTAGGCACGCCTGTTCCATTTGCGGAGCGGGGCATTCGGCCCTTAAGTGCTCCAAGCGGGTCTTCCCTCCCGTTGCAGCTCCCAAGTAGGGGGGACGCGTGGGAGCGGGCTCCCACGCCGATTCGGCTCGACGCTTTACTCCCGTGGCTACAGCGTTATCCGCGGCGTCGGGCTAGGGAGATCCTGGGGAAGGGGTTTCGGGACGGTTTTCATATTCCCGTGGTGGGCGTGGGAGTGAGGGGGAGGTCGGGCAATGCGGCTTCGGTGCATCGATTGCCGCACGTGGTCCGTGCTAAGTTGCGGTCCGAGTGTGCTTTGGGCCGTGTGGCTGGCCCCTTTTCCTGCCGGCCTTTTCCGAATTTGGTGGTGTCCCCGTTGGGGGTGGTGCCAAAAAAGGAACCGGGTAAATATCGGCTGATTCACAACTTGTCCTTTCCAGCGGGATCTTCAGTGAATGATAGGATTCCTCGGCACTGCTGTTCAGTGCGCTATGCATCCTTTGATGCAGCGGTCGCGGTGGTGCGCCGTTGCGGGGTTGGGTGTTTATTGGCGAAAGTGGATATCGAATCGGCCTTTCGGCTGCTGCCGGTGCATCCATCGGCGTTCTCTTTACTGGGGTTTTATTTCGAAGGGGGTTGGTATTTTGATAAATGTATGCCGATGGGTTGTTCGATTTCCTGCGCCTACTTCGAGATGTTTAGCACCTTCTTGCATTGGGCGTTGACCAGGAGGGTGGGTTCCGCGCATGTAGTGCACTACTTGGACGATTTCTTATTCGCTGGGGAGGCGCACTCCGACCAGTGCAGGGCTTTGCTGGATGGGTTTCTAGCTTTAGCCCGGGAGTGGGGGGTGCCGCTGGCGGAAGGGAAAACCGAGGGCCCGGGTACGTGCATCACTTTCTTGGGGATTCAGCTGGACACGGTGGCCATGGTGGCCCGCCTGCCGGAGGCTAAGCTTCGGCGTCTGCGTGTCCTGGTCGCCAATGCGCATGGGGCGCGTAAGCTTACCTTGCGGGAGTTGCAGGCCTTAGTCGGTTCTTTGAATTTTGCTTGCAGGGTTATACCTATGGGCAGGGTATTTTTGCGTCGGTTGGCGGCCGCTACGAGGGGGGTGACGCAGGCTTATCATCGGCTCCGGGTGACGCGGAGTCTTCGGGCTGATCTGGGCGTCTGGGACGTTTTCTTGCAGGAGTTTAATGGCACATCCGTCTTGATGGAGTCTGCTGTTTCTTCCGCTGACTTACAGCTATTTACGGATGCTGCGGGCAGTGGGGGATTGGGCATTTACTTTGGGGGGGCATGGTGTGCGGCGGCTTGGCCGCAGTCCTGGCGGGACGAGGGGCTTACGTCCAACGTCACATTTTTGGAGTTGTTCCCCATTTTGGTGGTTTTGGAGCTTTGGCCAGACCGCCTGCGTAATCGTAGGGTGGTGTGGTTCTGTGACAATGCGGCGGTTGTTAGTGTGGTCAATCAGTATACGCCGCGTTGTCTGCGGGTGGCGTCCTTGATGCGGGCGGTGGTACTGGCCTGCCTGCGATTGAACGTGGTGATAAGGGTGCGGCATATTCCGGGATGTACTAACGGTATTGCCGATGCTCTTTCTCGTTTTAAGTGGGATCAGTTCCGACTATTGGCTCCAGCAGCAGACGGAGACGGCGCGCGGGTCCCAGAGCCCTTATGGCAGCTTGGCCGGTGGAGATGATAGAGCTGTTGCAGCGTTCGGTGGCCCCGGGAACTTGGAAGAAATATCAGCGGGGAAGTGACGACGTGGTCAGCTTTCTGGTGACTCGGGGGTGGCAGGAGGGCTGGGTTCCCGATCATTTCTTGGCAGAATATGTAGTCGCGGCGAAGGCTTGCGGTCGGTCACGCGCGACTGTACGGGCGAACCTGGCGGGGTTTTCTTTTTTTGCGCGGGCAGTGGGCTGGGGGGGCGTGGGGGCGGGGGGTTTGGCTCGGCGGTTATTGCTAGGGTGGGGGCGTTCTCAGCCTCCGCACCGGGATGCTCGCAGGCCTATTACCCACGAGCTCTTGGTTCAGCTATCCGGGGCGCTGCCGGGGGTCACGTCTTCCGGGTATGAAACGCAGCTTTTTCGGGCGGTGTTTAGTCTGGCCTTTTTCGGGGCGTTCCGTGTCAGTGAGTTGGTGGCGGCTTCCTGCCGTGTGGTGTGTGGTTTGCGTTGGCAGCACGTGTCTGTGGGGGACGGGGAACTGCGCGTGTGGCTGGCGCGGTCCAAGACGGATCAGCAGGGGCGCGGTCAGTGCGTGGTGTTACGGGCTACGGGTCACCCCTTTACTTGCCCGGTGTACTTGCTGCTGCGGGAGAGTACTTGGGTATTCGTCCTGCTGGTGAGGGAAATTTGTTTTTACACGCGGATGCCAGCTCGTTGACTCGTTTTCAGTTTATGGCGGTTATGCGTTTGGCTTTGGCACGGGTCGGGATGGACCCGGCTGGGTTCGCTCCTCACTCTTTTCGGATTGGAGCGGCGACCAGTGCCGCTGCGGCGGGTTTGCCTCAGGTGGAGATTCAGAGGATTGGTCGCTGGGCTTCGCAGGCCTTCTGGGGCTATGTGCGTTTGTGAAGGGTCTGTTTGGGTGTTTGGGGGGGGGGTACTAACTGTTCTTTTGTTTTTCAGGTGAGGGCCGCTGTCCTGGGACCTGCTGGGTGGTCGGCCACTCCTTTGTGCATTGGGCGGAGCAGAGAGCGATGGTGCGGCCGATGGGGCCCAATCTCGGCATGGCTCCGGGTGAGCTGGCGATCCTATGGCTGGGCGTTCGAGGAATGCGTTGGGTGCAGTTCCTGCCTTTGCTGCGGCATCGCGGGCGTTCAGAGGAGTGGCCGAAGTGGATGCTGATTCATCTTGGGGGCAATGACCTGAGTTCCTGGACTTGTAAGCAGCTGATTCGGGCTGCCAAGCGTGATTTGCAGGAGGTTTTGCTGATGTTTCCGGGGGTTCAGTTGTTATGGTCGGACATCATTCCACGGCCTGCCTGTTGGGAGCAGCGGCGGTGGTCCCGGGGGTTAGTTAAGATTAATCGCCAGATTGGGAGGTGGGTGGTGGAGCATGGGGGTTTTCAGATTCAGCATCCCTGGGTTGAAGTTTCTTGTGCGGGTCTGTACCGGGATGACAGGGTGCATCTATCCCCTGTCGGTATGGATTTGCTGCTTAATGATTGGCAGGAGGCCGTGGAATGGGGGCTTGCCAAAGGGTACATCGGTCGCAGCTTGGGGGGGGCGGTTCAGGAGTTGGTGAACGCCTGAACCGGTGGCGGGATCCCGGAGGTTTCCGGGGTCCGGAGCCATGGGTATTAGTTGGGCGGGGGTGGGGTACCCCCGACCCGGATAACCCCGGTGAGGCTTTTGCTAGTAGTATGGCGAAGCCGGAGAAAGGGGTGGTAGGATGAGCAGTAGCCTCGCTGCTGTGGCAACAGTGATGACCTCACTTTGCTACCCACATGGCTGGTGAGGCATTACTGTTGGGGTGGAGGCGGAATGGTGTTGTTGGAATTGTTGTTCAAGTTGTTAAGGTCAATAAAGCTGCGACCGGTGTTTGATGCCAATACTGGAGTAGTGTGTTTTATTGGGGCATGGGGGGGGGTAAGGGAGGGTGCGCCGAGTCCGCCGTGCCTCGGTTATAAGGGAGGCCGCAGGGCCCGTACCTGGCCGGCCGGGTTTAACCGGGCCGGCGGCTCGTGGCACCCTCATCGGGCCGCGGGGGCCGGAAGAATGCTGGTGGCTGGCAGCATTTTTTGAAGCGATTGGCTCCCGCGGCTGAGTGACAGCGGCGGGAGCCAATCAGCTCGGCTTGACTGGGGGGAGGGATAGCCAGCATCTGGGTCTGTGCTCGGGGCGCGCATTCGTGGATGCGGGCCCCGAGACAACGGACGTCCCACCCTCCCACCCAAGGGGCAGGGTGTGTGGGTGGTTTGGGTTGTTGCAGCTGGGGGTGGCGAGTGGCGGGATCCCGGAGGTTTCCGGGGTCCGGAGCCATGGGTATTAGTTGGGCGGGGGTGGGGTACCCCCGACCCGGATAACCCCGGTGAGGCTTTTGCTAGTAGTATGGCGAAGCCGGAGAAAGGGGTGGTAGGATGAGCAGTAGCCTCGCTGCTGTGGCAACAGTGATGACCTCACTTTGCTACCCACATGGCTGGTGAGGCATTACTGTTGGGGTGGAGGCGGAATGGTGTTGTTGGAATTGTTGTTCAAGTTGTTAAGGTCAATAAAGCTGCGACCGGTGTTTGATGCCAATACTGGAGTAGTGTGTTTTATTGGGGCATGGGGGGGGGTAAGGAGGGTGCGCCGAGTCCGCCGTGCCTCGGTTATAATGATGATGTCCTAATTCTAATAGTTATCTTTGAAAAAGGGAGAGCCGTGGTGTGCAGTATGCAGACTAACTGTGCTGTATTCTTACCTTGCAATTGTAAGATTATATATATTGCAGTAATATAGAGTTATATGCATTGCAATTATGTAAAATGATGAGCTGGTGAGAGTGCAAAATGCTCTATCTGACCTTCTTAACATTATTTTGTGCATATAAATTTAAGCCAAAATAAATCACAGAAATTAAAATCATGATCCCTTAAAAAGCTACAAAAAGGCCAATCGAACTATAAGAAGACAGAAAGATCTGCTTCTTGATTCAAGCCACTCGGTTCTAAACTATTAAATTCAATATATACCTTTGCTCAAGTTTTAAAAGAGCCTTGTTGGTATCTCCTCCCCTCCAATGAGGTGTAACTTTTTTCAAAACCATATATCTCAACTCATTAATTTTGTGATCTGCTGAAATCCAATGCATAACTAAAGGTTTATCTGTTGCCTTTCTCTGGATACAACTCCTATGTTCGATGATGCGCGTTCGTACTTCTCTTGTGGTTTTACCTATATATACCATATTGCAGGGACATAAAATCAAATATATTACATTATATGTTCTACAATTGGTGTAATCATGTAAGTAAACTTTGTGTTGAGAAGTGGGATGGATGAAGGTGTTTTTAACTGTGATGGTATGAGGACACACAGAACATTTACCACAGCTATAGTGGCCCTTAATTTTAGGCGGAGGGTTATTTTTAATAAGTGCTGATGATACTAAAATATTAGATAAGTTAGGATTCCTTTTGTATGCTATCATTAACTGTTTGGCAGAAAACTGAGGTAAAAAATCCAGCAAATGCCACTCTTCTCTCAGAATCTTCACTATTGATTTGGAGAGATGTGTATATGTAAGAGCACACACAATCTTATCAATATCTTTATGTCGTTCTTGCTTTTTTAAAAGGGATGGACGTTCTGTTTTGCATGCTCTGGTGTAGGCATTTTTAATACAGTTTTGAGAATAACCTCGTTCTTTAAATCTTTTATGCATTTTAACTGCCTGATGTTCAAATTCCGCATCTGTAGTACACAGCCTTTTGATCCTTAAAAATTGACTGATCGGTAAGTTGTTTTTAAGAGACGGATTGTGATGACTATCAAATTTTAATAAAGTATTGCGGTCTGTTGGTTTTTGATATAGTCCAGTAATGAAACCTGTTTCATCTTTCTTAATCGTTATATCTAAGTATGGAATGCTGTCTGTACTGAAAGTGCATTCGAATTGAAGGTTGGGATCCAAATTATTGAGCCATACGAAGAATTGTTGTAATACCTGTTCAGTTCCTTCCCAAATTATGAAAATATCGTCAATGTATCGTTTCCATAATCGAATATTGGATTGATATGGATGATATGTTAAATATTGTTTCTCAAATTGGGCAACATACAGATTTGCGACATCAGGTGCCATGGAGGAGCCCATGGCCACCCCTTTGATTTGCTTATAGTATATGCCCCTGAAGTTGAAATAGTTTTCTGTCATGGCCAGGGTGGCCAATTGAATCAAGAAAAAGGTGGGAATACGAACTGGCTTGGGTCTCAATATGAGGGTGTTAGTGAGTACTTCAATAGCTGCTTTTTGAGGTATGTTAGTATAAAGTGAATTAATGTCTAATGTAACTAATAAAAGGAGCCATGTTCTCCCCCTGGAAAGAGATCCTCAGCTACAAGGAAGATGATTTGAAGTCCATGTTACCGGAGGATCCATTCTTCACAGACGAAGAGGCTTTACCAGACATTGATGAAGAATGGGGAGAACTCATTTGGATGATGAAGAAATATATCAGAGAAGATTTACATGCGGCTTCTCTACTTGAGTATTGCCGGAAAAAGATCATACCAAGGGGACTAAGAATTCAGAAAGCCCCTGGCATGTTCAGGAATGACAATCGTTTTATGTCAGACTGGATAAAAATACTCAACAAGTGTTCATTAGATCTTATGATCTTATTAATTAATACTTCCAAACGCAGGACTGAGGCTCTTAAGCCTAAAATAGATTTACAAATAGAGAAACTCAAAAAACAGGACATTTTGATAGTGAAAAAAAGGAATTTGACAAAAATACGATAGAGTTTAAACAGGTTACTAAAAATAAAAAAATCAAAAAGTATAAAAGAGATGAAGAAGATTATAAGTTAAATATGGTCTACTATTGGACCTACAATAAAGCAGAACAAAAAGACAGACATAGAAGTATTTCCAACAGAAGACCCAATAGATCTCCAAGACAGCAATCCAGAACGTTTTACAATTCCAAAAACTATCGGAAACATCAGTCTAGGTCACCATCTTCGCATGATGAAGATGAAAGAACCCATAAAAGGTCAAGACACCACTCTTCTACACACGTAGATCCCTCAGGTTCTCTTTTTTCCTCAGCTCCCCCACTAGCCTCCAAGCAACAACGTAGTCCAAAGAAGGATTTTCACAAGGAAACACGGTGGAAAGGAGGTGGAAGAAACATGTCGCACAGGTCACCAACCAATTGGCAGGTCAAAACAAGAGATCCTCCATTAGCACAACCCCCGATACAAGGGAGAGGACATGCACGAGACCTTCCGGCCAAAAGACAGCTGGATTGGGACTTGTGAGTAGTGTAGTCAACTTGTCTAGCTATCAACTCTCGGATAATGAAACACAAGTGTTAGAAAAGGGTCTCTCCTTTGTTCCAACCAGACAACATGATAAGTTCACCACATATGTAGAATTATATAAATTCTTTAGAAAGTTAAAAATAATAGATTTCTTTAGCGGATCCACAAAAGACACTTCCGATCCCTCAGTAGTTAGAAATCATTCCACATGGGTTCCTCCAAACCATAATGCTATCATTAGTACATATCAACAAATAGTCCTATCTAAGGTGGACAAATTATATCAAGATAAAAAAGTACATCATTTCTACAATCTCACAGGTCCTCAAAAAAAGGCCCTTAAAGATTTACGGACTAATAATAATATTGTCATAAAACCGGCTGATAAGGGCGGCGCCCTAGTGATACAAGACAGAGAAAACTACATTAAGGAAACAATGCGACAATTGAATAATGAGGCTTTCTATGAGAAACTTTATGACGACCCAACAACCAGCCTACAACAGAAAATTGACACCTTGCTTTATATTGGCAAAGAAGCTGGTTACCTCACATCCCATGAGATTTCCTTTCTTAAGGTGACCCATCCGGTTATTCCCACGATCTATATGGTGCCCAAAATTCATAAATCGCTTGAAAATCCACCAGGACGTCCAATTGTATCCGCCATAGGATCCTTACTTGAACCCCTCTCGAAATTCTTAGATATATTTTTAAGACCATTTGTACCAATCATACCATCATACGTGCAGGATTCCACACATATCATCAATATTTTACAGAAGTTTGAAGGATATCATAATGACCTTTTATTAGTTACATTAGACATTAATTCACTTTATACTAACATACCTCAAAAAGCAGCTATTGAAGTACTCACTAACACCCTCATATTGAGACCCAAGCCAGTTCGTATTCCCACCTTTTTCTTGATTCAATTGGCCACCCTGGCCATGACAGAAAACTATTTCAACTTCAGGGGCATATACTATAAGCAAATCAAAGGGGTGGCCATGGGCTCCTCCATGGCGCCTGATGTCGCAAATCTGTATGTTGCCCAATTTGAGAAGCAATATTTAACATATCATCCATATCAATCCAATATTCGATTATGGAAACGATACATTGACGATATTTTCATAATTTGGGAAGGAACTGAACAGGTATTACAACAATTCTTCGTATGGCTCAATAATTTGGATCCCAACCTTCAATTCGAAGGCACTTTCAGTACAGACAGCATTCCATACTTAGATATAACGATTAAGAAAGATGAAACAGGTTTCATTACTGGACTATATCAAAAACCAACAGACCGCAATACTTTATTAAAATTTGATAGTCATCACAATCCGTCTCTTAAAAACAACTTACCGATCAGTCAATTTTTAAGGATCAAAAGGCTGTGTACTACAGATGCGGAATTTGAACATCAGGCAGTTAAAATGCATAAAAGATTTAAAGAACGAGGTTATTCTCAAAACTGTATTAAAAATGCCTACACCAGAGCATGCAAAACAGAACGTCCATCCCTTTTAAAAAAGCAAGAACGACATAAAGATATTGATAAGATTGTGTGTGCTCTTACATATACACATCTCTCCAAATCAATAGTGAAGATTCTGAGAGAAGAGTGGCATTTGCTGGATTTTTTACCTCAGTTTTCTGCCAAACAGTTAATGATAGCATACAAAAGGAATCCTAACTTATCTAATATTTTAGTATCATCAGCACTTATTAAAAATAACCCTCCGCCTAAAATTAAGGGCCACTATAGCTGTGGTAAATGTTCTGTGTGTCCTCATACCATCACAGTTAAAAACACCTTCATCCATCCCACTTCTCAACACAAAGTTTACTTACATGATTACACCAATTGTAGAACATCTAATGTAATATATTTGATTTTATGTCCCTGCAATATGGTATATATAGGTAAAACCACAAGAGAAGTACGAACGTGCATCATCGAACATAGGAGTTGTATCCAGAGAAAGGCAACAGATAAACCTTTAGTTATGCTTTGGATTTCAGCAGATCACAAAATTAATGAGTTGAGATATATGGTTTTGAAAAAAGTTACACCTCATTGGAGGGGAGGAGATACCAACAAGGCTCTTTTAAAACTTGAGCAAAGGTATATATTTGAATTTAATAGTTTAGAACCGAGTGGCTTGAATCAAGAAGCAGATCTTTCTGTCTTCTTATAGTTCGATTGGCCTTTTTGTAGCTTTTTAAGGGATCATGATTTTAATTTCTGTGATTTATTTTGGCTTAAATTTATATGCACAAAATAATGTTAAGAAGGTCAGATAGAGCATTTTGCACTCTCACCAGCTCATCATTTTACATAATTGCAATGCATATAACTCTATATTACTGCAATATATATAATCTTACAATTGCAAGGTAAGAATACAGCACAGTTAGTCTGCATACTGCACACCACGGCTCTCCCTTTTTCAAAGATAACTATTAGAATTAGGACATCATCATTAATACAGAAAGGTTTATTTTGTTTTTCTACTAGGGGCGACAGTCATTGATGAGACAGACAGAGTAGGTAGTATTTCCAATGACGTAGGCCATTCGTGACAGCTAGGCTCCTCCCCCCCTTCACACAGCTCCTCCTTTTTTGGCGCGAACATTAAAGATTTATAGTCGAGCCTGCACCAAACTGACCTCCAGTTTTTCCAGGCATATTTATGTAAGGGCTCCCAGCTTTACAGGTATGTTTCCGACATTATTTTAACCACATCGTAATAATAAGATGAACATATTGCATCCTTTCAATGCACCCTCTTTCTATAATACATGATGACTTTACCTTTTAGAACAGTGCCTCGTAAGGAGTTGTGCAAGTGACGGCACCACATTCACAAGGTCTTCACTTTGGTCAGTGTACTTTGATTTACACTTTAACAAACAAATCTGTATTCATATTAGAAGACTGGGGTTACAAGCACAATTTTCATGTAGTTGTAGTTGGTTGGCCATATTTTAATTTTGGCATTAGATTTTTACCGACAAGAGAGAAAACATTATTTAACAAACATGAGCAACACACGCTTTCCACGAAGTTATAGTGCTCTCTAACTTTTTTAGCATAACACTGATGACACAAGACGAACACCGCTTTAGTTTGGGTTCAGTAGCTGCACTCATATAACTGAATTTCACAGTCGCGATTTCTGAGAAGACTCAGAATTATTTTTAAACATGAACGAATTATCCTTTGGCTTAAGTATGAACGCCATGGACCTGTCCTTCTATAGAGTACTTTGAAGCAAGGTTAATCTACTGAGCTAATAGATTTGAAGATCTTGCTTACAAGTAGAGACAAGAAGATCATAATTTTACTATAATCACTGCTTTACATTACAATAACTAGGTTGTCTGTTCACTAGTCATACTGAAATATAGCACAATTTTTATCTAGTTGATTTTAATCATAGTCCGGCACAAATATAATGAGCCCAGATTTAATGACATAGACCTGTCCTTACATATAGTATTTTGAAGCAAGGTTAATCTACTGAGCTAATAGATTTAGAGGTCTTGCTTACAAGTAGACAAGAAGACAATAGTTTCACTATAATCATTGCTTTACATTACAATAACTAGGTTGTTTATTCTTTAGCCATATTGAAATACAGCACAATTTTTATCTAGTTGATTTTCATCACAATCGGGCACAAACATAATGAGCCCAGATTTAATTATTTCTTCACATGATAATGGGTATTTTAATAGAAACATTTTTTTGGTATATAATCTTTATTCATTACCTTTTTATATTTTATTTTTAATGCTTTATAAAGATTAGGACATATTCATGGTTTTTATTATTATTTTTTCTTTCTATTTTAGAGGCTAACAGACATTATACAATCAATATATAGAACTAAAACAAATTGGGTACAATAAAGCAGGTCAGTTGTTTAGCAAGGCTGTACATCCTTTTAAATGCTCTACAACACATTTAGCGACACAATGCCTGAAGTAGGTACATAGTATAGTCTGATGATCAATATAGCCACTTGATTATATCAAGGTGAAAATTATATCAAGGTGGAAAATTCTAACACTTGATTTTATATCAAATAAATGTAAAATTTATAATGAATCTTTAGTATGAAGTTTTTCAATGCGACGTTCGGGTTTAAATTTAAGATTTGGTTTTTACTAAAGGATTAACCTTCTACATTTTTTATCTGTTAAGTATAGTCATCATTTATTTACTTATTTATTTCATTTTAACCTGTTCGTCCACCATGGTTTCACTCAGTCCTGCGTTTGTAGTTTTATACATGTAATAATCACTTTTATCTATTATTTTTACAACAATTCTTATATTAACGTATAGACAGTTAGTTATTTAATTGTTATAAATGTATATTATTTTAAGCTATCAACATTACATTTGTGTCTGGCATTTTATTTAACAATTGATTTATATGTATTTTATCAGAGTATATTATTGTTTGTTTTTAAGTTTACATCCCCCCTGATGAAGGCGGCAACGCCAAAACGCGTTGGGGTTTCTTCAAATAAAGGATTCTGAACATCCAACCTCGAATCTTGCTCTTTGTGTATCCTGCATTGTGTGCAAGACTCGCTGCTCCTTGCTGTGTTTTTCAGCTGGTACGTCTGGACACGGCAAGCAAGCATAGAGCCCTGGAAGCACTTTCTACCGAGGGCATCCAGATGCACTCCTTGGTGCCTCCCGGCTGGGAGGCCCGGAACCTGGATGCCCTCGGTAGAAAGTGCTTCCAGGTTCCGGGCCTCCCGGCCTGGAGGCACCAAGGAGTGCATCTTCTGACTCTTCAGACGATGTATGGCCGATTCCACAACCATGGAATGGTGCGGTAGCTGTGCCTTCTGGAACCAGGGGTTCTTGCGGACTCGATAGATGGAATCGACCTGCTTGCTCAGAACCGGCGTCGAGGCCGGCGCCTCTCACATGTGGAAGAGCAACCGTTCCAGCATCAGAGGAACCGGTACAGTAAAGGCCTCCTTGGGAGGAGAGTCATACTGCAGGGCCTTGAGCTCCTCGGCTCGAGGCTTCTCCTCGGGGTCCACGGGGAAGGCCAAGGCCTTGGCCATGTCCCGCACGAAGTCCGAGAACCGGGTGTCCTCTGGGGGGGGACCGTCTCCGAGGCTCAGACTCCGGTGAGTCCGAAGGGACACACCGGGTCCGAAAAGTGTCCGGGGACTCCTTGTCCTCCGTTTCCCAGCCCGACCCCTCGGAGGAGGAATCGAGCAGCTCCAGTCAGGCAGGCACCGATGCCATCTGCCTCGACGCCGAGGGTACCGGCGTCGACAACCTCGGTCCCGAATGGGAGGCCGAGGGAGACCTTGGCCGAGGATCGACTCAAGAGCGCATGGACTCGAGGATCGGCTCGGCTTCCGGGGTTGACTTGGACGTCGATGTCCCCGTGGTCGGGGCAGATGCACCGGTGAGACCGGCGATCAGTGCCCGCTGCTGTTCCATGAAGGCAGCCAAGCTGCTCTCCAAGGCCGTCAACCTGAGTCCAAGCTCAGGAGACTCAGCAGCCTCCGACTTGGGCCCCGATGGTGTCGGGCCCGACGATGGCTCCCCTGGAGGAGAGTCCACGAGGACTACAGCACTCACATGACTCGGGGACTCCGTCTCCACACGAGGTTGTTTAGCAGGCTTCTCCGACTCCGAAGACCTGGGACGGCGTTCTGGGCTATGCAACCTGGCCCTCGAGGAGCCAAGTGCGTCCACCGACGCCACCCTCGCGGGTTTCTTCTTCCTGCTGTGCTCCCGCGAGGGAGACCCCCTCTCAGAGGAACCCCGGCGATGCTCGGGATCGGAGTCCCGAGACGTCGAGGCCTCTGATGAAGTCCGGGCCCGGCCGGACGCGGAGTCAGAGAAGATTCTTTCCTTCTGATGCTGACGGCTCCTCAACGTCTTCGAGGACATTTTCCCACACGGGCCACAGATCATCGGGTCATGATCGGGCCTGAGGCAGCGGAGGCAGCAGTCATGTGTGTCGTTGAGAGACATCAGTTTCTTACACCGATCACACTTTTTAAACCTGCTGGCAGCCATCGGTGGAAAAAGGGCCCCTGCAAGGTCAAAAGACAGGGATGGCAGTGAAAAATAGAAAAATGGTGCGAACGCAAGTCACAAAGGACAAAAGTCGAAAAATGAAGTCCGGGCTCGATACCGGTGTACCGGGCCCAGGCGGGAAAGGGAAACCAGCGTCGAACCAAAGAAAAACATGAATCCATGCAGAAAATCAACTTTTTTCTCGGGTGAAAACGAAACACGTCCGTCGGGCTCCGCGGAAAAAAGACGACTGAGCAAGAGGGCACCCTTGGGCGGGAAGGGGACCGCGCATGCGCGCTGCATTCCCAAAGGCTTTCTTGGAAAGCTGGGGAAATGCTCCGCATGGGGGCTCCGTCGGCGCCGACGTCACCCATATGTGAGGACTGACTTCCTGCTTGGTCCTGGAGAATAGGAGGTTTCTGCAGTGGAGGTTTTACATGAAAACTCTTCATGAACTGAGCAATAATATAAGACTGAAATGCATGAAGGTTATCTACCGGAATATAGTAAGCACAGCACTAAAACATATTCTAATACTGAAGTTCTGAAGACCTAAATGGTACAGATACTGTAATATAGTAATAGGTGGATAGGTGGCAGGTTTGTAGCCAGTAGTGAAACAACAGATTGAAAATCTCTTCCTCTTGAAGGCATATGTGTGTTTAGTATATGGCTTTCTAGTTTGCAAAACTATTTGTATTTATCATATTTTCAGTCAGATAATTTAATATCCTATGCAATTTAAGTTGGTGGTATTTTTCAGTGGCAGGAATCCAGTAACGTTCTTTTGAGATTAAATAACAGAGCTGCATTTTAGAAGCCCTATTCGTCCTTTGGACATCTCAAAAATGGGCACACATACTTTCAAATCACAGACACATCCTCAGAGCCATTTTAGAAGCTGGTTCTATAGATGGCCCCAGTGCGAGGACATCCAAGTGGTAAAGGAGTGTGATGGGGCATGACTGGGGCATTCCGGGCAAGTTGGACATGTGCACATGATTTCAGAAATGGTGAGCATATCCGTGTCTGTTCCTGCTTCAAGGCAAGAATAGGCATCAGGAAAGTTCTCGTTCTGCTATCCAGATACCTGGAAGACATAGAGATGATGGTACTCTGATATCCCCGATATGCTCTATGATGATAATGAAAACTGCAGGGAAACAAAGACACTTCTTTTCAGTTCATTACACCGATGCACATCCCCGCATGCAAAATAGCTTGCATGGACATGCATTCAGTATAGGACAGATATCCCTGCCCCAAGTGGTAGTAGCAGGACTGTCTATGTGGCTACCAGTGCAGCCATCCATTTCGGGGACGTCCAAGTTGCTAAAATCAGTCTACAACTTAAATTTCCCAGTGTTTTTTGGACATTTTGCCCTACAAATTCAAGATTGCACCTGGACATCCTTTATAAAATACCACTTCACAGGCATATTAGTGGCCCAATGCTCCTAGGCAACAAAAATAATGTCAGCTTTGAGTATGAGCATAATAAAGGATTTTTTTGAAATTGTGATACCCTGTTCCTTGTTTAGTTTGTATATTACGATGTAATGCAAAAATCTACAAATGTCACTCAGGACCAAAACTCACACAACAAAGACTCTACCAAGGAAATGGCAGCACGGTAAATATTGCGATGGACTCTAGAACATCAATACACCTTTTGGGGGAAACTGAACAAACCAGATTAGTATAGATCCCTACATAGAAATTTTATGCTAAAAGAATAGCCTCTGTCACACACCCTAAAGCGTAGTTACTCGCCTGTAACAGGTGTTCTCCAGGGACAGCAGGAATCAGTCCTCACATATGGGTGACGTCGGTGCCGACGGAGCCCTCGTGCGTAGCAATTCCCCTGCTTTTCAAAGAAAGCCTTTGGGATTACATCGGGCATGTGCGATCCCCTTCCCGCCCAAGGGTGCCATCTTGCTCAGTCTAATGACATAGCTAAAAAGACAGCAAAATGAATAAAAATCAATAATAGGACTGCAACTCCAGGGGAGGAGGGAGGGTCGTGAGGACTGATTCCTGCTGTCCCTGGAGAACACCTGTTACAGGTGAGTAACTATGCTTTCTCCAGGAACAAGCAGAAAGTCAGTCCTCACATGTGGGACTCCCTAGCTATAGGCTACCGAGAACCCATAGCTGAAAAATGGCTCCCTCTAGAAGAGCCGCAGCAGCTGTGATAGGAATTCAGCGGAGACGCAACACCCCCAGTAGCCTGACACCAGAGGGCTGGAGGGTAGGAGTTGCCTAAACCTCAAATAAGTTGCGGAGTACCGCCTGGCCGAAAGCACTGTCTCATCGGGACTCCCCATCCAAGCAGTAATGGGCTGCAAAAATCTGGCTTGAAGACCAGGTGGCGGCCCGGCAGATGTCTGCCAACGGAACAGAGCGGAGATGAGCCACTGACGCAGCCTTCACCCTGACACGGTGGGCCGTGACTCGACCCTGCAAGGAGAGGCCAGCTGCCCTATACACCCAGGCGATACAGTCCGCTACCCAGATGGACAAGGTACGCTTACAGACAGGCAACCCCAGCTTATTAGGGTCAAAAGAGACGAAGAGCTGCACAGCCCTTCGGTGTCCATGCGTACGGTCAAGGCAAAAGGACAACGCCCTCCTACTAAATAGTCTGGGAGCAGACCCCAAGCTGGTGAACTGGATTAGAAACAGTCTGAGAACAGACAGTAGAGGGTGGCGATAAATGGAATTCAGAGGAAAGATGATAAGGGGCAAGGATTTGTCTGGTGAGTGGGTCTGTTCGAAAGTTTTGTGAGTAATATTGCAGAGGGCTTGGAAGGAAAAGTTTTCTTTTTGTAGATGACACAAAAATTGCAAGAGCAGATATTTCTGAGGGAAGAGACAGCATGAGAAGTTGATACAAACATACAGTAGTGGTCAAATGACTGGCAGTTTAGAGTTGCAAAAAAGTGCAGAACTAAACATTTGGGGTGCAGAAATCCAAGGCAACAGTCCCTGATGGAACATGAGATACTGATGTACACCAATCAGGAGAGAGACCATATTTGATGATCTCAAGGTAGTGAAACAGTGTAGTAAGACGGTGGGTAAAGTCAAAAAAATATTAGAATGGATAAGGAAAGACATAACCAGTAGAAGGGAGGTAATAATGTTTCTATACATATCCAGTGTCAAACCTCACCAAGAATATTGTATGAAAATCTGGAGGCTGTACCTCTGAATGCAAATAGCCAGGGTGGGAAGAATCGAGAAAGAAGCTACCAAAATTGTGCTCAGCCTATATCAAAAACCATATCAGATGAGACTTAAGGACCTAAATATGTATTCTTGAAAGGAGAGGAGAAGAGATATGATAGAAAGCCAAATACCTCAAATATATAAATGCACAGGAAACTGATCTTTTTCAGAGGAAAGAATCTATAAAAAGAGATCATAAGAGACTCCATGGGGGAAGACTCAAGAATAACATTAGAAAATATTTCTTCCTGGAAAGGGTGGTGAATGCATAGAACGTCCTCTCAGTGGAGGCACCAAAGGCAAAAAGAGTAACAGAATTCAGGAAGGCATAGGATAAACAAAGGACTCAGTTGCAAAGATGTGAGGGAAAAGCTGGAGATCAACTGAGACCTAAGACACTGCAACAGAATGGAAACTAGACACATTAGATGGTCCGTATCTACCATCTTATTCTATGTTTTTATGTAAATTAGAGGTAATACTTTTAATAGGAAAACCGACAATGATACATAAAACGAGTGTCAGAAGATACCCATCTGTGCTATCTACAGTATAACTACTATTCTCTGGTGATGATACTATCACATAAGTTGAAAGATAGATTCTATTATTAGAAATTATTTTAAACCATCTGTGTATGTTATTCTATATGGAACAATTTTAATAGTTGCTCTAAATTTCCCTGCCTCCAAATACCTTACAATTTAAAAGGCCAGTGTAGTAAAGTGTGTTAATAACATGCATTAATTAGCTTGCATTAACAGCCCATGTTAATGACAAGAAAATGAATTGCATTAATTTAGTAGCATTAAATTGTGCTACATGGACCTTATTCCCAAAATCTAGCTATGCCTCCTAGAGGTGTAGTCAATATTTTGAGTTAACTCTTGTATATTTTAATGTGCATTATTTTTCTATAAGCTCTTTTCATCTGATCACTACATTAACATTTTGTTTGTGTTAAAATTCTCATAAATTAATTTATAAGGATTAAACGTGCCATTAGTGCTTATAAACTAGAATGTGCATGCTAATGCATGATAACATTTGCTAAAGCATTAGCACACTATTACATTGGCCCCTAACACTGATCAAAGGAGGTTAAGTGACTTGCTCAGAGATCACACAGTAAGCTGTGGCTAAGGAAATTGAATCAAACTCTTTGCATGGCTGTACTATACTGTTAGCTTTGCAAACATCAAGGGAGTTATTTTAGAAGCCCAATTTGTGTTGTGGACAATTGAAAATGGGTACCATTTTAGAAACAGGGTATATGGATGTCCCTAGTGAGAGGATGCTCAAGTAGAATGGGGGCATGCCAGAGAAATAGACTAGGTAGAGCAATGACGATGAACGTCGTGGTGAGATTCCAGAATGGCACAAGTACATCTGGCCCTGGTTGTTGAGGCATCCATGCCTATACCTGCTCCTGACCATGAATAAGGAGCCAAAAAGTGCTAATTTCATTGCGGCAACCCTACCAAGATGAATAGCACAATTATCATCATCACTATCAGTATTTCCTGAGCAAAGAAACTTGCATGTAAACACAAACCCCAAACAGAAAAACCTTTCCTTTCTGTATATCGAATAATGTTCCTATGTACTCAATTTTCTACGAAGGAATCAACTTGCTTTTCTTGAAGTTCACTACTCATCCAAGCAACTACAACACTGTGTCACCTGAAAGGTGACTCACCTGCTTTCTGCCTGGGACTTAGCTCTTATGAGCCAGTTGTCTCAATGCAAATAGACCAGAATGGCTTCTTTGAGGAGAACTGTGGCTGCCGCTACATCAACTTCGAAAAGGTCAATAGGGCTGTGGGTCGAGCCTGAAACTGATAGTGGTTCCCTAAATTGCAAACCACAGGAACCTTTGGTGAGGATTCTAGATCAGTATGCAAAGATATGTCTCCTTAAGATCCAAGGAAGTAAGAACTCCTCCTCCCCTTTGTGCACTACTGCAGTCACCAAGTGCAATGTCTTCACCTGGAAATGTGGGACTCACAGAGCCTGATTCACACCTTTCATATCAAGAATAGGCTGAAAGCCATTTTCCTTTTTCAGGACAATTAAGTGAATGGAGTATCTACCTGTTTCCCATTCCGCTTTGGGGATGGGAGCAACCACTCCTAAACTTAATCTCTCTAGAGTGACCATCACCATCACCATCTTGGCAGGCGTGTGGCAGGGAGAAACTATAACTGCATCTGTGAGAGAGTGAGAAACTCCTTTTTTCTCAAAGTGAAAGGACATTGTCTGAGTGCATTGAGAGCTCTTGCCCAGTTGGTATCATCAGGGGGCAGCTCTATCATTTGGCAAGATAAGATGGCCACCTCAGGTGGAAAATTATGGGGAGCAGCAAAATGATCCTAAAATAGTGCTTCAGTAGCCACCTCACTTTGCTTCCAGGCGATAAGAAATTGCTTTTTCTCCTCCTCCTAATTACCTAGTCAGGATCATGGTGCCTAAGCTATTATGAGGGGAAGTATGTGGAGTGTCATCTCAGGGCTCTCAAACAAGTGATACTGCAACAGTAAAAAGCAATGTGGCATCTTCAAGCCATATATGTGCTCAAAGACTGTCAGTCCCATCCCCTCTGAAACAGTAAGTCTGCATTGGAGGGGGTAGGACTGAGTAATCTTAAGTGTGTACAAGGGCTCAAAGATTCTGTGCTAATTTTCACTTTCACAGGTGGCTTGCATCAGTGGCATGATGGGGAAGAAATGCGAGAAAAAGATGCTCTATCGCGAGGGGAGGGGGGGAACAAAGAGGAATGGAAGAAAGAGATGCAGCACCCGATGGGTGAAGGGAAGAAGGAGAGATGCAGCACCTGGATAAGGGGGTGGGAATATGATGTACCCAAAGAGGAGGAAAGAAAGCATGAAAGATGATGCATATAGGGAGGGGGAGGGGGAGGGAAGCAGGAAAGATTCTGCACCTGAGGAGGAGAAGAGGGAAGCATCAGAGATGCGTGCCACACATGGGAGGAAGAATGGAAGCAGGAGAGGTGCTGCACCTGGGGAGGAGGAGAGGTGCAGTACAAGAGGAGGGGAGTAGAAGAGGTGCTGCACCCAGGAAGGGGAAGAGGGAACCAGGAAAGTGCTCCACCAGGGTGGGAGGGGGAGGAAGAAAGAGAGATACTGCATTCAGGGAAGGAGAGAAGGAAAGGGAAGGGAAATGAGGGGAGATGCTGTACCTGGGACTGGTAAGTGAAGTAAGGGTAAAATGCTGGACCTGTGGGAGAGGGAAAGAGAAGCAAGGGGAAGATATTGGACCTGGGAGTGAGTTGGGGAGGGGGATGCTGAATCTGAGGGGTGTTTGGGAGGGAAGCAAAGAGGAAATCCTGAACTTGAGGGGGGTGTAAAGAGAAGCAAGAGGGAGATGCTGGACACCAATCCTCCACCAGCATTTCTACCAATGGGACTGATGCAGCAAATATCACAGTTTCATTCACAAAGGATAGACAAGCTCTTCAGGAATCCCATCAGACGTGTCCCTTCCTGACTGAAACCACAATATTTTTGCATCACTCTTAGTGCACCTTTATTTATTTAGACAGATTTGTATTCCACCTTATCCTTCGATCAAGGTGGTCACGTCACAAACACAAATGGGGTTACATTTAACATGAGGGTGTTTGTAAACATTTAGACAGAACAATTACTTAACACCATTTAGACAGTACAATTGAAGGGTAACATTTAACAAGAGGGTGTTTAATAACCTATATAATAATCTTGTGTGTGTAGGTAGAATGACTGTGTGCCTAGTTGGCGGAGGTGGTTGTGTTTCTGTTTCAGTATGGGATGTTGTCTAAATGTCCTTATGATTCTATAAATAAGAATGTTTTGAGGTCTTTGTGGAAGTCTGTGATGTCATCCAGTGCCCTCAGGCTCGTTGGGAGGGAGTTCCATAGTGTGGATGCCAGTAGTGATGGAGCTCTTTTTGAGATTGTTTGCTTAGTTTTATGATAGCCCACCAGTGTGCCGATCATGTTGTCGTTATTGGTTCTTCTTGGTCTATTGTTGATATCTCTTGTTATAACGTCTTGGAGTACGTCTGCTGAGAGATGGTGAATTATTTTGAAGATGATCATGAGTGTTTTGTATTTAGCTCTTGCCAGCATTGGGAGCCAGTGTAGTTGTTGTAAGACAGGGGTGATGTGCTCTGTTCTTGGAGTGTCTGTAATGATGCGTGCTGTGGTGTTTTGCACCATCTGTAGTGGGTGTAGTGTCTGTTGAGGGAGGCCTTGGTATAGTGAGTTTCCATAGTCAAGCAGTGGTGTGATGAGTGCTTGGCACACTGTGCGGAAGTGGTCCTGACGGAGTATTGGTTTGATTTGTCTGATGGTCCTCAAACATTGATAGGCCTTGTTTGCAGTTTTGGTGATGTGGGATTTCAGGTTCAGCGCTCTGTGCAATGTGATGCCTAAGTACTTAACTTCTTCTTTGACTAGTATATGTTTGTCTAAGATGCTGATAGTTTGTGGAGGTATGAAGGTGGGGTTTCTGGTGACGAACATTGCCTCGGTTTTATCATTAAGTCGTTGGCTAAGAGCCAGTCATTCATGTCTTCGAGGCATTTGGTTATTGTTGTGGTATTTAGTGCTAGTAGGTTGATTGGAGCGTATATCATGATGTCTTCAGCATAAATGTGATAGTGTAGTTTATGGTGCTTGATGATGTTGCATATGGGCTGGATGTAGATGTTAAAGAGCACTGAAGATAGGGCTGAGCCTTGCATGACTGGGAATTGCAGCGATTTCTTTTGGTCACATTTGACTTGTGTTTGCCCTTCCAAGTATGATGTGAACCAATTCAGGGTGTTCATACATAGTCCTATCTGTTGTAAACGATGCAGTAGCTTAGTGTGGGACACAGTGTCGAAGGCTGCCGAAATATCCATAAACACTAGCAGGAAGCCGTTTTTTATGTTGTCAATGCCTCTTAGAAGATTGTCAAAGAGGGAGGTGAGTAGAGTTTCCACGCCGTGTTGGGGCTTGAATCCGTGATGAATGGATGTCTAGTGGGGCATTTATGTCAATATGGACATAAATGCCCCACTAGACCTTGTCCTAACCACTAGACCACTCCCCCACTAGGAGGGAGGAGTGGTCTAGTGGTTAGGACAAGGTACTTCAGGCCAGAGGGCCGGGGGTTCAAGTCCCACCTGGGGACAGCAATCTCAGGCCGGAGGGACTGGGATTTCTAGTCCTATAGGCACTCCTTGTGGTCTTGGGCAAGCCACTTAACCCTCCATTGCCCATGTTCCCTGTACGTATTAACATATGTGTGTCATATCCCCTCGTGTTAAATGTATCCCCCAATTGACCGCTTTGACCCAGTGAAAAGCGGAATATAAATACAGCTAAATAAAATAAATAAAATGGTCTTGAAGTTGTCTTTGCACTGCCTTTTCTATGATTTTAGCAAGGAATGGCAGGCTGGAGATGGGACGGTATGATTTTGGTTCGGATGGGCTCAGATTGCTATTTTTGAATATTGGTCGTATCATTGCGTGCTTTAGAGGTTGCGGCATGTATCCTTGTTGGAGTGATTCTTTGCCGATTTTTTGAATGTGATGAGAGAGTTGGCTTTTTGTAGCTTTGAGCCATGCCACTGGGCATGGGTCTGATGGTGAAGTTGTTGTGTTTAGTCCAGATATAATGTCTTCTACTTGCTGCTTTGTTGGTATGTTGAAGCTCTCTCATGCTTTATTTATCTTGTAATCGTTTGTTTGTGATATATTAGAGCATGTTTGGTTGGTGGTTTTAGACATCATGTAATCTGCATATTTTTGTGGGTCAAGGTGGTGTGTGTCGTCCTTTGTGAGCTTTTGTACGATGCTAAAGAGTTCTCTTGGTCTATTAGTAGATTTCATGATTAGGTTGGTATGGTGCTGCTGTTTACGCTCATTTATTAGATTATTATATTCCAGTTGCTTGGCTCTGTATTGGGTTAGGAGGTTGTGTGATTTGTTCCGTCTCCATTTTCTTTCCAGTCTTCTGAGTGTGCGCTTTGCATTTCTGATATCATTTGAGTACCATGGGGCATTGGATCTTTTGCGTGTTTGTGGTTCTGCGCTCGCTGGGGCAGATGCTGCGTTAGATATTATAGTGTTCCATCTTTCTATGTTTAGGTCAAGGGTGTCGTATTCTTGTTGAAGTTGTGGAATGATTTTGTTTATGAATGAGTCTTTGTTGAATGTTTTAAACCGTCTGGTTGCTCTTTCATCTTCTTTGTGTTGGGTGGGGTTATTCAGGGTCATGGTGAATTCAATCACATGGTGGTCTGACCAAGGGACTGGTGTGATTGTTGGTTTTGTGGTCTTGTTCTGCTCCACTAATTGTACTGGCATAAAGACCATGTCCGGTATTGTACCATGCTAGTGCGTTGGGGCGGTGATTGGCAATATTTTAATGACTCCATGGCTTTTAAGAATGTTGCAGTCTCTCTGGTGGGTGCGGATGTTAGGTTGTAGTCTCCTAGTGCCACGAGGGGTTTGTGTCTTCTGCTATGTGCGCATATTGTTTCGATTAGTGTGTAGAGGTGTTCGGTTGTGGTTCCAGGTGGTCTGTATGTGAGGGCTATACTTAGGTACTTGTTGGCTATAGTGAGTGTGTTGGATTCAGTTGTGTTAGTGGTGGTGATTGTTTTGAATCTGTATTCTTTTCTGGTAAGTATTAGTACTCCTCCTCCTCTCTTTTGTTCTCTGATGCAGTTAAACGCCGAGTATCCTGTTGGAGTTACTTGGTTTAATATGACTTGGTCTGAGTCGTCTAGCCAGGTCTTGATGATACATATTATATCCAGCTTCTTGTCATGGATGAGGTCAAGGATAGTATTTGGTTTGTTCCTGATGGATCTGGCGTTTAGTAAGGTACATCAGATTTTTGTGGTTATGATTGGGTTGGTGTGTTTATTATTTGAATGATGAGCGGGTGTTATAATTGTGGCATTGTGTGGTTTGTGAGCTGTATGTTTAGGCTGCTGGCGTTCTTTGGATAGGTGTGATGATGTGCATCTGGGTTGGGTGGTATGTAGGTTGATCAAAGGGATTTGCTCGTTGAGTCTGATGCCCTGTGTGCAGGGAGCGAACATGTGGAGGAGTGTGAGGTAGGCCATGAGGTAGTGGGTAGTTGAAGGCATTTTGTTATTTGTTATTTGTATTTTGTATTTTACTGACCTGGGACTAAGTTTGTGGTTTACTGACCTGGGCTCAATTTGAGTTGTGGCCTATAGGTGGTGGGTGTTTGGCTCTTTTCTTGTTTCTGTGTACTTGTTTGTTCTTTTTGTGCAGTTTCTTCTTTCCTGCAGTTCTGTTTTGGTAGTGGTGTCTTTAATCCTTATGTTGTATTTGTTGTGGTTTGTTAGCAAATGATCAATGGAGTAGTACTGGAGTTAATATGTTATGCAGTGTGAGTTATTTTACAATGCGAACAATGGGTAGTCAGTTCTATGCAGGCAAGGGGAAGTAAACAATAAATGGAAGGCAAGTTCTATGCAAACAATGGGAAGCAAGTTCTATGCAAACATTGGGAAGTAAGTTATATACATTGGGAAGCAGGTTCTATGCAAACACTGGGAAACAATTTCTATACAGGCAATGGGAAGCAAGTTTTATGCAAACATTGGTAAGCAAGTTCTATGCAAATATTGGAAAGCAAGTTCTATACAGGCAATGGGAAGTTCTATGCAAACGTTGGGAAGCAAGTTCTTTACAGGCAATGGGAAGCATATTCTATGCCAACAATGGGTAGCAATTTCTATGCAGGTTATGGGAAGCAAGTTCTATGCAACTGATGGGTAGAAAGTTCTGAGCAAGCAATGGAAGCAAGTTCTATGCAAGCAATAGGACTTAGGATCTATGTCAGTAGTTGATAGCAAGTCCACCAGGAATGGGGAAACAAGCGCAAAATAGATTTAATTGTAGTAAAGGGTGGTGATCGAGAGTTGGTCGGGTTCAGGATGCGAGTTGTGGAGTTGCTTTCATGTTTGCTCGCTGGAGCTATATACAGGGGAAAGACAGAGAGGGGGTGATGCTGGGCATGGGGGGAGAGAAAGGGGGGCCATACTAGACAAGGAAGGGAGAAGAAAGAGGGAGAGAGTAAAAAGCTGGGGAAAAAGATGGAAAGCTGCAGGTAGATGCAGTAAAAAGAGAGAATTTGAAGGCTGAATGGTGAGAAAGAGGGGTGAAATCCAAGTGGACAGAAAGGCAGAAAAATAAAGAGAAGAAAGCTGAAACTGAAAGATCTATGTCAGAGACAGATGTAGAGGAGGAAGTGAAAAAATAGGAGAGAACAAAAATGGCAATTGACAGGCGACCAGTTGTGTCCATTTTTTCAGTACCTGAAGATCTATCTGTGTTGTGTGTGTATGTGTGTGTGACTGAGGCCAGGTATTCTGATAGCAGAGTTTCTATGCAAGGCTGAAGTTAAAGAGTACAACTGGGGAAACTGCCCTTCACAAAACCTAAGAGGACACAGTCTGCCAATTGTTTTTGGTGCCTCCTCTCAAATTTCTCCTCTTGATCCCCTACATCTCTAATACCACCCTGTTTCTGTTCAAGGATCTGTGGTAGTCAGGCTTGTTCAGGACTTACTACTACTACTGAGCATTTGTATAACGCTACAAGACATACATAGAGCTGCACAGACATGTAAGAGACAGTCCCTGCTCATCAGAGCTTACAATCTAGTCAAGACAGACATGGGATACAGCTAGGGGGAATGGTAAGGAAAACACAAAGGAGATCAGATGAGTCAAGATCCGAAAGCGGCAACGAAGAGGTGATTTTTCAGCCTGGATTTGAAAAGGGCCAGATAAGGCACTTGATGTACAGACTCAGGTAGTTTGTTCCAGGCATAAGGAGCAGCAAGATGAAAGGAGCAAAGTCTGGAGTTAGCAATAGAAGAGAAGGGGACAGATAGAAGCAGCTTGCCAGAAGAGCAGAGTTTCCAGGGAGGAGTATAGGGAGAGGCGAGAGGAAAAGTAGTGAGGAGCTGCAAAGTGAATGCACTTTCAGGTCAGCAGGAGAAGTTTCAACTGGATGCGGAAACGTATAGGGAGTCAATGAAGTGACTTGAGAAGAGGGATAATATGGGCATGACGAGGCTGGCAGAGGATTAGCCACACAGCAGAGTGTTGAAAAGATTGAAGGGGAGAGAGATAATTCAACAGGAGACCAGCAAGGAGCAGGTTAAAATAGTCAAGATGGGAGGTGATTAAGGAGTGGATAAGTGTCCTAGTAGTGGATTCAAAAAGGAATGGACGGATTTTGTTGATGTTATAGAGAAAGAAAAAGCTGGTCTTAGCTATCAGATGGATGTGTGTGGAGAAGGAGAGAGGCGTCAAAGAACTTAGATAGCTAGAGAGTCTCATTCTGTGCTTTCCTAAGTGCAAAGCAGATTACCTGACTTTTGGTAGTTAGTCTTAGGGGCTTGTTTACAAAGCCGTGGTAGCTGTTTCTGGGGCCGCAATAACAATCGGAAACCGCTACCGTGGCTTTGTAAACAAGCCCTTTAGTGATTTATTAGGGTTTACATAAGAATTGCTGCTAGACTGGGCCAGCCCGTCCACTAAGCGACCACCTAGGACGGCCAATCCGGGTGAGCGGCTTTGTGCCCCGCTTTGTTGCCTGCGGCAGGCCATGTGCTTTGGCACACATGACCTGCCATTTCTGATCCTCTTTTGATGCAAGTTACTGTTGGAGGGGGGTCAGAAGCAGCAGGCCCTGTGTGCTGAAGCATATGGCCTGTGGCGACCAACAAGGCGATGGCACAAAACCACCGCTTTTAAAATACTGCTGCTGTCGCTGCCCCTGCCTCCCGCCTCAAGATGGAACCAATGGCAGCGGGGGACGGCTTGGCGAAGGGGTGGCGTGGCACAGCCATGGTTTCTGTCTGGGGCAGAAGAAACTATTGGGCTAGCCCTGCTGCTAGCTGCTGCTATGTAACATAACTACTTCATTCAGTTGTCTTTCTTAGTAATAGTTTGTATGATTGCTACTTTTCTGTCATAATAAATCATAATATAATATACAGAACTCATCTTGCTTTGGTGATCTACTACTACTACTACTGAACATTTGTATAGTCCTACAAGACGTACGCAGCAGTGCACAGACATGTAAGAGATAGTCCCTGCTCATCAGAGCATACAATCTAGTCAAGACAGACAACACAGTAGCTATAGACTTCAAGATACATCTAGGTGGAATGGTAAGGAAACACAAAGGAGACCAGGTGAGTCAAGATCCAAAAGTGGCAGCAAAGAAGTGAGCTTTCAGCCTGGATTTTGAAAGGGCCAGAGAAGGCGCCTGACGTACAGACTTAAGTAGTTTGTTCCAGGTATAAGAAGCAGCAAGATGAAAGGAGTGAAGTCTGGGGTTAGCAATAGAAGAGAAGGGCAACAAGCAACAAGAACCAAATGGTTTTAGTGCAGACACCCCTAAGCATGAGCCATGAGCTATACATATATCAGCTTGTAGTACATGGTGGTCTCATCCTTATGACCGGCTCAGTGACTCCTACAATAGATAAACTGCCTGAAGCATGATTCGGAGTGAGCAGGCCAGATGCCAGATTCTTGTTGTTTCCCAACATTGATCTGTTTGTTGATATAAACCACTGCCATATGGTTGTCTGTTCTGACCATGACTACTTTTCCTCGAAGCTATGGTTGGAAGTCTCTTATGGCATAAAGATGGCTCTTAGCTCCAGAAGATTCATATGTTGGGATGTGCAGACTTGGTCCACAATCCCTGTGAAGGCAGCATGGCAAAATGTGCTCCCCATTCTTTTGCAGTTGCATCTTTGGTGAGAAGAATATTGGTTGGTGGAGTAGTGAAAGACTGACCTACCAAGCGGAGATTGTCATACTATTGTTGAAGTTGGGTTTTGCTGGAGTGGCTAGGAACATTGCTCCCAATGACCTTTGAGTTGCCATTGCATTGGTTTCATGTGGAGTCTGGCAAGAGTAAGAGCATGCAGTATAGATGACATGTGGTCCAGAACACTTAGGAAAAAATGAGCAAATGAAGAATGAGCCCAGTTGAAGACTGAAGTGAGCTGTACAAGTATGGTGGCTCTGTCTTTGGGGGAAATGGGTTTCTGCTTGTCTGATGTTAAGCTGTACTCCAATGAAGAGTAGATTCTGAGTTGGGTCCAGGTTGGATTTTCCCCGATTGATCAGGAAATACAGACTTTCGAGGAGAAGAATGGTTTCCCAAATGGAGTATTCTGCACCTTCTGTTGAGGCAGCAGACACAAGCCAATCATTTAGCTGGAAAACATGTAGTGGCCGCTTTTCTGGAGGTGAACCTTCATCACTGTAAGGCATTTTGTAAAGACTTTGGGCACTGATGAGAAGCTGAAGGGAATAACTGTTGCTGCTGCTGCTGTTTGTGCAGCAGTAGCATCATTCTCCAAGACTACCTCTGCTGAATCAAAACCGAACCCAGCAGGGTTTTTTGTGCTGTTGGCATCTTTGCTTGATCAGCAGCAGCCATGAGTGAGGTGCCGCAAGAACTGGTGATGCCATGACAGGCTGAGAGAGAGAGAACTGAAGTAACCTGGCAAACTGACCGAAAGTAATCTCTTCCTGGGTTGTACCTTCACTTTTGGCTGTTAGTGATTCGATACCTTTTTTTTTTAAGTAGCTTCTCCATTGATAAGACAGGTGCCGAGGGGGAAGGGCACCTGTCATATGTACTTGTCCACAGAAAGAAACAGACTGCCTGTTAATATGTGGCATGGAGAATGTGGGAACTAGTAACGCAGGTGCACAGAAGTCAAAAAGAATTCTCATAGCTGGGGAAGGGCTGTGGCACATTGGCTCCATCAGAGAAGTCACTAAGAAGTGTACCTGCAATTGCCCTGCTTGTCTGGAGAAAAACCTTTTCTAAAATCACTTCTGAGATGTGTTAGGTCATTTACACATGTACACCCACTATTTACAAGTGCAAATTCTGCGTAAGCCTTCTAAAATGATCTCTTATATTGTTAACTTGTATGTTTTGTATATGCCTAATAGTGTACTACTCCTATTTATATATCTATATCTATATATATATATATAGGAAACTGCCTTCTAGTGTTAAACCAAAGATGTGACTGCTCTGTGAGGCTATGGCTTTTGGAAACGATGTTAAAATGAAACCCTGTCTACTCTGATGATAAAGACCCATGAACCCTATTTAACAAGGGTAAGGATGATAAGCCTGGTGTCAAGGTTAAATTTCAACAGAGCCTGTACAGTTTGCCCTACTAAAATTCTTCCTTTATAACTAACAAAGGCTTAGAAAAATTTCTTCCTCATTCCACTGCATTTGTCCCTTATAAGCTTAACAGGATAGATGTTTGGCTAAAACTTAATCTTGACATTCCAGCTGACAAAGCAATTACTTTCCTAACTAGATCACATTACCCATCCTCACATCAAGTATTCTTTCTAATTGTGTACAGACTGGGTTGATTCAGATTGTCAATATCAACTAAAAGTGCTTGAAAACCACCCATAGCCATGCATCAATATGTTTTAAAACCTAAAGAACAATGACTTTTTCAAAGCTTTCCCTTGAAATTGATTGAAGGAGGAGAGTGGGTCTAGTCCTTTAAATATTCATGCTTGTTCACAAAGGGATTCTTGTCCAGATGCAGAGGCAAAAAGGACTAGAAGCTTCTAAAAGGGGAATTCATCTAGGGAACAAAAGCTCTCACCCTTGCCCTTATTAGAGTGCCATGGGATTTTCTTTACTTATTTTATCATTTTCTAAACAGATGGGACCCAGTCACTTATCCATTTTATCTGGAGGAAAAGACACCCAGTAGCTCAGCAGCCTTCATGCAAGCACAGCATGTTACGGCACTGATAAATAGTATGTCTATAGTGGTTTTGTTCTGTGATGGCTTGAACTGTAATCTGCTTAATGTGAAGACTACAGAGTGGTACAGAAACATCTGTTGCTATAATAGTGTTCATTCTTGGGTTCTGAAATTCAAGTTCACTTAAGTTTATCTTTTAGTTTGGGGCTAACCTTGTACATAGCTGTTTCTCTGTCAGCTATTTCTAACTACATGTGTTTTGCAAATATAATCTAGAGATAGCATACATATCATCTACATAGCATGAAATAAACACTGGGTTTGGAATGGACACCATTTTAAAGATTCCAGAAAAAGAAGAAAGAAATGATTAGCAAGAATCAGTATGAAGTTCAGTAGCAGTTTCTGCTGGATTAATTTTATTGTTTTTTTAAAGAATGCAAGCAGCAAACTCTGGAAATGGTACCTGTCTGTCCTACACCCCAGTGGTAAGGGAGATAGCTTGCTGAAGGCAAAGAGCAGTAGCATGGGAGCTGAAGAGTCGTGGCAGCAGGTGAGTTGTAGCAGCCATGGCAGACCAAGACCATTGGGAGCAGGCAACAAGGTCATTCCAAGGACTGTGCGAGTGGTGCGGCTGCACAGCATACAAGTACAGACGGATGTCATCACTGGGCTTCCAGGAAGCCCAATAAGAGCGAGCACCTGCATGCATGTAGCTAGGGAGGCAAGGGGGGGAGGGGGCGCCAGATTCATAAGTCACATAGGGCACATTTCTAGCTGTCCTAACAGGCAGTGCTGGGGGGAAGGAGAAGGGAGATTGAGTGCCTTGAAGGGAAGAGAAGAGAGCATTGGAGGGGGGGGGGGAGGAGATAACAGAAAGAGAGAGAAAATATGCCTTGGAGAAAAGAAGGAACAAAGATTGCCTTGGAGGGAGAAAGAAAGGGAAGGAAGGAAGGAAGGAAGAGAGACTGCCTTTGGAAGAGAACAGGAGAGAGAATGCCTTGAGGGCAAAGGGAAGGAAAATAGAGAGATGCAGTGTGTGCTGGAGAGGCAGGAAAGAGTGCCTAGATTTAGCTGGAGAAATAGGCAAATGCTAGGGCTACTGCCCAAAAATCCACCTTTAATCCTTTAAACGCTCTTATGTCCATGGATACATAATCTTTGTCCTGATATTTTATAAGACATACAACTTCACCACCTTGAATGAGCCTAACCTCAGCTGATCTCAGAAACTAAGCAGGGTCAGACCTGGTTAGTACTCGGATGGGAAACCACCTAGAAATACCAGGTGCTGTAGACTGATTGCACAGAAGAAAGACCTGGCAAGCTACATCTGGTAGCACCTTGCCAAGAAAACCCAGAGGCTGAGTCACAAGGGGACAGCATTAATTCAAGAGCACAGCACTCCTAGCATACCTCAGAAGAAAGGTCATTCCCTGAGCTAACTTCTTCCTAATCTCTTGGGTCCTAGGAGAGAAGTCAGGAAAAACATATCTTATAAAACAGGAAATTTACTGAATGTTCCTTAAGGAAAATGGAAAATATTTTATCTCTGTCTGAGAGAATCCTAAAAGTAGATATCATCGTAGCACAACAGGTTGACTCCTGTTCGGATGTCTCAAGGAGTCTAGTTAGATTATCCTTCCCACCTGATCAGAATAATTAAATGGAAACCTTTTAATTGGAACAGGAATATAATATGTCTTTTCTGTCTCAGGTAGGATATTAGGATCTAAATGGAAAATACCAACTAAATACTGTTTTAACATTTCATGTGCAGATATTAAAGAACAATAACGAAAATTCAAGAAGCATGCAACGGCGGGCTGCACACCGAAGCAGAGTTAACTTTTAAATAATGGATCTTCCAGGTGTCACTGCTTACATCACAGTGGTGTACCATCCTCACTTCAAGGTCAACTGGTTGCCAGACCTAAGGTCCAATGTTCCGGGACAGTATGTAGTACTCCATAGTTCTTAGCACTCCATTCAAGCCAGCTCCCCCAAGCACACCATATCAGAGGTAGCTTTTAAATAATGGATCTTCTTGGCATTGCTACTGACATCACTCCAAAACACCACCCTCAATCCGAGGTCCATTGGTTGCTATCCCTAAGGCCCAATGTTCCAAGACAGCAAGTAGCACTCACACAGTCCTTAGCACACCACTCAAACCTGCTCTTCATCTACAATTTAATTAAGTTCTTTCAGCACTGTGATGCATATACCATCCAGTCCAAACAATTCGCTACTCTTTATTTTGTCAATTTGCCCTATTACATATTCCAGGTTCACAGAGATTTTTATAGTTCCTCCAGTTCATCTCCATTAAATACCATTTCTGGCATGGGTAGCTCCCTTATATCTTTTTCAGTAAAAACCAAAACAAATAATTAATTTAGTCTCTCAACTAAGTCCTACCTTTCCTGAGTGTCCTTTTTACCCCTTGATCATCTAATGGTCCAACTGACTCCCTCACAGGCTTCTTGCTTCAAATGCACCTGAAAAAGATTTTTTGAGTTTTTTCCCCTATGGCAGCTTCTTTTCAAATTCTCTTTTTTTCCTTCCTTCCTTATTAATGCTTGTATATCCAACTTACCAATGTTTATGCTCTTTCCTATTTTCTTCATTTGTATCCTTTTTCTTTTATTTAAAAGATGTTCTTTTTTCTATGATAGCCACTCTCACCTTACCTTTTAACCATGTCGACTGTTTTGGCCATTCTTCCGCCTTTATTAATATATGGAATACATATGGTCTGGAATGCTAAATTGGCACATTTAAACAACATTCATACCTGATGTAAACTCTTAACCTTTGCAGCTTTATTTTTTTAACCATTTTTCTAATTTTATCATAGTCTCCATTTCGAAAGTTAAATGCTAGCACAGTAAGATTTCCTTAGGGGTATGTTTACTAAGCAGTCTTAATGTGCGCCCGGCGACGTTATCGGGCAATAAGGTACCTTATCGCCAGATGAAGGTGCGTTACTGGGCGCTAAGGTACCTTAGCGCGCGATAACGCGCACAGCAGCGCAAATGAGCACTGAGGGAGGAGAAAGGCTCCCAGAGGGCGGAGGAAGGCTCCCCAGAGGCGGAGAGAGAGGGTCAATGGGCGGAGAGTGGGAGGGGAGAGGCTCCCTGCACACTAACGCCGTGGAATCCGGGGCTGAAAACTAACGCCAGTAAAACCCTCGCGTTACAGCAGATTTAAAGGGAAAAGAAACCATTTCCGTCAGCAATGTACAGCAAAACCAGAGAAACCTACTAAAGTGATGTGTGATACATGTGCATGGAACAAAAGGGCAAATAAACATTGAAAATGACCTGAACAAAATGGAAAAAAACCATAACCAAGCTGGCCAATAGTGATATTAATGGGAAACATCAAAAAACACTCCCGAGAAAGCTCTAAAAAAAGATATGAATTTTGGAAGGGTCTATGCTTCGTCCCCATGCAAGGTGAATGAGCCCACAGTGAAAGTGTGCTGATCAGGGTTTCCCTCTCCATTGGACAGGTTTCCTATGGCATGCACATGTTCCGCAACAGCAGGGCGGGAATGTCGGAACAGGCAACTGGACAGATGCTGGAAAAGGGGACACAGAGGGCTGCAGGTGGCACATGCTGTGATGTAGCTGGGCCACAGTGCGGACTAGAGTGATGCCTAGGTGGCCCATGGGAATGCTGAAACAGTAGAGCAGCCAGACAGCAACTGCTGAGGGCCCAACATGGGCACGAGTGTGTCTCCCACAGTGTCACAGGGGATAGTACCCAGCAGGTACCCCCAAAGGCACAGAACATTGGCAGGCGGCGCTGGGGGGAAGCGTGGACAGCTATGCAGGCACCCCTACCCCAGAACCTGCACCATAGGCAGCCGCCTACCCGAACACTGGATGGCGTGAGATCGCGCACCACCAGCAGAAGGGCATGTCAGCATGGTGGCAGAGGGGTACTGGTGGTGGAGGGGCCAGTGGCTGCTGCCCACAGCAGACCATGGCCTAGCCCTGTGTAGGTGGGTGCCATGCACTGCAACAGACAGGCCCTGTCTGACAAACAGTCATGGTATCCCTAGGGAATGCACTGTCTCTGTGGCAACACGGTGGTGCAGTGCACACAGCCAGTGTGTTCAGGAGCAGAAGGTCACAGGTTCAAGTCCCAGCTGTGGTTCCTGCCAACAGTCAAAAGAGTTCCCAATTATGTCTTAAATTGTAAATAGTTACCCTGTTATCCAAGTTGCATTACCTGTTCAACTGTAAACACAAAGTACCATCGGAAATGTGTATTTTATTGTTCATTGTAAACTGCACTGATGCTGAATAGCGCGGTATAAAAGAGACTCTAATATAATAAACCCAGTCCCCATATTTTACCCACTACTAAAACGTGCTAATACAGGCAGAACCTTTATTGCAGATGACGTAAACATGCCCAAAACACCTACATTTTACCCTACAGAGCACAGACACCATAAACATTACCTAGAGCAGAGTCTCCCAAATGCAGTCCTGGAGGGCCAAACACCATTCAGGTTCCATACTGCCTCTAATAAATATGGCTGTGCTGCATTTCTATGTGCTGCCCCCATGGTATGCAGATGTATCTCATGCATATTCATTAGGGACAGCATGAAAACCTGAACAGTGTTTGGCCCACCAGGACTGGAGTTGGGCACCTCTGCCCTAAAGCAGCGGCCAACAGGGGCAGACACACCCGCACCCACAGGCTCCATTATCCAATGTCTCCTGGAGAGGCAGGATGCTGGGCCCTCCGTGCATCTCCCAATACTAGCACTTGCATACCTTAGCAATGCCACCCTAAACCTGGGAATACGGTACACAGCTATCAAAAGGTTGCTATGATTACTGGCAGATAGCAATTCCTAAGTTAAGCACAATTTGCTGATTGAGCTGCATCATAGCAACCTTTCTGATGTCTGTGGAGTGTGCTTCAGGTCTGGTGTCTGACAGTGTTTACCACCCTGGGGAGTGACCCCAACAGTATTGCGTACCATAGCCATGCCTGCACTGTGCCCAGGACTGGTGCGGTGGCCAGGGCTGCCAAACATCTCTATAGTTGCACAATGCTGGCATAGGTGTGGGGAGTGTGTGTCTGTCTATCCAGTGTGTGGTGGCTGCTAACACCTTCCTCAGCCCACACTGCTAGCACTGTTGCCAGTATTGGCCTGCCAATGTGCATAATGAAGAGCAAGGTACTGTGGGTATTTATTTATTTATTTATTTTATTTAACTGTATTTATATCCCGCCTTTCTCCGGGTCAAAGTGGTGCAACATTGAGAGGGGGGGTGGACAATAATCAACTTCTGGGGGTGGGGGCTATCACCGGGCGTCCAACATTAATGATTTTAACAAATAATTGGGATATAGACATAGACGTTGTGTTATAGTCTCTTAGAGCATATGTTCATGGGGGTGAACTAGGGGGGTTGGGAGGTGGTCAGTGGTGGGTGCTTGTTTCTGGTCCGAGGTATTCCTGGAATAGGGCGGTATAGCCTGGACAGGGTGGCCTGGCCTGGATGCATCAGCACAGGGCATAGGGCAATGGCTCGGACATTGTAGTGCCCGGCCATGACCTGCACCAACAGGGTGGCCACAGCATGTCCTGCTGGGAGGTCACTCTCACCCTGACTGAGCAGTGACCACGGCATGGTTAGGCTCCCCCATAGTGCTATATTGTATTTCTCTTCAGTGAAATATATGGGTTCTCTTCTCTGGGGCCTAATCACTGACTTAATCTGCTTGGTGGGTGTGCTCACATCCCAGATTTTGGGTGCACACATCTCTTCCAGGATCATGCACTGTGGACTAGCTAGCAGACTGTCTGCAGTTATATGTGTATGGCTGGAACACCTTGCAGGGTGCAGCGGCTGGTGACTCACTGTGCTTGCTGCTGGTGAATGTCAGATAGTGGTGGGGGCAGCTGAGCATTTCCAGGCCTACTGTCTTCCTGCCATTGCCTTAGGGATGTGTACAGCTCTGCATTGGCTGCCCTGTAGGGTGTCTGTTCCCCAGCATGACTGGGGTTGATGGTCCCCCTCTACTGCCACTGTTGCAGGGAGGTGGAATGTGGATCTGTTGGTGGGGGAATCCTGTCTCCCACCCTGAGCCACAGAGGTTGGGTGGTGGTACATAATCTGCCTATGGGTTGTGATGCAGCAGACCAGCAGGGTAGAAAAAGAAATGTTTTAAAGGTAGAAAAAAAGGCGCACAAACTGCAATATTCACAGGAGCCTGGTAGGGGGAGCAGGAGAGAGCTCTGGATGACTAAGGAGCCACACCCTGGAGGGTGTAGCCTGGAACCAGCCAGCCTCCAATCAAGAAGAACAGGAACTCCTCTTAAAGGAAGTCAGGAGGACAGAGAGAGGAAGGAGTATGGGAGAAGCAGCTGGGGCAGCCAGAATCCAAGGTGCCACAAGAACCAAGAAGGCAGAGAATACAGGAGGAGCAGTTGGAGTGGTGAGAGCTGTGAAGGACCTGACTGGAAAGGCAGCAGAAACCTGGTTACGCTTCCAGAAGCTGCAGAGACCGGAGAATCTAAAGGTGCTACAAACATTGCTCAACTCAACAAAAGAGGTACAGAGAAATTACATTGTGATTGCTGTGGTCATAACCCAGATCAAAGGGTGAAGGCCAGGCAGAATCTACATAGCAGTAGGCCTCAAGCCTCAGCTCCATTGAATAGGCCAGAGTTACAAAGTAACAGACAGCCCACAGTAGACAGCCTTTGGATAAAGCAAGAGTCAGAAGCGCCTGGTAAAAGCTCCTCTGTTCAGAAAAGAAGGTTTGGAAAGTTTTTAGAGAATGGGAAACTTTTAAATAAGCCTACTTATCAAGAGGTATGTGAAAACTCCCAGAGAAGAGAGTCAGTCACACTATATGCATGCTCCTGACCGACGGCCCCTGCTAGACTCCCAGCATTGGAAACTCATTCAGCAGTTGACTGAGAAACCTAGCTGTACCTCACCGATAGCTGTTAACCCTAACACAGACAGTTCAGCTGAGGAAGCAATGCAAGTGGAAGAAGGAGAAGTCTTCCCCACTGAAGAAATGGATTGTAGCTTTTGCACCCGAGGCAGCTTAGAATGCTTGAGTGACCAGTAAGCATTGAAAGCCGGGGCAAATTTGAATACTTATTTTTGTTATAACTTTGCTGTGAAATGAACAGTTTTTCTGTTGAACCAGAGTTGAGTTTCTAACCTGAAGTAAAGGACATTTCTGTTTATGTTTGAACCTGATCCGTTGGAACCTTTTGTGCATATCAGGGAAATAAAGCCTTTAAATTCCCTCCACTCGTTGACCTATTTGTTCTTGGGGTACCTTTGGTATTGTAAGGACGCTACCGGGGCTCGCCAACCTCGGGCCCTAATAAGAAAGACTTACCAAGCCCCACCTTTATTGTATTCATGCCCAACCTGCCCTACCTACTACTAACCACTAGGGCGGCATTGTGACAGGGTACAGGGTACAAACACCCCCTGTCACTTACATCATGTTACCATGGCACAAAGACAGAATATGCACTATTCTGGGTGCATCATAGCCCATAAGGGCCAGACCTGATTGACAACTTCAGATAGACACTAATGTATCCTAGGTGTGTTTGCAGGAACTACTTATCACACACACTAGCACTGATGGATATCTGCGACATGGCCTATTTCAGCCATTGAAGGTGCTGCGGACCTGGTGCTGGCCACCCTACCTCACCCTCAGGGTGAGCACGATACCCACACAATGTGACAGTCTGTAGCTACTCTGTGCCACTAACACACACCGTCGGCACCCCCTACCAGGCTGAGGTGCTGTGGAGTGCATACCCCATCTTGTGATCATCTGTAGGCTGCTGATATGCATGTGCTGTGCATCATGGGTACGGGTGGGTTGCCCCTATCCTGGTAGCCACAGCAGACTGTTTGTGTGGTGACGTGCAGTCCTTCTGTAGCCAGCCAGGGGTTTGTTAGCAGCTGTAGCCCACTGGTTACTTCACTGCCTGTGGAGTCAGAGGTCATGGGTTCTAGCCCACAGTGGGGTTATTTGATAGGGCTGTCCTAGGCATTGTCTATTTTTAATGTACATTAGTGCTGCCAGCAAAAACATCCTCAGAGTACTGTAACCTTAAGGTGCCTCATAAGGCATCCCATAAGGCAACTTATAGGGCGCCCTACAAGGCCTATATAAGGCCTTATAAGGTGTCCTATAGGGGACATTGTAGGGTGCCTTGGCAGACAGTGCACTTTATAATGTGCCCTCTGGAGTGCCTTATAGGGTGCCTTATGCGGCACCTTAGGTTACGCAACTGTGAGGGTGTGTTTGCTGGCAGCACTAATTAAAATAATACTACAATGCCTCAAAAAGCAGTACTTAAACATAAAGGGAGATGCCTCAGCCAGCCTTGTTCATTAGGCACACTGGGGGATTGAACTCATGTCCCCGGTACCATCGGTCAGTGTATTAACCATTGTGCTACACCTCTGTTTCTGTGTTTAGATGTCAGCGCGCCTACTTAAGAGTACGGCACGTTAACGTGCTTAGCGGCTTCTCACCCGATAATGTGCTCAGCGCACGTAATCGCACGAAAATCTTGTTTTGCTATGTTAAGACCGACACACCCACTCCTTTTATGGCAGCCTGCACACTATCGCCAGGCGCATGTTAAGACTGCTTAGTAAACATACCCCTTAGTGTCTTCACTCCAGTTATTAAGGCAGATTTGATCATATTTGAACATCATCACCTATTGAACCAAATCCTATGTTCCACTAAGCACTAGGCCTAAAATAGCTCCCCTTTTTGTGGGTCCCTACTGTATGATGCAGTCATTTATTTCATCTAGGAACTTTACATCCTTGACATGTGCTGAAGTTACGTACATTTATCCAGTCAATATTAGGATAAATGAAATCACCCATTACACAGGTACACTAAAAAAATTTTTTTTTAAACTGCCTCTAATGTTTCGATTGATTTTTACGTTTTTTGGTGCGCTGAATCCAAATCTGGTAACCAATTTGCTCCATCACGTACAGATTTTTTGCTACATTGGGTTAGCAGTTTGAGGTGAACGTTTCAGATTGACTGCGATCGAGATAAAAGTTTCTTGGATGAATTCTTTATACTAATTGTTTAGTAGTTATTCAAATAAGAATAAAGAAAATTGTAACAAGGCAGCACATAAGAATAGAGTAATGTCAACAAAACACACTGTGATGGTAGCAAAATTGTCTGCACTTAAAACAGCCACATACATGTGCACAAACATTGAGCATATAAGAGCGAGGTTAGACACAAAGCAAAGCAAAGAAATGTGCAAAAAATGTTGTACAAGTATGTATGTAAGAATAGAAAACGCAAACCGCACCATTGCAATACATGAAGACAAACACCCGATGGTGTGAAAATAAAATTCTAATAAATGAGATCCGACACTGTGGTAATAACTAGCACATTTTTATTTCAAAGTTTAGTAAAAACACGATATTTGTCAACACAGTTTAGATTTTAAAGTCATTCTTGGGTCAATCAATCTCCTGGTGGGCCCGTTTCTTCTTCCCCCGAATGCTTCTCTTGGTGCGCTGCTTGGCATATTTTTCATCTGGGGTTTCCCGCAGCAGCAACCAGCAGAAATCAGCCATCATAGTGGTGTTCCATCTTCCTTGGTACCTTCTCTCTGCGTCCTTGATGTCCTGGTGAAACCTTTCACCTTGTTCTTCACTGTACGCCCCCAAGTTTTCGGGAAAGTAGTTCACATGGGAGTGCAAGAAATGGACTTTCAGGCTCATGTTACAGCCTTGTTCTTTGAAGGCATTGAGCATCCTGGCAACAATATCCTTATAGTTCTCATCCCGCCTGTTCCCCAAGAATTTGAGAACAACATCCTTGAAGGAATCCCAGGCTTCTTTTTCCTTCTCAGACATCGTTTCAGCGAATGCTCCATCTGAAATGAGTTTCCTTATATCAGGGCCAACAAACACTCCTTCCTTTAGCTTTGCTTCAGAAAGTCGGGGGAACTTTGAGCAAAGGTATCGAAAGCACTCACCATCTTTTGGAAGGGACTTGATGAATTGCTTAATGAGACCCAACTTAATGTGGAGAGGTGGTAATAGAATTTTATCACGAGGTACCAAGCTCTCATGAAGAACATTTTTCTCACCGGGTCTCAAATACTCCCGTATTGGCCAGTCTTTTTTCCCCCAGTGTAGGTCGCGGGCCCGGCTATCCCACAAGCAAAGGAAGCAGGGATATTTGGTGAAACCGGATTGCTGCCCTAATAGCATGGATAGAATTTTAAAGTCTCCACAAATCATCCACTTATGCTCATCATAACGAATCTTCTGAAGAATCAGGGCCAAATTCTCGTATTTTTCTTGGAGAATAACAGAGTGAGCAATAGGAACTGAAGCGAATGTGTTGCCATTATGAAGAAGAACGCCTTTTATGCTGTCTTTTGACGAATCAATGAACAGCCGCCATTCAGCAGGATCATACTTGAGTTTAAACTTTTCCATCACTCCGTATATATCGTTGCAAAATACCAAATCTTCCTCTTTGCTGAAATACTTCAAAAATTGTGTCTCGCGGTTGCGGTACCAATAAAAAGTTGTTCCTGGTGACAATAGATTTTTTTGTTTAAGCCGAGAACCTAGCAGTTGGGCAGCATCTTTTGGGAGTCCTAAATCCAGGACTAAATCATTCAATTCAGCTTGAGAGAAAAGTTCAGGTTTCGGATCTGGTTCAGTTTCAAACTCGGAAGTACTGGACTCATCGGGAAAAGCCATCTGATGAGTCTCATCATGATCAGAACCGTCCACACAAATATGATCCAAAGATTTTGGTGGTTCAGGCACAGGTACTTCGTTGCTATGAGGCATAGGCCTAATTGCTGAGGGAAGGTTGGGGTAACTTATTACGTTCTTATTTTTTAAGCTGTATCCCTTCACAATGCAAGAGCAAAAATAGCAGTCACTGCTGTGGTCTCTTTGTTCACGCCACATCATAGGTATTCCGAAACGAAATGCTTGTTTTTTACCTTTCATCCATAAGCGTAGATCTTCCTCACATGTCTTGCACACTTTGTGAGGAGCCCACGGTTTGTCTTGATCGCCTAACTTCAAACCGAAATAGGCGAAATATACTTTTTTAATAAATGCAGAAATGTTCCTCTGCCGCTTTTTCACGGTATATTCCCCACAAATAAAACAAAAACTGTCCGGAGAGTTGACGCAACCTCTGGCTCTGTGAGCCATCACAAATACACAGCACTGCAAACTACAACTGTAGTGAACCACTTCGGAATAAAGCTGGATTACGACTGAGCAAACAAAAGGTAATAATGAACTTGCAAGAAACTGAAATTTGACAGGAACGTTCATGTCGCAACCACCGTGTTTGAGCGAGCGAACGAGGCGAGGCGAACAGGAAAGAACATGCGCCAGCACTGGATTTAGCCCCCCGCCTCACAATTGTCCTGTTAATGTATAAAATGAATACAAAACACTCTAAAATATCATGAGGGAGTGTTTCTAGTTAGTTAACCATTACAACCTCTATTTTGGGCCAAGAAAATAAACTGCAGTCGGTTAAAAAGAAATTATGTGAACATTCCTTATATGGGTAAGAAATCTAATTTTGCAAGAAAACGTGACGTGATGGAACATTTTGGCTATTTTTCCTGGATTCAGCACCCCAAAATCTATAGGAATCAGTTGCAAAACTGGAGGCAGTTTTTTGGTAGTGTACCTGTGTTATTATTGTGTTGCCAAATGTGTTAGCTTCCCTAATTTCTGTTAACATTTCATTATCAGTCTGTTCATTCTGGCCAGGTAGATAGTAGTATACCCACACCACTATTCTCTTTCCTTTCACACACGGAAATTCTATCTATAAAGATTCCATTGTACATTCTGTTTTCTGCAGACGTTTTTTTTCTAAACATATACGGGATCATTCCAAGCCACGAATTAGGTGGAATAAGTTCCCCTAGTTGGCGGGGGACATAGGAAGGGGTGGAGGAGATTCCCCGCAGTCTGACCCTGGCCTTGGGAGGCCAGATCAGGGGTCGGGCTACAGGGAATGAAAAACCTAGTCGGCGGCTGGGGATCATGGCTCCATTCAGGAGCCTGGACTGAGTTAGCCGGGCTAGACCTGTATGTGTGGGCTGACCGGGATCGGGGTCCTGGCCTGCACATAGAGGCCTGGATGCGATTCTGATCCTGCGGGGCTAGACGTGCCTCACGGGATCAGAATCCCATCTAACTCTGTGCGTCTGGTTCCGAACGGGCGCATAGAGGGCTGGGACGTCCAGGATGGAATCAGGCCCATAGTGTTATCCCTCCACCAATTCGATCCACCTTACCATTGAGATATAATTTCTACTCTGGTATCACAGAATCCCATTAGTTTTCCTTCTTCCATCAGGTCTTTGATGCCTATTGTATCTATTTCTTCATTCAGTGATATATTTTCTATCTTCTTCATTTTAGTTTTAAGGTTTCTAGCAAATGTATACAGACATTTCAAAGTACGTTTTTTAAATTGTATTCATAACCTGTTTAGCAGTTGTCAAGGATAATTTTCCATCTTTCAGCTCTGGTTATTCTTTATCCCCAGGGGAGGCATCAGGAACAGCGATTACAGCTTCTTGAGCAATGTTGGACTTTCCTTCTGAATACAGTGACCCCCTGGAGGCCTGAATTCAGAACTTGACTGGTGGAGTATTTTAAACACTTGAATTGCCCTATTTTGGGATCCGTATCAGCTGTTTAGTGCGTATTGAAAGCATGTTTGTTTGTACAGGGTAGTGTACACTATTAGACTGACTAAACCTGAGAAAGAGTTAATTCTGTTCAGAACCTTGCTTAGAAATAAACTTCATATATTTGCTTACTAAGTAGGTAAAGAGGTACATGTCCTGTAAACAAGAAAGGGCAGCTTGTACTCTAGCCTTGCAGTCTCAGGGTTAGTAGATACCAAGCAGTCAGCAGTAAACAGTTATGTCTTGGAATATGTGTATGTCTCCTCATATTGACCTATGTAGCGGTAAACAATTATGTCTTGGAATCCATGTATGTCTCCTCATACTGACCTACACTGATTAAAGTTGACCTATGATGTGATAGAGACGTAATAATTGACGTGTCATAATAAAGTGAAATTATGCTGTATCATCCAAAAGAGCCTTATAAATAAAGTGAACCATGGCTAGTAAGTTAGAGTAAACAAAGAGAACTTTGTTTCTGTTTGTTTCTCTCCACTAAAGCTTTGGTGTATTTATATAGATGTGTGTATTTTATTGCTGTCTTTAGATTACCTTCCCATTGTTTTGAATGTAGTCTTCTGTAGCTCCAAGAGCCCTGCAAGGTTGCTGGTGAGGAGGGGGCTAAGGAAGCCCACAGTTGGTGCCGTGTCCGTTCTACAGATTTCAACATTCCTGGCAAGGGCGGAAGGTGTTTGTGAGTATTATATGGTGCCAGCAATGAGCAATCTGTTAGGTAAACAAGAGTTGTCTCGATTGTGTGAATGGCATGTTAAGGCTATGGGTTTAGCTCTTCAGAAAGGTAGCCCTTCTTATTGTATGCGTGAGAAGTATGGGGATATAGTTACTAATTATGTTGTGCACTGGTATGCAGTGACTAATGATAATGTGCTTTTACAGTTTCCTTTGGAGGGAACATTTTCTATAGATAAGCTTCGTTATCTGCAATGTGCTTTGCAGGCTAAACACAGAGTATGTGATGCCTGTGAAGGGCTGGTGTTTGGTTGGTGGCAGCGCATGGCACATGTTATGAGAAATGATTTGTTTATATTACAGAATGCTGGTAAAACGGGTGACCCACAGGAGAAAAAGATTGGTAATGCCTGGGCAGGGAAGGTCCCAGTCATTTTTTCTCCAGAGTATGATGCAGAGGTGGCTGCAATTGGAGCTGGAAGGGTTCCAGGTGTATTCCTGACGTCTCCCCCTGTTTGTTCTGAGAATTATGTAGTTTCTGAGAAGGAGATAGTCACTCGTGCAGCGAAATTAAGGGATGAGATAAGGAATAAGCAAAGATTATTGGGGAATACACAAATTGAGAATTTTGGTACTTGCAATGTTTCTCAGCTCAGAGAAATGAATGCCCTTCTTAGTCGTGAAATAGAATGTACTGTACATATCATAGATTCCTTAAAGGGAACAGTAAGAAATGATATTTCTGCTACAAAGGAATTAGGAATTTCTAGTAAACTTGTTGATGATATTGAAAAGGATCTGAATAAGCCTTTTATGACCTATAGAGAGAAATGTATTCAATTACATGGTGCTATAAGTTTTCTTCAAACTGTTTTACGTCAGCATAATAGTTCATGTTCTACTTGGGCTGCTTTAGATAATTTGCTTAGAACTGTGTTTTATAACCCAGTTGATTTTTTATCCAGTTTGTGACATACCCTGTGATAAATTTCCAAGAGAAAACTCAAAGAGATAATTTTGTTTTAGTGGTTAATAAAAGAAAAAAAAGATGATTTTCTGTTAAAATCACTTACAGTAGTATGGAAACTTGTGAAAGGATTGGTTGAGATTAACATCTTTAAGGCAGGATTCACCAATTGTTTTTGTAAATGGTTTAATCCCATGAGTAAAAGGTATTTTTTTAAAAAAAAAGCTTCAATGACAGATTGGCTGGCTAGAACAGCTGCTGTAAGTTTCAGTACAGTAAGCCAACATTTGATATGAAATGACTAAATTGCTCAACTTCTCCCAGGAGCAGGGGGAGGGATAGGATCAGAGCAAGAGAAGGTCATAGGAATCCTCAGCGAGACAGTTCAGATAAGCTTGTTATTGAGCATTTGCAGCGAGACTGTCTCTGGAATCGGAGTCTTGATGGTCAGAGAACTCCGGAAGCAGCTGATTGCACTCTATCCTGGCTGAGTGTGAAGATATTTCCAGCTGTATTTTCTATCTGAAGTGCCGTGTTCTGCAGATCTCCAGAAATCATTCATCCTGGAGAACTTTCTTCTTCTTTCTGGACAATGCTGGGATCAGATATCGGATGCCTTTCTATCCTGCCTGTGCAGATCGTCATGAAACCTGGAATTCAGTTTCCTAGACTCAAGCTGTGCCAGCAGCCGCTGGTGAAGAAAGTTGTTCTATGCTTGAAGATCTCCAGACACAAAGTGTCACTTCATTATGTAAGACTTCAATTCTTCCTGTGCTAAAGGCGAGACTGTCTGTGGAAGGCTGACGGTAAGACTTATAGATTTGTGCAGAACCTGTGAGCAGTAAATAATGTGCTTTTGCCAATTTCTCCCTGGACTTTTGTTGTAGATTTGTGACCTGCTTATTCTCAGTATGACTTGGCAAGCAACTTTGTTTTTATTTGTTCTTTTTGAAGGTTAGTCTTGCATATTTGCACCGGCCCTAGGAACTGCATTATTTGATGTAAGACTCAACCATTCCTCTTTAGTTTAGTATATGAATGATTTGTTTTTAATGTAGACTAAATTACGTATGATATTGGTCAGATTTCTTGTCCTTTATTAGCTTATATTACTAGGTTAGGTTTGAGGGTTAAATCTGTCTCAACTGCAATTTATTTCCCAAAATGTTGTTATTGCATAGCTTCCACATTATCGCAGTGGGAGGTTTGTTTTAAATGTAGGAATGTACTGGGAAGAGTGCCATGGTTATTGTAAACTATTCAAATTGTTTGTGGCTATTTCTGATGTTATCTGTGTGCTTTGTGAGCTTTCTCGACTGGTTGTAAACCAGAGCGAATTGATGAAATAACTTTGAGACTCCTGCAATGTCTACATAGTTTAATAGCAGTGTTTTTTTTACAAATGAAACTTCCTGGTTGTCTGGTTCTACAGCGGCAGCTAGCAGGGGTATTTGCAAAAGGACAACCGTTTTGCAGACAAATGAAAAAAGAAAGCACGACAAGTTGTTTTTCAAGCATCAGTGTTACTGACATTGCAGTATTTAGCACTGTTAAAGATGACTTTATTTTCTCTTTCATCTTTCTTTGAAGATACTTCTTTTGAAACCCAGGTTTGGACTTTGTGATGGCTGCTGGAAAACGATTCATCTGTTTATTTGCCCTGACCGTCTTTTGTTTCTACTTGCCCTGTTCCTGCAGCAGAAACTTTACCGCCGTGGTTATGCATTTTGTCTTTTTGTTATTGTTTTCATTGGTACAATCTGTTTGCACTGTTTCAGGATTGGCATTGTAGGGTTAGTTTAGGGACAGTATACATATGCCTGCCTGCTGAATTCATTTTATTTTGATTTTGCAACCTGTTTTGTAGATCTGCCCTGTATCAGAGGAGGGAGGTGGTGTTCCCAAAAGGTCACTTATGCACTCTGATACAGCCTCCGATTGAATAAAAGCTTTTCCCTTTGCCCTTATGGCAGTGTGTATTTCCTCTAGCCTGACACCATTTGAAATAGTTAATGGATGTCTAGTTCCTTCTCCATATGCCTTGGCAGTTATCCCAGACCCCCAGGTGTTGCGCAGCGATATCTTAACTTATTGTGCATGGTTGCACTCAGTCCTATTTGTTTTCCTTTTATTGCAAGTGACTCCTTAACGAGATGACAAGTTCTTTATATCCGGGATCCGCAGAATTATTTTATCAGAAGTGAAGTCACCAGATTGGGTCCTGATTAAGACTGCATCCGAAGACACTCCCAGCTCCGGAGTTCCTGGTCCATGTCATGTGTTCCTGGTGGGATATTCAGCTTGTAAAGTGAAAAGACATTCTCATTGGCTGCATCTTATACAGTGGCCCCCTCACAAGCTCAGAAGGTGGCTTCCTGTGTCGGTGAATCAAGAGTTTGCAACGCACTTAGTGGACAACAATGATTGAAGAAAAGGACTTTTATGATTTAAAGTATTTTCTGAAAGAACAACAGTGACATTACAGGGAGATTAGTGTATTAAGTAAATTCTCAATGGACTATTCATGTAAAATGCTTTTATTTAGCATTTAAAATGCTTTTATTTATTTATAGTAAGACCTAGAGGGATGAGGTTAGTTTAGATTAGTATTTTCCTGTTATATATGTAATGACCTTTAGGTACTTAACCTCTACTTAATAAAGTAATTGAGAATTAGAGGGCCAGTATAGCTATAGTATATCTCTTCATCATCTTAAGAAAAGTATTAAGAAGAGTAGGTATATCTTTAGTTTGTTTTAGAATATTTTTGTTGCTATGCATATTTCCCAATCTGGTCCTAGGTGTGCTGTGACATATTATTAATGAAGCAGTATTGCATTCAGAATCATGAGGATGTTAGAGGAAATATCCAAATATTTTTGAGGCACATTTACACTTGATGCAAAAAACATTTCTAGTTATCAAAGGTTGCTGTCTGCCTTCCAACAGTGACAGCTACTCAGCATGGATTTCTACCAAGAGTTAGACCTAAGACCTTTGAAGAGTTTTGTGACATATGGTCTTATACAAACGCAGAACCTAGAATAATTAAAGATATAGGTATGAAGATCCCATGTGCACGTTCCTATATTTCAGTATTTTACAAGTAATGCCAGTTAAAGGGAACCAGGTGTGTAGTTCTGGCTACCCTTTTGGATGCCTCTAGTTCTGACCTAGGCATACCTAACCAGAGTTAAAGTGGTTTTGAGTAATTGTATACAGAATATATCATGTCCTCCGAATTTGATAATCTGAGCAGAGAGCTTAGTGGTTTTAGAAGGAGATTAATTTGTGTGTGTGGTACTTTTGTGTATACAGAGCCTCCCAGAGGTTGGTCAGGTGCTTGCTATATAGCCCTGGTGGATACCCCATAGTGAATTGAACTATTAATTTGTTATCAATCCTGAACAAATCTTTAGGAAGACACAGAGATGTATCCCCTCAGGATGAAGTCATAGTGGTTGCTCTGCTTCTTACTGAGGCAATTAGTGTGTATTGCAAGATCCAGTAAACAAAGTGTCAGCTTATGCAGCCTAGAACCGAATGGCTTTAGATTTTCTCCTAGCGAAGGAAAATGGTGTGTGTGGAATAATAGATGATTTTTGTTGTAGTATGCTTGATAATAATGGGAAAATAGTAAAAGGCCTATTGGATAAAGTCAGAAACCGTACTTTTGTTTCAAGTGATAGTTATGTAGGTTCTTTTTCAGTTTTAATTATTCAGTTTCTTCATTTTGGAATTATCCAGGCCTTTGCATGGCTTATTAGCTTCTTTGCTTGGTGTTTTGGGAATTCTCATTCTAGGCGTATTAATTCCCTGTGTACTATCAGCTTGCTATAGGAAATCAGTGAAATCACTGACCCCTGCAATAATGTTACCGATTGACCCAGAATCTAGTTTTAATGGCAATATATGAGTTTCCTTACTTTAGAAATGATTCTTTACAGAATCAGAGGAGGGACTGAAAGCATGTTTGTTTGTACAGGGTAGTGTACACTATTAGACTGACTAAACCTGAGAAAGAGTTAATTCTGTTCAGAACCTTGCTTAGAAATAAACTTCATATATTTGCTTACTAAGTAGGTAAAGAGGTACATGTCCTGTAAACAAGAAAGGGCAGCTTGTACTCTAGCCTTGCAGTCTCAGGGTTAGTAGATACCAAGCAGTCAGCAGTAAACAGTTATGTCTTGGAATATGTGTATGTCTCCTCATATTGACCTATGTAGCGGTAAACAATTATGTCTTGGAATCCATGTATGTCTCCTCATACTGACCTACACTGATAGTAAGTTAGAGTAAACAAAGAGAACTTTGTTTCTGTTTGTTTCTCTCCACTAAAGCTTTGGTGTATTTATATAGATGTGTGTATTTTATTGCTGTCTTTAGATTACCTTCCCATTGTTTTGAATGTAGTCTTCTGTAGCTCCAAGAGCCCTGCAAGGTTGCTGGTGAGGAGGGGGCTAAGGAAGCCCACACATATATATTGCAAGATCGTTTTCATGTGACGTCAGACACCATCCTCTTTAGAGGAGCTGTTGAGACCGGAGCGGGACTGAGATAAATATACACCTTACTGAGTGTTGACCTCTGGTTATCTGCAGAATTTCTTTAACTTTATATCACTTGAGAAAGGATCGATAGATCCGAAACGCGGCGCTATGTCGTGGTGACCCCGGTGGGGGTGCAAATCTCCTTATTCTGCTGTAGCGTGGTTTCCTGGTTTGGTTCCATTTGCAAGCTAAGTTTAAGAACTTTGGTTGTGTTTTCTCTATTCTTAGCACTGTGGCTTTTCTGGTTCTGATTTTGAAGTTCTGCACTAGTTCACTTGCACAATTTCATTTTAAGATCAAAAAGGAGAGGTTTGTTATTCGAAGGAGTTAATTTATCTCATGGCACAACGAACGTTCCTACACATATGTATTTATTTGTTGTGTGTTTAGTATGTTCTTCTCAATGTTTTTGAGATCAGATTGTTTGACTTTATTCTTTATTTAAAGGCACCTGGGCTACTTTTGCCTTTATTTCAACTTATCTATTAGGATGTCCTAACTTATTTATTTATTTAACAAGGTTTTTTTATACCACTTTATCATTTCAGTCAAAGTGGTTTACATTGTAACTTAAACTTGGTAACGTACATTAAGCAGGGACATTGATAACTTGGAATTTTCTGAGGCAACGAAGGATTAAATGACTTGCCTAAGGTCACAAGGAGTGCTAGTGAGAATTGAACGCTGGTCTCTTTGTTCCCAAGCTAGTGCTCTAACCATTAGCCTACTCCTCCACTCCACTTCCCTGTTTTTACAGCATCCTTCAAAGATATCTATTTCTGAACCATATGCACAATCAAGAGGTAATATGTTTTTGACCTGATTTACATCCCACATTTCGCCATAATTCTGGATTTACTGTGGCTAAAATGGCACAAGCTTTATGTCCAGTGGAAGACATCAAATAACCTTCCTATTTTTTTCTCAACAGAACTGAAGGGAAAGTGACCTTGAAAAAAATGCCTTAGTGACTAGCGCTACTCAGCAACCAAAGAGGAAACTGGAAGGTTATTTCAGAAATACTCAGAGTACCAGGAGGTGCTTGATAAGGAGGCTGACAACATGTTATCCACTCATAGGCCTTATGACTGCCAAAATGGCCTACAGTCAAGAGCTGTCTGGTCTGGTTTTAATGAGAAGGATTAACCATAAATCTCAATCACAGAGGTCAGATATATGTATTTTTTTAGGGGGGGGCGGAGATTAAAGCAGGGTCGGCAATAAAGACTGTATTTGTGATTTTATCATATCATTTTGTGGTTTTATTGGTTACAAGTACCATTTATGGGATCAATATTCAAAGACATAGCTGCCGCATAAAATAAGCAGATTCAGTGCATTTTTCCTAGCAGAAATGGTGCCAATACTCATATGCAGGGCTCTTTCATTAATACATGCGAAACATAGGTCAATTTTAACAGACAATGAAAAAAGTGCCAGTACTCAGTACCACCAAGTACCACTTCAAAAAACCCCAGAGCAGATCATTTATCTGCTTATATTTATGCTTAATATTCAGCTGTCCTATCCATTTAGGAAGGACTGCTGAATATGCAATCCTAAACTTAAATGGATAACTTACAGTATTTATTGAAAGCTAGGATCGCTATTTGCGTGGTAAAAAAGATCTTTCCAACTGGCAGCTAAATATTATCTCCATACAGATAAATTTTATTTATTTATTTATTTATTTTATTTATTTAAACGGATTTGGTATACCGCTTTCTCATGAAATCAAAGCGGTTGTCACAGCAAACAAATCAATGAAATAGGTGTTGTCAGTAGCATGCAGTGGGTGATTCGTCACAGTGTGCTGTGTGAGAAAGTGTGGTTGATTTTGATGTAAAGCTATATACATTGTGTGTTTATGATTCATATTTACAGTTACATATTTACAATGAAGGCTGTGTTAACTTAAATGGTTGGTTAGAGTCATTCTGTGAGGTTCTTGAAATGGTTTCTGAATAGTTCGGTTTTAAGCTGTTTTCTGAATTCTTTGATGTCTTTTGTTGCTCTTTTAGGCCTTACCCCAGAACGTCCCTGACCATTCCTTTTCATAAACTGATACATTTTAGACAAACATCAAGTTATCTATCTACAATTTATCTATTTGTGTTCCCTAATATCAAAATAAATTCTTATGTGGTCAGCTCCTGCTGCTCAATGCAGAAGTGCTTTTGAAAAATGATCAGTATATGTTTATTTGCTGTGCCAGCAAGACTATATAAACGTCTTTAAGATTTGCTATTAAGATTGTTAATATTTTAGCTCTCCGTTTTGAGCACATTGGTAAGATAGATAAAGTATACTGTATGAACAAAAACAAAACATTCTCTCTTCCTTCTCTCCCTTCCCCTTCCATCATATTTCCTTTTCTCTCATATTCCCCATTTACTTTTACTTTTCCTCCGTCCCTCAACTCATATTTTTCACATAGAAGCTTATATCAGTTTACTTTCACAATTCTTATGGCATTTTTGTAAGATTCCCTTCTGTCTCTTCTCCCATCAACTTCACAATCCTCCTATCCCTGCACATTACCTTAGCTTCTCCAACACTAATCTGCAATCTTTGCCACCCCCTCTTCCTTCTTTTCCTTCGTCTTCTCTTGCCTCCTATAATTATATTCCACTTCTCCTTCCCTGTTCTCCTTCTCTTTCTTTCCTTTTCTGCTTTCTTCCTTCAGTCTACCACTCCCTTTCTTCATCCCTTCTCCCCCTTCTCTCTTTTTGTAATTCCAGGAGTTGTCTCCTGCATTGGCTCTCCCTTTCCTGCTCAGCATCTGGCTACGGCAGTTGTTTTTCCATTGGATCCATGTAAGGCCAGCGGCACCAACATCTTCCTGCAGACTGTATAGGACCAGTAGCAATTGTCTTCTCTAAAGCTTGCACGCACCAGCATCAGCAGCTTCTTTTTCAGCCTTGTATATGAAATGCCGCAGCACGACTGATAGTGGGTTGTAAGCGACACAATTACATCACACCGACCAGTAGCCTATAGGGCCAGAATTTAAAACACTATCTCTGATTTTCAAGGCCCTCAGACAGAGTACCTAAAGAATAAGTTAGCCCTCTATACACCTTTGAGGCCTCTTAATGTGTAACGTTGTCTCAAGAAGCATCCCTAACTTACTCTTGCCAAAGGAAATCACATGTTTTGACACCTGCCAGCAAGCTTTCTCAGGAGTAGCTGCCATGCTCCAAAACTCACTCCCAGAAGGGATGATGCCTAACACAAGATCTCCTCTACTTCAGAAAGCATGTAAAAGCCTGATATGTTTCACTCTATGGTGTCAACATCATCAGTATCCTGTTAATATCATAAAAATGTTCTAGCATATTGCCTTTTATGATATATCATTTGTACTGTGCTGACAGTGTGGGTATTCTATGTTTATATTTGGCTGACATTGCAACATATTTATGATTTTTGAATATTCTATGCTCCTTTAAAGTGTACATTACTGACACTGTCTCATACTTGTATCTATTATTGCCTACCTCTAAATTTATCTCACAGTTCTCATTGCCTGTTATGCTGATGTGGTGATCATTTTGTTATTGTAGGTTGTCTACTGTACACTGCCTTGGGTGATCTATTCGTAATGGTGGTACATAAATCCTAATACATATATATAATAGTTGATAATCTGAAGCGTAAAAATTCATAACTTACATAGAGTAGAGCATGGTCTAGCTGATGGGATTCTACAGTTCTACTGTAAAAAACAAAGTTGTGGTTGGCTCAAATAGATGTACAAATCTTGCTTCCACCACCCCTGGGAGGGCACTATGAAAATTATCAGTCATTCTGATAAAGCAGCTGAAAAACTAACAATATGTAAGGGTGTATAAGGAGGAAGATTTCACATGACTGGTGTGTCCCTTAAAGGCAAGATGGAACCAAGCATTGGACCATTTTAGCTCAAAACAGGGAAAATGATTTTATACTTTTTAAAAGGATATACAACCAGGGCACCATTCTGTACAGGACATCCATGCCTCTGTGCGACCGATCAGAATCAAACGCACAGGGGCAGACACGATTCTGATCCCACAGGGCACGTTTAGCCCCATGGGATCATAATTGCGACTAGGCCTGTATGTGCAGGCCTGGGACCTGATCCCAGTCAGCCTGCACATACAGGCCTCTACCCAGCTAACCCAGTCAAGGCTCCTGAATGGAGCCGCAGCGCCAGGGCGTCTGGTTGCCATAGTACCACAGCTCCATTCAGGAGCCATGATCCCTGGCCACCAACAACTTAATGCATTCCCCGCAGCCCGACATCCGATCCAGCCTCCCACGGCCAGCATTGGGCTGCGGAAAATCTCCTGCGCCCCCTCCACCCTTTGATGCGCCCCGGGCCTGCCATCTCCCCCCGTCTGAGGGAACTTATTCTACCTCAGAGGTGGAATAAATTCCATGTTCCGTCTGCCCGCCCCAGACATACAGGGCTGACAACTGAATCACCCCAGTACGTCCGGGGCCGCAGACCGCCCCAAGCCTGCCCTGTCTCCACCTCCACACCACTCTTTTCCCACCCCCGTCTAGCTTCCCCATACAAACTCCCTGTTCGTATGGGGAGGTTAGTCGAGGTCGTGAAAGGGGGCAACTCGGAATGACCCTGCCAGTGAAAAATTCATACAGATGAAAACTGCATCCAGTGGGCTCTGCAGAAAAACTGGGAACTAAGATGGCCTTATGCAATGTTACTGACACGGGACGTCCTACCCAGGTGCACTGCACTGTTCTAGAAAATTCTTAGAGATTTGTTTACATTTCTCCGGCTCAAGCTCTGTAAGATGATGTCACAAATGTGCGAGGACTGCATATCTTGCTTGCCCTGAGAGAACAGATGGAGAATTTCTAGCAAAAATAAAGGTTCTTAAATAGCCAGGTCTGTCTGGCTAGTTGATGATAATGGGATATTATCTGGAAAGGCCATGGAGACTTAGAGACTTGGGGCATGATTTTTAAAGCACTGACCGGGATATTCAGTGGCACTAACGCTGATGACATAATGTTCTTCACCTCCATCAACCCTCTAGCCCCAGACACCACCAGCCTTCAGAAATGCTTCACTGAAGTAAGAAAATGGCTTAGCCTCCACAACTTGAACATCAACCAAGAGAAAATAGAAGCACTATTCATTACCACCAACCCAATCTTCTCTCCACCTCTAACACTGCAATCAGATGACGTCACCATCAAAGTTAAAACAGAAGTAAAATACCTAGGTGTAATAATAGATCAACAACTGACCTTCCAACAACGCATAAAAAGAAAAATCTCACAGTCTATCACAAATTAAGAACACTAAGAAACCTCCATCCACTACTTACTCACTTACTCCAAATTTCTTAATGATCAATAGATTCCACCTCCATTATAATAGGCTCTACCAGTCAATTTCAAGATGCAATCCATTAGGTGTTATAGAATTTAATCGAAAAATCCAAGCTTGTTCAAGATATTGTAATCATGCAACTCTATCTTCTTCTCTCAAATTATCAGGTACGTGGTCAAGTATCCTCCATTGTAGTTCTTCAAAAGAATGCCCCAGCTGTTGACAATGTGATACAATCGGTGCTGATACTATCCCTGAATTTATTCTGGAATGATGTTCCTGTAAATGCTTTCTCATCAGCTGCGTAGTCCTCCTAATGTACTTAAGCTGACATGGGCAAATTATTACATAAATAACGAAGGTAGTTAAACAGGTCTTATAGAGACTCTTATAAACCTTGTCCATAGAGGGGTCCTTCCAACATAAACCACACATTGTATTTGCACAAAACTCAAAAGCTGTGCACGCAGAATGTCCTTTTTCTGTAAATTCTATAGAATCTTCCAATTGGACTGATGTTGTGTGAACAACCAAATCACGTATATTGCAACCATATTGATAAGCCATCATCAAAGGTATTTGAAAACATGAATATGCCAATGCTTCTTTAAGATCGCCGTTACTGTTGCTGCTGTATTAGGCATGTTTGGTAAAACTCCTACAGATTTGGCTGTCCCTTCTTGTTTCAGGTCAAACAGTACTATTTTGTAGGCTTTTTTCTACAATACCTAGAGGGTATTCTCTAGCCAATAATCATTGGGTTAATTCTTCCGCATGCTTCCAAAACTCCAGCTCTGAAGAACAGAGCCAGCGGAGTCTCAAAAATTGTCCCGGGGCAATCCTCTTTATAAAGGTACTGGATGGTAAGTTCTATAATGCAATAAAGTATTCCTTTGCACCGCTTTTCTGTATAAAGTTGTGCATATTTTTTTGAAGATGTGAATAGATAAAGGTGAGCCAGTTGATATACTGTATCTGGATTTTCAGAAAGCCTTTGACAAGGTCCCTCATGGGAGACTCTTGGCAAAATTAAAAAGTCATGGGATTGGAGGCAGTGTAATATTGTGGGTCAGGAACTGGTTAAAAGATAGAAAGCAGAGAGTAGGTTTAAATGGCCAATTTTCTCAACAGAGAAAGGTAAAGAGTGGAGAACCCCAGGGATCTCTGCTGGGTCAGCTGCTTTTTAACATATTCATAAATGACCTGGAAATAGGAATAAGGAGTGAGGTGATCAAAGTTGCAGATGACACAAAATTATTCAAAGCTGTTAAAATGCAAGAGGATTGTGAAAAATTGGAAGAGGACCTTGAAAAACTGGAAAACTGGACGTCCAAATGGCAGATGAAATTTAATGTGGACAAGTGCAAAGTTATGTATCAAGGAAACATGATGCAAGGTTACACGATGCAAGGTACCACTTTAGAAACCACCAGGTGTCATCGTGGTTATTATGTTGAAACCCTTTGACCGGTGTGCAGTGGTGGCCAAGAAAGCAAATCGAATGCAAGGAATCATAAGGAAAGGAATGGAGAATAAAACAAAGGATATTACAGTGCCTCTGTATCATTCCATGGTGCGACCGCACCTTGAATATTGTGTGCAGTTCTGGTCTCTGTATCTTAAAAAGAATATAGCAGAATTAGAAAAGGTACAAAGAAGAGCAACGAAATGGTAAAGGGAATGGAAGGATACCCTTATGAGGAGAGGCTTAAAAGGTTGGGGCTTTTCAACTTGGAAAAGAGATGGCTGAGGGGGATATTATAGAGGTCTATAAATTAATGAATGGAGCAAAACGTGTAGACGTAGATCGGTTGTTTTTGCCATCAAAAAGTAGAAAGACTAGAGGACACACAATGAAGCTACAATGCAACCCATTTAAGACTAATAAGAGAAAATATTTTTTTACTCAATGCATAATCAAACTCTGGAATTTGTTACCGGAGGATGTTAGTGTAGCTGAATTTAAAAAAGGTTTGGACAAATTCCTGGAGGAAAGGTCGATAAATCATTATTAAAGAGGACCCGGGAAATCCACTGCTTGCCCCTGCTCAAGCACTGTAGAACCTGTGCCTCTCATTGGGAACCTGCCAGGAACCTGTGGCCTGGCTTGGCCACTGTTGGAAATAGGTACTTGGCTTGATGGACCTCGGTTTGACTCAGTAAGGCTTTTCTTATGTTCAGTAGGCATAAGATCATGGAATGGATAGTCTCCTATCCAGATCTTTTAATGCAGTATATTGTTATACATCCCGTAAATTTGGAGAAAATATATATCCATCCCAGGAATATATCTCAGCATGAGGTAGGAGAAAATGTTTGCCTCCACAGCTACCCACTACAGACCCAAGTTTCCCCCTGCTCTGTCAGCAACCATAGTTAACCCATGCCTAGCAGGAAAGTCATGATACAACAAAATGTTAGACTGCATTAGCCCTCCATTGACCTAAACTTAAGTCTTTTTTTTCCATATAAAGGTGAACATTGCTTATTCAAGTTTCTGAAAGAATGGTTTCGAAAGCAAAAAAGGATCATGCTGAGATAATAGTTGACCAGAGTACTAACCATTATTTGAAATGTTTCAGTTCTCCCCTGCCATGAGATAAAAAAAAAAGTGGAAGCCAGGTATCTAGTTCATTCTTAAACACATGAATACTCTGATACTCATTCAGAATTTGTATTATTGCTAGATCACTATGGAATATAATCCCTAGATATTTAATGCCTTAAGGCATATATTTAAGTTAATGTTCAACTACCTACTCAGGGGGAGGAATACACATTTTGAGGCATAACTTCAGTTTTATTTATATTGATCTGATACCCGGAGAGCCTAATAAAAACAGCCACAGTGCTCAAACAGGGCAGGTATGGAATCCTCTGGGTTAGATAAATATAATAAGATGTCATCTGCATAAGCTGAAAATTTGCAATGCTTCTTTCTGATCTGTTCACTCTATGACATGTGAATTTTATCTAATAACTAGCAAAAGAGGTTCTAGTGCAAAGCTAAACAAGTTGGGGAGAGGGACCATCCCTGATGTATGCCTCAATACAGGCAGAAAGGTGATGAGATGCACACATTAACAAAGATGTGTGCAACTGGAACAGAGTATAAATCCTTAATCAGCACCAAGAATTGCTTTCTGAGGCAGAACTATTTCAGCACCCAAAATAAAAACAGCCATTCTGTTCTATCAAAGGCCATATCGTCTTCCAGGAATACTGCCGATTCCATAACATGCACATCCGGCCTGCAGACATGTCTAAATTAAAAACGGGACCCGTTAGAGCCTAATTCCACAACTGCAGGTCTGGACGTACCCACAGTCCAGAATCGGGGAGATACATAAATTAGATCTTACCTGCTAATTGTCTTTCCTGGAGATCTCTCCGGGCCAGTCCAGGAACAAGAGGGGGGTTGTCAATCTTCTTCAGCAACTGAGGACTGAAATCTGAAGTTTTGCAAACTTGGTATCTGGCTCCCTCTGCTGGTCGCACCTCAGTCAACATATGTCCAAGCAGTGAAAGACAGAAAACCGAACAAACAGAAAGAACAAAGAGAAAAGCAACTATGTACAAACACTACAGTAGCCCACTGCCATGGGCAGAGCCCTGGACATGTGTGCCTCCATTCGAGGGTTTTTTTTTTTTTTATTGTTTTATATAGTGGAGGATGTTAGGAAAATGTCGCGCAGGCCATCGCAACAGACTTACGAGTGAGCCCACACCCGCTCCCGAGAGAGCCCCAGAGACCCCCCTACAGGAAAAAAACCTACGCCAACGGTTCTGCAATCTACGACGCTCGGCAGCATTAGCATATCATTCTTCGACTGAGACCGCCTTGCAACCAGAAAAAACCTACAACTGAGATAGGGTGGGTCCTGGACTGGCCCGGAGAGATCTCCAGGAAAGACAATTAGCAGGTAAGATCTAATTTCTGTTTCCTGATCGTCTCTCCGGGCCAGTCCAGGAACAAGAGGGAAGTACCAGAGCAGTACCTAACCCCGGGGGGGGGGACCCGCAAGGCCCGCAATGATCGCCGAAGCCCCCACATTCGCATCTGCCCTTGCCAAAACATCTAACCGGTAATGCCGAGCGAACGTGTGAAGAGAAGACCAAGTCGCCGCCCGACAGATGTCAGCAGGCGGAATCAAGGCATACTCGGCCCAGGACGTCGCCTGACTACGAGTAGAGTGAGTGCGTAGACCCTCGGGAGGGGACTTCCTCTTGGCCTGATACGCCGCCACGATCGCACGCTTCACCCAGCGCGCAATGGATGCCTTGGACGCCGCCTCGCCCTTGCGAGGCCCTGCAAAAAGTACAAATAACCGATCAGTTTTACGAAAATCTTTAGTTCTCTTGAGGTATCTCCGGAGTAACCTGCCCAAATCCAACTTTCGCAACACCGCCTCACTGGGCAAATCCTCCTGGACCCGAAAAGTTGGCAGTGAAATAGTCTGATTCACATGAAATTTGGAAACCACCTTCGGGAGAAACGAAGGAACCGTGCGCAACAGGACTCTGTCCTCAGAAAATTGAAGATACGGAGCCTGACAAGACAGCGCCTGGAGATCAGAGATTCTCCTTGCCGAACAGAGGGCCACCAGGAAGGCTACTTTCCAGGAAAACTCCCGCAACGGAACGGAGGCGGACAGATGAAAAAACGGGCCCGCCAATGCCTCCAGAACAAAATTCAAGTCCCAAGGCGGAACGATACTGCGAAGAGGACGACGGATATTCTGAACCGCCCGAAAGAAACGAAGCACGTCGGGATGTGCGGACAGACAGACCCCATTCCCGGAAACAGGAAATCGCCGCCAGGTGCACCCTAATGGTGCTGAGGGCCAACCCCTTATCCAACCCATCCTGCAGGAAGGACAGCACATGGGGTAGCGAGGCGTCCCGAGCCCGGATGCTCCGTTGCGCACACCAAGATTCAAAGACGCGCCACACTCGAACGTAAGCCAGGGAAGTCGCCCGCCGCCGTGCTTGCAACAGAGTGGACATGACAGACGGCGAATACCCTCGACGTCTCAGGCGGTCCCTTTCAATAGCCAAGCCGTAAGCGAGAAGCGATCCACGTCGGGCATGAACAGCGGACCCTGAACCAAGAGATCCGCCTGCAGCGGCAGCCGCCAGGGGTGGTCGACGAGGAGACGCACCAGATCCGCATACCACGCCCTCCGGGGCCAATCCAGTGCAATGAGAATTACGCGATCCCGATAACGGGCTATCCGCCGAACCACCCTGCCGATCATCGGCCACGGTGGAAAAACATAGAGAAGCCCGCTGCTCGGCCAGGGCTGAGAGAGGCCGTCGAGACCCTCCGACATGCGCTCCCGGCACCTGCTGAAAAACCTGGGGGCTTTGGCATTGTCGAAGGTGGCCATGAGGTCCATGATCGGCTGCCCCCACCGGAGAGTCAAAGAGTGAAACACCGCCGCGTTCAGAGCCCATTCGCCTGGATCCACCACGTCCCGACTGAGGAAATCGGCTTGCACATTGTCCCGACCGGCGACATGTGCTGCCGAGAGCGCCACCAGATGCTCCTCCGCCCAGGCCATGAGCCATAGACTCTCCCTCCTCCAGCAATACTGTACTGCCTGTCCCGCCTTGTCGGTTGATATAGGAGACGGTCACCGCATTGTCGGAGAAAACTCTCACCGCTTTGTGCTGTAGAAGCGTGCGAAACTCCTGGAGCGCTAAAAAAACCGCTCGGAGCTCCAACAGATTTATCGAGGAGTGTTGAAGCTCCGGTGGCCAAACCCCCTGAGCCAAGCTCCCCAGACAATGAGCCCCCCAGCCCCTGAGACTGGCATCGGTCGTGACAAGAACCCAGTCAGGCTGACGCAAGGGAACTCCCGCCCGGAGATGCATGGGATCTAACCACCACTGGAGACTGACCGAGGCAATGTGCAACCGGGGCAACCTGCAATCCAGAGAATGTTCCTGAGGCGACCATCTCGACAGCAATGCCTGTTGTAACGGTCGCATGTGAGCCCGAGCCCACGGTACCAGGTCCAAGGCCGCCGCCATGGAGCCCAAGAGCTGCAGATACCGCCACGCTGTTGGCGCTTTGAGTCGTAAGAAGCTCTTCACCTGAGACAGAATTTTCTGCACCCTGTTTTCCGGCAGAAAAACCGCCCCTAACCGGGTGTCGAAAACTGCCCCCAAGTAAATGAGACGCGTAACCAGTTGCAACTGGCTTTTGTCTTGGTTGATCACCCAACCTAGGTGCTGCAGGAGGCTGACGACCCGCGCCGTGGCTGACCGGGACTCCGCCTCGGACGGTGCCCGAATGAGCCAATCGGCGAGATAAGGATGCATGAGAATCCCCTCTTTGCGCAAGGCCGCAGCCACCACCACCATCACCTTGGTGAAGACCCGGGGCGCCGTCGCCAGGCCAAATGGCAAGGCTCGGAATTGGAAATGACCCAGATGGACCGCAAAGCGAAGAAATTGTTGATGCTCGGCCCTGATGGGAATATGAAGATAGGCCTCCGTAAGGTCTATAGACGTCAACACCTCTTGAGGTTGCACTGAGGCAATGACCGAGCGTAGCATCTCCATGCGGAAGTGCGGAACTCGCAAGCAGCGGTTGACGTTTTTGAGATCCAGAATAGGACGAAAAGAACCCTCCTTCTTGGGCACCACAAAATAAATCGAGTACCGACCTGATCCTAATTGATCTGGAGGGACGGGGACCACCGCCCGAATACTGAACAACCAGCGAAGGGTCAGAGCAACCGCCGCGCGCTTTTCCGCCGAACCGCAGGGAGACACCACGAAAGCCTTGGACACCGGACGAGCCAACTCGAGGGAGTATCCATCGCGAATGATTTCGAGGACCCACTGGTCGGAAGTTATGTTGGCCCAGGCCGATAGGAAGGCTTGAAGCCGACCCCCCACTGGAAAATCTGCCTGGACCGACCTCACTTCATTGTGGCTTCTTAGTGGTCTGCTGTTGAGACCCGAAGTATCCTCTTCCGAAACCTCGAGCCCCCCGAAAGGACTGACCCCTGGCCAGAAAGCGGCCTCGCTGATAGGGGCTAAAGCGGGAGCCCCGGAACCTGTGAAACTCCCGAGACACCCCCCTGTGTATAGGGGCCGACCTGGAAGGCTTCTGCCGGTCTTCAGGAAGCCGACCCCCCTTGGAATCTCCAAGATCCTTCACAATCTTTTCCAAAGCCGCTCCAAAAAGCAGCGAGCCTTTATAAGGGAGTTTACTGAACCTAGCCTTGGAAGAAGCATCCGCCGACCAATTTCGCAACCAAAGAAACCGACGAGCTGCTACCACCAAAGCCAGGGACTTCGCGGAAATGCGTACTAGATCGTAAAAGGTATCAGCCAAGTAAGCAGCCGCCGACTCAAGTTTGGCGCCTTCCTCTTGATCGGGGTGTGCGCCAGAAGACCCCTGAATCCATCGAATGGACGCCCAGGAAACAAACGCCCCACAAATAGCCGCTCGTAACGAAAGAGCACTGGCCTCAAACGTCTGTTTCAATAAAGCCTCTAGCTTTCTATCATGCAGATCCTTGAGCGCCGCACCGCCTTCTACCGGAATGGTGGTCTTCTTGGTGACTGCCGTCACCAAGGCATCCGCTTTAGGCATCTTCAACAAGTCGAGTTCGTCCTGCGGCAAAGGATACAGACGCCCAATAGCCCGCGCTCCTCTCAATGAAGCTTCTGGGCATTCCCATTCAGATTCCACCATCTGCTTCATGACTCTGTGTACAGGAAAACACCGTTGCTCCGTTTTAAACCCCTGCAGTAGAGGATCTTCCAAGGGCGCCTCCGATGCCGCGGGAAGGGCAATATTGAGCGCCGACAAAGTCTGGGTAATGAGGGCCCCCAATTCCTCCTTCCGAAAGACGCGAAAGGTGTTGGGATCCTCGCCAGCGCCCAAATCCGCATCCTCCAAGTCAGGAGGCCACTCCAACCCCGAGTCAGAGAGGAGTTCGCCTTCCTCCATCCCTGGGAGGTCCGAGAACTCCAGAGGAGGCTTAGCCTCCTCAACCGCCACTGGGGCAATCACTTTAGAGGGACCCTCGCCCGGATCAGAAAGAGAGGGCAGAGAGCTAACCCCAGGCGCAGCCGAGGTCAGAGAGCTGACAGCAGGTGCAGTCACCGAGACAGAAGGCTTGAGCTGGGCCTGCTGCCATTTAATACAATAAGCCTGATGAAGGGCCAAGATAAAATCTGCCGAAAAAACAGACTGCAGCCCCTGCGAAATATCAGGTAGGGACTGTGGGGGAGCATCCTCCACTTGCCCCTGCCGCTTGGATTTTGTCTTCCTTTTTGCCGGTTTTTCCTGAGCCACTGGAGCTGCCTCAGAAATGGCTGCCGTTCCCGCCAAAACAGAACTGCTTTGAGCGCGGCCCTCCGGGGAACCGTCCATGACCGGCAACCCCAGAACCCCGAAAAAACAGAGCTCAACCGCGAAACCAGCCGTCCGCAGACCTGGGGAGGTAAAAAAAATCACACCCGCAGCAAAACCGCGATGAAAATCTGCCCGGAGCACTGCTGCGATGAAGAAAAAGAAACCGCGGTGGAGAAGCACGCTGCCCCGACAAGCCCAAAGACAGGGAAAAAGAAACAACGTACCTTGCAGGCAGAGAATGATGGTGCGGCAGTAAAATCACTTCGGCTCAGACACCCACCGCCAGTGGGCCGACACCGAAAGCACCGAGGGTAGCAGGGAGGTATCTGGGGCTCCCAGCACAGCACTGCACTGCTCCCTCTCTCTCAAGCCCCGGGGGTGATTAAAAGACAGGCTCTGCCTCCATCAACTCCCAGAGCAGCTGTCTCCACATATGCCTGTTAACCTTTCCTTGGAATGGGGGAAAAACCCTGCTAGGGCTCTACCCAAGATTTAGGAAGAAAAGCTTCAAAGAATTCAAAGCAGAAAACAACAAAAATAAAACTCGCTGAAGAGGAGCCAGCCAGAAACGGTCCTTCAGCTGCTGAGGACTGAAAAGACTGAGGTGCGACCAGCAGAGGGAGCCAGATACCAAGTTTGCAAAACTTCAGATTTCAGTACTCAGTTGCTGAAGAAGATTGACAACCCCCCTCTTGTTCCTGGACTGGCCCGGAGAGACGATCAGGAAAGACATATTCAACATGGCACGGGCAAGTGCTATTCAGCCAACCTGTACACACATCTGGGGTGCAGCCCATGCACAGGTGCAGGCAATATAATCGAGAAACACATCCCTGTCAATATTAGCAGAAGTGGGCAAACGTTTTGGATATCCCCACACCCACTGTATTATGAAAAGTTACACGTTTTGGATCCTGCCCAACCCTGCATTGTACCCACGGACACCACGCCCCTTGGGAAAAATGTGCATCTCCTAAGCTGCTCATCACAGACAGTAATTTGCTGATGCACACTAGACATAAATACAAATGAGAAATGACAGCTGCTGCAACCTAGGCCATGTACTATCCTCGTCATGCCTTGAAAAATGCTAGGTAAGCCCAGTGCACCTCAATATGGTATACGATAATGTAAATATGAACATGTACGTCAGAACATACCTTGCATCAAATGGTATATGGCAGTGATGGCTAACCTTTTTGAGCCCGAGTGCCCAAACTGCCGCACAAAACCAAAGAATTTCCTCAAAGTGCCAGCATGTCATTTGCATAAGTGGTCTTATTTGCATAAATATTTGCATAATGTTACCATACACTAACTTTTAGTAAACATGTCTCTTAATGAGTGTATGGATAAAGAAAGACTAAAAGATTTCTACATTACTATAATCCAGTGCCAACCGCCAGGCACATTAGGAACTACTACAAAAGCTGTCCATTTAGAACCCATAGCAAACCCGCCGTATCCTGACAGCATTACCAGGACTCACAAAGCACCATACCCTACCTATCAAAAGGCAACACTGCAAATATTAAACCAATACATTTCAGAGAATACTGGGGAAAGAGAACAAGTGGCAACGTCAAATAGGAATTTCCTCTTGTACCAAACAAAGCGCAGATGTTAATGATGCACATTTCCCAGAGCTGACATATTCCAGTTAATAAATTCAAAATAAACATCTTTCTACCTTTTGTGCATTTGTTTTTCAGTTGCAATTGGTCCAGCCACTTTCTTCTGGTTTCTTCATGTTTTCTGCTAACTCTCCATCGTCTGCTGTCCATTTGTCCTTTCTTCTCTCTTCTAGTTTTTTTTCCATTCTCTCTCTCTCTACATCTGCTTTAACATACTAATCTTTCTCCTTTTGCTCTTTCCTCATTCCTATTTCATCCACACAAATTTTACCCCTCCATCCTCAATCCCCAATTACTCTCCCAATACCTGGCCAATTGTAGATTTTTCATCCCTCCTACACAAAATATTTTTCCCCTCTCCATTTTACTCTCCCAGCCCCATCCCATTCTAATCCTCCCCCAACATCAGCTCCCTTCTAGTTCCAGTCTCACCCAGCATCCATCCCCTTCTAGTCCCTGCATCAGCCCATTTCCAGTCCTAGCCCCCCATCAGCCCATTTCCAGTCCTAGCTCCCCCATCCATTTCCAGTCCAAGTCCCTTCATCAGCTCATTTTCAATCCTAGCCCCATCAGCCCATTTCTAGTCATTTCCTAGCCCCACCATCAGCCCATGTCAAATCATAGCTCCCCTGCACTCAGCCCAATTCCAGTCCAAGCCCCCCCATGAGCCCACTTCCAGTTCTAGCCCCTCCATGAGTCCATTTCAATTCAAGCCCCCACCACAGCCCATTTCCAATCTTAGCTCCCCCCAACAGCCCATTTCCAGTCCTATCCTAGCTGTTCCATCAGCCCATTTTCAGTCCTAGCTCCCTTCCCTCACAGCCCATTTCCATTCCAAGCCCCCTCCCCATCAGCTATTTGCAGTTCAAGCCTCCCCTTCCACTCAGCCCATTTCCAGTCCTAGCAACACCCCAACCCATTACCAGTCCTAGCCCCCCGTCAATCAACTTCCAGTCCTAACCCCCATCACCCCATTTTCAGTTTAAGCCCCCCTATAACCCATTAACAGTCCTAACCCCCCATCAGCCCACAGCCCATTACCAGTCCTAACCACATCAGCCCACCTCAAGTCCTAACCCCTCCCCATCAGCCCATTTCCTGTTCTAGCCCCCCCATAACCCATTATCAGTCCTACCCCCCCATCAGCCCACTACCAGTCTTAACCCCCCCATAGCCAATTGCCAGCCCTCATCAGCCCACAGCCCATTGCTAGTTTTAACCCCCCCATAGCCCACTGCGTCTTAACCCCCCTCCCCAGCCCACTGCCAGTCTTAACCCCCCCTCCCTAGCCCATTGCCAGTCTCAACCCCTCTCCCTCCCTCCCTAGCCCATTGCCAGTCTTAACCTCCCTCCCTCCCTCCCTAGCCCATTGCCAGTCTTAACCCCCCCCCTCACTCACTCTCTAGCCATTTGCCAGACTTAACCCCCTCACTCCCTACCTAGCCCATTGCCAGTCTTAACCTCCCTCCCTACCTATCCCAGTGCCAGTCTTAACCTCCCTCCCTCCCTAGCCCATTGCCAGTCTTAACCCCCTCCCTCCCTCCCTCCCTAGCCCATTGCCAGTCTTAACCCCCCTCCCTCCCTCCCTCCCTAGCCCATTGCCAGTCTTAACCCCCCTCCCTCCCTAGCCCATTGCCAGTCTTAACCCCCTCCCTCCCTCCCTAGCCCATTGCCAGTCTTAACCCCCTCCCTCCCTCCCTAGCCCATTGCCAGTCTTAACCCCCCTCCTCCCTCCCTCCCTAGCCCATTGCCAGTCTTAACCCCCTCCCTAGCCCATTGCCAGTCTTAACCCCCCTCCCTCCCTCCCTAGCCCATTGCCAGTCTTAACCCCCCTCCCTCCCTAGCCCTTTGCCAGTCCTACCCGCCCCCCCCTCGGCTCATGGCAATTAAAAAAAAAAACTGGCCGCTGCCGCGGCATGGAGTGTCCCGCGGGGCTCCCTCTGCCCGGCGGGACTCTCCCGGCGCGACTCAGCCCCTCTCTGCCGGCTTGCAGATACGCGAGGGAGGGATACGCGAAGGGAGAGAGTCTCCCTCGCGTCTCTGTTAAGCCCGCAGGGGCAGATGGGAAATTTCCCATCAGCCCCTGCGGGCTTAACAGAGACGCGAGGGAGACTCTCTCTCCCTTCGCGTATCTGCAAGCCTGCAGAGAGGGGCTGAGTCGCGCCGGGAGAGTCCCGCCGGGCAGAGGGAGCCCCGCGGGACACTCCATGCCACCGCGGCCAACTTTTTTTTTTTTTTTTTAATTGCCATGAGCCGGCATATCTCAATTTGCGACCTTCCCGCGTGCCAGCTGCAAGGCCTTCGCGTGCCACAGCTGGCACGCGTGCCATAGGTTCGCCATCGCTGGTATATGGCATTAGGAATTGGCCTCAGTGATTCCTGCCCTGGTCATCTCTGCAAAAACACTTTCAACAGCTAGGGATGGACCTTACCAAGTGCACAAAATCCAGAACTAACATTGCAGTTTCCTAGAGGATGTATAATATTGATGAGCAACAAATGTATGCCTTTTTTGTGCTTCTGGGTTATAAGTGCATTCATTCTGCTGCTCCGCACTACCGTTCATCTCTTATCTCTCCTTACACCTCTCCTGGGGAACCCCGCTATTCTGGCAGATCACTTCTATTTGTGCCCTTCTCTTCACTGCCAAATCCAGACTTCGTTCCATTTACTCTGCTGCTCCCTATGTCTGGCACAAACTACAGGAGTCTGTACATCAGGCTTCTTCTCTGGTCCTTCGCTAATCCAGGCTGAGTACTCACCTCTTCGTTGCCGCTTTTGGATCTGATCCGCCTAATCTTCCTTGTGTTTCCTTACCATTCCCCCTGGATGTATCCTGTCCACAGTTACTGTGTTGTCTGTCTTGCCATCTTTTATGTATGTGCTGCATACACCTTGTAGCGCTATACAAATGATCAGTAGTAGTAGTGGTAGGGCTTTCTGGCTATAGCATCTGAGCCCCACCTATCTGGGTACTGGCATTTTTCACAGCAGCTACACCTGTCCCATTTTGGTGTATGTCAGTCTATATACATCCGCTATCTGTGGGGTAACCCTATCTGCCTTCCTACAGTCTGTTTTGTGCCACTCCTCCCCTGGTCAGGGTTGTGTGGGCATGGGAGAGGAGATCCCTGTGCCATCATACCAAGTAGCCAGACTCCAGATATATCACCACTCTTGCAGCTCTTATAGATACTGGACTGGGTAGGGATGTTGGCTGCATGGTACAATCCAGGGAATGTTGGCACAACATCAGTCATGTCTCCCAGTGCCTGGCACAGTGAATGTATGACTGCCTTATCACACTACCAACAATAACTGATCTTATTAGAGTACCCTATGAAAAATAATCCAGAAGGAATCTGCATAGGTTCCCTATGGCTAAATTTCAAAACATATCCCTATTAATAATAAGGGACCTCAGAATAAGAGCATTCAGCAGTGCAAACAGCACTAATACATGCTGAACAGCAACACCATTGGTCTCACACAATGTGCATTATGGGCATGGATTAGTTCTGTTTTCACTGTTGAATGCTCCTATTCTGAGGGTTCCTTATTATTGCCAGGGATATATTTTGACATTTACCTATAGTGAACCCTCTCTGATTTTGACTGCCTGATCACACTGGCATCTGGTGACGCTGCGGTCATCCATACGGTCTAGGTACTGGCCAGGCTTTGATGTCCCCCTTGAATTGCAGATGAGCACACCAGATCCACCTGTGCACCCCTCAAACCACACACAGTTTCACTTTCTGTCACAAAAACATATTTCATCTAAAAACATACCCTGAACCTATCCATAACAGCTATGACATAACATAATAGCATGGGGTACTAGGACTGAACTTATGATCTCTGTTTCTCACCCAAACAAGAATCTTTTCCATGCTCACACCCATACTATCCCTACATCAGCAGTCCTGTTTTTCAGAACATGGGAATTGTTGGGGTCCCCTACATTGGCTCCTTAAGCACATACAGCACATTTAAGCATAACCAGAATAAATACTTTTGTTCTTCTTAATATTTCTGTAAGGGTGTTTATTAATGTGTCTGTACCTTACAACATTCCCTCACCTCTGCTCTCTGTATCTTAAAACTGCATCTTTTGTTTTTCCAGACTGCAGTCACACCAGTTCAGAACATTCTTGTCACAAACATTCTTCAATAAGGGATGCGTTGCAGAGAAGAGCAAAATTTTTTCTAAGTCCTGGCCTTATTCCACGTTTCAGCAGGAATAACGTGGATGTTTCCGGGAAACACTTAATACGTACATAGGCCTTTCCTGATTACGCTTTATACATCTCCGCGGCTGACCACACCCCTGTTCCGCCCCTTCTGGGCAAGTTCTGAGACCCCCATGCTAGCGCCGTGGATGTGCATAACAGCAGTGTTTCAGAATACAGTCAGGGACTTTTTCACCACATAGACGTCCTCGCTGCACATACAAACCCCTTATTTGTGTTCTGGAATGACTCTCATACTGAATAAGATCGGCAAATAAGCTAACATTGTCAGCTGTGCTCTGCCCCCTCAAAAAACTTGTTTGGTCCCTATGAATTTGGGAAAGCGTAGTTACTCACCTGTAACAGGTGTTCTCCAGGAGCAGCAGGAATCAGTCCTCACTTATGGGTGACGTCGGCGCCGACGGAGCCCTCGCGGAGCAATTTTCCCCAGCTTTCAAAGAAAGCCTTTGGGAATTGCAGCGCGCATGCGCGGTCGTCTTCCCGCCCGAAGGTGCCATCTTAGCCAGTCAGATGACATAGCTAAAAAGACAGCATAAAAATTTGCAAAAAGAACATAAGCAGACGATTGCAACTCCAAGGGGAGGAGGGAGGGTAGTGAGGACTGATTCCTGCTGCTCCTGGAGAACACCTGTTACAGGTGAGTAACTACGCTTTCTCCAGGACCAAGCAGGAAGTCAGTCCTCACTTATGGGACTCCCAAGCTCAAGGCTACCGGAGACCCTAAGCACAAAAATGAGCTCCCTCTAGCTCAGCAGCACAGAAGGAAAGAATCTTCGCTGAATTAACACCCACCGGTAGCCCACATCCGGGATGGAGGGTAGGAGTTGCTCAGACCTCAAAGAGATTACGGAGGACTGCCTGTCCGAAAGCACTGTCCCTGCGGGACTCCCTCTCGAGACAGTAATGGACCGCAAAAGTCTGGCTCGAAGACCAAGTAGCGGCCCGGCAGATGTCTGCCAGCGGAACAGAGCGGAGGTAAGCCACTGACGTAGCCTTTGCCCGAACGCAATGAGCCGTGACTCGACTTTCTAAGGAGAGTCCGGCTGCCCCATAAGCCCAAGAGATACAGTCCGCAACCCAGATGGACAGAGTACGCTTGGAGACCGGGAGCCCCAATTTATTGGGGTCAAAAGACACAAAAAGCTGAGCAGCTTTACGGTGCTCCCGCGTACGGTCAAGGTAGAAGTTCAAAGCCCTTCTACAGTCCAGGGTATGGAGGACCGTTTCAGCTCGGCTGGAGTGTGGTCTGGGAAAGAAGGTTGGAAGTACCACCTCCTGATTGATGTGAAAAGGGGAGACCACTTTTGGAAGAAATTTTGGGTGAGTCCGTAGGACTACCCTATTTTTGTAGAACCGAGTGTAAGGGGGATCAGACACGAGGGCCTGCAATTCACTTACGCGTCTAGCGGAAGTGAGGGCTATCAAGAACAGTGTTTTCCAAGACAGAAAACGGAGAGAACAGGTAGCCATAGGTTCAAAAGGCGGACAGGTGATCCGCTGCAAAACCACATTCAGGTCCCAGTCAGGCGCTGGCGGGCGCAGAGGTGGTTTAAGTAGAAGGAGACCTCGGAGAAACCTCGCTACGAGAGGGTCGCTGGAGAGAGGTCTACCGTCCACCGGCACATGATGTGCCGAAAGAGCACTGAGGTGAACTTTGACGGAGTTGGACTTAAGTCCCAGATTAGAGAGGTGTAGCAAGTACTGCACGATCACCGACACCGGGCAGGAGAAGGGATCCTGAGACTGTGGGGCACACCAGACGGCAAAGCGACGCCATTTAAGGGCGTAGCATTTGCGGGTAGAAGGCCGTCGCGAAGCTAAGACGACCTCCTCCACCTCCGCCGGCAGGAGAAGGGGAGCAAGGACTACCCTCTCAGCAGCCAGGCCATGAGGTTGAGAGACCTGAGGTTGGGGTGCAGGAGGGACCCCTGATCCTGGGTGAGGAGATCCGGTTGTACCCCCAGAGGGATTGGATCCTCCACCGCCAGTTGCAGCAGGAGCGGAAACCACGGCTGCCTGGGCCAGCGAGGGGCCACCAGGATCATGAAGGCTTTGTCTCGGAGAACCTTGAAAAGAGTCCGAGAGACTAGCGGGATGGGAGGGAACGCATACAGAAGGCTCCCCGACCATGAGATCAGAAAGGCGTCCGCCGCAACCCGAAGGGGGTGTGGCAGACGAGAGCAGAAGCGAGGAAGCTGCCGGTTGCGAGGACTGGCAAAAAGATCCATTGTGGGGAGGCCCCACTTGAGGAAGAGCTTCTGAACTACCAAGGGATCCAGACTCCACTCGTGCGGCTGGAGGACCCTGCTGAGTTTGTCCACAAGGCAATTGTCCCGGCCCGGGAGATAAACTGCCTTGAGGAGAATGCCGTGACTGACGGCCCAAGAGCAGAGCTTCTGAGCCTCCCGGCAGAGGAGAAAGGAGCCCGTGCCCCCCTGTTTGTTCACGTAGAACATGGCAACTTGATTGTCCGTCTGGATAAGGACGGACTGTTGGGAAGTCCAGGTGGGAGAAGGCCCGGAGAGCTAGGCGGATCGCCCGGAGCTCCAGGAAGTTGATCTGCTGAGCAGACTCCCACGTGGTCCAGAGGCCCTGAGTACGCGCCTCTTGGCAATGCGCTCCCCAGCCCAGGAGGGATGCATCGGTGGTCAGCACCCGGGTTGGCTGAGGTGACTGGAAGGGCATACCGAATGTCAGGTTCGGCTGCCGGAGCCACCACCGGAGAGACGAGATCAGCGGCTCGGAAACGCGCACTAGGTCTGCGAGGCCGCCCGTGGCCTGTCGCCACTGCCGGCGGAGACACCATTGAGCAGACCGCATATTCAGGCGGGCATTGGGGGTCACATGGACAGTGGAAGCCATATGGCCGAGCAGTTTCAGGAAGCGCCTGGCGGAGACCAGGGGCTGGCTGCGAAAGCGGTCGGCTAGGTCCATGAGCCGCTGAGCCCTGTCGAGCGGTAGATACGCTCGCGCCTGAGGAGTGTGCAGCCTTGCGCCGATGAACTCGAGATCCTGTGAGGGGAGCAAAGTGGACTTTGCGAAGTTTATGACAAAGCCCAAGTGCTGCAGCAGAGCCACCGTGCGACACGTGGCGTTGGTGACCTCCTGAGCGGACGCTGCTCTGATGAGCCAGTCGTCGAGGTACGGAAAGACATAGAGGCTGTGAAAGCCGGAGATGGGCCGCCACGACCGCGAGACATTTTGTGAAGACTCGCGGTGCGGAGGACAGGCCAAAGGGCAGTACTCTGTACTGGTAATGATTCCCGCCACCACAAACCTTAGGTATTGGCGGTGGCTTGGGTGGATGAGGATGTGCGTGTAGGCATCCTTTAGATCCAAGGAGCATAGCCAATCTCCCTGCTGGAGGTAGGGCAGAAGGATTCCAAGGGTAAGCATTTTGAACTTCTCCCGCACAAGGAACTTGTTGAGGTTGCGCAAGTCCAGGATGGGTCTGAGGCCCCCTGTTCTCTTTGGTATCAGAAATACCTTGAATAGAAGCCTTGACCTCTCAGGTGGTGTGGCACCGGTTCCACCGCCTGATCCTGCAGAAGACCTGCTAACTCCTGAAGGAGCAACTCCCTGTGCAGAGGGGGGCGCGGAGGCTCCCCCGGAAAATAGGAGGGAGGGACCTGATGGAAGTGGAGACGGTAGCCTTCTCGCACGACCTGAAGCACCCAGGCATCTGCGGTGATGCTGGACCACCTGTGGGCGAAGTGAACCAGCCGGCCTCCGGTGCTGGGGGGGACCAGCGGGGGGGGAGAGGCTATGCTGAGCGAGTCAAAAACCCCCACCCTGCTGAGCAGGGGCTGGTGGTGCAGGCTTGGGGGCCTGCTGCCTACGGGACCCGTTACCCCGTCCCTTGGCCTGCTGGCCCTGTTGGGGAGCTGCAGGGGCCTGATAATGGGGGTATTGTTTGTAGGCAGCCGCCTTCCTCGGGTAAAAGGACTTTTTCCCCGAGCCCTTCTTTTTCTGGGAAGGGGCGGAGGTCTTCCTAGAAAGCCTGGTCCGGGTGAGAGTCTCAGTCTCAATTTGCGCAGCCTTTTCCGCCATGGGCTTGCCAAAGAGGTTTTCGCCTCGGCAGGGGACATCGACCAACTTGTCCTGCACCCAGGGCTCAAGGTCTGACGACTGAAGCCAAGCCTGTCGGCGGGCACCGATGCCGGCTGCGGCCACTCGAGCCGAGGCTTCAAAGCCATCATAGGCTGCTCGGGACATGAACTTTGAGCATTCCCGAATGCCAGTGGACAAGGCAAGGAACCTCCGCAAGGGCTCCTCGGAGAGACCAGCGGAGAATCCGGCTAGCTCTTTAGCCAGATCCCGGAGATACATGCCCATGTATAGCTGGTAAGTCTGGACACGACAAGCGAGCATAGAGCCCTGGAAGAACTTCTTGCCAAGGCCATCCAGGTTACGGGCCTCCCTGCCAGGAGGCACCGAGGAGTGCATCTTCTGGCTCTTAAGACGATGCATGGCCGATTCCACTACCATGGAATGGTGTGGCAGCTGTGCCTTTTGAAAGCCAGGGCTCTTGCGGACTCGATAGATAGAATCGACCCGCTTGCTCAGGACCGGCGAGGAGGCCGGACTCTCCCACATGCGGAAGAGTAGTCGTTCCAGCATAGGAGGAACCGGCACAGTAAAGTGTTCCCTCGCGGGAGAGTCATACTGGAGGGCGTCGAGCTCTTCGGCTCGAGGCTCCTCCTCGGGATCCGCAGGGAAGGCCAAAGCCTTGGCCATATCCCTAACGAAGTCCGAGAACCGGGCATCCTCCGGGGGGGACTGCTTCCGAGGCTCGGACTCCGGTGAGTCCGATGGGACACACCGAGTCCGGAAAGAATCAGGTGACTCTTCCTCCTCAGACTCCCAGACCGACTCCGACGAGGACTCGGTGGGGTCGGCCCGGGCAGGGTGCGGCGCCAGCCGCCCCGACGCCGAGGGAGTCGGCGTCGGCGACCTCGGTCCCGAACGGGAGGCCGAGGGCGACCTCGACCGAGGATCGACTCGAGTTCTCATCGACTCGAGGATCGGCTCGGTCTCCGGGGTCGACTTGGACGTCGACGTCCCGGCGGTCGGGGCAGCGACGCCAGCGAAGCCAGCGAGCAGTGCCCTCTGCTGGTCCATGAAGGCAGACAGTCTGCTCTCCAAGGCCGTCAACCTGAGTCCGAGCTCAGGTGACCCAGCAGTCCCCGACTCGGGCCCCGACGGCGTCGGGCCCGACGTCGGCTGTCGCGGAGGCGAGTCCAGAAGGACCACAGGACTTACCCGGGCAGGCATCTCCGACTCCAGGCGAGGTCGCTTCGGGACGTGTTCCTTCTCCAAGGACCCGGGGCGGCTGTCGGGGCTATGCGACCTGGCCCTCGCGGAACCAGGAGCGTCCACCGACGCCGCCCTCGCGGGTTTTTCCTTCCGACGATGGTCCCCGGAGGGAGAACCCCGGTCGGAGGAGCTCCGGCGACGGTCCGAGCTGGAGCCTTTTGACACGGAGGCCTCCGACGAGGTCCGGGTACGGCTGGGGTCAGCGAAGATTCTCTCACGCTGATGCCGCCGACTCCTCAACGCCTTTGAGGACAGTTTGCTGCAGGGCCCACAGATCAGTTCTTCATGATCCGGGCCCAGGCAGCGGAGGCAAAAGTCGTGTGTGTCGGTTAGTGACATATTTCGGTCACACCGACCACACCGCTTAAACCCACTGGCAGCCATCGGGGGAAAAAGGGCCCCTGCGAGGTCAAAGGACCGGGCTGCCAGGGAAAACGAAAACGAAAGCTGACTAAGTCAGAAAAACCGAAAAAAGTAAGAGGACTCGAGACCGGCGTCGCGAGTCCGGGCGGGAAAACGATCGGCGTCGAACCGAAAGAAACAAGGATAAAATAAAGAAGAAAATCAACTTTTTCGCGGGGACAAGACGGGGACGTCTGTAGGGCTCCGCGGAAAAAAGAAGACTGGCTAAGATGGCACCTTCGGGCGGGAAGACGACCGCGCATGCGCGCTGCAATTCCCAAAGGCTTTCTTTGAAAGCTGGGGAAAATTGCTCCGCGAGGGCTCCGTCGGCGCCGACGTCACCCATAAGTGAGGACTGACTTCCTGCTTGGTCCTGGAGAAACAGCTATACACTTGAACCAAGTGACCAGGATTTTAGCATATATCTTGCCCTCTTAATTAGTTAGAGAAATAGGTGTTACCATGGGTGCCACTGCTCGTTAGCATTGGGGTGTGCTGGGGCATTCCATGGCAGCACACATTGATAACCGGGCAGTGGTGATATTGAGCCACTGCTTGGTTAGCAACATACGGAGAAAGTCAGGCACAGTAAAGGCTGACCTAACTTGTGCCACAGAAGCTAACGTGGCTGTATATCACTGCTGCCTGGTTAGCTTCCCGGCAATCCGGCCAACCAGGATATTCAATGCCAGGCCCTGATGTGGCCCCAGCATTGAATATCTGGGTTTAGAGTTCGGTGGCAGCTAGCCATGTTACATAGACTACGTATATATTGAGTCAAGTTTGCAGAGGGTTAATTGTAAAAGATCATAGCCCAGTTGATATTTGAGGGACACACATCATTGTTAGTAATGTTACATAGACTAGCCGCTACTGCTGAACCCCCCCCCCCCCCAAAAAAAAGATATATAGCAAAGGAAGAGATCAGATCCCTCTTTTCTGAGAGAAAGCTGAGAGTGGACAAAGCCTCTGTGGATAAGTGAACGTTACCTTGCTGGCAAATTTGATTACTTAAAACTTGTGATAGAGGAATGGGTTAATTTGGAAAATCAGATTGCATTATAAATGCAAAAATACTCTCTCAGCTTGCATTAGAGGTTTAAAATATATTTCTGTTTGATTTAGGTGGGTCCTTAAAGTGTTAAAGGAGAAAATAGCAGCTTGCTTTAAAGGTTAAAATTAATTTCTGTTTGATTTAGATGGGCCTTTTCAGTTTTAAAGGAAAGTAGGCAAATAGCAGTTTGCTTAGCGGTTTAAACAATGTGTCTGATCTAGATAGGCCCTTAAAAATCTTAAAAGGCGGCAGGCAGGTAGTTAGTTCCCCCCAACTTCCACTTACCCCCAGGCACATTCCTTAATTTATACTAGGAGTAGCCTAGTGGTTAGAACACTGGCTTGGTAACCAAGCAACCAGGGTTCAATTCCCACTAGCACTCCTTGTGGCCTTGGGCAAGTCACTTAACCCTCCATTGCCTCGGAAGAAAGGCCTGGCAATCTACTTCCGGTGACACTGCCAAGAAAACCCAGGAGCTTCTGGGTCGTCAGGAGTCAGGCATTGCATTGTTGCATACCAATTAATAGAGAGTGAAATTTGGCACCACAGTATATTTTCACTAGCAAGTGATTAACCCCTAACAGATTATTAGCAATTCACTGGGAAGCAATCACAAAATACTAGTATAAAATATACCAAATAATTCTAAAGATTTTTATATTTGTTTGGTTATTCCAAGGACCGGCACAAGGGTTTCTGCTGCTGCTCCCCCCGAGCTGTGCCATCCCCCCAAGTCGTGGCACCCCCCAGGTGCTGAGCTGTGTTACCCACTGATTCTAGCAGCGGGATCAAGGGGGGGCACGGCTTGGTTCGGCAGCAGGCCATGTGCTTCGGCACTCATGGCCTGCCACTTCTAACCCCCCCTCCGACATAACTTCAGGGGTTCAGAAGTGGAAGGCATTGTATGCCAAAGTACCTGGCCTGCCACCGAGCCTAGCTGTCACCCCCCCCTGCTGGGGGAAGGGTAACCAAGGGCGGCTCAAGGACTCTCCCCCCATACCTCCGTCCAGCGCTGCCTGCTCTTTCCCTGCTGCTGCCGCCCTCTGTTTTTTTCAAGGCGGTGCAGCAACAGGGAAAGAGCAGGCAGCGCTGGATGGAGGTATGGGGAGGAGGAGGGGAGCATGCGCCCGATCTGTAAGGCACAGGCACTTTAAGCAGATCTGTCCCTCCCTACTCTGACATCGCGTCGGAGGAGGGAGGGGCCAGACCTGCTTAAAGTGAAATATGTAGAGAAGAAAGAAAACCATATTGAATGGGAAAAGTAGCCCCCATCAAGGGGAAACATACATTCTTAAGTTACAAAAAGAAAAGAAAGAGAGAAAACACTACAAAATAGCCGATAATCCTGTTTCACTCAGATAGCTTCAAAAAGCTAACAATCCGCATCCACCATCCCACTAATGCTGGCCCCCCTCCCTCTTAATCAGCAGAGTCCCAAAATGAGCAGGATCAACATAAATGTACCTAGTATCCTGAAGCGTAACAAAACATTTACAAGGAAAACGTAAATAAATGGCTCCACCTAGTGCTAACAGACAAGGTTTAAATTCAAGGTTTCCTATGTGCCTGGGTTGCTTTTTTGCACCATAAAAAAGAAAATTCTTATTTTTCAAAAAGGATTTCAAAATTGCTAATTTATCAATCTCAGATACAAATGAAAGCAATAGTGAATGCTTTACTTGGGGGTCTTTTACTAAATCTAGCTATGGTTTTGCAATTAATGAGTGTTACCAAAACATATTTGTCCTATTCTCTGTAAATAATGAATATGTGCTCAATCTATGTAAAATAGTTAATATTTTCTCTGTAAAATAGTTATTATGTGCTCCAAAAATGTTCTATGTAATTGATGTTTACCATGTTCTCTGTAAACCGCCCCTGATCTCTGGAAGGGGCGGTATAGAAAAGTGCACAAATAAATAAATATTAGGTGCAAAGCCTTTGTGTTAGCTGTCGAAGGCATGATGCGTATATTCCCAGCAGCTAACATGGAACTGCGTACTGTGATAAGTGGCAAAGTAACATATATGCACCTAATGGCATCCATGGAGGTACCGTTAGGTGAAACTGTGCTAAGTGCCACGGTTACTGCACTCACACACTAATGTGTTCTCCACACCCATGCTCAGCCTCTAACTGCTCACTGTCCACATTATTTATTTATTTATTTACATTCCCTTATATACCGCGCTATTCTGCATCAGTGCAGTTTAGCATGTGAGTGCCAGTTAACGTGCATTTTAACAGTTGGTAGCTGGCATGCCCACACCTTATGGTTCACTGTGGCCAGTTACCACTTGCTAAAACGCACGTTAACTTATTAGCAGCATTTGGTCTTATTGAAGAGGGTATCAAGGAGATACCTATGATGGAAACATTATTCAAGAGTGATGATTCAGAGCAACTGATGCAAATGGTGGTCAATTGGGAAGATATAAACTGACAAACTAAAGAGTAACAAAGCTTTGGGACCAGATGGCATATACCTTACAGTTCTAAAATAACTAAAAAATAAAAATGCATACTTATTACTAGTAATCTGCAAATTTTCATACAAATCAGCTATGGTACCTTAAGCTTGGGACAGCGGCCAACGTAACAACCATTTTTTTTAAAAGAGTTCCAGTACTGATCCAGGAAACTATAGCCCAATGAGTTGTCAGTGCCAGACAAAATGGTAGAGATTATTCTGAAGAACAGAATTACTGAGAAAAAAAGCAAGTGGGGGGTACAATCAAAATAAAAACAAAGAAGTGTCTATAATAAATATTATAAAATATTATAATGCATTACAAAACATAAAAACAGAATAATCTTATAATGAAAACTAACAAAAGAAAAACCCAACATGGCCACAGCCTTCACCAGCAATATGGAAACTAAACCAAAAGTACACAACAAAAACAAAAATCAATGAATTGCAAAATTATAATTTTTATGTTATAAAATAATGTTTTGATAAGAAATAAGTATGCACTAATTCACAGAACAGTTTAATATATATCCATTCATATTTGCAACAATATATTAAGGTTCTAAGAAATGAAAAGAGGATCATCTTAATTAGAATTCATGAAGTCCATGGCAGCATAAGAAATAAAATCTCTATAAAAAAAATGGGTACTTTGTCTCAAAACAATAACACGAAAAGCAAACGGATGTGCCTTTTCAGTCTCTCAGGGCAAATCCACTAAAGGTAAAAAAAAAAAATATATATATATATATATATATTCATCAAATTATCTTATTGTATGAAAGGAAAATAAAAGCTCATCAAAAAATAATTTAGTACTATAACCACAATTGCTCTAAAAAATCACTTAATTACCACAATTAATTATAAGTATAAAAACATAGCCATTAATTGAATGTAATCAATAATATGAATGAAAGGAGGCGGGTTATATATTTTCAAATATAGTTATCAGCTCCTTAAAGAAAATTATAGCAAGTGGATCAGATTGATTAGGTATGCTAATATAAACATGATGGCCGATGTAATAGGGCATCCTAAAAAACACGTAACTGCAGCTCCTCAGTAATGGTTAATAATTGCCTTTTCTTTTTTTTTTTTTAATAAACTTGTTTTTATTAATTGTGGAATATGCTTATACAGGCAACTCAACACTTTCCATATTATATACATTGACCCCCATTATACCATCCTTCGTATTCAGCTCTCCCATGCTCCCCGGACTCCTTCCCCACCTTCGACACAACCATAACTCTAGGCTTTATTCCCACTTCTTCTCGAACTTCTTAGCAGTCCATATCTTTCTCCCCCCTACCCTCTCCCTCCCCCCTACTACAAAATGTTGCCTGTCTTAATACTCTCATACCGTTCACCCCCAGTATACACCCACTCTCAAATCACATATTCCGAAGTTGCAGTTAACACAGTGTCCAGTCAGCTACATTCTAAAAAACATATTGAAATCTCACAACTCCCATAGCTTTATACTGTACATATAACTTATAACTAATGTGGCCCTTAACGTGTTCACAGTCGCTGCTCTTCTATCCCCCCCCCCCTGATTCCCCCTCCCCGTCCTCCTGAGGGGTAGTCTCCTCCAAGCTCTTAATATATGCGCCCCATATTTTCTTATATTGTCCCTCCCTCCCTTTTAGTCGATATGATATTTGATCAAATCTCAGAGCCTCCCCCACTTTACCCCTCCAATCCTCCATTGTAGGGCCTACTACTGACTTCCATCTCCATGCCACCACCACTCTGGCTGCTAATAGTATCTTTTGTACTAGCATGGCCCATTTCTTCCCTCTCCCAGGCACCACCAATGACACCTCCACTGGGTCATCAGCTACCTGCTCTCCTGCTATCCTCCCTGTCTCACGTCAGATTTATTCCCAGTAGATTTTAATCACTGGACACCCCCACCACATATGAAAGAAAGTGCCCCCTGACCACATCCTCTCCAGCATAAGGGGTGTCCCTCCATTTTGCCTTATACTGACTCATCGGTGTGCTGTAAGCTCTGTGCACTATTTGAAATTGTGTCGGTCGCCAAGAGGTGACCCATGTGTATTTATGTATCCCTCTGTGTATATGCATCCATGTGTCCTCCCCAAACCCCTGCCCTGTCCACTGCTCCCACCCTCCCTATGTGCCCCCACTACCTCCTCTGTCTCCTCCAAGCGGGACTTATATAACTTTGCTAATAACCCCTTTGCCTTCCCCCCTTTATACAATACCCTCTCCAATTGCGTGCTGGGCCTAGTTAGGTTTCGTATTACATCGGGAAGCAAGACATAATATCAAAGCTGGAAATACTGGAAGAATGGTATCTGCATCCCAATACGACCCTCCACCTCCCGCATACTCAGCATTCCTCCTTTCCCCAACAAATCTCTAAATTGGGTCATTCTCACTGCCTTAGCCCACCAAATTCCCCAGTTGAGAAAGGATATATATTATTTAAATCTGTCCATTCACTAAGCACACTTGTCATCGCCCTCCTTTTTCTTTTCCCCCTAACCACTATCCTCAGCGCCTTAAGAAGCGGCTGTTTTTCCGAAGCCCCCTCCCCTCCCTTCCCATACCCTCCTCCTCTCGCACCCACTCAAATATCGATTGCGGGTTCAATATCGCTTTCTCTATCTCCACCCATGAAACTCCTTGTCCTTGATAGTAGTGGTCTCTTAAAGCCCTGAGCACTGCTGCCCTATAGTACCATTTCAAAGAGGGGAATATAATCCCCCTTCCTCCCCAGATTTATAAACCCTCGCCATTAGGAGAGCAACCTTCCCCGCTACTGCATGATAGTACTCGGCAGGGAATCCATCCTCTCCCACCGCCTTCTCCCGCGGAAGGGATTTTATAACCCTTAATACCTCCTCTAGTTGTATAGCCCTCCCTAATGCCTCCACCTCATCCCCTGCCAATTTAGGCAGGCTTAGCTTCTCCAGATATTGGGCCACCTGATCTGGGAGACCCTCCCCTTCCGTATTATACAAATGCTCATAGAACTTCCTAAACTCCTCGCAGATGTCCACATTTGCATACACCTGCTTCCCTCCTGGATGATGTATTTCAGCCACCAACCGCTCCTCCCTCCGTTTCTTAAGCTGTCAAGCTAACAATTTCCCCGCCTTATTCCCACTTTCCTTATAAGACCTCTTAGTAGCCCTTAACAACTTTTCCACCTGCTCCGTATCTAACACATTCAGCTGAGTCTGTGCATTACACAAACGACAATACACCCTTTGCCCTCCCATTGCACTGTGTTTAGCTTGAAGGTCCTGTATCAGACTGAGCAGTCGGCTCTGCTCTGCCTCCTTCTCCCTTTTTTTTTTTGCTCCCAGTTGTATTAAAATCCCCCTCAAATAGGCTTTCCCTTCATCCCAAAGAGTAGCTTCACTCACTTCGCCCATGTCATTATTTAAGAGGAATTCCTTCCACGCTCCACGAATCTGCCTTTGAATCTCTTCTTTATACAGAAGTTGCGTGTTAGCCCTCCACCCATTATACCTTTCCTCTCCCCCATTTCTTCATGGTTGCCACTGGCAGGTCACCATCCAATGGTCAGAAATAGTAAGCGGGTGAAATTGGCACTTCCCCACCACTCCCATTTGATCCCTCCGCCCTAGAATGCAATCTGAGAATATGCCCCTGACTTTGCCGAGAAGTAAGTAAAGCCCTGCCGTCCACCATTTTCCACCCTCCATACATCTATCAGATCCCACTCCTTCATACAACGTCTGAGCTCCCTCCCTTCCTTCCCGTGAACCCTCAGAGAGAAATTCGATCTGTCCTCTTTCCTCAACATGCAACATGCAAGATCTGTCCTCTTTCCTCAACATGCAAGTCATATCTCCCCCCTATTATCCAATCCCCCTGAGCCACTCTAGCAAGCTCCCTTACCTTTGCCAAAAGTCTCTGATGAGGGACCTTTGACAAGGTCCCTCATCAGAGACTTTTGGCAAAAATAAAAAGTCATGGGATAGGAGGCAATGTACTATTGTGGATCGGGAACTGGTTAAAAGATAGAAAGCAGAGGGTAGGGCTAAATGGCCAATTTTCCCAATGGAAAAAGGTGAATAGTGGAGTACCTCAGGGATCTGTATTGGGTCCGCTACTTTTTGACATATTCATAAATGACCTGGAAAAGGGAATAACTAGGAGGTTATCAAATTTGCAGATGACACAAAACTGTTTAAAGTTGTTAAAACCCAAGAGGACTGTAGAAAACTGCAGAAGGATCTGGATAAATTGGAAGACTGGGCATCCAAATGGCAGATGAAATTTAATGTGGACAAGTGCAAAGTTATGCACCTAGGAAAGAACAACCCACACTATGGTTACACAATGCAAGGTTCCACATTGGGAACCACCACCCAGGAAAAAAGATTTAGGAGTCATCGTGGATAACATGATAAAACCCTCCGCCCAATGTGCAGCGGCGGCCAAGAGAGCAAAGAGAATGCTAGGTATCATAAGGAAAGGAATGGAAAATAAAACAAAGGATATTATAATGCCTCTATATCGTTCCATGGTACGACCGTACCTTGAATATTGTGTACAATTCTGGTCGCCGTATATTAAAAAGGACATAGCGTTATTAGAAAAGGTACAGAGAAGAGCCACCAAAATGGTAAAGGGGATGGAAGGCTACTCCTATGAAGAGAGGCTACAAAGGTTAGGGCTCTTCAACCTGGAAAAGAGACGGCTGAGGGGAGATATGATAGAGGTCTATAAATTAATGAATGGAGTGGAACGGGTAAACGTAAATCGATTGTTTACGCTATCAGAATATAGAAAGACTAGGGGACATGTAATGAAGCTGCAGGGTAAACTATTTAAGATAAATAAGAGAAAATATTTTTTTCACTCAACGTGTAATCAAGCTCTGGAATTTGTTACCGGAGGATGTAGTAAGAGCTGTTAGTGTAGCTGGGTTTAAAAAAAGGTTTGGACAAGTTCCTGGAGGAAAGGTCCATAAACCATTATTAAAAAGGGACCCAGGATATCAATGCTTGACCCAATACAAGCATTGTGGAACCTGTGTCTTTTGGGGATACTGCTAGGTACGTATGACCTAGATTGGCCACTGTTGGAAACAGGATTACTGGACTTGATGGACCTTGGTCTGACCCAGTATGGCATATCTTATGTTCTTATCTGTCTATAAAAGCTTCCTTTTGGCCCACTGGGAACAAACATTCAAAATTGCTCTCTGCTTGATCCACGTGCCCTACGATCCACACACCCCTGCCCTGTGTATCCCCCCCCCCCACCTCTCCCAGAATAAAAGGAACCCTCCTGTGGACAAGAATAGCTACCCCCCCCCCCCCCGTTTCTTGGAGTTGTATGCTGAGCAGTACATCTGGGTATACCCCGAGCTTCTCAGTTTCTCATGTTCCTCTCTAGTTAAATGTGTCTCCTGTAGGAGGGAAAAGTCGGCCTTGTCAGTATTCTCTTCCGTTTAATGGAGCTATGTACTCCCCTAACATTCCATGAGGCAATTATGTAACCCCCCCCCCCCCCATATTCCTCTTTGGACTTCTCCAATCCTTCTTCTCTCCTCCCTTTGTGCAGCGCTGTTAACACTGAGCCACATTAATACATTAAACAACATAAAACAGTTAACATCACCTATTGCTTCTCCTATATCCTCCCCTCGACCTCCAAATTCCACTTTTCCTCCATTTTCCGCTTCCGCAGAGCTTAAGACAATCTCACCTCTGTCTCACACCCCACCCCTCCTCCCCACCCTCCAACCAACCATCCCTCCCCAGTTATATCAATTAAACAAACAATCCACCTCTATTCTTCCCTATGGAGGCCTACTACTTGCTCCCTCACAGTCCATCCATTCCCAGACAATAGATCAGAGTAACCTCCAGTTCAGCCCTCTCCCTGAGTTTTCAGTTCTTGCAAATCTGTAGCCTGGCTTGCTCCTCATTCCTCTGTTGGTGCTGCTGGTGCATTATGTTCCAACTCCCGCTCCCCCGGCTCCGCCATCTCCATCTGTGTGGACTTGCCTCCTCCTCTGTCCGTGTCCACTGAGTGGGTGTTTTCTCAGTGCACTGTTCTAGACTTAAGATGTTTCTTTAGTGCCTCCACGATGTGAAAGAATCTTCTCACACTGTTCTCCATCAATACTAGTCGTGCTGGATACCAAATTGCCACCTGTATCCCTTTCTGTGCCAGGATATGTTTGTAAGTCATCATGTCCCTGCGCCTTCTCATAGTCTCTACTGCTACATCCAGGAAGACCGAGACCCTCGATGACTTGAAAGTGACATATCCCGTTCTTTTGGCTAGGCGGATGATGTGCTCCCTGTCTTGGAAGCGCAGTAGCTTAACTATAAAAACCCGCGGTCTTGCATTGTTTTCCGGGCAGGGACGGAGTTCACAGTGCACCCTCTCAATCTCATAGGCCTCCGCTGAAGGACAGTCCAGGAAACATTGTACTAGTAAAGCTTTAACAAATGCTATAGGGTCTCTGCCTTCTTCCCCTTCTGGCACTTCAAAGATCTGCACATTTGACCTTCTCTCCCAATTTTCCATGTCCTCCAATTTAGCTTGCAGCCAGCCTAGTTGTTGTTGTAGGCGAGAAACCTCCTTCCCCACCTGCACCTGTGCGTCCTCCATAGAGCTGATTCGTGCTTCGGCCTCCTCCAACCGCACCCCCACCACCGCAAAGTTCTCTATCTTACCAAGGACTTTGTTAACAATTTCTGTTTTTGAGTGCCTTATTTCTCTTAAAATGGTGAGGAGATCTGCTTCACAGCACCCCCCACTGCTATCTCCAGTGCTTGCTGTCGAGGACGCTGGGGATGCCAGGCCTTGCACCCCTCCCTCCACGGTCTCATGCGGCTTTCCCCTAGCTGCATATAGTTCAGCATTAGCCTTGACCGGTTTAAGCCTCACCATCTTCGGCATTATATCTTCCTTGGAGAGGGTTTGCACTCTTTATTACACTTCTTTACAGGCTTGGGGGGGGGGGGGGAAATCGGGAGACGGAGCTCTCTTAAACATGTCTGACCTCTGCTGTGCTCATACCGGAGTTTGCCAATAATTGCCTTTTCATCCTGGAAAAATGTTATGAGTTACAATGAGGAGATCTTACAAGAAATGTTTACAGAAAATCTGCTGTTACAAGAGACTGAGGGAATCAATAAAAAGATTGGTCATTGGGAGAAGGAGGTCCAATGAAGTAAACAACTAGTGAGAGTCAAATTGCATACACTACTTCCCCTGAGTCTTGCAGAGTAAAAAGAATTCCCAGAGGACTGCATATATTTACGGAACCAAAGATATTTCATGATGATGAAGAATTTATTAGCAGTTAGAATGCAATACTTAGTAAGTGCTCTCTAGATTTCATGATTTTAATCATAAGCAACACCAAAAAGAAAGCTGTTATGGTTAAGAAGTATTTGGAAGAAGAAATTAAATAGGAATGATTTTTGCAAGGACAAGATATGGAGAGCCCAAGGGACTCTGGAATCCTACAGAAGAAAGGAAACATATATGGAGATTGTTTGCAAAAATGAGAGGGAGGGGCCAATATAAAATACCAATGTTCATATGCCATCTTCTGTTGTGAATTTATCTGACAGACCATTATAATTTATGACTAAATTCTAGAAAAAAGCTTCTTCTTTGTCCTTCATAAATATAATGGGATGTTTGCTAAAATGTGTTGAGGTATTAACACATGTTTTAATGCATGGCAACCTTGAGCCCAGGCTTGCACTAATGGCTGTTGGAGCATGTTTCCTAAAAAGGGCATGCTGGTAGTGCACATTTATTTTTATTTATTTATTTATTTAACATTTCTTATATACCGCCTTTCATGATATCAAGGCGGTTTACATTGAACAAACTGAAATTACATTGAACAGGGCATTATAACTTGGAGATAACTATTTACATGGAACATGGGCAATTTGAGTGGCAAAAATAGCATGGATGTCCGTGCTAACTTTAGGGAGTCTAATGCTAATGCACTTCACTGCCCTAACTGACACACGTATTGTACTTACCGGCAATCCTTGAGGTGGTGTTAAGTGCATCCACACTAAAGGCAACATTCGTAGTTAGCACATGCTCAAAATGCCCATGTTAACAGCAATTCACCATTAATATCCATGTTTTGCTCCTAACCTGCCCAATCCCCATCCATTCGCACACTACCCAGTCAGCAGGGGATTTTTAGCACGGGGACCAGCACTGTTAGTGTGGCATGTTTACTGTGTTGTAAATCCCACACTAACAGCAGGCATTAATAAGCATGCCCCATTAAAAATCTTGTCCTAACTGCTTAATGCGCTGATTTGGATTTGGACGGGGAACTGCATGGACAGCAGAGTGTGTTAGTGTGTGGTACCTTACTGCAAGCTGTGTGCGGGTGAACTTAACGCCACCTCAAGAATTGATATTAAGTGCAGTCATGATACCGGCAGCAGTTAGCATAGCTGCAACCCAAATAAAAATGAAAAAACATGATCCTCCAATAGTGTCCACAAGGCTCACCCAATCACAACTCCCACCCCTTGATATCGGCCACAAACCATCTGATCATTATTTGCACCCCTCTCCCCCCCCCCCCCCCACAATTTCAGTTGCAAGTCACCTGATTACAAGCAGCAGCATCCAATAGCAGCTACAACCCCCCACCCTCTGATCCCCCCAGTGCACCATCATGGCCCTCCTCCCATCCCCAAGTGTCACTTTCACCCCTCTCATCCCCCCCCCCCCATTAAAGAGGCAGCCAATCCTTCCCTCCCTGATTTCCTCCCAGCATATACTGAGGTACCGGTAATAGAGTGTTGGGGCAGAAAGAATTCCCCTTAGTTCCCACTCTGTTGCTGCCTGGGTTCAAAATAGTTTCTTTGACCCCTAGCAGTAATGTTATGGCACTAACTCTAGTGGTTAAGCTGCCAAAAAATGGGAAAAGTGACAATGGAGTGGGAGCAAAGGGGGATTGCTCCTACTCAGACACTACTCTACCAGCAATATCCCCAGTAAGTGCTTGGAGGGGGGTGAGAAACCCTGGGGGAGTGCTTGCTCCAAGCCTCTTCACCACCTCCAGGCCTTTTTAAAGTAGTTTAGTACCCCCATTTCCCTGAACTCTGTGCCCTCCCTGCTCTTCAGGGCATGCATCAGGTTAACAAACCTGTAGGGGGCAGAGAGCTCATCTAACAATCTCTCTGATACGTAATGGATCCCTCTCCCAGTGCAGACTTTGTGGATCCACTGAAGCATTGTTGTTCAGTTATACAGTCGAAGGTCTGGTGCACCAATACCACCGCAATCTTTCTCTAAATATAGTTTAGATAGCTCACGCAAGCCCCCTTTCCCTTCCAGAGAAATTTCCTAAACATTCCTTTAAAGACCCTCTCTTTCCTAGCCTCCACCCTTAAAGGATTCATCTGGAGGACATACAGGATTTTAGGCAGCACCACCACTTTGACTAAGGTGGCCCTTCCCATCAGGGATAGTGGCAAGTCTTTCCAATGGTTGCAGGTGATCTTCATATCCTCAATTCTATCTGTAAAGTTGGCTTTATACATAATATTATAACTATCACTCAAATATATCCCCAAATACTTAATTCGTTGCCTGGTCCATTGTAGGGGGAAGTCATCCCACCTCACCTCATCTGCAGCTGTCCCCTGTTCCAATGCCTCCGACTTACCAAAGCTGATTTTCAGGACTCCATGGGGTATCCACTCGTCACATGCCCTTGTGCCAACTGTGCAGTTTCACCAATGCAGTCAGTCACCCGACTTCTATGCTCGTTGCCACAGCAGGCTGAAGGGGGCAAAAAACACCTTTGCACAGCTTGGCACCCCGCACACTCGCCCAACCAGGCTTTGACATGTCCGTGCATGCTGCCCCGACGTTCCTTCCAACCGCCGCCTGTCATCAGCATTTGCACCTGATTGCGCTTCTCTGCCTTGCGCCTCTGAGGTACCACAAGGTGAGTTTGACCAGGCTTGCCCTCTCAACCCTCCCGGTCTCTGTTGTGCTGGTTCCTCCTCACTATGGGGCTGTGAGGGTATCAGCGGAAGTGCTCAGAACTCCAGATAAGTGTCCATCTTGTCCAGAGGTGCTGCTTCTTCCTCATCATCAAAATATTTTTATAGTATGCTCAAAGGAATACAACAACAAAAAAAGATGTCTGTGCAACGTAGATGTAGTAATTTTTGAAAAAAAATATGACCTGGAAAGGATTAATGGCACCCTTCACTAATATTTGGTTGCTCAACCCTTGGCAGTGATGACAGCCTCCAAATGTTTCTTGTAGCCATTTATAAGTTTTGAACAAACTACGCTATTGTCACTTTCCAGAGCTTTCAATGCTGTGTAGCTACAAATAATTGGTCAGCTCTACTTTTGCAATTATGGCTAGTTATATCTATAGCACCTCTCAACTACAAACGGTAAAATATATTTGATGTATATTTATCATAGCGATTGGGTCTCAGACTTATCAAGGCTAATCACTGAACCTACTTTGGTAAGTATGGTGCAGTGTGGAATGCCGTTAGTACATCAATGGCCCATTTATATCGCTAGATTTAATTGATTATTTTTCATATCAGGTAATTGAATCATATCAGGTTATTGAATGCATCAGGATTTTTTATAATAAAGGACTCAGTGATTAGTGGGTTCAGTGATTAGCCTTGATAAGTCTGAGACCCAATCGCTATGATAAATATACATCAAATATATTTTACCGTTTGTAGTTGAGAGGTACTATAGATATAACTAGCCATAATTGCAAAAGGTTAGAAGTAGAGCTGACCAATTATTTGTAGCTACACAGCATTTATAAGTTTTGTACATCTGCCTGCTGGTAGTTTCTCCTACTCTTCAACTGTGATTTGTTCCAGCTCATGAATATTTTCAGGATTCCTTTTCCCATTGGCAGATTTCAGCTCTTTCCAAAGATTCTCAATTGAATTGATATCAGGACTCATTGCTGGCCATTTGTTCCTTTTTAACCATTCTTTTGTACTTTTGAATGTATGTTTTGGATCACTATCCTGCTGAAGGACCCATGACCTTCGATCCAGACCTATTTCTGAGACACTTGGTAGCACATTTCACTCCAAAATAACTTGGTAATCCTCGAAGTTCTTGATTCCTTTAATACATTCCAGGCCTCCAGTTCCTGAGGCAGCAAAACAGCTCCACAATATTGTGGAACCTCTACCTTACTTAACTGTAGGAAGGGTGTTTTTTTTCCTTACAAGCTTCGTCCTGCAAATGTATCGCTGGTCTGAATGGCCAAAGAGCTCAAGTTTGCTTTCATCTGTCCACAGAACATTTTCCCAGGATTGTGGCTACTCAAAGTGGATTTGTACAAAGATCAGGGGTGCCTTTTTATGTCTGTCTTTGAGCAGTGGGTCCTCTTTGGCCTTCGCCCATGAAGTTCTTCTTTGTTTAGTGCACGGCGTATGGTGCGAGTTAAAGCCACCACTCTAGATTGCTCCAGGTCAGCCTTAAGCTCTTTGGATGTTGTATGTGGTGTTTTTCCAACAGTTCGCACTAACCTTCAAACATGAATTAATTTTCCTCTTCCCATCACGTCCTGGGACGTTTTTGACAGTTCCATGAGCAGAAAACTTCTGCTGTAGACACAGGAATCCCAAGGTCTTTGGAAACGGCCTTGTACCCCTTTTATGTTTGATATTTGGTGATAATGGCTTGTTTGACGGTCTCAGAAAGCTGTTTTATATTCACCATTGTGAAAATGGAACAGGGAGTGAATGTGGCCATTTTAAACATTAGAGCCATCATTCATTGGCCGATTCAAGTCATGTAAGTACCGACAATTGATCACAGTTACACCTAATTTTACTGTAATGGGAATGTGGTTCCTCTGTTCAAACTGATTTGAATTGTTTATAAAGGTGCCAAAAATCATGTCCTGGCAATGTTCCAGTGTTTATACTATGTCCTAATATTTTATTTTTTAATTGGTCTTGTTTTATTTGATTCTTTTATGTGTCAAATATGTGTGCATATATAGTCCAAAGCCATTTCACAAGCCACTTTTTTTGTAGGAGATATTGGACATTAAGGGGTTGAACTGCAATGGTGCCAATAATGTTGACCACAACTGTACTGTCGGAGAGGTTTTTCAGGCTACTTCCGTATTATATGCTGGACTGCCAGGATCAGGTTTGGGCTTCTTATATGATTCTGCTAGTTTCTTGACATATGGCTTCACAGTTTTAATCACAAACACATGCCAATGCCAACTCTTTTGTAGGGTTACCAGATGTCTCCATGTCATCAGGAAAAGGTTGAATTTGTCCTGGTTTTACTTCCATGGAATGCAACTGAAAGGTATGTTTGAATGCAAAGGTGTTAAAACCAGGACTGGCTCAGTTTGAACCTGATGACCTGGAGCCATCTGGTAACTCTGGAGTAAGTCTCTGGAGTAGGCATGCCGATATTCACAGGTCAAACGATCCAGAAAGGTTTTCCTATAGAGCTCTGACACTATCAGGCTTTGGCTCACTCAATATATGAGAATGAAGTTCAGCAGTGATACAAGACAGTTAAGAGCAGGCTGCCTAGACAAGTAAGCAGATCAGATATCATAGCTTATCCCCTATGCACCAACAAGATCGTTGCAGCCACAAAAATCACAAAATTGTTCTACCTTCCAATAGCTGTGCTAGATATGAATCCCACATGTCCTGCTGCTTTTTTTCTTTTAGCGCCAACTCCATGAAATTCTATTTCCCTCTACATCCATCAAGCCTAAAAACCTACTTTTCTGAGCAGGCCTTCCTCTTCCCTTATTCTTGGAGATTTTAATATTCACGTTGATGTCCCTCTGACCCTTATACCTTAAAGCTCCTTTCCCTAACTTCCTCTTTGAACCTCCAGCTGTGCTCTACCATTCCTACTCACAAGCAGACATTGCTTTAACCATGTCTTCTCCTCCAACTGCTCGCCCTCAAACCTCTCCACTTCAGTTCTTCCCTTATCTGACCACCACCTGCTAACCTTCACTCTTACCACCCCCACCCCCATCTCAGTCTCACCTGATCTCCACCGGCATGTTTAGGAATCTTCACACTATCAACCCTTCAGCTCTCTCCACTACTGTTTTATCACCTCTTTCCTCCACTATGTCATCTGAGTCCATTGTATCTTCCTATAATACTATATGCTCCTCTGCTCTGAAGACACTTGCTCCTCCCATTCCACGCCCTGTGTTGTGTACTGTATCTCAACCCTAGCAGTCCTCAACAACCTGCTACCTATGTTCCTCTGCCCACTCAACTAAGCACCTTTGGCTTAAATCATGTACCCCTGGCTGACTTCCTACATTTCAAATTCATGCATGTAGAAAGGAACTTGAATTGGGGCTGGGGTCTCAGGGAAAAGTTTTGAGTGTGAGGACAGCTCTGAATAGGCTGTCAGGTTCACAGGGGACATTTATGAATAGGTCAAGGTTACATCTTGCAAGACAGAATGTTTATGTTTGCAGAATGCTTATCATAATTAGAAGTGGTCAATATCTCTGGTACCCAGTTAGACACGAAACATGAAGTGTTTAGCTTGACGTGTAACATGTAAATATAGATAAACAAGTATAGTAAAGCAAGAAGCATGACAGAATGATAAGATGAAGTTGTACAATGTAGCATTTTTTACTAATAAACAAAAGTGCTGTGGCCAAGCTAAGGAAGGAGTTACAGCAGACTACTCAGGTTTGCAGGCCTATGAATTCCTCACTAAAGTGGCCTAGTGGTTGGGGCAAGGTACTTCAGGCTGGAAGGTCGGGGGTTCAAATCCCACTAGAGGACAGCAACCTTGGGCCGGAAGGACTGGGGTTTCTAGTCCCACAGGTGCTCCTTGTGGTCTTGGGCAAGCCACTTAACCCTCCATAGCCCATGTTCCCTGTAAAATAGTTATCTCCAAGTTATAATGCCCTGTTCAATGTAATTTCAGTTTGTTCAATGTAAACCGCACTGATGCAGAATAGCGCAGTATATAAGAGAATGTAAATAAATAATAAATAAATAAATAAAGCTATAGCAGACTTTGTTATGGTATAATTCTGTGTGTTTTGTTTTCATTTCATTTCTTCTCACCTGTTTCAAAGATCAGAGATAGGAGACCAAGGGCTGAGAAAGGATCCCTTTGTTTGTTGCCCCTGGCTAGGAATCTGGTATATGCAACAATGCTACCCTCTTTCCAGTCAGCCAAAACATTCACCAAGCAAGAGAACTATGACCAACTGACTCTCATGCCTCTGATCCTCACTGTCTCTTTGCTACATTCAACTCTCTCCTCAAGGTGCTTCCTCCCCCAATCCCTCCTCCTCTTTCTCCCCAGATTTTGGCTGACTATTTCCATGACAAAATCCAGAAGATTAGCCTTGAATTCTCCCACAGGGCCATCTCCATCCCCACCTTCCTCCTCTTCAATCCCAAATCTTTCCCTCAATTTCTGTCATCCTTTTCTGAAATCAGTGAGGAAACTGCAAATCTTCTCTCCTCCTTCAAATTCACTACCAGCTCCTCTGATCCTATTTCCACCTTTCTACTAAGATCTCTCTTTCGCTGTCAACTCTTCCATCTGTCATATCCTTAACCTATCGCTTTCCACAGGAACTGTTCCTGCGGCCTTCAAACATGCTGTGGTTATATCTCTTCTCAAAAAACCTTCACTAGACCTTACCCATCCTTCTATTTATCGGCTTATATCTCTTCTCTCCTTTGCTTCAAAACTACTTGAATGAGCGTTTCACCGCTACTGTCTTAACTTTCTTTCCCCTCAAGACCTTGTGAATCCACTGCAATCTGGCTTCCGTCCTCTATATTCTACAGAAATGGCTCTTGTCAAAGTCTCCAGCAACTTGTTCTTCACCAAATCCAAGGGCTTTTATTCAATTGTCATCCTCCTTGACCTTTCTGCTTGCTTTGACATTGTTGATCACCACCTTCTCCTCAAAACCCTGTCCTCATTTGGATTATGTGTTTCCTTACCATTTCCCTAGATATACCCTTGTCCTCAGCTGTTGTGTTGTTTGCCTTGATTAGATTGTAAGCTCTGATGAGCAGGAACCATCTTTTACATGTGTCTGTACAGTGCTGTGAATGCCTTGTAGTGCTATACAACTGATAAGTAGTTGTAGATTTAGCAGCTCTATTCTGTCCTGGTTTTCTTCTTCTCTCTCCCATCGCACTTTTAGTGTATGTTCTGGTGGATCCTCCTCTACTGGCATCCTGCTTTCAGTTAGTATACACCTAAGAACATAAGACATGCCATACTGGGTCAGACCGAGGTCCATCAAGCCCAGTATCCTGTTTCCAACAGTGGCCAATCTAGGTCATACGTACCTAGCAATATCCCCAAAAGACACAGGTTCCACAATGCTTGTACTGGGTCAAGCATTGATATCCTGGGTCCCTTTTTAATAGTGGTTTATGGACCTTTCCTCCAGGAACTTGTCCAAACCTTTTTTAAACCCAGCTATACTAACAGCCCTTACTACATCCTCCGGTAACAGATTCCAGAGTTTGATTACACGTTGAGTGAAAAAATATTTTCTCTTATTTGTCTTAAATAGTTTACCCTGTAGCTTCATTACATGTCCCCTAGTCTTTCTATATTCTGATAGCGTAAACAATTGATCCACGTTTATCTGTTCCACTCCATTCATTAATTTATAGACCTCTATCATATCTCCCCTCAGCCATCTCTTTTCCAGGCTAAAGAGCCCTAACCTTTTTAGCCTCTCTTCATAGGAGTAGCCTTCCATCCCCTTCACCAATTTGGTGGCTCTTCTCTGTACTTTTTCTAATAACGCTATGTCCTTTTTAAGATACGGTGACCAGAATTGCACACAATATTCAAGGTGCAGTCGTACCATGGAGCGATACAGAGGCATTATAATATCCTTTGTTTTATTCTCCATCCCTTTCCTTATGATACCTAGCATTCTATTTGCTTTCTTGGCCGCCGCTGCACACTGGGCGGAGGGTTTTAACATGTTATCCACGATGACTCCTAAATCCTTTTCCTGGGTGGTGGTTTCTAATGTGGAGCCTTGCATCGTGTAACAATAGTGTGGGTTGTTCTTTCCTAGGTGCATAACTTTGCATTTGTCCACATTAAATTTCATCTGCCATTTGGATGCCCAGTCTTCCAATTTATCCAGATCCTCCTGCAGTTTTCCACAATCCTCTTGGGTTTTAACAACTTTAAACAGTTTTGTGTCATCTGCAAATTTGATAACCTCACTAGTTATTCCCTTTTCCAGGTCATTTATGAATATGTCAAAAAGTAGCGGACCCAGTACAGATCCCTGGGGTACTCCACTATTCACTTTTTTCCATTGGGAATATTGGCCATTTAGCCCTACCCTCTGCTTTCTATCTTTTAACCAGTTCCCGATCCACAATAGTACACTGCCTCCTATCCCATGACTTTTTAGCTTCGCCAAAAGTCTCTGATGGGGGACCTTGTCAAAAGCTTTCTGGAAGTCCAGATACACTATATCAACCGACTCTCTGTCTTGGAACCTCTCCTTTTCTCTCTCTACACTTAGTCCCTTACTGCACATATCTCCTCCCATGGTTTTCAGTATCATCTTTATGCTGACAGTGCTCAGATCTCTGCATCTGAAATCTCTCCAGGAATCTAGGCCCAGATCTCTGCTTGCTTATCAAACATTGTTGCCTGGATGTCTCACCACCATCTGAAATTGAACATGGCCAAAATCAAGCTCCTTATCTTTCCACTTAAACCCACCTCCCCCTTCCTTCCTTTTCTATTTCTGTGGATAACACTATACTCTTCCCCGTTTCCTCAGTTCACAATCTTGGGGGTAATCTTTGACTGTACCCTCTCCTTCTCTGAACACATCCAACAGATAGCTAAAACGTGTCACTTCTTTCTATGTAACATCAGTAAAATGTATCCCTTACTTTCTAAACACACTACTAAGATTCTTATCCACTCTCTAGTCACCTCCTGTCTTGACTATTGCAACCTGCTCCTCACTGGTCTCCCTCTGAATCATCTCTCTCTCCTTCAATCATTCAAAACTCAGATGCCTTTTCTGCCAGTGTTGCTTTGCTCACCTAACCCCTCTTCTCAAGTCACTTCACCAGCTCCCTATCCGTTTCCACATCCAGTTCAAACTTTTACTGACCTACAAGTGCATTCATTCTGCGGCTCCTTACTACCTCTCCTCTCCTATCCTATCTCACCCTACACCGCGCTCCTCGGGAACTCTCCTTGTCTGGAAGATCTCTTTTATCTGTGCCCTTCTCTGCCACTGCCAACTCCAGACTTTGTTCATTCTACTTTGCTGCTCCACATTCTTGGAACAAATTACCAAAGTCAGTATGTCAGGCTCCTTCTCCAGCCCTGTTCAAATCCAGGCTAAAAATCCACCTTTTTGAGGCTGCTTTTGGATCCTGATGCCCCTTATTCTCTTATTCGCCATTTATGTGCATCTTACCATGCTCTAATACCCAGTTTTGTGATGTTTTTCCATCTTGATTAGATTGCAAGCTCTGATGAGCAGAGACGGTCTCTTACATCTATATGTACAGCGCTGCATACACCTTGGTTTTCTGTTTTCTTTAAGTGCCCTTAAGTCAATGCTGATCCCTGGCAACCCAGCAGCCCCTGGGTTTTCTTGGCAAGGTATGACAGAAAGTAGATTGCCAGGCTTTTTCTTCTGAGGCAATGGAGGATAAAGTGACTTGTGCAAGGTCATAAGGAGTCCCAGTGGGAATCAAAACCTAATCTCTTGGGTACTAGGCTGTTGCTCCTTACTACCCCAGGGATCTGTCCTTGGTCCGATTCTTTTTAACATCTTTGTTAGTGATATAGCGGAAGGGCTGTCGGGTAAGGTTTGCCTCTTTGCGGATGATACCAAAATCTGCAATAGAGTAGACACCCAGGAAGGGGTAGATAACATAAGGAGGTATCTAGCTAAGCTTGAAGAATGGTCTAGAATTTGGCAGCTGGGATTTAATGTTAAAAAATGTAAGGTCATGCATTTGGGCTGCAGCAATCCAAGGGAGCAATACAGTATAGGAGGTGAAGTACTTTTGTCCACTAAAGAAGAGCGGGACCTAGGCGTGGTTGTGTCTGATGATCTTAAAGTAGCTAAACAGGTAGAAAAGGCGACGGCAAAAGCTAGAAGGATGCTTGGGTGCATACGGAGAGGAATGGCTAGCAGAAAAAAGGAGGTGATAATGCCTCTGTATAAGTCTTTGGTGCGACCTCATTTGGAGTATGGTGTGCAATTCTGGAGACCGCACCTTCAAAAGGATGTGAACAGGTAAATAATAAATTTTTACCATAGGTGGCATTAACTCAGGAGAAACTCCCAATACATCTAGTAAATACTCTTTAAACATATCCTTAGCACTTATAGAAAGTAACCTAGGAAAATTAATAATTCTCAAATTATTAAGGCGAGAAAAATTTTCCAGTTGTTCCAACCGCATAGGTACAGATAATGAATACTTTTTAAAAGTCTCAAATTGTTCTTCCACAATAGATAATCTACTCCGTGTATCCTCCTCCTCAGCTGCCAGTCCAGAGACTGTCTGCTCCAATTCTGTTAGAGTTCTCATCGTTGTATTAACTTTAGTAGACAAAGAAGAAATTTGAGGAAACAGAGCTTCACCTAACGAAGCAATAGCGTTGCAAATAGACTCTAAGGTAAAGTTCACCGGACGCTGCAGGGAAAATTCCAAGACAGGGACTTCCTCCATCGGTGCCAACGACTCACCCCGCCGTGCAGAAAAAGAAGTCTGCACCTTAGACACTCCTTCTTCAAACGCCAAAGATGGATCACAGGGGAGCTCAACCACAGCTCCACTCAACGGCCTCTCGAGTCCACCTTTTCCTGGCACAAACAAGGTGTCACCTTTCTCCGACCCTGCAGAGGAGGAGACCCTCAGGAAGCCCTCCGGCAACGTATTAGCCTTCATTAGTGCCAAGCGACAAGAACTACCTACTGTCCCCTCCTAATGAGCTTATGTTTGAAATGTCTGAACTTGATTAGCTGATTAGTTTCTTGCATATTTGTTAGTAAGTTAGAGAGAAAGGTCCCCCCCTTCTGTAGTGGACTTGGGTGGATTGATACATTGTTTGTTTTTTGCTTCATATGTTTATTTTCTCTGATTTATTTTTCTTTATGTATCCTCCAATTTCTTCAAGAGGGTCTATTGTTAACTTTCTTGATTTATTTGTAAAAATTTTCATAAATAAAAAAAGGATGTGAACAGGATGGAGTCGGTGCAGAGGGTTGCTACTAAAATGATTAATGGGCTTCATTATAAAGCATATGAGGACAGACTTAAGGATCTTAATATGTACACCTTAGAGGAAAGGCGGGATAGAGGTGATATGATTGAGATGTTTAAATACCTCCGTGGCATAAATGTTCAGGGAGAGAGCCTCTTTCAATTGAAAGCAAGTTCTGCTACGAGGGGACATGGGATGAGGGTGAAGGGAGATAGATTAAGGAGTGATATGCGAAAATATTTCTTTACGGAAAGAGTAGTGGATACATGGAATAGTCTCCCAGTGGAGGTGGTAGAGATGAGGACAGTAACTGAATTCAAAAAAGCATGGGACCAACACAGAGGATCTCTAAAGGTAAAAAGTGGACTGTTGTAGTTGTTGTTATGGAAGGACAGACTAGATAGGCCATGTGGTCTTTTTCTGTCATCATGTTTCTATGTTTCTATGCTCTGACCACTAGGCTAGTCCTTCACTTCTGCATACACCTTGTAGTGCTATATAAATAATAAGCAGTAGTAGTAGTAGACCTACGTTGTGTAGGCAGATGGGAATGTCAGGCTGTTAATCTGTACTAGTCTACTCTTTCCCTCTTCCTTTTCCTCCTTCACTATTCCTTTTACTTTCTTATTTGGTTTGTTTATTTGACATTATATAATTTATTTCTATTCTGTTTTGTAAACCGCTTTGATGCCATAGACTAAAGGCTGCATATCAAGTGTTTAATAAACCAGTTCTCCCTTCCAACCCAGGTCTCATTGGCTAGAGAGCAGACAGTAACAACAGTGGGGAAATCACACATCATTTCAGTTTTTTCTTGCCATGTTCTGCCTCATCGATATGAAATGACAATGCAAATGTCATATATGTTTCCCATATTGTTCCTAATGCATGCACATTTGTACTTGTCAGCACTCGGCAATATTTGATATATGCGTCTCCCTAGCCAGACTTGTTCAGGTGTGGACTATGGGAGCTAAGGCATATTGCAGGGCTGCTGGTACTCAACTACTGAGTACTGGGGGAAAGGGAGGGTGTCAGGGGCAATGATCTGTTACGCATTGTGGCGCTCCACTGAATTCTAATGCCTTCCCACAGTGCTCCCACCTGTTGCTTTTGCTGAATGCCTGTTCAGAGAGCATCTCTGTTACTGGTCTAAAAAAGGGAAGGCGAAGGGAAATTGGATTTAGCTCATGCCTTTCTCATAAGTTCAAGGTGAGTTACATCCAGTAGAGGAGGTATTTTTCCTGTCCCCATAGGTCTTAAAATTTGTATTATTTAGCTATTATTAGTATTTAGCTCACGCTTTTCCAGGAAAAGGTCAAGGTAAGTTACATTCAGGTACAGTATGCATTTTCGTGTCTCTAAAGGGCTCACAATCTAAGTTTGTACCTGAGGCAATGAAGGATTAAATGGCTTGCCCAAGGCCACAAGAAGCGCCAGTGAGATTTGAGCCCTTGTCTTTCTGGCTCTAGGCTGCTGCCCTAACCACTAGGCCACTTCTCCACTCTTACAATTTAAGTTTGTACCTAAGTCTATTTTCTTTTTTTTTTGTTCTTTCTGTCCTGTCCTAAGAGCAATGGAGTTCTTTTCTAATGTCTGTTTTTATTATGATATCGTAAACCACTTTGATTGTTAATAGAAAGGCAGTATTATCAAGAAACTACTAAACCAAATCAAATCAAACCTCTGCTATCCCTCTGCATACATCTCGATCCACATTTCCAGTGTACTTTTCTACCATGCCTGAGCCATGTACATCCTGCCACCATGGCACACCTCTGCTGGGTCTGTGATCCTTCATTCGGTGTTATATATCTTATGGACTTATGTCACTGCATGTCCAGGGGTGGGGGGATACACCTGTGGCCCTCACCACCTCTGGAACCTGTGTGTCAGGGGACCATTACTTTCTGTACCCATTGCTGTCATCCCTATCCTGCACACAGTTGTTGCTTACGCCTGTGCCTGTACAATGCTCCAGTGTACCACCATCTTATGCCATCAATATCTGCCATTTATGCATATCCTGACCTGCCACGGTCCTCTACAATGTCCTCTATGTCAATATGACCCATCCTGCAGACTCCTGGTCCTAGCTTCTAGCCCTTCTTTACTACTGCTATTACTCTATATGTTAGAAGACATCATGTCCTGTTGGCTGCCCCTTAGGCCCTCTCTATTACATGTGCCATCAGATTTTCAGGGCTCCCTGCTGCATGCCGCTATTAAGGCACATACCCAGAGTACTGTGGCAGTGCAGCTGCTGCCCGTGTGGTGATCCATATTATATGCAAGCATCACCTGTCCTTGTGCATTGCAGATAACATACCAGGGTCCCAATCCCATGTGACTCCCTATGTCACATGTGGCAGAAATTACCTTGCTTCTGTTGTAGCTCCCACCAGAGGCACTTGAAGGACACTTTAATCACTTTGAAGTCCCTGAGGATGTGGAAGCACCTTGTGGCGATATGAGGTGATATCATGCTTAGCCAGACCCTTGTTTCTGCTGTTCTCCACCTGTCATTCATCTGACTCTCTCTCACGTTTTTGGGTTGAGGGTCAGCTCTGTGCAGAGGTTGTGGCATGTAGTCATGGGGGCACCCCCTGGTCCCAGATGCTAGCTGCATCTTCCACCCCTCCCTTCATATATCCTGGTTCCCAGCACAAACCATGGGCATTGATGATAGTTATCTGTGGCTTTTCACTCTCTATGGCTGCTTTCCAAAAGTTTTGCACCTGTGTGCCAGCAATGACTGCAACCATGTGTACATTGTGACCTGCATGTTCCCTGACCTGGGGGTAAGGTTCTTGCAAGGCCTAGTGCCTGCATGCACATGTGGCCGTGCCTTGATCAGCTGAAAGAGGCACACCTCTTGTCCATTTGGCTCAAATTTGCCTTTTTCCTGTTTTACAATATAGAGTATTATGCATTCTATGCAGTGTGATTTGCTTTTCAATTCTGTTATACATTATGGCCCCGATTCTGTAAAGTGAAAATCTGCCCTCAGCTAATTCTGCATGTACAGAGCCGCTGTGCGTGCTGCAGGGCAGCGAGTAGGCAGAGTGTAGGCAGGGCCAACCCCCTCGGATATACGGGGTCAATTCTGGTGATGACCCTGTACATCCAGGGGATCGCAGGGAGGATGGCCAGTTTATTCCACCTTGGAGGTGGAATAAGTGCTGGCTGCACCTCTGGATCGGCCTGCTACCCCCCCAGTGGAGATGTCGGAGAGCAGGGGGCATCTCCGCCAACCAATCCAGGTCCTGGCTGCCCCCATCAGGGTCAGTGGCTGGGAAACAGGAGGGTCTGAGGCAGTAGGTAGATTGAGCCACGGGGAGGATGTCTCTGCAGTGATGCAGAGGCATGCTGGGCCGTCTTCCACAGTCCCGATCCTGCACCCACAGGGCCGTCTTGTTCCTGCGGTGCAGAATTGGATCCTAACTGGCCCATCTTGCTCGGGGCCATCCTGATGGCCCGGAAGTGCCCCTAGCTGAATTGGGCTCCACGGGGGTTATTTTGGAAGCCTTATCTGTGCTTTGGACATTTGAGAATGGGCATAAAGACATCCAAAGCACAGAGAAAGTTCCAGAGCCATTTTAGAAGCCGGCTCTGTGGATGTCCCCAGCACGAGGATGTCCAAGTCTGATTGAGAGCATGGCCAGCATGTGCCTAAGAAACTGGACATCCCTGCCTGAACTCAGAAACATCCTGGACATCCAGAGTCGCATCTAAGTTTGGACCTGCTCCAGACACGAATAGGCACCTGAAAAGGGCTCTTTTTGTTTGAAAAACATCCAGAGGGTGTAGAGAAGATAGCACTCCATCATCCCCAGTACTCAGCAAAATCTCAATGACAGCAGCAGTGCAATTTGAATCCTGGCTTCCCTGGTCCTAGCCCACTTCTCTAACCATTAGGCTCTTCCTAGATGTCAAGGTTCTGAAATACTATTGTGAGGATGTCTGTGTAGATGTCCCTGCAGACATCCATATCAGGCACATCCATATTTGTGAAATCATGTCTGCACTTGGATGTGCCTGGTTTTTTTTCGCAGACATTGTGGCTTAGACATCGTAGATTGCCCTTGGATATCCTTTCTAAAATGCCCCTCTGTTTTTCAATTTTTTATGTTCATTTTTTTATTTTACTTATCACAATTATTTGCATATTCTATGACACTAACTTCTGATTTGTGATCATATTGTTATATCCAGTCCATACTGTGTACCTGATTGATGTCATGGGGTACATTCAAAATCTCTTTTATTGTTTTATTCCCTTCAACAATATTTATGTGATTAATTAAAGCATCAAATAGTTATAAGAATATATATTAATGGCAGAATATATGCTTTATAAGTTCTGTATAATTTTATGTATGGATAAACTGAAGCTCAAACTCCACAGATAAATAAATACTTTATACTATATCAGAGAAAATACTGTTGCCCCTTTTGGCTATGTCATCTTTGTAATATGACAACAACTTCAGGATTTGGCTTTCATAATGGTGCCAAAATCATGGCATGTCAGCGCTACAATTTGGAGGTGATTCCCATTTACAAGTGGTGTCCCGCATATTGGTAGTATGTAATGAAGCATGATGTAGTTTATTGGGTACTTTGTCTAACCGTTCGTGTGTCTTCTTGTAGCTAGTTTAAAGAAAATGTTTTTTTGCACAAAGAAAGGAACATCATAATATTCTTTGTGGTCATGCACTGGATTCACAAACATTTTGCTCACATGTAGGAATATAACTACACAAATCCATTGGTTCTCTCTCTCTATATCTATCTATCTATCTATATATATATATATATTCATTACACCGTGCCTCAAAAGCGTTACTACAGGTACACATAATATGTATACTACTGAATGTTTCCAGGTTTCGTTTATAAGGTTTTTTCTGATACACTGGTGTGTTTACAGTCTCATTTCACCCTATCACTGTTCACACACAGAGTACATTACTGTGCAATTGTGCCGGTTTGCATTTGAAAATTATACACCAGTATATTCTCCTAGTCTATCACTGTGAATAAAGAGTAGTTACTCACCTGTAACAGAGATTCTCCAGGAGCAGCAGGAATCAGTCCTCACATATGGGTGATGTTGGCGCCGATGGAGCCCTTGTGCGGAGCATTTCCCCAGCTTTCAAAGAAAGCCTTTGGGAATGCAGCGCGCATGCGCGGTCCCCTTTCCGCCCAAGGATGCCATCTTGCTCAGTCTGATGACATAGCTAAAAGACAGCAAAAATCAAAATGAATGATATGACTGCAACTCCAGGGGAGGAGGGAGGGTCGTGAGGACTGATTCCTGCTGCTCCTGGAGAACACCTGTTACAGGTGAGTAACTACTCTTTCTCCAGGAACAAGCATGAAGTCAGTCCTCACATATGGGACTCCCCAGCTCTAGGCTACCGGGAACCCTAAGCTGAAAAAATGGTTCCCTCTCAAGAGCCTCAGCATTCGTGATAAGAATATCCTCTAAGAACACCCCCATACGGTAGCCCAACACAAGGGCCGGAGGGTAGGAGTTGCCTAAACCTCAAAGAGATTATGGAGTACCGCCTGTCCGAAAGCACTGTCCCTTCGGGACTCTCTCTCCAGGCAGTAATGGGCTGCAAAAGTCTGGCTTGAAGACCAAGTTGCGGCCCGGCAGATGTCTGCCAACGGAACAGAGCGGAGGTGAGATACTGACGCGGCTTTTGCCCTGACACGGTGGGCCGTGACTCGACCTGCAAGGGGAGGTCGGCTGCCTTATATGCCCAGGTGATACAATCTGCTACCCAAGTGGACAATGTACGCTTGGAGACAGGTAACCCCATCTTATTAGGGTCAAAGGAGACGAAGAGCTGAGTAGCACTTCGATGCCCCCACGTACGTTCTATGTAAAAAGCAAACGCCCTCTTACAGTCCAGGGTATGCAAGACTGTTTCAGCCTGGCTGGTATGCGGCCTGGGAAAAAAGGTTGGAAGAACCACCTCCTGGTTGAGGTGGAAAGAGGAGACCACTTTTGGAAGGAACTTGGGATGGGTCCGTAGGACCACCCTGTTCCTATAGAACCGTGTGTATGGTCTATCAGAAACCAGAGCTTGTAGTTCACTCACACGTCTGGCCAAGGTAAGAGCCACCAGGAAGAGCGCTACCCAAGAGAGGAAGCGCAAATGGCAAGTAGCCATCGGCTCAAACGGTGGGCGAGTAAGTTGCTGCAAGACCACATTCAAATCCCACTCAGTCACCGGTGGACGAACCGGAGGCTTGAGAAGAAGCAGACCTCTGAGAAATCGGGACACCAAGGGGTGAACCGACAGAGACTCTCCTTCCATCGGTGAGTGGTGCGCCGACAGAGCACTGAGGTGGACCCAAACATAGTTAGACTTAAGGCCTAGGTCTGACAGGTGAAGTAGATACTGCAGTACTACTGGCACAAGACAAGAGAAAGGATCTTCACTGCGCTGAGCACACCATACCGTAAACCTACGCCACTTGAGGGCATAGGACTTTCTGGTGGACTGCCTCCTAGAGGCCAAGACCACCTCCTCAACCTCCTTAGGTGGAAGTAAGGGAGCTAGCACTATCCTTTCAGCAGCCAGGCCATCAACTTGAGGGACCTGAGATTGGGGTGCAGAAGGGAACCCTCTCTTGAGACAGGAGATCATGTTGCAACCCCAGAGGGAACGGAGTTTCCACCGCCAACTGCAGAAGAAGTGGAAACCACGGTTGCCTTGGCCATCTGGGGGCTACCAGAATCACCGAGGCCTTGTCCTGGAGAATCTTGAAAAGAGTTCAGGCCACCAGGGGCGTGGGAGGAAACGCATACAGGAGACTCATAGACCAAGAGATCAGAAAAGCATCTGCTGCCATCCTCAGGGGATGCGGCTCTCTGGAGCAAAACCTGGGCAGCTGACGGTTTTGTAGACTTGCAAAGAGATCGATGGATGGAAGTCCCCAGCAGAGGAAGATCTGCTGGACCACCAATGGATTCAACTGCCATTCATGAGGCTGGAGAATACTGCTTAGCTTGTCTGCTAGGAAATTCTCCTGACCAGGTAGATAAACTGCTTTGAGAAACATGCCTTGTTTGACTGCAAAGGAGCAAAGGGCCAGTGCCTCCTGACATAGGAGCCTAAACCCCGTGCCCCCTTGTTTGTTCACATAAAACATTGCCACCTGATTGTCCATCTGAACTAGGACAGACTGGTGAGAGAGGGCATGAGAAAATGCCTGCAGAGCTAAGCGGATTGCTTGCAGCTCCAAAAGATTGATTTGCTGCGTGGCCTCTCGAGGAGACCAGAGGCCTTGAGGGCACGTGCCCTGGCAATGTGCACCCCAGCCCTTTAAGGAAGCATCGGTCATCAGCACCCTTGTGTGTGCTGGAGCCTGAAAAGATACCCCCCCCCCCCCCCCCGAGAAGGTTTGGGAGATGTAGCCACCACTGTAAGGAGTCCAAAAGTGGTTTGGACACCTTTACTCTGTCTCGGAGGTCACCTGTGGCCTGCGTCCACTGATCTCTGAGGCACCATTGAGCAGCCCGCATGTGCAGACGGGCATTCGGAGTCACATGTACGTGGATGGCATGTGGCTCAGGAGCCGCAGGTAGTGCCTGGCGGAGACATGAGACTTGCTTTGGAACTGGTTAACCAAGTCTATCAGTCTGTGGGCCCTGTCTTCGGGCAAGTAAGCTCTTGGCTGAAGGGTGTCTAAGCTTGCCCCTATAAACTTCTAGGTTCTGAGAGGGGAGCAAAGTGGACTTTGCGTAGTTTATGACAAAGCCCAGATGCTGAAGAGGAGAGACAGTGCGAAGAGTGGCTTGTCAGGCTTCCTGGAGAGACTGGCCCCTGATGAGCCAGTCGTCCAGGTATGGGAAGACAAAAATTCCCTGATTCCTGAGATAAGCCACCACCACCGCCAGGCATTTGGTGAAAACCCTGGGGGCAGAGGTTAGGCCAAAGGGAAGTACCCTGTACTGAAAATGGTTTCCTCACAACACAGATCTGAGATATTGTCTGTGGTCTGGATGACTGAGGATGTGAGTATAAGCAACCTTTAGGTCTAAGGAGCATAGGCAGTCTCCCTGCTGGAGGTAGGGCAGCAGTATCCCAAGGGTAAGCATCCTGAACTTTTCCCTCTCCAGAAACTTGTTTAGGTTTCACAAGTCTAGGATAGGCCAGAGGCCTCCTGTCCTTTTTGATACCAGGAAGTACCTGGAGTAGAAGCCTTGCCCTTTCAGGTGGTGAGGCACGTTTTCCACTGCCTGTTCCTTTAGAAGACTTGCCAACTCCTGAAGGAGTAGGTTCCTGTGTAGAGGGAGTCTTGGAGGCTCTCCTGGATAGTAGGAGGGGGGTAGCTGGTGGAAGTGGAGCATGTAGCCCTTTTGGACTATGCTCAGTACCAAGGTATCCCCTGTGATGGCTGGCCACCTGTAGGCGTACAGGGTCAGCCGACCCCCTGTGCTGAGTGGAGCCACCGGCGGAGGAGAGGCTATGCTGTGGAAGTCAAAACCCCGCTCCCTGCTGTGCAGGAGCCGGAGCTGGCGGCTTGTGGGTTTTCTGCCTACGGGGCCCATGCCCCTGCCCCTTGGCCTGCTGGCCCTGTTGGGGAGCTGGAGAGGCCTGATACTGAGGGTAGGATTTGTGGGCAGCACCCTTCCTCGGGAAAAAGTGCTTCTTTCCCGAGCCCTTCTTTTTTTGAGAAGGGTCAGGTGTCTTTGTGGACAGCCTTGTCCTGGTGAGAGTCTCAATCTCGATTTCTGCAGCCTTTTCAGTCATGGGCTTACCGAATAGGTTGTCACCTCGGCATGGGACATTGACCAACTTGTCCTGCACCCATGACTCCAGGTCCGATGACTGTAGCCAGGCCTGTCGGCATGCACTGATGCCGGCTGCGGCTACCCGGGCCGAAGCCTCGAAGCCATCATAGGCTGCTCGAGAGATAAACTTCAAGCACTCTCGGATTCCTGTCGACAAGGCTTTGAACCTCTGCAAGGATTCCTCGGAGAGGCCAGCTGAGAACCCGGCAATCTCCTTTGCCAGGTCCCTTAAGTACATGCCCATGTGCAACTTGTAAGTCTGAACATGGCAAGATAGCATAGAGCCCTGGAAGCACTTTCTACCGAGGACATCCAGGTTCCGAGCCTCCCGGCCAGGGGGAACCAAGGAGTGCATCTTCTGACTCTTCAGGCGATGCATGGCCGATTCCACAACCATGGAATTGTGCGGTAACTGTGCCTTTTGGAAACCAGGGCTCTTATGGACTCGATAAATGGAATCGACCTGTTTGCTAAGAACCGGCGCCGAGGCCGTTCCAGCATCGGAGGAACCGGTACAGTAAAGGCTTCCTTCAGAGGAAAATCATACTGGAGGGCATCGAGCTCCTCAGCTCGAGGCTCCTCCTCGGCATCCGCAGGGAATGCCAAAGCCTTGGCCATGTCCCTCACGAAGTCCGAGAACCGGGTATCCTCCGGGGGGGGGGGGGGGGACCTTCTCCAAGGCTCAGACTCCAGGGAGTCCAAAGGGACCCACCAGGTCCGGAAGGTGTCAGGAGACTCCTCGTCCTCTGTCTCCCACACAGAGTCGAGCGGCTCCGGCCATGTGGACCTCGGTGCCACCCGCCCCCAGGGCTGGCCCGTCCATTGAGCAAGAATGTTGTTTGCACAGGGCCCTGTGTTTCAGGGGACCCCGCGCAATCAACATTCTGCCCATCAGTCACTTTAAAAGAAAAAAAACTTGTTGCTGCCGCTGCTGCCGTGCAGCGGCAGAATGAAGTGTCTCCTGTGGGGCCCCCCCCACCTACAGCTGCCCGGCAGAGCCCGCCTCAATCACTCTGCTAGGTGCGGCTTTGAGAGCTACGAAGGGAGAGTTTCCCTCTCCTCGCGGCTCTGTTTGTTAAGCTTGCTGGGGCTGATGGGAATTTTCCCATCAGCCCTGGCAGGCTTAACAGAACCGCAAGAGGGAAACTCTCCCTTCGCGGCTCTGAAAGCTGCGCTGCGGAGAGTGATGGAGGCGGGCTCTGCTGGGCAGCTGGGGGGGGGGGCCCCACGGGAGACACTTGATCAGGGAGACACTTCATTCTGCCGCTGCCACGGTGGCAGCGGCAAGTTTCTTTTTTCTTTTAAGGTTTCCCTGGGCTGATGGGGGGGGGGTAGGACTGGTAATGGGCTATGGGGGGGGGGCTAAGACTGAAAATGGGGTGATGGGGGGGTTTAGGACTGGTAATGGGCTTTGGGGGGCTAGGACTGGTAATGGGCTGGGGGGTTGCTAGTACTGGAAATTGGCTGAGTGGAAGGGGGGACTTGAACTGCAAATAGCTGATGGGGACGGGGGCTTGGAATGGAAATGGGCTGAGTGGAAGGGGGGCTTGAACTGCAAATAGCTGATGGGGAGGGGGGCTTGGAATGGAAATTGGCTGAGTGGAAGGGGGGGGCTTGAACTGCAAATAGCTGATGGGGAGGGGGGCTTCCAATGGAAATGGGCTGTGAGGGGAGGGAGCTAGGGCTGGAAATGGGCTGAGTGGTGGGGGAGAGCTAGGACAGGCAATGGGCAGATAGAGGGGCAAGGATAGGACTGGAAATGGGCTGTTGGGGGTGCTAAGATTGGAAATGGGCTGTTGGGGGTGCTAAGATTGGAAATGGGCTGTGGTGGGGGCTTGGATTGAAATGGACTCATGGAAGGGCTAGAACTGGAAGTAGGCTCATGGAGGGCTTGGACTTGAAATGGGCTGAGTGGAGGGGAGCTAGAATTTGACATGGGCTGATGTTGGAGCTAGGAAAGAACTAGAAATGGGCTGATGGGGGCGGCTGGGATTGGAAATGAGCTGATGGAGGGACTCAGATAGGACTGGAAATGGATGGGGGAGCTAGGACTGGAAATGGGCTGATGGTGGGGCTAGGATAGGATTGGAAATGGGCTGATGGGGGGGCTAGGACTGGAAATGGGCTGATGGGGGGGCTAGGACTGGAAATGGGCTGAGCAGGGACTAGAAGGGAGTGGATGCTGGGTGGGGCTGGAACTAGAAGGGAGCTGAAGTTGGGGGAGGAATAGAATGGGATGGAGCTGGGAGAGTGGGATGGAGTTGGGAGAGTGAAATGGAGGGGAAAAATATTGTGTGTGGGAGGGAAGAAAAATCTACAATTAGCCAGGTATTGGGAGAGTAAGTGGGGATTGAGGAAGGAGGGGTAAAATTTGAGTGGATGAAAAAGGAATGAGGAAAGAGCAAAAGGAGAAAGATTAGTATGTTAAAGCAGATGTGGGGAGAGAATGGAAAAAAACTAGAAGAGAGAAGAAAGGACAAATGGACAGGAGACGATGGAGAGTTAGCAGAAGATACGAAGAAACCAGAATAAAGTGGCTGGAGCAATTGCAACTGAAAAAGAAATGCACAAAAGGTAGAAAAATATCTCCTTATTTTGAATTTATTAACTGGAATATGTCAGCTCTGGGAAATGTGCATCATTGACGTCTGCGCTTTGTTTAGTACAAGAGGAAATTAATTTATAGTTTATTTCTACAGTAGTGTTGTACATTCCAAGTTTGGCTTTTGGGGTTCCCAGTTTAATTATTGTCTTCCTGTTTCTAAATTGTGATTCCTTGTTTGGTGGTGGTCTATGTTCTGCAGGTGTAACTGAGCTGAGGTATTCTGTTTATGTAATTCCTATTTGACATTGCCACTTGTTCTCTTTCCCCAGTAGGTCATGTATTGTTATTCTCTGAAATGTATTGGTTTAATATTTGCAGTGTTGCCTTTTGATAGGTAGAGTATGGTGCTTTGTGAGTCCTGGTAGTGCTGTTAGGATACGGCGGGTTTGCTATGGGTTCTAAATGGGCAGTGTTTGTAGTAGTTCCTATGTGCCTGGCGGTTGGCACTGGATTATAGTAATGTAGAAATCTTTTAGTCTTTCTTTATCCATACACTCATTAAGAGGCATGTTTACTAAAAGTTAGTGTATGGTAACATTATGCAAATATGTATGCAAATGAGGCCCCTTATGCAAAAGAGGCCCGGCGCCGAGCCTCCGCACATGGCCCCGCACCCCCCTTGGGTCACCCCTGCCCGCCCCGATGCCGAGGGCACCGGCGTCGACGACCTCAGCCCCGCACGGGAGGTTGAGGGGGACCTTGACCGAGGATCGACTCGAGACTTGATGATCGGCGATCAGCACCCGCTGCTGTTCCATGAAGGCAGCCAAGCTGCTCTCCAAGGCTGTCAGCCTGAGTCCAAGCTCAGGAGACTCAGCAGCCCCCGACTCGGGCCCCGACGGCGTCGGGCCCAACATCGGTTCTCCCGGAGGAGAGTACACGAGGACAACAGAACTTACGTGACTCGGGGACTCCGGCTCCATGCGAGGTAGTTTGGACGGCCTCTCCGATTCCGAGAGCCCGAGGAGGCAGTCAGGGCTGCGCGACCTGACCCTCGAGGACCCAGGGGCCTCCACCGACGCCGCCCTCACAAGCTTCTTCTTCCTTTTGTGCTCCCGGGTGAGAGACCCCCTCTCAGAGGAACCACGACAGCGCTCGGGGTCAGACTCCCGAGATGTTGAGGCCTCTGACGATGTCCGGGCCCGGCCAGACGCGGACTCTGAAAAAATTCTTTCACGTTGATGCTGACGACTCTGAAGTGCCTTTGACGACATCTTGCCACATGGGCCACAGACCAGCGGGTCATGGTCGGGCCCGAGGCATTGGAGACAGCAGTCATGTCTGTGGGTGAGAGACATACGTTTCTTGCACCGATCACATTTTTTGAACCCGCTGGCAACCATCAGGGGGAAAAAGGGCCCCTGCTAGGTCAAAAGACCGGGCTGCCAGTGAAAATAACAAAAAAGGCGCGAACGCTAGTCACGAAGGACAAAAAGCGAAAAGAGAAATTCCGGACTGGATACTGGTGTACCGAGCCCAGGCGGGAAGGGGAACCGGCGTCGAACCGGATAAGAAAAAGCGAAAATCGCAGAAAAAAAATCTACTTTTCCCGGGTGACACAAACTCACGTCCATTGGGCTCCGCGGAAAAAGAAAGACTGGGCAAGATGGCACTCTTGGGCGGGAAGGGTACCGCGCATGCACGCTGCATTCCCAAAGGCTTTCTTTGAAAGCTGGGAAATGCTCCGCACAAGGGCTCCGTCGGCGCCGACGTCGCCCATATGTGAGGACTGACTTCCTGCTTGGTCCTGGAGAATAATAAATAGTATTGTTTGTATTTTTAGTCTTCATTCTATTCTCCCTTATCATCAGATTGGCTTGCAGTCTTTTGTGACTATCATTCCCAAATTAACTGGTCCCTTTTTTCTGCAGGTATTTTCCATTAATTTGCAAATGTACTTGATCATGATTAAAATGTTCTCTCACAACTTCACTTCACTATAGCAGCACAAAACAATTTCTTCATATACTATATTTTTTAACTCACTTTGTTTGATTTTGAAGTGGATATTGGGTTTAAAATATAAACAGCTCCATAACATTATTTCAGTTGTTCTAGCACTTACATGGTTTTATCTTTATTGACTATGGGTTCTTTTTATTAAAGTGTACTATGCAATTAGCACAGGTTTTAGCATGGCCCACAATAACTATTAGCATGGGGTCAGCACAGTTCAGCATTTTTTTCCATTGTCTTGCTATTATTTAATATCATTTGAGGAGTGGAGGAGTAGCTTAGTGGTTAGAGCACTGGCTTGGTAACCAGAGACCAGGGTTTGATTCCCACTAGCACTCCTTGAGGCTGTGGGCAAGTCATTTTTTCCTCCATTGCCTCTGGAGTAAAACCTGGCAATCTACCTCCTGTAAATTGCCAAGAAAACCCAGGTGCTGCTGGGTTGCCAGGAGTTAGCACCAGCTCAAAGGCATCCATTGCATTAGCAATGTTATTTTATATGTTTTTATGTCCTTTAGAGACCCCTCAGACAACATGGCCATGTAGGGGTCCTATGAATGTGGTTTCTGCAAGCACTAATAAACCAATTTTTGACAGATATCCCTGGGTTATCTGGTTCCATTCACTCTCACTTTCATCTGCTGTTGCCTCGCCATGGACATGGGGCCATGGAATTTGCGACCATTCCCATCTGGTACTGCACACACATCCCAATGTCTTTATCAAGTGTCAACTATGTCCTGTCTGTCTCTTGCCTCATGTTCATTTGCTACTGCTCTGCTTGTCTGTTGTGCCCACTCTCCCCGCCTGGTTCCAACTGTGCTTCCGATTGTCTGTGTTATCTGTGGCTACACTCATATTTATGTACTCTGACTGTTGCTGCTCTTACAAGCCCCTCAGAAGGTGTTTCACAAGGGACCAGCCAGTCTTGACTAACTTTTCATCCAGAAGAAGAAATTAGGCCTTACCTGCTAATTGTCTTTCCTTGAGCTCTCTCCGGGCCAGTCCAGGCAAGTGAGGGTTGTCAACCTTCTCCAGCAGCTGAGGACTGAAAAAACTGAAGTTTTACTGAAACAGTGTATGGCTCCCCCTGCTGGCCGAACCTCAGTCTAAATTTACTAAGCAGCAGAACTACAATCACAGGACTATGCGGAATAATCCACTTCGCTAAAACACAACTAAACAACCGAGCCCGCCTAAAACTACGTGCTCCATTCACCTGACCCTTTTTACACTAATCAAGGGACATCCCCCTGATGGTGGTCTCTTTTTTTTTTTTTTTTCTACATGTTCTTAATGTTGGGAGAAATCCCCGCATTAAGCTGAGGGAGCCCCACAGACCATATTGACCAATGCCTTTGAGCGGAAGATCCAGTAATGACCCTTCGGAACATCCCGCGCAGATAGCCATATGTTGTGGAGTGAAATTAGAGAATTACCCCTAACGTCAGAAGACGCTGGACACGGAAATAACAATATTTTGCAAATGGAACAGGGTGGGACCTGGACTGGCCCGGAGAGAGCTCAAGGAAAGACAATTAGCAGGTAAGGTCTAATTTCTTCTTCCTCTTCATCTCTCCGGGCCAGTCCAGGAAAGTGAGGGAAGTACCAAAGCAGTAACTATCCCTGGGAGGGACCTGCGAGACCCGCAATAACGGCCGACGCTCCCACATTTGCGTCTCCCCTGGCCTGAACATCCAACTGATAATGTTTTGAAAAAGTGTGCAGCGACGACCACGTTGCCGTCCTACATATATCCACCGGCGGAATCAGGGCCAGCTCAGCCCAGGACGTCGCCTGGCTACGAGTTGAATGAGCCCTGAATTGCTCCGGCAGTGACTTGCCGCTCGCCTGATAAGCCGCTGCTATGGCGCATTTAACCCATCTCGCTATGGAGGCCTTGGAGGCAGCTTCCCCCTTACGCGGCACCCCAAACAATACGAACAGCCTGTCCATTTTGCGAAAGGGCTTTGTCCGGCGAAGATACCTTTTCAGTACTCTACCTAAATCCAACTTTTGGAGAACTGAATCAATGGGAGCTCCCTGGTGATCTTGAAAAGTTGGAAGGGAAATAGACTGATTCACATGGAAACTGGATACTACCTTAGGGAGAAAGGAGGGTATGGGACGCAACCACTGTTCCCTCTAAGCTGTGCGCGTGTGCGCGCGCACACACCTCGCCGAGCGAGTGCACACTTTACAACAGAGCGCACAAAAATTACGGTTCTGATTCTGATAGAAAACAACACAGACGTCTTAAAATTTAAAAGTTGTTATGTATTTACGGTTTTCACAAGTTTTACAATGTTTTCTAGTTCAATCAATGTGGTGTACATACTGTATTCTGATGTGTAGTCAAATTTTAAAGTATATAACTCCGAGTGTCGTTATGTGGCGCACAAAAATTTAACCTTCCTTCAAAAGCTGCACAACTGATATTTTATGCGCACACAACCTACAGAAAATTAGAGGGAACATTGGACGCAACACCACTTTTTCCCGCGTGAAGTGCAAGAATGGCTCTCTGCATGAAAGTGCTTGAAGATCCGACACTCGTCTGGCCAAACACAAGGCCACTAAGAAAGCGGTTTTCCAGGAGAGTTCTTTGAATGGCACCTCTCTTGCTGGCTCAAAGGGAGGCTTTGCCAAAGCCTCCAGCACCAAATTAAGATCCCAAGCTGGTATGACGGGGCGTACCGGAGGACGCATGTTCTTAACCGCTCTCAGGAACCGTAGAATATCTGGATGTCGAGAGAGCAGCATCCCCTTTATCCTACCACGAAAACAAGCCAGTGCTGCGACCTGCACTTTGAGAGTGGCGAGGGCCAATCCTTTATCGAGACCACCTTGCAGAAAGGACAACACTTCAGGCACCAGAGTACTGTCTGGCCGCAGACCGCGCTCCCCACACCAGTGCTCAAAAATGCGCCAGACGCGAAAGTACGATAAAGAAGTAGAGAAGCGTCTGGCCCGGAGGAGAGTGTTGATGACCGATGGGGAATAACCTCTACGCCTCAACCTTTCCCGCTCAAGAGCTCACGCCGGCAGTCTCCAAGGATGGTCTACCAGCAGACGGACCAGATCCGCGTACCACGGCCTCCTGGGCCAATCCAGAGCCACCAGTATCACTTGTCCACTGTGTCTTTCTATCCGCTGTAGGACTCGGCCTATCAGAGGCCAAGGAGGAAACACATAGAGCAGCCCTACTGATGGCAACGGCTGCACTAGGGCGTCCAGCCCTTCCGACATGCGTTCCCTCCGCCTGCTGAAGAACCGACTTGCCTTGGAATTGTTGTAGGTGGCCATCAGGTCCATTATCGGCTGTCCCCAACGGAGGACCAGGTCGTGAAACACCGCTGTGTTCAACTCCCATTCTCCTGGATCTACTACATGCCGGCTGAGATAATCCACCTGCACATTGTCGCGGCCTGCCACGTGAGCCGCTGAAAGAGCTACTAGATGGGACTCTGCCCAGCTCATCAACCGTTGACTCTCCTCCAAGAGAACAGCGCTGCCTGTACCGCCTTGTCTGTTGATATAAGACACCGTCACCGAGTTGTCGGAGAAAACTCTCACCGCCTTTCCCTCGATGAGAGGGCAAAACTCTTGGAGCGCTAACCGCACCGTCCTGAGCTCTAGCAGGTTGATGGACAAACCCGACTCCTCCGGCGTCCAAACACCCTGAGCTATGTGAGACAGGCAATGTGCTCCCCAGCCTGCGAGACTGGCATCGGTCGTGAGGAGCAACCAGTCCGGAGACCGCAAAGGCATTCCCGCTCGTAGATGAGCAGGATCCAACCACCAGAGCAGACTGTCGCTCACGTCCTGTGAGCAAGGCAGTCTCCGGGACGGGATGATCCTGAGGAGACCACCTTGACAGTAACGCGTGTTGCAACGGACGCATATGCGCCCGAGCCAAGGGTACCAGATCGAGGGCTGCCACCATGGAGCCGAGCAGTTGCAAGTAACGCCATGCCGTTGGCGCTTTCAGGCGCAGAAACGCTGTCACCTGCCCCATGAGCTTCTGTATCCTGTTCTCGGGCAAAAACACTGCTCCTACACCCATGTTGAACAGCGCCCCTAGATACAGGAGTCTCTGGACTGGCCGCAATTGACTCTTGGTCTGGTTTATTACCCAGCCCAACTGTTCTAGGAGGCCGACCACCCGAGCCATTGCCGCTTCCGATTCCGCAACTGATGGTGCTCGAATCAACCAATCATCGAGGTATGGGTGCACTAACATGCCCTCTCGTCTCAAGGCCGCCGCTACCACCACCATCACCTTTGTGAAGGTCCGCGGCGCTGTAGCCAAACCAAAGGGCAACGCTTGGAACTGGAAATGACCCATGGGCACCGCAAAACGTAAAAACTTCTGGTGCTCGGGTCTGACGGGGATATGGAGGTAGGCCTCTGTCAGGTCTATGGACGTAAGCACCTCCTTTGGTTGCACGGAGCAAATAACCGATCTGAGAGTCTCCATGCGAAAGTGCGGAATTCGCAAACAGCAGTTCACATGCTTAAGATCCAAAACAGGACGAAAATACCCCTCCTTCTTGGGGACCACAAAATAAATGGAGTAACGACCTGACCCTAACTGGTCGTAGGGAACCGGAACCACCGCTCGAAGACGCAACAAGCGCTGAAGGGTCTCGTCCACCGCCTTTGCTTTTTCTGCAGAACCACAAAGAGACGCCACGAAAGCGTCCTGTAACGGACGAGCAAACTCGAGTGCATAACCGTCGCGTATAATTTCCAGCACCCAGAGATCTGTAGTTATGCTGGCCCAGACAGAAAGGAACCGCTGCAGCCGTCCCCCCACCAGAATTTCCGTCTGGACCAACCTCACTTCATTGTGGCTTTTTGTTGGAGTTCTGCTGGGTTGGGAAATAACCCCTGCTGAACCCTCGAGCCCCACGAAAGGACTGCCCCCGAGCTACAAAGCGCCCCCGTTGATAGGGGGCAAATCGAGATCCCCTGAACCGGCGAGCCTCTCGTGAAGTCGCTCTGTGGCCCTCGGCAGATCTTTGACCCTTCGGCCTGTCTTCTGCAAGGCGACCACCCTTGGAGACTCCTAAATCCTTCACAATTTTATCCAAGGCAGCCCCAAAAAGCAACGTGCCCTTGTATGGTAGTTTATTAAGGCGTGTCTTGGACGAAACGTCCGCTGACCAATTTCGTAACCATAGGAATCTGCGAGCAGCAATAACTGCCGCCATAGACTTTGCTGAAATCCTGACGAGGTCATAGAAAGAATCCGCTAGATAAGCCGCGGCTGACTCCAGCTTCGTGCCTTCCTCCTCCTCTCCTTTAGTCTGGACCCCTCCTTGAATCCATCGAATGGAGGCCCTAGACACATACGCCCCACAGATGGCCGCTCTGAGTGACAGGGCGCAAGTCTCAAAAGTCTGTTTTAACAGAGTATCTAGTCTCCTATCCTGCAAATCCTTGAGGGCCGTCCCGCCCTCCACTGGAATTGTGGTTTTCTTGGTTACCGCCGACACTAAGGCATCCACCTTAGGCATTTTAAGCAAATCCTGCTCCTCTTGCGGTAACGGATACAAGCGGGTGATAGCCCGAGCCCCCCGAAGAGTCGCCTCTGGGCATTCCCACTCAGACTCCACCATTTGCTTCATAACACGGTGCACCGGGAAACACCTTTGCTCCGTTTTAAAACCTTGAAGCAGAGGATCCTCTAAGGGCTGTTCCTGAGCTGGTGGCAACACAATATTCAATGTTGCCAGCGTCTGGGAAATAAGAGCTCCCAATTCCTCCTTTCTAAATACCCTGAAAAGACTAGGATCCTCGCTGACCCCCAACTCCCCCTCCTCAAGATCAGTGGCCCACTGATCCAGAACTGGGTCCAGTAAAATCTCACCTTCTTCCACACTCTGGAGCTCTGGGCAAGGTATACCAATGCTATCGGTAGCCCCTTGGGATCCCTGGACTGAACTGGAGGTACCTTCCCCCGGGTCCAAAAGAGAAACTCCGTTATCCAGGTTCTGGGAGGGAAGAGTGGCCGAGTTCTTAACCTGAGCCTGCAGCCATTTTAGACAATATGCCTTGTGGAGAGCTAGAATAAAGTCAGCTGAAAAGGTGGTTTCCAACTTCTCCTGAACTGCAGGCAAGGACAGTGAAGGAGCTTCCCCCACTTTAGACGGCTTTTTAGCCTTTGCCTTTCTCTTTGAAGAGTCCTTGTGACTAGAAGGTAAAAGATTAGATGCAGCAGAAATGGCCGCCGTTCCCGTTTCTGAGGCAGAAGGAAGGCCCCCCAAGAGCTCACAGACAGCTGGCCTAGTTTCCATGCCGGCGATTCGAAGCGCGGCAAAACTAAAATTAACAACGCTCAATAGGACCTCTGAATAGAAACCCCGGTGCCACGTGCCGTCCCGAATCTGCTGAATTGCCTCAGACCGGCGTACCGCAAACCGCGAAGCCCGGAAACAAAACTTCCGCGAACTGACTGACCTGAGCCCAGCAGAGCTCCGGCAAGCGCTGAATCTTGTCCTCAAAGCAGCTGCCCCCCCCCCCCGCTGCTAGCGGTGGAGTGCCTGTGACTGTGGAGGCCGTCGGATGGTCTCTGGGGCTCCCAGAACCACTGTCCGCTTTCCCCCCTTCGGGGCTGGAGCTGAGATTGAGGTAGGCTCTGCCTCTAACGCTCTGTTGAAATCTAAGCCGGCATGGAGAAAGTATTGCAGCTGAAGGGGAGAGCTCTGCTAGAACCCTTTCCCCCAACGGAGGTAAAAGGAAAATAAAAGAAAAATATACCAAATTAATCAATATTCTAACTCGTTCTCCGGGAGCCAGACAACAAACGTCTCCTTCAGCTGCTGAGGACTGAAAGACTGAGGTTCGGCCAGCAGGGGAAGCCAGACACTGTTTCAGTAAAACTTCAGTTTTTTCAGTCCTCAGCTGTTGGAGAAGGTTGACAACCCTCACTTTCCTGGACTGGCCCAGAGAGACAAAGAGGAATTAGCTGCTTCACTTCCCTGCCTGCACAATGCTTGTCTGCTGCAGCTACGTGTCCTGTGTCTTTGGGCGACTCACCGTGCCAGGGTCATGCAGATCCTCTCACAGACCCATCACAGCAATGACCACGCTAGTACTTCTGAATATTCCGGTGAGTGGGATTTAGGAAGTTTGCATGCCTACAAACCACCTAAATGTCTTTGAATATTGATTTGTTTATTTCGTATGCTACCACAGACTTCATGAATTCTAAGATAATCCCTTTTCTGTACTTAGCATCTACATATATTGTTGCTGATGTAGATGGGATTATATGATACCATCCTGTGAGTTGGTATATGTATATAATATTTTTGCTACCAAATAATGTTTTGATTAAGCTTTCTTTAGAAGTTTAATTGACAAGACTTCAACTTTCATCCTTTGGACACATCATAGAAAAAGAACCATGTTGGCAAGGTTGAAGGTCAGTGCAAACGAGGAAGGCCATCATTTGCAATGGATCATTACAATAACAGCAGCTATGGATGCCACTATATCAACAATTAGCTGCCTGACAGAAGATCGAATACATTGTAGGATAATTATCCAGACAGCCAACATGAGTCGACAAACTTGACAACAATAATGTTTTGATGAGAAATATTTTTGCGATTCATTGATTTTATACCCCTGATGCAGGCTGTCACCATGTTTGGTCTTTATCTATTAATGTATGTACTTAGAAGGTGATGCTAGTTTTATTTACTTTTTATAATAAATTATTTTTTATAATTATTAAAGATGGTACTTTTGTTTCTGTTTCAAACTGTACCTCTGCTTGTTTATTCCTTGTGTGTATGGTGCAGGGCATTAAGAACATAAGATTGTCATTCTGGGTCAGACCGATGGCCCATCAAGCTCAGGATCCTCTTTCCAGCAATGGCCAATCCAAGTCATAAGTATCTGGCAGAATCCCAAGCTAGACAGATTCCAATTCCCCCAGTCTACATTAATAATGGCTTATGGACCTTTCCTCCAGGAACTTGTCCAAAACCTTTTTAAACCCAGCTACTCTAACAACTTTTACTATATCCTCTGGCAATGAATTAATTACGTGTTGAGTGAAAACATATTTTCTCTGATTAGTCTTAAAATATAATACTTTGTAGCTTCATTGCATTTTTGAAGGAGTAAACAACCATTTCACTTTTACTTGTTCCACTCTGTTCATTATCTACTCTTTATTTTATAGATCTCTATCATATCTCCTCTCAGTCGTCTCTTCTCCAAGCTGAAGAGCCCTAATTGTTTAAGCCTTTCCTTATAGGGGTATCCTTACAACCCCCTTTATCATTCTGGTCGTACCTTTTCCAATTTTGCTAGATCTTTTTTTAAATGCAGCAAACAGAACTGCACACAATACTCAAGGGGTGGTCGCACCATGGAGCAATACAGAGGCATTATATCATCTTTTTTTTTATTCTCCATTCCTTTTCTTACAATTCTTAACATTTTATTAGCTTTCCTGGCCACCTCTGCACATCAAGCTGAGGGATTTCAACTTTTTTCAAGATGATACCTACAATATTTTCCTGGGTGGTGGTTCCTAATGTGGAACCTTGCATTGTGTAGTTTGGGTTGTTCTTCCCTAAGTACATAACTTTGCACTTGTCCACATTAAGGGGCATGTTTAATAAAATGCCATAACAGTGCAGGGTTTAATGCGTGCCAAGTGCACTGTGGTAACTGTTGCCACATACCAGATATGCAGCTGCGCTAAGTATTCCACACTAACCGCTTAGTGCAAGCTGGCGTGGAGACTGGACAGTTCAGGGGTGGAACATGCATAAGAAGTAATTAGACCTTACCTGCTAATTAGTATTCCTGAAGGATCTCCAGTCCAGTCCCTTCATTCTGGGTTGTGTTCCTATTCCTGCAGCTTGGAGACTGAGTAAATCATTTTCTTGATGACGTCAGGATATATATAGTACTGGCACCACCCACCAGCCTCAGTATCCTGTTGACAAAGCAAAACTAACGGAGAGACAACAAACCAATGAAAAAACACCTATAACACTAAAAACTATTATACTACCCCTCCCGAACCCTGAGGATGACCCCAACGCCCCCCAAGGGAAGAGAAGGAAGCTTACTTGGCACAACACCATGCCAATTACCTCACAAGATGTGCAGCACTACTGATAACAGGGCTCTGCTTTGGTCCAATCCGCCCCAACGCCGGAACTTCCAGAGAAGCCTGGCACAAACAGACCTCTGTGCCAACCACTTCCCATAAACTGCTTCGAACCGGCAGCCACACCGGGTGGGACCAGGGACTGGACTGGAGATCCTTCAGGAATACTAATTAGCAGGTAAGGTCTAGTTACTTCTTCCTAGTTGTCTCTCCAGTCCAGTCCCTTCATTCTGGGATGTAACAGAGCAGTTCAAGCTTGCGAGGGTCCTGCCAAACCGTCTCGAAGCACCGCTCTCCCAAAACCTGCATCCGCCGCTGCCTGCACATCCAACCTATAGTGCTTGGCAAAGGTACGCAGAGAAGACCAAGTTGCCACTCTGCAAATATCCAACGGAGGAACCAAACTAACCTCCACCCAAGAAGAAGCCTGAGCTTGAGTGGAATGCGCTCGCAATCCCACCAGGACCTGTCTCCCCCTTAGGATATACGCGGAAGCAATGGCCTCCCTGATCTACCTGGAAATTGTGGCCTTGGCCGCCACCTCTCCCTTGTGCAGCCCTCCGAACACCACAAATAAACGCTCAAACTTGCGGAAGGCCTTAGTACACTTCAGATACCGCCTCAAAACTCTACGCATGTCCAGAAGGCGCAGTCGCGCATCTCGCTCTCCCTGCTCTAAACCGGCAAAGACCAGAAGTGACACCGGCTGATTGACATGAAAGGGAGAAACTACCTTGGGCAAAAAGGCCGGAACCATTCTCAACACCACCTTCTCTGTGGAAAAAACGAGGAAGGGCGGGCGACAAGACAACGCCTGCAACTCAGAGACTCTCCTGGCAGAACAAATGGCCACCAAAAACACCACCTTGAGAGTTAAGTCCTTAAGAGAAGGCTGCTCGAGGGGTTCGAACGGCGCCCCGACCAGAGAATCCAATACCAAATTGAGATCCCAAGAAGGTAACACCAGACTCTGATGCGGCCGCACCCGCCTGACAGCTTTAAGAAATCGAACCACATCGGGGTGTTGGCCTAACTTGCCCCTGTAGCAAGCAATAGCCGCTAGCTGTACCCGCAAGGAACTGGCTTCCAGCTGTTTCTCCAGGCCAGCCTGCAAGAAATCCAACACTTCTGATACCGCCACTGACAAGGGCTTCTTGCATTGTTCCTCACACCAGTCCTCAAAGATGTGCCAAACCCTCACATACGCTAAACAGGTAGAGCGCTTGCGGACCTTCAGCAAAGTTGAAATCACTGCTCCCGAATAACCTCTTTTAAGCAGCCTTGCCCTCTCAATAGCCATGCCGTAAGTGAGAACCGATCCACCTGTGGCATCCTTACCGGACCCTGCCTGAGAAGATCCTTTCTTACCGGGAGCCTCCATGGTCGATCTTTCAGTAGCCAAAAGAGATCGGCAAACATGGCTGCCTGGGCCAGTCTGGAGCAATCAGGATCACCAACCCCTGATGAACTTCTATTCTCTGAAGAACTCTGCCGATGAGCGCCCAAGGAGGGAACACATACAGAAACCCTTCCGAGGGCCACCGTTGAACTAGGGCGTCCAGCCCTTCCGACATTCTTTCTCTTCTCCTGCTGAAGAATCTGCTCATCTTGGCCAACTCCCAGCGCACCATCAAATCCATCACCGGTGGCCCCCATCGGAGGACCACCTGTTCGTAGACGTTCTGGCTGAGCTCCCACTCACCAGGATCTATCTTGTGCCTGCTGAGGAAATCGGCCGTGACGTTCTCCACTCCGGTGACATGCTGGGCTGAAATGGCTACGAGATGATCCTCGGCCCATCTCATGAGAACTTCCGCCTCCTCCTCCAATAGAAGGCTGCTCGTACCGCCTTGCCGATTGATGTAGGCCACTGCCGTAATGTTGTCCGAAAGAACTCTGACCGCTCTCCCGAGAACCCAACTCCGGAACGCTCTGAGGGCCATCATCACTGCCCGCAACTCCAATCTGTTCATGGGCCATTGCAACTCCTGGGCAGCTTCCCTGGGTAAAGTGTCCCTCTCAGTGCGCCCCCCAGCCTGACAGACACACGTCCGTCATCACTTGCATCCACTGGGAGGTGTTGAGGGGCAGTCCCTTCTCCAGGCTGCTGTACAGGGTAGGACCGTCGACAGAGGCTGCTTCTGATGTGACCAGCGGCACAACAAAGCCCGCTGGAGCGGACGCATATGCGCTCTGACCCAAGGCACTAGGTCTAACGTCGCTGCCATCATCCCCAGTACCTGCAGGTAATGCCATGCTGACGGATTCTTCCGAGCTACAAACTCTCTCACCAAACGGCGTAGGCTCTCTGCCCTCTGAGCTGGCAAGAAAACGTTGTCTGATAGAGTGTTGAACCTTGCCCCCAAATACTCGATCTCCTGAGTGGGCACTAACTTGCTCTTTGCTTGGTTGATCACCCACCCCAAACTCTGAAGGAGAACTACTACCCTGGCCGTTGCCTTCAAACTTTCCTCCCAGGACTTGGCCCTGATCAACCAATCGTCCAGTTAAGGATGCACGAGAATGCCTTCTCCGCGCAGAGCCGCTGCCGCCACCACCACCATCACCTTGGTGAAAGTGCAAGGAGCCGTCGCCAGGCCGAACGGCAACGCTCGAAACTGAAAGTGACCCTGCGGCACCGCGAAGCGCAGGAACTGCTGGTGAGCTTCTCTGATGGGAATGTGAAGATACGCCTCGGTGAGGTTGAGAGAAGTTAGAAATGCCCCCTGCCTCACCGCCACTATCACTGACTTCAGAGTTTCCATCCGAAAGTGCGGAACCTGAAGACATCGATTGACATGCTTGAGATCTAGAATGGGTCGCCAAGAGCCTTCCTTCTTTGGGACCACAAAATAGATTGAGTACCGACCGCAGCCGTATTGATCCCTTGGCACCAGGACCACTGCCCCCAACGCTTGCAGCTTTGCCAGGGTTTCTTCTACCGCTGCGTGCTTGGCTACCGTCCTGCAAGGCGACTGGACGAACGAGGGAAGGACTGGTTTTGCAAACTTTAGAACTATATCAAACAGTTAACAATCAAGTCTCTATATTCTTTTTCTTTTTTAGCTCTATTGAAAATTATAATACAAACCAAATAAAACCAATTTTGCCTCAAGGCCCCTACTGAAAACGGTAGAATCCCTTCTTACCATCCAGGTCTGTTCCTTCACCTCCCCCAGCAAAGTGCAGCGTGGCTCAAAAACTCCTTGCAACCACCACCTTGCCGCACAAGGCAACCGCTGTGGTCCCAGCGACTCGAATAACAACTCCTCTGCTGGCCTCCTACCTATTTTCCCTTGCTGCTCCTCTGCTTTTCAGTGCGGTCCGAGGAGAGAGGATGCCATGGCCTTCCCGCCCTCGTGCTCAGCCGCCTCTGGGGCTTCGGCAACAAGGCGGGAGACCGAAGAAGAGGCCCTTCTCAACTGGAGACTCGGCCGCACTGAAATAAGCCGGTCTCCGCTGCAACAAAGTAAGACGCTGCTTTTTCTTTTTTTTTTTTTTTTTGAAGAAACGGGCCGAGCCGCTGCAAGCCTCCTCCACCGGTTGGGGGGGGGGGGGGAGGGAGAAACGAGGGAACCCCAGGAAGAAACTAAATAAATGGAAGGGTATTAAAGCAAAGTAAACAATAAGTAAAGAAAAAATCAAAGACCCCTCCTATGTTATGTCTCTCCAGTAAGCCTATTCCATTAGCTTGTTGCTCATTCCAGCTGCTTGGAGACTGAGTAAAAACTGAGGCTGGTGGGTGGTGCCAGTACTATATATATCCTGACGTCATCAAGAAAATGATTTACTCGGTCTCCAAGCTGCAGGAATAGGAGCACAACCCATAATGAAGGGACTGGACTGGAGAGACGACTAGGAATAGGTTTAGTACAGGTGTCGTTAATGCATGCTGTCAATGTTGCACATAGCATGGGTACACTTACTATCACCTTAATGGGTGGCATTAAGAGCACCCGCAGTTATGGCCACAAACCTCTTAACACAGGAGTGGCACAGAACTTGTGGCTAACTAATGGGGACATGCTGGGTACACTTCCATTTGTTAGTGGGGGGCTGGCATCACCCCAATGCTAAATTTCAGTGCTTAATCATGCAATGCACAGCTGCTTTTTAGTAAACATGACCGTAAATTTCATCTGCCATTTGGTGACACAATCTCCCCAATTTTTCAAGGTCCTCTTGCAATTTTTCACAATCCTCTTGTGATTTAAGAACTATAAATAATGTTGCCTCATCTGCAAATTTGCTCACTTACTTGTTCCCATTTCCAGGTCATTTATAAATATGTTAAAAAATAGTAGGCCCAGCACAGATCCATAGGGTACTGCACTATTTACCTTTCTCCACTGGGAAAACTGACCCTACTGTCTATTTTCTGCCTTTTTAACCAGTTCCCAATCCACCATAGGACAGTGCCTCCTATCCCATGACTTTTTAATTTCGCCAAGAGTCTCTCATGGGGGATTTTGTCAAAGTTTTTTTGAAAATCCAGATACATTATATTCACCAGCTCAACATTTAACTACCTGTTTATTCACACCTTCAAAAAAACATGTTGCAGATTGGTGAGGGACGACTTCCCCCTTTGCTAAATCCATGTTGGCTCTATTGCATTAAACCATGACTATCATGTAATTTAAAATGTTGATGGCATTATTAATCACGATCATTTCATTGCATTTTGGTTATGGAACTACTGATTTCTATATGGAAATGGAACCTGATCATAGAAAAAAATCATTTTTATTAGCACATTTTAAAACATAAAACACTTTTATAGGAATATATCCAAAAATTGCAAAAGATTTTTCAGTTCAACCACTTGTGTAAGCATAATAGCTCATTCACATTTTTTGGTGTTATTGTGACTCTGCACTTATTTAGTATGTGACCAACCATAGAGAATAATCGTTCGCAAGGCACTGTTGTTGCAAATGTTCGTAGATATATTCCCGCTAATGCAGATAAGGCAGAGTATTCCGAAGTCCAGCATTTCCACCAGTCCAAAATGCTGTTTCTCCTGTGGTGTGTAATTTCAGCTTCAATATTATCTGTAAGTTGCACATCTTCCTTGTCGGAGTCAGGTAGTAGATTGAACACAAACAATTTCTTCAGGGATGGTTCTCTAAGAGAACAATCCCAGTTCTGTGTGGAAGAATTTGCAGAAGAAAATAATCTTTTCACTTTAATCCATGTCGTTTCATGTTCAGATGGTTGTGTAGCATCATGAGACTACAACGGTATTTGAATTCTTTCTTGAATACCCACACACCGCGATGGTATATTTTTCAACAGAAATTGCCCATTCAACAAATAGCTTTCTGACATTTATCCTTGGAAAAACACCTCCCTCCGTCCAGCTGGGATGTGGCGAACAATCACAAATGAAGTCTCAAACACATTGGGACCTTGTTTGCCTTGCAAAAACAAATGAACATAGGGAAAAAACACAAGCCACAAACACCTCAGTGCAGCACACCTGTTGTCCCTTTAAGGCTAGCACTAGGTGCAAACACACCGGCTGCCGAAACACAAACAGCACAGCAAGCACTACCTGGACACATACTGGCTGCCCCAAATACAAACCACAAACAACACAACACAGCAAGAACTAATTCAACACACACTGACTGCCCCAAACACAAACTGCACACTGCACAGCACGCACTAACTCCACATACCCCGAGATCTGTGCCGTAGCACAGACCTCACCACTTTCTGTCAGGAATAGCTCCCCATGCAGTCCCATCTCTATGCTGGCACTCCAGGCACCCATGCAGCCACCTACATTTTGGCACCTGTCTGTTCCAGCAACAAGGGGCCTCTAAAACCACACAGTAGAGAGTTAAAGGATCCTTGTTGCCAAGTAACCCCTTGACTGACAGAGGAGCTGCTTAGCAATGACAGTGCTTTCAAGGGGCTTCTAAAACCACACAGTACAGAGATAAAGGATGCTTGTTGCCAGACAACCCCTTGACTGACAGTGGGGCTGCTTAGCAATGGCAGTGTTTGTCCAACACAGTTGACCTTCCATTTACTTCTGCTTGGGTTTGGCATGGTTGTTTTGGACCCCGGAGAACCAGAACAGACAACAACCAATGCCAATGCATCCCAGCACCTTAACATTTGTTGAAATCATTAACATTATTGGTGCAGTTAAAAAAAAAACCAATTGATTCTTGGTGTATGAAGGTTCCTTTCTGCATTTGAGGCTTGAAGTCTTGGAAAGAATACAGGAAGGTAAACTGCTTGGTTCAAATGAAAGGGCGAAACCACCTTTGGCATAAAGTGTGGATGATATGAAACCTTGTATAAGGAGGATCAGCCACCAAGGCTTGCAATTCACTGATGCGACGTGCTGATGTGATTGCAATGAGAAAGATAACTTTCCAGGAAAGGAATTTCAAAGAGGTAGTGGCTAATGGCTCAAAGGACGGTTTCATGAGCTGCCCAACTACCAGATTCAAGTCCCATGCCACCGGTGGTGGCTTAATGGGAGGCTTCGTTAAAAGAAGGCCTCTCATAAATCTCGCTATGAGAGGATGAGAGGAAATAGGTTGTCCATTGAGAGGCTTGAAAGAAGCTTCAATAGCACTCAAATGGACTCTCACTGAATTAGTCTTAAGCCCTGCATTTGATAAATGAAGGAGATACTCCAATAAGGATTCCAGAGGTATCGCAAGAGGGTTAAGACCCTTCTGCGAGCACCATATGGTAAACCTTTTCCACTTGAATGCATAAGTGCGTCTTGTGGAAGGTTTCCTGGAAGCATGACGGATATCCTTCACCTGCTGGGAAAGGTTAAGACCGTGAAGTTCTAGGCTTTCAGCAACCAGGCCCTGAGATTTTATTTTTATTTTATTTTTATTTAAGATGCAGAGACTGGGGATTGGGATGCCACAGCATCCCGTCCTCTTGAGAAAGGAGATCTGGAGCAGATCCTAACTCCAGAGGCGGAGCTTGAGAGAGATGTAAGAGCAAAGGGTACCACATTTGCCGTGGCCAACGTGGAGCTATGAGGATCATATGACCTCTGTCTCTCTGAAGCTTGAACAGGGTTTTGGGAATTAGGGGAATGGGTGGAAAGGCATACAGGAAGTCCTGACCCCAATGGAGAAGGAAAGCATCCCTGGCCTGACAACCTCGAGCCGGAATTCTGGAACAGAACCGGGGAAGTTTGGCATTCAGCGGACTTGCAAAGAGGTCTATGTATGGAGTTCCCCAAATTTGAAAAATTTGGGCCACCTGGTCTGCATGGAGAGACCATTCGTGTGGAAGCAGAACTCGAATGAGTCTGTCTGCCCAAGAGTTTTGAATGCTTGGAAGATTCAACGCAAGGAGATGAATATGATGCTCTCTGGCGAGGGCCGATAGTCGCAAAGCTTCATTGCAGAGCGACAGAGAGCCTGTTCCATCCTGCTTGTTCACATAGAACATGGCTATTTGATTGTCCGTTTGAACTAGGATTGTCTTGTAGCTGAGCTGGGTGTGAAATACTCGAAGAGCAAAGAAGATTGCTCTGAGCTCCAGGAGATTGATATGGAGATAGGCCTCCGGTGGACGTCCAGGTACCCTGGGTAGAGAGGCCTTGCAGGTGGGCTCCCCAACCCACCTGTGAAGCATCTGTTGTTAGAGTGGCTTGGGATGGGGGTTGCTGAAAAGGTAACTCCACCAAAAGATTTCTGGGTGACTGCCACCATTGGAGGGACAAAATAAGGCAATCTGAGTTTGCTATTTTGTCTGAGAGGCAACCTGACGCCTGAGTCCACTGAATGGATAAGGTCCACTGGGCTACCCTGATATGGAGGCGAGCATAAGGAACTACTCCCGAGCAGTGAGGTGAGGTTTTGGCACTGCTTGGGAAGCTAACTGCACAATGCGAAGGCAGCGGGGCAGTGGAAGGTAGGCCTTTGTCTGGTATCCAGAAGAGCTCCTATAAACTCTAGGGAATGAGTGGGAGCAAGGTTGGACTTTGGGAAGTTTATGAGAAGTCCCAAATACTGAAGGATGCGCATTGTGCGAGACAGAGCAACCCTGGCCTCTGGCTCTGAAGGGGCTCGAATGAGCCAGTCGTCTAAGTAAGGGAAGACGAATATTCCTAGAGTGCAGAGAAATGCTGCTACCACAGCCATGCATTTTGTGAACACCCTTGGTGCAGAGGTCAGGCCAAAAGGAAGAACCCTGTATTGGTAGTGCTTCCCTTGAAACAGGAATCGAAGGAACATTTGGTGAGTTGGATGGATGAGAACATGAGTGTACGCATCCTTGAGATCTAGAGAACAAAGCCAATCCTGACTCCAAAGGTATGGCAGCAGAGTTCCTAGAGAAATCATTTTGAACCTCTCACTGAACAGGAATTTGTTCAATTCTCTGAGGTCTAGAATGGGTCTGTGTCCTCCTGTTTTCTTTGGAATAAGGAAATAGAGGGAGTAAAACCCTGTACCCCATTGGCCCTTGAGCAAGGAGCACAGTGACTTCTTGACCTAACCGGTCGTTGAGAGAGGTCTGAGAATTGAACTGTCTTACCATTGTAGGAGGGGGCATGCTGAGGAAATGAAGCTTGTAGCCCTCTCTTACAATAGACAGTGTCCAATTTTCTGCTGTTGTCTGACCCCATCTGGGGGCAAAATGACATAACCTTCCTGGGATGGTGGAGGGTTCTAGGCCAGGAAGGCAAATTTCTCTAGACAGGAGTCAAAGCCCCTGTGGAGGCCGAGTCTGCTGAGCCGGTTGAGGCTTAGCTGCTTTTGGTTTCCTTTGTTGCCTAGGTTGTTGCTGCTGTCCCTTTAGGGCAGACTGACCTAAACGATGTCCCTGCTGGGTCTAGGAGGGATAAACATTTTCTTCTTGCCGAAGAATGGTTTCTTAGAGGATCTTTTCCTCGCAGGATCAGCTGTAGATTTAGACAATCTATCCAAAGTGATATTGTCAGCATCTATCTCATTAGCTTTTTCCTGCCAATTCTTGCCAAAGAGATTCTCTCCTGTGCAAGGTATATTCCCCAGTTTGTCCTATACCCAGATTTCGAAGTCAGATGCTTGGAACCAGGCAATTCTACGTGCACCTATGGCAATAGCAGAGGTTCTGCTTATGCATTCAAAGCAGTCAAAGGCTGCACGATTCACAAACTTGGAAACATCCTGAGCATGTTTAACAAGAGCAAGATAATCTTGCCTGTTATCATCAGGAAGGAAAGGGCTCATAAGCTCTAAGTCTCCTGTGACCTCCCTTAAGGAACATTCCCATATACAAGATATAGGAACTGATCCTAGCAGAAAGCATGGAAGCCTGGAAGGATCGAAGTTCAAAGGTGTCAAGAGTCCTACACTCACGTCCTGGAGGATTACATGCATGCCTTTTTGCACTCTTTATCCGTCTCATGGCTGATTCCACCACCATGGAATGGTGTGGTAATTGAGTCTTCTGAAACCCAGGACAAGGAGGAACTCGATACATGGTGTCAAGTCTTTGAGAGTGAGGAGATGTAGTCAGAGGTGTTTCCCACATCCTTAACATAAGATAATGCAAGATCTCATGAATAGGTATGGTAGTTGCCTCCTTGGGAGCTTTAGGGTATTGTAGGATTTCTAATTCCTTTGCCCTAGGCTTTTTTTCAGGAGCCACTGTGATGGAAAGACCTCGGGCCACATCTCGGATAAAATCCTGAAAGGACATATCCTCTGGTGGAGACATCCTACGCTGAGGAGAAGAGGAATCCTCAGGAAGAAGTACTCTGGTATCGTCAGAGCTTTCAGAGTCTTCAGACTCATCCGAGGATTCAAAGTATCTCCGATCCGGGTGATCGTGCAAGGCACGGTAACGGTACCGATCGAAGTCAGCATCGGAGTGGTCCGGTACCGACTTGTCGATGCTGGATACAGACGCATGACTCGGTCCCGGTAGAATACCTGCCGATGTCGATGCAGCTGGTGCCGGTACCGGAGTCGGTGCTGGTTGAATTGTCTGAAGTGGTTTCGGGGCATCGAAACCATGAGAAGAGCTGCCAGTGCGTTCAATAGCCAAGAATCTCTGGTCTATCGATGCTGCCGATGCTTGGGTATCAGTGCCGGATGAAGCGGCCGGAACCCCAGAGCATGGCACCAGTAGTTCTGCCGAGGTTGAAGCCTCGAGAACATCCTGGAGCCCCGTTAGTGCTTTGGAAGCCGAAGCCTCCCGCCAGGGCAATTTTGCCGGTGAAAGTCCCTCAAGGGCAACGCCAGAGGCATCTCGATGTTTAGAAGGAGATCTACCCATTGAGGACTGGCTAGATTTATAGCACCTTTTCGACATCATCCCACAGGCAACACACTCTGAAATAGAGTGGTCAGGACCTAAACATTTGAGGCACCACTCATGGGTGTCGGTGAGGGAGATGGTACCGCCACACTTAGAACACTTTTTAAAACCTGAAGTGGGTTTTTCCATTTTGAGGGAAAAAATTGGGCATAGTGCCCAAAATAGTGCGTGGCACCCGAGAAGAAAATTACTGGAGAAAGACTCCAGAAAGAAAGGGGGTTTTTTTTAATTAAAAAGAAAGGAAGAATCGGCGGTACCGGTATAGCGTCGAGGGAAGGCAGATGCGACCACAAAAGAGAAGAATAAAAAGGGCAATTTTCTGCGGTGACAGGGTATGTGACCTGTTGGCTACGTGGAAAACCAAGAACTGGAGAGGGACAGTTGGGAAAGGCGGGATGGCAGTACACAGGTGCTGTGGGATGCTCCCAAAAGCTTTCCTATTGGACGCTGGGGAGCGTTCCCGCACAGGCTCCGTCAGTACCGACGATACCCATATGTGAAGCCTACAGTCCTGCTTGTTCCTGGAGATAGCACTGTACCATGTAACCACCAAGGAACCAGTCTATGTGTGGTAACCAAAGAAACCTTTATTGAGGAATGTTTTACAGGGGTATGAGGACAATCCCACAAGGGATGCCTCAGCCAACCCTACAAAGGGCGTGTATCGGCTATGCCTTCATCAGGGGTTCTTGTGGCTAACTAAAATAATAAATAATAACACATATTAATAACACATTAAAACAAAGGAAATCATAAAAAACAATATCAAATAAAAACAATATCGTGAAATATGATTTCATAAAGAAATGCCATAAATCAAATGTAGGCAAAGGTAGGAGAGGAGGAGAGGGCGGAGGGGGGGGGGGGAAGGGGGAAAAAAAGGGAAAGGGGAGGGGACGGGAGAGGAAAGGAAAAGGAAACCGACCCTGAAACCATATTTACAAAAAACCAGACAAATCGGTGTCTAAATTGAGGTCTTTGGGCGTCGATGTATCTAACCTGAAAATGTATCATTGTTCCAACCTCATAATGGTGCTGTTGATATCTCACCCTCTCGAATTTATTTTGACTTTCCTCAAAACAAAAAATTTAATATCCGAAATCTTATGCTACTGTTCTTGCCAATGTGCAACCAGTGGTTTGTCTACCAACCCTCTTTTGTTACAACTTCTGTGCTTTATAATCCTCAGTCGAATACTACGTATTGTTTTCCTCACATATAATTTCTCACATGGACACTGGATAACATAAATAACGTGACTCGTATCACAATTTGAAAAGTCCTCTATCGGAAACTTCTCTTTGGTTACTGGATGAATAAAATAATTTCTAACCGGTATTGTATGTATACAGACTGAACACTGTCTGCACTGATACTGACCTTTTATATTTAGATATGTCACATCCCTTGTTGTTCCATTCAGATAGCCTTTCTATACAATTTACACACAATGTGGCCAATTTAGTTAATATTGTTTTTAACCAGCAATTCATCATTTAATGATTTGTGTGTTCATGTTTTTAAAAATTTTTTATACAAGTTATTACATTTTACATTTGCTTTATAGCATTTGTTTTGAAAGCAGTTACTCACCTGTAACAGGTGTTCTCCGGGGACAGCACAAATCAGTCATCACATATGGGTGACGTCGGCGCCGACGGAGCCCTTGTGCGGAGCAAGTCCCCAGCTTTCAAAGAAAGCCTTTGGGAATTGCATCACGCATGCGCGGTCCCCTTCCCGCCCAAGGGTGCCATCTTGCTCAGTCAAATGACATAGCTAAAAAGACGCCAAAAAACCCCAAAATATAAAATAATAGGACTGCAACTCCAAGGGGAGGGTCGTGAGGACTGATTCCTCCTGTCCCCGAAGAACACCTGTTACAGGCGAGTAACTAAGCTTTCTCTGGGAACAAGCAGAAAGTCAGTCCTCACATATGGAACTCTCCAGCTATAAGCTACCGAGAACCCACAGCTGAAAAATAGGTTCCCTCTACGAGAGCCGCAAGCAGCCACAATAGGAATCTGAGAGAGTAGCACTCCGGTAACCTATCACAGAAGGGTCAGAGGGCAGGTGTTGCCTAGACCTCGAAAAGGTTACGGAGTACAGCCTGGCCGAAAACACTGTCCCAATGGGACTCTCTATCCAGGCAGTAATGAGTTGCGAAAGTCTGACCCAAAGACCAGATGGCGGTCCGGCAGATATCTGCCAGCGGAACAGAGCGTAAATGAGCCACTGATGTTGCCATGGCCCTGACCCGATAGGCCGTGACACGACCCTCCAACAGAAGCTCGGCTGTCCTGTATGCCCAGGCGATACAGTCCGCCACCCAGGTAGACAGCGTACGCTTGAAAACAGCCATCCCCAGCTTATTGGGGTCATAGGATACGAAGAGCTGAGAAGCCCTTCTATGGTCCTGCGTACGCTGAATATACAGGGTGGCCCAAAAAAAGTGAGAACATCTTCTAAATTAAAAGCTTAAATAGCTTACTTATTTACCTTTTTTAGCTATAAAACGTCTTTTTTACGACAATTTCCGGTCGCCATCTTCTTTTTTTAAATTTGTCAATCGTTTACATCTGTCTTTTTGAATTTTTAAATAAAACGTATATGCTGCGAGATGTTCTCACTCTTTTTGGGCCACCCTGTAGAAAGCCAACACCCTCTTACAGTCCAGGATATGCAGTACTGTCTCTGCCCGACTGGCATGCGGCCTGAGAAAAAAGGTAGGCAGCACCACCTCCTGGTTGAGGTGGAATGAGGAGACCACTTTTGGAAGGAGCTTGTGGTGCGTGCGAAGCACCACCCGGTTCCTATAGAACCTAGTATAAGGCCTGTCTGACACAAGGGCCTGCAGCTCACTCACCCGCCGAGCTGACGTGAGTGCCACCAAGAAAACCACCTTCCAAGAAAGGTAGCGTAGATGGCAGGTCGCCATCGGCTCAAAGGGCGGCTGAGTAAGCTGCCCTAAAACCACATTCAAGTCCCACTCGGTCGCTGGAGGGCGAATCGGAGGCTTCAACAGAAGCAGGCCTCTCAAGAACCGAGAGACCAAGGGATGGGCAGAGAGAAGTTTCCCCTCCACCGAGAAGTAGTTTGCTGTAAGGGCACTGAGGTGAACTCTGACGGAGTTGGACTTGAGGCCCAAATCCGAGAAATGGAGAAGGTACTGCAAAACCACTCCAAAGGATCCACAGTCTGCTCCTCGCACCAAGTCACAAACCTACGCCATTTCAAGGTACAGGTCCGTCTAGTAGATGGCCTCCTTGAGGCCAGCAAGACCTTTTCAACCTTCTTTGGAAGGAGGAGTGGTGCGAGTATTACCCTTTCAGCAGCCATGCCATTAGGTTGAGGGAACTGAGGTTGGGGTGCAGGAGAGTGCCCCCCTCCTGGGACAGGCGGCTTGGGGAGGACCCCAGGGGAATGGGGGCCTCCACCACTAACTGAAGTAGAAGCGGAAACCAAGGTTGCCTCGGCCACCTCGGGGCTATCAAGATGACCGAAGCCTTGTCCTGGAGGATCTTGAATAGAGTCTTGGCCACCAGGGGCGTTGGAGGAAATGCATACAGGAGGCCTACAGACCATGATATCAGAAATGTATTGGCAGCCACCCTGTGCAGGTGTGGCTGCCTGGAGCAGAACCTGGGCAACTAGTGATTGACCGGACTCGCAAACAAGTCCAAAACTGGCAGTCCACAGGTATGAAAAAGCCAATGGACCACTCCCCTGTCCATCTGCCACTCGTGTGGCTGGAGAATCCTGCTTAGCCTGTCGGCTAAGCAGTTGTCCTGGCCCAGCAGGTAAACGACCCGCAGATGAATACCATGCCGGGCTGCAAAAGAGCACAGATCCAGGGTTTCCTGACATAGTGGACGGGACCCCGTGCCACCCTGCTTGTTCACATAGAACATGGCCACCTGGTTGGTTGTCTGTACCAAGACAGGTTCGTGAGCCAGGATGCGCCAGAATACTCTTAGGGCTAGGCGGATGGCATGGAGCTCCAAGAAATTGATTTGATGTGCTCTCTCGTTTGGGGACCACACTCCTTGAGTACAAAGCCCTTGGCAGTGGGCTCCCCAGCCCAGCAGGGACGCATCCGTGGTCAGGATATTTGTGTGCAGAGCAGCCTGGAAAGGCATTCCTGCCTCCAAGTGGAGTGGCTGAAGCCACCAGTCCAGGGACCGCACTACCCCAATCCCATTCCCCCCAGTCAATCTCAACATACTAGACATCATCTCCAAAACCCACATGTTACACAACCCCTTCTAGAAAATGGTTAGCTCGACACTCCTCCTTTTACATACCCGCTTTACACTTTACAATGCCTAACCTTTTCCCTTGTATGATCTTTAAAATTTTACTTACATAGCACTGTACATAGTTTTATCCCCCTGTTCATCCAGTTTTGTATCTTCTGTTGATTGTAAACTCAGTGTAACCTGTTACACTGTTGTATATTTTGTTTAAATGTAAACCACACTGATTATAATAGCGTGGTATATAAGAAATGCAAATAAATAAATAAATAAATAAAATAAATAAATAGTCGCCTGGATATTGTTATTCTGTCTCTGAGGCAGCCTGTGGCCTGTGACCACTGGTCTCTGAGGCACTGAGAAGTTTGCATATGGAGGCGGGCATCTGGTGTCACATGGACCATAGATGCCATGTGTCCGAGAAGGCGGAGAAAGAGTAGTTACTCACCTGTAACAGGTGTTCTCCAGGAGCAGCAGGAATCAGTCCTCACATATGGGTGACGTCGGCGCCGACGGAGCCCCCGTGTGGAGCATTTCCCCAGCTTTCAAAGAAAGCCTTTGGGAATTGCAGCGCCCTTCCCGCCCAAGGGTGCCATCTTGCTCAGTCTGATGACGTAGCTAAAAGACAGCAAAAAATTAGCAAAAATAAATCATATGACTGCAACTCCAAGGGGAGGAGGGAGGGTTGTGAGGACTGATTCCTGCTGCTCCTGGAGAACACCTGTTACAGGTGAGTAACTACTCTTTCTCCAGGACCAAGCAGGAAGTCAGTCCTCACATATGGGACTCCCCAGCTTAAGGCTACCGGAGGCCCCAAGCCGAAAAATGAGCTCCCTCTAGAGCGCCAGAACGTAAGGAAGGAATCTTCTCTGAGAACGCCCCCGACCGGTAGCCCAACATCAGGGCCGGAGGGAAGGAGTTGCCTAGACCCCAAAGAGATTATGGAGTACTGCCTGTCCGAAAGCACTGTCCCTGCGGGACTCCCTCTCAAGGCAGTAATGGGCCGCAAAAGTCTGGCTTGAAGACCAAGTAGCGGCCCGGCAGATGTCTGCCAACGGAACAGAGCGGAGATGAGCCACTGACGCAGCCTTCGCCCTGACACGATGAGCCGTGACTCGACCCTCCAACGAGAGGCCGGCTGCCCCATAAGCCCAGGCGATACAGTCAGCGACCCATATGGACAAAGTATGCTTGGAGACAGGTAACCCCAACTTATTGGGGTCAAAAGAAACGAAAAGCTGAACAGCCCTCCGATGCTCTCGCGTACGGTCAAGGTAGAAGGATAACGCCCTCCTACAGTCCAGGGTATGCAGAACCATCTCAGCCCGGTTGGCATGCGGCCTGGGAAAGAAGGTCGGAAGAACCACCTCCTGATTGAGGTGGAAAGAGGAGACAAACTTAGGGAGAAACTTAGGGTGAGTCCGTAAGACCACTCTATTCTTGTAAAACCTAGTGTAAGGGGGATCAGACACTAGTGCCTGAAGCTCACTTACTCGCCTAGCAGAGGTTAGAGCTACCAGAAACAAGGTTTTCCAGGAGAGAAAACGGAGAGGGCAGGTAGCCATAGGTTCGAATGGCGGACAAGTAATCCGCTGTAAGACCACATTTAAATCCCATTCAGGGGCCGGTGGACGTAAAGGAAGCTTAAGCAGGAGGAGACCTCTGAGGAAACGAGCCACCAAAGGGTGGTTGGAAAGAGGCCTCCCGTCCACTGGCGAGTGGTGCGCTGAGAGAGTGTGATAGGCGATGGACTAGTATGTAGCAGAGCTAGGTCTGAAGCCCTTTTTCCTGCTTTAAAATGTTATTGCTGATTTTGGAAAATTACAGAATGCTGTTAGCTGTTAGAAAGAAATACCGTTCTATTCTGGTGGAGGTTGACAACTGATAACATGTTCTGCTCTCCTGGAGATAAGAGAATTAAAACTTTTACTGTTTATTGTTTAGGTAAGCCAGATGTCTGCTTTAGTAGGAATGTCCTCCACTGTATCTTTGCTAGATGTGCACTGACCTCGTAATTAGGATGAAAATATAGCAGAGAAACTGAACAGTGTAAGAATATTTTGTCTAGCATTATGAAGATTGTTTAGTGTTTTGAGCCAGGGCTAGAGATACATCTTAGCCTTGCTTTGTTTGGCCTCGCTTTGTTTTGCTTTTGTTAAGAATGCTTCTGATATGCCTTCCACTATCTTTGTGGCTAACTGACCTTGCAAGAGTAGCGAAATATACTGTATACTTTAGCAGAAGTATTATGTTTAGTGTTATGTCTAGTTGCTGACCCGTGGCTAGTAAGACCCAAGCAGGGGGAGCGAGTCCTGGGCCCGGTCAGAGATGTCTATTGGATGAGAGTAAGTGGGCCACTGTGGCCAATGAGGAGTTTTGCCTGTATTAGATTGGAGAAGAAAAGTATATAAACTGTCATTTTTCTGAGCTCTGTGCTCAGACCATTTTGAATGCTACTGCAATCTGAGCCTGTGCACATTAAACCGGCTTGAATCTTTGCCTGACTCCGGGTATTATTTATTGCATTCTTATCAGCTACTACATATTCTTGGTACGTTGGGCCGGGAATGTGCGAGTGGGGGATGGTATGCAAGTGAATATGCCCCGACATCTCGCCTCACAGGTTTGGTCCGGCTGGAGCTGAGCCTGACTGACCGCAGGAGGGTCTCTGGCGCCCCTGGTCCTTTTGTATCGGAGGAGACTCCTCCTTGCCTCCGCAGGTTGCTGCTTCTGGCCGGCCAACACCTCGAACCTGAGGGGGGTCCAGGATTCAACCCAAGGAGGGATTGGTTGCGCAGCGCATTAGCTACCGGATCCGGTGAGTATTGATTTTTCTGGTTCTTAGTCAGATAGCTCTGGGAAAGTCTCGAGACACTTCTGGTACAGTAACAGGTAAAGGAAGTCTGATCAACTTCCACGGGCGATCCTAGTACCCCTGCAAGTAGTGCGCGGGGCGAAACCATCAGCCCTTTCGGTTTCAGTAATTCTGGTTTGTCAGTCAGCCCGGGAATTCGGAATTTGGAAAATGCTAGCATGTTTGTCTGTGTGAAGAATGCTTGTGAAAAGGAGGAAGCGTTGGGAGTTTGTCTTTGTTATCTGTTGAAACCACGGGTTTCCCTTCTAGTATAAGGGTAGGATTATATTCCGTTGGGTAATTTGTGACACTTTACCGCATATGAAATAGTAAAAGTATAGTTAAGCAGACTGCGAACCCCTAGAGTCACTGTAAAATCACGAAGCTGTCTCTCTCTCATTCAGCTGTCTTGCAGCGCAGAGTGAAACTGACAAGAGACGTGTTTGTGCAGAGGAATGTTTTAACCCTATGAAGGCATGTTTTCAACGTTCTGCTGCTGGGCTAATGGGTGCTTATTTTAGGGGAATTATACCTGTTTTTATTCAATATTTTGTAATAGTGATGTGTCTTCTGCTATGGTCATGTATTATATATCATTTAATAAGAATGTTTAGTCAGAATTGTGGATCTCGATAGTATTGTACTTAGCCTGGAAAGGGTTACATTCCTACTCAAATTCCTGTGCAGATCAAGTGAGCAGAAATCATGTAGGGCTCAGGTTTCAATAGGAAAGGATGCTTGTATTTTCCCTTTGCCCTACGAAGCCGAGGTTACGAACACTGACAGGACTCTGCAGCATTTGAGCCAGTGGTACTAGATCGCAACTTGAAAGTGCTTTGAATCCTGAGTGAATGAGGGGTTAATCGTGTATGAGTTTTAGTTCCTGATACATAGCGGCAAGCGCCTCATAGAAGACATGCTTATTGTTAATAAAATAAACTAGGAAGGAAAATGTGAATGTGTATTCTAGATGTCCACCCGCTTTATGGAAAATGTATCCAGAATGAATGTCTTTTTGAATCTCTGCTTCCTAAAAACTGTAAAATTGAAAGTAATTTCTTTTGTAAAGCCAAGCTGATTACGGCTGGCAGTTAGTTTTTTGCCAAGTAATTTTATTCCAGTTATACGTAACAGCTATGTAGTCGTCATGCTATGAACTATAGTTCTTTCTGTTAGGATTTGTTATTATAACATGTTGCAGAAGTGTAGTTTTCTATTGTAAGGACTCTATCTAGATTGTTCCTCTGTCTGTTGACAAGCACATGTGGGGGCTACAGTCCACCGCTGACACTGCAGGCAGGGATTCATTTTACCAGTTCAGAGTCACCCACAGTCAGCGCCCGAGAACATGAAGTGGAATCCAAATAGTGCAGGCAGCCCTCACTATATGCTCCATGAAATCCAGCAGCCCAGGAGAATTTGCGCCTGGTAAATGCAGTTTTTTGTCAAGTCAGTCCCAGGGAGATATAAAACAGAACTTGCAGAAACGGGATGGATTTGCGGGCATGAATACAGCAGCACGATTAAGTTGTTTAGAATGTCTGTGAATTGTGGAGATAATGTGACAGAGAAAGTGAATGTAAGATGGAGAAGAGAGCAGTTCTTCTTGCTGATACTTTAGTTGAATGATGTGGAGGAAGTTTTCCTAATCGAAGGAGCTGGATTGATAGTGCTGACTGTTCCCCGAGAAGAAGAGTAGCGGTTCTATAGTGCATCTCCAATCAGGCCAGCAAGTTCCTGTATACTTACCAGCATTGCAGCCCCACCTGGAGTATGGGCAGAGAATAATCCACCTGGCCTAGCAAAGAATATAGCTCCTGTACTTGTTACCCTTAAGCCAGAAGCAGAACCAGTGCATGTGCGTCAGTATCCCCTCCCGAGACCAGCAATTGAAGGCATTCATCGCCATTTGAAGAAATTATTGCAGTATGGACTTCTCAGAGAATGCCAGTCACCCTGGAACACCTCCCTTCTCCCAATCAAGAAGCCTAGGACAGGTGACTACCGCCCAGTGCAGGATCTACGTCGAGTGAACAGTGCAGTTGAAACCATACATCCAGTAGTACCAAATCCTTACACCCTCCTAGGACTGATTCCAGCAGAAGCCACTCACTTTACTGTTTTGGACTTAAAAGATGCCTTTTTTTCTGTATACGCCTGACAGAGGCCAGTCAGCTTTTGTTTGCATTTGAATGGGCAAACCCTACCACAGGACGACAAGGGCAACTCACTTGGACTCGATTACCACAAGGATTTAAGAACTCACCCACTATCTTCAGTGCAGCCCTCAGTCAAGATTTGTCAAGCTACTCTGTGATTCCGGGAAAAAGAATTTTGCTCCAATATGTAGCCACCAATAACAAATCTGATTGTATACAAGCTACAAGTGATCTCTTGCACCTTTTGAATGAAGCTGGATACAAGGTTTCCAGAGCCAAGGCGCAGCTGTGCCAGACAGAAGTGAAATACTTAGGGTTCCATCTGTCCAAAGGAACCCGGAAATTAGGACTTGAGCGAAAAGAAGCAGTATGCCGCATCCCAACCCCCACTACTAGGAAGCAGGTGCGAGCTTTCTTGGGAGCTGCAGGCTACTGCCGCATATGGATACCAAATTTTGCGCTCATGGCAAAACCCTTGTACCAAGTCACACAAGGAATGGAACAATCTCCCCTGGAATGGGGCTCAGAACAAGATAAAGCATTCAAAACAGCATTGATGTCATCCCCAGCTTTGGGACTACCAGATGTGCAGAAACCATTTCGTCTGTATGTCCATGAATCAAGTGGAAACGCATTGGGAGTCTTGACCCAGCCTCTTGGGTCCTTGCAGCGACCTGTGGCCTACCTGTCAAAATAATTGGATCCTGTTGCCAAAGGCTGGCCACCTTGCCTGAGAGCTGTAGCAGCCACAGCCCTCTTAGTGAGCGAAGCAGATAAGCTCACCTTAGGACAAAACCTTCAAGTTACTGTACCACACTCTGTTTTAACCCTGCTGGAGCACAAAGGAAGCCATTGGCTCACCAACGCTCGAATGTTAAAATATCAAAATATGCTATGTGAGAATCCTAACTTACAATTAAGTGTCAGCCAAACTCTAAACCCAGCCACCCTATTGCCCGTCGGTCCAGGCCCTCCTGACCATGATTGCTTGGAAGTAATGGACATTGTGTACTCAAGTTGTCCAAACTGCCCAGAGGTTTACCTGAAGTGGCCCCAGGTTCTTCCTATAGCCCTTCATAGGATATACTTAGCCCCTGCTAAGTCTTTAGGAGTTTCCCCTTTTGAGATTCTGTAGCTTATTGTATAGAGAGTAAAAGGAGATGTGTGACAGATAGGATCTGAAATTACTAGATAAGCACTATTGGTTTTAAGTTCTGTTTTGCAGGGTCTTCATGCGTGAGTACGAGACCAGCCCATCCAAGCCCCTGCATCCTTTCAAGCCTGGAGTCTCGGTGTGGATCAAAGAGTGGAGAAGGATACCGTTAGCCCTGCATTGGAAAGGGCCATATGTCGTCTTGTTATCAACCCCAACAGCAGTTAAAGTGGCCGAGATCGACTCCTGGATCCACCACAGTCGAGTGAAACCAGCCACAGTTCCTGAGAGTTGCCCCTGGACCTGGCTCGCTAATCCTGCATCACCGTTGCGACTCACACTGCGAGGAAAAGATCCGTCATCGTAAGAACTTTACCAACTTGCTCCTGGACGTCAAGGGAACAGACGTCCTCCAGTTTTGCATTCCAGCAGCCGCTTCTGAACTTGGTCGTGGACTTCCATAAATGCTCCTGAGACTCCATTGCGCCTCACCCTACGATAACAGCCACGGACCTAAGACTTATTGGTCCCTCGGAAACTGCACTATTTCAAGACTGTTTGTTTATCCGAAGGTAAGCCTCGCATCTGGAGAAAGCTGAAATCATCAGAAATAGACTGTGTTGTGTTAAGAAATTGAGTCCTCTACGAGACTGTGTTCAAATGCTCTGAAAAAAAAAAAAAAAAAGAAAAAGAAAAAAACTGTTTTGATCTCCTAAAAAGTGAACTGCTCTAAGGAGGCAATAATAGCCTGAGAGACTGTACTATGATATTTTAAGAGCCTAAGACATCCCAGAGGACAGTGATACTTTGGAATCTACAGCCCTACTCCTGCCACAAAGCTGGTAGGTCTACGTACGGCAGAAGCTTGAGGACCTACAATCAACGCTACGTCTGCTACCTGTTGTGGATGCCGACAGTTCCACCAATTTTCCAGAGACTATGCCCATTATGAATTCTTATTATTGCTTCGTTCTGGCGGCAGCCTTGGGGTGCTTTGAATTGACTCTTGCCCTACTTCCCTGTGCAGCCTGCAAACCTAGTATTTGCACAACAGGGAATACCCGGACTTGTCTCAACCCCCTGCCAGAATCTTTCCTCTCCTGTTATGGGAACTGCGATGGAACAATGAGAACGGGCCTATTGCTATGATGAACAGTATATATGTCATTTGTTCCTCCTATGTCTCCTGCCCCTCCGCTTATACACTAGGCATGCTATATGATTTGACAAAGACACTTGTATCAAATGTATTTTTGATTGTGGCTATTTGCATATGTATCCCCTGTTTCCTGCCCTTATGCTTGCGCATGCTGAACTCTATTATCAATAGTACTATTGACCGCAAGGCAGCGGCACATATATTAGTCTCGTGGAATTATTACCCTATACCACACAGTGATCCCTCTACTATGATCTGAAGTATTTTTGCTATTTGTGTGATTAGATTCTCACCCTTCCTCACTTGCGGGTGTGAATAATCAAAAGGAGGGAATGTGATAGGCGATGGCCTAGTATGTAGCAGAGCTAGGTCTGAAGCCCTTTTTCCTGCTTTAAAATGTTATTGCTGATTTTGGAAAATTACAGAATGCTGTTAACTGTTAGAAAGAAATACCGTTCTATTCTGGTGGAGGTTGACAACTGATAACATGTTCTGCTCTCCTGGAGATAAGAGAATTAAAGCTTTTACTGTTTATTGTTTAGGTAAGCCAGATGTCTGCTTTAGTAGGAATGTCCTCCACTGTATCTTTGCTAGATGTGCACTGACCTCGTAATTAGGATGAAAATATAGCAGAGAAACTAAACAGTGTAAGAATATTTTGTCTAACATTATGAAGATTGTTTAGTGTTTTGAGCCAGGGCTAGAGATACATCTTAGCCTTGCTTTGTTTGGCCTCACTTTGTTTTGCTTTTGTTAAGAATGCTTCTGATATGCCTTCCACTATCTTTGTGGCTAACTGACCTTGCAAGAGTAGCGAAATATACTGTATACTTTAGCAGAAGTATTATGTTTAGTGTTATGTCTAGTTGCTGACCCGTGGCTAGTAAGACCCAAGCAGGGGGAGCGAGTCCTGGGCCCGGTCAGAGATGTCTATTGGATGAGAGTAAGTGGGCCACTGTGGCCAATGAGGAGTTTTGCCTGTATTAGACTGGAGAAGAAAAGTATATAAACTGTCATTTTTCTGAGCTCTGTGCTCAGACCATTTTGAATGCTACTGCAATCTGAGCCTGTTCACATTAAACCGGCTTGAATCTTTGCCTGACTCCGGGTATTATTTATTGCATTCTTATCAGCTACTACAAGAGCACTGAGGTGAACCCTGACAGAATTGGACTTAAGGCCTAAATTGGAGAGGTAAAGCAAATATTGCAATACGACCGCTACCAAGCACGAGAAGGGATTCTCTTTGTGCTGAGTACACCATGCGGAGGATCTACGCCACTTAAGAGCGTAGGATTTCCTTGTGGATTGCCGTCTAGAGGCTAAGACCACATCTTCCACCTCTCTAGGCAGTAGTAGGGGAGCCAGAACTACCCTTTCAGCAGCCAGGCCATCAGATGAAGGGACTGGAGGTTGGGGTGCAAGAGAGATCCCTGATCCTGAGACAGGAGATCGTGTTGAATCCCCAGAGGAATAGGAGTGTCCACAGCCAGTCGCAGCAGAAGTGGGAACCACGGTTGCCTCGGCCACCTGGGGGCTATCAGAATCATTGAGGCCCCGTCGTTGAGGACTTTGAACAGTGTTCTGGACACTAGTGGCGTGGGAGGAAACGCATACAATAGGCCTTTGGACCACAGGATCAGAAACGCATCCGCTGCTACTCTGAGAGGATGCGGTTGTCTGGAACAGAATCTCGGGAGTTGCCGGTTCAGAGGACTGGCGAAAAGATCCATAGTGGGGAGGCCCCACCTGAGAAAGATCTGCTGAACCACCAAGGGATTCAATCTCCATTCGTGTGGTTGCAGGATCCTGCTCAGTCTGTCCGCCAGGTAATTTTCTTGACCTGGTAGGTAGACTGCCTTGAGAAGGATTCCGTGATTGACGGCCCAGGAGCACCGCCGTTGTGCTTCTTAACATACAAGGAAGGAGCCTGTGCCTCCTTGCTTGTTCACGTAAAACATGGCAACTTGATTGTCCGTCTGGACCAGTACAGACTGGTGAGACGTGAGATGGGAGAAGGCCCTCAGAGCTAGGCATATCGCCCGTAGCTCCAGGAAGTTTATCTGCTGAGCAGCCTCCCAAGGGGTCCAGAGACCTTGAGTACATGCCCCTTGGCAGCACCTGAGAATGCGGAGGGGATTGAAAAACCACTCTGAGCACCAGATTCGGAAGATGAAGCCACCATTGTAGAGAGGAGACAAGCAGTGTGGATATTCTTACCGAGTCTGCAAGGCTCCCTGTGGCCTGATGCCACTGAGTGCAAAGGCTCCACTGAGCAGGCCGCATATGCAGGCGGGCATTGGGGGTTACATGAACCGTGGAAGCCATATGGCCGAGAAGTCTCAGGAATAGCCTGGCAGAGACCAGGGAATTGCTGTGAAACTGGCCTGGCTAGATCCATCAATCTGTGGGCTCTGTCCACAGGCAGAAAAGCCTTCGCTTGAAGAGTGTCCAGTCTTGCTCCTATGAATTCCAAGTTCTGGGAGGAGAGCAAAGTGGACTTTGCGAAGTTTATGACAAACCCCAAGTGCTGAAGCAGAGCCACAGTGCGAAGGGTGGCTTGACTGGCCTTCTGGGAAGATTGGCCCCTTATGAGCCAGTCATCCAGGTATGGGAACACAAAAAGACCTTGAAGCCTCAGGTAGGCCGCCACCACCGCCAGACACTTGGTGAACACCCTGGGGGCAGAGGTTAGGCCAAAGGGTAGTACTCTGTACTGGTAGTGGTTTCCTCCCACAACAAACCTGAGATATTGTCTGTGGTCTGGATGAATAAGGATAAGCATCCTTTAGATCCAAGGAGCATAGCCAATCTCCCTGCTGGAGGTAGGGCAGCAGGATTCCAAGGGTAAGCATCTTGAACTTTTCCCTCTCCAGGAACTTGTTGAGGTTGCGCAAGTCTAGGATGGGTCTGAGACCTCCTGTTCGTTTTGGTACCAGAAAGTAGCTGTAATAAAAGCCGTGACCTCTCAGGTGGTGGGGCACCGGTTCCACAGCCTGTTCCTTTAGCAGACTTGCTAACTCCTGAAGGAGTAGGTCCCTGTGCAGAGGGGGTCTTGGAGGCTCCCCTGGAAAATAGGAGGGAGGTACCTGGTGAAAATCGAGAAGATAGCCCTTTTGGACTATATGGAGAACCCAGGTATCTGATGTGACAGCTGACCACCTGTGGGCAAAGTGGGCCAGCCGGCCTCCTGTGCTGATATGAGCTAGCTGAGGAGAAGAGGCTATGCTTTCTGAGTCAAAAACCCCCACCCTGCTGAGCAGGGGCCGGTGTTAGTGGCTTGGGGGCCTTCTGCCTACGAGGCCCATGACCCTGCCCCTTGGCCTGCTGACCCTGTTGGGGAGCTGCAGAGGCCTGATAATGAGGGTATTGTTTATAGGCAGATGACTTCCTCGGGTAAAAGGACTTTTTTCCCCGAGCCCTTCTTTTTCTGAGAAGGGGCAGAGGTTTTTCTGGACAGCCTAGTCCTGGTGAGAGTCTCTGTCTCGAGCTCAGCAACCTTTTCAGCCATGGGCTTGCCAAAAAGGTTTTCACCCCGGCAGGGGACATCGACCAACTTGTCCTGTACCCATGGCTCGAGGTCGGATGACTGTAGCAAAGCCTGTCGGCGGGAACCGATGCCGGCCCCGGCTACTCGGGCCGAAGCCTCGAAGCCATTGTAGGCTGCCCGAGAGATAAACTTCGAGCACTCCCGAATACCAGTGGACAAGACTTGGAACCTCTGCAAAGGTTCCTCGGAGAGACCAGCAGAGAATCTCCTTTGCCAGGTCCCGGAGGTACATGCCCATGTAGAGCTGGTATGTCTGGACACGGCAAGCAAGCATAGAGCCAAGGAAGCACTTCTTACCGAGGGCATCCAGGTTCCGGGCCTCCCGACCAGGAGGCACCGAGGAGTGCATCTTCTGACTTTTCAGTCGATGCATGGCCGATCCACAACCATGGAGTGGTGCGGTAATTGTGCCTTTTGGAACCCGGGGCTCTTGCGGACTCGATAGATAGAATTGACCCGCTTGCTTAACACCGGTGTCGAGGCCGGGGTCTCCCACATGCGGAAGAGCAGCCGCTCCAGCATCGGAGGAACCGGAACAGTAAAGGCCTCCTTCGGGGGAGAGTCATACTGGAGGGCCTCGAGCTCTTCGGCTTGAGGCTCCTTCTTGGGATCCGCGGGGAAGGCCAAGGCCTTGGCCATATCCCGCACCAAGTCCGAGAACCGGGTATCCTCCGGTGGGGATCGTCTCCGAGGTTCGGACTCCGGTGAGTCCGATGGGACACACCGAGTCCGATAGGTGTCGGGTGACTCTTCGTCCTCCGTCTCCCAGCCCGACTCCTCGGAGGAGGAATCGAACGGCTCCGGTCGGGCGGGCACCAATGCCCTCTGCCCCGATGCCGAGGGTACCGGCGTCGACAACCTCGGTCCCGAACGGGAGGCCGAGGCCGAGGATCGACTCGAGCCCGCATGGACTCGAGGATCGGCTCGGCCTCCGGGGTCGACTTGGACGTCGATGTCCTGGTGGTCGGGGCAGATGCACCAGTGAGACCGGCGAAGAATGCCCGCTGCTGATCCATGAAGGCAGCAAAGCTGCTCTCCAAGGCCGTCAATCTGAGTCCGAGCTCAGGAGACCCAGCAGCCCCCGACTCGGGCCCCAACGGCGTCGGGCTCGACATCGGCTCCCCTGGAGGAGAGTCCATGAGGACTATAGTACTCATGTGCCCAGGAGACTCCATCTTGAGACGAGGTTGTTTGGCAGGCCTCTCCGACTCCGAAGACCCGGGACGGCGATCGGGGCTATGCAACCTGGCCCTCGAGGAACCAGGAGCATCCACCGACGCCGCCCTCGCAGCTTTTTTCTTCCTGCGCTGCTCCCGCGAAGGAGACCCCCGCTCAGAGGAACCTCGATGCTGTTCGGGGCCGGAGTCCCGAGACGTCGAGGCTTCTGACGAAGTCCGGGCCCGTCCAGACGCGGAGTCAGAGAAGATTCGATCCTTTTGGTGCTGCCGACTCCTCAACGCCTTTGAGGACATTTTGCTACATGGACCACAGATCATCGGGTCATGATCGGGTCCGAGGCAGCGGAGGCAGCAGTCATGTGTGTCAGTAAGAGACATAAGTTTCTTACAGCGATCACACTTTTTAAACCCGCTGGCAGCCATCGGGGGAAAAAGGGCCCCTGCGAGGTCAAAAGACAGGGCTGCCAGTGAAAAGAGAAAAATGGCGCAAACGCCAGTCACGAAGGACAAAAACCGAAAAAAAGAGAGTGGGCTCGATACCGGCGTATTGGGCCCGGGCAGGAAAAGAATCCGGCGTTGAACCGAAGAAGAACAAAAAACAGGGAAATCAACTTTTTCCTCGGCGAAAAACGAACTACGTCCATCGGGCTCCGTGGAAAAAAGACTGAGCAAGATGGCACCCTTGAGCGGGAAGGGGACCGCGCATGCGCGCTGCAATTCCCAAAGGCTTTCTTTGAAAGCTGGGGAAATGCTCCGCACGGGGGCTCCGTCGGCACCGATGTCACCCATATGTGAGGACTGACTTCCTGCTTGGTCCTGGAGAAACTGTCTTGCTGACACTATGGATCTGCAACTCATCTGACGTGCCAGGGCCAGAAGCCTGTTTGCCCTGTCGGTTGGCAGTTAGGCCCTTGCCTGAAGGGTATCGAGTCTGGCCCAATGAACTCTAGTTGTTGAGTGGGAACAAGGCTGGACTTGGGGTAATTGATCACAAACCCCAGCTGCTGGAGCACCTGGATGGTGTGAGATATGGCTTGATGGACCTCTGTGGCTGAAGTGCCTCTGATGAGCCAGTTGTCTAGATAGGGGAAGACAAAGACCCCCTTGAAGTCTGAGAAAGGCGACCACCACCGCCAGGCACTTTGTGAATATCCTGGGGCCCGAGGCCAGGCCAAAGGGGAGCACCCTATACTGCTAGCGATTGCCTCCCACCACAAAGCGTAGATATTTCCTAACCAGGGCTCCACACATCAAACAGTAAGTAAGGATTTGAGGGTTTCTTTGTTTGGGTTTTTTTTTTTTATTACATTGCTAGCTCTCTGACTGGGAGCTCTTAAAAAGGGTTTTGTGTATATTTTTTAAAGCAAGGTTACTTTCATTTTTGCTGTTTTAGGGGAACTTTTACTGGAGCACAGTAGGTTGCTGAACTCTGTAACCTCCTCAGGTTCAGAAACTGCTAACACCTAATCAAGAGTTAGTGGGCCTGTTTCCTGAGTGCAGTTGAAGCCTGCATAAAAAGCTCCTGGGCCCTGCCCTTTTGAGGCTTTCCTAACCAGGGCTCCACACATCAAACAGTAAGTAAGGATTTGAGGGTTTCTTTGTTTGGGTTTTTTTTTTTTTTTATTACATTGCTAGCTCTCTGACTGGGAGCTCTTAAAAAGGGTTTTGTGTATATTTTTTAAAGCAAGGTTACTTTCATTTTTGCTGTTTTAGGGGAACTTTTACTTCAGCACAGTAGGTTGCTGAACTCTGTAACCTCCTCAGGTTCAGAAACTGCTAACACCTAATCAGGTGTTAGTTCCCTCCCTACCCACCCCGACTCCCACCCACCCCTAGTGAGCAGTCTTGCTTTATAGGGCACCTCCCCCTTTAACAAATCACAGTGAATTGGACCAGCACATTTTGAATATAATTAAAGAGATTTAACTGCTTTTTCTCTGAAAGGACAGCTGCGAAACCGGCTGGTACTTGGTAGATCTCTCTCTTTTTCTTTAACAGATACCTAAGCTCCACAAACAGGACAATGGCTGGGAAAAATCATATTGCTAAAGCTGTTGCCCCTGTTACAGCTTCTGCCTCGGTCCAGACAGAGGTCCTAATGCCAGTTGAGGAACCGGTTCCATGTGCAGGGTGCCTGCATGCTGAAGCTCTGAGGAAACAAGTGGAGGAACTCAGAGAGGAGGTGGTGAGGCTGAGGAGCATTCAAGACAGTGAGAAGTACATTGATGAGATGCTTCTTGCAGCAACCAGGCTCTCCAGCACAGGAGAAGATGGGTGCCAACAGAATGTCGATGGTTGGACAAAAGTCACCAGAGCCTGCAAAATCACCAATCTAACTTCTCCAGCCCTTGAATTGAAGAACCATTATGCAGCCCTGGAAGTGGAGGAGGTGAAAGCATCCCTGGAAAGGGAAGAACCAGAGTTCAAGTACCCCATAGTTGCGGAATCAGTGACCAGAAGGAAACGAAGGGTAGTGGTGGTTGGAGACTCTCTTCTGAGGGGTACTGAGGCGTCCATCTGCCGACCAGACTTGATGTCCAGAGAGGTATGCTGTCTGCCTGGTGCCAAGATCCAAGATGTTACGGAGAGTTTGCCGAGACTCATCAAGCCCACTGACTATTACCCAATGTTGCTAATCCATGTTGGAACAAATGATACTGCCAGGTATACCTCGGAACGTATCAAAAGTGACTTCATGGCTCTGGGACAGAGGGTGAAGCAGGTAGGTGCACAGGTGGTGTTCTCTTCAATCCTCCCTGTTGAGGGTAAAGGCCAAGGCAGAGAGGCTCGCATCCTGGAGATGAATGCATGGCTGCGTGGATGGTGTCTTCGAGAGCGTTTTTGGTTTCCTAGACCATGGGATGCTGTTCCAAGGGTTGCAGAGCAGAGATGGCATCCATCTGTCCAAGAAAGGTCAACGCATCTTTGGTAGTAGACTGGCTAATCTACTGAAGAGGGCTTTAAACTAGATTCGTTGGGGAAGGGTGAAGAAAGCCCCCAGGTAAGTGAAAGCCCCCAGGTAGGTGATACATTAAATACCTTTATGGAAATGGGTAACAGGGGTAACATATGGAAAGCAGTGTGTATTAATGCCCGTAGCATGGGAAATAAGATCCCTGAAGTTGAAGCTTTGGTGGGAGTGGCTGACTTGGATTTAGTGGCAGTTACAGAAACATGGTTCACAGAAAACCATGACTGGGATGTAACTATACCTGGCTATACTTTATTCAGAAAGGACAGGGTAGGAAGAAGGGGAGGAGGAGTGGCACTATATGTAAAAACTACTATTAAAGCTTTGGAATTACAGAGCTTAAAAGGGAGAGAGGAGGCATTGTGGGTTAAACTAGAAAGAGGGAAAGAGAAATCTATTTGCATTGGTGTGATATACAGACCTCCCTCACAAGAGGAAGAGGTGGACAGAGAGTTAATTGAAGACATACGCAGCATTGCTAGGAAAGGGGAAGTGCTACTGCTAGGAGATTTCAATATGCCAGATGTTGATTGGCACATTCCTGCTGCAGTATCATCTAGAAGTAAGGAGATCCTGGATTCTCTACAGGGAGAACTATTCAGGCAATTGGTAACAGACCCCACACGTGAAGGGGCCATACTGGACTTGGTGCTTACCAATGGTGAAAGTGTTTCTGATGTTGTAGTGGGAGATCATTTTGCATCCAGTGATCACCAGATGGTGTGGTTCAGTATTAGGACTAGGGCTGTTAGAATCCATTCCAAGGTGAAGATCTTAGACTTTAGGAAGACTAACTTTGCGAAGATGGGCCAATACCTCAGGGAGTCGTTAGTGGGATGGGAACAGCTGGGGGATGTAGAAAAACAGTGGGCAAAACTGAAAGGGGGTATTTTAAAGGCAACCAACCTTTTTGTTAAAATGGTAAATAAAGGCAAAAGGAACAGGAGACCGCTATGGTTTTCGAAGGAAGTAGCTGAAAAAGTGAAGAAAAAGAGGGAGGCCTTCATGAAATACAAGAGATCACAGAGAGAGGAAGACAGGCATCTGTATTTGGAAAAACTTAGAGAAGCTAGCAAAGTAGTCAAGAAGGCAAAGATTCAAAAGGAGGAGGAAATAGCCAATGCAATAAAATGGGGGGATAAGACATTTTTCAGATATATTAGTGAGAAAAGGAAGGGCAAAAGTGGTATTGTCAGACTCAAGGGTGCAGGGGGGGAATATGTAGAAGCTGATAAGGATAAAGCGGAATTGCTTAACAAATATTTTTGTTCTGTGTTCACAGATGAAGAACCAGGAGCAGGACCTCAGAAAACACCCACAAATAAGAACAGAAGCGAGGGACATCTTGAACAATTTTCAGAAGACTGTATTCGTGAGAAACTAGCTCAACTTAAAGTAGACAAAGCGATGGGACCGGATCGGATACACCCTAGAATACTGAGGGAACTTGGGGACGTTCTAGCAACTCCACTGACTGACCTTTTCAATGCCTCGTTGGAGTCGGGAGTGGTGCCAAAGGACTGGAGAGAGGCTCATGTGGTGCCTTTACACAAAAGCGGAAGTAAGGATGTGGTTGAAAACTACAGGCCGGTTAGTTTAACTTCGGTGGTGAGTAAATTATTGGAAACGCTGCTGAAAGAGAAAATAGTGAGGTTTCTGGAGTCCGGCGGATTACAGGATCTGAGGCAGCATGGATTCACCAGAGGCAGGTCTTGTCAGACAAATCTGATTGATTTCTTTGACTGGGTGACCAGGGAGTTGGACCGAGGGAGAGCTCTAGATGTGGTGTATTTAGATTTCAGTAAAGCCTTCGACACTGTTCCTCACAGGCGACTTATAAACAAACTGAGCACCCTAGGGATGGACCCTAAAGTTACTGCTTGGGTTAGAAATTGGTTGGGTGGGAGGCGACAAAGAGTACAAGTAAATGGAGCTCACTCTGAGGAGAAGGATGTTACCAGTGGTGTGCCCCAGGGATCTGTCCTTGGTCCGATTCTTTTTAACATCTTTGTTAGTGATATAGCGGAAGGGCTGTCGGGTAAGGTTTGCCTCTTTGCGGATGATACCAAAATCTGCAATAGAGTAGACACCCAGGAAGGTGTAGATAACATGAGGAGGGATCTAGCTAAGCTTGAAGAATGGTCTAGAATTTGGCAGCTGGGATTTAATGTTAAAAAATGTAAGGTCATGCATTTGGGCTGCAGCAATCCAAGGGAGCAATACAGTATAGGAGGTGAAGTACTTTTGTCCACTAAAGAAGAGCGGGACCTAGGCGTGGTTGTGTCTGATGATCTTAAAGTAGCTAAACAGGTAGAAAAGGCGACGGCAAAACTAGAAGGATGCTTGGGTGCATACGGAGAGGAATGGCTAGCAGAAAAAAGGAGGTGATAATGCCTCTGTATAAGTCTTTGGTGCGAGCTCATTTGGAGTATGGTGTGCAATTCTGGAGACCGCACCTTCAAAAGGATGTGAACAGGATGGAGTCGGTGCAGAGGGTTGCTACTAAAATGATTAATGGGCTTCATTATAAAGCATATGAGGACAAGGATCTTAATATGTACACCTTAGAGGAAAGGCGGGATAGAGGTGATATGATTGAGATGTTTAAATACCTCCGTGGCATAAATGTTCAGGGAGAGAGCCTCTTTCAATTGAAAGCAAGTTCTGCTACGAGGGGACATGGGATGAGGGTGAAGGGAGATAGATTCAGGAGTGATATGCGGAAATATTTCTTTACAGAAAGAGTAGTGGATCCGTGGAATAGTCTCCCAGTGGAGGTGGTAGAGATGAGGACAGTAACTGAATTCAAAAAAGCATGGGACCAACACAGAGGATCTCTAAAGGTAAAAAGTGGACTGTTGTAGCTGTTATGGAAGGACAGACTAGATGGGCCTTGTGGTCTTTTACTGTCATCATGTTTCTATGTTTCTATATTGCCTGTGGTCTGGGTGTATCAGGATGTGTGTATATGCATCCTTTAGGTCTAAGCAGCATAGCCAGACTCCCTGGCGGAGGTAGGGTAGCAATATTCCTAGGGAGAGCATCTTGAACATTTTCCTCACCAGGAATTTGTTTAAGTTGCGCAGGTCGAGGATAGGCCTGAGGCCTCCTGTTCTCTTTGGTACCAGAAAGTACCTGGAATAGAAGCCTTTGCCCTGTAGGTGGTGGGGCACTGGTTCTACCACCTGATCCTCGAGAAGATCCGCCAACTCCTTCAGCAGAAGGTCCCGGTGAAGGGGAGACCTGAGGGGCTCTCCCGGGAAGTAAGGAGGGGGCACCTGGGCCAGATGAAGAAAATAGCAAAGTTGGACTATCTGCAGGACCCAGGCATCGGTGGTAATGGCTGTCCACCTTGTGGGCATACAGGGTAAGTCTGCCTCCTGTGCACTGCTTGTCTCCTGCAGGGAGAGAGGCCATGCTGTGAGAGTCAAAAGCCACTGCCAGGCTGGACCGGAGCCGGTGCCTGGGGTTTGGGGGCTTTCTGCTTATGTGGGCCATGCCCCTGTCCCTTGGCCTGATGCCCCTGTTCGGGAGCTGGGGAGGACTGAAAATGGGGGTAGCTTCGGTAAGCAGCACCCTTACTTGGGTAAAAGGGCTTTTTACCTGAGCTCTTCTTGCGAGAAGGGGCAGAGGTCTTCTTGGAGAGCCATGTCCTCGTCATGTACTCAGACTCCAGTTCGGCGGCCTTGTCGATAATAGGTTTGCCAAAGAGGTTCTCTCCTTGGCATGGGACATTGACCAACTTGTCCTGAACCCATTGCTTGAGGTCTGACGACTACAGCCATGCTTGGCAGCGTGCACCGTTACCCGCCGCAGCTACCCGGGCCGCTGACTCGAACCCATCATAGGCCGTTTGAGTCATAAACTTTGAGCACTCACGGACGGCGGTGGACAGGCCCCTGAAGCACTGCAAAGGCCCCTTGGAGAGACCAGCCGAGAACCCGGCGCGTTCCTTCGCCAGGTCTCTCAGGTACATCCCCATGTACAGCTGGTAGGCCTGGATTCGACAAGTCAGCATTGAACCCTGGAAGCACTTTTTGCCGAGGGCATCCAAGTTGTGGGCCTCCCTGCTTGGAGGCACCAAAGAATGCATTTTCTGGCTCTTCAGTCTGTGCATGGCCGATTCCACAACCATGGAATTGTGCGGAAACTGTGACTTTTGAAAGCCAGGGCTCTGGCGGACGATACATCGAGTTGATCCATTTGCTGGTGTCTCCCACATGCAGAACATCAGTCATTCCAGGATCGGAGGCACAGGAACAGTAAGGGCCTCCCCAAGGAGGGGCCTCATACTGCAGGATCTCAAGCTCATCGGCGCGAGGATCCTCCTTGGACACCGTGGGGAACGCCAAAGCCTTGGACATATCCCTCATGAAGTCCAAGAACTTTGTGTCCTCCGGAGGGGACCTTCTCCGAGGTTCGGACACTGGGGAATCGGATGACCCTGTGCAGACAGGTATCCAGGGACTCCTCCTCCTCCCTCTCCCATCCCAATGCCTCTGAGAAGAAATCGATGAGCTCCGGAATCGAGGGCCCCGGCACAGACTACTCTGATGCTGGGAGGTCCAGTGGTGACGACCTTGGTCCCGAATGGGAGGCCAAGAGGGACCTTGGCCGAGGATCAACTCGAGCCCGAATGGCCTCGAGGATCGGCTCACCCTCCAGAGTTGACATCGACGTCGGTGGCCCAGTGGTCGGGGCGGAAGAACTGGACAGACTGGCAATCAGCGCCTGCTGCTGCTCCATGAAGGCAGACATACTGCGCTCCAAGGCCACCATTCTGAACTCGAGTCCAGAAGGCTCCGCAGCCATCGGGTCGATGCCGGTTTCCCCGGGGGGGGGTCCTTCCCCCCCCCCCCGGGGAAACCGGATGTTACCTGCCTCGGCTGATCTGTCTCCCGGCAAGGAATCTTTGCCAGTCACTCCTTCTCCGAGGATCCTGGCCGGCGCTCAGGCTCCGTGACAGACCTGGGAGGGGCCGGGTTCGCTCGGAGCCATCCAACGACACCACCTTCGAGGATTTCTTCTTCTTTCGATGTTTCCGTGAGGGAGACCCCCTCTCCAGGAACCCCTACAACGCTCGGGCTTGGAATGCTCCCCCCCCAGACAAGGTCCAGGCTCGCAAAGGCACCGACTCAGGGAAAATCCTATCATGCTGCTGCTGGCGGCTCCTCAGGGCCTTAGAGGACATCTTTCTACACAGACCGCCGAGTTGTGGTCAGGCCCGAGGCACCGGAGACAGCAGTCATGCGTATCAGTGAGGGACATTAACTTTGTACACCGATCGCATTTTTTAAACCCGCTGGCAGCCATCAGGGGTAAAAGGGCCCCTGCGAGGTCGAAGACCCAGGCTGCCAGTGAAAAAGAAAAAGGGTGCGAACGCCAGTCACGAAGGACAAAAAACGAAAAATCAAGCTGGACTCAATACTGGTGTACCGAGCCGAAGGCAGGAAGAGGAACCGGTGTTGATCCGGTAAAGGAAAGAACGAATTCTCAACTTTTTAAACTTTTTCCATGGGGACACTGGGACAACGTCCAGAGGGCTCCACGGAAAAAAGGAGACTGAGCAAAATGGCACCCATGGGCGGGAAGGGGACCGCACATGCGTGATGCAATTCCCAAAGGTTTTCTTTGAAAGCTGGGGATTTGCTCCGCACAAGGGCTCCATCGGCGCCGACATCACCCATATGTGAGGACTGGCTTCCTGCTTGTTCCCGGAGAAATCATATTTCACGATATTGTTTTTATTTGATATTATTTTTTATGTTATTAATATGTGCTACCATTTATTATTTTAGTTAGTCAAGAGAACCCCTGATGAAGGTATAGCCAAAACACGGCCTGTGTAGTGTTGGCTGAGGAATCCCTTGTGGGATTGTCCTTATACCCCTGTAAAAGATTCCTCAATAAAAGTTTATTTGGTTACCACACATAGGGGCTTGTTTACAAAGCCGCGGTAGTGGTTCGCGATCGCAGCCGCGGCCCCATTGAAATCAATGGGGCCGCGGCTCCGATTACGATCGCAAACCGCTACCGCGGCTTTGTAAACAAGCCCCACAGACTGGGTCTCTGTTTTCCCTGAATGCCCTTTTTACTCCTCTATCATCTAATGGTCCAAATGACTCCTCCTCAGGAGTTTTTGCTTCGCATGTACCTGAAAAAGCTTTTATTATGAGTTTTTGTGTTCATGGCAAATGTCTTTTCAAGTTCTCTATCTTTGTTAGCCTTATCAGTGCTTTGCATCTAACTTGCCAGTGCTTAGACCATTTCCAGTTTTCTTCATTAGGATCCTTTTTCCATTTTTTTAAAGAACTTTTTTGGCTATAACATAATCTCTCACTTCATCTTTAAACCATGCTGGCAGTCACTTGGTCTTCCTTCCACTTTTTGTAAAGTGTGGAAATAGATCTGGTCTGGGCTTCGAAGGTGGTATTTTTAAACTCTTAACCTTTACTGCCACTCTTTGTTTTTTCTTAACCATTTTCCTCATTTTTTATAGTCTACCTTTTGAAAGTTAAATGCTACACGGTTGATTTTCTTGCTCTTCTACCTCCATTTATTAAATCAATTAGTATCATGATATGATCACTACTGCCAAGTGGTCCCGAAATTATCACCTCTTGTACCAGATCCTGTGTTTGACTAAGGATTAGGTTTAAAATAGCTCCCTCTCGTGTTGATTCCTGAACCAGTTGCTCCATAAAGCAATCATTTATTTCATCTAGAAAATTTATCTCCCTAGCATATATGATGTGACATTTACCTAGTACATACTGGGGTAATTGAAATCACCCATTATTACTGTCTTGCCAATTATACTGACCTCCCTAATTTCGATTAGCATTTCATCATCTGTCTGTTCATTCTGGCCAGGCACTGCTATTCCCCCTTCCCCCTCTCACGTGGGATTTCTATCCATAATGATTCTACAGTTCATTTTTTTCCTGCAAAACCTTTATCCTCTTTAACTCAATTCCCACAATGTCCTATTGGCTATCCTTCTTCCACTAGGTCTCTGAGATACCAATTATATCAACCTCTTCATTCAGAGCTATATAGTCTAACTCTCTCATCTCATTTTTTTTAGTCCTATCATTTGCAAAAGGCATTTCAAAGTATGTTTTTTGATCATACTGACAACCTATTTATCAATAGACAGAAGTTATTTGGAATTTTTCATCTATGTTTGCTGTTTATTTAAGGGTATCTGGACTACTTTTAACTTTATTGCAACCTTTCTATCAGAAACCCCTACCCCCCCCCCCCCCCCTATTTTATGCAGCATCCTTCAAAGATTATTGATCTATCTAAATTTGATATGTCACCATCAGAACAATTATGTCCAGCATGGCGGTTTATTAAAAATTAACTTGAGCCAAGTGGCTGACAGACATAACAAAAATGAACACAAGACAGACAAATTAAGAGACAGACAAAAATTAACACAAGACAAAAACAAAATGATCAGGACTAGTGTAGTACAACAAATAACAATCAGTTACAATGTAAATAGCAGAGGACATATAAGCAGGCAAAAAATGAGACATATCTTCAGATAGGGAAATATGCTCTATGCTCTAAAAGAGTTTTGAATAACCAAGTTTTCAACAATGTTTTAAAATGTATTATATGAGCCCTCTGAGTGAACGTTAGGGGGAAGGGTATTCCAGAGAGTGGGGACCCAGTAAGCAAAGGTGGAAGTGCAAATCCATTCATATTGTAACTTACAGCATGTGGTCACTACTACCAGGTGTGAATTTGAGGAACACAAAAACTTGATGGGGAGTAAGGGATCAAAATGAACAAGGTATAGGGAGGTAGCTAGTATAAAATGATTGATGGGGGAAGTAGAAGAATTTTACTTAGAATGAAAGCCAATGTTGTTGCTCTGTTAGGAGAAGTGCAACATGGTCTGATGTTTTAGCAAAGTGAATTAGTTTAAGCACTATATTCTGAATGAGTTGTAAGCGTTTCAGAGAATATTGTAGCAAACCTAATCGAACTGGGTCATTATCAGAGAAAGAAGAGTTTTCAGAGATCTGGCATTGAGGAAAAGTCTAATCGATTTTATTAGTTGCAGCACAAAGAAGGATTTTATATTCTTTTGGCAGTCTGAGGGGAGAAGGTAAGGTTTATCTTTAACAGGAATAAAACTCCCAGTCATCTATGGATAAAAATTAGATAATCAGATGGTGGAAGACCTTCACACTGAGGACTAATTTATTTGAGGACAGCCAGTCAGGGCCAGTAAAGGACTGGAGGTGCCCTAAGTAGGCCCCCTCCATCCTGCTGCTCCCCCACCTCCATTGCCACCCCTCTCCAGGGCCTGTAGCAGCAGCAATGGCTCATAAAATGTGCAGCAGTGCTTACCTCAACTCAATGGTGCTACCCTGCCTGGAAGACAGTGGAAGAAACATATTATAGGCAATAGGTGCCCCTGGAGAGCTAGTACTTTAAGTGGCCTTTTAATTCACTTAATGGTAGCATCGACCCTGTAGCCAGTCTGTGATACGATTTAGGCACTGAGAAATTGTTATCTGAAAAAGGAAGGGTCCCAGGTGTGGTGAGAAATATGTATCTGAATATCATCTGCAAAGAAATTAGAATTTAGGCCAAGATATCGATTCAATGTGGCTGGGGGTGACAAAGAGTGAAATAAGGTAGGAGATAAAATAAATTCTGGGGAGACACCACATTGTAGAGTGTATTCTTTTGAAAGAGAGTGTATCTAGCTTAACTGTAAAGGAGCAAGAAAAGTGTCTGATACCACAGCTGTTCAATTGGATAATAACAAAGAATGGTCAACTAAATCAAAGGTGGCTGAGAGATTCAGCAGAAACAAAGATGCTAGGCTGCAGAGAGAGGGGCATAACTAGCCGAGAGGGGGTGGGGTAATAATGACCCGGACACAAGTCATTGGTGAGGCTTCACTTGGATTACTGTGTTCAGTTTTGGAAATCATATCTCATTAAAGATATAAAAAGACGAAGTGGTTCAGAGAAAAGTGGCCAAAATGGTAGAAGTACCAAAAAGAGCAGAGGTATCCGCACACCAATACAGGAACAAAAAAGCAGAACCTGGACTGACAACAGTTATAGGTGGAAAACCTTGTTTATTGCGCCCCAACGCGTTTCGGCTAACCAGCCTTCTTCAGGGGGGTCTTAAAAGGAGCACACCTCAAACACTTAAAAACATAAATATATAGAAATGATATCTTTAAAAAGAACATAAACCTTTTTAAATAATGATGTAAAACCAAGAATGTATCAATAAATATTAATAAAAATTAAATATAAACAAATTAAAAGCAAAAAAGAGAGACGAGGAGGACAAAAGGGATGAATAAATACCTTAAATCTGTCATGTAGAACGCTAAAGACATAAATCAGACATGTAGGATGCTAAAAGCTAACAATAAATAAATAAATAAATAAATAAATAAATAAGTATAATACAATATATCAATAAATACCATATATAAGAGAGAGCAATTGTCATGAAAATACCATACTAGAGAATAATTAATGACACTAAAACCAATAATAAATAACTTGTATAATAGTATTTCTGCAACAAACAAATATCATATACAGAACATGTCAGAACCAGATACTAAAAGCACATCATAAATAATTACAATTTGATGTGGAGAGAATATCCAACCAAGTTTTGTTTAAAAAATGAACTTTGATTGATAGGCAGAAGCGCTCATAAAAAATAACTTCAGATAAAGGGCAATAAAAAATGTGTTAAATGAACCAGCACAAAATTAGTAATGAGTAGATGTATTTAGCTGCGACTCAAAAACATATAGAAACTTACTGCAAGACCAATTAAGCGTAGTTACTCACCTGTAACAGGTGTTCTCCAGGAGCAGCAGGAATCAGTCCTCACATATGGGTGACGTCGGCGCCGACGGAGCCCTCGCGGAGCAATTTTCCCCAGCTTTCAAAGAAAGCCTTTGGGAATTGCAGCGCGCATGCGCGGTCCTCTTCCCGCCCAAGGGTGCCATCTTATCTTGCTCAGTCTGATGACATAGCTAAAAGACAGCAAAAAATTAGCAAAAACGAAAGCATAGAACTGCAACTCCAAGGGGAGGAGGGAGGGTTGTGAGGACTGATTCCTGCTGCTCCTGGAGAACACCTGTTACAGGTGAGTAACTACACTTTCTCCAGGACCAAGCAGGAAGTCAGTCCTCACATATGGGACTCCCAAGCTTAAGGCTACCGGAGACCCTAAGCACAAAAATGAGCTCCCTCAAGCTCAGTAGCACAGAATGAAGGAATCTTCTCTGAATATGTCTCCAACCGGTAGCCCAACATCCGGGATGGAGGGTAGGAGTTGCCTATACCTCAAAGAGGTTACGGAGGACTGCCTGTCCGAAAGCACTGTCCCTGCGGGACTCCCCTCTCCAGGCAGTAATGGGCTGCAAAAGTCTGGCTTGAAGACCAAGTAGCGGCCCGGCAGATGTCTGCCAATGGAACAGAGCGGAGGTAAGCTACCGACGTAGCCTTCGCCCGAACACGATGAGCTGTGACTCTACCTTCCAACACGAGGCCGGCTGCCTCGTAAGCCCAAGTGATACAGTCAGCAATCCAGATGGACAGAGTACGCTTGGAGACAGGGAGCCCCAACTTGTTGGGGTCATAAGACACGAAGAGCTGAACAGTCCTTCGGTGCTCCCGCGTACGGTCAAGGTAGAAGGTCAACGCCCTTCTACAGTCCAGGGTATGCAGGACCATTTCAGCTCGGCTGGAGTGTGGCCTGGGAAAGTAGGTCGGAAGTATCACCTCCTGGTTGATGTGAAAAGGGGATACCACTTTGGGAAGAAACTTAGGGTGAGTCCGTAGGACTACCCGGTTCTTGTAGAACCTAGTGTAAGGAGGATCAGACACTAGGGCCTGCAACTCACTAACGCGTCTAGCAGAAGTGAGGGCTACCAAGAACAAGGTTTTCCATGAAAGAAAACGCAGTGGACAGGTAGCCATAGGCTCAAAAGGCGGACAGGTAATCCGCTGCAAAACCACATTGAGATCCCAGTCCGAGGCTGGCGGGCGCAAAGGTGGGTTAAGGAGAAAGAGGCCTCTGAGAAACCGAGCCACCAGAGGGTGGCTGGAAAGAGGTCTACCATCCACCGGCATGTGATGCGCAGAAAGAGCACTGAGGTGGACCTTGACCGAGTTGGACTTAAGTCCAAGGTTAGAGACAGAGAGCAAGTACTGCAAGACCACTGATGCTGAACAGGAGAAGGGATCTTGAGACTGCTGAGTACACCAGACGGAGAAGCGATGCCACTTTAGAGCGTAGGACTTCCAGGTGGAGGGCCTCCTGGAGGCCAAGACGACCTCCTCCACATCTGGAGGTAGCTGCAGAGGAGCAAGGACTACCCTTTCAGCAGCCAGGCCATCAGATGAAGGGACCGGAGGTTGGGGTGTAGGAGAGTCCCCTGATCCTGCGACAGGAGGTCGGGCTGAAACCCCAGTGGAAGAGGAGTGTCCACCACCAGCTGCATCAGAAGCGGGAACCAAGGTTGTCTCGGCCAGCAGGGAGCCACTAGGATCATCGATGCTTTGTCTCTGAGAACCTTGAAGAGCGTCCGAGACACCAGTGGCATGGGAGGAAAGGCATACAAGAGGCCGGTGGACCAGGGAATCAGAAAAGCATCCGCCGCTACCCTGAGAGGATGCGGCTGTCGAGAGCAGAATCCGGGCAGCTGCCGGTTCAGAGGACTGGCAAACAGATCCATGGTGGGGAGACCCCACTTGAGAAAGATTTGCTGAACCACCATCGGATCCAGCCTCCACTCGTGTGGCTGGAGGATCCTGCTGAGCTTGTCGGCCAGGTAATTTTCTTGACCTGGGAGATAGACAGCCCTGAGGAGGATGCCGTGGCGGACTGCCCAAGAGCATAGCTGTTGCACCTCCTGACAGAGGAGGAAGGAGCCTGTTCCGCCTTGTTTGTTTACGTAGAACATGGCAACCTGGTTGTCCGTCTGTATCAGCAGCGACTGGTGGGACACCAGGTGAGAGAAGGCTCTGAGCGCTAGGCGGATGGCTCTGAGCTCCAGGAAGTTTATCTGTTGAGCAGACTCCCAAGGAGTCCAGAGGCCTTGAGTACATGACCCTTGGCAATGTGCTCCCCAACCCAGGAGGGAAGCATCGGTCGTTAGGACCTGAGAATGCGTAGGGGGCTGAAAAGCCACCCCTAGCACTAGGTTTGGTAGATGAAGCCACCATCGCAGAGATGAGACCAGCTGGTCGGAGATCTGTACAGAATCCGCTAGGCTCCCCGTGGCCTGATGCCATTGATTGCGAAGGCACCATTGAGCAGGACGCATGTTCAGTCGGGCATTGGGGGTCACATGGACCGTGGAAGCCATATGGCCGAGCAGTCGCAGAAAGTGCCTGGCTGAGACCAGCGCATTGCTGTGAAAGTGGCCGGCGATATCCATGAGTCGCCTGGCCCTGTCCAGAGGGAGGAAGGCCCGCGCCTGAAGTGTGTCCAACCTGGCGCCGATGAACTCGAGATTTTGAGAGGGGAGCAAAGTGGACTTTGCGAAGTTTATGACAAAACCCAAGTGCTGGAGCAGAGCCACAGTGCGATGAGTGGCTTGAGCGGCCTCTGTTGAAGATGGGGCTCTGATGAGCCAGTAGTCCAGGTATGGGAACACAAACAGACCTTGAAGTCTTAGATAGGCCGCCACCACTGTGAGGCATTTGGTGAACACCCTGGGGGCGGAGGATAGGCCAAAGGGCAGCACTCTGTACTGGTAATGATTTCCTTCCACAACAAATCTGAGATATTGTCTGTGGTCCGGATGAATGAGGATATGAGTATACGCATCCTTCAGATCCAAGGAGCATAGCCAGTCTCCCTGCTGGAGGTAGGGCAGCAGGATTCCAAGGGTAAGCATCTTGAACTTTTCCTTTGCAAGGAACTTGTTGAGGTTTCGCAAGTCCAGGATGGGTCTGAGGCCTCCTGTTCTTTTTGGAATCAGGAAGTACCTGGAATAAAACCCTTGACCCTTCAGGTGGTGGGGCACCGGTTCCACGGCTTGTTCCTGAACGAGACTTGCTAACTCCTGAAGGAGTAAGTCCCTGTGCAAAGGGAGTCTGGGAGGCTCCCCTGGAAAGTAGGAGGGAGGTACCTGGTGAAAGTGAAGAAGATAGCCCTTTTGAACTATGTGAAGTACCCAGGTATCTGTGGTGATGTTGGACCACCTGTGGGCAAAGTGGACCAGCCGGCCTCCTGTGCTGAGAGAAACCAGCTGAGGGGGAGAGGCTATGCTGAGGAAGTCAAAAGCCCCCACCCTGCTGAGCAGGGGCCGGTGGTGCAGGCTTGGGGGCTTGCTGCCTACGGGACCCATTACCCCGTCCCTTGGCCTGCTTTCCTTGTGGGGGAGCTGCTGAGGCCTGATACTGAGGGTAGTATTTATAGGCAGCACCTTTCCTCGGGTAAAAGGGCTTTTTCCCCGAGGCCTTCTTCTTTTGAGAAGGGGCAGAGGTCCTCCTTGAGAGACGAGTCCTGGTGAGAGTCTCCGTCTCGATTTATGCAGCCTTCTCATCCATGGGCTTGCCAAAGAGGTTATCACCTCGGCAGGGGACATCGACCAACTTGTCCTGTACCCAGGGCTCGAGGTCGGACGTCTGAAGCCAAGCCTGGCGGCGTCCACCGATGCCGGCCGCAGCTACTCGAGCCGAAGCCTCAAAACCATCATAGGCTGCTCGAGATATAAACTTGGAGCACTCACGAATACCAGTAGACAAGGTTTGGAACCTCTGCAAAGGTTCGTCGGAGAGACCAGCAGAGAACCCGGCTATTTCTTTAGCCAGGTCTCGGAGATACATGCCCATGTAGAGCTGGTAAGTCTGGACTCGACAAGCAAGCATAGAGCCCTGGAAGCACTTCCTACCGAGGGCATCCAGGCTTCGGGCTTCCCTACCAGGGGGCATCGAGGAGTGCATTTTTTGACTCTTAAGTCTATGCATGGCCGATTCCACCACCATGGAATGGTGCGGTAGTTGTGCCTTTTGGAAGCCGGGGCTCTTGCGGACTCGATAAATGGAATTGACCCGCTTGCTTAACACCGGCGACGACGCCGGGCTCTCCCACATGCGGAAGAGAAGTCGTTCCAGCATCGGAGGAACCGGTATAATAAAGGCTTCCTTCGGGGGAGAGTCATATTGGAGGGCATCGAGTTCTTCGACTCGAGGTTCCTCCTCGGGATCCGCGGGGAAGGCCAAAACCTTGGCCATATCCCTCACGAAGTCCGAGAACCGGGTATCCTCCGGGGGGGACCGTCTCCGAGGTTCGGACTCGGGGGAGTCCGAAGGGACACACCGAGTCCGAAAGGAACCAGGTGACTCTTCATCCTCAGATTCCCAGGCCGACTCCTCAGAGGAGGAGTCGAGCGGCTCCGGTCGGGCGGGCACCGATGCTATCCGCTTCGACGCCGAGGGAGTCGGCGTCGATGACCTCGGTCCCGAACGGGAGGCCGAAGGAGACCTCGACCGAGGATCGACTCGAGCCCTCATGGACTCGAGGATCGGCTCGGTCTCCGGGGTCGATTTGGAGGTCGACGTCCCGGCGGTCAGGGCAGAAACACCGGCGAGGCCAGCGATCAATACCCGCTGCTGGTCCATGAAGGCAGTCAGACTGCTCTCCAAGGCCGTCAACCTGAGTCCGAGCTCAGGAGACCCAGCAGCCCCCGACTCGGGCCCCGACAGCGTCGGGCCCGACGTCGGGTCCTTCGGAGGCGAGTCAACGAGGACAACAGTACTCACGTGAGTGGGCAAGTCCACCTCGAGTCGAGGATGTTTTGACGGCCTCTCCACCTCCGAGGACCCGGGACGGGAATCGGGGCTATGCGACCTGGCCCTCGAGGGACCAGGAGCGTCCACCGATCCCGCCCTCGCGGGTTTCTTCTTCCGATGATGTTCCCGGGTAGGAGACCCCCTTTCAGAGGAACTTCGACGATGCTCAGGACCAGAGTTCCGAGACGTCGAAGCCTCTGACGAGGTCCGAGCCCGGCCGGAGTCAGAGAAGATACGCTCCCGCTGATGCTGCCGACTCCTCAACGCTTTTGAGGACATTTTGCCACACGGACCACAGATCATGGAGTCATGATCGGGTCCGAGGCAGAAGTCATGAGTGTCTGTAAGAGACATGAGTTTCTTACAGAGGTCACACTTTTTAAAGCCGCTGGCAGCCATCGGGGGAAAAAGGGCCCCTGCGAGGTCGAAAGACCGGGCTGCCAGGGAAAAAGGAAAAAGGCACGAAATCTGTCACGACGGACAAAAAACCGAAAAATAAGGAACGGACTCGCAACCGGCGTCGCGAGTCCGGGTGGGAAAAGAACCGGCGTCGAACCGAAGAAAAAAGAGAAAAATAGAGAAAAAAATCAACTTTTTGGCGGGGATTCACAGACAACGTCTGTAGGGCTCCGCGGAAAAAAGAAGACTGAGCAAGATGGCACCCTTGGGCGGGAAGAGGACCGCGCATGCGCGCTGAAATTCCCAAAGGCTTTCTTTGAAAGCTGGGGAAAATTGCTCCGCGAGGGCTCCGTCGGCACCGACGTCACCCATATGTGAGGACTGACTTCCTGCTTGGTCCTGGAGAATATTGAGGTACAAAAATGTTTAACTTTAAAAACGAAAAATACAAATCAAAATACAATCCAAGTTCAGAAGAAAACAAAGGGAAGGAAAAGAGGGAGGGGGAAGGTGGGGGGAAGATATGCCACGCTGTCCTTAATATATGGGCAATTTCTCTAGAATGTTCCGAAAAAGTAATCGTACAAACAATATTGTTGGACTCAACAGGAGCACATTTCTGTAAGAGAACTGCTCTATCAGCTGACCAAGGAGAGCGTGGCATATCTTAGATCCTCTCCCCTCTTTAAATAAGACAAAATGTCTGGTTGCATATAAGAGAAATTCCAATATAAGAGACATTTTGGTACCGTCTGCTCTAGGTAAGCCTAGATTCATTCCAAAAGCATGTGGACATTTTAAATGTGGTAGGTGTTGTGTTTGTGAGAATGTTTTGGTGACCAAAAAGGAATTTTTTAAGCCGGGCTCTGCACACAAAATCTTGCTACATGATTTTTCCAATTGTGATACTCAGAATGTCATCTACGAGCCTTTGCCCCTGTAACCTTTGCTTCATTGGAAAAACTAAAAGGAGTATAAAAACATGCATAATCGAGCACAAGAGTAGCATCCATAGGCAGGTGGTTGATAAACCCCTAGTAAATCATTGGTTAGAAGCCCGTCATACAATCTCTGATTTGAAATTTTTGGTTCTAAAAGTGGTACGGCCCCATTGGCGAGGGGGTGACTTGGACAAGCTCCTCCTTCATCTTGAACAGAGGTTCATTTATGAACTTCGTACTCTGCATCCATTGGGTTTAAACCAGGAGGTTGATCTTTCCGTTTTTTTATAATTTTTTCTCTCTCTCCTTTCCCTTTTCCCCTCCCCTTCCCCTCTCTCTCCCCCCTTCCCCTCCCTGTTCTTCCCTTTCGTTCCTCCCCCCTTTCCCTTTTCCCACCCCCTCCCCCTCTTCTTCCCCTTCCCCATTCCTTCTCCCTTCCCCCCCTCTCCCCTCTTCTCCCTTTTTCCCCTCCCCTCTTCCCCCCTTCCCTTCCCCTCCATGCCCCTCCTCCCCCTTTCCCCTCCATGCCCCTCCTCCCCCCTTTTTTCCCTCTTTCCCTTCCTTTTCCCCCTCTCCCCCTTCTCTTTCCCTTCCCCCCTTTTTCTTCCCCCTTCCTTTTTCCCCCTTCCCCCTCCCTTTCCCTCTCTCTCCTCCTCCCCCTCCTTTCCCTCCCCCTTTTTTCCCCTCCTTTTTCCCACCCTCCCTTTTCCCCCTCCTTCCTTCCCCCTCTCTCTTCCTTCCCCCCTCCCTTCCCCTCCCCTTCCCCTTTCCCCCCCTCTTCCCTTTCCTTTCCCTCCCCCTTCCCCCCTCCCTCTTTTCCTTCTCTTTGTTTTCTTCTGAACTTGGATTGTATTTTGATTTGTATTTTTCGTTTTTAAAGTTAAACATTTTTGTACCTCAATATAATTGGTCTTGCAGTAAGTTTCTATATGTTTTTCATTAAGAATGTTAGGTTTTATAACCCATTTGAAGTAGTTTATTTGTTCTGCTGACCCCTAACCCGTATAGGCGGGAAAGTGCCAGTATTTAGGTCTCCATTTGCATCGGGCATTATCGCGTTATTTTGAGCAGCATTGCTGTGTACAAAGTACTTCACGGTAAGCTTCCATCTCTTCAGTTTCTTTCTAAGGACTCACGTAATTTTTCTACATTGTTACATGCATTAATCAATAAGGATTCACGGTATATCTTTATGGTACATGTTACATGCTTTTTTGAAGGTTGAATCACGAGTTGGTTTTTAGGTCTTTTTATATGATACACGCTGCAAAATTTGATCTGTTTGCTTCCGTGGTTGCCTACAGTTTGTTAGTAACAATAACACATATGATTAGCTACATAAGATTGCTTTTAATACAAGTTGGAATGATTTATTCGGTTCTGTTGACCCCTAATCCATAAAAGTGGGAAAACGCTGATATCTTATGTTTTCTTCTGTTTTGAGTGTTGCCTTTTTCTCAGAGTAGAATCGGCGTGCAGTGTGTGTTCAATGGTAAAATCCTTTGTTTTTCAACTTTTATGTATCAACACAGCATTACAGTTTTGCAGTATGTTCTCTAACGATTTTCATCAAGAGCATCATGTTATATTATTATTCATTTAGAGCAGTTCATTTGCCTCATTGACCCCTAACCCGAAAGGCGGGAACGTGCTGATATCTGAGTTTTTATTTACATTGGACATTATCACGTTTCTTGAAACAGCATAGCTGCCAGAATATATTTTACGGCATGCCTTCTTTTAAGGGTTCACACAATTTTCTTATACTGCTACATGCGTTAATCCATAAGGATTCATAATATATTTTTATGGTACAAGGTACACCTTTTTTTGAAGTTTGAATTACCCATTGGTGGTTCGTCTGTTAGGATCTTTTATACGATACATGCTGCAATTTTTTATTCATTGGCATTCTTTAGTTGTCCATAATTTGGTAGCAGTCTATATTTTTTAAGCAACAACACATATGATCAATTACATAGGATCGTTTTTAATATTATTTGTAATAATTTATCTGGTTCTGCCTACCCCTAACCTACGAGAAAATGCCTATGTTTTTGTTTTCATTTGTTTTGCACGTATCTTGTCACTCTGAGCAGAATCGCTGTTCAGAGTGCGCTTAATGAAAAATGTTTCACATTATAAGGTTTTGTGTTACAACATTTTTACAATACATATTCTAAGGTTGCAAATTTGTTTCTAATTCTTTTGTAGTAGGCAATTTGTCTACTCTTTATGATACAATGTACTGTCTATACTCTGTGGTTTTGTTACAAGACATATGCTGCATACTCTCGGCTAGTTAACAAGCTATGCTTAAGCTGTGGTGTTATTGTTCTCTTTGAACACCTTTCGATCTTTTGAGTCGCAGCTAAATACATTTACTCATTACTAATTTTGTGCTGGTTCATTTAACACATTTTTTATTGCCCTTTATCTGAAGTTATTTTTTATGAGCGCTTCTGCCTATCAATCAAAGTTCATTTTTTAAACAAAACTTGGTTGGATATTCTCTCCACATCAAATTGTAATTATTTATGACGTGCTTTTAGTATCTGGTTCTGACATATTCTGTATCTGATATTTGTTTGTTGCAGAAATACTATTATACAAGTTATTTATTATTGGTTTTAGTGTCATTAATTATTCTCTAATATGGTATTTTCATGACAATTGCTCTCTGAAGAAGGCTGGTTAGCCGAAACGCGTCAGGGCGCAACAAACAAGGTTTTCCACCTGTAACTGTTGTCAGTCCAGGTTCTGCTTTTTTGTTCCAAAATGGTAGAAGACATATGAGAAGAGACTTGAAAATCTGAATATGTATACCACATAAAAGAGGAGAGACCGGGGAGATTTAATTTAAAATAGGATTTATATCCTGCTTCTAACAGTAAGTTCTGGAGAAAGTTACAAAAGAAAATGGAATAATAAACAATCAGGGCAATATTTAACTGTAGTGGTCAGTGTTTTTTTAAATGCCAGTTGCTGTGGCTAAATATATCCGGATATTCGGTGCCAATATCTGGATAGCAACTGGTGCTGAATAGCCTGGATACTGTGGTCACTGCTGGAACTAATAAGATAGTGATGATATTAGTCTGCTATCCAGATAGGCCATCCACACACCACTTAGGATAGCTTTTTTTGCTGTCCTAAGTTATGCAGATAGTTATTAGATAGCAGCTCTGAAGAGAGGTACCAGAATTTAAAGATAGCAGTTCAGACACTATGGCAAAGTTCTGAAATGCAAATGAAATTATGACTTTACTTGTGACTGTTAATAATAATACTAAAGCAGATTTTAGATAAGACATGGAAAGGGGAATGTCTCCCCTCCCCTGATCACCTTCCTGACCTCAATCCCTCTCCCGATCACCCACCAACCAAAATCTCTCCCCCGATGACCTCCCAAGCAATCGAATTCCATTTTTCCCTCCAAAGCAACTGACCCCTCACATAAGTAAACCCCCCTTAGAATGAAGACCCTCCCATCCCCAGCCTTACTGAGTCTCTGGTGTCTAGTGGAAGCAGGAGTGAGATTACCATTAGGGACCATCAGTGCCAATTTGGATCCTAGCACCATAACAGCAGGAGTGACTGGGGATTGCTCCTGCTCGCATTCCTACTAGAAACCAAGGACGTTTGCTAAAGATGGGGATCAGGATGTGGAAGTATGCTGGGAGGATCATTATTGGCAGGAGGTTGGATGGGGGGAGGAGTTCCAGATGCTTTGGGAGGGACCGCTATTTGAGAGGGGGTTGGATGGCTTGGAGATCATTGGGGGTCAAGGTTAGGGAAGTGAGTGGGGAGGGATTGACATGGAGGGGGGGGGATAGACGTTGGCACTGATAGCAACCCCTTCCAGCAGGCACATATTTGTGCCTTGCCACAGCTGTAAATACAGACACGTATAATTTTTCCTAAAGACATGGATTCTCCTTGTAAAATGGGGAATTTACATCTATATTGTAAGACCAACTAAATCATTCCCTCTCCATTCCTTAGCATGCCTCAAGGCAATCTAAATGTGGTAAGCATCCCTATGTTTAAGAAGCCCTTGTTCTAAAATGGCATTTAAGTATGTATGCCAATTACATGTGTAAATGCTGCTATTTAGGTGTTGGGATGCTTCTAAAATAACTCCCATTGTATCTCTTTTCCTGGATAGTCCTGTAGAACTACTATTGCTATATCCAATATATTATGTCAAAAACTCAATGCATCAGGGGCACGGAGCACAGCGAGGCCACTTTGGCTTGGACACCTTGCATGGTGACTCGACAAACTAGCAGGGCACCTGCCTTCATGTGGGCAAAGGTGATGCAGTCCGCCACCCAGATGGAGAGAGTGCGTTTAGTGACTGCCTACCCCATTCGACTGGGATTGAAGGTCACAAAGAGTCGGCAGACTTGTGATGAGCCTGGGTGTACTGCAAATAGAAGACAAGAGCCCTTTTGCAGTCGAGTGTATGGAGAGCTGCCGACACCTGATCAGCATGGGGTCTCGGAAAGAAAGTCGGCAAGATTATCTCCTGGCTGAGATGGAAGTTCAAAACAATCTTCTGCAGGAACTTGGGGTAGGTACGGAGGACCACTCTATTCCTATAGAATCTAGTGTAAGGGGCATCAGCCATGACAGCCTGGAGCTCACTGACTCGGCGTGCCGAGGTCAGAGCCACCAGGAAGGCCACCTTCCAGGATAGGTGCCGAAGGGTGAACGCGTAAGTTGCATGAGCACTACGTTCAGGTCCCATTCCACCGGGGAAGACCGGATAGGCGGCTTGGACAGCAAGAGACCTCGCATAAAGCGGGAGGACCAAGGGCTGCCCCAAGAGGGGGTTTTCCCTCGATGGGTTGGTGATTTGCTGAGATGGCACTCAAATGCACCCTGACGGAGTTCGCCTTCAAGCCTTCCTTCGCGAGGGAGCAGGTACTGAAGGACCCACCGAATGGGGCAAGAAAATGGATCGATCTGGAGCCCGGAGCATCAGACTGGGAAGCGTTGTCACTTGAAGGCGTAAGCTCATCTAGTTGAGATCTTCCTCAATGCGAAGACCTCCTCCAGGAGATCCAGAGGGGCTAGGGAGACACATTCAGCCACCAGGCTGTGAGGGATAATGAGGCCAGGTTCGTGTGCAGTACCCGTCCCTCCTCCTGTGTTAGTAGCCCTGGGGCATAGCCCAGCGAGACCGTAGGCTCCATCGATAGCCGGAGCAGGAACCAGGGCTGTCGAGGCCACGAGGGAGCTACGAGTATCATCGATGCCCAGTCCCGCTGAACTTTGTGGAGGGTCCTAGCAATGAGAGGAGTGAGGGGAAACGCATAGAGCAGGCCGGAGGATCTGCTCAGAAGGAACGCATCCGGGTCCTCCCTGCTCGGGTGTGGCATTGGGCTGCAGAAGCAGGGGAGCTGTGCGTTCAATGGGCTCGCAAATAGGTCCATGGCCAGAGTACCCCACCGATGAAACAGCCAGCCGGCCGTCCCCAGATCCAGCCGCCATTCGTGAGGGTGGAGGATTCTGCTGTGTTTGTCCGCAAGGACGTTCTCCTGGAACAGAAGGTAGACCGCCCTGAAGGTCATCCCCTGACGGAAGGCGAAGGAGCAGAGGAGGACCGCTCCCCGGCAGAGGGAGCATGATCCGGTACCCCCCTCCTTGTTGATATAGATCATCATCACGCGGTTGTCAGTTTGGGCGAGCACCAACCTCCCGCTGAGCTGATCCTCAAAGACCCTCAGGGCCCACCAAACTGCCTGGAGCTTGAACAAGTTTATTTGTTGTGAGACTCCTCGGGCGACCATTGCCCCTGCAATGCACAATACACCGCAGTGGGCTCCCCATCCCAGCAAGGAGGCATCCGTTGTCAGCATTATCTCGTTTTGCGGAGTCTGGAAAGCCAACCCCCGGAGGAGGTTGCAGGGATTTTGCCACCAGCCCAGGGACAGGCGTAGGCCGTGAGAAACCCTTACGGAGTCCCTGAGGTGGCCACCGGTCGGGCTCCACTGGGTGCTGAGGCACTACTGAGCTGTCCGCATATGTAAGTGGGCATGGGGAACCACATGGCCAGTCGAGGCCATGTGGCCCAGGAGGCGCAGCATAGTTCGGGCCGTGACCCGAGGGGTGCTTTGGACCCGAGCTACCTGGGCTTGAAGTCGGTTGGCATGATCCGCTAGCAGAAAAGCTGTCGCCCGCTGAGTATCGAGGTGTGCGCCGATGAATTCTAAGGCCTGCACCGGTTCGAGGTGGGACTTGGAATAGTTGACCAAGAAACCCAGCCACTCGAGCAGGAGGATCGTGCACAACGTTGTCAGGCGGGTTTCCTCGACAGAGAATTCTGTGATGAGCCAGTCGTTGAGGTAGGGGAAGACCACTACGCCCTGATGCCTGAGGGAGGCGGCGACCACGGAGAGGCATTTCGTGACGACCCGCAGGGCAGACACGAGGCCGAAGGGGAGCACTCTGTATTGGAAGTGCTCTCCCTGCACCCTGAAGCGCAGGTACTGCCTGTGCTGGGGGTGGATCAAAATGTAGGCATAAGCATCTTTTAGATCCAAGGAGCATAGCCAGTCGCCCTGCAGGAGGAAGAGCAGCAGAACGCCAAGGGATAACATCTTGAACTTCTCCTGCACTAAGAACTTGTTTAGCTTTCGGAGGTCGAGGATGGGCTGCAGACCCCCCATCTTCTTCAGGACGAGGAAGTAGCGGGAATAGAAGCCCCAACCTCTGAGGTATGACGGCACCCTCTCGACTGCCCGCTGGGCGAGGTGGTTTACTAATTCCCGCTGCAGGAAGACCTAATGCGTGGGGAGTCGAGGGGGCTCTGCCGGTGAGAAGAGAGGGGGAGGCCTGTCGAGGCGCAGGCGATAGCCGTCCCGGATAACCCGGAGGACCCAGGTGTCCGAGGTGATGGAAGCCCACTGAGGGGCAAAAGAGGACAGGCGTCCCCCCTACCAGCTGCTGAGTTGCTGGGGGGGGTGAGAGGCTATGTGTCTAGCGTCAAAACCCCTGCGAGGGTTGAGGCGGTGCCCAGGTTTGGACCTTGGGCCCTTTCAGCTTGCGGTGACCTTGGCCGGACTTCCCTTGTGCCGGAGTGGTCGGCGTGGGAGCAGGTGGGTAGCCATGGTAGGGCAGGCCCTTCCTCGGAAAGAAAGGCTTCTTGGTTTGTTGTTTCTTTCAAGGGAGGGTGGAGGTCTCCGCGGGCTTGTCCTCCATAGGCTTGCCAAAGAGCTGCTCACCGAGGCAGGGTACGTCCAGGAGCATCTCCTGTACCCACTGCTCCAAATCTGAGGATTGGAGCCATGCCTAGCGACAGGCCCCGATGCCGGCAGCCGCCATTCGAGCAGAGGACTCAAAACCATCATAGGCGGCTCGGGAGAGGTACTTTGAGCAGTCCGCGACAGACTTTAGCAGGGTACTGAACCCATTGAGGGGTTCGCCCTCGAGGCCCGCGGAAAAACCTCCGAGATCCTTGGCCAAGTTGCGCAAGAACATGCCCATGTATAACTGGTATGCTTGAATACGGCAGGAGAGCATGGAACCCTGGTAGGCCTTGCGCCTCAGGGTGTCGAGGGTTCTCGACTCCCTGCCCAGGGGAACCGAAGAGTGAGATTTCGGACTCTTTTGTTTTCTCATGGTCGACTCAACCACCATGGAAGTGTGGGGGAGTTGGGTTTTCCTGAACCCAGGGTCGTGCTGGACCTTGTACATGGTGTTGAGGCGCTTACGATGGGGACCGAGGCAGGCGCCTCCCACATGCGGAGTAGCAGCCTGGAAAGGATGGGAGGAACCAGGACAGTAAGAGACTCCTGAGGTGGAAACTCGTACTGAAGGATGTCGAGCTCTTCAGCTCGAGGGTCCTCCTCAGCCTGGGTGGCCAGGTTGAGAGCCTGTGCCATATCCCGAACAAACACCAGGAAGGAGGTGTCCTCGGGTGGTGAGCGCCGCTGGTATGCGGGCGGAGAGAGGTCCGACAGGAGGTCCCGATGGACATGGGTTTCCAGGGAGGTATCCTCATTGGACTCCCAGTCCGAGAGGTCGGAAGAGGAATCCAACCTGGCCTGGTTGCCCCGACCGGCGGCCGAGGCCTGCTTGGAGCCAAAGGCCCTGGATCATCTCGCCCCCGAGGAACGGGAAGGCAAGCAAGACCGACGTTGAGGACCCTCATGAGGCACGCAGCTTTCGGGAGTTTCCTGGACGGATTTTGGCATCCCACGCGAGGGAGACACAGTCTCTAGGCGTGAGTCAGCAAAGTTGGCAGTGAGCGTCTGCTGGGAAGCGATGAACACAGAAACGCTGCGTTCTAGCGACAGCATGCGGGACTCCCACGCGGGCGTGGGGCCCTGCGATGCCGACCCCGGGGTCACAGGGTCGGGCGTCGAGGAGGAGAGTGTTCCTCACCAGGACGGCCCTCAGGAGACCGGGTGCCATCGCCGGAGGCCTCTGTATCCATACGAGGTACCTTGTAGGGCTGCTCCTTGTCCGACTCTCAGGAACGCCGAAGGAGGCTAAGCGACCAAGCACGGGAGCGCTCGCACTTGTTGGCAGCTCTGACAGTGACTTTGAGGCCTTTTTCTTCTTGCACCGCTCCACTTCAGGGGACCCCTGATCGGAGTGCTGAGAGAGTGGGGCCGAAGTGGGGGATCCCACCGGAAGAGAGACGACCGAAGATGCCACCAGGGATTCTGAGGCGGCCTTTCTGAAAATGTCTTCGGACTTCTGCTTATGACTGAGCAGGGCTTTGGAGGACATTTTCTTACAGAGCGAACAGAGCTCTGGATCATGGTCAGACCCGAGACACTGCAGGCAACAGTCATAGGTGTCCGTGAGCGACATGTTCTTAGAGCATCTATCGCATTTTTTGAATCCGGTGGCCATAGGGGCAAAAATGGCCCCACGAGGTCGAAGACCCACACGGCCAGCAGTTGAAGGAAAAAAGGGTGCAAAGCCCGTTAAAGGCAAAGAAAAATGTCCCCTAATGGCTCTAAAAGGATAGAGCAGGGGAAGGATGGATAGAGGACCGATGCAACTGGAAAAGAAGTTGGCCTGTAGGCCAAAAAAGAAATATTTTTTCCGAGGGATGAGGACGTGCGTCCGAAGGGCTCTGCGGTAAAAGGGAGATTGAGCAAGATGGCACCCCTGGGCAGGAAGAGGAGCACGCATGCGTGGCAGTAATCCCAAAGGCTTTCTTTTAAAGCTGGGGAATTGTTCCACGTGGGCTCCATCGGTGCCAATGTCATCCATAAGTGAGGACCAACTTCCTGCTTGTTCCTGGAGAGTTAGAGATTTCAGAGTGAGTCTGGTTACCTCAGCATCATTCAGAGGTACACATTTTTTTCATAAATTTTATACATTGCTCAAGTGGTAACAAGAGGAATCATCTTGAAATTAGGCTTATTTGAACCTGGATTTTTTTAAGCAGGCAGTAGTCTCTTTGATAATTAGAACATTCGATTATTGTAATGCTTGTAATTACATGTAAATTCTTTTGGGGGCAGGACAAAGTTGCATGGGGTCCTTCACCGAGGCGGCAAGGCTACGCACTGGCTTTGTTTTAATTTAAGCTACAGATCACCCAACACAGCCGCGGTTCTAAGAGGTAGGAGCCGTGGCTGCAGGAAAAAGAGAAGGTGAATCTTGGACATGCAGTTTTGCTATTGGTCAGTCTAGGATGCTGGGAAGTTACCAACAGCAAAGCGTCCCGAAGTGCTTGTCAAGTAAGATGTCATAGAGTGGGAAAGAGAAGGTGGAGCTGCATGTTCCCAATTGCAAGGTGGACATGCATGCTTGCTGGTGCTGACCAATGAGATACAGCAGGCTAGGAGAAAAGGCGGAGCTACCCTGAACTCCCCCAGATTCCCCTCCAGGGATCCCACATGATGGACTGCCAGACTGCAGCCAATCAGGCAATAAAGGCATGGTCAAAGGGGCTTGCTATTTTTGGGCTAGTTTTCAGTGAGCACTGGGCTGGAAATTTTTGACTTATCTGGCAATACTGCATAAGTCATTTGGATAGGTGTCTACCAATTTTTCACAGTGGGATAGTGTAATTCTTGCTGATATTTTTCTTGGCAAAATAGAGCAAGCTCTTTCAGTTTGGCTAAGGAGTACCAAATTAGATGCTAGCTCAGGAAGAGTGTCTGCACTCAGGAGTGGTTTTTCCATTAGGACGCCTGAGGCGATTGCCTCAGGCGGCACTCTTGATGCTGGCGGCACTCCAGGTCTGTTTTAATTTTAGATTTTGCAGCCTCTGGCCTACCTCTGATTTCCCGTGTGGGAAGGCAGAGGCAGGCCAGAGGCTGCAAAATCTAAAATTAAAACAGAGCCGGAGTGCCACCGGTGTCGGACAAATCAGCCTGATCGCTTGCAACTGAAAGCGATCAGGCTGATTTGTGTGGCGGTGGCACTCCAGTTGTTTTAATTTCAGATTTTGCAGACTCTGCCCTGCCTCTGTCTTCCCATTGCTTTTTTGTTTTTGCTGCATTTCTTGAGGAAAAAAAACACAGCGGGAAGGCAGAGGTGGCAAAATCTAAAACTAAAATAGCTGGAGTGCCCCCGCCGCTGCCAGATGAGAGGTGCAGGTGGAGGGAATGGGGACAGGAAGAGGACAACAAGGAGACAAAATGGTGAGTAACAGGGGGGACAAAGGGGGAGACGGGGACAAGTGCTGGACAGAGGGGGGAGACAGGGGGACAGACAGGGGAGAAATGCTGGACAAAGGGAAGAGACAGTGCAGGTTAGGATTATAATGGGCTGATGGGGCGGCTAGCACTGGTAATGGGCAGATTGGGGGGGCTAGGACTGGGAATGGACTGATCGAGGGGGGGCTGGGACTGCTAATGGGCTGATTAGGCGGGTTAGCACTGGTAATGAGCTGAGGGGGGACTAGCAATGGTAATGAGCTGATCGGGGGGGGGCTGGGACTGGTAATGGGCTGATTAGGGGAGGCTAGCACTGGACATGGGGTTGAGGAGGAACTAGCACTGGAAGTGAGCTGATTGGGGGGCTTCGACTGGGAATGGGCTGATGGTGGGGAGGGGAGGATAGAGCTGCTGGCCCTGGAAGTAAACTGGGGGCTAGGGCTACAAATGGGCTGATGCGAGGGGATGGGAGAATGGAACTGGAAGGGAGTGGATGTTGAGAGGGGCTGCCATGGTATTTAGACTAGAAGGGGACTGGACAGTGGGGGAGGGGGGACTGGAAGGGAATGGACACCAGTGGCAGTCATGGGAATGCAAGTTGACATTGGAAAGTACTGGGAGGGAAGACTGGAAAGGGGCCGATACTGGGAAGGGTTACTGGGACTGGAAATAGGCTGATGGAAAGAAGTGAAGAAAACAAAAGAAGAGATAAGAAATGGCGGATGGACCATAAACCACAGAAAGAGAGCTAAGAGAAGACAGGAAAGCAGAAGCCTCAGATCGGGGATCAGCATGATCAGAGAATAAAATGGTCAGACAACAAAGGTAGAAAAAATAATTTTATTTCATTTTAGTGATTGGACTTTGTGTTATCTTTATATTTTATGTTGTATGGGGGAACTGCATATCTTATTTATCTGATGTTGCACTGCTTGAAGAGTCTGGCTTCTTGGGATTTCAGTTTAAATTTTGTCTACATATTTTTATTTTACTTTAGATTGTGGTTACTTATTCTTTATTTGTTGAGGGTCTGTGTTCTGAGTGTGTGACTGAGCCCAGGTGTTCTGTTAACATAGAGTTTATACATAAAGATCTATACTGTACTGTAGTAATTTGACATGTTCAGCTTTTCAAATAGGTGTTTGGATATTCCAGGGTCTACTGTAGTATTTACAGTGACACTTTTTTTGGTGGGCTCCTTATGTGAGTTTTGGAAGTTGATGCTGATATAGTATGGAATGGTAGATTTGCTCTATAGATACTCAGTGACTTTGTTATAGGATTTTGTATTAGTTCACAATATGCCTGGTACTGGAGAATGTTTATTGTTAGTGAGATGATCAGAATCAGATTTTTTTTTTTTAAGATATTGAGTTCTGTGGATGAATGTCCTGGTTCTGCTCTGCAACCACTGTTGAAGGGGTTCTGTGGATGCAAAATATATGTTGAAAAAGAAAAAGCAATAACTATAACGCAGTTTATAACAAAATAAAAATGAGTTATAATTTAGTTTTATAAACTGTGCTGTGGTTCTCACTCTCTTTTAGATCCTTGGTGTGCAAACATCTTGCATTTCCTCCATATAATCTTGGTTTGGTTCAGTCCCTGATTGGAGTTTTAAAAAAGTCGCCCCCCCCCCTTCTACAGGGCAGGGGGGCACCATCTCATTCTTTGCCTCAGGCAGCAGATTGCCTTAAGCCGCCCCTGGTTTCACATAATTAGAGAGACAAACCACACTGCACAGTATAGGTGAAAAGGAAGTCTTGTATACATGCTGATCAGCAAAGCAACTACAAATGCTACAATTAGTTCAGAATATGGTTGCCAAGACCATCTCAGGCAAGCTGTGCACATTAAAAAATTCACCCCTCTTGTGTACTGGAACCCTTTTAAAAATTGGCATTACATTGGTCATCCTCCAATCTTCAAGTACTGTAAACAATTCTAATGATAGGTTACAAATTACTAATAGGTCTGCAATTTCATTTTTCAGTTCCTTCGGTATCCTGACAAAAGAGAAAATCTTATGAAAAGCAAGTAGAAGGAGAACCATAATATGGGAAGAGGCCCAGTGGAGATATATGGTGTTGGGTCTCTTATGCTGCAGAAATGGAAGAGCATAAATGAAATAACTGCAATACTGAAGAATAACTATATCAAATATAAATGACCCTTTCCCTACAGACTTATGTTTACTATCAGATGTTTCTAGTGCGCAATGTGAAGGAAGCAAAGAACATGCTAATTCAGGCAGGACTGTACTCTAGAAAGGGGGGAGGGGGAGGTCCAGAGGTCATGGGTGTCACAAAACACCATGGGTGCCACTCCCTAAGTGACAGTGGGTACCAACTGGAAGACAACTGAAGAGACATTCATCTGTCAGTCAGAGAGATCTCAGAGCTTGAATGTGTCCACTCATTACTTCAGAGAGGGAACACTAGTTAATGAGTACAGGAATTGGAAAGACAGGTTGCCAGTTTCTGCATTGCTGCCTGATGCTAGCATCTCATATTCTAAAGGCCTACCAGGATCAACAAAATGGAACATATATCTAATGGCTAATACTATCTGAGATGGTTCAGTCTCAGAAAAGTCTAGAAACTGAGTTCAGGACCTTTGCTTTTCTTGGGTTTTTGTTTAGACAGAGACTAAGCTGGGTAGATAAGTGTATAGGGAAATTTAGATAATGGGTTTAAGTCAGTATTATAACCATATCTTTTCGTGCAAGCAAGCCATACTCTTCTACATTAACCAGTATAGGCCTGGAAGTGCACAAGAAGTAAACTGGATGGGAAGGTGTGTGTGGTGGGGGAATGCCAGATAAGATGGGGAACAAGGAGTCTGTTGTTGATGTGGTGTCTCTGTTAGCAGGAGGCGTACAGAATATCCTTCCCTTGACCAAGGAGAATAGCATCCGAGGCTAATTTGCCACAAGTGCTCTGATCACTTCCTATAGTTTTCAGTATCATCTTTACGCTGATGACTCTCAGATTTACCTCTTTGTACCTGAAAGCTCTCTAGGACTCCAGGACTGTATCTCAGCCTACTTGTCTAAAATTGCTGCCTGGATTTTCTGGCACCATCTGAATGAGAATGGCTAAGACCTAGCTCATTGTCTGTCCTCCTAACCCCACCCCACCCCCCTTCCTCCTTTCTTTACTGCTGTGAATGGCATCATCATCCTTGGCTCACAACTTTGGGGTCATGTTTGACTCTTCTCTTTCTCTACACATATCTAAAATATAGCTAAAACCTGCTGTTTCTTTCTCTATAACAAGCAAAATTTGTCCCTTACTTTCTGAACATACTACCAAGATCCTTTATCCACTCTCTAGTCACCTCCTGATTAGACTACTGCAACCTGCTCCTTGTGCTGAACTCCTGAATCATCCCTCTCCTCTTCAATCTATTCAGAACTCACCTGCAAGGATAATCTCCTGCCAGTATTGCTATACTCATGTAATCCCTTCTCCAAAAATCACTCCATTGACTCCCTATCTTTCCACATCCAGTTCAAACTTCTCCTACTGACCTACAAGTGCATTTTTTCTGCTGCTCATTACCTGTTTATGTTTATTTGATTTGATATACCGCCCTTCTGTGATAAGCAAGGCGGATTACATTTCATAAAATACAGTAGAGGCACGAGGCCTAGCGGAAAAGGAAAGAAACTACAATCAATGACAGGACAGTAGAAGAACAAGAGAGAGAGGACAAGACATAAGTGAGACAGTTATATAAAGGGTGAGGGGAGGTCGAAGGCCAGGGAGAAAAGGTGGGTCTTGAGGTTACGCTTAAAGGAGGCATGATCGGGGTCTAAGTGGAGGGAGGGGGGGGGGGAGGGAGTTCCAGAGGGCCGGACCGGTGAAGAAAAAGGCAGAGGAACGGGTGGAATACAGATGAGCAAGGGAGGGGGAGGGGAGGTTAAGGCGGTTGAGGTGAAAGGAGCGAGGAGTGTGTCTGGGAGTGTGAAATGTAATGAGATCAGCTAGGTATTGTGGGGTGCTAGTGTGGAGAGCCCTGTGCACAAGAGCGAGTAATTTGAATTGAGCGCGGAAGGGGACCGGTAACCAATGAAGATGAAAGAGAAGGGGCGTTATATGGTCTCTGAGGGAGGAGTGGGTAATGAGGCGTGCGGCAGTATTTTGAATCCTTTGAAGTCGTGCCTGTTGAGATTTGGAAAGGCCAGTAAGAATAGAGTTGGAGAAATCAACGCGTGACATGACAAGAGAAAGTAGCAAGGTTTTGAGGGCAGATGGGGAAAGAAAGGGGCGGACTGCACGGATCTGACGGAGAGAGAAAAAAAGAGGACTTAGTGATGTGAGAGATGTGGGCCTTAAAGGAAAGATCAGACTCAAAGAGCACACCCAGGTAACGAAAAGTAGAGACCAGAGGTATGGGGGTGCCAGAAAAAGAGGGGGCCAGCGAGGGGGATGGGGCACCGTGGGAGAACCAGACAGCAATAGTTTTGGTTAGGTTGAGGTGAAGACAGTTCTGAAGCAGCCAGTTTGCCACAGTAGAAAGACAGGAGTTCAGCGCGGAGAGATCAGAGCAAGAGGGAGACGTGTGGTGAAGAAGAACTATGTCATCTGCGTAATAAAATGCAGAAACACCAGACTGTTGAATTAGTAAAGCGAGAGGGGCCAAGAAGGGGTTGAAGAGCAGGGGGGCCAGAACAGAACCTTGGGGGACCCCACATGGGAGAGGGAGAGTGTCTGATGCAGGAATGGAAGGAGAGGAGGAGAGAACAGCACAAGACCGGAAGGAAAGAAAGGAGTGGAGCCAGCGGTAGACGGTGCTGCAAAGATCCGCTTCCCGTAGGCGAAGAAGAAGAAGGGAGTGATCGACTAAGTCAAACGCAGCAGAAAGATCAAGAGCTACCGCCATCGAAATATCCCCGTGATCGTGAGCCACATGCAGTGCATTAGTGAAAGCAACCAACACCGTTTCAACACTGTGACCTTGACGGAATCCAGATTGGCGAGGGTGTAAAAAGTTAGTAGAGTCAAGGTGGTGAAAGAGTTGTGCAAAGATGATTTTTTCTAGGAGTTTAGACAGAAAGGGGAGATTAGAGACAGGTCGGTAGTGGGCGGGAACCAGAGGATCAAGAGAAGGATTCTTAAGGATAGGACGGACCAAAGCGTGCTTCCAGGGGTGGGGGAAAGACCCTGTGGAAAGACTAGAGTTAAACATGGAGAGGATATAGGGAAGAAGTGCTAGGGAGGGGGTAAGGAGCCAAGAGGAAGGGATAGGATCAAGAGGACAAGAAGTCTTTCTGGAGGAGGAAATGAGTTGATGAAGCTCCACGGTGGAGGTTAGGGAGGAGGAGGAGGACCAGGTGTGTGAAAGCTGAAAGGAGGGGGGAGGGGATGCAACAGAGGGGGGGGGGAGAGGATGGGGTCTGGGCAGGAAGGCAGAGAAGAGATCTTGTTGTTGAAAAAGGATGCCAGCAGTGAAGGGGAGGGGGATGACTGAACAGGTGTGGTAGAGGATGAAGAATGAAGCGAGGTGAGAGATCTAAGTGTGGCATAGAGATGTCGGGTCTTCTCTTTTAGCTCTCCCGACACCCCTCTTTATCTTTATTAAAACATTTGATAGACTGCCCATCGGAAGCCATCTGGGTGGTTCCAATAACAATAATATTTATTAGAAAAGCCAGAAACAGAAACAACAATGCTAGACAGGAAAGTGCACACCCATAGAGGACTAAAGAGAAAAAGAGCCTGAGTGGAAGGAAAGGAGGAAACAGGGGTGTCAGGGAAAGGGAGGTCATAGGCAGTACAGAAGAGGTGGGTTTTTAGGAGAGACTTGAACTTGGGAAATGATTCTTCCAGACGGATTAGGGGAGGAAGGAAATTCCACAGTGATGGCACTAGAAAAAAAGAAGATGGAATGCCGGGTTTGCTCCAGGCGGACATGGGCAGGAGAGGGAAGATCAAGGCGGTTGGTGTATAGGGACTGGAGGCTACGAGGTACTGTACGAAAGTGGATTGAGTCTGCGAGATACTGAGGGGTGTGCTGATGTAGGGCCCTGTGTGTTAGGATTAGGAGTTTGAAGGTAATGCGGTAGGGGAAGGAGAGCTAGTGCAAGTGGATCAGGGAGGTAGTGATGTGTTGGAAGCGAGAAGTATGAGTAAGGAGACGAGCGGCAGTGTTCTAAATTAGCTGTAGACGGTGAAGTTGATGGTGGGGGATACCGGCAAAAGCAACATTACAATAATCGAGACGTGAAATTACTAGAGAGAGAAGAAGAGTCGTGAGGGATGCTGGGGAGAGCACAGGACTGATGGCTCGAATCCGACAAAGAAAAAAGGGGGAGCGGCACATAAGGGAGGAGATGTGAGTGTGGAAGGAGAGGTCAGGATCCAGGATAACCCCCAGGTGCCAGAGTGAGGTTACAAGAGGGATTGGGGCATTCAAAAGAAGAGGGGAGAGGGTTGGCTAGGGACCACTGTGGGTAAAGCACATTGCAGATGTTTTGACTGGGTTGAGGTGGAGTAAATTAGAAGATAGCTAGGTGGTGACAAGTGAGAGACAGGCATTGAGGAGGGAGAGATCCGGATTCTCAGGGGAAGTGTGGTGTAGGAGAATAATATCATCCACTCATCTGGCAAATTTATTTATTTATTTTATTTATTTACTTCTCTTATATACCGCGCTATTAAAATCAGTGCGGTTTACAACTGAACAAAAAACATACTGCAATGTCACACGACAATTGAGTTTTTACATTGAACATGGACGAGATAACCTGGAGGTAACAGGGGTAACTAATTACAGAGTAATTATTCATGGAGTATGGTGAGAAATTATACATATAATATGGTGAGAAATTATACATATAGTATAGCTTGGTTTCAACATATTTATAAGAGGTTTAATCAATAAGATGTGTGATCAGTACCAATAATAAATAAGAGAGGGGATATGGTGGTAGAGCTAGTCATTTTCTTTATGGTGTTGGATTTTGGGTGGGGTGGAGTAGGGTGTAGGATGTGAGGATGGGTGGTTGTTTCTGGGATTGGATTCTGGGTAATGGATGAGGAAAAGGTGTTGTTTGAGGGCTTTTCTAAATGACAATAGGTCTGGGGTGGAACGGAGCTCAGTGGGGAGGGCATTCCAGGTCATGGGTGCAAATAGGGAGAAGGCTCTATTGGCAGTAGCCTTTTTGCACTTAGTTAGAATGTTGGGGATTTCTAGAGTATTTGCTTGATTAGATCTCCTGATCCTGTTGAACGGCCGTCTTTGAATGAGTTTGCTGATGGGTGAGGTGATCCGGTTCCTTAGGGCTTTGAATGTTAGTACTCGGGACTTATACTGGATTCTAGCAATTCTCATTGCTCGATGAGATTGTAGATAAGAGGTGTATGTACGTAGAGATTCAGGGGACCGGGCGTGGCGCCAGTGTCTCTCTAGTTTACGTAAGTGAAGGAGCGACTCTCTAAGGTCATTGGTGTACCATGGAGCATGTTCTCGCTTCTTGATGTTTATTCTTGTGGTTGGAAGGGAGGCAGCTGATTTAAGGGCGTGGTCCCAGTTGGAAACTAGTTTATCTGGGTCAGATAGTGTGATAATAAGGCGAGGTAAGATTTCCTCAAGGGCTTTATCCTTAACAAAAGGCTTAAAACGTGTAGATAGAGAGCTCGGTGGGGCTTGTGCCTCGATAGTGCTGTTAGTCTGATGGATGGTGGGTAACTGAAATGTGATAAGATCATGATCAGACCAGGGTACTGAAGTTATTGATGTGGCAAAGTGGTGAGCTATATTTGTTGCTATCTGTGGGGCGAAGATCAGGTCAAGTGTGCTTCCCTTGATGTGGGTAGGTGATTCAATAATCTGATTGTATCCCAGATCTTTCATAGCATCAATGAAGGCTGTTGCATGTGCAGTTGTTAGAGAAGGCAGGTTAAAATCTCCCATTATCCAGCTTGGGATACTGGAATTGCAAGCAAGATTGATTATTGTTGGTAATTTGTCTGGTGAGGGTGTTGGAGCTCGATATAAAAGGTTGATAGAGCAGAGTTCATTTGTTATAGTAATCATATCAAGGTGAGTGGTGCTGGATGCATTGCTTGTTTTGAACTGGAGATTGGATTTGTGAGGATGAGTGTACCTCCTCCTTTTTTATTAGATCTGTGGCAAGTGTGGATGGTGAAGCCAGGTGGTGACATCTGGTGGATGAGAGCATTATCGCAGTCTGATAGCCAAGTTTCGGTTATCATTAGGATATCAAGATTGTGTTGAGATATCAGGTCGTGGACCACTGGCCATTTTGAACGTATAGATCTTGCATTTATAAGTGCACACCTGATTGGGTGTTGGGATTTGTTTTTCTGGCTATGGTCCTTTTTGAGGTTTTGCAATGGGATGTATAGTAGGTGGGGGTGGGTTGTGATGGGTCTTGATGAAGGGTGACGGGGGTTTCAAACCATTTTCTTCCCGTGTAGCGGAGAATTGGGATGAAGCTGGTGTCAGGGTTAAAGGCGTGAAGAAGGTTGGGGTAGTAGGAGGTAAGGAGGAGTAGGGTTAAGCTCAAGATTGAGTGCATTTTTGGTATCTTGAGTGAAGGGTACATATGTGATTGCAAGGTAGGTAGATTTTAGGATAGTAAATTAGAAAAGGCCTGAATGTCTTAGTAGATCTGTATTATTGTGAAGTAAATACCTTCTATCTGTACCCTTCTCTTCCATGGCCAACTTCAGACTTAGTTCATGTCGCCTTGTTGCAATGAATGCCTGGAACAGACTATTTAAGGCAGCGCTCCTGGCTCAATCTCACGTCCTATTCGAATCTAGGCTCTTCGAGGCTGCTTTTGGCTCCTAAGTCTTCATTCTTCTGTTTATCACCCATGTGTGTTAAATCTATCTCTAGTCCACTGTTTGTTGTGCTTCTCTCTTGCATAGACTGTAAGCTCTATTGAGCAGGGATGGTAACTCACAGCTCTGAATATGCCTTGTAGCACTAAACAAATCATAAGCAGTAGTAGTAGTAGTAGCCACTTTCCTGTTCTGAGTGGCAAACAAATCTATTGAAGGAGTGTCCCACTCCTGAAAGATACTCAGAGCCCATCCAGCCTCCATTCGTGAGGCTGAAGGACACGGCTCTGCCCGTCTGCCAGGATATTGTCCTCACTATTCAGGTAAGTGGTCTTGAGCATCATTCCATGAGAGATGGCCTAGTTCCATATTCTGTCTTCCTTCCAACACAAGAGGTGAAAGCTGTTGTCTTCCTGCTTGTTGATACAGTACATGGCTACTTGGTTGTCCATCTGAATCATAACAATCTGAAAGGCCAACCGATCTCTGAAAGCCTTTAGAAGATTCAAAATTGCTCTCAGTTCCAAGAAATTGATCCGATAGAGACTTTTCCTGGGAGGACCACATTCCTAAGGTGTGAAATCCATCTACAAGGATTTCACAGCCCAATTTGGATGCATTTGCTGTGAACAGTTTTTGATGAGGAGAAATTTGGAAAGGTAATCCTTTGGCCAGAATGGAATGGACCATCCACCATGACAAGGAATTCTGGAGGGAAACGGTGACAGAAATTATATTGCTGAGCTTGTGAATGGACTGCGTCAAATGCGTGCTCAGGGTTCAATGAGCTTGTCTCATTTTAAGATGCACCAAGGATGTAATGTAAACTGTTGGGAACCCAGTACAATTCGTGGTATAAAGGAAGGGAAGATTTTATTTCACACAATGTAAGCCCAAAGGCTCACTGATCAATGAACACAAAAAATCTTTTGTGCATTTCTTGCTGTAACTTTAAAACAACTTGATCGGCGTCTCAGAAGTGAAACCAATTCTCGTACATAACTGCCTCACGAACATAAACGCGGATCTACAGTTTCGTTTGATGAACAAGAGTAGATCCGCGTTTGTGTTCGTGAGGCGGTTATGTATGAGAACTGGTTTCACTTCTGAGACGCCGATCAAGTTGTTTTGAAGTTACAGCAAGAAATGCACAAAAATGTTTTTGTGTTCATTGATCAGTGAGCCTGAATCCCCCTGACGAAGAAGGATTCGAAACACGGCCTGTGTCAGGCCTTTGGGCTTACATTGTGTGAAATAAAATCTTCCTTTATACCACGAATTGTACTGGATTCTTCTGTTCACATGGTATTGTGCTTCCCTGGTGGACTTCTTATGTAAACTGTTGAGGCCATGTGGCCCAACATACTTGACATGTTTCTTGCTGACATCTATTTGTACATCTCCTATAACTGCCACCAGCAAGCTGAGTGTCTCTTTGAGAGAAAGGCTCTCACCCGAGTCATTTTTAGCAGAACAATCATAAACTCCAATTGGTGCAACAGGCTTAAATTTGGCTTGGGATAATTTATGATGAATCCTAATAATTTTAACACCTGGATGGTTATCTGTATAGATTCTTGAACTCCTTCCTGAGTTGTGTTCTTGATGAGCCAATCGCCCATGTAGGGAAACATGTGTATGTCCAGTCTGCACAAACACGCTGCAACTAATGCGAGGCAGAGAGGCCAAATGGCAGTATGTGATATCAGAAGTGGTGTTTCCCTACAATAAATAACATATTTCCTGTGTCTAACTATGGGTACAGGCATCCTTTGGGTCCAGAGAACATAGGCAATTTTCTTTTTTAAGGAAGAGAAGTAAGGTACTGAGGGAAACCATTCTGAACTTTTTGCAACTGATGGCCAGATGCTCCAGCATAGCATTCTGAAAGAATTTCCCCACAAATAAAGCACAGTTACTTACCTGTAACAGGTGATCTCTGGGAACAGCAGGAATAAGTCTTCACATATGGGTATGTCGGTACCGACGGAGCCTGCGCGGGAACGCTCCCCAGCGTCCAATAAGAAAGCTTTTGGGAGCATCCCACAGCGCCTGCGTGCTGCCTTCCCGCCTTTCCCAACTGCCTCTCCTCAGTTGAGTTTCAAAGCTGAGACAAAGAGAGAGACAGAGAAGGGAAAGAAGAGATATAGAGATACAACTCCTAGGGGAGGTGGGTGGGTTGTGAAGACTTATTCCTGCTGTTCCCAGAGATTACCTGTTACAGGTAAGTAACTGTGCTATCTCCAGGAACAAGCAGGAATGAGTCTTCACATATGGGGACTCCCAAGCTAAGATGCCTGGAGTCCCAGCATGTCATAGATTGGAACATGCTATACCTGATAACACCAGGCATCCTGAGGATGGAGGGTAGGAGTTGAAAAGAGAAAGGTGCTGTGGAAAACAGCTTAACCTAGCATAGGACTGCAGACAAGGAGTCCATGTGTGGATGATAATTGTCATCAATGATATTGAAATGAAATATTGCAATATGGACCTCCCCTAACAGGATTTCACAGAAGTATGGAGGTTCATGGGATCTACTGGGGAACCCAGTAGAGGAACCTCGAAGAGGACCTCACTGTAAAGTGGAGGTAATAAACCTGTAGGAAAAACAGTGGAGGTCAGAATCCTGAAAGGTAACAGGTAACCCCAGTAAAAAAACTGGGGTAGTACAAAAACGGTGGGGCTTCAGCGGAAGGCTTTATGACAAAAACCGAACTCTTTTGGCGGCAGAGTGGCTCAGGAGCAAAAAGAGAAAGGCTAACCGATTTGGACAAACAGGCACAGTCCTTGTGGGGAGAAAGGATATGGGAACCCCTTGTATCCCAAAAAGAGAGGACAAATGCCTGAGGCGTTAAAGCCTGTGATTAACTGAAGATCCGCAATGTCTCTCCTAACTGGGGTAAGCTAGGAGAGATATTGGAGCATGGAGAGCTTCAGAGGTACCTAAACCCTAAGGTTATGGTATAAACGTTGTTGACTACCACAGGAGTGGTTGTGTGTGTAGAACTCCAAACCTGCTGGATAGCATAGGTATGGGTAAAGCCCATCTGTCAGAATCATATAGCTATATGAGCATAGACAGACAGATAGATAAGTATGTGGCTACATATCTATAATTTATTTATTTATTTATTTATGTATATATTTCTATACCGCCCCTTCCAGCGATCAAGGGCGGTTTACAGGGAACATTTTAACAACTGTACACAGATGTATACATTTACATTGAACAATTAGATTTAACTATTTACAATGAACGGTTGAGTTTAACTGTTTACATTGAACAAAACTTAATAAAAATAATAAAATATCTCGACAGATACATATATATATATATATATACATATATATACACATATAGATATATAGAGAGACATATAAAAATATATCTATAGTGAGATATGGAAGGGCATAAAATACACACAAAAGATAGATATGAATATGTAGGCCTATATATGGGTGTCTGCAATTAAGCAGACAGAGATATGCCTACAGCACGGTATTCACATAGGATATGTGGAGAGGAAAGATTCATCTAATAACAAGGAGGTGGAACCTACTTGAGAAGATATATAGAGAATCTATTCCTCCTGGTTATGATCTGCAAGGATGCTAGCTAGTGAAATAACCAGGACGGTTACGTGAAAAACAGAGGATAATATCAGTCTGCAGCCAGCAAGTCCCGAGTCTTCCAGAACTCTAGCATGGTAAGTGGACAGAAGACGCATAGAGATGAGATACCATGTTGACCTGCTTACCATAAGGACGAGCTGCAAGGAGAAAGAGCATATCCCCGATTGGGAATACTATGGACCAAAGCAGGGAATTGGCGACTCCTTAAGCTTTCACGTAAGAGAAGGCCTATGTCCTTTATATCAAAAAGGAGATAGTAAAAGAAGGGAGAGCCCTTCTAGTCATGGGAGACATGACTGAAAAGCCTTTTCCAACCATCTAGGATAGCTGTTGGAGAAAAAAAAAACATGCTCTCTAGCAAGGGCCCATAGTGGAAAACTTCTCTGTAGAATTGCAGAGAGCATGATGCAGGAGAATGAGGAGATAGAACTGGCTGCTGGAGAGCCAGTATCTCTGCCAACTATGCTGCCAAACCCAGGAGAATGGAGATGGCAGAAATAGAAGACAATCCAGAAAGCTTGTAGTGAGATAATCTCCAAGATAGATGAAAGCACTGACTTGGAGCCACTACTAAGACTAGACAGAATGTTAGTGGAGGACAAATCTGGTTGTTTGTGGACAAGAACCAGTGGTCCAAACATTAAGGCTCCTGCATAGGCAGCTGCTAGCAAGACAGCAGAAAGAATCTTACTGTTTAAAAACAGAAAGAACAGACAGAACAGGAGTAGAAAACTCTGGACATGTCTGATAAGCTGCCCCAAAGCAAGACTGAAACAGAGGAGTTAACTCAGAGAGGAAAACTCCGCACTGGTACCGTGTCTGATACCGGTGGATGAAGGCCAACCGGTGGCAACTCAAACTGCATCGGTGGAACCGAGAGTTGCGGATCCAAGGCGAGTCGGTACCCAATCCTCCAGACTGGAGATCGATTCCAGACTCGGCATCGAAGGAAGCGAGTCTATCGATGCACGTCTGGAGGGTACCGACGTCGGTACTAGTATCGGTGTCGATATTGATACTGGAAAGTCGGTCTGAAGCGTATCCACCGGGCCCGCAGGTACTGAGGATGCCAGAAGACGATCCTTGGTGAGGAATGTTTCATCCAACACCAGTGCCGATGCCGGGGTATCGGTACCGCTCGAAGCGGATGCCACCACCGGGCATGGCTCAGGTATGTTCTGTGAGGGGTGAACCACAGGAACAACCTGAAACCCCTCATACGCTTTGGAGACCGAAGACTCCCGCCGGGGTTTTGAAGCCAGTGGGCCCTCGAGGGCAAGGCCGGAGCCGTCTACATGCTGTGCATGAGACCTACCACTTGAGGACTGGCTAGTCTTAACAGACTGTTTGTGGGTTACCTGATCCTGTGTAGAAGAAGAAAGGGGCGGTACCCTGAAGTTGGAGGGGAACCAGGTATCGAGGAACCTCGATGTTGAAAGCTTATTCTCACCAAACTGTTGCCCAAAGGCTCCGGAGGAAAAAGGTCAGGCCCCAAACAGGTTAGACACCGACTTTGAGGGTCTAAAAATAAAGTTGTACCGCCACAGTCTGAACATTTCCTGGAGAAAGTGGCTGGTGGTTCCATGAAGGAAAAAGAAGAGGCCTAAAGGCCTGAGAAACCGTGAGACACTATGAAGAAAAAATAGTCCTTGAAAAAGGAAAATTTCACAAGAAAAGAAAAGAAAACACCGGCGGTACCGGTGGCGTCGGGGAAGACAGCCGCGACCACAAGAAAACTAAAGAAATAAAACAAGAATTTTCTGCGGTGACAGGAGGACGTCCTGCCGGCTCCGCGGAAAAACAAAAACTGAGGCGAGGCAGTTGGGAAAGGCAGGAAGGCAGCACGCAGGCGCTGTGGGATGCTCCCAAAGGCTTTCTTATTGGACGCTGGGGAGCGTTCCCACGCAGGCTCCGTCGGTACCGACGTTGCCATATGTGAAGACTCATTCCTGCTTGTTCCTGGAGATACTCATTGTCCTAGCCTCCCTTCCTCTTCAATATCCATGCACCTCCAGCATCTTGTGCAGCTCCTGAGGCCATGAGGACTGATGACGCTAGTGATGACTGATCAGACTTATCTGTGCCAAAAAGCTTTCCTCACTATTCTTTTCTATCCTTGATTCCTCTTTCTGTCATCTGTAAACATATGTTTCTATTTTCTAAATGACAAAAAGAAGGTTCATTGTTGGGCCCCAAGCACTGCAGGCATGAATTATGGCTTTGTGACAAAGAGGGTCCTGCCACACTCTGTGCGCTTTTTAAACCTGACTAAAGGGAGCTACTAGGGATGGAAACATGCGGCAACGACAGCGATAGGTTAGAAGCAAAAATACTCCGAAAATAATGAAAAAACAGACAAAATGAGCAGATGTCATGGACCCCAAGACAAACACATCTTCAGGGCTTCGTGGACAAAATAATACTGAGGAGATAAGGCATAGCAGTGGTGGCAGCTGGGAGAGGAAATAGATGCAATGGAGCCATCCCCAAAGCCTCTGGAAGTGGGGAGAGGTTTCCTGCGTAGGGCTCCATTAATGACATCATCCATATGTGAGCACATATTCTCCTTGTCCACAGAGAAGGCGTACATATGGGTGACATCAGTACCGATGGAGCACACGCGGGAATGCTCCCCAGCGTCCAATTGGAAAGCTTTTGGGAGCATCCCACTCTGCCTGCGTAGCTGCCTTCCTGCCTTTCCAGCTCTCCCTCCTCAGTTGAGTTTGTAGCTGAGATAAAAGGAGAGAAGGAGAAGACGAGGAAAAGTACAACTCCTAGGGGAGGAGGGTGGGTTGTGAAGACTCAATTCCTGCTGTTCCCGGAGATCACCTGTTACAGGTGAGTAGCTATGCTATCTCCAGGAACAAGCAGGAATGTAGTCTTCACATGTGGGACTCCCTAGCTTGGATATGCCAGAGAGATGACCTCAGAGAGAGCTGTGGAAAACAGGCCTAAGTAGATGATCATATATCCTCCAAGGATGTCTGGTATCGGAACCCGGGACGGGGGGAAGGAGTTGATCTAAGTCTGAAAGAGATGCTGGAGAACAGCTTGGCCAAAAGATGAATTCGGCGGAAGTCCTTGTCCAGGCAATAGTGAGCAGCAAAAGTATGGACAGAGGACCAGGTTGCTGCCTTGCATACCCTCATCAATTGCTATAGAGCGTAGATTTGCCATGGAGGTCGCCATTGCTTGAACATTATGTGCAGTGAAGACAAATATCCCTAGAGTTCTTAGGAATGCAGCTACCACTGCCATGCACTTTGTAAAGACTCTTGGGGCAGAGGCGATGCCAAAAGGCAGGACTCTGTACTGATAATCCCATCATGAACCTCTGAGCAACAACCGCACTATACTGTCCATGTCTAAAGTCTGTCTTATGTCGAAATCATCAATGTTGCCCACCTGGTGATGGCCCCACCCTGATACTTAATTTTCCCCACCCTTATATGTAACACCGCTTTGACCCAGTGAAAAGCGGGATATAAATACAGTTAAATAAATAAATAAATAAATGATGTTTCCCCTGGAACAGGAAATGCAGAAACCTTCTGTGTTCTGCGTGGATAAGAATGTGAGTATATGCGTCCTTTAGAGCTAGAGAACAGAGCCAATCCTGACTCTGGAGATAGAGGCGAAGAGTACCTAGGGAGATCATCTTGAATTTCTCCTGAAGTAGATACTTGTTCAGTTTTCTGAGGTCCAGGATGGGCCTGTATCCCCCTGTCTTCTTTGGAATGAGGAAGTAAGGAGAATAGAAGACCAGACCATGCTGGGAGAGTGGCACTTCCTCTATTGCACCCTGTGAAAGAAGGGAGGTGACCTCCTGCAACAACAGAGTGGTGAGAGGGGGTTGAGAACAGAACTCTCTTGGAGGAGACAGGGGGAGTAGACTTCCGAAGTCAAGTTTGTACCCCTCCCGTACTCTGGAGAGAGTCCAGTGTTCTGATGTTACGAGATGCTACCTGTGGGCAAAGTGACAGTCTGCCAGGAATGTGGATGGGATCTGGAATCTCCAGACAGGACAGCTATATTCTCCAGAAAGGAGTCAAAGACCCTGAGGAAGTTGGGTCTGCTGGGATGGCTGAGACCTGGGAGTCTGAGCCTTTCTTTGCTGTTTTGGTTGTTGCTGCCCTTTCTGGGGAGCATGGATGGGACAGTGCACCGCAAGGGTGTAAGAAGGGTAGTACTTCTTTTTCTTATCGAAAAAAGGTTTCTTCCATGTCTTTTTCTTAGCTGGGTTGGCAGTAGATCTTGAAAGTCTATTGAATGGTGTTCTCAGATTCTAACTGAGAAGCCTTATCCTGCCAGTCCTTGCCAAAATGGTTTTCACCCGTGCAAGGTATATTACTCAGCTTATCCTGAACCCATTGCTCAAGATCAGACGCTTGGAGCCAAGCAATCCGACATGCACCAATGCATATAGCTGAAGTTCTGCTTATGCATTCAAAACAGTCGAAAGTTGCCCTGTTAACAAATTTGGAAACATTTTGGGCATGTTTTACAAGGGTGAGATAATCAGTTCTCTTGTCATCAGGGAGAAGAGGAGCCATCAACTCTAAATCCCTAGCCACCTTTCTAAGGAACATACCCATATAGAGTATGTAGGAATTGATTCTGGTCGATAACATGGAAGCCTGAAAACATTGACGACCAAAAGCATTGAGGTTTCTCGATTCCTTGCCTGGAGGGTTCGAGGAATGTGTCTTAGCACTTTTTTTTTTAAACTTTCTTTATTAAAACAAGGCATCATATTTACAGTAACAACCATTTCAAACGCATAATAAACAATCACCCTGGCAGGGCTGTGTCTTGTCCACCGCCCCGGTATATCAACCAAGAAGTGTTGCAATTCAACCAGCATAAATGTTTACCATATTCCCCATCCACCACCCTCCCTCCTCCTGTATCCCTTAACCCTCCCCACCCCCTTCGCAGCCCGATCCCCTAAAACCAGCCTTTCGGAACCATCTCAACCCCTCTTCAAGCATACTAAACACATACATCCGTTCCATGCCTAAACCCTATCTAGTAGTTCGCCTGTAATACTTCATTACGAGTACCAGGTCGCAAGGTATGAATATAGGGCTCCCAGGTCATCAAGGAGGTGGTCCAGCGCCTAGCCTTTCCTCTAGCCCCCCTCTTCTCTAGGAGCATTAACTGATGGAAACTGTTGCGCCATTCCCAGATGGAGGGAGGTATGTGCTCCCTCCATCTACGGAGCAGTGGGCCCTTACCCACCAAACATGCTTTCCTAACTAATAGGCGCTCCCATCTTCCCTTCGGTTGGAGTGGTCCAAGTTCATCTAACGCCACAAAAGACCCCGTCCAGCCAATCCGCTGATGCAAAACTCCACTCATATACTTCCAGATCTGCATCCAGTACTGACGGACTTTCTGACACCCCCACCACATGTGACCCAAGTCTGCCAGAGGAGAACAGCACTTCAGGCAGCTCCCATCTGACGTAAGATGATTTCGTAAAGCTTGTCTCAGGGAAAAGTGGGCTCAGACAATACATTTGAACTGTATCTCTCTCCACTTAGCCCCTTCTACCAGCTCCACGATCCTACTCAGGGCTCTGTGAACCGAACCCGGCATCACTTCCTGCCCCAGCTCTCTGGCCCACGAGAGCTCCTCCACCGAGTAATCTATCGGAGGCACCCACGTTTCAATACGTCTCTTCAACCCGGCAATTGATGGCGGAGTGTCCGCCCCTAATGCAAAAAATTCTAATATCCGCGCTGCACGCTCCGCCACAAGCCCACCCCTCGAGAGCGAAGCAACATAATGGGATACCTGCAAATAAGCAAAATAGTGTCGGGTATTAAGCTCATATTCCGCACATAGAGCCACAAAGGATTTACACTTCCCTTCTTGGTCAACCACATGCCCTAAGTTCCGTATCCCCCGCAGTTCCCAGAAACAAAGGCGTATCCATTCCTGGGGTGAATCGTACATTCCCTTGCAGGGGGAACCAGCTTGAGACTTCCGGGGACTCCCCCCACCATCTATTTAGTTGTTGCCACGAGCATCGCGCCGGCCGTACTAACACACTCCGGGTCACCCAATCTGGCAAACTCGGGCCCGCCAGGTGCAATACCACCGTCAATGTCTGCGGGGCCACAAAGGCCTCCTCCAACACCCGTGGGGTAAAGACCTCCGTTCCCCCCAGCCAATCACCAATATGTCTCACCTGACAGGCCAAGGCATATAACTGTAAGTCAGGGATCCCAATCCCCCCATCTCCTCTGCAGACGATACAGTGGGATACGAGCCCTCGCCCCTTTCCACAAAAATCTCCGGAATTCATGGTCTAACCAAAGTAAATCTCGCTTCCTCAACCACACCGGGAGCATCTGCAGCCAATATAAGATACGCGGCAGGATTACCATTCCCAGTGCCGCCGTCCTACCCAACATAGACAGGGGGAGGGGGGGCCCACGCTTGTAGCTGTGTACGAGTTTTGAGCAAAATCCGGTCCAAGGTTTTCCGATATAATTGCTTGGGGTCTTTGGTCAGGGATATGCCAAGATATACAAAAGATTCCTCCGCCCACTGGAGGGGGAAGGTATCTCCCCATGCCACTCGAAGTGTTCCCCCCACATCTAACGCCTGTGATTTGTCCATATTAATTCGCAGCCCCACAAAGCTCCCAAAGCGAGAAAACTCCTCCAACAACCTCGGTAATGAGGTTTGCGGGGACAGTAAATGCACCAACATGTCATCAGCAAAGGCAGCTACCTTAAACCCGGATTGCCCTATACACACCCCTTTTATTTCTTTTAATGCCTCAATCTTCCATACCAGAGGGTCCAGAGACAACACAAAAAGCATAGGGGAGAGCGGACACCCCTGTCTAGTACCTCTCTCCAGACAGAAATCATCTGACAGCACTCCATTACAGAGCACACTCGCCATGGGCTTCGCGTAAAGAAGCTCCACCATGCTACAAAAAGGTGCCCCGAGCCCATATTTCGGTAGGAGAAACTTCAGGTACGGCCAGCCCACCCGATCAAACGCTTTCTCGGCATCAAAGCTGACCAGAAGTGATTGCAATCCATGGCGGTGGACCCATTCTAAGGACGCTAAAATCTTTCGCAAATTCCGTACAGCATGACATCCTTTCACAAAGCCCACCTGGGACTCATGCACAAAGTCCCCGAGAACCGTGGCTAGATGCACTGCCAGGACCTTAGCTAATATCTTCAGGTCAAAATTAAGTAAAGAGATAGGTCTGTAGGACCCTGCCTGCGTGTGATCTTTACCTGGTTTAGGTAGTAGAATAATATGCGCGTGATTTCCACCCCACGTGAACGCCCCTTGTGCAATCCGGTGGTGGAACACCGCTACCAACGCCAATGGTACCAGATCGCCCAGCAACTTATAAAATTCGGCCCCCAGTCCATCTGGGCCCGGAGCTCGACAACAGCTCGCTTGTTGGATCACCAGTGAGACTTCCTCCGCTGTAATCGGTGCATCCAGCAGCGCCCACTGTGTTGCCTCTATACGGGGCAGCTGTACACCCCTCAAGTAAGCCTCCATATCTGTGGTGGGGTCAGCCCCTCTCGAATACAGCTTCTGATAGAACAACCGAAAAATCCGAGCAATCTCTCGGTTCTCCTTTTGCAACTTTCCCTGCTCGTCCCACAAGGCCGCCACCGCTCGAGCCCCCCTACCTCCCTGAAGGCATCTAGCCAAAAGCTTCCCCGGTTTATCCCCAAATCGGTAGAGTTGATATTTATAGTACATAAAAGACTTCTTAGCCCGCTGGTGGAGCAGTTCGTTAAGGGCTGTTTGGGTCTCCCACAGCATCTTCCTGTTTGCCTCCGATGGGGTACTAGCCTGCCTACATCTAGCTCTGTTCACTTGCTTTTCCAGGCGGACAATTTGCTTTGCGATCAGTTTACACTTATGAGCCACATATCCTATAATGTCTCCTCTCAGGACCACCTTAGCCATCTCCCAAAACAATTCTGGGTCATCGCGATGCCGTTCATTATGAACTGCAAATTCCTGCCATTTCTGTTTTATGAACATGGAAAAATCAGCGTCTCTGTATAAGTCCACTGGGAATCGCCAGATTCTTGCCTGTGGGGCAGCATCACGCCACTCCAACTCCACCCAGATTAAGGTATGGTCAGAGATTTCCAAGGGGCCAATCTGTGCGTCGATTACATAGATAAAAAGTCTCTCCGAAACCAGCACATAATCAATTCTGGCACTCGTACCATGCGCTCTAGACTGGTGCGTAAAGTCTTGCTCTCTGGGATGCAAAAGTCGCCACGGGTCCACCATCTTCAATTTCTGCTGCAAGTGCTGCAGGGCCCTAGTGCCCTGCCTACGTGTCCCGCCATCGCCTTCTCTAGACGTGTCCAGCTCTAGATCTAGCACGCCATTAAAATCCCCGGCCAGAATCAGCGGGGCATTTCGCATTTGTTCCACTCGAGAGCCCAAACGCGCATACAGTGCACGGTCTAACATTTGGGCTATATAGATTGCCCAGCACCACAGGCTTCCCCTCGAGCATTCCATACAACATCACATATCTACCATCTGGGTCTACATACACCTCCTCTTTGATGAATCGGACTCTTTTATGTACCAAATGTTTAGGCAAAAAGACGCTGCGCATTTGCCTAAACATTTGGGCTTGCAGTCCCAGCTTCTTTTAAGAAGAAGAATAAGAATGGAACAACCAATTTGGTTATATTGGCAAGTGATCCCCTGAAGAAATGTAAGGTATCAAACGCTTGGGCGCCTTAGATACACGGCGTTGGGATTTTAGATTGCAGCTGCAAGCATCCGAATTTTCAGAAACTGCTCAGCAAACCATGGACATGATAGAAAGTTATTGGAAGCTAAGTACCACAAAAAATTCTTTATAAGCAACATTGTTGAGGTATATTTTGAGAAAAGAATGATCATTTGAAAGTCACGTCCTCAAGTTGGAGCTAAGCGCGAAAGTTTTTTTAAAAAAATCTTTCTGAGGATATTAAATGAGTTTATAAAAATAAAAAATACAAGAAGGACAACGTCTGTTGAAGTGTACGAGAGTAAAGGGCCATTGATGTGAACAGCAGCATTAGTTAAGGGTGTTCAATTTTTTCAAAAAAAGCCCCTTTTTTTGAAAAGCTGCGTCTGTGTAAACTGAGACCCTAGTACACCTTTACATTCATGTCCTATTAGTTTCAGAGGTTAATAATTGAGCGGATAACACATTCCAGTAGGACTTCAGCTGTAACCGCTTAATAAGAAGACCGATTTTTTGTAATTTTTACAACAATGGAGGTTCAGAGGACTGGCGAAAAGATCCATGGTGGGGAGGCCCCACCTGAGAAAGATCTGCTGAACCACCAATGGATTCAACCTCCATTCGTGTGGTTGCAGGCTTCTGCTCAGTCTGTCTGCCAGGTAATTCTCTTGACCTGAGAGGTAGACGGCTTTGAGAAGGATTCCATGATTGACGGCCCAGGAGCACAGCCGTTGTGCTTCCTGACAGAGAAGGAAGGAGCCTGTGCCTCCTTGCTTGTTCACGTAAAACATGGCAACTTGATTGTCCGTCTGGACCAGTACAGACTGGTGAGACGTGAGATGGGAGAAGGCCCTCAGAGCTAGGCGTATCGCTCGTAGCTCCAGGAAGTTGATCTGCTGAGCAGCCTCCCAAGGGGTCCAGAGACCCTGAGTACATGCCCCTTGGCAATGCGCTCCCCAACCTTGAAGAGAAGCATCTGTCGTCAACACCTGAGACTGCGGAGGGGATTGAAAAACCACTCCGAGCACCAGATTCGGAAGATGAAGCCACCATTGTAGAGAGGAGACAAGCAGTGCGGATATCCTTACTGAATCTGCAAGGCTCCCTGTGGCCTGATGCCAGTGAGTTCGAAGGCTCCACTGAGCAGGCCGCATATGCAGGCGGGCATTGGGGGTGACATGAACCGTGGAAGCCATATGGCCGAGAAGCCTCAGGAATTGCCTGGCGGAGACCAGGGAATTGCTGTGAAACTGCCTGGCTAGATCCATCAATCTGTGGGCTCTGTCCACGGGTAGAAAAGCCTTCGCCTGAAGAGTGTCCAGCCTTGCTCCTATGAATTCCAAGTTCTGGGACGGGAGCAAAGTGGACTTTGCGAAGTTTATGACAAACCCCAAGTGCTGAAGCAGAGCCACAGTGCGAAGGGTGGCTTGACTGGCCTCCTGGGAAGACTGGCCTCTTATGAGCCAGTCGTCCAGGTTATGAGAACACAAAAAGACCTTGAAGCCTCAGGTAGGCCGCCACCACCGCCAGGCACTTGGTGAATACCCTGGGGGCGGAGGTTAGGCCAAAGGGTAGTACTCTGTACTGGTAGTGGTTTCCTCCCACAACAAACCTGAGATATTGTCTGTGGTCTGGATGAATAAGGATGTGAGTATAAGCATCCTTTAGATCCAAGGAGCATAGCCAATCTCCCTTCTGGAGGTAGGGCAGCAGGATTCCAAGGGTAAGCATCTTGAACTTTTCCCTCTCTAGGAACTTGTTGAGATTGCGCAAGTCTAGGATGGGTCTGAGGCCTCCTGTTCCTTTTGGTACCAGAAAGTACCTGGAATAAAAGGCGTGACCTCTCAGGTGGTGGGGCACCGGTTCCACAGCCTGGTCCTTTAGCAGACTTGCTAACTCCTGAAGGAGTAGGTCCCTGTGCAGAAGGAGTCTTGGAGGCTCCCCTGGAAAATAGGAGGGAGGTACCTGGTGAAAATGGAGAAGATAGCCCTGCTGGACTATATGGAGCACCCAGGTATCTGATGTGACGGCTGACCACCTGTGGGCAAAGTGGGCCAGCCGGCCTCCTGTGCTGATATGAGCCAGCTGAGGAGAAGAGGCTATGCTTTCTAAGTCAAAAACCCCCACCTTGCTGAGCAGGGGCCGGTGTTGGTGGCTTGGGGGCCTTCTGCCTATGGGGCCCATGACCCTGCCCCTTGGCCTGCTGACCCTGTTGGGGAGCTGCAGAGGCCTGATAATGAGGGTATTGTTTATAGGCAGATGACTTCCTCGGGTAAAAGGTCTTTTTTCCCGAGCCCTTCTTCTTCTGAGAAAGGGACAGAGGTTTTCCTGGACAGCCTAGTCCTGGTAAGAGTCTCTGTCTCGAGTTCAGCAGCCTTTTCAGCCATGGGTTTGCCAAAAAGGTTTTCACCTCGGCAGGGGACATCGACCAACTTGTCCTGTACCCATGGCTCGAGGTCGGATGACTGTAGCCAAGCATGTCGGCGGGCACCGATGCCTGCCCCGGCTACTCGGGCCGAAGCCTCGAAGCCATCGTAGGCTGCCCGAGAGATAAACTTCGAGCACTCTCGAATACCAGTGGACAAGGCCTGGAACCTCTGCAAAGGTTCCTCGGAGAGACCAGCAGAGAACTCGGCAATCTCCTTTGCCAGGTCTCGGAGGTACATGTCCATGTAGAGCTGGTATGCCTGGACACGGCAAGCAAGCATAGAGCCCTGGAAACACTTCTTACCGAGGGCATCCAGGTTCCGGGCCTCCCGGCCGGGAGGCACCGAGGAGTGCATCTTCTGACTTTTCAGTCAATGCATGGCCGATTCCACAACCATGGAGTGGTGCGGTAATTGTGCCTTTTGGAACCCGGGGCTCTTGCAGATTCGATAGATGGAATCGACCCACTTGCTTAACACCAGCGTCGAGGCCGGGATCTCCCACATGCGGAAGAGCAGCCGCTCCAGCATCGGAGGAACCGGAACAGTAAAGGCCTCCTTCGGGGGAGAGTCATACAGGAGGGCCTCGAGCTCCTTGGCTCGAGGCTCCTCCTCGGGATCCGCGGGGAACGCCAAGGCCTTGGCCATATCCCGCACAAAGTCCGAGAACCGGGTATCCTCCGGTGGGGATCGTCTCCGAGACTCGGAATCCGGTGAGTCCGATGGGACACACCGAGTCCGATAGGTGTTGAGTGACTCTTCGTCCTCCGTCTCCCAGCCCGACTCCTCGGAGGAGGAATCGAGCGGCTCCGGTCGGGCGGGCACCGATGCCCTCTGCCCCGACGCCGAGGGTACCGGCGTCGACGACCTCGGTCCCGAACGGGAGGCCGAGGGAGACCGTGGCTGAGGATCGACTCGAGCCTGCATGGACTCGAGGATCGGCTTGGCCTCTGGGGTCGACTTGGACGTCGATGTCCCGGTGGTCGGGGCAGATGCACCGGTGAGACCGGCGATCAATGCCCGCTGCTGTTCCATGAAGGCAGCGACGCTGCTCTCCAAGGCCGTCAACCTGAGTCCGAGCTCAGGAGACCCAGCAGCCCCCGACCCGGGCCCCGATGGCGTCAGGCCCGACGTCGGCTCCCCTGGAAGAGAGTCCACGAGGACTACAGTACTCACGTGCCCAGGAGACTCCATCTCGAGACGAGGTTGTTTGGCAGGCCTCTCCGACTCCAAAGACCCGGGACGGCTATCGGGGCTATGCGACCTGGCCCTCGAGGAACCAGGAGCGTCTACCGATGCCGCCCTCGCGGTTTTTTTCTTCCTGCGCTGCTCCCGCGAAGGAGACCCCCGCTCAGAGGGACCTCGAAGCTGCTTGGGGCTGGAGTCCCGAGACATCGAGGCCTCTGACGAGGTCCAGGCCCGTCCGTACACGGAATTAGAGAAGATTCTATCCTTTTGGTGCTGCCGACTCCTCAACGCCTTCGAGGACATTTTGCCACACGGACCACAGATCATCGGGTCATGATCGGGTCCGAGGCAGCGGAGGCAGCAGTCATGTGTGTCGGTAAGAGACATAAGTTTCTTACAGCGATCACACTTTTTAAACCCGCTGGCAGCCATCGGGGGAAAAAGGGCCCCTGCGAGGTCAAAAGACAGGGCTGCTAGTGAAAAGAGAAAAATGGCGCAAACGCTAGTCTCGAAGGACAAAAAACGAAAAATAGAGTGTGGGCTCGATACCGGCGTATCAGGCCCAGGCGGGAAAAGGATCCAGCGTCAAACCGAAGAAGAACAAAAAACAGGGAAATCAACTTTTTCTTCAGCGAAAAACAAACTACGTCTGTCGGGCTCCGCGGAAAAAAGACGACTGAGCAAGATGGCACCCTTGGGCGGGAAGGGGACCGCGCATGCGCGCTGCAATTCCCAAAGGCTTTCTTTGAAAGCCGGGGAAATGCTCCGCACGGGGGTTCCGTCAGCGCCGACGTCACCCATATGTGAGGACTGACTTCCTGCTTGGTCCTGGAGAATATGTTTATCTGCCCCCTTGCCGACACTCCGGGGCTCCGATTAGCCAAAATCCACTTCAATGCACGGCTCTATTCCAACGGTTAGAGGAGGGGGGCCCGGAGCTTAGGTGGCTCACGTCCTCCCCAGCTCACCACATCACGTGATCTCCGTGTCTTAGCACTTTTAATTCGACGCATTGCCAATTCCACCACCATGGAATGGTGTGGTAATTGTGTTTTCTGGAAGCTGGGACACTCCAGTATCCGGTACATTGCATCAAGTCTTTGAGTATGTGGAGAGAGAGTTAAGGGTGTCTCCCACAAACGAAGCATAAGGTCATAAAGTATTCAATGAATAGGGAGAGTAGCAGCTTCCTTTGGGGTTGCAGGGTATTGAAGGATTTCAAGCTCTTCAGCCCTAGATTCTTTCTCCAAAGTCACCATTATGGATAGGCCCCGAGCAACATGCGAAGTTGTAGGGACAGAGATGGATCCTCCGGGAGAGTTCTCATTTCCCAGGTACCAGCCGATTCGTTGTCCGACGAATCGGAGTCGGAAGACTCAAAGTATCGACAGGCAGGATGCTTGCGCTCTGCACATACTCGATACCGCTCGAAGCTGGTATTTGAAAGTTCCGGTGCCGGAGCCTCAGTACCGGACCCAGATTCGAGGGCCGGCATGGGTGGCACCGTGGTAAGCAGCAAAAAAGTCGATGCAGGCATTTTCGGTACCGTTGTCGATACCGATGGCCGAGGAATCGACTGTAAAGGCTTTACGGTACAGAGGCCGCTAAGATTCGCTTGATGGCCAGAATGCACTGATCCATGGAGCTTGCCAATGCTTGGGTATCAATCCCTGAGCATGGCACCAAGAGTTCCCTGGAGGTGAAGGCCTCAGGAGCATCCTGGGACCCCACTAAGACTTTGGAGGCAAGACCTCCTGCCAGGGTTGTTTGGCCAGCGTGTCCCCCTCCAGGGCAACGCCCAAGGCATCTCGATGCTTAGAAGGAGATCTACCCTTGGAGGGCCAGCTAATCTTCGATAAAGACCTGGGTTTCGATACCTGAGATCCTTGAGAGGAAGATGAAGCTCTCGATGATGTTGATGCTACCGATACTGCATCAGTGGCAAAGAGGGTGCCCAGTTTTGCAGCTCTGTTCTGTAGGCTTCTCTTTGTCATCTTCCTACAGAGAGGACATTCTGATGGTTGATGATCTGGTCCCAAACATTTTAGACACGAGTCATGGGTGTCCGTGGCTGAAATTGTACTGCCACATTTGGAACACTTTTGGAAACCACTGGCTGGTTTTTCCATTTTGGGAAAAAGGCCTAAGCCTAAGATGGCATCAATGCGCCCTGAGGGAAGGAGGTTTCTCCCTTCAGTAAAAAGCTTTTTTTTTTTTTTTTTTTAGAGAAGGAGAAAAGAAAGTAGCAACAGGGTCGATACCAGCGTCGATGGGAAGGCAGACGCGAACAAAAAAAATAAGAAAACCCCCCACATTTTCTACGGTGACAGGAATTGCTTCTTGTCGGCCCCACGGAAAACAAAGAACTGAGGAGGGAGAGCTGGGAAGGCAGCTACACAGATGCAGGGATGCTCCCAAAAGCTTTCATATTGGATGCTGGGGAGCGTTCCCGCACAGGCTCCATCGGTACCAATGTTACCCATATGTGAAGACTATATTCCTGCTTGTTCCTGGAGATAAATGTTTACTCGACTGAAGAGACAAGGGGCCAAAACTGCTCTCCTTGAAGACACATCTTGGCATGGCTGAACAAGAAAAGATAAAGGACAGAATAGACGGACCACTGCTGTCACTCTTCTGCTCCAGCAAGTAGGTGGGTTGGAGTAGACATGCTAATACTAAAAATGATTCCTCTTAAAGAAGAACGGGTCATGTGAGATGCAGAAGAAAGGTGGGGAGATTATACCATATAAAATGTATCAAAGAAAATATGAATAAAAGCTTGGTTGCTTTCGAAAGTAAGTGTAAACAGGCCAATGGCAAGGAATATAACATAAGAGAATAAGGTGCTTTTTCTCTAGTTGCAGCACACACTAAATAAGTTCACACATCAATGGACTTACATGCTTTATTATATGCACAAATTGTTTAAATTTGGAAGCAAGAAGGGTGGATCTCAAGCAGAGCTGACCCAAGGGTTTCTGCCACCCCAGGCAGAAGCCCCGGCCATGCCCTCCCTCCCCACTGCTGCCGATTCCGTTTGCAAAGCCAATGGAGAAGGGAAGGCTCAGCTTGGTGCGGTGGCGGCAGGCCATGTGTGCCGAAGCACATGGCCATGACTTGCCGCTTCTGACCCCCCTCCGACAACTTCCTGTCAGAGGGGGGTCAGAAGCAGCAGGCCATGTGTGCCAAAGCACACGGCCTGCTGCGGGAATTATGCCACCTACAAAGGTCTACTGCCCTAGGCAGCCACCTAGCCTGCCTAGTGAACAAGTCTGCACTGCTCTCTAGTTAGACTGGTAAGAATAGAAGATCATCCACACTTTATACCTGTTATGGATAAATCAGGCTATGGTTTCAATATTAATAATCAAATTATTAGGATCTATGATCAGTACTATGAAAAGTTACATTCAACTGAACCTAGTGATTTGAAGAAGAGGCATGCTTTTTTTGCAGAGCTGAAGCTATCACAAGTGCTGCCAGAGTCTCTAACACAGTTAAGTATGCCTATCACTTGTGAGGAGATAAAGCATAGTTACTCACCCTTAACAGGTGATCTGCAGGAACAGCAGAAATCAGTCTTCACATATGGGTGAAAGTCACCGACGAAGCCCACGTGAGAATGCTCCCCAGGGTCTAATAGGAAAACCTTTGGGAGCACTCCACTACGACTGCATGCCTGCCTTCCGAACTCTTCTCCTCAGTTGAGTTTTTAGCTGAGAGAAAGAAGAAAATAAAAGAACCCTACAACTCCAAGGGAAGGAGGGTGGGTTGTGAAGACGGAATCCTGCTGTTCCTGGAGACCACCTGTTACAGGTGAGTAACTACGCTATCTCCAGGAACAAGCAAGAATGCAGTCTTCACATATGGAACTCACTAGCTGCCAGGTTCCAGACTGGTATGGGGTAGAGAGTAGTGCAATCATTGAGGTAAGACACGTGTAGCCAAAGAGTCTGAAAGAATTGTGGGCCAAAGGACTCGATTCCAGGAGACAATACTCCCCCAATGATAATCTGGTATCTTGTAGGACGAAGGGTAGGAGTTGAGTTTAAGTCCCAAAGAGATGCTGGAGTACAGATTGGCCTGAAGTAGGGTTCTGTTTAAAGTCATTGTGTTTGATGGAATGAAGTTTGCATCTCTAGTAATAATTAATGATTCAGTCTTCTTTAGGTTTATGAACATGTTGTGGGTCATAATCTAGGAGTTTATCATTGTGAAACAGTTGGTAATATTTGTGAAGTCATGGTTTTGTATATTAATTGGTGAGTAAATCATAACATTGCCAGCATAAATATGATAGTAGGTGTTAGACTAATGTATAATAGAGCATATTGGTTGGATGAATATGTTAAACATCAGAGTAGAGAGGGCTGAACCTTGAGGAACTCCTTGAGTTTGAATATAAGGTTCAGATTTTGAGAAGTCCAATTTAATTTTAAGTTGTTGATTTGATAGGTAAGAGTGGAACCATGGTAATGGGGAATTAGCTAAACCAATTTCTTTTAATCTCTTGACTATCAGTGTATGTGGTATAGAGTCAAAAGCAGCTTTGATATTGAAGAAAATAAGAATGAAGCCAGTTTTTGGCTTATCAGTGCCAGTTATCAGTTTGTCAACAAGTGCCGTCATAAGTGTTTCAACACCATAATAGGGTCTAAAGCCATATTGATGAGGATCAAATGGAGAATACGCATCAATGTGATCTTGCAGTTGGTGGAGTACAATTTTTTTCAATATTTTAGCTATAAATGGGAGACTTGCAATTGGTCTATAAGAGTTTGGCTGGTTAATATTGTTGCTGGTTCCTTTTCTTACAGGGCAAATGGAAGCCATTTTGAATTCAGAAGAGAGATATCTTTGCTCTAAAGAGTAACAGATTATTATTGGTGCAAATTCATGTCTTGCATGCTTTATCCAGCTAACAGGACAGGGGTCAAGAGGTGATGTGGTAATATTAATGTTTGAAATGATACATTCTATATAATCCTGTGTAGGCAAAGATAATGTTTTCCATATATGTTCTGGATTTGAGAGCTCTTGTGATTCAGAAACTAGGGAGTATGTTGTTTGTATTTGGGGATGTTAATGTCTTGAAGTAATTTGCCATTTCTTGAGCAGTTAAACGTATTTCTTCTAATTGACAAGTGTTATCCTTTGTTAGAGATTTAACTATATCAAAGAGCTATCGAGAGCGATTGAAGACGTCTTGAATCAGTTTTGAGTAATATTCTCTCTTTGATTGTAAAGTGGCTGAGTGATTTTCTGTAAGTTTGGCTTTATATATAGCTAAGTTGTCTGAAGTCCTTGAATTTCTCCACTTCCTTTCGAAAGCTCTGAGGGTACACTTCATGTTTCTTAGCTTTAGTGTATGCCATATGGCTATTTTATTTCATTTTTGAAATTGAGGCTTGTTTGGCATTAAAGCTACATCAGAAATGATTTTGTTCCAACTTTGCACCAGTGAATCTACATTGTCAGGTGTAGATTGCAGCTTGGGTAAGACTTTGCTAGAAAGTCTTTTTTTCTCAAGATTAAGGAATCTATGAGTGTTATGAGGTGCATTAGTGACAATTTTTCTTTCTAGTTTATTGTGAGGTAGGATAACAGAGATGAGTTTATGATCTGACCAAGGAACATCAGTAATAGTAGGGGAGAAGATGAAATGATTTTTAATAGTATCTTAAGGCATGAAAATCATATCAAGAGTGTTTCCATTGTTATGGGTTGCATGATTAACTATTTGAGAATAGTCAAGGGCTTCCATTGCATCTAAAAAAAGTCTTTGCTTTGTTAGAGGGAATATATGCAAGGTTGAGATCTCCAAGGAGGAAAAGATAATTGCTCTGGGAGCGGTGTTTGCAAACTTCATCTAGTAATTTATCTAAGTGATTTGGATTTGCAGAAGGTGATCTATAGGCTAGTGTAATGGTTATTTTACCATTTGTTACTATTACTGTATCTAATCCTTTATCTAAAGTCTTTGCGGTGATACTGAAATTAAGTAAATTCTTAGTTATGATAATCACCCCTCCTCCACAATGCTTTGTATGTAAAGAGTGAAATAGAGTATAGTTTTTAGGTGTTAGCTGATTCAGCAAGACATTATCTATTTCTGTAAACCATGATTCTGTAAAACCTAATAAATCTATCTTATTGTCAAATAGAAGATCATAGATTAGCTGGGTTTTATTCCATGCTGACCTGGAATTAACTAAGCTACATTTTAAGTAAGAGATGCTATTAGAGGTGTGTGGAAGGTTTAATATGTATTAGATTAAGTATATGTCTAAGGTTATTGGTGTAGACAGAGGTTGTGTGGTATTGTTGCAGATGGGTAATAGTAGTTATAATGAAAATTAATATTTTTAGATGGTATTAGAGTAAGGAATGAAGTAATGTACATAGGAAATATGGTAGAATGTTTGTGCATCTTTGAGAGCATGTTGGTATATCCCAGTAGTGGAGTATTATAAAGGTGTGCATGTTGGAGATAGCTTACCAAAAGCATGATCAACTGAGTTTATACTATCTGTGAAGGTGTCTCCTTTTTAGTGCAGTTTATGGTGGATATGGAGAGAGCAGATGGCTGTAATTAGCGATATTCTATTGGTGGAAGTTAGAAAACTCATTCAATGTTTGTTATAATCAGCGTATGCCTATCTGCCTATCTATAAGTATTCGGTCCACATCTAAGAGCCTCGCCAAAGGGCTCTCTGGCAATGCCCTCAGGTGCAGGCCTGCCTCAGAGTTCCATGCTTTAAATGCCATTCTGGCAGTGGACTGCTGGCCTGAGGAAACAGCACACTGATCAGTGTATTCCTACTTCCCAGCTGATCAGTGACTCTGTTCATCACTCACACCCCAGAGTTCCATCCTTTAAATGCCATTCTGGAAGTAAACTGCTGGCCTGAGGGAACAGCACTCTGATCAGCGTCTTTCTTCTTCCCAGCTGACTGGTGGCTCTGTTGATCACTTGCACCTCAGAGCTCCATATATACTTTTCACTCATGCAGGCAGTTGTAAAATTACCTCATTATAGACCAAACCAGGAAACTGAAATTTCACTCTGTATGCCATATGGAACCCAGTGAAATACAGGTAGAATAGGTAAGATACGTTCAGTAAACGTAACTCCCATTAGCAATCATGCAGCAGTATTCTACAGGAGTTGCAAGCGTTGAAAGGAGGTTTGTGAATACTTTATAAAATGGCACTGCAATAGTCTGCACAGTTAATGACTAATATATGCAAGATAGGAAAGAAACCCAAAACACAAAAATGATGACTTTACCACTGCTAAGATATTTAGTTCTACAAAGAAATATGGTGGTCTAATAAGCCCTCAAACTGTTAACAGAGGCTTTTGTTTCAAAGACTATATAGTATTCAGATGGAATAACAAAGAAGTTTGTCCTTCCTACTAATCAATAGTAGTGGTAGTAGTAGTAATCCACAACAGTTCTGATTTAGACAGTTTAAGGGAGCATTTATGGTACTTCAATTAACTAACCACTGCATCAAGATGAGAGAGAAACTTGAGATGGCGGTGGCTTGATCTGTCCCAATTTCAGAAGAAAGCTGGATGTTGTCTGCAAACAATGGCATTCAATTTTGAAAGTCTGAATTAAGTCAAAATTAGGTTGTAAATAGATATTAAGTAGGACTGATGACAGGATATTTTTTTCAATTTTTTCTGACACATCACCTTTAAATACCATTTCAGGCATGCGTAACTTCCCTACATCTTCTTCAGTAAAAACCGAAGCAAAGAATTAATTCAGTTTCTCCACAATGGCCTTGTCCTCCCTTAGCGCCCCAATTTCCCCTCTATCATCTAATGGTCCATCTCTCTCTCTCAGGCTTTTTGCTACGAATGAACTTGAACGTTTTTATTTTGCATTTTTGGTTCCATGGCAAGTTTTTTTTCAAATCCTCTCTTTGCCTGTCTTATCATTACATTGTGTCTAACTTGCCAGTGCTTATGTTGTTTCCCGTTTTAGCAATTGGCTCCTTTTTCCATTTCCTGAAAGATGCTTTTTTGGCTACAACAGCCTCTCTGACCTCATCTTTAAACAAAGCTGGCAGTTTTTGGCTTTCCTTCCACTTTTCTTAAAGCATGGAATACATCTGGTCTGGGCTTCCAAGATAGTATTTTTAAACAAAGCCTATGCTTGATCTAAATTTTTAACCTTTGCAGCTGTTCCTTTTAGCTAGGTAATTCTGCATGGCTTTTAAATACAAACTCTCTGCCAGAAAGGTCTTAAAGGGGTTTTGTTTTTCATTTTTAAAAGCTAATCTTTTTCTATACTGCAAAGGGGGAATTTTCTGTGTAGTTGGGCAAAGCTCTGTAAGAGTTCATGGTTTTTTGTTTGAGCTATCCATTCACAGATAGCTCTTTGAAGCCACTGACCTTACCAGGTGTTAGATTCCTCCCTATCCACCCCAGCTCCCACCCATCCTATGAGCATTCTTGTTTTATAGGCAACTTCCCGATTAGCTACACACAGGGACGTAGAATAGCGTTGTTAGAACACACTTAAAAGAGGTTTACTGCTTTTTCTCTTAAAGGACAGCTGAGGAACAGGTAGGGACTTTGGTGGGTCTCTCTCTTTTACTTCAACAGGTACCAAAACTGCACCAACTGAACAATGGATGGGAAAAATTGTATTGCCAACGCCTCCGTTACAGCTTCTTCCTCTGTCCAGAGATCCCAATGCTAGTGGAAGGATCAGTTCAATGTGCAGGATGCCTGCATGCTGAAGCTCTCAGGAAATAAATGGAGGAGCTCAGAGAAGAGGTGGCGAGACTGAGAAGCATTCAAGACAGTGAGAAGTTCATTGATGAGATGCTTCTTGAAACATCCAAGCTCTCTGACAGAGGTGAAGATGGGCGGCTACAGAATGAAGGAAGTTGGATACCAGTCACAAGAGTCTGCAGAATCAACACTCCAACTCCTCCAGCCCTTGAAATGAAGAACCAGTATGCAGTCCTGGAAGTGGAGAAGGTGAAAGCATCCCAGGAAAGGGAAGAACCAGAGCTTGAGTACCCCAAAGTTGTGGAATGACCACAATGAAGTGAAGGGTAGTGGTGGTTGATGACTCTTTTGAGGGGTACTGAGGCATCCATCTGCTGACCAGACGATGTCCAGAGAGGTGTGCTGTCTGCCAGGTACCAAAATCCATGATGCTATGGAGAGTTTACCAAGACTGATCAAACCTATTGACTATTATCCAATATTGCACATCCATGTCGACACGCATGATAGTGCTAGGTATCCCTCTGAGAATATCAAAAGTGACTTCATGGCTCTGAGACAGAGGGTGAAGCAGATAGGTGCAAAGGTAGAGCATAGTTACTCACCTGTAACAGGTGTTCTCCAGGGACAGCAGGAATCAGTCCTCACTTATGGGTGACGTCGGCACCGACGGAGCCCACGTGGAGCAATTCCCCAGCTTTCAAAGAAAGCCTTTGGAATTGCTGCCAGGCATGCTTGGTCCTCTTCCCGCCCAAAAGGTGTCATCTTGCTCAATCAGGTCCCCTAGCTAGAGCTCTACTAAGCAGATGGCAAGGGAAGGATAAAAATAGCAACTCTTCAGGGGAGGTGGGAGGGTAGTGAGGACTGATTCCTGCTGTCCCTGGAGAACACCTTTTACAGGTGAGTAACTACGCTTTCTCCAGGAACAAGCAGGAAATCAGTGCTCACTTATAAGACTCCCTAGCTACAGGCTACCAAACTGTAAGTCAAAAACGCCTCCGCGAGACCGAGAGCAGAAGTCGATGCCCAGAGGAGCCCGAATCTTTGGGTCCCTGGGGCAAAACTCTCAGTAGCTGTTGAAAAGGGTCGGAGGGCAGGAGTTGTTTATACCCTGAACAGATTACAGAGTACAGCCTGGCTGAAGACGCTGTCCTGGTGGGACTCCCTCTCCAGGCAGTACTGCATAGGGAAGGTGTTCGCTGAAGACCAGGTTGCAGCCCGTCAGAGGCACTGAGAGCAGAGAAGCCACCAAAGCCGCTTTGGCTCAGATGCCGTGTGTGGTGACTTGTCAATCCAGTGGGGCGCCCACCTTTGCCTGGGCGAAGGCGATACAGTCTGCCACCCAGATGGAGAATGTGCGTTTGTTGACTGCCTACCCCAGGCGATTGGGATCGTAGCCAACAAAGAGCTGACCAGACTTGCGATGAGTCTGGGTGTGCAGGAGGTAGAAGGCTAGAGACCTCTTGCAGTCAAGTGTATGTAATACTGCCGATGCCTGATCAGTATGAGGTGTTAGGAAGAAGGTCGGTAAGACTATCTCCTGATTTAGATGGAAATCCGAGATAACCTTCGGTAGGAACTTGGGGTTGGTACGGAGGACCACCCTGTTCCCATAGAACCTGATGTAGGGAGCCTCAGCCATGAGGGCCTGAAGTTTGCTGACTCAGTGAGCCGAAGTGAAAGCCACCAGGAAGACCACCTTCCAGGAGAAGTGCCGAAGCGAGCATGCCGTCATCGGCTGGAAGGGTGATAGTGTAAGTTGCATGAGCACCACGTTGAGGTCCCACTCCACTGGAGGGGGCCGGATGGAAGGCTTGGAAAGTAAGAGGCCTCGCATGATGCAGGAGACCAAGGGCTGCCCTGAGAGGGGTTTCCCCTCGATGGGGAGGTGGTTCGCCGAAATGGCGCTCAGGTATACTCTGACTGAGTTGGATTTCAGCCCTGCTTTCGAGCCGTGGAGGGGGTACTGGAGAACCCACCGTGTAGAGCAGGAAAATGGGTCGATCTGAAGCTCGGAGCACCAGACCAAGAAGTGTTACCACTTAAAGGCATATGCCCATCTTGTCGAGTCCTTCCTTGATGCGAGAAGGACCAACTTCGGGAGATGCAGCAGGGCTAAGGAGACCTATTCAGCTGCTAGGCTGTAAGGGGCAGCGAGGCCAGGTTCGGGTGGAGCACCCGATCCTCCTCCTGCGTTAACAGGTCCAGGGTACAGCCCAGGGGGACTGGAGACTCAGACGAGAGCCGGAGCAGAAGCGGGAACCAAGGCTGTTGAGGCCACGAAGGAGCCACAAGAATCACTGAAGCTCGCTCCCGCTGAACCTTGTGGAGGGTCCTCGCAATGAGAGGAGTGGGAGGGAAAGCGTAAAGAAGCCCAGAGGTTCAGCTTAAGAGGAACACATCAGGGGCCACCCTGCTCAGGTGTGGAACCGGGCCACAGAAACGGGGAAGATGCGCGTTCACCATGCTGGCAAATAGGTCCATGGTTGGGGTCCCCAACTGATGGAACAAGAGGTCGGTGACCTCCGGATTCAGGCGCCACTTGTGTGGACGGAGGATACTGCTGAGTTTGTCCGCGAGGGCATTCTCCTGGTTCGGGAGGTAGACAGCTTGTATGGTCATTCCCCAGCAAGACGCAAAGGAGCAAAGGAGGATCGCTTCCAGGCAGAGGAGGCGGGATCCTGTTCCTCCCTCCTTGTTTATGTAGAATATGGCCACCCGGTTGTCGGTCTGCACGAGCACTGACGTCCCCCTCAGATGGCCCTCAGGGCCCGCCAGACCGTCCGAAGCACAAGCAGGTTGACCTGCTGCTGAGACTCTTCGGGTGACCACTGCCCCTGGGTGCACAGTTCTCCGCAGAGGGCTCCGCAACCCAGCAGGGAAGCATCCGTCATCAGGACAATCTTGTGCTATGGGGTCTGGAAGGGCATTCCCCAAAGGAGGCCTCGGGGATCCCGCCACCAATCCAGGGAGTTGTGGAGACTGTGGGAGACTCGGATAGGGTCTCTGAGGTGGCCGAAGGCCTGGCTCCATTGTGCCCTGAGGCACCACTGGGCTGTCCGCATGTGCATGCGGGCGTGGGGAACCACATGGACAGTGGAGGCCATGTGTCCTAGGAGTCGCAACATGGCCCGTGCTGTAATCCGAGCCCTGTTCTGGACCTGGGCTGCCATGGCTTGGAGGCGGTCTGCACGGTCCACGAGCAGGAAGGCGGTCGCTCACTCTGTGTCAAGGCATGCGCCAATGAACTCCAAGGTCTGCACCGGTTCGAGGTAGGACTTGGAGTAGTTGACCAAGAAGCTGAGGCGTTCAAGGAGAAAGATTGTGTGTGACACTGCCAGGCGGACTTCCCTGGCCGAGGTCCCCGTGATGAGCCAGTCGTCGAGGTAGGGGAAGACAGGTATGCCCAGCCGCCTGAGAAAGGCAGCGGCTGCGGAGAGACACTTTGTGAAAACCTGCGGCACAGACGCAAGACCAAAGGGAAGCACCCTGTATTGGTAGTGCTTCCCCTGCACCCTGAAGCGCAGGTATTGCCTGTGTTGGGGGTGGACTAGGATGTGGGCGTAAGCGTCCCTGAGATCCAAGAAGCATAGCTGGAGGAAGGGCAGCAGGACACCAAGCGATAAGATTTTGAACTTCTCCTGCACCAGAAGCTTGTTTAGGTTCCTGAGGTCAAGGATGGGGCGTAGGTCCCCCGTCTTTTTTGGAACGAGGAAGTAGCAGGAATAGAACCCACGGCCTTGAAGGTGCAGAGGGTACCATCACGACTGCTCGCTGGGCAAGGAGGTTGGACAGCTCCTGCTGCAAATAAGTCTGGTGCGAGGGAAGCCAAGTAGGCTCGGCTGGGGAGAAGGGAGGAGGGAGCCTGTCCAGTTGAAGACGATATCTGTCTCAGACCACCCGGAGGATCCAGGTGTCACAGAGCGAGCAACCGCCTTCCTGCTCACGGACCATGCAGACCGCCTCCGAGCCATGGCAGCCCAGATGTCCCCCCCCACCGGCGGAAATGCTGCCGGGGGGCGAGAGGCTATCCTGTTGGCATCTAAAGCCCTGAGCGAGTTGGGATGGCACCGGGGGTTGGACCTTGGGTCCTTTAGGCTTTCGGCGGCCATGCGTTCCTCTCCTCCCCTCCCCTGCATGCCGGAGGCCAACGCAGGGTTGGGCGGGAAGGGCGAATATCTCCGGTAGGGGAGCCCCTTTCTTTGGAAGAACGGCTTCTTGGTTTGCTGCTTCTTCCGAGGGAGAGAAGAGGTCTTGTGCGAGAAGCAGGTCCGAGTCACGAACTCAGTTTCTATTTCAGCGGCCTTATCCTCCATCAGCTTACCGAACAGTGGTTTGCCGAGGCAGGGGACGTCCAGGAGCTTTCTCCTGGACCCATTGCTCCAGATCCGAGGACTGGAGCCATGTTGGACCCCGATGCTGGCTGCTGCCATTCGGGCGGAGAATTCAAGTCCATCCGGGAGAGGTACTTTGAGCACTCTGCGATGGACCTCAGGAGGGTTTGGAACCTGAGAAGGGGTTCACCCCTGAGACCTGCAGAGAATCTGCCAAGCTCCTTGGCGAGGTCGCACAGGAACATGTCCATATACAACTGGTATGCCTGAATGGGGCATGTGAGCATGGACCCCTGATAGGCTTTGCGCCCAAGGGCGTCGAGGGCTCTAGACTCCCTGCCCGGCGGGACTGAAGAGTGTAACTTTGGGCTCTTTTACTTATGCATCACCGATTCCACTACCATGGTAGGTGTGCGGAAGCTGGGTCTTCCGGAAACCTGGACTGTATTGGACCCTATACTGAAGCAAGGGTCTCCCACATGCAGAGGGGCAGCCTGGACAAAATGGGAGGAACTGGGACAATAAGAGACTCCCGAGGCGGGGACTCATACTGTAAGATGTCAAGCTCCTCAGCTCACGGCTCCTTTTCAGCCTGTATAGCCAGGTTGAGAGCCTATGCCACGTCTCGCACGAACACTAGAAAGGATGTGTCCTCGGGCGGCGAACACCTCTGAGAGGCGGGCGGGCGGGCGGGGACGGGTCTCCAGGGAGGTATCCCCGTCCGACTCCCAGCCCGAGAGGTCCGAGAAGGAGTCTGACTCGGGTTGGTTGCCCCGTCCAGAGGCTGAGGCCCGCTTGGAGCCAGAGGCCTCAGAGGATCTTGCTCCTGAGGAACAGGAAGATGAACGAGACCGACGCCGAGGACCCTCACAAGGCCCATGGCTCTCGGGGGTTTCCAGGGCAGGTTTGGGTGTCCCTCTCGAGGGAATCTCGGTCTCGAGGCGGGGGCCAGCCGTGCTGGGCATGAACGCCTGCTGGGCAGCTAAGGGCAGAAACACTGCGTTCTAGTGCCAGCATTGGGGACTCCTATGCGGACGTGGGTCTCTGCGATGCCGACCCCAGGGCTACCGGGTCTGGCGTGGAAGAGGAGAGGGAATCTTCACTGGGACAACCCTCAGGAGACCGGGCACCATCGCTGGAGGCCTCCGTGAGGTATCTTTCGAGGCTGCTCCTTATCTGACTCTTGGGAACGCCGGGGGGAGGGGGGAGGGCTGAGCGACTGAGCGCAGGAGCGCTCGCACTTGTCTGGAGCCCCCAACAGTGACTTTGAGGTCTTCTTCTTCTTACACCTCTCCACTTCAATGGACCCCTGATCAGAATGCTGCCTTGAACGCGGAGCCGAAGTGGGGGATCCCACCAGCGGAAGGACGACTGAGGGTGCCACCAAGGATTCCAGGGCTACCTTCCGGAAAATGTCATCAGACTTCTGCTTACGACTTAGCAGGACTTTGGAGGACATTTTCTTGCAAAGAGGGCAGAGCTCCGGTCATGGTCGGCCCCAAGACACTGAAGAAGCAGTCATGGGTGTTCGTGAGCGACATGTTTTTGGAACATCTGTCGCATTTTTTAAAACCGGTGGCCATTGGGGCAAATAGGGCCCCCACTACTTCGAAGACCTTTCTGGCCAGCGGTTGAGGAAAAAAGGGCGCGAAGTCCGCAAAATAAAAATTTTCACACGAAAGGACATCCCCTCACTCACAGGAAAAGGAAAGCAGGGGAAGGATGGGTAGAGGATCGGTGCTACCGGAAAAAACACAGGCCAGAGGCCAAAAACAAAACACTTTTTCCAAGGGACGAAGACTTGCATCTGAAGGGCTCCATGGTAAAAGGGAGACTGACCAAGATGGCACCTTTGGGTGGGAAGAGGACCACACATGTGTGGCAGCAATCCCAAAGGCTTTCTTTGAAAGCTGGGGAATTGCTCCATGCGGGCTCCGTCGGTGCCAACGTTACCCATAAGTGAGGACTGACCTCCTGCTTGTTCCTGGAGAATGTTCTTTTCAGTCCTCCCTGTTGAAGGTATAGGCCGAGGCAGAGAAGTTTGCATTTTGGAGATGAATGTATGGCTGCATGGATGGTGTCAGAGAGCATTTTGGTTTCCTGGACCATGGGATGATTTTCCAAGGGCTGCAGAGCAGAGATGGCATCCATTTGTCCAAGAAAGGTAGAAGTGTCTTCAGCAGCAGACTGGCTAACTTACTGAAGAGGGCTTTAAACTAGATTCATTGGGGATGGGTGAAGAAAGCCCCCAGGTAAGTAAAACATTAAATACCTCTATAGAAATGGGTAAAAGGGGCAACATCTGGAAAGCGGTGTGTATAAATGCCCATAGCATGGGAAATAAAAACCCAGATATTGAGGCTTTAATAGAAGAGGCTGACTTGGATTTAGTGGCAGTTACGGAAACATGGTTTATGGACAAGCATGACTGGAATGTAATTATATTGGTCTATACTTTATTCAGAAAGGACAGGGTAGGAAAAAGAAGAGGAGGAGAGGCACTATATGTAAAAAAAAAATTAAAGCTATAGAATTACAGGGCTTAAAAAGGAGAGAGGAGGCACTGTGGGTTAAACTAGAAAGAGGGAAAGGAAAATCCATTTGCATTGGAGTGATATACAAATTCACCTCACAGGGAGAAGAAATGGTTGGAGATTTAATAGAAGACATATGCAGCATTGCTATGAAAGGAGAAGTGCTACTAATGGTGATTTCAATATGCCAGATGTTGATTGGCACATCCCTGCTGTGGTACCATCTAGAAGTAAGGAGATCCTAGATTCTCAACAGGGAGAACTATTCAGGCAACTGGTAAGAGAACCCACATGTGAAGGGGCCATATTGGACTTGGTGCTTACTAATGGAGAAAGTGTTTCTGATGTCATAGTGGGAGATCATCTCGCATCCAGTGATCACCAGATGGTGACGTTCAGTATTAGGACTAGGGCTGATAAAATCCATTCAAAAGCAAGGGTCTTAGACTTTAGGAAAACTAATTTTGCCAAGATGGGACAATACCTCAAGGAGTTGTTAGTGGGATGGGGACAGCTGGGGGACAGTAGAAAAACAGCAGGCAAAAACTGAAAGGGAATATTTTAAGGGCAACAAACCTTTTTGTTAGAAAGGTAAATAAATGTAAAAGGAAAAGGAGACCATTATGGTTCTCAAAAGTAGTAGCTGAAAAGGTGAAGAAAAAAAGAGGGAGGTCTTCAGGAAATACAAGAGATGACAGAGAGAGGAAGATGGGCATCTATATTTGGAAAAATGTAGAGAAGCTAGCAAAGTAGTCAGGAAAGCAAAGATTCAAAAAGAGGAGGAAATAGCCAATGCAATAAAATGGGGGGATACAACTTTTTTCAGATATGTTAGTGAGAGGAGGAAGGGCAAAAGTGGTATTGGCAGACTCAAGGGTGAAGGGGAGGAAAATGTAGAAGCTGATGAGGAAAACGCGGACTTACTTAACAAATATTTCTGTTCTGTGTTCACAGATAAAGGGCCAAGAGCAAGACCTCAAAAAACACCCACAAATAGGAACAGAAGTGGTGGGGAGCTCGAACGATTTTAGAAGACTGTGTTCGTGAAGAACTAGCTAAACTAGAAGCAGATAACGCAATGGGACTGGATGGGATACATCCGGGAATACTGAAGGAATTTGGGGACGCTCTAGTGCCTCCACTGACTGATCTTTTCAATGCTTCTTTGGAATTGGGCGTGATCACAGAGGACTGGAGAATGGGACATGTAGTTTCTTTATACAAAAGTGGAAGGATGAGGTTGAAAACTATAGGCCAGTTAGTCTACTTCTGTGGTGAGTAAATGGAAACGCTGCTAAAAGAGAGAATAGTGAGGTTTCTGGAGTCCAATGGATTCCAGGATCCGAAGCAGCATGGGTTTACCAGAGGCAGTTCTTGTCAGACAAATTTGATTAATTTCTTTGACTGGGTGACTAGGAAGATGGACCGATGGAGAGCCCTAGATGTGGTGTACTTAGATTTCAGTAAAGCCTTTGACACCATTCTGCACAGGCGACTTATAAACAAATTGAACATCCTAGGGATGGACCCTAAAGTTACTGATTGGGTTAGAAATTGGTTGAGTGGGAGGCAACAAAGGGTACAGGTAAATGGAACTCACTCAGGAGAATGAGGTTAGCAGTGGTGTGCCGCAAGGATCTGTCCTTGATTCAATTCTTTTTAACATTTTTGTTAGTGATATTACGGAAGGGCTGTGGGGTAAGTTTTGCCTGTTTGCGGATGATACCAAAATCTGCAATAGAATAGACATCCAGGAAGGAATAGATAACATGAGGAGGGATCTAGATAAGCTTGAAGAATAGTCGAGAATTTGGCAGCTGAGATTTAATGCTAAAAAAATGCAGGGTCATGCATTTGACTTGCAAAAATCCAAGGGAGCAGTTCAGTGTAGGGGGTGAAGTACTTCTGTCCACGAAAGAAGATTAGGACTTTGGCATGATTGTGTCTATGATCTTAAAGTAGCTGAACAGGTAGAAAAGGCGATGGCTAAAGCCAGAATAACGCTTGGGTGCATAGGGAGAGAAATGGCAAGCAAAAAAAGGGAATTGATAGTGCCCCTGTATAAGTCTCTGGTGCAACCCCAGTTGGAGTATTGTGTGCAATTCTGGAGACCACACCTTCCAAAGGATATGAAGAAGTTGGAGTCGGTGCAGAGGGTGGCTACTAAAATGGTTAGTGGTCTTCGTTATAAAGCATATGAGGACAGATCTTAATATGCATACTTTAAAGACGGATAGAGGAGATATGATAGAGATGTTTAAATACCTTTGTGGCATAAATGCACAGGAGAAGAGTCTCTTTTGACTGAAAGCAAGCTCTGCTACGAGGGGACATAGGATGAGGATGAAAGGGGATAGACTCAGGAGTAATATGCAGAAATATTTCTTTACGGAAAGTGTGTTAGATGAGTGGAATAGTCTCCTAGTGGAGGTGATAGAGATGAGGACAGTATCTGAATTCAAAAATGCATGGGACAAACACAAAGGATCTCTAAAGGTATAAAGCGGACTATTGTAGTTGATATGGAAGGGCAGACTAGACAGGCCATATATCTCTTTCTGCTGTCATGTCTCTATGTTTCTTAACTATTTTCCTCATTTTATCATAGTCTCCCTTTTGAAAGTTAAAAGGCAGTACTGTGGACTTCCTTGCCGCCCCTCCTCCATTTATTAAATCTACTGCAATCATGCTATGATCACTATTGCCAAGTGGCACCAACACCCTTGTCTTTTGCAACAGATCTTGTGTTCCACTAAGGACTAGGTCCAAAATAGCTTCCCCTTTTGTTGGTTCATGAAACAGCTGCTCCAAGAAGCAGTCATTTATATCATCAAGAAGCTTTATGTCCCTAGCATGGCCTGCTGTGACCCTGACCCAGTCGATACCGTGGTAACTGAAATCAGCCATTATTACTGTGCTGTAACTTTTGTTAGCTTCTCTGATTTCTTTTAGCATTTCATTATCCATCTGTACATTCTGGCCAACGCCTTCCACTTTTTACATGGAATTTCTATCTATAGAAATTCTATAGTGCATTTTGTTTCCTGGGAAACTTTAATCCTGTGTAACTCAATGCCCTCTCTAAAACAGAGTGCAACTCCTCCACCAATTTGATCTACCCTATCATTGCGATATAGTTTGTACCCAGGTATCACAGTGCCCCTTTGATTGTCCTCCTTCTACCAGGTCTCTGAGATGCCAATCATATCTAACCTTTCATTTAATGCTATACATTCTAACTATCCCATCTCATTTTTTAGAATGCTAGTATTTGCATACAGGCATTTTAGAGGTTGTATTTTATTCATATTAATCTGGTTATCCGTTGATAGGGGTAATTTGGAATCTTTCAGCTCTGTCTGCTCTGTACTTAAGGGCATATGAGTTACTTCTATCTTTATTGGAACCTCTCTGTCGGGATGGCCTAACTTCCTTCTTTTGTTAGTATCCTTCCAAACCATGCGCTCTTGGGTGATTGTTAGCTTTCCTCTATTATCCAGTTTAAAAGTTTCTCTATCTCCTTTTTAAAGGTTAATGCCAGCAGCCTGGTTCAGAAAAGCCCCTCCCTTGCCCAGTTCCTAACAAATCCAAGTGTCTCAGTGTCTCGTACCAGTGTCTTGTACCAGTGTCTCATCCACACACTGAGCCTCCAGAGCTCTGCCTGCCTTTTGAGTGCTGCACGTGGAACGGGAAGCATTTCAGAGAATGCTACCCTGGAAGTTCTGGATTTCAACTTCCTATCTAAAAGCTGAAATTTGGCCTGCAGAACCTCTCTCCCACACCTTCTTACGTCATTGGTACCAACAAGTACTAAGACAGCAGGCTCTAAAACCTTGTGTAGGTGGCACGTGAGGTTCTCTACCTTTGCATGAGGCAGACATGTTCCAGGCAATCCTCATGTCCACCAGCCATTCAACTATCTATATGCCACATGATCGAATCACCAACTATAATGGCTATCCTAACCTTTCCCTCAATGGCACATGTCCCTGGAGAATCCTCCTCAGTGTGAGAGGGTTTTACATCACCTGTAGGACAGGATCACGTCCTGCCACACCAAAGTGATGCTCTCCTTTCATGCGACCTAATTTCCAGGGCAACAGAGAGGCTGCCAGACTAGAGGTGGGAATTCAGTATTACGTCTCTGTAGGCCTCGCCTATATACCTGGTCTTCCTTACAGTAGGGTCCTCCAAGTCTGCTAGTCTAGCCTCCAGAAATCAGACTCGTTCCCTGAGAGCAAAGAGCTCCTTGCACCTAGTGCACACATAAGACACTCAATGGAAACGACTGGATAGCCCCCATGTCGCTGGATTGCTGTCTGCATCTTTGTTATAAGGTTCTGTTTAGTTATTTAAGTTGTTTACTTAATGTTGCTGGAGATATTTGTACTAATACAACTATACCTAATAAGTTTAAGGGACTTTGATCACCTTAAGAATAATTAATTTCAGGGCCTTAATGGATCTATTCCTGAGGAAGATAACCAGCTGAACCTGAAAGCGTAGTTACTCACCTGTAACAGGTGATCTCCAGGAACAGCAAGAATTGAGTCTTCACATATGGGTAACATCGGCACTGACTGAGCCTGCACGGGAACGCTCCCCAGTGTCCTATAGGAAAGCTTTTGGGAGCATCCCACTGCGCCTGCGCTGCTGCCTTCCCACCTTTCCAACTCTCCCTCCTCAGCTGGGTTTGTAGTTGAGATAAAAGGAGAGACGGAGAAAGAGAGAGAGAGATACAACTCCTAGGGGAGGAGGGTGAGTTGTGAAGACCAAATTCCTGCTGTTCCTGGAGATCACCTGTTACAGGTGAGTAACTACGCTATCTCCAGGAACAAGCAGGAATGTAGTCTTCACATACGGGACTCCCTAACTTGGAGATGCCAGGGAGATGACACCAGAGAGAGCAGTGAAACACGGGCTGAAGTGGGTCATGTTTTCTCCCAATGATTTTCTGGTATCGAAACCTGGGACGGGGGGGAGGGGAGGGGAGTTGTTCTATGTCTGAAAGAGATGCTGGAGAACAGCCTGGCCAAACGAGGCATCATGACGGGAGTCCTTGTCCAAGCAATAGTGGGCCGCAAAAGTGTGGACAGAGGACCAGGTTGCTGCTTTGCAGATTTCATCAAACGCCACCGAGTATAGATTTGCCATAGAGGCAGCCATTGCTCGCACATTGTGTGCTGTGACATGACCTTCAAGAGAAAGTCCTTTACTCTCATAGGTTTATTTATTTATTTATTTAACATTTCTTATATACCGCCTTTCATGATATCAAGGCGATTTACATTGAACAAACTGAAATTACATTGAACAGGGCATTATAACTTGGAGATAACTATTTTACAGGGAACATGGGCAATGGAGGGTTAAGTGGCTTGCCCAAGACCACAAGGAGCACCTGTGGGACTAGAAACCCCAGTCGTTCCGGCCCAAGGTTGCTGTCCTCTAGTGGGATTTAACTTCCGACCTTCCGGCCTGAGGTAACTTGCCCCAACCACTAGGTTACTCCTCCCTCCCTTTTAGGTAAAAGAGATACAGTCTGCAATCCACTTGGAGAGTGTTTTCTTGGAAACTGGTAGACCAAAGTGACTGGAATCAAATGCAACAAAAAGCTGTGAAGCCTTTCTGTGCTGCTTAGTTTTCTGAAGATAAAAGTTCAAAGCACGCTTGCAATCCAGAGTATGTAGATTCCTTTCTGCACTAGAGGCATGAGGCCTAGGGAAGAAAACAGGCAGGTAAACAGACTGGTTCAAATGAAAAGGAGAAACTACCTTTGGCATAAAGTGAGGATGAGTCCTAAGGACTACCTTATCATGGTGGAACCGTGTATAATGAGGGTCAGCCACTAAAGCTTGGAGCTCACTGATGCGTCTTGCAGAAGTGAGGGAAATTAGGAAGATGACTTTCCAAGAAAGAAACTTCAGGGATGTAGTGGCTAGGGGTTCGAAGGGCGGCTTCATGAGCTGTCCAAGCACAAGATTGAGATCCCATGCCACAGGTGGTGGCTTAATGGAAGGCTTAGTTAAGAGTAGACTTCTCATAAAGCACGCTACAAGCAGCTGAGAGGAAATAGGTTGGTCCATCAAAGAGCATGTGAAAAGCCGCAGTGGCACTGAGGTGGACTCTTACCGAATTAGTTTTAAGTCCAGAGGATGAAAGGTGGAGGAGATACTCAAGTAATGCCTCTACTGGAACGGAAAAAGGATTAAATTCCTTCTTTGAACACCAGATTGAGAACCTTTTCCATTTAAAAGCGTAAGCACGCCTTGTGGAAGGTTTCCTGGAGGCCAGAAGGATATCTTTAACCTTTTGAGAGAGGTTGATATTGTGGAGTTCTAAGCTCTCAGCAGCCACGCCATCAGGTGCAAAGATTGAGGGTTCAGGTGCAGAAGCGTCCCGGATAGTAGATCTGGAGCACATCCCAAATCCAGAGGTTTGGCTTGAGAGAGACGTAGAAGCAGTGGATACCATGTTTGTCGTGGCCAGCGTGGGGCTGTGAGGATCATATGGCCCCTGTCTCTCTGAAGCTTGAACAGAGTCTTGGGAATGAGTGGAATGGGTGGGTAGGCATATAGGAAGTCCTGACCCCAGTGGAGGTGGAAAGCATCCATCGCCTGACTGTTTTGAGCAGGAATTCTGGAACAGAAGCGGGGAGATATGGCATTCTGAAGACTTGCAAATAGATCTATATCTGGGGTTCCCGAGATTTGAAAAATTTGAGCAATTTGCTCTGAATGGAGAGACCATTCGTGTGGCAGTAGTACTCGAATGAGTTTGTCTGCCAGGAGATTTTGCTTGCCAGGGAGATACACTGCTAGTAGGTGGATCTGAAGGCGTATGGCAAAGGACCATAGGTGTAGGGCTTCGTTGCACAACACCTGAGAACCTGTTCCACCCTGCTTGTTCACAAAGAACATGGCAACCTGATTGTCCGTCTGGACTAGCACTGTTTTGGAGAGGAGGTAGTCCTGGAACAATCTGAGAGCACTGAAGTTGGCTCTAACAGGTTTATGTGAAGCCGTGCCTCCTGCTGAGTCCAAAGACCCTGAGTGGAAGAGATTGTCCAGATGGGCTCCCCAACCCAATTTGGACACATCCGTCGTCAGGGTGGACTAGTGTGGTGGCTTCTGAAAAGGTGACCCTACGAGAAGGTTTTTTGGTGATTGCCAGTTGAACTATTCGAGCACAGCGTACCTGTGGCAGAAAAGCCCTTGACTGCTGCGTGTCTTGAAGAGCCCCTATGAACTCTAAGGTTTGAGAAGGGGTGAGTTGTGATTTTAGAAGATTTATTACAAACCCCAAATGTTGAGGAACCTGCATTGTGCAGTAGAGAGCAGAGCTGGCCTCTGGAGCTGATGATGCTTGGATGAGCCAGTCATCTAAGTAGAGGAAGACAAATATTCCTAGAGTTCTTAGAAATGCTGCTATTACTGCCATGCATTTTGTGAAGACTCTTGGGGCAGAAGCCAGGCAAAAGGGTAGAACCCTGTACAGGTAATGTCTTCCTTGAAAGAGGAATCAAAGAAACCTCCTGTGTTCTTTGTGGATAAGGATGCGTGTATATACATCCTTTAGGGCTAGAGAACATAGCCATTCCTAACTCTGGATGTATGGGAGTGTTTCGAGAGAGATCATTTTGAATTTCTCTCAGAGAAGATACTTGCTTAATTCTCGGAGGTCCAGAATGGGCCTATATCCTCCTATTTTCTTTGGAATAAGGAAGTAGGGGGAGTAGAAGTCCAGGCCTTGTTGGGAAAGTGGGACTTTCTCTATCGCACCCTGAGCAAGAAGGGTGGTAACCTCTTGGCACAAGAGAGTGGTAAGAGGGGGCTGAGAGCTGAACTCTCTTAGAGTGAAGGGAGGGGGCATACTTTGGAAGTGAAGTTTGTACCCCTCTGTCACTATGGAGAGAGTCCAATGTTCTGATGTTATCTGGTGCCATCTTTTGGCAAAGTAATACAGTCTGCCTGGGATATTGACTGGCTCTGGAATTTCCAGGGATAGGATAGCTAAGTTCTCTAGCAGGAAGTCAAAGACCTTGTGGAGGCTGGGTCTGCTGAGCTGGTTGAGCTCTGGGGGCCTGAGCCTTCCTTTGTTGCTTCGGCTGTTGCTGTCCCTTCTGGGAAGCATGGACTGGACAGTGGACCGCATGGGTGTAAGAAGGATAAAACTTCTTTTTTTTTTTGAAAAAGGGCTTCTTAACCGTCTTTTTCTTAGCTGGGTTGGCAGTGGTCCTAGAGAGCCTGTTTAGGGTGGTATTCTCAGACTCAAGCTGAGAAGCTTTGTCTTGCCAAACCTTGCCAAAGGGTTTTTCTCTCGTGCAAGGAATATTCCCCCAGCTTATCTTGCACCCACTGCTCTAAATCAGTGGAAATAGCAGAAGTCCTGCTAATATACTCAAAACAATCAAAAGTTGCCCTGTTCATGAACTTGGAAACATTCTGGGCATGTTTAACAAATGTCAGGAAATCAGCCCTCTTGTCGTCTAGGAGAAGAGGAGCCATTAGTTCCAAATCTTTAGTTACTTCCCAAAGAAACATACCCATGTAGAGTATGTATGAACTTTTTCTGGCTGACAACATGGAGGCCTGAAAACATCGACGGCCAAAGGCATCGAGAGTTCTTGCCTCACGGCCCAGGGGATTAGATGAATGTGTCTTAGCACTTTTAATTCGATACATTGCTGATTCCACAACCATGGAATGGTGTGGTAATTGTCTCTTCTGGAAACTGGGACACTGCGGTACCCGGTACATGGTATTGAGTCTTTGAGAATGTGAAGACACCGTTAAAAGTGTTTCCCACATCCTAAGCATGAGGTCATGCAATATCCGATGAATGGGTAAGGTAGCGGCCTCCTTAAGGGCTGCCGGATACTGAAGAATTTCAAGTTCTTCAGCTCTCGGTTCCTTCTCGGAGGTCACCATAATCGAGAGGCCCCAAGCCACATCCCGTATAAAGTCTTGAAAAGACATGTCACCCGGCGGAGACATCCAGCGTTGTGGGGAAGGAGAAGAATTTTCTGAAAGAGCCTCTCCGGAACCAATCGATTCATCAGAAGAATCGGAATTGGAAGACTCGATGTATCGCCGGGCCGGGTGCTCCCGCCCGGCCTCTCGTCGGTACCAATCGAAATCGGCATCGGAATGCTTTGGTACTGGACCCTTGCTGCCGGACACTGACTCCAAGGCCGGCATGGGTGGTAGAGTGGAGAGCGGCGCAATGGTTGATGCCGATACCTCTGGTGCCGGTACCTGTGGAAGCGATTGCAGAGGTTTTAGCAATACTTAAGCCGCCAGCAATGCCGCAAGACTCCGCTCAATGGCTAGGATATGTTGATCCATGGAGCCAGCCGATGCCTGGGTATTGGTACCCAAACAGCGGGCCACGACCCCAGAACATGGCACCAAGAGCTCTCCAGAGATGGATGCTTCGGGGACATCTTGGGACCCTGATAATGCTTTGGAGGCAAGGACCTCCCGCCGGGGCTGTTTGGCCGGTGTATTCTCCTCTAGGGCAATGCTTAAAGCATCTCGATGCTTAGGAGATCTACCCTTTGAGGACCAACCAGTCTTCGAAGAAGACTTGCGTTTCATTACCTGAGATCCATGGGAGGAACATACATTTATTAGTGTAAATAATTTGTAGAAAGTTACCCCAGTTATGTCCAAGTTATAGTTCCTGTTTATTGTAAATACAATGCAGCCCGACTGCATTGTATAAGGTTCTGTTAAATGTACACTGCACTGATTTAAATAGCGTGGTATAGAAGAGACATTAAATAAATAAATAAGATGAAGCCCTGGATGACGTCAATGCCATGGACATTGCATCCGAGGCAAAGAGGGTGCCGAGTTTCGCAGCTCTATTCTGTAGGCCCCTCTTTGTCATCTTTCTGCAAAGGAGACATTTTGATGGTGAATGGTATGATCCCAAACATTTAAGACACCAGTCATGGGTGTCTGTAGTAGAAATGGTACTGCTACATTTGGAACATTTTTTGAAACCACTAGTTGGTTTCTCCATTCTGAGGAACAAAGGAGCCTAAGGCCCAAAATGGCGCTTAAGCACCTAGAGGGCAAAGACTCTCCAAGAAAAACCTTTTTTTTTAAAAATAGAAAATAGAAGAAAGAAAAAGACACTGACGACACCAGTGTTGATGTCGATGGGAAGGCAGATGGCACCACAAAAGAAGATGATTTTCTGAGGTGATAGGAATTGCTCCCTGTTGGCTCTGTGGAAAACTGAGGAGGGAGAGTGGAAAGGTGGGAAGGCAGCAGCGCAGGCGCAGTGTGATGCTCCCAAAAGCTTTCCTATAGGACGCTGGGGAGCATTCCTGCACGAGCTCTGTCAGTGCCGACGTCATCCATATGTGAAGACTACATTCCTGCTTGTTCCTGGAGATAGTGAATTTGCCCACCTCTTTCCCTTTAATACAGTCAGGAGCCTATAAAATTGCCTGGAGTGAGTGGGAGGGAAAGAACACTTAGTAAAAGCTGGCTTGCTACACAGTGTCCTGACCTGTGCTTCTAAGGTAACCTGTTAATTTCCTGGGTGATTCACACAGCTCTTGGTTTGGACAGAGGGAGCCTTTCAAATTGCCCCTTTGATCTGTTACTTGGCTTTAACACCTGTTTAAAACTAATTTCACAGGTCTCTTGCCTCTTAACTGGAAAGCACAGTTACTTACCTGTAACAGGTGATCTCTGGGAACAGCAGGAATTAGTCTTCACATATGGGTATCGTCGGTACCGACGGAGCCCGCGTGGAAACACTCCCCAGCGTCCAATCAGAACGCTTTTGGGAGCATCCCACAGCGCCTGCGTGCTGCCTTCCCGCCTTTCCCAACTGCCTCTCCTCAGTTGAGTTTTAAAGCTGAGACAAAGAGAGAGAGAGAAGGGAAAGATAGAGATAGAGAGATACAACTCCTAGGGTAGGTGGGTGGGTTGTGAAGACTAATTCCTGCTGTTCCCAGAGATCACCTGTTACAGGTAAGTAACTGTGCTATCTCCAGGAACAAGCAGGAATGAGTCTTCACATATGGGGACTCCCAAGCTAAGATGCCTGGAGGGAGTCCCAGCATGCTGCGAATCTAAGATGGGCCATGCTATTCTTCAGAACCTCAGGCATCCTGGGGATGGAGGGTAGGAGTTGAACTAAAAAGAATGTGCTGTGGAACAGCTGGACTAAACAGGACGTCTAGATAGGAGTCCCTGTGCAGATGATATTTAGCCGTAAATATTGGATTGCCATATACTAATATGGACCTCACCTGGTGGTATTGTAAAACGTTTATGGAGGTTCATATGGATCTACTAGCACGAGCCAGTAAAATATCCTCAAGGAGTACCTCACTGTAGAGTAGAGGTAAATAAACTGTGCAAAAGACAGGTGGAGGTCAGAACCCTTAAGGGTGAGAAGTAGTCCCAGAGGAAACTGGGGTAGTTCAATGAGGTAGGACTTCAGCTAAAACGCAGGCGGCCTTGTTAGATAAGGCTTACGCTCTTTTGAAGTTAGAGAAGAAATGGTTCTTGTAGGAGAAGAGGGGTATTGAAGACCCCCTGTATCCGATGACAATATAAGGACAGCAGTATGAGGCATTGTAGCCTCCTATTTTCTGAAGATTTGGAATGTCTTTCCTAATTGAAGTCAGTTAGGAAAAATGATGGTACATGGAGAGCTTCAGATGTACCTAACCTGAAAGGTTATGGTAAAAGAATTTTCTAATTACCACAGGGAAGTGGTTGTCTATATAGAACCCTAAGCATGCTGGAGCAGCATTGATAGGGGTAGTGACCATCTGTCAGAGCCATATAGGAAATATATGTATATTGTCGTCAGCACTCCCTAGTGGCTAGTGGCTGTAAGGGTAGGCTGAGCATTTTTATTGTTTCAAGGAGGAAAGGGCTCTTTAAGGCCAAGTGCAGGTTGGTCTTTGTAGTCCAGCTCCTTGTATGAACAAATTGTATAAGCCAAATAGAGGGTATTAAGGCTTTTATTTCCCCTTTATTGCAAAGGCTCAGTAAGGCACAGAAATAAAAAGTGTCCTTTCTTTCAGGGTTTCACCAAACATAAGCAACCAAACTTAAACTGCGCGGAAGAAAGGCCCGGCAATCTACTTCTGTATCTTGCCATGAAAACCCAATGGATAGTTACAACAAAACAAATTGTGCTGTAGTGCTGGAAGATGAGACCCCCAGGTTGGAAGGCACTCAACTAGCTACTGGAGAAGAGCTGAAGACTTTTCAGAGTAAAGCCAGCATTTATGATGTGGTTGGATCAAAGCCCTCAGGACGTCTGACTGCTGATGTAGCTGCGCATGAAATGAGAGTCAGAAGCTGTAAAGATGTCTTACACATTGGAACATGGAACGTACGAAGCATGAACCAAGGGAAGTTGGAGGTGGTCAAGAATGAAATGGAACGTGTACAACTTGATCTGTTGGGTGTCAGCGAACTGAAATGGACTGGCATCGGGCACTTTGCATCAGATGATCACATGGTCTACTATGCTGGAAATGAAGGACAAAGAAGAAATGGTGTTGCATTTATAATAAAGAAGAAACTTGCAAGAACTGTAATGAAATACAATGCAGTCAGCGAACGCTTAATTTCTATTCGTCTACGAGGAATGCCTATCAACACAACTATAATTCAAGTATATGCCCCAACAACAGCTGAATGAAATTGAAGAGTTCTATGAACAAGTACAAGCTGAAATTGACAGAACACGCAAACAGGATATCCTGATAGTCATGGGTGATTGGAACGCAAAAGTTGGCAACAAAGAAGAAAACAAAGTAGTTGGAAAATATGGACTTGGCAACAGAAATGAAGCTGCAGAAAGACTGATAGAATTCTGCAAGACCAACGATCTATTCATCTCGAACACCTTCTTCCAGCAACACAAGCGGCGACTGTACACATGGACTTCACCCAATGGATTGTATAAAAATCAAATTGACTACATCTGTGGAAGTCAACGATGGAAAAGCTCTATAACATCAACAAAGACAAAACCTGGAGCTGACTGTGGTACAGATCATCAACTACTAGTATGCAAACTCAAGCTAAAGCTGAAAAAGAGCAAACCACTCATGAATGCAGCAAAATATGACCTTGAGAATATACCACTGGAATTTAAAGACTGCCTGCAAAATTGATTTGCTGCTTTAGATACAAATGATAGAGTTCCAGAAGAGTTATGGAATGACATCAAGAAGGTTGTGTTGGAAGAAAGCGAGAAGTCTCTACAAAAGGTAAAAAAGAAAAAACGGCCAAAATGGATGACGTAAGAAAGAAGAAACTCTGAAAATTGCCCAGAAACTCAGAGAAGCTAAAGCCAGAGGAGAAAGAAAGACAATCACAGAACTCAACAGAGATTTCCAACGTGCAGCAAGACAGGACAAGGAAAAGTACTACAATGACGCATGCAAGGAAATAGAAGCAGAAACTATTAGAGGAAGAACAAGATCAGCTTTCCTAAAGCTACGAGAGTTAAAGAAAAAGTTTCAGCCTCGAATTGGAATGTTACAAGATGCTCAAGGTTCTATGTTGAATGATGCTGAGAAGATCAAGAAAAGATGGAAGGAATATACAGAGTTTTTATATGATAAAGATCAAGTGGACCAACAGCCGTCTCAACCTGTACCTTATGATCTGGAACCATTGGTGATGAAAGAAGAAGTTGAAGCAGCATTGAAAGCCTTATCAAAGAACAAAGCACCAGGCATTGATTGCATTCCCATAGAAGTATTACAGCAATCTGATGCAGCTGTTACCATACTTACAAGGCTCTGCCAAGAAATATGGAAGACAGCATCATGGCCAACTGACTGGAAAAGATCTGTGTTTATACCAATACTAAAGAAAGGTGATCCAACTGACTGTGGAAATTATCGCACAATCGCTCTGATCCCACATGCCAGCAAGATTCTACTGAAGATTATTCAAAAGAGACTACAATCATACCTGGAACAAGAACTACCTGAAGTGCAAGCAGGGTTCAGAAAAGGGCGAGGAATGAGAGACATCATTGCGGATGTGAGATGGATCCTTGAAAAGACTAAAGAATACCAAAAGGATATCTATTTGTGCTTTATCGACTATAGCAAAGCTTTTGACTGTGTAAACCATGAGAAACTCTGGGCCACATTAAGAAGCATGGGTATACCAGAACACCTGATCATTCTCTTGCACAATCTGTACATTGATCAAGAAGCAACAGTTCGAACAGAACAAGGAGAAACAGAATGGTTTAAAATAAGCAAAGGTGTAAGACAAGGCTGCATACTTTCCCCCTACCTGTTTAATTTATATGCAGAACAAATCATCAGAGAAGCAGGATTGTATGAAGACAACAGAGGTGTGAAGATTGGTGGAAGACTCATCAACAACCTTCGCTATGCTGATGATACCACATTACTGGCGGAAAGTGAAGATGATCTGAAACATTTGCTTCTCACAATCAAAGAACATAGTCTCAAAATGGGCCTGCACCTTAATGTAAAGAAGACAAAGATCATGACAACTGGCATAATCAACAGGTTCATCGTCGAAGGAGAAGAAATTGAAATCGTGAATAACTTTAACCTACTTGGATCAACTATCAATAAAGAAGCAACAAGCAGTCAAGAAATCAGACGACGCATTGCTCTTGGCAGAATGGCTATGAAAGACCTAGATAAGATTCTCAAGAGCAGAAATGTCTCTCTCCATACAAAGATTCGACTTGTTCAAGCCATGGTATTTTCAATAACATCATATGGATGTGAAAGCTGGACAGTGAAAAAGATAGACAGGAAGAAAATTGATGCCTTTGAATTATGGTGCTGGCGGCGAATACTGTGTATACCATGGACTGCCCGAAGAACAAACCAGTCTGTACTAGAGGAGATCAACCTAAGCTTTCTTTAGAAGCTCAGATGACAAGACTTCAACTTTCATACTTTGGACACATCATGCGGAGAGAGAGATCATTAGAGAAAGACATCATGCTTGGCAAGATAGAAGGTCAACGCAAAAGAGGAAGGCCAGCAATGAGATGGATCGATACAATAACAGCAGCTACGGGTACCAGTCTGTCAACAATAAGCCGCCTGACTGAAGACCGAACACAATTTAGGATAGCTATCCAGAGGGTCGCCATGAGTCGACTCCGGCTTGACGGCACTTAACAACAACAACAGGTCTATTTCCATGGACTCTGGGTCACTGGCCTCTCCCTCTGAATTGGATGTCTCCCTTGCTGCTATACTTTCCCAGACTCTGTCTCTGTTTGCTTGTTTCCAATAGGGCTGTTCTAAGGCTCCCAAACGAACATGGCCTGTTCTTCTGCCCTTAAAAACTGGTTTGTAAAGCTCTGACTTGTTTCCTTTTCTCCTGCACTGAGCATCTGTTTCACCAGAGCTTCTAGGAGATAAACTTTCTTTTATAAATGAAGTGGCACCATACCTGGGCTTCCTCCTTTAGCCGGTATAACTGGAGTTTTCTCTCTGAGGCACCTCTCTCTGGAAACAGGCTTTCTCTTGGAACCTTCTGAGCAGTGCTTTCACTTTCTGTAGTTCAGGAAAACCTGGTGAGGAATACGGATTTCCTTGCTTCTGGGTAAAGGTAGCTCTGCTATCAGAACCTTTCCTTCTTGTACCTCTTAATCCTGACTCAGACTCCTCCGGTGAGCGTAGGCCTCTCTCAAAGCATTCAATAAACAAATAAACCCCTATACCAGGTTAAAATCCCAATGTAGAAATATGAAACAACCCTGGTACCCAAAACCCAGTCTTCTAAATCATTTTAAATAACACATTTTTTTGTCGGAAAGGCCAGCCAAGCAAAGAGGATCATGCCTCAAGCTGTTGTGGCCCGTCCATTTTATTCACTTAAAAAACTCTAGTAAACCACTTTGGAAGCAGCATACACCATGTTACTTAGCTGAATCCGTTGAAAGTAGAAAGCCGTGTAATAATGCAGCAGTCAGCATAGAGACGACGTGACACGTTTCGGGGCTTTTGACCTGAAGCAGGGGATTATTGGAAATACCCCGAAACGTGTCACGTCGTCTCTATGCTGACTGCTGCATTATTACACAGCTTTCTACTTTCAACGGATTCAGCTAAGTAACGTGGTGTATGCTGCTTCCAAAGTGGTTTACTAGGGCTCTCTCAAAGCATGGCTTTCTCCTCCCAAGCTCTTTGCCTCTGTGGTCCTCTGCTACTGAGTCTCTCTCCAGACTGACTCTCCTCGAGCTGTCCTTCTTTCTGACTTTCTCTGCTCCTTTTCCAGCACTTACTATTCTGGGCGTTCTGCTTGATCCAGCTACGCTGCTTGGGCTGGAGGTGTCACTCCTTCCGTCTGAAGTGCTTCTCCTGGCAGTCTCTCTCTGGACTGTCCCTCTCTGGACTGCTTTCCTCCAGACTGATTCCCTCTGGACTGGTTCCTCCTGCTGGCCTGCTTTCCTCTGGACCGGTTCCTCCTGCTGGCCTGCTTTCCTCTGGACCGGTTCCTCCTGCTGGCCTGCTTTCCTCTGAACTGCCTTTCTCTTATAAAGGCATTCTACCTCTTAGTTTCCGGGGCTTGTTGTCAGGTGCAGCTGATTAGCTCTTACATAATCAGTGGCTGGGTGTGTTAACTCAGCATCAGTAGTTTTGCTCCTGCTCCCTCTAGCTGGGCTGCAAGGTAATTGAATCCTCTGCCCATCAACAGCTCTGTTAAAGACAGGGTTTTTTTCTAAGTCTGCACTCTCAGTAGCTTCAGCTTCATGACAATATATGAACCTAGACAGACAGATAGATAAGTATATAGATACATATCTACCTATTATTATATAATCTAGATAGAGACATGTTTATGTAAAGACATCCACATAGGGATATGTAGAGAGAGAAAGATTCATCTAATAACAAGAAGGGTAATACCTGCTTGAGGAGATGTACAGAGAAATCTTTTCTCCCTGGTTATAAGTGGGAGAGCTAAGGAAATGGCTCTCACTAAAAAGGAGAAGTCTAGATTCCTTTAAGAATTCTAGCCCTTGAATAACCAGGAATGGAGGCCTACGTGAAAAAAGTGCAGAGGATCTCTTTAATCTGCAGGCAAGTCTGGATCCTTCCATAACTCCAGTATGGCAGCTGGAGAGGAAGACGCAATGGAATGAGATACCATGTCTTCCCTTCTATGAGGGCAAGATGAGTATCATGCGTTCTTTCGCTCAATATGAGCTTCCAATGAAGAATTGGGAGTGGAAGGAAAATACTAGATAAGGACTGGCTGCTATGAAAAGAAAAAAATTTCCCTGGTGAAGGGGTCCACTGGAGATGTGAACCAATCCAGGGAACTGAGTAATTATTTAGGTTTTCACATAATTTAAAGGCCTATGTCCTTTGTTCTAAAAGGAGACTTTAATGGAGATGTAAGGGTAGGGAAAAACCCACCAGTCATGAGGGGGCATGACACGGTAAAACCCTTCCTAACCATCTGGAATTATGTGCTAGGAAAGACTCTGATGCTTTCTAGCAAGGGCCCATAGTGTAGAGCTGCTCTGTATAATTGCAGAGAGCATGTTGCAGGTTGGTTAGAAGAAAACACTGACTTGTTTAAGTGCCAGTATGTAACCTAAACTATTCTGCCAAAGTCCAAAGAATTGGAGATGGCTAAGAATAGAAGGTAGGCTGATGTGCCTGCAACAATAAAGTGTCCAAAAAGGGTTCTTAACCTGTCTGGGACTTACTATTAAGGCCAGAAAGGATTGATAGTGGAGATCGAACCCTGGTTACTTGGTCAGCAAGCCAGAGGTCTAACCACTAGGAGATCCTGCACTTGTAGCTATTGCTAAGGCAGTGGTCCCAAGATTGGAAAAAGGACCTACAGACAGAAGTAGGAGTGGTAAGACTCCCTTATTGTCTGTGACACATGCTCATACAGGAAAAACTGTCAAAGGTAAAGGCATAGTCAACCTTATTGATAGTTGTTAGTCCTGTTTTCCCCTTAGCAGGTAGAGGAGGAACCCTGCTACCTGTAAGGCATGATCATCCTGAAAAGCTCTGTGAGCTAAAAGAATGGATGTGTCTTTAGAAGAGATTCATGTGTAAAGTTTAGGATGGAACCGGTGTAGATGCTTCTATTGAGAAGAAACAGACTACAGGTTCTAAACCTGAAACAGGAAAGAAAGATTCAATGAAGAAACTATCAGAAACCCTGCGGCTGCTGGGTTTGCTGAACCGGCTGAGGTTGTGGTTTCCTTAGCCTGGTTTGATGTTTCCCTTGTTTGGAAACAGCTGTATGATGGGTAGAAGATGGATAAAACTTGTTCCCTTTAGGGGAATAAAGTTTGGTAGGAGATTTCCTACAAACTTGGATAGAGGAAGGTGTTGACAATCCTCTGAAAGCAATAGTGTCAGTGGTTAACTGAGCAGCTTGGCGTAAAGTCTCCTTGTTAAAGAGATTTTCTCCAGTACAAGGAGTATTTCCCAGCCTTTCTTGTACCCATTTGTCCAAGTCTGAAGCTTGGAGCCAGGCCATGAGTCGTGCCCCTATGACTATAGCAGAGGTTCTGCTAACAGACTCAAAACAGTCCAGGGAAGCACGAATAAGGAACCTAGAGATATTTTTAGCATGACTAACCAGTAAAGAGTAGTCTGCTCTTTTGAGTTCTTGAAGAAAAGGGGTCAAAAGTAGCAAACTCTTGGTGACCTCTTCAAGAGATAATCCCATATAGAAAATATATGAGAGAATTCTTGCTGAAAACATGGATGCCTGGAAGCTTTTACGTCCAAAGGCATCTAAAGTCCTAGACTCACGTCCTGGCGGATAAGAAGAGTGCTTTTTAGCACTCTTAACACGCCTCATTGCTGATAGAATGATGAGGAAGTTGAGTCTTTTGAAAACCTGGAGAAGGGGGCATCTTGTACAGAAAATCAGTTGCCCTAGAAGGTGGGGATACCTTTAAGGGAGTTTCCCACATTCTAAGTAAGAGATCCTGTAAGGTCTGATGCAAAGGAAGCATGATGACCTCCTTTGGACACCAGGGGATATGCAGAGGCTCTGAATCCCCTGGTGCAGGATCTTGACCAAGTATCAAAATGGCAAGTAACTTTGCCATATCAAGCAGGAACGCTTGAAAGAAAATTTCCCCAGAGGGGGGTCCTCTACCATGAGGAGTAAAGGCTAGACCTGTTGAAGATCTAGCCTTGGTACCAATGGATTCATCCAGATCCACTGGATTGTCCTGAAAGGATGGTCGTCGGTACCGCTGGAGGTCGGTACCCCGACAAATCGGTAGCATCCGTCCATGCTAGGGATCGATTCCAAACTCGGTACCAAAGGAAGCGAGCCTGTGGAAGTAAGCATGGAAGGTACCGAGGCTAACGTAGAGAACGGTACCGACACTAGTATCGTAGCTGGTACCGATACCGGAAGATCAGTCTGTGGTGACTCTAGCGGTACCGAAGACACCGAGAGTGCCAGACCTTGATCACCGGAAAAATGTCTTTGATACCGTCCGAGGTCGGTACCGAGACGAGTCGGTACCCAATCGTCCAGGCTAGAGATCGATTCCAGACTTGGCATCGAAAGAAGCGAGTCTATCAAAGCACACCTGGAGAGTACCGACGTGGATACCAGTATCGGTACCGGAATCGATACCGATGCTGGAAGATCGGTCTGCAGCGACTCTAACGGCACCGAAGGAACCGAGAGCGCTAGACTGAGATCATCGGTGTGGAATATTTCATCCAACACCATTGCCGATGCCGGGGTACCGGTACCGCTCGAAGCGGATACCACCACCGAGCATGGCCCAGGTATGTTCGTAGAGGTAAAAATCCCAGGAACAACCTGAAACCCCGCTAATGCTTTGGAGGCCGAAGACACCCGCCGGGGCTTTATTGCCAAGTTGTCCTCAGGGGCAAGGCCAGAGGCATCTCGATGCTGAGCATGAGATCTACCACCCGAGGACTGGCTAGTCTTGCAGACTTTTGTTTGGTTACTTGATCCCGGGAAGAAGTTGTTTTAGCTGGTACCCTCGGGTCTGATGGGAACCTCGTATCGAGTTCAGCTCGATGCTGAAGACTTCTTCTGGATACACTGCTGCAGGAGGGACACTCCAGCGGATAGTGGTCAGGACCTAAACATGGTAGACACCAATTGTGGGTGTCTAAAACTAATTTCGTACCGCCACAGTTGAAACATTTCTTAGGGATAGTGGCTGGCGTTTCCATGAAGAAAAGTAAAGAGGCCTAACAGGCCGAAAAAAAAAACCCGTCAGGCACTAAACAGGGAAAAAATTCCCTACAAAGGAAAAATTTGTAGGAAGAAGAAAAAAAAAAACACCGGCGGTACCGGTGGCGTCGAGGGAAGGCAGACGCGACCACAAGAAAAACAAAAATAAAAGAAGAATTTTCTGCGGTGACAGGAGTACGTCCTGCCGGCTCCGCGGAAAAACGAAAACTGAGGAGAGGCAGTTGGGAAAGGCAGGAAGGCAGCATGCAGGCGCTGTGGGATGCTCCCAAAAGCGTTCTGATACGATACCCATATGTGAAGACTCATTCCTGCTTGTTCCTGGAGATAGCCTCTTTGTAAAGGTCTCTAGAAACAATTTCTTTTTTCTACTCAAAGAATATTTATCCTATTCTAATCTCCATGCTAAACTATATTCAGATTTGATTTAAATGGAAAGCTCTCTGGCAGTACTAAGCCCTGAATTAATAAAAAGACTGAATTCTAAAATACACAAATTTATCAGCTTTAACCCAAAGATTTTCCTTTTACCCCAAGATTTAGATAATTTCCCAGAAGGTAAATACTTACAATGCAGATTTCTTTCCAGCAATAGCAGACCCTTTTGTTAGTCCTTTATGAAACCAAATAAGATTAATCAAAGGTAACAACCACAGAGGGAACTAAATATATCTAAGACTTAAATGGGAGAAAGGAAAGGATTCAGGAAATATGAGACTGATTTCCTTGAAGAACTTTTTTAGCCTCCATATTTTGGCTAATTCCTCTTTTTTTTTTAATGGGAAGCGCATGAGTCAAAGCCTAACAGAAAAGAGAATTTTTGACTCAAAGGAAGCTGTGATATTTTCTGCTGATAAATAAATCAGCCTCTGTAAACAATACAATGACTTTAGACATGCAAGATTATTTTAGTAACCAAAACAATTTCCTGAGATTGTCGGCAAGAGCTAACTGACTGGAGATATAATTCATTTTAGCCAATGGAACATGCAAAAAAGTTTAAGAAAGTAGTCCAAGCAGACTGCTATTTTCCCCAGATTATCTGGCAACTTCTGCTCAAATGGATGGACCTGCGGCTATAGTAGACACAGTCCTACAAATTGTCTCTAACAGAGCTTGTTTCTCCAAAGTAGTGTACTGAGGAGGGGCATTATGGCTCTTTTGGACATGAATCATAGCCAGAGTACCTGCCCCTCTGACAGAAAGCATTCCTGCTGTCCTTAACCCAGGGCATCAAGGAGCTGCATATGAAGTTATAGTAAATAATTACATTACTGGATTTCTTTTCTCCTTACTTTATAAGCCCAGCAACAAGGAGTTAGTTTCTTGTCTGCCAGACTGAGAGAAATGGGATTCCAATACTTGGAATGTACGCCTTTTACTTGCCATACTAGAACCAATGACTGGTTTCCTATGTCTACTAACCAGTAACAACCCCACTTGCTGAAAGAGAATCAGACAGTAAATGGAAAGATTGCCTGCTGGCCATAGGGATGGCCAGGGGCGGCCCAAGGGGGGTGCGGGGCCATGTGCGGAGACTCGGTGCGGGGCCTCATTTGCATAAATATTTGCATAATGTTACCATACACTAACTTTTAGTAAACATGCCTCTTAATGAGCATATGGATAAAGAAAGACTAAACAATTTCTACATTACTATAATCCAGTGCCAACCGCCAGGCACATTAGGAACTACTACAAACACTGCCCATTTAGAACCCATAGCAAACCCGCCGTATCCTAACAGCACTACCAGGACTCACAAAGCACCATACCCTACCTATCAAAAGGCAACACTGCAAATATTAAACCAATACATTTCAGAGAACAATAATACATGACCTCTGGGGAAAGAACAAGTGGCAATGTCAAATAGGAATTACATAAACAGAATACCTCAACTCAGTTACACATGCAGAACATAGACCATCACCAAACAAGGAATCACAATTTAGAAACAGGAAGACAATAATTAAACTGGGAACCCCAAAAGCCAAACTTGGAATATACAACAACACTGTAGAAATAAAACTATAAATTAATTTCCTCTTGTACTAAACAAAGCGCAAAAATTAATGATGCACATTTCCCAGAGCTGACATATTCCAGTTAATAAATTCAAAATAAAGAGATATTTTTCTACCTTTTGTGCATTTTTTTTCAGTTGCAATTGTTCCAGCCACTTTCTTCTGGTTTCTTCGTGTCTTCTGCTAACTCTCCATCTGCTGTCCATTTGTCCTTTCTTCTGTCTTCTTGTTTTTTTTTTCCATTCTCTCTCTACATCTGCTTTAACATACTAATCTTTCTCCTTTTGCTCTTTCCTCATTCCTATTTCATCCACTCAAATTTTATCCCTCCATCCTCAATCCCCACTTACTCTCCCAATATCCGGCCAATGGTAGATTTGTCTTCCCTCCCACGCAAAATATTTTTCCCCTCTCCATTTCACTCTCCCAGCTCTATCCCATTCTAATGCTCCCCCAACATCAGCTCCTTTCTAGTTCCAGCCCCACCCAGCATTTGCTCCCTTCTTGTCCCTGCATCAGCCCATTTCCAGTCCTAGTCCCCCATCAGCCCATTTCCAATCCTATCCTAGCCCCACCATCAGCCCATTTCCAGTCCTATCTCCCCCATCCATTTCCAGTCCTATCCGAGTCCATCCATCAGTTCATTTCCAATCCCAGCCCCTCATCAGCCCATTTCCAGTCTTATCAGTTCCTCCATCAGCTCATTTCCAATCCCAGCCCCCATCAGCTCATTTCTATTCCTTTCCTAGCCCCACCATCAGCCCATGTCAAATCCTAGCTCCCCTCCACTCAGCCCATTTCCAATCCAAGCCCCCCATGAGCCTACTTCCAGTTCTAGCCCCTCCATGAGTCCATTTCAATTCAAGCCCCCACCACAGCCCATTTCCAACCTTAGCACCCCCAACAGCCCATTTCCAGTCCTATCCTGGCCCCTCCATCAGCCCATTTCCTGTCCTAGCCCCCCCCCCACTCAGCCCATTTCCAGTCCTAGCTCCCTCTCCTCACAGCCCATTTCCATTCCAAGCCCCCTCCCCATCAGCTATTTGCAGTTCAAGCCCCCTTTCCACTCTGCCCATTTCCATTCCAAGCCCCTGTCCCCATCAGCTATTTGCCGTTCAAGCCCCCCTTCCACTCAGCCCATTTCCAGTCATAGCAACACCCCAACCCATTACCAGTCCTAGCTCCCCCAGCAGCCCACTTCCAGGCCGAACCCCCGATAGCCCAGTACCAGTCCTAACCCCCCCATCAGCCCACTTCCAGTCCGAACCCCCTATAGCCCATTACCAGTCCTAACCCCCCCATCAGCCCACTTCCAGTCCTTACCCTCCCAGCAGCCCAATTTCAGTCTTACCCCCCCCATCAACCCATTACCAGTCCTAATCCCCCATCAGCCCACTTGTAGTCTTAGCCCCCCCATAGCCCATTACCTGTTGTAACCCCATCAGCCCATTACCTGTCCTAACCCCCCCATAGCCCATTTCCAGTCCTAATCCCCCCCATCAGCCCACTTGTAGTCGTAGCTCCCCATAGCCCATTACCTGTTGTAACCCCCACATAGCCCAGTACCAGTCCTAACCCCCCCCAGCCCATTACCAGTCCTAACGCCCCCCACAGCCCATTACCAGTCCTAACCCCCTATCAGCCTACTTGTAGTCTTAGCCCCCCCATAGCCCATTACCTGTTGTAACCCCCATCAGCCCATTACCTGTCCTAACCCCCCCATAGCCCATTTCCAGTCCTAATCCCCCCATCAGCCCACTTGTAGTCGTACCTCCCCATAGCCCATTACCTGTTGTAACCCCCCCATAGCCCATTACCAGTCCTAATGCCCCCCACAGACCATTACCAGTCCTAACACCCCCCATCAGCCCATTTCCAGTCTTAGCCCACTGGCGCTTATGCAGTTTCCAGTCCTTATCCCCCATCAGCCCACTTGTTGTCGTAGCCCCCCATAGCCCATTACCTGTCATAACTTCCCCCATCAGCCCATTTCCAGTCTTAGCCCCTCCATAGTCTATTACCTGTCCTAACCCCCCATAGCCCATTCCCAGTCTTAACCCCCCCATCAGCCCACTTCCAGTCTGAACCCCCTATAGCCCATTACCAGTCCTTACCCCCCCTCCCCATCAGCCCATTTACAGTCCTTACCCCCCTCCCTCCCTCCCCATCAGCCCATTTACAGTCCTCCCCCCCCCATCAGCCCATTTACAGTCCTTACCCCCCCCCTCCCCCCCTCCCCATCAGCCCCTTTACAGTCCTTACCCCCCCCCCCCATCAGCCCAGCTAAGTTTAAAAAAAAACCCCAGAAGCCGGCTGCTGCTGCCGCTGCCGCCGTAGCAGCGGCAGAATGGAGAATCCCGTGGGGCCTCCCTGTCCTGCAGTCTTCTATGCGGCCTCAGCGCGGGCTTTTCAGAGCCGCGCGAAGGGAGAGTTTCCCTTTCTCGCGGCTCTGTTAATCCCGCCGTGGGGCTGATGGGGAATCCCATCAGCCCCGCGGCAGGATTAACAGAGCTGCGAGAGGAGAAGCTCTCTCTCTTCGCGCAGCTCTGACAGCCGACGGAGGCCGCATAGAAGACTGCAGGACAGGGGGTCCCGCGGGATTCTCCATTCTGCCGCTGCCACGGCGGCAGCGGCAGCAGCAGCCGGTTTCTGGTTTTTTTTTTTTTAAACTTAGCTGGGCTGATGGGGGGGGTAAGGACTGTAAATGGGCCCCGCGGGATTCTCCATTCTGCCGCTGCCACGGCGGCGGCGGCAGCGGCAGCCGCAGCCGGTTTATGATTTTTTAAAACTTTGCTGGGATGCAAGATGTTTTTTGCGCGGGGCCCCCTGAAACGCGGGGCCCTGTGCAAAAAACATTCTTGCTCAATGGACGGGCCGGCCCTGGGGATGGCATCTAGTTTATTGAGTGTGATTCTCTGAGGGATGAGAAAAAAGACTGGATCTGGCAGGAAGAGATAAGATGAAAGAGGAGTTTTTCTCAGTACGAACCCAAGGGGAGAATTATCAGTAGTCTGTGTCATGGAGAAATTGTAATTTCAAAAAACACACTTTATTAGAAAATCACCTATCAGGGGTGATGAAAGCCAAACCCGACACGGCCATGTTTTTGCAATGCCTTCTTTAGGGTTTTTTTTGGCATACTGAAGACAACAACATAAAATAAATGTTAAAATCTCATACACAGCATATTTAAAAACGTAAATGAAACAAAGAACTCTTCATCAATGAAACAAAGTGTAGTTACTCACCTGTAACAGATGTTCTACAGGAGCAGCAGGAATCGGTCCTCACATATTGGTGACGTCAGCGCCGATGGAGCCCTCATGCGGAGCATTCCCCCAGCTTTCAAAAAAAGCCTTTGGGACTGCAGCGCGCATGCGCGGTCCTCTTCCCGCCCTAGGGTGCCATCTTGCTCAGTCTGATGACATAGCTAAAAGACAGCAAAAATCAAAATGAATGATATGACTGCAACTCCAGAGGAGGAGGGAGGGTCGTGAGGACTGATTCCTGCTGCTTCTGGAGAACACCTGTTACAGGTGAGTAACTATGCTTTCTCCAGGACCAAGCAGGAAGTCAGTCCTCAAATATGGGACTCCCCAGCTCTAGGCTACCGTGAACCAACAGCTGAAAAAATGGCTCTCTCTCAAATGCCTCAGCATCCGTGATAAGAATTTTCTCTGAGAACGCACCCCGTACGGTAGCCCAACACAAGGGCCGGAGGGTAGGAGTTGCCTAAACCTCAAAGAGATTATGGAGTACCACCTGGCTGAAAACACTGTCCCGCTGGGACTCTCTCTCCAGGCAGTAATGGGCTGCAAAAGTCTGGCTTGAAGACCAAGTTGCGGCTCGGCAGATGTCTGTCAACGGAACATAGCGGAGATGAGCTACTGACGCGGCCTTTGCCCTGACACGGTGGACCGTGACCCGACCCTGCAAGGGGAGGTCGGCTGCCCTGTACGCCCAGGTGATGCAATCTGCTACCCAAGTGGACAACGTACGCTTGGAGACAGGTAACCCCATCCTATTGTTGTCAAAGGAGATGAGGAGCTGATGCTCCCGCGTACGTTCTATGTAAAAGGACAACGCCCTCTTACAGTCCAGGGTATGCAAGACTGTCTCAGCCTGGCTGGAATGAGGCATGGGAAAGAAGGTCGGAAGGACCACCTCCTGATTGAGGTGGAAAGAGGAGACCACTTTTGGGAGGAACTTGGGATGGGTCCGTAGGACCACCCTGTTCCTATAGAACCGTGTGTACGGTCTATCAGAAACCAGAGCTTGTAGCTCACTCACACGTCTGGCTGATGTAAGAGCCACCAGGAAGAGCGCTTTCCAGGAGAGGAAGCGCAAATGGCAAGTAGCCATCGGCTCAAACGGTGGAAGAGTAAGTTGTTGCAAGACCACGTTCAAATCCCACTCAATCGCCGGTGGACGAATAGGAGGCTTGAGTAGAAGCAGACCTCTGAGAAATCGGGACACCAAGGGGTGAACCGACAGAGACTGTCCCTCCACCGGTGAGTGGTGCGCTGAAAAAGCACTGAGGTGGACCCAAACAGAATTAGACTTAAGGTCTAGGTCTGAAAGTTGAAGTAGATACTGCAGTACTACTGACACAAGGCAAGAGAAAGGTTCTTCATTGCGCCGAGCACAACATACCGTAAATCTATGCCACTTGAGGGCATAGGACTTCCTGGTGGACCGCCTCCTAGAGGCCAAGACCACCTCCTCCACCTCCTTAGGTAGAAGTAAGGGAGCTAGAACTATCCTTTCAGCAGCCAGGCCATCAGATTGAGGGACCTGAGATTGGGGTGCAGAAGGGAACCCTGCTCTTGAGACAGGAGATCGTGTTGCAGCCCTAGAGGGAATGGAGCTTCCACTGCCAACTGCAGAAGAAGTGGAAACAACGGCTGCCTCTGCCATCTCGGGGCTACCAGAATCACCGAGGCCTTGCCCTGGAGGATCTTGAACAGAGTTCAGGCCACCAGGGGCATGGGAGGAAACGCATACAGGAGGCCCGTAGACCAAGAGATTAGAAAAGCATCTGCTACCATTCTCAGGGGATGCGGTTGTCTGGAGCAAAACCTGGGCAGCTGACGGTTTAGTGGATTTGCAAAGAGATTGATGGATGGAAGACTCCATCGGAGGAAGATCTGCTGGACCACTAATGGATTCAACTGCCATTCGTGGGGCTGGAGAATCCTGCTTAGCTTGTCTGCTAGGAAGTTTTCCTGACCAGGCAGATAAACTGCTTTGAGATACATGACTGGTTTGACTGCAAAGGAGCAAAGGTCCCGTGCCTCCTGACATAGGAGCCTGGACCCTGTGCCTCCTTGTTTGTTCACGTACAACATTGCTACCTGATTGTCCATCTGAACTAGGACAGACTGTTGAGAGAGAGCATAGCAGGTGGTTTGCAGATCTAAGCAAATTGCTCGCAGCTCTAAAAGGTTGATCTGCTGTGTGGCCTTCCAAGGGGACCACAGGCCTTGAGTGCACGTGCCCTGGCAATGTGCACCCCAGCCCTTTAAGGATGCATCCGTCATCAGCACCCTGGTGTGTAATGGAGCCTGAAAAGGTACACCTTTGAGAAGGTTTGGTAGATGTAGTCACCACTGTAAGGAGTTCTGAAGCCGTCTGGACACCTTTACTCTGTCTCGAAGGTCGCCGGTGGCTTGTTTCCACTGATCTCTGAGGCACCATTGAGCAGCCTGCATGTGCAGACCGGCATTCGGGGTCACATGTACAGTGGATGCCATGTGGCCCAGAAGCCTCAGGTAGTGGCTGGCGGAAACCTGAGAAATGCTTTGGAACTGGTTTGCCAACGCCATCAATCTGTGGGCCCTGTCCTCAGGCAAGTAAGCTCTTGCCTGAAGGGTGTCTAGTCTCGCCCCTATAAATGCTAGGTTCTGAGAGGGGAGCAAAGTGGACTTTGCATAGTTTATGACAAAGCCCAGATGCTGAAGAGAGACAGTGCGAAGAGTGGCCTGTCGGGCCTCCTGGAATGACTGGCCCCTGATTAGCCAGTGGTCCAGGTACGGGAAGACAAAAATCCCCTGATTTCTGAGAAAAGCCGCCACCACTGCCAGGCATTTGGTGAAAACCCTGGGGGCAGAGGTCAGACCAAAAGGAAGTACCCTGTACTGAAAATGGTTTCCTCCCACCACAAATCTGAAATATTGTCTGTGGTCTGGATGGATGAGGATATGAGTATAAGCATCCTTTAGGTCTAAGGAGCATAGCCAATCTCCCTGCTGGAGGTAGGGCAGCAGTATCCCAAGGGTAAGCATCTTGAACTTTTCCCTTTCAAGAAACTTGTTTAGATTTCGCAAGTCTAGGATAGGCCTGAGGCCTCCTGTTCTCTTTGGTACTAGAAAGTACCTGGTGTAGAAGCCTTGCCCTACCATGTGGTGTGGTACTGGTTCCACCGCCTGTTCCTTTAAAAGACTTGCCAACTGAAGGAGGAGGCTCCTGTACAGAGGGAGTCTTGGAGGCTCCCCTGGATAGTAGGAAGGGGGGAGTTGGTGCATATAGCCCTTCTGGACTATGCTCAGTACCCAGGTGCATATAGCCCTTCTGGGAGTTGGTGCATATAGCCCTTCTGGACTATGCTCAGTACCCAGGTGTCCCCTGTGATGGCTGGCCACCTGTAGGCATACATGGTTAGCCGACTCCCTGTGCTGAGTGGAGCCACCGGCAGAGGAGAGGCTATGCTGTGGAAGTGAAAACCCCGCTCCCTGCTGTGCAGGAGCCGGAGCTGGCAGCTTGGGGGTTTTCTGCCTACAGGGCCCATGCTCCTGCCCCTTGGCCTGCTGGCCCTGTTGGGGAGCTGGAGAGGCCTGATACTGAGGGTAGGTTTTGTAGGCAGCACCCTTCCTTGGGAAAAAGAGCTTCTTTCCCGAGCCCTTCTTTTTATGAGAAGAGGCAGAAGTCTTTCTGGATAGTCTTGTCCTGGTGAGAGTCTCGGTCTCGATTTCTGCAGCCTTCTCAGTCATGGGTTTGCCGAATAGGTTGTCACTTCGACAGGGGACATCGACCAACTTGTCCTGTACCCATGACTCTAGGTCCAACGACTGTAGCCAGGCCTGAGGGTGTGCACCGATGCCAGCTGCGGCTACCCGGGCCGAAGCCTCGAAGCCGTCATAGGCTGCTCGAGATATAAACTTCGAGCACTTCTGGATCCCTGAAGACAAGGCTTTGAACCTCTGCAAGGGTTCCTCAGAGAGGCCAGCTGAGAACCCGGCAATCTCCTTTGCCAGGTCCTGTAAGTACATGCCCATATACAGCTGGTACGTCTGAACACGGCAAGAGAGCATAGAGCCCTGGAAGCACTTTCTACCGAGGGCATCCAGGTTCCAGGCCTCCCGGGCCAGGAGGCACCAAGGAGTGCATCTTCTGACTTTTCAGCCTGTGTATGGCCGATTCCACAACCATGGAGTTGTGCGGTAGCTGCGCCTTTTGGAACCCAGGGTTCTTACGGACTCGATAAATGGAATCGACCCACTTGCTCAGAACCGGCGCCGAGGCCGGTGCTTCCCACATATGGAAGAGCAGCTGTTCCAGCATTGGAGGAACTGGAACAGTAAAGGCTTCTTTCGGAGGAAAATCATACTGGAGGGCATCGAGCTCTTCGGCTCGAGGCTCCTCCTCGGCGTCAGCCGGGAATGCCAAAGACTTGGCCATGTCCCTGACGAAATCCGAGAACTGGGTATCCTCTGGGGGGACCTTCTCCGAGGCTTGGACTCTGGGGAGTCCGAAGGAACGCAACAGGTCCGAAAGGTGTCAGGAGACTCCTCATCCTCCATCTCTCACCCCGATTCCTCCGAGGAGGAGTCGAGCGGCTCCGGCCGTGTGGGCCTCGATGCCACCCGCCCCGATGCTGAGAGCACCGTCGTCGACGACGTTGGCCCTGAACGGGAGGTCGAGGGAGACCGTTGCCGAGGATCGACTGGGCCTCAGGGGTCAACTTAGATGTTGAGGTCCTGGTGGTCGGGGCAGATGCACCGGTCAGACCGGCGATCAGTATCCGCTGCTGTTCCATGAAGGCAGCTAGGCTGCTCTCCAGGGCCGTCAGCCTGAGTCCGAGCTCAGGAGACTCCACAGCCCCCAACTCGGCCCCAACGGAGTCGGGCCCGACGTCGGTTCTCCCGGGGGAGAGTCCACGAGGACAACAGAAGTTACCTGACTCGGGGACTCTGGCTCCAAGTGAGGTTGCTTAGTCGACCGCTCTGACTCCGAGAGCTCGGGACGGCAGTCAGGGCTGCGCGACCTGGCCCTCGAGGATCCAGGTGCCTCCACTGACGCCGCCCCCACGAGCTTCTTCTTCGTTTTGTACTCCCGGGTGGGAGACCCCCTTCTCAGAGGACCCACAATGCCGCTTGGGGTCAGACTCCCGAGATGTTTAGGCCTCTGACGAAGTCCGGGCCCGGCCAGACGCAAACTCTGAAAAAATTCTTTCACGTTGATGCTGATGGCTCCGAAGCGCCTTCGACGACATCTTGCCACACGGGCCACAGACCAGAGGGGCATGGTCGGGCCCGAGGCATAGGAGGCAGCAGTCGCGTGTGTCGGTGAGAGACATGTTTCTTACACCGATCACATTTCTTGAACCCGCTGGCAGCCATCGGGGGAAAAAGGGCCCCTGCAAGGTCAAAAGACCAGGCTGCCAGTGAAAATAACAGAAAAAGCGCGAACGCTAGTCACAAAGGACAAAAATTGAAAAAAGAAGTTCCGGACTCGATACCGGTGTACCAAGCCCAGGCGGGAAGGGGAAGCGGCGTCAAACCGGATAAAGAGATGCGAAAATCGCAGAAAAAAAATCAACTTTTTCCCGGGTGACACGAACTACGTCCGTTGGACTCCGCAGAAAAAGAAAGACTGAGCAAGATGGCACCCTTGGGCAGGAAGGGGACCGCGCATGCGCGCTGCATTCCCAAAGGCTTTCTTTGAAAGCTGGGGAAATGCTCCGCACAAGGGCTCCGTCGGCGCCGTCGTCACCCATATGTGAGGACTGACTTCCTGCTTGGTCCTGGAGAAAGACCAAATTAAACAATAGTGTAAAAACATACTGTACTATTATCAAATGTTACAAAACACTATAGGTTAAAAGTAAATATATGCAAACATATAAATAGCTAGTTAAATGAACTATACAAACCAATAAATAAAGGATGTGACAAATATATATATATATATACTTACATAATTAAATAAATGCTGTTTTGTTGACATATATGGTCTAGAATCTGTTTTGTTGACATATATATATGGTCTACAATCTGGCAGCTGGGATTTAATGTTAAAAAATGTAAGGTCATGCATTTGGCTGCAGCAATCCAAGGGAGCAATATAGTATAGGGGGTGAAGTACTTTTGTCCACTAAAGGAGAGCGGGACCTGGGTGTGGTTGTGTCTGATGATCTTAAAGTAGCTAAACAGATAGAAAAGGTGACAGCAAAAACTAAAATGATGCTTCAGTGCATACAGAGAGGAATGGCTAGCAGAAAAAAGGAGGTGCCTCTGTATAAGTCTTTGGTGCGACCTCATTTGGAGTATAGCGTGCAATTCTGGAGACCGCACCTTCAAAAGGATGTGAACAGGATGGAGTCGGTGCAGAGGGTGGCTATTAAAATGGTTAGTGGTCTTCATTATAAAGCATATCAGGACAGACTTAAGGATCTTAATATGTATACCTTAGAGGAAAGGCAGGATAGAGGTGATATGATTGAGATGTTTAAATACCTCCGTGGCATAAATGTTCAGGGGGAGAGCCTCTTTCAATTGAAAGCAAGTTCTGCTGCGAGGGGACATGGGATGAGGGTGAAGGGGGATAGATTCAGGAGTGATTTGCGGAAATATTTCTTTACGGAAAGAGTGGTGGATCCGTGGAATAGTCTCCCAGTGGAGGTGGTGGAGATGAGGACAGTAACTGAATTCGAAAAAGCATGGGACAAACACAGAGGATTTCTAAAGGTAAAAAAGGGACTGTTCTAGTTGTTGATATGGAAGGACAGACTAGATAGGCCATGTGGTCTTTTTCTGTCATCATATTTCTATGTTTCTATATAAAACATAAGTAAATAGGTAAATAAATTTATAGAACTAACCATGAGTGTTTCACATTCAGAGTAATTCTTTGTTCAAAATTGTGTCTGAACTGAAGAGAGGAAAGGCAATAGATAGAAATTAATTGCTGTTGCTGTTAAGTGCCATCAAGTCGGTGTCGACTCAAGGCGACCCTCTGGATGGTTGTCCTAAATTGTGTTCGGTCTTCAATCGTGCGGCTCATTGTTGATAGACTGGCACCTTGAGCTGCTGTTATCACCTGTAACAGATGTTCTCCAGGAACAAACAGGAAGTCAATCCTCACATATGGGTAATGTAGATGGAGCTCTCGCGGAAGCATCTCTCCAGTTTTCAAAGAAAGCCTTTGAGAGATGCCACCACACATGCATGGTCCCCTTCCCGCCCAAGGGTGCCATCTTACTCAGTCAGAAGACAGCTAGAGCCCACAAAAGATGGCAAAATAGTACAGCAACTCCAAGGGGAGGAGGGAGGGTTGTGAAGACTGATTGCTGCTGTCCCTGGAGAACACCTGTTACAGGTGAGTAACTACGTTTTCTCCAGGAACAAGCAGGAAGTCAGTCCTCACATATGGGACTCCCTAGCTACAGGCTACTGATGACCTGTAGAAAACACATGGCTCGGCCATGAGCAGCTGCAAGAAAATCTGAGGAGAGACCCTGAGGACCCCAGCGTCCAGGGATAACTATGGCTCCGGTAACCTGAACAAGAAGGGTCGGAGTGCAGAAGTTGCCTAAACCCTGAACAGATTACAGAGTACGGCCTGGCTGAAGGCACTGTCCCGTTGGGACTCCCTCTCAAGGCAGTAGTGAGCTGCAAAAGTATGGACAGAAGACCAGGTGGCGGCCCAGCAGATGTCTGCCATGGGAACAGAGCGAAGGCTTGCAACTGAAGTTGCCATAGCCATGACATTATGCGCTGTGACCTGGCAATCCAGCAGCAGCCCAGCCTGGTTGTGGGTGAAGGTGATGCAGTCCGCCACCCAGATGGACAGGGTCCACTTGCTGACAGCCTCCCCCAGTCGACTGGGGTCATATGAGACAAAAAGCTGTGAGGCTTTGTGGTGTTGCTGAGTATGCTGGAGATAGAACGACAGGGCTCTTTTGTAGTCCAGAGTATGGAGAACGGCCGACACCTTGTCGGTGTGGGGCCGTGGAAAGAAGGTAGGGTGTACCACCTCCTGGTTGAGGTGGAAATCAGACTCCACCTTCGGAAAAAACTTCGAGTGAGTGCAGAGCACGACCCTGTTCTTGTAGAACCTGGTGTAGGGTGGCTCGGCCACCAGGGCCTGGAGCTCACTGACTTTGCATGCAGAGGTGAGTGCCACCAGGAAAGTCACCTTCCAGGACAGGTATCTCAGGTGACAGGTAGCCAAAGGTTCGAAGGGCAGCATGGTAAGCTGCACCAGGACCACACTGAGATCCCATTCCACTAGGGGTGGGCGAGTGGATGGGAGGCTTCGAGAGCAGCAAGCCCCGCATGAATTGGATAATGAGGGGCTGCACAGAAAAAGACTTGACCTCTATGGAGTGGTGGTTCGCAGAGAGTGCACTCAGGTGCATCCTGACGGAGTTGGACTTAAGTCTAGATTCTGAAAGGTGGAGTAAGTACTGCAGCACCACATGCACCAGGCAGAACAGGTTCACCAGTTGCTCCGTGCACCATAAGGAGAACTTGCGTCATTTGAAGGTGCAGGCCCATCTTGTGGAGTCCTTGCAAGAGACCAGGAGGACCTCTTCCACCTCCTTTGGGGGGTTGAGGGGTGCTAAAGTGACCCGTTCAGCAGCCATGCTATGAGAGGACAAGGATCCCAGAATGGGGTGGAGGATTGAGCCTTCCTCCTGGGTCAAACGTCCCAGGAGATACACCACTCAGAGGGACCGGGGACTCCGTTGAGAGACAAAGCAGTAGAGGAAACCAAGGCTGCCTGGGCCACCAGAATCAAAGGAAGCCTTGTCTCGCTGGACCTTGAAGAGGTGTGGGATGGAAGGCATACAACAGACCCTCCAATCACGAGATGAGGAAGGCATCTGCTGCTACCCGGGCTGGGTGTGGCTGTGGGCAGCAGAAGCAGGGTAGCAGAACATTCTTTGGGCTGGCAAAGAGGTTGAGGTTTGGGGTGCCCCACAACTTGAAGAGCCGCTGTGCTGCCCTGGGGTCCAGGCGCCACCGGCTTCGTTTATGTGTTCTCCAGTTTATAAAAATTAAACACCTTTAATGGACCAATGGCTGAGAATAACACAATATATATCATATTTTATAAAGGATCATTACAAGCATTTTATAGTTTGTTTATAGGTATAAAAAGTTGATCTCACCTTTCAACCCACATTTGCATATTCATTCACTCAAAGTTATTTTGAATGCTTTAACAGTGGATGATTTTTATTCCGTCCTCTTTGGTTTAGTGGTATTAAAATTAGAATTACTTTTATGTAGATAAAGCTGTAGTTATCCATGATACCTGTTTTTTTAAAGCTGGGTTTTGGCGCCAATATAAGACATACAGCACAGATGTCAGCGTTTTTCGGAACTTCCAGTGTCCTAGAGGTCGCACATCTGAAGGAGGAATAAAGTATCTTAAACGTTTTGACAAATCCAAGTGATTTTTAGTCATTTAAGTAGGTTTATTATGGAAACACGCTTTACTAATATTAAGTTAGTCGAAGGATTGATATTACAGCATGATCTTTATAATAACTGAGAATCTCCAAACCACATGTAACCCTGTTCCTTAAAATAGATGCTGGTAATCGCTATAAGTTCATTTTTGGAGCAACAGGGTCACAGTACTTTATCAAGTAAAAGGTACCATATTAGACCATTTAACTTTCATCCTGAACCCGCTACTGTTTCACTCCTGCTTATTTTATGAATGATTGTTTTGTTCACCCATTAATTGATATCCACTGCCATTCCTCTTTTCAGTTCAGATGCGATATGAACAAAGAATTACTCTGAATGAGACACACTCACAGTTGGTTCTATAAATTTACCTATTTACTTATGTTTTATATATATATGTCAACAAAACAGAATTCATTTATTATTTATGTAAGTAATACACTAGCGGAAAAAATTGTGGATACACCTGTAAAATTTGAGCTCTCCGCAATAATATCTGTCTTACTTACATTAATTAAGTATTCTATATATTAGATACTCTATGCAGATAGTTGCCATAACATTTGGGAACATATTACAAATGAATATCAACATTTATCAGAAAAAAACTTCAATTTGGAGTCAGACAAGGTAATTGATGCACAAATAGCGTAGTTACTCACCTGTAACAGGTGTTCTCCAGGAGCAGCAGGAATCAGTCCTCACTTATGGGGTGACGTCGGCGCCGACGGAGCCCTCGCGGAGCAATTTTCCCCAGCTTTCAAAGAAAGCCTTTGGGAATTGCAGCGCGCATGCGCGGTCGTCTTCCCGCCCGAGGGTGCCATCTTAGCCAGTCAGATGACATAGCTAAAAAAGACAGCATAAAAATTTGCAAAAAGAACATAAGCAGACGATTGCAACTCCAAGGGGAGGAGGGAGGGTAGTGAGGACTGATTCCTGCTGCTCCTGGAGAACACCTGTTACAGGTGAGTAACTACGCTTTCTCCAGGACCAAGCAGGAAGTCAGTCCTCACTTATGGGACTCCCAAGCTCAAGGCTACCGGAGACCCTAAGCACAAAAATGAGCTCCCTCTAGCTCAGCAGCACAGAAGGATAGAATCTTCGCTGAATTATCACCCACCGGTAGCCCACATCCGGGATGGAGGGTAGGAGTTGCTCAGACCTCAAAGAGATTACGGAGGACTGCCTGTCCGAAAGCACTGTCCCTACGGGACTCCCTCTCGAGACAGTAATGGACCGCAAAAGTCTGGCTCGAAGACCAAGTAGCGGCCCGGCAGATGTCTGCCAGCGGAACAGAGCGGAGGTAAGCCACTGACGTGGCCTTTGCCCGAACGCAATGAGCCGTGACTCGACTTTCTAAGGAGAGTCCGGCTGCCCCATAAGCCCAAGAGATACAGTCCGCAACCCAGATGGACAGAGTACGCTTGGAGACCGGGAGCCCCAATTTATTGGGGTCAAAAGACACAAAAAGCTGAGCAGCTTTACGGTGCTCCCGCGTACGGTCAAGGTAGAAGTTCAATGCCCTTCTACAGTCCAGGGTATGGAGGACCGTTTCAGCTCGGCTGGAGTGTGGTCTGGGAAAGAAGGTTGGAAGTACCACCTCCTGATTGATGTGAAAAGGGGAGACCACTTTAGGCAGAAATTTTGGGTGAGTCCGTAGGACTACCCTATTCTTGTAGAACCTAGTGTAAGGGGGATCAGACACGAGGGCCTGCAATTCACTTACGCGCCTAGCGGAAGTGAGGGCTATCAAGAACAGTGTTTTCCAAGACAGAAAACGTAGAGAACAGGTAGCCATAGGTTCAAAAGGCGGACAGGTGATCCGCTGCAAAACCACATTCAGGTCCCAGTCAGGCGCTGGCGGGCGCAGAGGTGGTTTAAGTAGAAGGAGACCTCGGAGAAACCTCGCTACGAGAGGGTCATTGGAGAGAGGTCTGCCGTCCACTGGCACATGATGTGCTGAAAGAGCACTGAGGTGAACTTTGACGGAGTTGGACTTAAGTCCCAGATTAGAGAGGTGCAGCAAGTACTGCAAGATCACCGACACCGGGCAGGAGAAGGGATCCTGAGACTGTTGGGTACACCAGACTGCAAAGCGACGCCATTTAAGGGCGTAGCATTTGCGGGTAGAAGGCCGTCGCGAAGCTAAGACGACCTCCTCCACCTCCGCCGGCAGGAGAAGGGGAGCAAGGACTACCCTCTCAGCAGCCAGGCCATAAGGTTGAGAGACCTGAGGTTGGGGTGCAGAAGGGACCCCTGATCCTGAGTGAGGAGATCCGGTTGTATCCCCAGAGGGATTGGGCCCTCCACCGCCAGTTGCAGCAGGAGTGGAAACCACGGCTGCCTGGGCCAGCGAGGGGCCACCAGGATCATGAAGGCTTTGTCTCGGAGAACCTTGAAAAGAGTCCGAGAGACCAGCGGGATGGGAGGGAAAGCGTACAGAAGGCTCCCCGACCACGAGATCAGAAAGGCGTCCGCCGCAACCCGAAGGGGGTGTGGCTGACGAGAGCAGAAGCGAGGAAGTTGCCGGTTGTGAGGACTGGCAAAGAGATCCACCGTGGGGAGACCCCACTTGAGGAAGAGCTTCTGAACTACCAAGGGATCCAGACGCCACTCGTGCGGCTGGAGGACCCTGCTGAGTTTGTCTGCAAGGCAATTTTCTTGGCCCGGGAGATAAACTGCCTTGAGGAGAATGCCGTGACTGACGGCCCAAGAGCAGAGCTTCTGTGCCTCCCGGCAGAGGAGGAAGGAGCCCGTGCCCCCCTGCTTGTTCACGTAGAACATGGCAACCTGATTGTCCGTCTGGACAAGGACGGACTGTTGGGAAGTCAGGTGGGAGAAGGCCTTGAGAGCGAGGCGGATCGCCCTGAGCTCCAGGAAGTTGATCTGCTGAGCAGACTCCCACGTGGTCCAGAGGCCCTGAGTACGTGCCTCTTGGCAATGTGCTCCCCAGCCCAGGAGGGATGCATCGGTGGTCAGCACCCGGGTCGGCTGAGGTGACTGGAAAGGCATTCCGAATATCAGGTTCGGCTGCCGGAGCCACCACCGGAGAGACGAGAGCAGCGGCTCGGAGACGCGCACTAGGTCTGCCAGGCCGCCCGTGGCTTGTCGCCACTGCTGGCGGAGACACCATTGAGCAGACCGCATGTTCAGGCGGGCATTGGGGGTCACATGGACAGTGGAAGCCATATGGCCGAGCAGTCTCAGGAAGCGCCTGGCGGAGACCAGGGGCTGGCTGCGAAAGCGGTCGGCTAGGTCCATGAGCCGTTGAGCCCTGTCGAGCGGTAGGTACGCTCGTGCCCGAGGAGTGTGCAGCCTTGCGCCGATGAACTCGAGATCCTGTGAGGGGAGCAAAGTGGACTTTGCGAAGTTTATGACAAAGCCCAAGTGCTGCAGCAGAGTCACCGTGCGGCACGTGGCGTTGGTGACCTCCTGAGCGGACGCTGCTCTGATGAGCCAGTCGTCGAGGTACGGAAAGACATAGAGGCCGTGAAGCCGGAGATGGGCCGCCACGACCGCGAGACATTTTGTGAAGACTCGCGGTGCGGAGGATAGGCCAAAGGGCAGTACTCTGTACTGGTAATGATTTCCTGCCACCACAAACCTTAGGTATTGGCGGTGGCTTGGGTGGATGAGGATGTGCGTGTAGGCATCCTTTAGATCCAAGGAGCATAGCCAATCTCCCTGCTGGAGGTAGGGCAGAAGGATTCCAAGGGTAAGCATTTTGAACTTCTCCCGCACAAGGAACATGTTGAGGTTGCGCAAGTCCAGGATGGGTCTGAGGCCCCCTGTTCTCTTTGGTATCAGAAAATACCTTGAATAAAAGCCTTGACCTCTCAGGTGGTGGGGCACCGGTTCCACCGCCTGTTCCTGCAGAAGACCTGCTAACTCCTGAAGGAGCAACTCCCTGTGCAGAGGGGGGCGCGAAGGTTCTCCCGGAAAATAGGAGGGAGGGACCTGATGGAAGTGGAGAAGGTAGCCCTCTCGCACGACCTGAAGCACCCAGGCATCTGCGGTGATGCTGGACCACCTGTGGGCGAAGTGAACCAGCCGGCCTCCGGTGCTGGGAGGGACCAGCGGGGGGGGAGAGGCTATGCTGAGCGAGTCAAAAACCCCCTCCCTGCTGAGCAGGGGCTGGTGGTGCAGGCTTGGGGGCTTGCTGCCTACGGGACCCGTTACCCCGTCCCTTGGCCTGCTGGCCCTGTTGGGGAGCTGCAGGGGCCTGATAATGGGGGTACTGTTTGTAGGCAGCCGCCTTCCTCGGGTAAAAGGACTTTTTTCCCGAGCCCTTCTTTTTCTGGGAAGGGGCGGAGGTCTTCCTAGAAAGCCTGGTCCTGGTGAGAGTCTCAGTCTCAATTTGTGCAGCCTTTTCCGCCATGGGCTTGCCAAAGAGGTTTTCGCCTCGGCAGGGGACATCGACCAACTTGTCCTGTACCCAGGGCTCAAGGTCCGACGACTGAAGCCAAGCCTGTCGGCGGGCACCGATGCCGGCTGCGGCCACTCTAGCCGAGGCCTCAAAGCCATCATAGGCTGCTCGGGACATGAACTTTGAGCATTCCCGAATGCCCGTGGACAAGGCTAGGAACCTCCGCAAGGGCTCCTCGGAGAGACCAGCGGAGAATCCGGCTAGCTCTTTAGCCAGATCCCGGAGATACATGCCCATGTAGAGCTGGTAAGTCTGGACACGACATGCGAGCATAGAGCCCTGGAAGCACTTCTTGCCAAGGCCATCCAGGTTACGGGCCTCCCTTCCAGGAGGCACCGAGGAGTGCATCTTCTGGCTCTTAAGACGATGCATGGCCGATTCCACTACCATGGAATGGTGTGGCAGCTGTGCCTTCTGAAAGCCAGGGCTCTTGCGGACCCGATAGATAGAATCGACCCGCTTGCTCAGGACCGGCGCGGAGGCCGGACTCTCCCACATGCGGAAGAGTAGTCGTTCCAGCATAGGAGGAACCGGCACAGTAAAGTGCTCCCTCGCGGGAGAGTCATACTGGAGGGCGTCGAGCTCTTCGGCTCGAGGCTCCTCCTCGGGATCCGCAGGGAAGGCCAAAGCCTTGGCCATATCCCTAACGAAGTCCGAGAACCGGGCATCCTCCGGGGGGGACTGCTTCCGAGGTTCGGACCCCGGTGAGTCCGATGGGACACACCGAGTCCGGAAAGAATCAGGTGACTCTTCCTCCTCAGACTCCCAGACCGACTCCGACGAGGACTCGGTGGGGTCGGCCCGGGCAGGGTGCGGCGCCAGCCGCCCCGACGTCGAGGGAGTCGGCGTCGGCGACCTCGGTCCCGAACGGGAGGCCGAGGGTGACCTCGACCGAGGATCGACTTGAGTTCTCATTGACTCGAGGATCGGCTCGGTCTCCGGGGTCGACTTGGACGTCGACGTCCCGGCGGTCGGGGCAGCGGCGCCAGCGAGGCCAGTGAGCAGTGCCCGCTGCTGGTCCATGAAGGCAGACAGTCTGCTCTCCAAGGCCGTCAACCTGAGTCCGAGCTCAGGTGACCCAGCAGCCCCCGACTCGGGCCCCGACGGCGTCGGGCCCGACGTCGGCTGTCGCGGAGGCGAGTCCAGAAGGACTACAGGACTTACCGGGCAGGCATCTCCGACTCCAGGCGAGGTCGCTTCGGGAGATGTTCCTTCTCCAAGGACCCGGGGCGGCTGTCGGGGCTATGCGACCTGGCCCTCGCGGAGCCAGGAGCGTCCACCGACGCCGCCCTCGCGGGTTTTTCCTTCCGACGATGGTCCCCGGAGGGAGAACCCCGGTCGGAGGAGCTCCGGCGACGGTCCGAGCTGGAGCCCTTTGACACGGAGGCCTCCGACGAGGTCCGGGTACGGCTGGGGTCAGCGAAGATTCTCTCGCGCTGATGCCGCCGACTTCTCAACGCCTTCGAGGACAGTTTGCTGCAGGGCCCACAGATCAGTTCCTCATGATCCGGGCCCAAGCAGCGGAGGCAAAAGTCGTGTGTGTCGGTTAGTGACATATTTCGGTCACACCGACCACACCGCTTAAAGCCACTGGCAGCCATCGGGGGAAAAAGGGCCCCTGCGAGGTCAAAGGACCGGGCTGCCAGGGAAAACGAAAATGAAAGCTGACTAAGTCAGAAAAACCGAAAAAAACGCTAGAGGACTCGAGACCGGCGTCGCGAGTCCGGGCGGGAAAACGATCGGCGTCGAACCGAAAGAAAAAAGTATAAAATAAAGAGGAAAATCAACTTTTTCGCGGGGACAAGACGGGGACGTCTGCAGGGCTCCGCGGAAAAAAGAAGACTGGCTAAGATGGCACCCTCGGGCGGGAAGATGACCGCGCATGCGCGCTGCAATTCCCAAAGGCTTTCTTTGAAAGCTGGGGAAAATTGCTCCGCGAGGGCTCCGTCGGCGCCGACGTCACCCCATAAGTGAGGACTGACTTCCTGCTTGGTCCTGGAGAACAGAGCAATACCTAATCTAAGTCAGTTCAGAAAGGCTTTAAAGCATTTCCTCTTCCTTAAATATCTCAATGACAGCTCCGAACATAACCCCCAGGTGAATAGCAGAAGTGGTCAAACCAGATAGACTCCCGCAACAGACCAACTTCACAATGTAAATAACTAGTTGTTCCATATACTATTGTACCACTATTGTAAATAGTTAACCAGGATATCCTTTATCAGATAACCCTGCATTGTATTTAGTTTCCCTATTTCGCCAAGTTATTCTTCCTGTTAAATGTAATGACCAGACATATGTAAACTGTCGGATGTTTTCTGTTCAATGTAAACCGCGCTGATGTCTAATAGTGCGGTATATAAGAATTGTTAATAAATAAATAAATAAAATAAAATAAAATGATAATTTTCATGAAACTGTCGATCCACTTTAAGCAGGTTTTATGCAGAATCTCATGTATAAGCTGACGCGTCAGATAATGTGTGCTATACTGCCAGGTGTATACAAGCTGTATCGAAGTCATATTTGTGCTTTTGTTATTTTTACAAATTTATTTTATTGATTAGCGAAAATATTTTTAAAAAATGACAAATGCTTAATAAAAAGTTTCCAATTTGGAATATGTTGTTGTATTTTGTAGATTAATGTTGGCAGCAACGAAGAGGGCTGACTGGTCTCCTAAAAAGAGAGCAACAGCCATTACTTTGAGAAATGAGGGGTAAAGCTTTCGTGAAATCGCTCAAAAGATGGGCCATGGAGTGACAGCATCTGGTGTACAAAAGTTGTGTGCTCGCTTCAAAGTCACTGAAAGTGTTGCAACTCAGAAGGGAAGAGGAAGGAAAAAGTCTACAACTCCAAAAAATGACAGAATGATTGTTAGGCTGGCTTTAAAAAATCGTAAATCATCTGCCAAGGACATCAATCAGGAACTTATGGATCTTGGTGTGTCCGTTACTGATCGAACTGTTCGAAACAGGCTACTCAATGCCGGTCTGAGGGCAAGAATTCCAATAAAGAGGTTTCTAACAATCATTCTGTCAGTTTTTGGAGTTGTAGACTTTTTCCTTCCTCTTCCCTTCTGAGTTGCAACACTTTCAGTGACTTTGAAGCGAGCACACAACTTTTGTACACCAGATGCTGTCACTCCATGGCCCATCTTCTGAGCAATTTCACGAAAGCTGTACCCTCATTTCTCAAAGTAATGGCTGTTGCTCTTTTTAGACCAGTCAGCCCTCTTTGTTGCTGCAATCATTAATCTACAAAATACAACAACATATTCCAAACTGGAAACCTTTTATTAAGCATTTGTCATTTTTTTAAAATAGTTTCGCTAATAAATAAAATAAATTTGTAAAAATAACAAAAGCACAAATATGACTTTGATACAGCTTGCATACACCTGGCAGTATAGCACACATTATCTGAAGCGTAGCATAGTTACTCACCTGTAACAGGTGATCTCTGGGAACAGCAAGAATTTAGTCTTCACATATGGGTATCGTCGGTACCGACAGAGCCTGCGTGGGAACGCTACCCAGCGTCCAACAGGAAAGCTTTTGGGAGCATCCCACAGTGCCTGCGTGCTGCCTTCCCGCCTGTCCCTCTCCAGTTGAGTTTATAGCTGAGACAAAAGAGAGAGGGAAAGAGAGAGAGATAGAGAGATACAACTCCTAGGGGAGGTGGGCAGGTTGTGAAGACCAAATTCCTGCTGTTCCCGGAGATCACCTGTTACAGGTGAGTAACTATGCTATCTCCAGGAACAAGCACCAGGAAGAGCCACCAAAATGGTAAAGGGGATGGAAGGATACTCCTATGAAGAAAGGCTAAAAAGGTTAGGGCTCTTTAACCTGGAAAAGAGACGGCTGAGGGGAGATATGATAGAAGTCTATAAATTAATGAACGGAGTGGAATGGGTAAACGTAGATCGATTGTTTACATTATCAGAATATAGAAAGACTAGGGGACATGCAATGAAGCTACAGGGTAAATTATTTAAGACTACTAAAAGAAAATATTTTTTCACTCAACGTGTAATCAAACTCTGGAATTTGTTACCGGAGGATGTAGTAAAGGCTGTTAGTGTAGCTGGGTTTAAAAAAGGTTTGGACAAATTCCTGGAGGAAAGGTCCATAAACCATTATTAAGAAGGGACCCAGGATATCAATGCTTGACCCAGTACAAGCATTGCAGAACCTGTGTCTTTTGGGGAAACTGCTAGGTACGTATGACCTAGATTGGCCACTGTTGGAAACAGGATACTGGGCTTGATGGACCTTGGTCTGACCCAGTATGGCATATCTTATGTTCTTATGTTAAGCAGGAATGTAGTCTTCACATATGGGGACTCCCTAGCTGCAGATGCCAGGGAGATGGCCCCAGATAGTTGTGTGCCCTTGTGAAAGGGCTCCACTTCCCCCATGGATCTCTGGCATCCTACCAGGGATGGTGGGTAGGAGTTGATTAAGTCTGGAACAGGTGTTGAAGAACAGCCTGACCAAACAAGGCATCCCGGCGGGAGTCATTGTCTAAGCAGTAATGGGCTGTGAAGGTACGTACCAAAGCCCAAGTAGCTGCTCAACAGATGTCGTCGATAGACACAGAGTGAAGATCAGCCATTGAGGCTGCCATGGCTCTCACATTGTGAGCTGTGACATGGCCTTCAAGAGGAAGGTTCTTACTCTCATAGGCAAAAGATATACACGGTGCAATCCAGCTGGACAGCGTCCCTTTGGAGACTGGAAGTCCCAAATGACTAGGATCAAAAGCAACAAAGATTTGAGAGGATTTTCTATGTTGCTGTGTCCTTTGCAAGTAAAAGGCCAAAGCTCTTTTACAGTCTAAAGTATGAAGGTTCCTTTCTGCATTTGAGGCCTGAGGCCTTGGAAAGAATAAAGGAAGGTAAACCGCATGGTTTAAATGAAAGGGCGAAACCACCTTTGGCATAAAAAGTGTGGATGGGTCCTAAGGACTACCTTATCATGATGGAACCTTGTATAAGGAGGATCAGCCACCAACGCTTGTAATTCACTGATGCGACGTGCTGATGTGATTGCAATAAGAAAGATAATCTTCCAGGAAAGGAATTTCAAAGGTGTAGTGGCTAATGGTTCAAAGGGTGGTTTCATGAGCTGCCCAAGTACCAGATTTAAGTCCTATGCCACCGGTGGTGGCTTAATGGGAGTCTTCATTAAAAGAAGACTATGAGAGGATGAGAGGAAATAGGTTGTCCACTGAGAGGCTTGAAAGAAGCTGCAATAGCACTCAAATGAACTCTCACTGAATTGGTCTTAAGCCCTGCATTTGACAAATGAAGGAGGTACTCCAGTAATGATTCCAGAGGTATCGCAAGAGGGTTAAGACCCTTCTGCGAGCACCATATGGTAAACCTTTTCCACTTAAATACATAAGAGCGTCTTGTGGAAGGTTTCCTGGAAGCATGAAGGATATCCTTTACCTGCTGGGAGAGGTTAAGACCGTGGAGTTCTAGGCTTTCAGCAACTATGCCCTGAGATACAGAGACTGGGGATTGAGATGACACAGCATCCCGTCCTCTTGAGAAAGGAGATCTGGAGCAGATCCTAACTCCAGAGGCGGAGCTTGAGAGAGATGTAGGAGCAGAGGGTACCACGGTTGCCGTGGCCAACGTGGAGCTATGAGGATCATATGACCTCTGTCTCTCTGAAGCTTGAAAAGGGTTTTAGGAATTAGGGGAATGGGTGGAAAGGCATACAGGAAGTCCTGACCCCAATGAAGGAGGAAAGCATCCCTGGCCTGACAACCTTGAGCCGGAATTCTGGAAGAGAACCGGGGAAGTTTGGCATTCAGCGGGGCTTGCAAAGAGGTCTACGTCCGGGGTTCCCCAAATTTGAAAACTTTGGGCCACCTGGTCTGCATGGAGAGACCATTCGTGTAGAAGCATAACTCGACTGAGTCTGTCTGCCCAAGTGTTTTGAATGCCTGGAATATACACCACAAGAAGATGAATCTGATGCTCTCTGGCGAGGGCCCATAGTCGCAAAGCTTCGTTGCACAGCGACAGAGAGCCTGTTCCGCCCTGCTTGTTCACATAGAACATGGCTATCTGATTGTCCATTTGAACTAGGACTGTCTTATAGCTGAGCTTATTGTGAAATAATCGAAGAGCACGGAAGATTGCTCTGAGCTCCAGGAGGTTGATATGAAGATAGGCCTCCTGTGGAGTCCATGTACCCTGGGTAGAGAGGCTATGCAAGTGGGCTCCCCAACACACCTGTGAACCATCTGTTGTTAGAGTGGCTTGGGGTGGGGGTTGCTGAAAATGAGAACCCACCAAAAAGGTTTTTGGGTGACTGACACCATTGGAGGGACAAAATAAGGCGATCTGAGTTTGTTATTTGGTCTGACAGTCAACCTGATGCTTGAGTCCATTGAGTGGATAAGGTCCACTGGGCTGCCCTCATATGGAGGCGAGCATAAGGAACCACATGAATGGTGGATGCCATGTGGCCTAGTAACTGTAACATTTCCCGAGCAGTGAGGTGAGGTTTTAGCACTGCTTGGAAAGCTAACTGTACAATGCGAAGGCAGCGGGGTTGTGGAAGGAAGGCCCTTGTCTGTATCCAGAAGAGCTCCTATAAACTCTATAGAGATTGAGTGGGAGCAAGGTTGGACTTTGGGAAGTTTATGACAAGTCCCAGATACTGAAGGATGCACATTGTGCGAGACAGGGCAACCCTGGCTTCTGGCTCTGAAGGGGCTCGAATGAGCCAGTCGTCTAATAAGGGGAGACGAATATTCCCATGATGTGAAGAAAGCACAGTTACTTACCTGTAACAGGTGATCTCTGGGAACAGCAGGAATAAGTCTTCACATATGGGTACGTCGGTACCGACGGAGTCTGCGCGGGAACGCTTCCCAGCATCCAATCAGAAAGCCTTCGGAAGCATCCCACCACACCTGCGTGCTGCCTTCCCAACTGTCTCTCCTCAGTTAAGTTTGAAAGCTGAGACAAAGAGAAAGAGAGCAAGGAAGGGAAAGATAGAGATAGAGAAAATGCAACTCCTAGGGGAGGTGGGTGGGTTGTGAAGACTTATTACTGCTGTTCCCAGAGATCACCTGTTACAGGTAAGTAACTGTGCTATCTCCAGGAACAAGCAGGAATGAGTCTTCACATATGGGGACTCCCAAGCTCAGATGCCCAGAGGGAGTCCTAGCATGTAGCAAGTCTAGAACGAGCCATGCTATTGCTTAAGACCTCAGGCATCCTAGGGATGGAGGGTAGGAGTTGAAAACAGAAGAGGAGCTGTAGAACAACTGGGTAGAACAGGGTTTCTGGAGAGAAAGACCCTATATAGAGGGTATTTTGTAGTAAAATATTGTAATCTGGGCCTCCCTTGTTGACCTTGCACAACAAGTCCACTGAGGTACATATGGATCTGTTAGAAGAGCCAGTGAATGTGCTGAAGGGGTACCTCACTGAGAAGTAGAGGTAGTAAAAGTAGAGAAGAACAGTGGAGGTCAGAACCCTTCAGGGTGAGAAATAGCCCCAGGGGAAAGACTGGGGTAGTATAAGAGGTAGAGCTTCAGCGGAGACGCAGAAGGTAGCATTAACGAAAGCTTAAGCTGATCAGGTCCAAAAACAGTATAAATTTAGGACCAAAAGAAAAAATGATTCTGACCTAACTGGACTGGGAATGGAATCAGTCCATGTAGGGAGGAAAGGGTATGGAGACCCTTGTATCTGATAAGAAAGTAAGGACAGACTCAGGAGCGCTAAGCTCTAGATTGACTGAAGCTCCACAATGTCTTTCCTAAATGGGGTCAATTAGGAAAGAAGAAAGGTACATGGAGAGCTTCAGGAGTACCTAACCTATATGGTAGGAAAAATGTTGTTAATTACCACAGGAAGTGGTTATAAGTGTAGCCCCTAAGTATGCTGGCATAGCATTGATAGGGGTAGTGCCAATCTGTCAGGATCATATAGGAATGTGAGGACATTTGAACCTAAGAGAACAGATAGATAAGTATATGAATACATATCTATCTAAAAATATATCTCAGTAGATCTATAAATATATCTATGTATATATACATATATATATTGAAGATATACACATATAGGGTATATATGCATATATCTACAGGAGATATGTATGGGCAGAAGACACATAGATAGATATAGATGAATATATATATACATATATATGTGTATATATATATATATATATATATATATATATGAATTGGTAGACCTATAGACACATATCTCCAGGTATGTGGAAGGAGAGAGGTCTATAGAAGCTGATCCCCCCTAGGAGGAAGATTCATCTAACAGCAAGAAGGTTAATACCTGCTTGAATAGATATACAGAGAATTCTCTTTTCCTGGTTATGATTGGCAGAGTCAGAGGAGAGGTCTCCCTGACAAGAAGAAGTCTGGATTCTTTTTAGAATGTGAGCTTTTGAATAACCAGGATGGCCTACGTGAAAAAGGCAGAGGATAACTTCAGTCTGTAGGCAGGAAGACCAAATTTCTCCAGAATTGCCATATGGAGAATGGATAGAGGACGCCAATGGAGGAAGATACCCTAGTGACTTGCCTATGAGGGCAAAAGGGGTATTGGGCGTTCTCTAACTGCCAGTGAAGAAAATTATCTCTGACAAGAAAACCAAAGGAGATACGGGTCAAGCCAGGGAATTGGCCCTTCTTTAGGTTTTCACGTAATGAAAGGCCTGAGACTGATGTCTCAAAAGAGATTTAAGATGAGATGGTAAGGGTAGGAAATACCTACCAGTCATGGAAACATGACTGGGGGAACCCTGTTAACCATCTGGGATTATCTGCTAGGCAAGATACTAATGTTCTCTAGCAAGGGCCCATAGTACAAAGCAACTCTGTAGAGCTGCAGAGAGCATGCTGCAGGTTGGTTAGAAGAAAAAGTGGCTGTGGGAAGCCAGCAGGTAACCAACTATTCTGCCAAGGATAAGGGGGTGAAGAATAGAAGTTAACCAACCAGGCTGTGATAGGAGGATTTCCCAAACGAGGTTGGTAACCTGTTTGGGACCTAGCACTGGGGCTAGAAGGATTGCTAGTGGAGGAGAATCCCTGGTTGTGTGGTAAACAGAACCAGTGGCTTAACCACTAGGAATTGCTGTATCTGCAGCAACGTAGCAGGGCAGCGGAGAACATTTCTTTTTCCTCTCCCTCTTTTAGATTGGGAAAAAGAAACAACAGACCTGGTGGGATTTCCTAATGTCTGATGGGCTGCCCTAAGGTAACAAGGGGGGAGACAACTCCAGAGGGGAGAATCCCCCGGTAGAACAGGTAGAGGACCATAGGAGCTTACCAGGGTAAAAGGGTCCCTCTTACAAACCAAATGTTATAGTAAGAGGGAGATAAGACAGAGTTGAAAGAGACTGACTATGGAGGAAGTCTCTGACTGGTGAGATGATACTTGCCAGTACAGGGAAAACAACTGTCTATTAATAGTTGTTAGTTCTCTTTCCTCCAAAAGGAAGAGGAAACCCCTGTTAAGTATGGGCATGATCATCATAAAGACTCTTAAAGTTGAAGAAAAGATGTCTCATGAAGAGATATCTAGGAAGGTTAGAATAAACTTAGTGCAGATACTGCAAATGAAAAGAAGCAGACTGCTACTCTAACCACCAACCAAGAGGGGCAAAGATGATCTATTTGAAACCCTGCGACTGCTGGGTTTGTTGACCCTGCTGAGGTTGTGGATTCTTCAGACCAGGGTGATGTTTCCCCTGTTTGGGAACATCTGTATGATGGGCAGAAGATGGATAAAATCTTCTTCCCCTAGGGGAAGAAATTTTGGCAGGACCTTTCCTACTAACTGGGAAAGGAGAAGGCGTAGAACAGCCTCTGGAAACAGGACAGTCAGTTGTTAACTGAGCAACCTGGAATAAAGACTCCTTGTTAAAGACATTTTCTCCAGTGCAAGGAGTATTTCGCAGTCTAACTTGTGCCCATTTGTCCAAGTCTGAAGCTTGGAGCCAGGCTTTACGTCGTGCTCCTATAGCTATAGCAGAAGTCCTGCTAACAGACTCAAAGGAGTCTAGGGAAGCACGAGTAAGAAACCTAGAGATACTCTGAGCATGACTAACCAGTGAGGAATAGTCTGCACTCTTGGGCTCTTGAAGAAAAGGAGTCAAAAGATGTAATTTCTTTGTGACCTCCTCAAGAGATAAACCCATATAAAAAATATATGAGAGAATTCTTGCTGAAAGCATGGATGCCTGGAAAGTTTGACGTCCAAAGGCATCTAAAGTCTTAGACTCACGACCTGGGGGATAAGAAGAGTGCTTTTTAGTACTCTTCACCCGCCTCATTGCTGATTCTACAACAATGGAATGATGAGGAAGTTGAGTCTTTTGAAATCCTGGAGAAGGGGGCACCTGATATAGAAGATCAGTTGCTCTGGAAAGTGGGGGTACCTTCAAAGGAGCTTCCCACATTCGTAGAAGGAGGTCCTGCAAGGAATGATGCAAAGGTATCATGATGTTTTCCTTTGCTATCTCAGGAATATAGAGGGATCCTGTATTGCCTTGTGTAGGACCTTGTCCAGGAATAGAAATGGCAAGGGATTTTGCCATATCTAGGATGAAAACCTGAAAAGAAGGATCCACAGAGGGAACTTCCCTTGGATAGGCTAGATCTGATGAAGAACTAGCATTGGCACCGAGGGATCTATCCAAGCTTTTAGGAATAGAAGATCCTGGATGGTGCAGTATGGAATCCTTATAGGATGGTCGCTGGTACTGTGGGATGACGGGACCAGCGCCAGTTGGTAGCACATCGACCATGCTAGGGATTGATTCCAAACTCGGTATTGAGGGAAGCGAGCCTGACGAGAGAGAAGCATAGAAGGCACCGACAGCAATGGTAATGTGGATATCGGTACCGACTTCGGTACCGTATCCGCTACCGGTGGAAGAAGGCCAGCCGGTGGCAACTCTAACGGTATGGAAGGAACCGAGAGTTGCGTATCCGAATTATCGGAACCGAGCCTTCGGTACCGACTGGTGTCGGTAGCAAGGCGAGTCGGTACCCAGTCCTCCAGACTGGAAATCGATTCCAGACTCGGCATCGAAGGAAGTGAGTCTATCGATGCACGTCTGGAGGGTACCGATGTCGGTACTAGTATCAGTGCCGGTACCGATACTGGAAGGTCTATCTGGAGCATATCCACCGGCCCCGTAGGTACCGAGGACGCCAGACGACGATCCTTGGTGAGGAAAGTTTCATCCAACACCACTGCCGATACCGGGGTATCGGTACCGCTCGAAGCGGATGGCACCACCGGGCATGGCTCAGGTATGTTCTGTGAGGGGTGAACCTCAGGAACAACCTGAAACCCCACACAGGCTTTGGAGGCTGAAGACTCCCACCGTGGTTTTGAAGCCAGTGGATTCTCGAGGTCAAGGCCGTAGGCATCTCTATACTGTGCATGAGAACTGCCGCTCGAGGACTGGCTAGTCTTAACAGACTGTTTTTGGGTTACCTGATCCTGTGTAGAAGAAGATATGGTCGGTGCCCTGAAGTTGGATGGGGACCGCGTGTCGAGGGAAACTCGATGTTGAACACTTCTTCCCACAATACTATTGCCGGAGGGCTCCGGAGGAAAATGGTCAGGACCCAAGCAGGTTAGACACCAATTGTGAGTGTCTAAAAATAAGGTTGTACCGCCACAGTTTGTACATTTCTTGGGGAGAGTGGCTGGTGGTTCCATGAAGGAAAATGGAGAGGCCTAACAGGCCTGAGAAACCGTGAGAAACTAAGGAGGAAATCTATTCCTTAAAAAGGAAACATTTTACAAGAAAAGAAAAAAGAAACACCCGCGGTACTGGTGGCGTCGGGGAAGGCAGCCGCGACCACAAGAAAACTAAAAAATAAAAGAAGAATTTTCTGCGGTGACAGGAGGATGTCCTGCCAGCTCCGTGGAAAAATGAAAACTGAGGAGAGACAGTTGGGAAGGCGGGAAGGCAGCACGCAGGCGTGGTGGGATGCTTCCGAAGGCTTTCTGATTGGACGCTGGGAAGCGTTCCCGCGCAGACTCCATTGGTACCGATGTACCCATATGTGAAGACTCATTCCTGCTTGTTCCTGGAGATATGCTGCTACCACAGTCATGCATTTTGTGAACACCCTTGGTGCAGAGGCAAGGCCAAAAGGAAGAACCCTGTATTGGTAGTGCTTTCCTTGGAACAGGAATCGAAGGAACTTTCGATGAGTTGGGAGGATGAGAACATGAGTGCACGCATCCTTGAGATCTAGAGAACAAAGCCAATCCTGACTCCGAAGGTATGGCAGCAGAATTCCTAGAGAAATCATTTTGAACTTCTCTCTGAACAGGAACTTGTTCAATTCTCTAAGGTCTAGAATGGGTCTGTGTCCTCCTGTTTTCTTTGGAATAAGGAAATAGGGGGAGTAAAATCCTGTACCTCATTGTGGAATGGGCACCTCTTCTATTGCTCCTTGAGCAAGGAGCATAGTGACTTCTTGACCTAACCGGTCGTTGTGAGAGGTCTGAGAATTGAACTGTCTTACTGTTGTAGGAAGGGGCATGCTGAGGAAATGAAGCTTGTACCCCTCTCGTACAACAGAGTCCAATTTTCTGCTGTTATCTGACACCATCTGGGGGCAAAATGGCATAACCTTCCCGGGATGGTGGAGGGTTCTGGGCCGTTTAGGGCCAGGAAGGCAAGGTTCTCTAGATAGGAGTCAAAGCCCCTGTGGAGGCTGAGTCTCCTGAGCCAGTAGAGGCTTAGCTGCTTTTGGCTTCCTTTGTTGCCTAGGTCAGGGGTGGGCAAGTCCGGTCCTGGAGAGCCGCAGACCAGTCAGGTTTTCATGATGTCCCTAATGAATAATCATGGACCTATTTCCATACAATGGAAAGCAGTGGATGCAAATAGATCTCATGAATATTCATTAGGGACATTATGAAAACCTGACTGGTCTGCGGCTCTCCAGGACCGGACTTGCCCACCCCTGGTCTAGGTTGTTGCTGCTGTCCCTTTTGGGCAGACTGACCTGGACGATGTCTCTGCTGGGTATAGGAGGGATAAAACGTTTCCTTCTTGCTGAAGAATGGTTTCTTAGAGGATGTTTTCCTCGCAGGATCAGCTGTAGATTTGGACAATCTATCGAAAGTGATATTGTCAGCATCTATCTCATTAGCTTTTTCCTGACAATTCTTGCCAAAGAGATTTTCTTCTGTGCAAGGTATATTCCCTAGTTTGTCCTGTACCCAGATTTCCAAGTCAGATGTCTGAAGCCAGACAATTCTACGTGCACCTATAGCAATAGCAGAGGTTCTGCTTATGCATTCAAAGCAGTCAAAGGCTGCACGATTCACAAACTTGGAAACATCCTGAGCATGTTTAACAAGAGCAAGATAATCTTGCCTTTTATCATCAGGAAGGAGAGGGCTCATAAGCTCTAAGTCTCCTGTGACTTCCTTAAGGAACATTCCCATATACAAGATATAGGAACTGATCCTAGCAGACAGCATGAAAGCCTGGAAGGATCAATGTCCAAAGACGTCAAGAGTCCTACACTCACGTCCTGGAGGATTAGATGCATGCCTTTTTGCACTCTTTATCCGTCTAATGCAGGGGTCACCAACCTCCAGAGGGCCGCGGGCCGCACAGCCGACTACCGGGAGCCTCGCGGGCCGCACCCCCCTTCTCCCCGTCCCCGCGAAAAAAAACAACAAACGCAAAATTATGGTGTTGCTGGTGGCTGCAGTCTGGGCGGCTGTCACGCTCTTCACAAAGAGAGCGGACTGGCGTTGGAGCGCAGACGACACGCGGGTAAACTCCTGCTTCTTCTTGACTGCATCCATCTTGGCGTACTCTGGGTGGACGGACTCGAAGTGGCGCTTCACATTGTAGTCCTTCAGAATGCCAACGGTCTTCTGACAGATGACACACAGCGCATGATCCTTGTGCAGCGTGAAGAAGAGCTTGTTCCACTCAGGGTTGAAGCCGCGGGCCGCACGTAATGTTAACCGGGGTAGAGCCTCACGGGCCGCACGAAGGGATCTCGTGGGCCGCATGTGGCCCACGGGCCGCAGGTTGGTGACCCCTGATCTACATGTTCAGTAATTTTGTTTTTCATAATGGTTTCTACCATTTTTCCTGGTACTGACATCAGTCTCATGGATCTGTAGTTTCCGAGATCACCACTGGAAGCCTTTTTAAAAACTGGCATTATATAGACCTGGGGTCACCAACCTCCAGAGGGCCGCGGGCCGCACAGCCGACTACCGGGAGCCTCGCGGGCCGCACCCCCCTTCTCCCCGCCCCCGCGAAAAAAAACAACAAACGCAAAATTATGAAAACAATGGCTGATCACCTTTATTGAATTTAATGAGATGGCTGATGATTCATGCTAGCAGACAAATGCTTAAAGTCTGGCTTCACAGATGACACTGACAGGAGAAGGGACGCTTGCAGGTGGTGGTCGGTGAGCTGCGAGCGCGTGGATACAATGGCAGGAATCCTTGGCGGGCCGCACGTAATGTTAACCGGGGTAGAGCCTCGCGGGCCGCATGAAGGGACCTCGTGGACCGCATGCGGCCCGCGGGCCGCAGGTTGGTGACCCCTGGTCTAATGGCTGATTCCACCACCATGGAATGGTGTGGTAATCGAGTCTTCTGAAACCCAGGAAAAGATATCTTGACATTGATATCTTTGTTCTGATGTAATGCAATTGTTATTGTTTTATGTAAACCGCACTGAGAATGAATAGCGCGGTATATAAGAATAAATAAATAAATAAACAAGGAGGAACTCGATACATGGTGTCGAGTCTTCGAGAATGAGGAGATGTGGTCAGAGGTGTTTCCCACATCCTTAAAATAAGATCATGCAAGATCTCATGAATAGGTAAGGTAGCTGCCTCCTTGGGAGCTTTAGGGTATTGTAGGATTTCTAACTCCTTTGCCCTAGGCTCTTTTTCAGGAGCCACTGTGATGGAAAGACCTCGGGCCACATCTCGGATAAAATCCTGAAAGGACATATCCTCTGGTGGAGACATCCTACGCTGAGGAGAAGAGGAATCCTTGGGAAGAAGTACTCTGGTATCGGCAGAGCTTTCAGAGTCTTCAGACTCATCCGAGGATTCGAAGTATCTCCGATCCGGGTGATCGTGCAAGGCACCGTACCGGTACCGATAAGAAGTCGGCATCAGAGTGGTCCGGTACCGACTTGTCGATGCCGGATAGACGCGCATGACTCGGTCCCGGTAGAATACCTGCTACTGTCGATGCAGCTGGTGCCTGTACCGGTTGAACTGTCTGAAGCGGTTTCAGGGGCATCGAGGCCGTGAGAAGAGCCACCAGACTGCGTTCAATAGCCAAGAATCTCTGGTTTATTGACGCTGCTGATGCTTGGGTATTGGTGCCGGATAAAGCGGCCGGAACCCCAGAGCATGGCACCAGTACTTCTGCTGAGGCTGAAGCCTCGAGAACATCCTGGAGCCCCGTTAGTGCTTTGGAAGCTGAAGCCTCCCGCCAGGGCAATTTTGCGGGTGAAAGTCCCTCAAGGGCAACGCCAGAGGCATCTCGATGTTTAGAAGGAGATCTACCCTTTGAGGACCAGCTAGATTTATGTTTAGTTACCTGAGATCCATGGGAGGAAGATGAAGCCCTGGAAGACGTCGATGCCACGAAGGCTGTATCGGAGGGAAAAAGGGTGCTAAGCTTAGCAGCTCGGCTTTGCCGGCCCCTTTTTGACATCATCCCACAGGCAACACACTCTGAAATAGAGTGGTCAGGACCTAAACATTTGAGGCACTACTCATGGTTGTCGGTGACGCAGATGGTACCACCACACTTCGAACACTTTTTAAAACCTGAAGCGGGTTTTTCCATTTTGAGGAAAAAAAATTGGGCCTAGTTCCCAAAATGGCGCATGGCACCCGAGAAGAAAATTACTGGAGAGAGACCCCAGAAACAAAGTTTTTGGGGTTTTTTTTAGAAAAAAGAAAAGAAGAACCGGCGGTACCGGTATAGTGTCGAGGGAAGACAGACGCGACCACAAAAAAGAAATAGAACGGTATTTTCTGCGGTGACAGGATGTGCGACCTGTCGGCTCCGTGGAAAACGAAGAACTGGAGAGGGACAGTTGGGAAAAGTGGGAAGGCAGCACGCAGGCGCTGTGGGATGCTCCCAAAAGCTTTCCTATTGGACGCTGGGGAGCGTTCCTGCGCAGGCTCCGTCGGTACCGACGATACCCATATGTGAAGACTACATTCCTGCTTGTTCCTTGAGATCAGCTTATACATGAGATTCTGCATAAAACCTGCTTAAAGTGGATCGACAGTTTCATGAAAATTATCATTTTCCTGAGAAAAAGACATCAATTACCTTGTCTGACTCCAAATCAAAGTTTTTTCTGATAAATGCTGATAATATTCGTTTGTAATATGTTCCCAAATGTTATGGCAACAATCTGCATAGAGTATCTAATATACAGAATACTTAATTAACGTAAGACAGACAGATATTGCGGAGAGCTCAAATTTTACAGGTGTATCCACAATTTTTTCCGCTAGTGTATATAATATATATATATTTCACATCCTTTTTCACTAGTTTTTATAGTTCATTTAATTAACTATTTATATGTTTTCATATATTTACTTTTAACCTATGGTGTTTTATAATATTCAATAATAGTATGTTTTATACTATTGTTTAATTTGGTCTTTATGTTTCATTTATGTTTTTAAATATTCTGTATATGTTTTAATATATTTTATGTTGTTTTCAGAATGCCAAAAAAAACCACTGAAGAAGGCATCGCCGAAACACGGCCGTGTCGGGTTTGGCTTTCATCACCCCTGATTGGTGATTTTCTAATAAAGTGTGTTTTTTGAAATTACCAGCTTTGGACTGGGTTCTTCAGTCAACATGTGAAAATTGTGCTCTTTTTGTTGGACTGGAAAGGAGAGATGTCAGAGATACTGACAGAGTCAGGACAGCATGGATCAAGTGCAAGAGAAGGGGGTTCCAAGTAAAGGGGAAGACAAAAAGATTAAGTTCAGTAGAAAGAGACCAGGTAACCCAACCTCCCAGCTATTCCGCTGGTAAAAGGGAAATTCAGTAAATTCAGCTGAAAACCACTTGAAAAGCTGCGAGATGGGAGTGTGAATTGGTAAGTACAAGTGTTTATCTAGAGCCAGGCAGATAACTCTGCAGATACATTTTGCTTATTCAGCTAATAAAGGCCTCGGTGTGATAATCTGTGCATTAGAACACTGTGCTAAACTTCGGTGTTCTGACAGATACACTGAAAAAATATTGTACTTCGAATTCAATAAACTAATAGCATGACAAGAGGGGAAGCCATTTTGGGCCTAGATCTTACTGGAACACAAGATCTGGTGCAAGAGATAAGGGTGCTGGGGCCACTTGGCAATAGTGATCATAGTATGATCACGTTTGATTTAATAAATGGAGAAAGGACAGCAAGGAAATTCACAGTAGTACATTTTAACTTTCAAAAGGGAGACTATGATAAAATGAGGAAAATAGTTAAGAAAAAACTAAAAGAAGCAGCTGCAAAAGTTAAAGATTTACATCAAGCATGGGTGTTGTTTAAAAATACTATCTTGAAAGCCCAGATCAGCTAAATTCCACGCTTTAAGAAAAGTGGAAGGAAGTCCAAAAAACTGCCAGCATGGTTTAAAGGTGAGGTCAGAGAGGCTGTTGTTGCCAAAAAAGCATCTTTCAGGAAATGGAAAAAGGCACCAAATGACGAAAACTGGAAACAACTTAAGTACTGGCAAATTAGATGAAAGGCATTGATAAGGCAGACAAAGAAGGAATTTGATAAAAAGCTTGCTGTGGAAGCAAAAACGCATAATAAAAACTTTGAGAAAGTTTACTACATCCTCCGGTAGCAAATTCCAGAGTTTTATTACACGTTGAGTGAAAAATATTTTCTCTTATTAGTCTTAAATAGGTTACACTGTAGCTTCATCGCATGCCCCTCGTCTTTCTGTATTTTGATGGCGTAAACAATCAATCCACGTTTACCCGCTCCACTCATTTATAGAAACATGACAGAAGAAAAAGACCACATGTCCTATCTAGTCTGCCCTTCCATATCAACCACTCTAACAGTCTCCTTTATTCCTTTAGAAATCCTCTGTATTTGTCCCATGCTTTTTTGGATTCAGATACTGTCCTCATCTCTACCACCTCCACTGGGAGACTATTCCATGCATCTACCACTCTTTCCATAAAGAAATATTTCTGCATATTACTCCTGAGTCTATCCCCTTTCACCCTCATCCTATGTTCACTTGTAGTAGAGCTTGCTTTCAATCGAAAAAAGCTCTCCTCCTGTGCATTTATGCCACTGAGGTATTTAAATGTCTCAGTCATATTACCTCTATCCCGCCTTTCCTCTAAAGCATAGGTGTCAAACTCTGGCCCGCGGGCCAAATTTGGCCCGTAGTGTAATTATATTTGGCCCGCGAGGCTATACCAAATGACTACTAGAGCTAGCCCGCCGGTATTATACAGCGCATTCATTCATCGCTAATACTACAAATCCCATAATGCCTTGCTGTTTTGGCGCGTCAATCAGGACAGGTCCCAGAAACGCCCTCTCCTGTGTGACAGAAGTCATAGCGATCTCAAGCTACAACTGTCACTGTGGAACCCCTTCCCAAAAATGGCAAAAAGAAAGGCAGACAACAGGAACTTTCTGGACAGGTGGGAGACAGAATATTTGTTTACATATGTAAAAGACAGACCTGTTTGTCTGATTTGTGGAGTCAACGTGGCTATAACTAAGGAGTATAACATTCGACGACACTATGAAACAAAACACCATGACAAGTACAAGGACCTGGACATGACTCAAAGGAGCCAGAAAGTGGAGGAGATGAAAAGAAGTTTGGTTTCACAACAGAATATGTTCAAAAAAGCCACATCACAAAGTGAGGCTGCTGTAAAGGCTAGTTATATTGTGGCAGCAGAGATCGCAAAATCAGCCCGGCCCTTTAATGAGGGAGAGTTTGTGAAAAAGTGCATGTTGAAAGTTTGTGACATCATGTGCCCAGAGAAAAAGCAAGCCTTTTCAAACGTGAGCCTGAGCAGAAACACAGTAGCTGATCGCACATGTGATCTTGCCACCAATCTGTATGACCAGCTTTTGGAAAAGGGAAAAGATTTCGTTGCATTCTCCCTTGCTGTGGATGAGAGCAGCGACGCATCTGATACTGCTCAGCTGTCAGTCTTCATCCGTGGAGTGGACTCAAATATGTGTGTTACGGAGGAGCTATTGGGATTCAAATCAATGCATGGCACAACCACAGGAAAGGAAATTTTTGAGGAGGTTTCCAAATGCGTAACTGAAATAAAGCTGCCGTGGGATTAACGACAGATGGTGCGCCAGCGATGTGCGGTTAAAACAAGTGGACTGGTGGGCAGGGTCCGGGAGAAGATGCAGGAAGAGAACTGTGCAGGTGAACTAACTGTTTATCACTGCATCATACATCAGGAATCATTGTGTGGCAAAGCCCTAAAGATGGAACATGTTATGACCACAGTAACACAAGTAGTTAACTTTATAAGAGCCAAAGGTCTGAATCACCGCCAGTTTAAGTCTTTTCTGGAGGAGTGTGGTTCGGAATACGCAGACGTGCCGTATCACACAGAGGTGAGATGGTTAAGCCGAGGAAAAGTACTGAATAGATGTTTTGAGCTGCATGAGGAAATATGTCAGTTTCTGGAAAGCAAAGGGAAGGACACAGCAGAGCTTCGGGAGAAAAAGTTTCTGTGTGAGCTGGCCTTTCTGTGTGACATCTCGAGCCATCTCGATGCGCTGAACCTGCAGCTTCAGGGGCGGGGGCGCATCATCACAGACATGTACGCTGCAGTGAGGGCTTTTAAAACTAAACTGTGCCTGTGGGAGAATCAGATGCTGCAAGGAAACCTTGGCCATTTTCCCTGCTGCCAAACCATGAAAACGCAGTTCTTTACCAACTTGTTCCCATGCGCACAGTTTGCTGAAAAACTCAGTGTACTCGGCGCTGAGTTTAGCCGGCGATTTGCCGACTTTGATGTCCAGAAATGTAGGTTTGAACTGCTCAGTAATCCCTTTGCAGTTAATGTGGAAAACGCACCAACCAACCTCCAAATGGAGCTAATTGAACTCCAGTGTAATGACACGCTGAAGTCAAAGTATGATGCTGTGGGCGCCGCCCAGTTTCCACAGTTCATCCCTGACACAATGCCTCAGCTCCGCACCCAAGCTGCTCAGATGCTCTCCATGTTCGGCAGCACTTATCTATGTGAGCAACTTTTCTCCTCGATGAAGATGACCAAAACATCTCACAGGAGACGTCTGACTGATGAACACCTTCGCTCGATACTGAGGATTTCCTCAGCTCAAAGCCTGAGCCCAGACATTGATGAACTATCATCCAAGAAGAGATGCCAGGTATCTGGCTTGGGCACATCAGATTAGATCAGTGTGCAGCAAACTGAGCAATAATTAACGTTTTCTTTATGCACTTTTTCTTGCTACTCCAAGACATGGGCTTGAATGGTTGATTAATTTTATTATTGTTGTTTTATTTTAAAAATTATTATTTATTATTATTTAAATCTTATTTAATAAATGAATGTCATTGATGTTTTTTTTATTTGAAATTGGTTTTTGCATATCTGAACTATTAAGTTATAAATTGTATAGTAATAAGTGTTGCTTCATATTCAATGTTAAAGCAAATCTTGTTTGGGTCCATATTAAAAGGTTCATTTGTTCAATGCTGGCCCGCGACTTTGTTCAAGTTTTACATTTTGGCCCACTGTGTATTTGAGTTTGACACCCCTGCTCTAAAGTATACATATTAAGATACTTAGGTCTGTCCTCATATGCTTTATAACGAAGACCACTAACCATTTTAGTAGCCACCCTCTGCACAGACTCCAATCTGTTTATATCCTTTTGAAGGTGCGGTCTCCAGAATTGCACATTGTGGTTGCACAAATGAGATTGCACCAAAGACTTATACAGAGGCGCTATTACCTCCTTTCTTCTGCTGGCTATTCCTCTTCCCATGCACCCAAGAATCCGTCTAGCTTTCGCCGTTGCCTTTTCTACCTGTTTAGCTACTTTAAAATCATCGGACACATTCACGCCCAGGTCCTGCTCTTCTTTTGTGGACAGAAGTACTTCACTCCCTATACTGTATCGCTCCCTTGGACTGCTGCAATCCAAATGCATGACCTTGCATTTTTTAACATTAATTCTCAGCTGCCAAATTCTAGACCATTTTTCAAGCTTAGCTTCCAGGGTAGCATTCTCCGAAATGCTTCCTGTTGCACGCGCAGGACCCAAAAGGCAGGCAGATCTCTGGAGTGTCAATGCGTGGATGAGACGATGGTGCAAGAATGAGGGTTTTGGATTTGTTAGGAACTGGGGAATATTCTGGGGAAAGGAGGGGCTCCACCTTAACCGGGGCAGAACCAGACTGCTGGCATTAACCTTTAAAAATGAGACAGAGCAGTTTTTAAACTAGATAATAGGGGAAAGCCAACAGTCGCCCAAGAGCGCATGGTTCGGAACAATGTATCCTGGAAGGATACTAGCAAAAGATTGAAGGTAGGGCATATCAGCAGAGAAGTTCCAATAAAGACAAAAGTAGCCCAAATGCCCTTGAGGACAGAGCAGACAGCTTATAGATTCCAAATTACCCCTGCCTACCAATAGCCAGATTAATATGAATAAAATACAGCCTCTAAAATGACTGTATGCAAATGCTAGACATCTAAAAAATATGACAGGAGCGTTAGAAAATATAGCACTATATGAGAGGTTAGATATGATTGCTACTTCAGAGACATGGTGGAAAGAGGACAACCAGTAGGACACTGTGATACCTGGGTACAAACTATATCGTAATGATAGAGCAGTTGAAAATTGGTGTAGGGGTTGCGCTCTATGTTAGAGAGGGCATTGAGTCACAAAGGATTAAAGTTTTGCAGTAAACAAAATTCACTGCAGAATCTCTATGGATTGAAATTCCATGTAAAAAAGGAAGAGGAAGGTGATGGCAGTGGGGGTGTACTATCGACCGCCTGGCCAGAATGAACAAATGGATGATGAAATGCTCAAAGAAATCAGGGAAGCTAACAAAAGTTACAGCATAGTAATAATAATGGGTGATTTCAATTACCCCGGGATCGACTGGGTCAGTGTCACAGTAGGACATGCTAGGGAGATAAAGTTTCTAGATGAAATAAATGACTGCTTCTTGGAGAAACTGGTTCATGGACTGACCAGAGGGGAAGCCCTCTGGTCCTTAGTGGAACACAAGATCTGGTGCAAGAGATAAGGGTATTGGGGCCACTTGGCAATAGTGATCATTGTATGATTGCATTTGATTTAATAAATGGAGGAGGGAGGGTAAGGAAATCCACAGTACTACCTTTTAAGTTTCAAAAGGGAGACTATGATAAAATGAGGAAAATAGTTAAGAAAACTAAAAGGAACTGTTGCAAAGGTAAAAGATTTACATCAAGCTTGGGTGCTGTTTAAAAATACTACCTTGGAAGCCCAGACCGGCTGTATTCCATGCTTTAAGAAAAGTGGAAGGAAGTCCAAAAAACTGTCAGCATGGTTTAAAAGTGAGGTCAGAGAGGCTGCTGTTGCCAAAAAAACTCATCTTTCAGGAAATGGAAAAAGAAGCCAAATGACGAAAACTGAAAACAACACAAGCACTGGCAAGTTAGATGCAAGGCATTGATAAGGCAGGCAAAGAGAGAATTTGAGAAGAAGTTTGCTGTGGAAGCAAACACATATAATAAAAACGTTTTCAAGTGCATTCATAACAAAAAAACCTGTGAGAGAGTCAGTTGGACCATTAGATGATAGAGGGATAAAAGGGAGCACTGAGAGGGGACAAGGCCATAGTGGAGAGACGGAATGAATACTTTGCTTCAGTCTTTACTGAGGAAGATGTAGGGATGTTACCCATGACTGAAATGGTATTTAAAGGTGATGCTGTGGAAGAATTGAAAGAAATATTGATACACCGGGAAGTTGTATTACAGCTATTTAGATAAACAGATGAGTAGCAAATCACCTGGACTGGATGTTATACATCCAAGGATGTTGAAAGAACTGAAATATGAGATTGCAGACCTGCTATTAGTAATCTGTGAACTATCATTAAAATCATCTGTAATACCTGAAGACTGGAGGATGGCCAATGTAACGCCAATTTTTAAAAAGGGTTCTAGGGGGAGTTCCGGTGACGTCAGCTAAGTCTATGGCGGCGTAGCAGTTCGGCTCTGTCGCCGATGCCTAATAAAAGGTGAAAAAAATACCCCTGGCGAAGTTAAGTGGGAGGCGAAAGGCACATAAAAGAGCACCGGAGAGCAAGGAATGCAGACAGGTCTGAAAGGATCAGGAGAGGCTTCTGAGAGCGGAGAGAGGAGAAAGATCGGGGCCCAGCAGTAGATCGGAGCAGCGGGAGCTAAGTGGCGGCGGGAGGATCCAGGCGTGAGCTTCGGTGAGAGCTTGATCAGCCGTAGAGCAGCTCCGATTCGGATGAAAACAGGGGGAACAAAAACAAACCGCCGGTCAGCAACATTAGACCACCGAATCGGCTCTGCAGGGAGAGTAGGGGATCAGTGCGAGCAACCACGTGGCAGAGAGCAGTAGAGGGTGGTTGAGGCCTACGGAGGAGCGAAATAGAGGAGCAAGAGGCAGAAGGAGCCAATATTTGTCAGCATCAGAGAGAAAGACTGAACCAGTGGTATAAAGAACAGCTTAATATCAAAACGTGAAAAGGACATGCAATAATGCAGGAATAGAACGATGATGTGGATTTGAGGCACCATCGTGGGAGCTGCAATTAAAGGGTAAGAAGACCAGGTAAGAGAGGAAACAGGAAGGGGTTGACTGTCGTATCCTGCAAAATAACCAACTAAAAATAATCAATTAAGAGAAAGCAGTTGAGCAATAGCCTTGCAAGGCTCCGAGAGAGGAAATGGAGAAACCAAAAGGAGGAATGTCAGCAAAAAAAAATTGGCGGACTTCCGTTCATCATATGTGACTGCCAAATGCGCGAAAGAGGGATAGAAGGACAGAGGAGCAGAGCAAGAGGAGGAGATGGAGGGAGCGTGGAGCCTGGGAATGGAAGAGTTGATTAAGCGGTGGCTAACGGAATTGAAAGAGGATCTCAAAAAGGAAATTACTGGTGTATAAAATGAAATAAGAGAGACATTGCAATCTTTGCGACAAGATTTGGCTGATCTGGGAGCTCGAGTAGAGGAAACCGAGAGCCAGATAGAACAACAAGGGGAAGTAATGGAAGAAATGCAGAAAGGCTGGGAAGAATTAAAGCAGGGTCAAGAAGAACTGAAGTTGAAAGCAGAGGATCTGGAGGACCAATCTAGAAGATGTAACATCAGAGTGAGGAGAGTCCCAGAAGAGGCTAAATACAAGAACTGTGATGAGGTTATAACAAAAGTATTTAGATCCCTGCTACAAACAGCAGCTCTAGAGGAGGACGGAGAGGGGGAGCCCCTGCAAACAGAGAGGGCACACAGAGGGCTCGGGCCTGTAAGGGACAATAGACTCCGAGATATCGTGGTGTGCTTGAATTCCTTTAAAATGAAAGAGAGGGTCCTGAGGGCGACACGAAAACTGAGGCACTTCAAATGGGAGGAGCATGAAGTGGAACTGTATCAGGACTTGTCAGGGGGTACGCTTCAACAGAGGAGAGAGATGAAAGATGTAACAGCCTATATGAGGAGAGAAGACCTGAGATACAAGTGGTTGTTTCCTTTTGGCTTATAGATCACAGTGAAAGGAAAATTAAAAAAAGTTCAGTCCAGTGAGGAAGCATAAACAGTGCTTAAAGACTGGGGTCTGACCAACCTTCCAGAGGGAGTCAGTGGCCAAGGCAGATCAACGCTGAGCAAAGCATCTAAATCGAGAGCGGATAGTATGAAGTGGCACCGGGCACCAGCGGATGGCAAGCCTCAATAACGGCAACCCAGGAGAGCGGACAGCGGAGAAGGGGAACGGCTGAAGCGGTGGATGAGCAGGAGCAGACACATTATGAAGATCCTGAAGGAGAAATATTGATGGGGGATGATAAATGTATTTAAAGGGGGTAGGGGACGGGTGGAATAAGGGGGAGGAAAGGGGGAGAGGGTGGAGGAGAAGGGGAGTGAGGAAGGGTGGAGGAGAAGGGAGGTGGGGATAATTCATGATGTATAATACCATTTACTGAGCAAAGCAGAAGGGGTAGGGAGGGGAGGGAAGTGGGTTAAGGGGGGCGGTAGAGGAGGGCAGAGCATGGGGAAGGGAGGTAGGAGAGGGTGCAGGGTAATCAGGTGGGATGGAAGGGTAAGAATAGGCAAGGGCTTGATTGATTGTCACTAAGACAGGAAGACGCGTCTCCAATGAGGGGACGGGGGAGGGAGAGGGGGCGACGAAAAGATAAGGTGAGTTAACAATAGTATCACTAAATGTCAAGGGCTCAATTCACTATTTAAATGACAAAAATTATATAAAGAAATGATACGCCAAAGGGCAGAGGTAGTGCTTTTACAAGAAATGCACTTAACAAGAGCGACCGAGTACCTGGTCAAACCTAGGGGATATGGACTTTGAGTACATGCTTCTAATACAGTGGAAAAGAAAAAAGGAGGGGTGGCTATTTTGATAGATGCAAAGTTGAAGATGTTACTGCACACTGTGGTAAGGGATAAAGAGGGGAGATATGTGTTAATGAGGTTAAAGATGGGGAATGAATGGTATTGTATTGTAAATGTATATGTGCCAACAGGGGGGGCAAAGTGAATTCTGGACAAAACTGAAGAGGTGGGGAAATTGGGGGAGGGGAAGCTAATCTGTGGAGGGGATTTTAATTTAACTTGGAATCCTGCAAGAGATGCCACAGGGAAAAGAGAGAGTAAACGGGCGGATAGGATGAGTTATCGCAGTTTTGTTACACAACACTGCTTGATTGATGCTTGGAGATTCATTCAACCAGGGAAGAGACAATTTTCTTATTTTTCCCCAGTACATGGATCATATTCCCGAATAGTCCCTAACTGGGTTTCCAAGGAGAAGGGGGGACAGATCAAGGGGGTGGATATGGAGTCAATTACATGGTCCAATCATGCACCAGTGCAGGTCCAATTGACAATAGAGGAGGAGGGGAAAGGTATACAGTTTTGGAGACTTAATGAACATTTATTAGAGGATGGGAAGGTTAGGGAGGAAATAGAGAGGGAAACTAAGGAATACTTTAAATGGAACAATAATGGGGAAGTGGCATGGGAAGGAGTGTGGGATGGGTATAAGGCGGTGGTGAGAGGAATCTTATTTAAATGGGGGGTGTGAAAAAAAGAGGGAAAGGGAGGGGAGAGAGAAGGAATTGAGAGTCAAATTGATGGAGCTGGAAGAATTAGATGCACAAGGGCGGCCAGGAGCCTATAGAGGGCATGTGCTAGCAGTAAGAGCACAGTTAAATGAAATGCAAGCTGCCAAAATAAGGTACCAAATGCAACTTTTGAGACAGGACTTCTTTGAGGGAAGAAATAAAGCGGGGAGATACATGGCGTAGAAATTGAAGCAGAGGAAACTGAAGTCCCATATACTGAAAATTCGGAATCAGAGAGGAGGGCTGGTACATAAGGATGGGGAGATTAGGGAAGCATTTAGGGGATATTACATGGGTTTATATAAAGCAAGGGATGCTCCACAGAGGGAGAGAATACAAAGCTATCTTGACTCAATGAAGTTGCCGAAATTAGACGAGGGGGAACAAAATGAATTAAACAAGGACATACAAGCAGAAGAAGTGCAGCGGGCGATAAAACAGTTAAAAATAGATAAGGCCTCTGGGTTAGATGGGCTGACAGCTCGCTTTTATAGACATTTTGGAGGGATACTTACAGAACCGTTGGTGCGGCTTTTCAATCTTCCAAGGGAGGGAGGGGAATTAGCAGATACTATGGGGTAGGTTGGAATAACTATAATACACAAAGAGGGAAAGGATCCACAAGAGTGTTCATCATATCGACCTATCTCCCTGCTTAACCTCGACACCAAATTATTAGCTAAAATACTAGCTACGCGTCTTAATAGGTTGATAGGGAAGCTGATCCATTGTGATCAAGCGGGATTCATTCCCGGTAGACAGGTAGCAGACAATATCAGAAAAATATTGAATATGATTTGGTCCACGGAACAAAATGGGGAAGAAGCCTTATTGCTGTCGCTAGATGCCGAAAAGGCCATTTCTCTTTGAGGTAATGGAAAGAATGGGCTTGGGGGGTAGAATTCGTAAGCTGGGTAAAGGCTTTATACCGCAATCCGAAAGCCTGCGTAAGAGTGAATAGGGCTTATTCAGAATTTTTTGGACAGGGGAGATGAAGGAGGCAGAGTTGTCCTGGTACTTTTTGCCGTCTTGCTGGAACCGTTTGCAGATCGAGTGAGGGAGAGGGATGATATCTATTTATTTTATTTATTTATTTACATTCTCTTATATACCGCGCTATTCTGCATCAGTGCGGTTTACATTGAACAAACTGAAATTACATTGAACAGGGCATTATAACTTGGAGATAACTATTTTTTACAGGGAACATGGGCTATGGAGGGTTAAGTGGCTTGCCCAAGACCACAAGGAGCACCTGTGGGACTAGAAACCCCAGTCCTTACGGCCCAAGGTTGCTGTCCTCTAGTGGGATTTGAACTCCCGACCTTCCGGCCTGAAGTACCTTGCCCCAACCACTAGGCCACTCCTCCACTCCAGGGAATAAAAACGGGGCGGAGCGAATACAAAATCTCGCTATTTGCAGATGACATAATCTTGAGCGTGGGCAGGCCTCGCGTTTCAATTCCAATTTTAATGTGGGAATTAGAAGAATTTGGCAGACTATCGGGTTTTACTATTAATTGGACCAAATCAGAAATCTCAAATTTAACCATCCACGGAGACACACAGGGAATACTGCAAGAGAAATATCAATTTAAGTGGGCAAGAGAGAATATTAGATATCTCGGCATTCACATTAGTAATAGGATAGAAGCCTTATATAAGCTGAATTATCAGAAAATATTTGGGCAGGTAGAGAGTTGGTTAGATGGGTGGGGGCGGGGATACTTGTCATGGTTCGGACGGATTGCCACAATAAAGATGATGCTCTTACCACAATTCCTATTTTTGTTTCAGACGCTACCAATTAAGGTACCTTCTGGCCAACTAAAACGGTTACAAAGAATCGTTAATTGGTTCATATAGCAAAATAGATGGGCAAGAGTGGCTATGGCTGTAATGCAAAGAGCTAAAGGAAAGGGAGGGTTAGGGGTGCCTAACTTTAGGAAATATTACGAGGCAGCGCAACTGAAAATGCTATGAGTGGCATCGAGGAATAAAGAAACTATGGGTCCAAATGGAAGAAGATTCCTTAAGGGGAGAAAGTCTAGTCAAAGTAGTGTGGAGGGGGAGCCAAAGTTTAGAAACTAAATGTCGGAATCCTCTAATAGCACATAATTTGCAAGTGTGGAAACAAAACAGAAAATTATTAGTACAAGATAAAAGATACACACAGGGGATGACATTGGAGGCCTGTTTTGAAAGTGGCCAAGGACCAGGGGTACATATTCTGCATAGATGGGCACAGGCGGGGTTAACATACATCTCTCAAACAGTGAGCAAGGGCATTTTTGAGTTTGAAGGAATTAAGGATTTATATAGCTTGGGGAATAGTGATCATTATGCATACCTACAAGTGAGCCATTTCTTGAGACAATCGAAGGTGTGGAAGGATATATGGGAAAACAGGGGGTGGTTTGAGGCACTGTGTACAGGCAACTTAGGGCAAAAAGGAGCTTTGTCCAGAATTTACAAAGGCTTAATGGAGGGTGGGGGAATAAATTGGGGTATATGTTAAAATGGGAAGAAGATCTGGGGTGAGTTGGTCTGAGGAGGTATGGGACAAGATAATACAGACGGTGGCAAGTATCTCTATTGGACTCTAGTGCAAAAAAAGAGAGCTGGAAGGGGACTTACTGATCATTGTTGGAGGGGATGTCATGCGAGAGGGGATTGGATGCATATGTGGTGGGAGTGTGAATGGATACATGCTTACTGGAAGGAGATTTTAGAGATGATTTATAACATGACAGGATATCGATTGCAATGGAAACCAGAGATTTGCTTACTGCATCAACTCAAGGAGGACATTCCAAAGCAGGTTCCATCACTGTATAGTAGCAGCTCGAAGTGAGATAGCACAGCATTGGGTGGGAGAGACTACACCACAACCGGCAGGTTTTGTTAGAGTGGCAGAGGTGAGTTTGATGCATAGATTGACGGAGATGAGACGGGGGAAAAGGGGGGAAGGTGAGGTGCATTGGCAGAGAGTGCGTTAAGTGGTTGGAAACCTGGAAGGATGTGAGAGGGGGAGAGCAGCGGCAGAAGGTGGGAGGGGATCTAGCTAAAGCCCATTAGGAAGAATCAATGGTGAATGGGTGAAATGGGAGGGGATGCTAAAACTGGAATGGATGAGTGGGAATGAACGGATGGATGAAGAGCAAGGGGGGAGGGGAAGGTGGGGTAGAGGGGACGATATAAGGAGGGGCACACAGGAAGGGAGTATGCATAAATATATAAAGGGAATGTATAAGTGAGCATATGTCACTGTAAAAGGATTATACAAAGTTGAGTTTGCACAAAATTTTAATTCTCATTGAAATGCTTAATAAAAAGTTAAAATGGAAAAAAAAAGGGTTCTAGGATGATCTGGGAAACTACAGACCGGTGAGCCTGACATCAGTACCGGGAAAAATGGTAGAAAGCATCATAAAGAACAAAATTATTGAACATGTAGATAGTCATAGCTTAATGGGAGACAGCCAAAATGGCTTTAGCCAAGGAAGATCTGGTCTTACTAATCTGTTTTTTTTTTTTGAAGGTGTGAATAAACAGGTAGACAAAGGTGAGTCGGTTGATATAGTATATCTGCACTTTCAGAAAGCCTTTGACAAGGTCCCTCATGAGAGACTTTTGGCAATACTAAAAAGTCATGGGATAGGACGCAGTGTACTATTGTGGATCAGGAACTGGTTAAAAGATAGAAAGCAGAGGCCAATTTTCCCAATGGAGAAAGGTGAATAATGGAGTACCCCAGGGATCTGTGCTGGGTCCGCTGCTTTTTAACATATTCACAAATGACCTGGAAATAGGAATAACAAGAGAGGTTATCAAATTTGCAGATGACACAAAACAATTCATGAGGATTGTGAAAAATTGCAAGAGGATCTTGATAAATTGGAAGACTGGGCATCCAAATGGCAGATGAGATTTAATGTGGACAAGTGCAAAGTTATGTACCTAGGAAAGAGAAACCCAAACTGTGGTTACACGATGCAAGGTTCCCCATTAGGAACCACCACCCAGGAAAAAGATTTAGGCGTCATTGTGGATAACATGTTAAAACCCTCCGCCCAGTGTGCAGTGGTGGCCAAGAGAGCATATAGAATTCTAGGTATCATAAGGAAAGGAATGGAGAATAAAACAAAGGATATTATAATGCCTCTGTATCATTCCATGGTGCGACCGCACCTTGAATATTGTGTGCAATTCTGGTCGCCGTATCTTAAAAAGGATATAGTGTTATTAGAAAAGGTACAGAGAAGAGCCACCAAAATGGTAAAGGGGATGGAAGGATATCCCTATCAAGAGAGGCTAAAAGGGTTAGGGCTCTTCAACCTGGAAAAGAGACGGCTGAGGGGAGATATGATAGAGGTCGATAAATTAATGAATGAGTGGAACAGATAAACGTAGATAGATTGTAAGTAGAAAGACTAGGGGACGTGTAACGAAGCTACAGTGTAAAGCATAGTTACTCACCTGTAACAGGTGATCTCCGGGAACAGCAGGAATTTAGTCCTCACATATGGGTATCGTCGGTATCGACGGAGCCTGCGCGGGAACGCTCCCCAGCGTCCAATCAGAAAACGTTTGGGAGCATCCCACAGCACCTGCGTGCTGCCTTCCCGCCTTTCCCAACTGCCTCTCTCCAGTTGAGTTTTAAAGCTGAGACAAAGAGAGAGAGAGGGAAATGAAAAAGATAGAGAGATACAACTCCTAGGGGAGGTGGGTGGGTTGTGAGGACTAAATTCCTGCTGTTCCTGGAGATCACCTGTTACAGGTGAGTAACTGTGCTATCTCCAGGATCAAGCAGGAATGTAGTCATCACATATGGGGACTCCCTAGCTTTAGGTGCTAGGGAGAGACCCCAGAAGTTGTGTGTTCCTGAAGAGGGCTCCACTTCCCCCCATGGATCTCTGGCATCCTACCAGGGATGGTGAGTAGGAGTTGATTAGGTATGGAACAGGTGTTTGAGAACAGCCTGACCAAACAAGGCATCCCGGCGGGAGTCCTTGTCCAAGCAGTAATGGGCTGTGAAGGTATGAACCGAGGCCCAAGTGGCTGCTCGACAGATGTCGTCGATAGACACAGAATGCAGATGAGCCATTGAGGTTGCCATGGCTCTCACATTGTGAGCTGTGACATGGCCCTCCAGAGAAAGGTTCTTACTCTGATAGGCGAAGGAAATACACTGTGCAATCCAGCTAGTGTTCTCTTGGAGACTGGAAGTCCCAAATGAGAAGGATCAAAAGAGTTGAGGGGACTTTCTATGTTACTGTGTTCTTTGCAAGTAAAAAGCTAGAGCTCTTGTACAGTCCAAGGTATGAAGATTCCTCTCTGCATTTGATGCATGAGGCCCTGGAAAAAACACAGGTAGGTAGACCGCTTGGTTCAGATGAAAAGGCGAGACCACCTTAGGCATAAAGTGTGGATGAGTCCTAAGGACTACTTTGTCATGATGGAACCTTGTATAAGATGGATTAGCTACTAGCGCTTGCAACTCACTAATGCGGCGTGCTGATGTGATTGCAATGAGAAAGATAACCTTCCAAGAAAGGAATTTCAAGGAGGTGGTAGCTAAAGGTGGCTTCATGAGCTGCCCAAGAACCAGGTTTAAGTCCCATGCCACCGGTGGTGGCCTAATGGGAGGCTTAGTTAGAAGAAGGCCTCTCATAAATCTTGCTATAAGAGGATGAGAGGAAATAGGCTGTCCATTTAGAGGCTTAAGGGAAGCTGCAATAGCACTCAAATGGACTCTTACTGAATTTGTCTTAAGGCCTGCATTAGATAAATGAAGGAGATACTCCAGCAAAGATTCCAGAGGTGTCGCAAGAGGGTTAAGACCCTTTTCCGAACACCAAACAGTAAACCTTTTCCACTTGAAAGCATAAGAGCATCTAGTGGAAGGTTTTCTGGAAGCATAAAGAACATCTTTCACTTGCTGAGAAAGATTAAGAACTTGGAGATCTAGGCCTTCAGCAACCAAGCCCTGAGATGCAGAGACTGGGGAATGGGATGCCATAACATTCCGTCCTCCTGAGACAGGAGATCTGGAGCAGACCCTAACTCCAGGGAGGGAGCTTGAGAGAGCTGTAGAAGCAGAGGGTACCACACTTGCCATGGCCAATGTGGTGCTATGAGAATCATACGGCCTCTGTCTCTCTGAAGCTTGAACAGGGTTTTGGGAATTAGGGGAATGGGTGGAAAGGCATACAGGAAGTCTTGACCCCAGTAAAGGAGGAAAGCATCCCTGGCCTGAGCCGGAGTTCTGGAACAGAACCGGGGGAAGTTTGGCATTCCATGGACTTGCAAATAGGTCTATGTCCGGGGTTCCCCAAAGTTGAAAAAGACTAGTCACCTGGTCTGCATGCAGAGACCACTTGTGTGGAAGCAGAACTCGACTGAGTCTGTCCGCCCAAGAGTTTTGAATGCCTGGAAGATACACTGCCAGAAGATGAATCTGATGCTCTCTGGCGAGGGCCCATAGTCGCAAAGCTTCGTTGCAAAGCGACAGAGAGCCCGTTCCCCCTTGCTTGTTCACATAGAACATGGCTACTTGATTGTCCGTATGAATGAGGACTGTCTTGTAGCTGAGCAGGGAGTGGAACACTCGCAGAGCAAGAAAGATTGCTCTGAGTTCCAAGAGATTGATATGTATACAACTCTCTTGTGGAGACCAGGTGCCCTGGGTGGAGAGGTCTTGCAGATGTGCTCCCCAACCCATTGGAGAAGCATCTGTTGTGAGAGTTGCTTGGGGTAAGGGTTGCTGAAAGGGGAACCCCAGCAACAGGTTTTGAGTGGACTTCCACCAGTGGAGGGACAAAATGAGGCGACTTGTGTTTGCTATTTTGTCTGACAGGCACCCTGATGCCTGGGTCCATTGGGTGGATAAAGTCCACTGAGCTGCCCTCATGTGGAGGCGAGCATATGGAACCACATGCACGGTGAATGCCATGTGGCCTAGTAACTGCAACATTTCTCGAGCAGTTAGATGAGGTTTTAGCACTGCTTGAGAAGCTAACTGCACCAAGCGAAGGCAACGGGCCTGGGGGAGATAGGCCCTTGCCCTTGTGGTATCCAGGAAAGCTCCTATGAACTCTAAAGACTGAGTGGGAGTTAGACTGGATTTTGGGATGTTTATTACCAGCCCTAAATACTAAAGGATACGCATTGTGCAGGATAAAGAAGTCTTGGCCTCTGACTGTGTTGGAGCTCGAATGAGCCAGTCGTCCAAGTAAGGGAAGACAAATATCCCTGGAATGCGGAGAAATGCTGCTACAACAGCCAACAGCCAACAGCCATCATGAACACCCTTGGTGCCGAGGCCTGTATTGGTAGTGCTTTCCTTGAAAAAGGAACCGAAGGAACTTTCTGTGGGTTGGATGGATGAGGACATGGGTGTACGCATCCTTGAGATCTAGAGAACAAAGCCAATCCTGACTCTGAAGGTATGGTAGCAGAGCTCCGAGAGAAATCATCTTGAATTTCTCCTTGACAAGGAATTTGTTCAATTCTCTGAAATCTAAAATAGGCCTGTAACTCCCTGTTTTCTTTGGAATAAGAAAATAAGGGGAATAGAACCCTGTGCCCTGTTGATGAAGAGATACTTCTTCTATTGCCCCTTGGGCAAGAAGGATGGCAACCTTCTGACCTAACAGGTTGATGAGAGAGGTCGGAGAATTGAACTGCTTCACTATTGTGTGAGGGGGCATGATTGAAAAAAGAAGCTTGTACCCCCCTCCTTTATGATGGAGAGTGTCCAATGCTCTGCTGTTATTTGCCCCCATTTGGGGGCAAAATGACATAACCTTCCTGTAATGGTGGACGGTTCTGGTCCCTCCAGAACCAGAAAGGCTAGGTTCTCTAGCTGAAAGTCAAAGGCCCTGAGGAGGCTGAGGCTGCTGGGCCGGTGGAGGCCTAGCAGCCTTTGCTTTCTTCTGTTTGGGTGGTTGCTGACGTTTGCTTGAAAACTGACCTGCAAAAGATGCCTGCTGAACATAAGCAGGATAAAATCTTTTCTTTTTAGAAAAAGATGTTTTCTTGAACAATTTCTTTCTAACAGGATCAGCAGTGGACTTGGATAGTCTATCCAAGGTGGAATTTTCAGCATCCATTTCATTGGCTTTTCCCCCCCAATCTTTACCAAACAGGTTCTCACAAGTACAAGGGATATTTCCCAATTTATCTTGTACCCAGAGCTCTGGATCAGATGCCTGGAGCCAAGCAATTCTATGTGCACCTATGGCGATAGCCGAGGTTCTGCTTATACACTCAAAGCAGTCACAGACTGCACGGTTGGAAAATTTAGAAACATCTTGGGCATGTTTGACCCAAGTGAGAAAGTCCTGTCTTTTATCCTCAGAAATGAAAGGACTTAAAGTCTGTAAATTATCTGTGACCTCCTTTAGGAACATTCCCATGTAGAGACTATAGGAACTGATTCTGGCAGAAAGCATGGAAGCTTGGAAGACTCTACGTCCAAAAGCATCCAGGGTTCTGCACTCACGTCCTGGAAGATTAAAGGCATGCCTTTTTTATTTATTTTATTTATTTATTTAACAAGTTTTTTATACCGCCTTTTCCTTCAATAAAAGCGGTTACAAAGACATACAAAGGTTATACAAAAGCAAGGGAAACATGCACTGCTTAATCAAAACATCGAAGTAGAAAGGTGGGATACATAACATAGGTAAACCATTACAGACAATCACATTACATAAAGGTTACAATAAATGGAATCTAGTTAGGTGTTTGAGCCGTAGTGCTCTGTGAGGAGTACAGTCTTTAATTGCTTTCGGAAGTCCTTTATATCCTCAATTGATCGTAAGTCGGGAGGGCGAGAGTTCCATATTTTTAGCGGCCGCTAAAGAAAGTGCTCTTTGTGTAGTGAATTTGCATGATTTTGTGTAGTTACTTGGGGTGCTGAGGGTGTCTGATGTGGTTTTCCTTCTTGGTCTGTTGTTGGTGTTAGGGAGTATGAGGGCTTGGAGGCTGATTGCAGAGCTCTTTTGTCTGATTTTGAATATATTTATGATCATCTTATATTTGATGCGGTGGCTTATCGGGAGCCAGTGGAGTTCTTTGAGGATGGGGGTGATGTGGGCTTGAGTTGTGGAGCCGGTGATTATTCTGGCTGCTGTATTTTGAGCCATTTGAAGCGGTTTGAGTGAATGTTTTGATATTCCGTTGTAGATCGGGTTACAGAAGTCCAGTATGGGAGTTATTAGCGCTTGGCAGACTGTGCGGAAGTGTTCATGGGAGAGTAGAGGCTTGAGGCGTCTGATTATTTTCATTTTGTAGTATGCGTTTCTAACAGTTTTTCTTATGTGGGACTGTAGGTTGAGTCCTTTGTCAAGGGTTATTCCGAGGTATCTGACTTCATCCTTTATTGGTATTGTTGTGTTGTTGCTTATGATGAATGGTGGGGGGCTGAAGTCGGTGTTTCGTGTGATAATAAGTGCCTCTGTCTTGTTATAGTTTATGGCTAGGTTGTTGTGCGTGAGCCAGGCGGACATGTTGTCAAGGCAGTTCGTTATCTTGTTGTAGTCGGGGCTGTTAAGGTTGATTGGCGTGTAAATCATGATGTCATCTGCATAAATTGTGTAATCTATTTGATGTGCTGCCATGATGTGGCAGATGGGCTGGATATATATGTTAAATAGAAGTGAGGAGAGCGCAGATCCTTGTGGTACTCCTTGTTTGATCTTCGTGGGTTTTGAGGTGTTGGTTCCTATTTTAACCTGGAACTGCCTGTCTGTCAAGTATGAGTTGAACCAGCTTAGGATGGTGCCGGTTATTCCAATGCTCTATAGTCTGGTTAGGAGGATTCTGTGATCCACTGTATCGAAGGCCGCTGATATGTCTATGAAGATCATTAGGGTTCCTTGATTGTAGTTGTCTATGGTCTGGATGATGTCATTGAATAGATATAGCAGCAGTGTTTCAACTCCATGGTTGGGGCGGAAGCCATGTTGATGTATATCGAGCGGGGCATGCTCGTCAATGTGGTCCTGGAGTTGTAGTTGTACTGTCTTTTCTATGATTTTGGCTAGGAGCGGTATGCTGGAGATTGGCCTGTATGCTGCTGGATTGCTCTTTTCTAGGTTGGTTTTCTTGGGGATAGGCCTTATTGTGGCTAGTTTCAGCTGTTCTGGCATTGTTCCTCGAGTTAGGGAGTTGGTTACGAGGTTGTGTATATAACTGAGGATGTTTTGCTTGGTTGTTTTGATCCATGGGACTGGGCAAGGATCCATGGGTGCAGTGCTTGTGTTGAGAGCGGAGATGATGTCTGATAGTTGCTTAGTTGAAGGAGTGTGGAACTTGTCCCAACTTGTGACAGGTATGATAGGGCTGTTGGTGTCTGTGTGTATTTGTGGCGGAGTGTGGCCTATTCCTCTTCGTCTCTCCGGGCCAGTCCAGGAACAGTAGGGTGTTGTCAATCCTCTCCAGCAGCTGAGGACTGAATTCTCAAGTCTTTCTGACCGGATAAGCTCCTCCCTCCAGTGTGAGAGACTCAGTCTATCAGTCCTCAGCAGCTGGATAGGACCGGATTCTGACAGGCTCCTGGAGAGACGGTGACGACTGGGAAGTAGCCTCTATTTTGGGGTTAAATTGGTGCCTGAGAGCCCTAGCAGGGTTCACTATTCAGGGCCTAGCAAACTGACAGCGAGCAAAAGAAAAAAATTAATTCTTTGCTGAGACGCAAGCTGCAGACCCCGTTAAAGTCAAGCCTGCTGGCTTTCGTTGCAGAGGCAGAGCCTGCCTTGCTAGTTGTAGCGTGGTGATCCGATACTGTAGGGGAAACCTGGGAGCCCCAGAGTTCAGCCCTGTCAGTGCCAGTTACCCGATCTGCCTGCAGCGCTAGCAGCGTGAGGAGGCAGTTCAGGGTGGAAGTGCAGGTGAGAGTTTCATTGCTTGGAGTCGGGCCTCGCTTGCGGCGGTCAGCCACGTGGTCGGCGGTGCTGGCATTCAGTTCTTCTATCAGGGAGACTGTAGGCGTCAGCGGCTTTTGCGCTCGGGGTTTTTCTTTGCACGGTTGGTCGGGTTCGGTGACTGCCGGTCTGGTGTGGTCGGGGGGGTCGCCGGACACATTGGGAGTTCGCCGCATGGAGGAGAAGGGCAAGATAGTGTCCTTTGCGAGCGGGGAAAAAGCGGGAACAGCGGCCATCTTTGAGAGCGCGGCGGTTTCTCCCGCGCACCATGAGAAGCCGGAAAAGAAGAGGGCTAAGACCAAGAGGTCTGTGACAAAGGAGCCGGCTAGTCAGGAAAAGCTGCCAGCGGTTCCGGGCAGCTTGGAATCCGTTTTTTCTGCGGATTTCATTTTATCGCTCCACAAAGCCTACTGCCTTAAGCTAGGGCAGGAAACCGGTAAAATTTCTCAATCTCCTCAGCCCGAGTCGCTGAGGGCGAGGGAGGAGTCCGAGGATCCTGGTGAAGGGACCTCTAGCAAGGTTTTGCTGCCCGATGTGACTCCAGATGGCTTAGGGCTACAGGCTTTCCCGCAAGTAGCAGAGGAGAGTGACCTTGTTCAGTTGGATCTGGATCAGTGGGCCGGCGACTTGGAGGAAGGAGAAATTCCTCCAGGGGAGGATCCCAACGTGTTTCGCGTGTTTCGGAAAGAGGAGTTGGGGCCTCTAATTGGTCATTCCTTAGCGGCCCTTAATACAGTGCTGCCGTCAGTGCAGGCGGAGCCCTTGGAGGATCCATTGCTTCAGGGTTTTAAGTTGGAGCAGCGGTGCTTTCCACTACATAGGGTCATTCTGCAGATGGTGGAATCCGAATGGGAGTGCCCGGAAGCCACTCTGAGGGGTGCTCGGGCCATAGGTCGGCTGTATCCGTTGCCGCAGGAGGCGAAGGAGTTATTTAAGATGCCCAAGGTGGATGCGTTGGTGTCGGCTGTAACTAAGAAGACTACGATCCCTGTGGAGGGCGGAGCAGCCCTTAAGGATCTCCAAGACAGGAAATTGGAGGCCCTTCTGAAGCAGGCGTTTGATACCAATGCCCTTTCCCTGCAGGCTTCCGTTTGTGGGGCTTATGTAGCGAGAGCCACTATTCGTTGGCTCCAGGGGGAAGCTGCCTCGGCCGGGTCGGAGGGCTCATTGGGGGACGGGGCGAAACTCGAATCGGCAGCGGCGTACCTAGCCGATGCCTTCTATGACTTGGTGCGCTTGTCGGCAAAGTCTATGGCATCTGTGATTGCGGCGCGGCGGTTTCTTTGGCTGCGGAGTTGGGCGGCGGACGCCGCTTCAAAGGCGCGCCTTAGTAAACTACCCTATAAAGGCAAGCTGCTTTTTGGGGATGCTCTGGATAAAATTGTTAAGGATCTTGGGGACTCCAAAGGTGGTCGCCTTCCGGAGGACCGGCCTAGGGGCTCGAGGCCAGGGGGACTACCAAAAGGTCTCAGTAGAGAATTTCGCAGGTTCCGGGGAGCGCGTTTTGCGCCTTATCAGAGATGTCGGGGGCTGTCCAGAGGGCAGTCCTTTCGAGGAGCGCGAGGTTTTGGCAGGGGTTACTTTAGTACCCAACCAGGTTCCGCCAAGAAGTCCCAATGATGGGGCATTGGTCCAGGCGGAGATTCCCGTAGGCGGCCGCCTGCGGGATTTCCTCTCGGCTTGGGCCAAGATAACCTCGGATCAGTGGGTGCTGGAGATTATCTGCGACGGCTATGCACTGGAATTCGCAGAATTTTTGCCGGATGCGTTCGTGGTGTCTCCGTGCGGGTCGCAGGGGAAGAAACTTGCAGTTCGCTCCACATTCCAGCGCTTACTACGTCTGCGAGCGGTGGTTCCCGTGCCGCCGGACCAATTCGGATTCGGTCGGTACTCCATTTACTTCGTGGTACCCAAAAAGGAAGGCTCTTTTCGGCCTATTCTGGACCTCAAACATGTAAACCGTTGTTTAAAGGTGCCGCATTTCCATATGGAAACGCTGCGGTCCGTCATTCGTTCGGTGCGCCCGGGCGAGGTGCTTTCTTCCATAGATCTCACGGAGGCTTATCTGCACATTCCGATCAGGCAGGGACATCAAAAGTTTCTGCGTTTTGCGCTGCCCATGGGGCATTTTCAGTTTCGAGCACTCCCGTTCGGCCTGGCGACGGCTCCACGCACATTCACGAAGGTGATGGTGGTGGTGGCGGCTGCCCTGCGAAAGGAAGGCATCTTAGTCCATCCCTACCTGGACGACTGGCTGATTCGTGCGTCGTCAAGGCAGGAATCTTTCAAGGCGACGGCGAGGGTCGTGGAGTTGTTGGGGCAGCTTGGCTGGGTCATCAACCCAGTGAAGAGTCACCTGGAGCCAGTGCAGCGTCTAGTGCATCTCGGAGCGGTGTTCGATACGGCCGTGGGGTCGGTGTTTTTACCAGACAACCGGATTCGGAAGATTTTGAGGCAGGTCACGGCGTTCGTCCGCTCACAGGCTCCGACGGCGTGGCGATATTTGCAGCTACTGGGTTCCATGGCAGCGACGTTGGATTTGGTCCCTTGGGCCAGGGCACACATGCGTCCTCTTCAACAGGCCTTGCTGTCCAGATGGTCTCCTCAGGCTCACGAGATGAGTCAGCGGTTGGAGCTGCCAATCCCGGTGAGGGTCAGCTTGCAGTGGTGGTTGGACGTCAAGAATTTGTCGGCAGGGGTGCTTCTGGAATACCCGGATTGGGTTCTGGTCACCACGGATGCCAGTCTAACCGGCTGGGGAGCACATTGTTTGTCGCGGATAGCACAAGGAACCTGGCCGCTGGAAGTGGGCGACTGGTCCATCAATCGGTTGGAGATGAGAGCGGTTCGGATGGCTCTTCAGAGTTTCCATGCCCTGGTCGAGGGAAAGGCGGTGCTAATCTTTTCCGACAATGCGGTCACAGTCTCTTACATCAACCGACAAGGCGGTACGGGCAGTGCGACGTTGCTGGAGGAGAGTCAGTTGCTCATGCGGTGGGCAGAATCTCATGTCGTCGCATTGTCAGCGGCCGATGGGGCCGGCAAGCAGAATCTGCAGGCCGATTACCTCAGTCGCCATGTGGTGGAGGCAGGCGAATGGGAGCTGAATGCGGCGGTTTTTCACGATCTTGTTCTGTGATGGGGGCAGCCGGTCATGGATCTTATGGCCACGTTTGCCAATGCAAAGGCGCCTCGGTTTTTCAGCAGGTGCCGGGAACCCATGTCCGAAGGGCTAGACGGCTTGGCGCAGCTGTGGCCGACGTCCGGTCTTCTCTATGTGTTTCCTCCGTGGCCGATGATTGCTCGAGTGGTTCGCCGGATAGCTCGTCATGTGGGCGTGGTGCTACTCATTGCTCCGGATTGGCCGAGGAGGCCTTGGTATGCAGATCTGCGGCGTCTGTTGGTGGACTCTCCTTGGAGGTTGCCCAGTCGGTCCAATCTGCTGCACCAGGGTCCGATTCTAATGGATCGGGTGGATCGCTTCTCGCTTACGGCTTGGCTATTGAAAGGGAGCGGCTGAGCCGTAGGGGATACTCGTCCGCTGTGGTTTCCATCCTGCTGAAATCCAGAAGGAAGTCTACGTCTTTGGCCTATGTTCGCATCTGGTGCATTTTCGAAAGATGGTGTGTCCAAGGGGGCATTCGGCCTTTTTTGTCTCTGGTTCCCCACGTTTTGTCCTTTCTACAGAGCGGCCTGGAGAAGGGTCTGGCTCTCATTTCCCTGAGGGTCCAGGTGGCGGCGCTATCTGCTTTCCGGGGGAGAGTTTAAGGGTCCGGCTTATCTCAGCACCCGGATGTTCTCAGGTTCTTTAGGGCGGTCAAAAATGTCCATCCTCCGGTGCGGTCGGTGGTGCCGGCTTGGGACTTGAACCTGGTTCTCGAGGCGCTCAAGCGTCCTCCTTTTCAGCCGGCGGATTCTCTCAGGGAACTCTTTGCGTACGGCGTTCTTGGTGGCCTTATGTTCCGCGAGACGCGTATCGGATCTGCAGGCGCTGTCGTGCAGGGAACCCTATCTTCAGTTTTCGGCGGAGAAGGTCGTTTTGCGTCCGGTTCCGGCTTTTCTGCCCAAGGTGGTCTCGGGGTTTCACATCAACCAACCGATTTCCCTTCCTACCTTTCCGGGCAGGGACGGGGATGCTTCTTTGCGTAGCCAGGATATGGGCAGAGTGCTCCGTCGTTATTTGCGGAAGACGAGTGCGTTTCGGAAGACGGACAGATTGTTTGTGCTTTTCGGGGGACCGCGGAAAGGGGAGCCGGCATCTAAGGCTTCCATTGCTCGCTGGGTGAAGTCAGCGATTGTTAGAGCTTATCAGTCGGCTGGACAAACGGTTCCTGAAGGCCTTCGGGCACATTCCACGCGGGCCCAAGCGTCTTCTTGGGCAGAGTTTGCTTTAATTCCTCCGGAGGATATTTGTAGAGCGGCTACGTGGTCATCTCTTCATACGTTTGCAAAGCACTACCGGCTAGATGTCCAGGCGAGGAGCGATGCTAAGGTGAGAGCCGCGGCCATAGTGGCAGGTTTAGCAGGCCCCTCCCGATATTGAGTACTGCTCTGGTACTTCCCTACTGTTCCTGGACTGGCCCGGAGAGACGAAGAGGAAGAAGAAATTAGACCTTACCTGCTAATTGTCTTTCCTTGAGTTCTCTCCGGGCCAGTCCAGGGCCCGTCCATTTTCAGATCCAAGCTTCAGATTATGGCTCGCTGGTTTTGGCGATGGCTTTCGCGGTGGGATTGCTCGCTCCCCTGGAGGTGCTTCTGGTGTCCAGACTTTAAGTGCCACTTGAGGGGGCATGGTTAGGTTTTGGGGAGCTAGCGCTGGTGGTCTGTCTAGGGGGCTCCCGGTATATAAAAAAAAATTAAATTAACAAAAAAACAAAAACAAAAAAAACCATATAAATGAAAGGAAATAGATGGATAAGAAAGGGCGTATGCATGCAGCGTCTCAGCTGTTTCACTTTTTTGTTTTATCTTGATAGGAATAAGTTTGCGTAGGTTTTCGGCTGTTCTTAATGTTGTTTTTAAGCTGCTTTGACAATAGTAGACTGAGTCTCTCACACTGGAGGGAGGAGCTTATCCGGTCAGAAAGACTTGAGAATTCAGTCCTCAGCTGCTGGAGAGGATTGACAACACCCTACTGTTCCTGGACTGGCCCGGAGAGAACTCAAGGAAAGACAATTAGCAGGTAAGGTCTAATTTCTTCTTTTCTCCTGAAGATAATCTGCATATGTTTGTGGGTTGACCTGTTTGTCTTTGTCAGGGCTTGGTTCATTGGTTAGATTTTTTACTATCTCAAAAAGTTCCCTGGGTTTGTTATATGCTTTCTGGATAGTGTTTGTGTGGTGCTCTCGTTTTGTTTTATTGATAAGATCGTTGTATTTCTTTTGCTGTGTTAAATATAAGTCCTGTGAGGTATGAGATTTGGATCGTCTCCAGTGGCGTTCTAGCTTTCTTAACTCTCTTTTAGCGTTGCGTATGCTATTGGAGTACCATGGTGCGTGATGTCTCTTGTTATTCGTCTTTGTGCCTGCTTTAGTTTTCGCTGCTGTACTGATGGTATTATACCAATTGTCAACTTGTTTGTCCAGATCGAGTTCGTCTGTGTTAAGGTAAGGTAGTGTGTCTTTTAGGAATTGTTCTTTGTTGAAAGCTTTGAATCTTCTTAGTCCAAATGAAGCGGTTTGTGTCTTATTAAGTTTACCCATTTTGTTTGTGAATTCCACTTTGATTCTGTGGTGGTCTGACCATGGAACCGGTGTGACTACAGGTGAAGAGATGTTGCCCTTATCTATGATGTGGTATGGGGCGAAAATGAGGTCCGGCATGGATCCGTATCTGTGTGTAGGAGTGTTTATTAGCTGGGTGTATTGTAAAGAGTCCATTGCTTGCAGGAAGGTTTCCTTGTCATTATTGGTGGAGGAGCTGAGGTTAAAGTCACCTAGTAGGATTAGAGGTTTGTGGTTCGTGTTGATTGCGCAGATGGTTTCTAGAGTGGTGGTTAGTTCTTCTGCTGGAGCATGGGGGGCTCTGTAGATAAGGCAAATGGCTATATGCTTGTTTCCCACTGCAATAGAGCTGCATTGGTCAGAGCTCTTAGAAGTGATAGTTTGTAGCTGTAGTGAGTCTTTTGCGATGATCAGAACTCCACCTCCTCTTTTCTGAGTGCGAGGGTTGTTAAAGGCGGAGTACGTGGGGGGGGGGACCAGTTGGTTGAGGACGTTGTCAGTGGGGGTGAGCCAAGATTCTGTAATGCATAGGATGTCTGGGTGTTGGTCCTCAATGTGGTCTCTGATTGTATGAGTCTTGTTTCTTACTGATCTTGTGTTCATGAGTTCTATGGAGGTGGTGTTTAGGGTGTAAGGCTTTTTAGGGTGTGCCTTTGGATTTGTATGATTGTGGTGCTTAATGTCGTTGTGTCTGTTTCTGGTTTTTGTTTGTGAGCTCAGTGAGGTGCATAGAAGCATATAGTATGCTGGTATGATTGTTGGTAACCATATATACAGGGGGTGTGAGTATCGAGTTCCTATTTGATGAGGGTAGAGTTGGGTGATGAAGAGAAATTCAGGGTGGTAGGTAAGTGTGGTCATGACAGTTGATTGTTGTCCTTCCCTGGGAGCAGGGACTCTGCCTTTAACCACCGATGGCTGTCGCTGCCAACCTTCCAGAAACTAATGACACACCTCCTTTGGCTCCGACCACCGTTGCACTGCTCCCTGATGAGTCACCAACCGCTTTGGTCGTAGGCATATGCCATAGCACTGGCGACGTGATGTCCGGTACCCCAGAGCATGGCACCAGGAGATCTGTCGAGGCCGAGCCATCAAGAACATCCTGGAATCCCGATAATGCTTTGGAAGCCGAAGCCTCCCGCTGGGGTAATTTTGCCAGTGCAGAATCCTCAAGGGCAACGCCAGAGGCATCTCGATGCTTAGAAGGAGATCTACCCTTTGAGGACCGGCTGGATTTATGTTTATTTACCTGAGATCCACGGGAGGAAGAAGCAGCCCTGGAAGACATCGATGCCACCGAAGCTGCATCAGAGGAAAATAGGGTACTGAGCTTTGCAGCTCGGTTCTGCCGACCTCTTTTCATCATGGCACAGGACACACAATCCATGATGGAGTGGTCAGGACCTAAACATTTTAAACACCATTCATGGGTGTCGGTGACGGAGATGGTACCGCCACACTTGGTGCACTTTTTAAAACCTGAGGCAGGTTTTTCCATGTTAAGGAAAAGGTTTTGGGCCTAAGGTCCAAAAAGGCGCGTGCACCTGAAGAGGAGGAAAAAAAGAAGATTTTTTTTTTTTTTTTTACAGAAATAAGAAAAGAAAGACCGGCGGTACCGGTAGAGCGTCGAAGAAGGCAGACGTGACCACAAAAAGAAAGAAAGAAAAAGGGAATTCTTCTGCGGTGACAGGAACACGACCTGCTGGCTCCGCGGAAAAAGAAGAACTGGAGAGAGGCAGTTGGGAAAGGCGGGAAGGCAGCACGCAGGTGCTGTGGGATGCTCCCAAAAGCTTTCTGATTGGACGCTGGGGAGCGTTCCCGCGCAGGCTCCTTCAGTACCGACGATACCCATATGTGATGACTACATTCCTGCTTGTTCCTGGAGATCCAGTTTTTCACTCAACGCGTAATCAAACTCTGACTTACTGAACCCTACTCCCAACACCTGCTAAAATTCTTGGTGGCGCAGCAGTATGTTAGTGTTAGAGCAGCAACCTGCTGACCAGACAGACCGGGGTTCAAATCCCAGTGACACTCCTTCTCACCTTGGGCAAATCAATTAACCCTCCACTGCCTCAGGTACAAACTTAGATTGTAAGCCCTTTGGGGACAGGGAAATACTTGTGTACCTGAAAGGTATGAGCTACTGTAAATATAACTGCCATCTACCACCCCAAAAAAATTCTCTGGTAGTCCAGTGGGTGCCTGCTCCCCTCCCCCCTTGGGGCTATCTGTACACCTGGCAAAGGGAGACCCTCAACCAGAGAGCCTCAAAGTTGCTGCTGGGACTCCAAGATCAATAATACTTACCTGGTACAGGGAAGCATCCACTGGCATCTTTCTCTTCCCACTGCTCTCTTGGAAAATGGGCAGGGTCTGACCCCTAACGATTCATCGGATCACTTCATTAGGAGTCAGTCTGCCAAATTCTTGTTTTATGTTTAATGATTTTCTGAGAACAAATTTATCATATGGTATATGCATAATCATTATGTTTGCTGGGGTGAAGACCTTGGAGTGTACTAGACAGTAATACAAGCGAATGGAAGTTGGGGTACTGTTATTTCTTGGTATCTACTGATTCACAAACCTGCCCACCCACCCCACTTATGAATACCAATGGAGGCAGCAGGATTATCTTCCATGGAAGTTCCTCCTCCCTTCACGGTGATACCCAAGGAAAATGCTACAAAAGAAAGAGCACTTAAAAAAAGAATCTGGAAGGAAATTAATTGATATTATGATTATGAAAACCTTGCTTGATTGCAAAAACATCACTGTCCGGTTAAATTTAACCGGTTAAGTGTGCCCATATAAGCGGCAGGTCTAAAGTTATTTGAATACGTTTTTCTAGATAACTTTAATAGTAATCACCATGTTGAACATTGACCACTTAACGTTGGAACAACAAACAGCTAATGTATCTCTTCCCAGAATGTGCGAAGACTTTTTGAGTTTGGGAGTCATATTTATGGTTTATTAGATTTTTCATACACCATCTTTCCACCGTTTATACTGTATAACCCATTCCATAGAGAATACTATGTCTTGTATGAATGGTTAATAATTTTTATTGAACCTGCAGATATAATGGGAGCAATTTTCAAAACTGGGTGCACTGACATGTTGCCACATAACTTTGCATCAGTTCTCAAATGTAAAGCAAAATACTATTTCCCTTTTCAAAACTGCCTTGGGAAAAAGTACATGCAGATATTTGCATTAGCTTTTCTGTTGATGCCTTTTCCCTTGAAAAAAACATGCATATAAAGAATCCAAGTATATTACATTTTCATTCTCCTACCAAAACTAACCATGCACCTAGGCTCACATATTTTTTACCCAGCTAAAAGTATGCCTGTAGTAGATTCCCACATAAATTATTGTGAAAATACTTATGATGTGAATAAACATAATAGATATGATGGTAAAATGCCAATGAGACTGAAAAGTTGAGAGGGGTTGGGGTAAGGAGAAAATTTTTTAAAAAGTGTACAAAGTTATTTTGTTAATGAGTAATTTGCATGTTCAATAAAGATAATTATACTAAGAAAAAAACTCGACCCACCTTACACTGTGCTGTTTAAACAAAAATTAATATTGCAAACAACAATGCCTATCCGGTATCTGTATACTTCCTAAAGTAAGCTTGTGTTTATGATTTGAACACTGAATTAAACGCAACTAAACTTGGCAGAAGATACCTTTTTTGTCTAGAAGCAGGGGTTCTCAACCCTGTCCTCGGGACCCACCTAGCCAGTTGGGTTTTCAGGATAACCACAATGAATATGTATGAGAGAGATCTGCATACACTGCCTCCATTATATGCAAATGTCTCCCATGCATATTCATTTTGGTTATCCTGAAAACCCGACTGGCTAGGTGGGTCCCGAGGACAGGGTTGAGAACCCCTTGTCTAGAGGAAGGTCAAGGGCTATTTTTCAACCCAAAATGTCCAAGCTTCTCTGAGGTAGAGGCTTTAAATTGTCCTTTTACAATCCCTCCCTTCTTTCTTGCAAAAACATACACACTTTTTCTCTCTGACTCTCCATCAATAAAGCTCAAGGATAATCATGTAAAGTGGCAATAATTACCTAGAAATTCCTCATTTTTTTCATGGCCAACTTTAAGTAGCATGCTCAAGAGAGAGAAATGGAAAACATTTGTATGCGTTTGTCCCCAGCTCTGAAACAAAACATGTGAAGGCACATTTGAAATAGTATGTGGAAGTTAGAATATGCACAATTCTGACAGTATTTTATAAAAGGCTCTGCCAAACATGGAACCTTTTCCCTAAAATACATATAAGGATGTGCACTTGTATTTGCTGACGCACAGCCAGGGGAACCATTTCACAAATCTACATGTGGGAAATAATGGAGGCAACTTACATGTGTAAATGCCACACTTACACGTTTTGTTTTACAATGTACATGTGTACCTGGCATTTTGCAAACCAATAAGTTTAAATGCCATCAATTAACTACAGAGGCCACTATCTAATTCATTTCACTTTGAGAGGGGAAATAAACAACAGAGGATTAAGGAGGATTACTCCGCTAATCCCTCCAATGAAGAGCTAGTCAAAAATGAGCACTTTTTTAAGATTTATATGTGCCAGGAAGCAGCTGTAAATCCTGACGTGGTCAATTTTGGTCACACATGTACATTCCCTATCTGAAAGTTTTTGTTCCACACAAGCCACAACCCAAGAATATTCTTGCAATTTCTACATATTATGGACATCCACGTATAAATTTAACCCTTTATATAATCATCATTTACATGTGGATGCTATTTCCACATTTAAATGCTGGATTTTCCATGTGGAAATTGTAAATAAGGCTTCTAGAATAACCGCAAATAAGGCTTCTAGAATACCAATGCAATAAAAATCAGACCTGATATATATTTTACATAATCTGACTGACTGCTTTCTAATGTATCAATCATTAGATTTTGAATTTCCCAAATAATGCCTGACAACACAGCTGGTTAATAATTTAACATTTAAATTGTTATAGCTAACTAACTTTGTATGACTCCTTCTTGACTATCAGTTTGCCTTTGCTTTGCTTGTATGGGTTACAAATATTGTAAATAGATAGAAATCCTATGGAGCTCTATTAGGAGATTTTACATCTATATCTATCTAGAGGGGAACTTGCCAGGGCCAAGGTGGCTCTTAGAATGTAAGGTAATATGAAGGGAGGTGCTACCTATCTCTAAATGTGGGGCAGTAATATAAAAGGGACTCAGGGTCCTTGGAAGGGTTGTTAACCAGTGAATGAAAGAAAAACCGCAGCGGATTTTGCTCCCTGGTGCTCCAGGGAAAGAATCAGCAATGGTTCTTCCTTTCCAATTGTAGGTTGCTCTCCTTGCATCAAGGAAGGATATCTCTGAAGCGTTATCCATGAAGGTGAGCGTTTTCATATCCCAAGGATAGGAACACCTTGTTCCTTGCTAATATCTATCTTTTCAAGAGGAAAGGATGACTTCTCCAGTTTTCCTGAGGAAAAGGGAGAAAAAACTCCATAAGGAACATTAGGAGGCCCTAGTCTCCTTCAGTGTTACTTAAGAAGCTTGAGACTTGATTTCATCTCCCTTGGCGCTAATTAAAAACTCAAGCTTGTAGCGATGCAAAGTGGCAGTCACTGCAGTTTTGAACAACGATGCCTAAGATGGTCAAGCTACGGCAGGAAAACAAAAATGATTAAAGAGCTTTATGCTTAAAAAATGAAAGAACCTGCCACAGAAGTGTCGTCCCAGTCTCTCCACTTTCCCCAGTTCCCAGCATATTATTACAGGAGGTAAGACACTCAAAGAATGAAATTGTGTAGAGAACATAAGATATGACATACTGGGTCAGACCAAGGTCCATCAAGCCCAGTATCCTGTTTCCAACAGTGGCCAGTACCTAGCAATTTCCCCAAAAGGCACAGGTTCCACAATGCTTGTATTGGGTCAAGCAGTGATATCCTGGGTCCCTTTTAAATAATGGTTTATGGACCTTTCCTCCAGGAACTTGTCCAAACCTTTTTTAAACCCAGCTACACTAACAGCTTTTACTACATTCTCCAGTATCAAATTCCAGAGTTTGATTACACTTTGGGTGAAAAAAAATATTTTCTCTTATGTTACACTGTAGCTTCATTGCATGTCCCCTAATCTTTATATATTTTGATGACGTAAACAATTGATCTACATTTACCCATTCCATTCCATTCATTAATTTATAGACCTCTATCATTCTCTTCCCGCAGCCATCTCTTTTCCAGGTTGAAGAGCCCTAACCTGTTTAGTTTCTCTTCATAGGGGCATCCTTCCATCTCCCTTTACCATTTCAGTGGCTCTTCTCTGTACCTTTTCTAATAAAGCTATATCCTTTTTAAGATACGACGACCAGAATTGCACACAATATTCAAGATGCGGTTGTATCATGGAACGATAAGAGCCATTATAATATCCTTTGTTTTGTTCTCCATTCCTTTTCTTATAATTCCTAGCATTCTATTTGCTTTCTTGACCGCCATTGCACACTGGGCGGAGGGTTTCAACGCGTTATCCCCGATGACGCCTAAATCTTTTTCCTGGGTGGTGGTTCCTAATAGGGAACCTTGCATCGTGTAACCACAGTTTGGGTTGTTCTTTCCTAGGTGCATAACTTTGCACTTGTCCAAATTAAAATTCATCTGCCATTTGAATGTCCAGTCTTCCAATTTATCAAGGTCCTCTTGCAATTTTTCACAATCCTCTTGGGTTTTGACAATTTTGAATAGTTTAATGTCATCTGCAAATTTGATTACCTCACTTGTTATTCCCATTTCCAGGTCAGTTATGAATAGGTTAAAAAGCAGTGGACCAAGCACAGGATCCCTGGAGTAATGCATTATTCACCTTTCTCCATTGGGAAAATTGGCCATTTAGCCTTAGTCTGCTTTCTATGTTTTAACAACTCCCAGATCCACAACAGTACACTGCCTCCTATCCCATGACTTTTTAGTTTTGCCAAGAGTCTCTCATGTGAGACCTTGTCAAAGGCTTTCTGAAAATCCAGATACACTATATCAACCGACTCACCTTTGTCTACCTGTTTATTCACAACTTCAAAAAAACATAACAGATTAGTAAGACAAGATCTTCCTTGGCTAAAGCCATGTTGGCTATCTCCCATTAAGCGATGACTATCTACATATTCAGTAATTTTATTCTTTATAATGGTTTCTACCATTTTTCCAGGTACTGACATCAGGCTCACTGCTCTGTAGTTTCCTGGATCAACCATGAAACCTATTTTAAAAACTGGCATTCATTGGCCATCCTCCAATTTTCAGGTATTACAGATGATTTTAATGATAGTTCACAGATTACTAATAGTAGGTTTGTAATCTCATATTTGAGTTCTTTCAACACCCTTGAATGTATACCATCTGGTCCAGGTGATTTGCTACTCTTCAATTTATCAAATAGTTTTAATACATCTTCCCGGTGTATCGATATTTCTTTCAATTCTTCTGCGCCATCACCTTTAAATACCATGTCAGTCATGCGTAACATCCCTACATCTTCCTCAGTAAAGACCGAAGCAAAGAATTCATTCAGTCTCCCCACTATGGCCTTGTCCCCTTTTAGTGCTCCTTTTATCCCTCTATCATCTAATGGTCCAACTGACTCACAGGTTTTTTGCTACGAATGTACCTGAAAAAGTCTTTATTATGTGTTTTTGTTTCCACAGCAAGCTTCTTCTCAAATTGTCTATTTGCCTGCCTTATCAATGCCTTGCATTTAACTTGTCAGTGTTTATGTTGTTTTCAGTTTTCGTCATTTGGCTCCTTTTTCCTTTTCCTGAAAGATGCTTTTTTGGCAATAACAGCCTCTCTAACCTTACCTTTAAATCATGCTGGCAGTTTTTTGGACTTCCTTCCAGTTTTCTTAAAGCGTGGAATACAACTGGTCTGGGCTTCCAAGATAGTATCTTTAAACAACACCCAAGCTTGATGTAAATCTTTAATCTTTGCAAATGCTCCTTTTAGTTTTTTTCTTAACTATTTTCCTCATTTTATCATAGTCTCCCTTTTGAAAGTTAAAAGGTAGTACTGTGGATTTCCTTGCCATCCTTCCTCCATTTATTAAATCAAACACGATCATGCTATGATCACAATTGCCAAGTGGCCCCAACACCCTTATCTCTTGCACCAGATCTTGTATTCCACTAAGGACTAGGTCCAAAATGGCTTCCCATTTATTTGATCTAGAAACTTTATCTCCCTAGCATGTCCTGCTGTGACACTGAACAATCAAATACTGTGGTAATTGAAATCACTCATTATTATTACTGTGCTGTAACTTTTGTTAACTTCCCTGATTTCTTTGAACATTTCATCATCCATTTGTTCATTCTGGCCAGGTGGTCGATAGTACACCCCCACTGCCTTCCCCTTCCTACATGGAATTTCAATCCATAATGAATTTTGTTTCCTGCAAAGCTTTAATCCTTTGTGACTCAATGCCCTCTCTAACATAGAGTGCAACCCCTCCGCCAATTTCACCTGCTCTATCATTACGATATAGTCTGTACCCACGTATCAGTGTGTCCCACTGGTTGTCCTTCTTCCACCATGTCTCTGAGATACCAAATCATATTTAACCTCTCATTTAGTGCTATATATTCTAACTCTCCTATCTTATTTTTTTTAGATGTCTAGCATTTGCATACAAGCATTTTAGAGGCTGTATTTTATTCATATTAATCTGGTTATCGGTAGGTAGGGGTAATTTGGAATCATTAAGCTCTGTCTGCTTTGTACTCAAGGGCATTTGGGTTACTTTTGCCTTTATTGAAACCTCTCTGTTGAGATGCCCTAATTTCAATCTTTTGCTAGTATCCTTCAAGGATACATTGTTCCGAACCATGCGCTCTTGGGTGACTGCGGCTTTCCCCTATTATCTAGTTTAAAAGCTGCTCTATCTCCTTTTTTAAAGGTTAATGCCAGCAGCTTGGTTCCATCCCGGTTAAGGTGGAGCACATCCATTTGGAAAAGCCCCTCCTTTCCCCAGAATGTTTCCCAGTTCCTAATAAATCTAAAAACCCTCTTCCTTGCACCACTGTCTCAACCACACATTGAGACTCTGGATCTCTGCCTACCTTTTGGGTCATGTGCGTGGAACGGGAAGCGTTTTGGATTTCAACTTCCTATCTAAAAGCCTAAATTTGGCCTCCAGAACCTCCCTACCACACTTTCCTATATCGCTGGTACCAACATGTACCAAGACAGCAGACTCCTCCCCAGCACTATAGAAGATCTTGTCTAGGTGGCACGTGAGGTCCGCTAACTTTGCAGCAGGCAGGCATGTTAGCAGGTGATCCTCATGTGCACCAGTCACTCAGCTATCTACATACCTAATGATCGAATCACCAACTTAATGGCTGTCCTAACCCTTCCCTTGTGGGCACATGGCCTTGGAAAAACGTCCTCGGTGCGAGAGGGTTTTACATCACCTGAAGGACAAGTCCTAGCTACAGGATCACTTCCTGACTCACCAGGGTGATGCTCTCCTGTCAAGTGACCTCTCTCCTCCATGGCAACTGGGATGCTGCCGGACTGGAGGTGGGACTACAGTACTACCTCCTGGTAGATCTCGTCTATGTACCTCTTTGTCTTCCTTATGTCATTCATGTCTGCTACTCTAGCCTCCAGAGATTGGACTCGTTCCCTTAGAGCAAAGCGCTCCTTGCACATGTAAAACCCCTCACCAACTGGGAGAAAATAATACATGTGACACTCAATGCGAAAGACTGGAAAGTCCCCAGAAGAACATAAGATATCCCATACTGGGTCAGACCAATGTCCATCAAGCCCAGTATCCTGTTTCCAACAGTGGCCAATCTAGGTCATACGTACCTAGCAGTTTCCACAAAAGAGACAGGTTTCACAATGCTTGTATTGGGTCAAGCATTGATATCCTGGGTCCCTTTTTAATAATGGTTTATGGACCTTTCCTCCAGGAACTTGTCCAAACCTTTTTTAAATCCAGCTAAACTAACAGCCTTTACTACATCCTCCGGTAACAAATTCCAGAGTTTGATTACACGTTGAGTGAAAAAATATTTTCTCTTATTTATCTTAAATAGTTTACCCTGCAGCTTCATTGCATGTCCCCTAGTCTTTCTATATACTGATAACGTAAACAATAGATCTACGTTTATCCGTTCCACTCTTTCATTAATTTATAGACCTCTATCATATCTCCCCTCAGCCGTCTCTTTTCCAAGTTAAAGAGCCTTAACCTTTTTAGCCTTTCTTGATAGGGCTATCCTTCCATCCCCTTTACCATTTTGGTGGCTCTTCCCTGAACCTTTTCTAATAATGCTATATCCTTTTTAAGATACGGTGACCAGAATTGCACACAATATTCAAGGTGCGGTCGCACCGTGGAATCATACAGAGGCATTATAATATCCTTTGTTTTATTTTCCATTCCTTTCCTTATGATACCTAGCATTCTATTTGCTCTCTTGGCTGCTGCTGCACACTGGGCGGAGGGTTTTAACATGCTATCCACAATGACGCTTAAATCTTTTTCCTGGGTGGTGGTTCCCAATGTGGAACCTTCCATCGTGTAACCATAGTTTGGGTTGCTCTTCCCTAGGTGCATAACTTTGCACTTGTCCATCTTGCTGATGGACTGCTGTCTGCACATTAATATTGGGGAAGTTTGGAATTGTACTGACAATAATTGCAGAGGTAGATCAGCAAGTAGGAAATCTAGAACATACGCAGAAAAGCATCAGCTGGGACGTGAAAAGACTGCAGAAACAGATTTAATTACTCTGTTGTAAAGCAGATCAAGTAAAGAGAGACCAAAGGGTCAATGCGCAGATCTTTTTTTTTTTTTTTTTTTATTTCTCAATTATAATAATTTTACATCCAAGAAACAAAACACTGAATGATACAAAAATGAGCGTAATTACACAAAGGAAATCTATGCATAAACTAAATAAACCACCCCCAAACGAGGCAGTAAGCAAAAAAACCTCAAAAAGAATAAATAAATATAAATGCTGGAACACCCTTCACACAGTATCCATGATATCACCAAACTAACCCAGTTTAGAAAAGCCGTGAAACATTACCTCTTCCTCTTACATTACCCGGATGACAGCACCACTGATCACTCACCATCCAGCTAGGCAAATCTACGCAAATGTCCAATCAATTCGCATTGTACAGATGTAAATAGTTACCCCTGTTTCTTTCCAAGTTCCTATTCCTGTTAATTGTAAACACAAATCAAGTCATTTGAAATGTGTATGTAAAATGTTCCATGTAAATAGTGCGGTATATAAGAAAATGTAAATAAATAAATAATCAACGCTCATTTAAATATAGACCTCAAAGAAAAGGAAATATGGGGAGGTACTAGGAAAAAAAAAATCTACAGAAAGTAAAGGGCTGAAACAGACCTAGACTATCATAATCAAAATTACTATTATTGCTACAGGTAAAGACTTAAGCGTCAGCCGATACAGGAGGCCCAGACAAATCAACACTTACAACTTCCCTAGCCTCAAGGAACTCCAATAATTGCCTAGGGTCAAAAACCAAAAAAACCTTTTTGTTTAAAGACCACATAACATTTTGCAGGAAATTTAAGCTGGAAGGTGGCTCCTAGTGCTAGAACCCTAGGGCGAAGCACCAGGAAATCCTTCCTTCTCAGCTGCGTATTTCGGGATATATCAGGAAAAATACATACTTTAGACCCTAGAAAACCCTCATTGAGGTTCCTAAAATACAATCTGAGGAAAAAGAACTTATCAGATTCTAGTGCAAAGGTGACCAGAAGGGTAGACTTGTCCGAAATGACCTCCAGAGATGATTCTAAAAACCCTGTAAGGTCACCTCGATCAAGGGTAGCAGGAGGGGCATTGGACCTAACGTCCCCGACCCCAAGGACAAATACTGCGCTCGCACCAGAGATGGAAACTGATCTGGAGGGATTTTTAAAACCTCTCCAAAATACTTTTTTACCATCTCCATCGGTGACATTAAAGGAGATCGCGGGAAATTCAGAAAACGCAGATTACACCGCCGAACCTGGCTCTCTAAATACTCCATTTTTCTGGAGGACACAGGTCTGTCCTTAACTTGGGCAGTCACCAACTCCCTCAACTGCCCAATTTCATGCTCCACTTTAGACAGTCTCTCTCCTTGTTCAGCTTGGATCACAACCATCTCAGTACTCACACAACCTAATATATTCTTTAGGGAAGTGTTGAGCAATGCTAGATCATCCCAAAGTGCTTCCAAGGTTATCACCGCAGGTCTCTCCAAAACTGGAAGCCCCGAAAGACCCTCTACATGACCGGGCGTCTCTTCCACACTCCTCCTCGATGAACTTGCTCTCTCCGCAGCAACCAGCTGCCGCCCAGCCTCTGTAGGGTAAGTTCCCTCAGCCACAGCACCTCCTGCCGCTCCATCCACCGGCATACTACCAAGCAAGCCGACAGGAAAAGCAGCCTCTGACGAGAAAACGCTTCCGGGGCGCGGTGGGGGGGGTACGCTCCTCCAATGAGAGTAGGATCCCAGATGCACTCAGCGATGAAGTCTCTCCCTTCGCCACTGCCGAAGACGCTGCTCCTCCTCCGGCCGCAAAGCTGCAATCGACCAAAGTTCGCTGGGTCGATGGCACCGGCAAGTCAGCCCCAGGAGGAAGGGCTACTTGCTTCCGCTTCTTCCGCCCCATCAGAGAAACGAATAGGGCAAGCCACACACAGACAGTAGCTTCGAAAGATGCGGCTCACAGGTCAGAGCTTCCTGTCGCCATCTTGGTTACCTCCCAATGTGCAGATCTTTTGAAGTCCCTAAAGGAGAGGATATCCCAAACTCAAGAACATATGTTAAAAATGTGTTTGAAAGATCTTTTTGTAAACCTCTTATTTTCAGTGCCTTATGAAAAAGACAGAGTTCACTAGGAAACCCGACCTCACCTAGTACAAGATGAATCCCCCTGGCAATCATTGTATATTTATTATACTTTTGTGATTGGGAATATATTATTAGGGAGGCCTGCAAGTCTGAATTGGTGCAATTTAAGAACTATAATCTGAGATTGCTTCAGGACTTGTGCTCTGAGATCTCCGGCTGTCAGAAAGATTTGTTTAAATATAAAATACTCTTTAGCAGCTGGGTTACAAAGTGGGAGGTCTGGTATTCCATGCAGCTGATGGCTGTGGAAAACGAGTATGTTTTTTCACTCCCCTGCTATGACTTTACAGTTTCTTGGTATAGCAAAGATGACTTCCTGGGGCCCGCAACAACACAGAAAATGCCAGAGATCACCAAAGCAAGCAGATGCCATGGGTCTGTGGGAATGTCAGTGGTTTAGAGTCCTGAAGGAGCAGCAGATTGTGATAGGAAGCGGAGACCATGATGTGCAGAGAGTGAGAACCTGGTGGATGCTTCAGCTGCAGCAACAGTTGAAATGGTTGCTCTGGTAGTGGCAGAGCCAGTGATGAATGCCCAGCCAGCTATCAAAATGGATTAGCAAGAAGAACAGGGAAATAAGGTGAACGGATCTTTGTAAAGAGAAAACGGAGTGCTCATAGGCAAGCAGGTAGGAGCCATTTGCAGAAGACAATGACTGGGCTGTTATGAATAAGAATCCAGCTTATATGTTGTGATATTTATTACTTGCCTTTTAATTCCACAAAAGAGTAATTAGACCTTACCTGCTAATTAGCGTTCCTGAAGAGACTCCAGTCCGGTCCCTTTACTTCTGGTTTGTGCTCCTCTACCAGAAGCTTTGGAGACTGAGCTCTTCAACTTTTTTTCTGATGCTCCTCCAGTATAAATAGCACTGGCTCCTCCCATCAGATTCAGTATACTATTGTCAAAGCAGACTTAATGGAGAGACATTAAATATTAACAAACCAATAAACTGAACTTCCCACTGTTTGTCTTCATCAACCAAGAAGACTGTTAAGCGAGTCCCTTAACAGTCTCAAACTGAACCCACTCCTCCCGACCCCTTGCAGAGAGAGATCCTCATCCCACTCCCCCCAAGAGAGGAGGAGTACCGGACATGAACTTACCCGTAAAACCACCAAGTTCCGTTCCTACAGGACAATTCCTCTGACCCCCGGATAGCTGTGACCATGTCCCTTCCAACTCTACCTCGTTTGAACTTACCTGGACTTCGGAACGATCTGGTCACCTGGGTGGGATCAGGGACCAGAGTAGAGTCTCTTCAGGAACGCTAATTAGCAGGTAAGGTCTAATTACTCTTTCCTATGCGTTCCTCCAGTCCGGTTCCTTTACTTCTGGGAAGTACCAGAGCAGTTCATCTCCGGGCGGGTCCTGACAGAACGGTCCGAAGCACCACCGCCCCAAATTCAGCTTCTTCTGAGGCCAGAACATCCAACAGGTAGAACTTCGCGAAGGTATGGAGCGACGACCAAGTCGCCGCCCTACAAATCTCCCTGGGGGGAACCAAGCTAAACTCCGCCCAGGAGGTAGCCATACTTCTGGTCGAGTGGGCCCGGAACCCCACCGGAACCGGTCTACCCTTCTGAATGTATGCCCCAGCAATGGCTTCCCTGATCCATCTAGAAATAGAACCCTTTGCCGCCGCTTCCCCTCTACGTGGACCCCCAAATAATACAAACAGACGTTCCGACCTCCAGAACGGCGCCGTGCACTTCACGTAACGCTTCAAGATTCTTTTCACGTCCAACCTGTGGAGAAGGCACTCCTCCGCTCCCTTCCCTACCCCCACGAAAGTGGGAAGGAAAATAGTCTGATTCACATGAAATGGGGAGACCACCTTGGACAAGAATGAAGGCACTGTCTGCAAGACCACCTTCTCCTTGAAGAACGACAAATAGGGCGGCCGGCAAGACAACACCTGCAGTTCCGATACATGCCTCGCCGAACAGATGGCCACAAGAAAAACTGTCTTGAGAGTCAAATTCTTCAAGGAAGCACGCTCGATCGGTTTGACGGTTCCCCCGCTAGGACATTCAACACCATATTAAGATCCCAGGGAGGAACCGCCACTGCCCGCTGAGGACGTACTCGCCTTACTGCCCTCAGAAATCTAGCTACATCCGGGTGCCGACCCAGCATCTTCCCCATCATCTTGCCCCTATAGCAAGAAATGGCCGCTACCTGAACCCTGAGAGAACTGCCGCGAGTCCCTTCTCCAAGCCTGCCTACAAAAACTCCAGCACCTCTGGCACTGAGACCACCAAAGGCCGAATCTCCTGGTCCGCGCACCAACTCTCAAAGATGCGCCAAACCCTAACATAAGAAAGGCAAGTAGACCGCTTATGGGCTCTCAACAGAGTGGTAATCACTGCTCCGGAATATCCCCGCTTAAGCAACCGCGCCCTTTCAATAGCCAGGCCGTAAGCAAGAACCGATCCACCTGTGGCATCCGTAAAGGCCCCTGGAACAACAGATCTTCCCTTGTCGGCAGATGCCAGGGCCTGTCGGCCAACATTCTTACTAGATCGGCATACCAAGGACGACATGGCCAATCCGGTGCTATGAGGATCACCCACCCCTGGTGAGCCTCCACCCTTTGCAGCACCTTTCCTATCAGTGCCCATGGGGGGAAACACATATAGCAGCCCCTCCGTGGGCCACCTCTGGACCAGAGCATCGAGGCCTTCCGACATCCGTTCCCTTCTTCTGCTGAAGAAATGGCTGGCCTTGGCTGACTCAAACCTTGCCATAAGATCCATGATGGGCTGACCCCACCGATGAACTACCATCTCGTACACCTGGTGGCAGAGTTCCCATTCCCCTGGATCCACTCTGAGTCTGCTCAGGAAGTCCGCCTCCACATTTTCCACTCCGGCCACATGCTGCGCCGACAGCGCCACCAGATGGTCTTTGGCCCAAGCCAACAGCCCCTCTGCCTCTTCCTCCAAGGGAACGCTGCTTGTGCCGCCCTGCCGATTGATGTAGGCTACCGTGGTCACATTGTCCGAAAACACCCGGACCGCCTTCTGGTGTACCCATCGCTCGAAGGCCCTGAAGGCCAGAACTACCGCCCGCAGTTCCAGCCTGTTGATGGACCACTGTGCCTCCAATGACGTCCATGTCCCCTGTGTGAAATGCCCCTCACAGTGCGCTCCCCATACCGCTAAACTGGCATCTGTCATTAACGATATCCACCTCTGGACCTCTAAGGGCATGCCCCTTTCTAAATTGCCCTCTTGGAGCCACCACAGCAGAGATTCCCTTGTGTCCTGAGGGCAGGGGAGCCGCACCGACAAGGCCCGACTTTGATGCGACCATCGACGTAGAAGAGCCCGCTGTAGGGGTCTCATGTGCGCCCTAGCCCACGGCACCAGCTCGATCGTCGCCACCACTGTCCCCAGGACCTGCAGGTAATGCCACGCCGAGGGAGATTTCCTGGCCAGAAACTGACGAATCAGCCTTCGCAACGCTTCCGCCCGCAGAACCGGGAGGAATACCTTCCTTTTGTTTGTGTCGAATCTTGCACCGAGGTGCTCCAATACCTGGGATGGAAACAGTCTGCTCTTTGCCCGATTGATTACCCATCCCAGACTCTGAAGGAGGTCTACAACCCTGTCCGTGGCTTTCTGACTTTCCTCCTCGGACTTGGCCCGAATCAACCAATCATCGAGATACGGATGGACTAGGATCCCCTCCTTGCGCAGTGCTGCTGCCGCCGCCGCCACCACCACCACCTTGGTGAAAGTGCATGGTGCCGTCGCCAGCCCGAAGGGGAGGGCTTGAAACTGAAAATGACCCCTTGGAACCGCAAAACATAAAAATTGTTGATGAGACTCTCAGATCGGAATATGCAAATAAGCTTCCATCAGATCAAGGGCGGACAGAAACTCCCCCTGCCTTACTGCCACTATCACAGACCGCAGGGTTTCCATACAAAAATGCGGGACTCTTAAACAACGATTGACGCGCTTCAAATCTAGAATCGGATGAAAAGTGCCCTCTTTCTTGGGCACCATGAAATAGATGGAGTATCGACCGCAGCCGCACTAGTCACTGGGTACCGGCACCACCGCTTCCAATTCCAGCAACCTGTCCAAAGTTACCTCTACTACCGCCCTCTTTGCTGGCGAACTGCAGGGAGACTGTATGAACGCCGGGGAGACCGGGCTGGAGAATTCGAGAGCATAACCCTCCCGAATCACCTCCAGAACCCACTGGTCTGACGTGACCTGGGCCCAGATGGAAAGAAACCGCCGCAGTCGTCCTCCTATCGACAGTTCCCCCGTCTGGGCCCCCCTCACTTCATTGAGGCTTTCTAGGTCCTGCGGAGGAAGAGTTGGCATCGAAACCTCTTCCTGCACCCAGAAACCCCCGGAAACCCTGTCCTCTAGAGATAAACCGCCCCCTTTGGGACTGGGTATACCGCAAGGCCCGAAATTTGCGGACATCCTGCAGCTGAGTCTTCGCGGGAACCTAAGTGCGAGCCAGCTTCTGACGGTCCTCCGGAAGCCTGCCCCCCTTAGACTCTCCCAATTCCTTCCCCAACTTGTCCAGATCCTCGCCAAACAACAACTTACCCTTGAAGGGTAGCTTACTAAGGCGAGTCTTAGAGGAACCATCCGCCGCCCAATTATGCAGCCAGAGATACCGCCGGGCTACCACCACCGAAGCCATGTTCTTAGACAAGCTCCTGACTAGGTCATACTGGCTATCAACCAAGTAGGCTGCCCCTGACTCGATCTTATTCGCTTCCCTCTGCGAAACACTGGCCGAGTCGCTAGACGGCTAGAGCTGTTGCGACCATTGCAGACAAGTGCGCACCACCCACGCGCTACACACCAAGGCCTGAAGAGCCAAGGCACTGATGTCAAAGGCCTGTTTCAACAACGTATCCAACTTCCGGTCCTGCACATCCCACAGAGCCGCACTACCTTCCACTGGAATAGTCGTCTTCTTGGTGACTGCTGCAACCGCCGCGTCCACTCTAGGCGACCTCAAGAGCTCCCTATCCGAATCAGGTAAAGTATACAAGCGGGCCATGGACCTCACTCCCCCTCAGACCCAAATCTGGCCGATCCCATTCCTCCTGGATCATCTGTTTCACCACACGGTGCACTGGGAACACCCTCTGAGACTTCCTTACTGCCTGGATAAGCGGGTCCTCCAGAGCCTCCTCCTCTACCGGCACACTCTGAGCCATATTGAGAGTCTTCAAGGATTCCGAGATCAAGGCCGGCAACTCCTCTTGGTGAAAAACCCGCACAATTCGGGCTCTCTGGTCCTCCTGAATCTCGCCCTCTTTGAGCTCTTCCTCGTCGTCTCCTATTTCTGGCTCGGACAGCTCTGCCTCCCTTTCCTCGACCAAAGGCAGGGAAGGCTATCCGTCCCTAACCAGCTTCTGCTGCTTATGCGGAATAGCTAGTCCTCCTTCACCAGGATCTGTGCCCCTCTTGAGAGAACCATCTCCTACGCCCTGCTTCTGCTCTTGCTTCCTAAGACAAAAAGCCTCATGTAGGAGCAACACGAACTCTGGGGAGAAATCACCCAAGCCCCCCCCCCTTCCTGTCCCGCTGACAAGAAAGAAGGACCTGGGATATGCAGGGAAGAGGCTGGCTGCTCCAAACCCGAGGCCGACATCTCCTCCGGCCCCAATATCGGAGCTACCACCTCTCCTGAACTCGGAGCTGCGGCATCTACTGCTTCCAGAGCCAAGGAAGCCTGGATCTCCTGCTCCACGGAGGCGGCTTCCATAGCACACCCCCTGCAAATGCCTGCCGACGATACAGCCCCACGATTAGCTCCACACACTAAGCACTGAGGCCTGGCTGGCATAATGGCCTAGGTGAATTTGAGGATCTGTCTTCTTTCCCAAGACTCCCTCCCACCAAAGAAAATCAAACTGTCCAATAGGGCTTCCTTTCTCCTTTTTCTTTTTTTAACTTAATCTATTAAAGAAATTAAATGAAAGAAATTAAATGAATTAAAAGGATTAAAGAATTTCAACTAATTGAAGTGTCTGTGCCCCTGGGAGAGCCGCCTGCTGACCGGCTCCCCCCCCTGAAAACAGAAGGCCTCTCCCCTTCTCCCTCTACACCGGCCCGTACCTCTTGCGCTGCCCTCCAGCCAGCAAGGATCCATGTGCAAGAAAGGACTGTCTGTGCCGCAGCTCTTGCCACGTGGTTTGCGCTTCACTCAGCCGCTTTCCTCTCAGCGAGCCTGAGCTCCTGTGCGCCTGCCACCTCCCAACCACGTGCTCAGCTGCCCAGAGAGCTTCGGCATGGGCCAGGATCGAGGTGTCCGCCAGACACTGCTCATCTCAACACAGCTGCCTCTCTCTGCCGCTCCAACTCAGACGGCCCCAGAGGCGCCACTGAGCAGTTCCTTCTGTGCTCGCACCCCCTGGGCTACCCCTGCCGCCGAAGAGCCAGAGCAGAAAGGAGGAGAGGAGGGGTAAGGGGATCTCTCTTGAGAAACTGCACTATCTAGAAACACTGGCTTTCCCCTCCCCACAAACAAACCCAGCACCAAGGTGCACGAAACAGGGAGGAAAGCAAAGAAAAACTACTAACACTCCTCACCTATCCCAAATCTCTCCACCAAGCCCCTTTCTCTGGCTTAGTGCTCCTTCCAGCTGCTTTGGAGACTGAGCTAAACTAAATCTGATGGGAGGAGCCAGTGCTATTTATACTGGAGGAGCATCACAAAAAAGTTGAAGAGCTCAGTCTCCAAAGCTGCTGGTAGAGGAGCACAACCCAGAAGTAAAGGGACCGGACTGGAGGAACGCATAAGAAGAAGAAGTTGCAACTTTGAAAGCCAAAAATTGAATATGTGTTATACAACACGAGGAAAAATTCTGGGGAGAGAGTAAATTTGAATCAGCAGGTGAGTAGATCAGGATATCCCTAATAGTACCTAAGGGATCCCTTCTTTCAGTTTTGGATTCTAGAATTTAGCTTAGTGGCAAAAGGGGTTCAGGTATTGGGGGGAGATATGAACTGTATGCTCAAAGCTGGGGATAGATCTCAGAAGAATTCTGTTTATAACAAGGAAGAAGGGAGAGCACTGTGGTGGGGCATGGAGGAGATACAGTTGGTGGATGTTTGGCAGACCAAACATTCTATACAGTGTAATTTTAACCCTTGTTTTAAGACCAGTCATATTCTAAGCTTGATGTATTTCTAATATACAAAAGACAAGAATGTACGATGGTGTTTGAAACCTGTTTCCACTGGTAGGGCCCATATGGCAAAATCTTGGAAAGCAAACATTAGCTTGCTTCAGAATAAAGATAAGTGAAAGTTACCTATGTAGGCCTAGCAAGATTATAAGGCATCCACAATCTGCAAAGACCTCAAATAACATATTATCTTAACTAGCAAATCGAGGAAAGAGTAGTTACTCAACTGTAACAGGTGTTCTCCAGGAGCAGCAGGAATCAGTCCTCACATATGGGTGTCATTGACGCCGATGAAGCCCTAGCGGAGCATTTCCCCAGCTTTCTACGAAAGCCTTTGGGAATGCAGGCACGCATACGCGGTTCCCTTCCCGCCTAAAGGTGCCATCTTACCTGTCAAATGACATAGCTAAGAACAGCACACAAAAATGAAAAAATTAAACTATTTATTTTATTATTTATTTATTACAATTTCTTATATACCGCACTATTGTCAGCGCGGTTTACATACAACAAAATGACCATAACAAACTGCTTGGCTTCACATAGAACAGGAGTAACAACTTGGATAACATGTTTATGCTTTACAGAGAACAGGAGTTACAACTTGGATAACACAGGGAATGCAAACTGAACTAATTACATATGTACAATGAGATCGAGTCTGAGAATTTAGGGTGTACATGTGTACGATAGGGTTGTACAACTGCAACTCCCAGGGGAGGAGGGAGGGTTGTGAGGACTGATTCCTGCTGCTCCTAGAGAACACCTGTTACAGGTGAGTAACTACTCTTTCTCCAGGACCAAGCAGGAAGTCAGTCCTCACATATGGGTGACTCCCTAGCTCTGGGCTACCGAGGAACCCAGGCTGAACAAGAGAACTCCCTCTAGTCCCAGCAGCAAAGAAAGGCTTTTCACTGATACAAGCTCCACCGGTAGCCCAACAGAGGGCAGGAGTTGCCTAAACCTCAAAGAGATTCCGGAGTACTGCTTGGCCAAAAGCACTGTCCCTACGGGACTCCCTCTCCAGACAGTAATGGGCCGCAAAAGTCTGGCTTGAAGACCAAGTTGCAGCCCTGCAGATGTCTACCAAGGGCACAGAGCGGAGATGAGCCACTGAGGCAGCCATTGCCCTGACACGGTGGGCCGTGACCCGACCCTGCAAAGGAAGGTCAGCTGCCTTGTAAGCCCAGGTGATACAGTCAGCCACCCAGATGGACAAGGTACGCTTGGACACAGCCAACCCCAAGTTATTAGGGTCAAAGGATACGAAGAGCTGAGTAGCCCTTCTATGCCCCTGCGTACGGTCAATGTAGAAGGATAAGGCCCTCCTACATTCCAGGGTATGCAGGACTGCTTCAGCCTGGCTTGCATGAGGCCTAGGGAAGAATGTTGGAAGAATCACCTCTTGGTTAAGGTGGAAGGAGGAGACAACCTTTGGGAGGAACTTTGGATGAGTCCTAAGGACTACCCTATTCCTGTAGAAGCGAGTGTAAGGCCTATCACAGACCAGGGCCTGGAGCTCACTCACTCGCCTAGCCGAAGTAAGGGCTACTAAGAAGAGTGTCTTCCAAGACAGGAAGCGTAGAGGGCAAGTAGCCATCGGCTCAAAGGGTGGGCGAGTCAGCTGCTGCAAGACCACATTCAACTCCCACTCAGGAGCAGGAAGATAGAATGGAGGCTTGAGCAAAAGCAAGCCTCTGAGAAAGCGGGACACCAAGGGGTGAACCGACAGAGAATGTCCATCCACCAGTGAGTGGTGAGCTGCTAAAGCTGAGAGGTGGACCCGAACAGAATTGGATTTAAGTCCTTGATTGGATAAGTGCAGTAAGTACTGAAGCACTACTGGTACAGTACAGGAGAAAGGATCCTCTGTACGTAGCTGACACCAGAGAGAAAACCTTTTCCATTTGAGAGTATAGGTTTTCCTACTGGATTGCTTCCTAGAGGCTAGGACAACCTCCTCAACTTCCTGAGGGAGGCCCCAGGGAGCCAAAACTACCCTTGCAGCCTCCAGGCCATCAAATTGAGAGCCTTGAGATTGGGGTGCAAAAGGGAACCCTGATCGTGAGAGAGGAGGTTGGGTTGCAGCCCCAGAGGCAGTGGAGGATCCAATGCCAGCTGAAGCAGGAGTGGAAACCAAGGCTGTCTGGGCCACCTGGGAGCCACCAGCAGGACTGAGGCCTTGTCCTGAAGAATCTTGAACAGAGTTCGGGCCACCAAGGGCGTGGGAGGAAACGCATATAGGAGGCCCTGAGACCATGGAATCAGAAAAGCATCTGCTGCTATCCGCAGAGGACGCGGTTGCCTGGAGCAGAACTTTGGCAGTTGTTTGTTCAGTGGACTGGCAAAGAGATCTATCAAAGGAAGACCCCATTTTAGGAAGATCTTCTGAACTACCAAAGGATGCAGCTGCCACTCGTGGGGCTGTAAAATCCTGCTCAACCTGTCTGCTAGGAAGTTCTCCTGGCCTGGAAGGTACACAGCCTTGAGGAGCATGTTGTGCTTGAGGGCAAAGGAGCAAAGGTCCTGAGCCTCCCGACAAAGGAGTCTGGACCCAGCCCCTCCCTGTTTGTTCACATAAAACATGGCCACTTGGTTGTCTGTCTGAACCAGGACAGGCTGATGAGCCAGGGTAGGAGAGAAAGCTTTGAGCGCTAGTCGAATAGTCCTGAGTTCCAGGAGATTGATCTGCTGTGCCGCCTCCCAAGGAGACCACAGGCCCTGGGTGCACTTGTTCAGACAATGAGCTCCCCAGCCCTGCAGGGATGCGTCTGTGGTCAGCACCACTGTGTACCCAGGAATTTGAAAGGGTACCCCTTTCAGAAGATTGGGTGGGTGCAGCCACCAGCTGAGGGAGTCCAGAAATGGTTTGGACACCCTTATTCTGTCTCTGAGGCTGCCTGTAGCCTGAGACCACTGACTCCGAAGGCACCATTGTGCAGGCGCATATGGAGCCTGGCATTGGGGGTGACATGAACTGTCGAAGCCATGTGGCCAAGCAGCCTCAGGCAGAGTCTGGCGGAGACCACTGACCCGCTGAGAAACTGATTTGCCAAGTCCATCAGTCTTTGGGCTCTGTCTGCTGGCAAGAATGCCTTTGCCAGGACAGAGTCCAGCCTTGCCCCTATGAACTCCAAGTTCTGGGAGGGGAGCAAAGTGGACTTTGCGAAGTTTATTACAGATCCCAAGCTTTGAAGAAGAGCAATAGTTCTGAGAGTGGCCTGACGGGCCTCCTGGCACGTCTGACCCCTGATGAGCCAGTCGTCCAGATAAGGGAAGACAAAGATCCCTTGATTTCTCAGGTAGGCCGCCACCACTGCCAGGCATTTGGTAAAGACTCTGGGAGCGGAGGTGAGGCCAAAAGGCAGTACTCTGTACTGATAATGGTTTCCTCCCACAATGAACCTGGTACTTTCTGTGGTCTGGATGAATGAGGATGTGAGTGTATGCATCCTTTAGATCTAAGGAGCATAGCCAATCTCCCTGCTGGAGGTAGGGCAGAAGTGTTCCAAGAGTAAGCATCTTGAACTTTTCTTTCTCTAGGAACTTGTTTAGGTTCCTGAGATCCAGAATAGGTCGAAGGCCACCGGTTCTCTTGGGTACCAGGAAATACCTGGAGTAGAACCCTTGACCTTGCAAGTGGGGAGGCACAGGCTCCACCGCCCTGTCCACCAACAGACCTTGAAGCTCTTGAAGGAGAAGATCTGTGTGCAGGGGAGGCCTTGGAGGCTCCCCTGGAAAGTATGGCGGAGGCAGTTGGTGAAAATGTAGTGCATAGCCCCTTTGGACTATGTTCAACACCCAACTGTCTCCAGTTATGTGGGGCCACTGGTGGGCAAAGAGGGCGAGGCGACCTCCTTTGCAGGGTTGGGAGAGCAGGGACTGAGAGGCTACGCTCAAGGAGTCAAAAACCCCCACCCTGCTGAGTGGCAGCAGGGGTCGGAGGCTTGGGGGTCCTCTGCCTACAGGGCCCATTACCCTACCCCTTGGCTTGCTGACCCTGGGGTGCAGCTTGGGCAGCCTGATACTGAGGGTACTGTTTGTAGGCAGTGCCCTTCCTCGGGTAAAAGGGCTTCTTACCCGAGGCCTTCTTCTTGTGAGAAGGGGCAGAGGTCTTCCTAGACAGCCTTGCCCTTGTAAGGTGCTCAGTCTCGAGCTGTGCGGCCTTCTCGACCATGGGCTTGCCAAAAAGGTTTTCACCTCGGCAAGGAACAAGTCCAAACGTGGAGTAGGGAAAGACCAATCTTTAATGTATGTGGCTAGGATCACCCAACACAGGCCGTGTTTCGTTGCCTTTATCAGGGGTAATACACCTGGCACACTAAAATCATAAATACATAAATAATCTAAAACCAGCATTAAAAAATGATATAATAATACAAATAAATACATGAATAAAAACAAAATTATGCTTATAAGTAAATACAAAAACAAATGAATAAAAACAAAGAAATTATTGATCACCTACATAGTTAAAATATAACAGCAAACAGGACATAGAGGATTATGAATACCTCCATATATATAAACAAAGGAAACAATTACATTAATACAAACAATAATTATTGTTAACAATAATTATAATTAAATGACTATGTAAATTGGAGCTAAAAAGGTTAAATAATGATAATAAATAAATAGATAACAAATATAATCTCATAGTTATATAAACGTTAGTAAAAACCATTCAAAATATATAAAAAAACATATAATGATTAACAAAGCGGTTTCCTTTTCCCTTTACAATTATTTAATAAAGTTGTCCTTGTATACTTCGGGTTTTTTTTAGCCCTATCGCTTTTGGTTTGTTTTAATTATGGCACACTATTCTCATATTGTTTTAAGCATACGTGCTATTTTTCTCTTTTATACCTTTGCACACATATTGGTCCTTCTTATATTTTATTATATTAGCAATATACTTTATATTGGTTTGCCCCTTAGCAGAGAAGTGAGTTATTATGTTCCCCTGTGTGCGGGAATATCCAAGTGCAGCACCCTTCTGTGACACAGTTATATGGGGAGAGTATTTTAAAACTTTAGTTAGAACAAGCTTTTTTAGTATACTTCTACCATTTTTCAGTAGGTATTAGTCATTTTTATTGTTTATTAATGTTTTTTGAGTTTTTTATTACCACCATATCATGCGCATAGTCTCTTTTGCTCCTGCTCCGTTGTTTTACATGTTTCTTTCTCTCTTCCTTTTTATATACACAAATGTTTTTTAAGATTAAGAGTCCTTTATAATCATTCATTTTGAAGTTTTAGTGAATTCAGTTTATGGTTTCCTTTTAATTTATATTCCACCTTTTTATTGTTTTAATTTCTTTCATTTGTTTTATAACTTACCTCCTTTTGGGTATTTCGTTGCAATTTGACATTTTCAAGTTACGCTACAGTTGATATCCAATCTCAGGTACAACCTTATATGGTTTTTGATATATTTTGAATGGTTTTTACTAACGTAAAAACTGGGGCACCTGCCCCGACGCCGGAGGCACCGGCGTCAATGCCCTTGGTCCCGAACGGGAGGTCGAGGGAGACTGCGACCGAGGTCAACTTCGAGCCATGATAGACTCGAGTATCGGCTCGGTCTCCGGGGTCGACTTCGATGTCCCGGTGGTCGGGGCAGATGCGCCAGACAGGCTGGCCATCAGTGCCCGCTGCTGCTCCATGAAGGCTGACAGTCTGCTCTCCAAGGCTGTCATCCTGAGACTCAGCTCGGGAGACGCAGCAGCCACCGACTCAGGGCCCGGCGACGTTGGCTCCCTGGGAGGAGAGTCCTCGAGGACCACAGGGCTTATGTGTCCAACAGACTCCGGCTGCACACGAGAAACTTTGGCAGGCTTCTCTTGTTCCACGGGCCCGGGCGACGGTCGGGGGTCTTAGACCTGGCCCTTGAGAAGCCAGGGACCTCCTCCGACGTCGCCCTCATGAGCCGCTTCTTCCTCTTGCATTCCCGGTCTGGGGACCCCCTGTCCGAGGAGCTTCGACGGCGCTTGGGATCCGAATCCCGAGATGTCGAGGCCTCAGACGAGGTCCGGGCCCGGCCGGAGGCTGAGTCCGAAAAAAGCCTTTCTTTCTGCTGCTGGCGACTTCGCAGTGCCTTGGAAGACATCTTCCTACATGGTCCACACGTCTTAGGGTCGTGATCAGGACCGAGGCACCGAAGGTAGCAGTCGTGTGTGTCGGTGAGAGACATTAACTTCTTACACCAATCACACTTCTTGAAACTGCTGGAAGCCATCAGGGAAAAAAGAGTCCCCGTGAGGTCAAAGGACCGGCCTTCCAGGGGAAAATCAAAAAAGGGCGTGAACGCCAGCCACGAAGGGCAAAAACCGAAAAAGAAGAATCGGACTCGATACTGGTGTACCAAACCCGGCGGGAGGGGAACCGGCGTCGAACCGGGAAAAAAAAAATAGCGAGAATCGCCGAAAAAATCAAACTTGTATCCGGGATGACAGGACGCACGTCCGGTGGGCTTCTCGGAAAAAGAGAGACTGAGGTAAGATGGCACCTTTAGGCGGGAAGGGAACCGCGCATGCGTGCCTGCATTCCTAAAGGCTTTCATAGAAAGCTGGGGAAATGCTCCGCTAGGGCTTCATCGGAGTCGATGACACCCATATGTGAGGACTGACTTCCTGCTTGGTCATGGAGAACATAATGCTACAAAAATTCACAGCCACAGACTAAAGTACAAATGTAATTCATTATGCTCTTGTAGAATTTTGAAATTTTTTTTTATTTTATTTCTAATGCAAAAACTCTAAAACAAGCGAAAAAGTCCTCAGTATAGATAAAGCACAGTTATTTACCTGTAACAGGTGATCTCTGGGAACAGCAGGAATAAGTCTTCACATATGGGTACGTCGGTACCGACGGAGTCTGTGCGGGAACGCTTCCCAGCATCCAATCAGAGAGCCTTTGGAAGCACCCCACCACGCCTGCCTGCTGCCTTCCCAACTGTCTCTCCTCAGTTAAGTTTGAAAGCTGAGACAAAGAGAGGGAGAGAGCAAGGAAGGGAAAGATAGAGATAGAGAAAATGCAACTCCGAGGGGAGGTGGGTGGGTTGTGAAGACTTATCCCTGCTGTTCCCAGAGATCACCTGTTACAAGTAAGTAACTGTGCTATCTCCAGGAACAAGCAGGAATGAGTCTTCACATATGGGGACTCCCGAGCTCAGATGCCCAGAGGGAGTCCTAGCATGTTGCAAGTCTAGAATGAGCCATGCTATTGCTTAAGACCTCAGGCATCCTAGGGATGGAGGGTAGGAGTTGAAAACAGAAGAGGAGCTGTGGAACAGCTGGTTAGAACAGGGTTTCTAAAGAGAAAGACCCTCTATAGAGGGTATTTTGTAGTAAAATATTGTAATCTGGGCCTCCCTTGTTGACCTTGCACAACAAGTCCACTGAGGTACATATGGATCTGTTAGAAGAGCCAGTGAATGTGCTGAAGGGGTACCTCACTGAGAAGTAGAGGTAGTAAAAGTAGAGAAAAACAGTGGAGGTCAGAACCCTTCAGGGTGAGAAATAGCCCCAGGGGAAAGACTGGGGTAGTATAAGAGGTAGAGCTTCAGCGGAGATGCAGAAGGTAGCATTAAAGAAAGCTTAAGCTGATCAGGTCCAAAAACAGTATAAATTTAGGACCAAAAGAAAAAATGAGTCTGACCTAACTGGACTGGGAATGGAATCAGTCCATGTAGGGAGGAAAGGGTATGGAGACCCTTGCATCTGATAAGAAAGTAAGGACAGACTCAGGAGCCCTAAGCTCTAGATTGACTGAAGCTCCACAATGTCTTTCCTAAATGGAGTCAATTAGGAAAGAAGAAAGGTACATGGAGAGCTTCAGGAGTACCTAACCTATATGGTAGGAAAAATTTTGTTAATTACCACAGGAAGTGGTTACAAGTGTCGCCCCCTAAGTATACTGGCATAGCATTGATGGGGTAGTGCCCATCTGTCAGGATCATATAGGAATGTAAGGACATCTGAACCTAACAGAACAGATAGATAAGTATATGGATACATATCTATCTAAAAATATATCTCAGTAGATCTATAAATATATCTATGTATATATTTATTTATTTATTAACAGTTCTTATATACCACACTATTAGCCATCAGCGCGGTTTACATTGAACAGAAACATCTGACAATTTACATATGTCTGGTCATTACATTTAACAGGAAGTAGAACTTGTATAAACGGGTTAACTATATACATCCGACAATTTACATATGTCTGGTCATTACATATATATATTGAATATATACACATATAGGGTATATATGCATATATCTACAGGAGATATGTATGGGCAGAAGAGACACAGATAGATATAGATGAATATATATATACATATATATATACAGTATATATATATATGAATATGTAGACCTATAGACACATATCTCCAGGTATGTGGAAGGAGAGAGGTCTATAGAAGCTGATCCCCCCTAGGAGGAAGATTCATTTAACAGCAAGAAGGTTAATACCTGCTTGAATAGATATACAGAGAATTCTCTTTTTCTGGTTATGATTGGCAGAGTCAGAGGAGAGGTCTCCCTGACAAGAAGAAGTCTGGATTCTTTTTAGAATGTGAGCTTTTGAATAACCAGGATGGCCTACGTGAAAAAGGCAGAGGATAACTTCAGTCTGTAGGCAGGAAGACCAGATTTCTCCAGAATTGCCATATGGAGAATGGATAGAGGACGCCAATGCAGGAAGATACCCTAGTGACTTGCCTATGAGGGCAAGAGGGGTATTGGGCGTTCTCTAACTGCCAGTGAAGAAAATTATCTCTGACGAGAAGACCAAAGGAGATATGGGCCAAGCCAGGGAATTGGCCCTTCTTTAGGTTTTCACGTAATGAAAGGCCTGAGACTGATGTCTCAAAAGAGATTTAAGATGAGATGGTAAGGGTAGGAAATACCTACCAGTCATGGAAACATGACTGGGGGAACACTGTTAACCATCTGGGGTTATCTGCTAGGCAAGATACTAATGCTCTCTAGCAAGGGCCCATAGTGCAAAGCTACTCTGTAGAGTTGCAGAGAGCATGCTGCAGGTTGGTTAGAAGAAAAAGTGGCTGTGGGAAGCCAGCAGGTAACCAACTATTCTGCCAAGGACAAGGGGGCGAAGAATAGAAGTTAACCAACCAGACTGTAATAAGAGGGTTTCCCAAACAAGATTGGTAACCTGTTTGGGACCTAGCACTGAGGCTAGAAGGATTGCTAGTGGAGGAGAATCCCTGGTTGTGTGGTAAACAGAACCAGTGGCTTAACCACTAGGAATTGCTGTATCTGCAGCAACGTACCAGGGCAGCGGAGAACATTTCTCTTTCCTCTCCCTCTTTTAGACTGGGAAAAAGAGACAACAGACCTGGTAGGATTTCCTATTGTCTGATGGGCTGCCCTAAGGTAACAAGGGGGGAGACAACTCCAGAAGGGAGAATCCCCCGGTAGAACAGGTAGAGGACCATAGGAGCTTACCAGTGTAAAAGGGTCCCTCTTACAAACCAAATGTTATAGTAAGAGGGAGGTAAGACAGCGTTGAAAGAGACTGACTATGGAGGAAGTCTCTAACTGGTGAGATGATACCTGCCAGTACAGGGAAAACAACTGTCTATTAATAGTTGTTAGTTCTCTTTCCTCCAACAGGAAGGGGATACCCCTGTTAAGTATGGGCATGATCATCATAAAGACTCTTAAAGTTGAAGAAAAGATGTCTCATAAAGAGATATCTAGGAAGGTTAGAATAAATTTAGTGCAGATACTGCAAATGAAAAGAAGCAGACTGCTACTCTAACCACCAACCAAGAGGGGCAATGATGATCTATTTGAAACTCTGTGACTGCTGGGTTTGTTGACCCTGCTGAGGTTGTGGATTCTTCAGACCAGGGTGATGTTTCCCCTGTTTGGGAACATCTGAAGATTTGTGCAGAAGATGGATAAAATCTTCTTCCCCTAGGGGAAGAAATTTTGGCAAGACCTTTCCTACTAACTGGGAAAGGAGAAGGCGTAGAACAGCCTCTGGAAACAGGACAGTCAGTTGTTAACTGAGCAACCTGGAATAAAGACTCTTTGTTAAAGAGATTTTCTCCAGTGCAGAGAGTATTTCCCAGTCTAACTTGTGCCCATTTGTCCAAGTCTGAAGCTTGGAGCCAGGCTTTACGTAGTGCTCCTATAGCTATAGCAGAAGTCCTGCTAACAGACTCAAAGGAGTCTAGGGAAGCACGAGTAAGAAACCTAGAGATATTCTGAGCATGACTAACCAGTGAGGAATAGTCTGCACTCTTGGGCTCTTGAAGAAAAGGAGTCAAAAGATGTAATTTCTTTGTGACCTCCTCAAGAGATAAACCCATATAAAAAATATGAGAGAATTCTTGCTGAAAGCATGGATGCCTGGAAAGTTTGACGTCCAAAGGCATCTAAAGTCTTAGACTCACGACCTGGCGGATAAGAAGAGTGCTTTTCAGTACTCTTCATCCGCCTCATTGCTGATTCTACAACAATGGAATGATGAGGAAGTTGAGTCTTCTGAAATCCTGGAGAAGGGGGCACCTGATATAGAAGATCAGTCGCTCTGGAAATTGGGGGTACCTTTAAAGGAACTTCCCACATTCATAGAAGGAGGTCCTGCAAGGAATGATGCAAAGGTAGCATGATGTTTTCCTTTGCTCTCTCAGGAATATAGAGGGATCCTGTATTGCCTTGTGTAGGACCTTGTCCAGGAATAGAAATGGCAAGGGATTTTTCCATATCTAGGATGAAAACCTGAAAAGAAGGATCCACAGAGGGAACTTCCCTTGGATAGGCTAGATCTGATGAAGAACTAGCATTGGCACCGAGGGATCTATCCAAGCTTTTAGGAATAGAAGATCCTGGATGGTGCAGTATGGAATCCTTATAGGATGGTCGCTGGTACTGTGGGATGACGGGACAAGCACCAGTCGGTAGCACATCGACTATGCTAGGGATCGATTCTAAACTTGGTATCGAGGTAAGCGAGCCTGACGAGAAAAGCATGGAAGGCACCGACAGCAATGGTAATGTGGATATCTGTACCGACTTCGGTACCGTATCCGATACCAGTGGATGAAGGCCAGCCGGTGGCAACTCTAACGGTATCGAAGGAACCGAGCGTTGCGGATCCGAATTATCAGAACCGAGCCTTCGGTACCGACTGGTGTCGGTATCAAGGCGAGTCGGTACCCAGTCCTCCAGACTGGAGATCGATTCCAGACTCGGCATCGAAGGAAGTGAGTCTATCGATGCATGTCTGGAGAGTACCGACATCGGTACTAGTATCGGTGCAGGTACCGATACTGGAAGTTCAGACAGGAGCGTATCCACCGGTCCCATAGGTACTGAGGACGCCAGACGACGATCCCTGGTGAGGAATGTTTCATCCAACACCATTGCCGATGCCGGGGTATCGGTACCGCTCGAAGCGGATGCCACCACCGGGCATGGCTCAGGTATGTTCTGTGAGAGGTGAACCTCAGGAACAACCTGAAACCCCACACAGGCTTTGGAGGCCGAAGACTCCCACCGGGGTTTTGAAGCCAGTGGATTCTCGAGGGCAAGGCCGTAGGCATCTCTATGCTGTGCATGAGAACTGCCGCTCGAGGACTGGCTAGTCTTAACAGACTGTTTTTGGGTTACCTGATCCTGTGTAGAAGAAGATATGGTCGGTGCCCTGAAGTTGGATGGTGACCGCGTGTCGAGGGGAACTCGATGTTGAAAACTTCTTCCCACAATACTATTGCCAGAGAGCTCCGGAGGAAAATGGTCAGGACCCAAGCAGGTTAGACACCAATTGTGAGTGTCTAAAAATAAGGTTGTACCGCCACAGTTTGTACATTTCTTGGGGAGAGTGGCTGGCGGTTCCATGAAGGAAAATGGAGAGGCCTAACAGGCCTGAGAAACCATGAGACACTAAGGAGGAAAACTATTCCTTAAAAAGGAAAAAATTTACAAGAAAAGAAAAAAGAAACACCGGTGGTACCGGTGGCGTCGGGGAAGGCAGCCGCGACCACAAGAAAACTAAAAGATAAAAGAAGAATTTTCTGCGGTGACAGGAGGACGTCCTGCCGGCTCCGCGGAAAAATGAAAACTGAGGAGAGACAGTTGGGAAGGCGGGAAGGCAGCACGCAGGCGTGGTGGGATGCTTCCAAAGGCTTTCTGATTGGACGCTGGGAAGCGTTCCCACGCAGACTCCATCGGTACCGACGTACCCATATGTGAAAACTCATTCCTGCTTGTTCCTGGAGATTGAGGTTTACATTGTGGGCTTATTTTATGCCTGCTCATTTATGCTCAATACATATCAAAAGTCATAAAAACCTTCCCAAAGATCACTCAGTTTATACACAACCAAGTGATCTGAAATGCATATAAGGGGATTCACTTATCTTCTTTAGCACTATCTCAATTCCAATGCCTCCAGTCCTGATCACCCCAACACTGTCAACATTTAGCTAAACGCTGCTTCAGGGGAGTGGTCAAAGGAATTTTTATTTCTAAAAAGGCAAAGATTTTATAATCCAAAACCCCCTACATTAAACATACATCAACCCCATTTGTCATAACTTCCATACAATTGCCATGTACAATCATCAACGTGTGCATATCAAAACAAGTGGCTACCATATCCTTTAAACCCCTCTCTACCTCTAAAATTTTTTTATATATCTATTCCAACAACTCCATACCAGTAAATCTGGTCTATGTCCATATGGTTGGCTAGACTAAAGAAGTATGAATGCTAATATTTAATGGAGGGAAGATATATGAGTTATGGAATGAATATATAAACTTTTTGGGGGGTTTTTGTTAGAGGTAGAGAGCGGTTTAGAGGATATGGTAGCCACCTGTTTTAATATACACATGTTGATGATTGTACATGGCAATAGTATGGAAGGTATGATGAATGGGGTTGATACATGTTTAGGGGTTTTGGATGATAAAATCTATCTTTGTCTTTTTAAAGATAATCATACCTCTTTCTCATATTTGGCATCATTCTTATAGAATGTTCTTCTCTATGACCAGATGCTTCTTATTTAAAATTTAAAGTCAACCTCAAACTTGGTATTTTGAGCAAGCCTATAATACAGTTTAGTTTGGACTTTTAGCAGATTGTTATTGGAGTAGCTGGGCTCACTGCTTTTGAGACAAACCTGCAAATTTTGTTATCTAGCTCTCTTTTTTTTATAAATCGTGTTGCTTTTCAGCTTTGATATCTTTGTCTGTACCTTACTTTGCTTCCTTTTTAATTTCCATTTTGTTCACTGCTTTGCTGTGCTACTAGTTAAAAAAAAAGCAAAGAACATTCAATTGAGCCTGTAGGGTTAAACCAATCGGTGAATTGTTTTTCTCTACTGTGATTCTGACCACGTGACCATGTGGGCCTGGTTATATAAGGAGGAACTTCTGAACTATAGGTGTTTCAGCTGGGTAAAGCATAGTTACTCACCTGTAACAGGTGATCTCCGGGAACAGCAGGAATTGAGTCTTCACATATGGATGACATCGGCACCGACAGAGCACGCACGGGAATGCTCTCCAGCATCCTATAGGAAAGCTTTTGGGAGCATCCCACTCCAGCTACATAGCTGCCTTCCCGCCTTTCCAACTCTTCCTCTTCAGTTGAGTATGTAGCTGAGATAAAAGGAGAGAAGGAGAGAAATAGAGAGAGAGAAATACAACTACTAGGAGAGGTGGGTGGGTTGTGAAGACTCAATTCCTGCTGTTCCCGGAGATCACCTGTTACAGGTGAGTAACTACGCTATCTCCAGGAACAAGCAGGAATGCAGTCTTCATATATGGGACTCCCTAGCTTGGAGATGCTAGGGAGATGACCACAGAGAGAGAGAGCTGTGAAACACAGGCCTAAGTAGGTCATGTATCCTCCAAGGATGTCTGGTATCAAAACCTGGGATTGGGGTTAGGAGTTGATCTAAGTCTGAAAAAGATGCTGGAGAACAGCCTGGCCAAACGAGGCATCCCAGTGGGAGTCCTTGTCTAAGCAATAATGGGCTGCAAAGATGTGGACAGAAAACCAGGTTGCTGCTTTGCATATTTCATCAATCGCCACTGAGCGTAGATTTGCCATGGAGGCAGCCATTGCTCACACACTGTGTGCTGTGACATGACCTTCAAGGGTCATGTCACAATCCATTTGGAGAGTGTTCTCTTGGAAACTGGTAGACCTAGATGATTGGAATCAAAAGCAACAAAAAGCTGTGAAGCTTTTCTGTGCTGCCTAGTTCTCTGTAGATAAAAGGCCAAGGCACTTTTGCAATCCAGAGTATGCAGGTTTTTTTCTGCACTAGAGGAATGAGGTCTAGGGAAGAAAACAGGAAGGTAAACCGACTGGCATAAAATGAGGATGAATCCTAAGGACTACTTTAACATGGTGAAACCGTGTATAAGGAGGGTCAGTCACTAAAGCCTGGAGCTCACTGATGTGTCTTGCAGAAGTGAGGGCAATTAGGAAGGTGACTTTCCTAGAAAGAAACTTCAGAGATGTAGTGGCTAGGGGTTCGAAGGGTGGCTTCATAAGCTGTCCGAGGATAACACTTGAGGTCCCATGCCACTGGTGGTGGCCTAATGAGAGGCTTAGTTAACAGTAGGCCCCTCATGAAGCGTGCTACATGCAGCTGAGAGGAGATAGGATGTCCATCTAAGGGCATGTGAGATGCCACAATGGCACTTAGGTAGACCCTTACCGAACTGGTTTTGAGTCCAGAGGTAGAGAAGAGGAGGAGATACTCAAGTAACGCTTCCACAGGAACTGAAAAAGGATTAAGATCCTTTTTTGAACACCAGATTGAAAACCTTCACCACTTGAAGGCATAAGAACGCCTTGTGGAAGGTTTCCTTGAAGCCATTAGGATATCTCTAACCTGTTGAGAGAGGTTGATGTCCTGGAGTTCTCCCATGCTATCAGATGTAAGGACTGTTGGTTTGGATGCAGCAGCGTCCCGTTCTCCTGTGATAGGAGATCCGGAGCACATCCCAACTCCAGAGGTTTGGCTTGAGAGAGACATAGAAGTAGTGGATACCATGTTTGTCATGACCAAAGTGGGGCTATGAGGATCATGAGTTTGAAAAGAGTCTTGGGGATAAGGGGAATGGGAGGGAAGTCCTGACCCCAGTGGAGGTGGAAAGCATCCATCCCCTGACTGTTCTGAGCAGGTGTTCTGGAACAGAAGCGGGGAAGTTTGGCATTCTGAGGACTTGCAAACAGGTCTATATCTGGCATTCCCCAGATTTGAAAAATTTGAGCAATCTGGTCCGCATGGAGAGACCACGCGTGAGGCAGTAGTACTCAAATGAGTTTGTCTGCCAGGAGATTTTGTTTGCCGGGGAGATATACCGTTAGTAGGTGGATCTGATAGCGTATGGCAAAAGACCATAGATGTTGGGCTTCGTTGCACAACACTTGAGAACCTGTTCCACCTTGCTTGTTCACATAGAACATGGCTACCTGATTGTCCGTCTGGACTAGAACTGTGTGGGAGCGAAGGTGGTCTTGGAACACCCTGAGAGCATTGTGGATGGCTCTGAGTTTCAATAGATTTATGTGAAGTCGTGCCTCTTGCTGAGTCCAAAGATGCTGAGTGGAGAAATTGTCCATATGAGCTCCCCAACCCAATTTGGATGCATCCGTCGTCAGGGTAGATTGGTGTGGTGGCATCTGAAAAGGTGACCATACGAGAAGATTTTCTGGTGATTGGAAAGACTTAATGAGACATGCAGAGATCATGATTCTGTCCCCTAGATGACCTGATGCTTGAGTCCACTGTAAAGCCAGGGTCCATTGAGCTGCACGCATATGCAGATGAGCATAGGGAACCACATGTACAGTGGAAGCCATATGGCCCAGCAGCTGAAGCATTTCTCGAGCAGTTAGGAAAGATTTCACACATGCCTGAGAAACTAGCTGAATGATTCGTGCACAGCGGGCCTGTGGTAGAAAAGCCCTTGACTGCTGTATGTCTAGGAGAGCCCCTATGAACTCTAAGGATTGAAAAAGGGTGAAATGGGATTTTGGAAGATTTATTACAAATCCCAAGTGTAGAAGAACCTGCATTGTGCGGGAGAGAGCAGAGCTGGCCTCTAGAGCTGTCGTTGCTCGGATGAGCTAGTTGTCTAAATAAGGGAAGACAAATATCCCTAGAGATCTTAGGAATGCCGCCACTACTGCCATGAATTTTGTAAAGACTCTTGGGGCAGAGGCCAGGCCAAAGGGTAGAACCCTGTAATGGTAATGTCTTCCTTGAAAGAGGAATCGTAGAAACCTCCTGTGTTCTGTGTGAATAAAGATATGGGTATATGCATCCTTTAGATCTAGAGAACAAAGCCAGTCATGACTGGAGATAAGGGAGAAGAGTTCCGAGAGAGATCAACTTGAATTTCTCTCAGAGCAGATACTTTTTAAATTCTCTGAGGTCCAGAATGGGCCTGTATCCTCCTGTCTTTTTTGGGATAAGGAAGTAAGAGGAGTAGAAGCCCAGGCCTTGCTGAGAGAGTGGCACCTCCTCTATCTCACCCTGATCGAGAATAGTGGTAATCTCTTGAAAAAAAGAGAGCAGTGAGAGGAGGCCGATAATTGAACTCTCTTGGAGTAGATGGAGGGGGCATACTTTGGAAGTGAGGTTTGTACTCCTCTGCTACTATGGAGAGAGTCCAATGTTCTGATGTTATCTGGTGCCACCTTTGGACAAAGTGACAGTCTGCCTGGAATGTTGACTGGCTCTGGAATCTCCAGAGGTAGGACAGGTAAGTTCCCTAGAAACAAGTCAAAGACCTTGAGGAGGCTGGGTCTGTTGAGTTGGCTGAGCCCTGGGGGTCTGAGCCTTCCTTTGTTGCTTCGGCTTTTGCTGTCCCTTCTGGGAAGCATGGACCGGACAGTGCACAGCGTGTATATAGGAAGGGTAAAACTTATTTTTCTTGTTGAAAAAAGGCTTCTTTATAGCCTTTTTCTTAGCTGGGGTGGCAGTGGTTCTAGAAAGCCTATTGAGAGTGGTATTCTCCGATTCTAGCTGAGAAGCCTTGTCCTGCCAATCCTTGCCAAAAAGGTTTTCCCCTGTGCAAGGAATGTTCCCCAGCTTATCTTGCACCCACTGTTCAAAATTGGATGCTTATAACCAAGCAATCTGATGTGCACCGATGCAAATAGCAGAAGTTCTGCTAATACACTCAAAGCAGTCAAAGGTTGCCCTGTTCATAAATTTGGAAACATTCTGGGTATGTTTTAGAAGTGTCAGGTAATTAGCCCTCTTGTCATCAGAGAGAAGAGGAGCCATTAGTTCTAAATCCTTAGCAACCTCCCAAAGGAACATACCCATGTAGAGTATTTAAGAACTTATTCTGGCCGATAACATGGAGGCCTGAAAAAAAATCGACAAATGAAGGCATCGAGAGTTCTCGCCTCTGGGCCCGGAGGATTTGAGGAATGTGTTTTGGCACTTTTGATTCGACACATTGCCAATTCCACTACCATGGAGTGGTGTGGTAACTGCATCTTCTTGAAACCAGGACACTGCGGTACCCAGTACATGGTATCGAGTCTCTGAGAATGTGGAGAGACAGTTAAATGTGTCTCCCACATCCTAAGCATGAGGTCATGCAGTATCCGGTAAATAGGAAAGGTAGCAGCATCCTTCAGGGCTGCTGGATACTGAAGAATTTCAGGTTCTTCAACTCTCGGTTCTTTCTCCGAGGTCACCATAATGGAGAGGCCCTGAGCCACGTCCCATATAGAGTCTTGAAAAAAACATATGGGGAAGGAGAAGGATCTTCTGGAAGAGCTCCCATTTCCTGGGTACCGGTCGATTCATCGGACGAGTCTGAATCGGAGGACTCAAAGTACCGGTGGGCCGGGTGCTCCCGCCCAGCCCATCAACGGTACCGATCAAAATCGGCATCAGAATGCCTTGGTATTGGACCCTTGATGCCGGACACTGATTCTAGGGCCAGCATAGGTGGTAGCGTGGAGAGTGGTGCAATGGTTGATGCAGACACATTCGGTACCGGTGTTGGTACCGATGGCTGCGGAACCGATTGCAAAGGCTTTAGCGGTACCGAAGCTGCTAGCAAGACTGCTAAACTCTGCTCAATGGCCAGCTGATGCCTGGGTATCGGTACCCGAACAGCAGGCCACGACCCCAGAACATGGCACCAAGAGGTTGAGCATCTTGGGACCCCGTTAACGCTTTGGAGGCAAGGACCTCTCGCCAGGGTTGTTTGGCTGGTGTATTCCCTTCCAGGGCAACCCCTAAGGCATCTCAATGCTTAGAAGGAGATCTACCCTTGGAAGACCGGCCAGCCTTCGAGGAAGACTTGGGTTTCGATACCTGAGATCCATGGGAGGAAGATGAAGCTCTTGATGTCGATGCAACCAACATTGCATTGGTGGCAAAGAGGGTGCTGAGTTTTGCAGCTCTATTCTGCAGGCCCCTCTTTGTCATCTTCCTGCAGAGAAGGCATTCTGAAGGCAGATGGTCTGGTCCCAAACATTTGAGACACCAGTCATGGGTGTCAGTAGCAGAGATGGTACTACTACATTTGGAACACTTTTTGAAACCACTAGCTGGTTTATCCATCTTAAAAGGAAAAAGGGGCCTAAGGCGAAAATGGCACTAAGCACCGGGAGGGCGAAGTACCCTCAGGGAAAAAAACAGACTTTTTTTTTTAAAAGAAAGAAATAGAAACAGAAGGAACACCGACGATGCCGGTGCTAGCATCGACGGGAAGGCAGACGTGACCACAAAAGAAGTAAATTTTCTGTGGTGACAGGAATTCCTTCCTGTCGGCGCCGCAGAAAACAAAATCTGAGGAGGGAGAGTTGGAAAGGTGGGAAGGCAGCTACACAGGCGCAGTGGGATGCTCCCAAAAACCTTCCTATAAGATGCTGGGGAGCGTTCCTGTGCGGGCTCCGTCGGTGCTGATGTCACCCATATGTGAAGACTACATTCCTGCTTGTTCTTGGAAATTGTAATTCCCCTGATGCAGAAAAGTGGTTTATGCTTATCGAAACGCAATACTGTGTTGTGTTTTGTATTGTATTGAATGAATTCACTATTAATGTTTTGTGAATTACCAAGGCTGTTTGTACGTATGTACCCGAAAGGTTCGATGATGATATGTGAGCGTTCTAGTACAAGCCTTTTGGGACTTTCATGCTATGAGGTCGTATTTCGACCGATTTCAGCTCTAAATAATTGTGAGATCCTGTCGGGTTAGGTTTTGTTTGAGATATTAGTTGTAGTCGCTCCTTTTTTTTAGGTAGTTTATATAAATATTATAATTTAGTTTATTTAGTTTATTTAGTTAAACGTGGAAGTTAAGTTTTTTTGTGGTGCTACTAGTAAAAGGCAATTATAAACACACACCTTTTTTTCAGCAGTGCCTTCCTGCTTGCCACCTTATCATACCCTCCATGTTTGTGATTATTAAAATTGTTGAACTGTAAACACTTTTCCTAATCTCAGTCAGGTACCTCTATATTTTTATACTAAAGTAACATTAGGTCTCAAAATGATCTTCCATCAAAAGGTAGCAGAACTCACATGCCACATAGACAAGGTTTTAGATAGCGCTGGGGAGGATTCTGCTGTCTTGGTACATGTTGGTACAATGACATAGGAAAATGTAGGAGGAAGGTTCTGGAGGCCAAATTTAGGCTTTTAGGTAGAAATCCAGAACTTCCAGGATAGCATTCTCTGAAATGCTTCTTGTGCCATGTACAGGGCCCAAAAGGCAGGCGGAGCTCCAGAGTATCAATATGTGAATGAGACAATGGTGCAAAATAGTTTTTTGGATTTGTTAGGAACTGGGCAACTTTCTTCCAAAGGAATGGGGTCACGCTGCTGGCATTAACATTTAAAAAGGAGGAAGAGCAGCTTTTAAACTAGATAATAGGAGAAAGCCAACAGTCGCCCAAGAGCGCATGGTTTTCAAGAATATATCCTTGTAGGATACTAACAAAATAGGGAAGTTAGGACATCCAAACAGAGAGGTTCCAATAAAGATAAAAGTTATCCAGATGCCCTTAAGTACAGAACTGAAAGATTCCAAATTAGCCCTAACTAATGATAACCAGATTAATATGATTGAAATATAACCTCTAAAATGCTTATATGCAAATGCTAGATGTCTAAAAAATGAGATAGGAGAGTTAGACTATATAGCTCTAAATGAGAGGTTAGATGTGATTGGTATTTCAGAGACCTAGTAGTAGGACGACAACCAATGGGATGCTGCAGTACCTGGGGTATAAACTATATCTCAATAATAGAGTAGATCAAATTGGTGGAGGGGTTGTGCTCTATGTTAGAGAGGGCACTGAGTCACATATGATTAAAGTTTTGCAGGAAACAAAATACACTGCAGAATCTTTATGGTTAGAAATTCAATGTAAAAAGAGGAAGGCAATGGTAGTGGGGTATACTACCGACCGACTGGCCAGAATGAAGAGAGGGATAATGAAATTTATTTATTTTATTTATTTAACAAGCTTTTATATACCGCCCCTTCCAGAGATCAAGGGCAGTTTACACAGATCACCACAGCAAAAAAATCAGGGAAGCTAGCAAAAGTTACAACACAGTAATAATCGGTGATTTCAATTACCCGGGTATCGACTGGGTCAGTGACACAGCAGGACATTCTAGGGAGATAAAGTTTCTAGATTAAATAAATGGCTGCTTCTTGGAGCAGCTGGTTCATGAGCCAAGAAGAGGGGAAGCTATTTTGGACCTAGTCCTTAGTGGTATGCAGGATCTGGTGCAAGAGATAAGGGTGTTGGGGCCACTTGGCAATAGTGATCATAGCATGATCACATTTGATTTAATAAATGAAAGAAAGACGGCAAGGAAATCTACAGTACTCCCATTTAACTTTCAAAATGAAGACTATGATAACATGAGGAAAATAGTTAACAAAAGACTGAAAGGAGCAGCTGCAAAGGCTAAAGATTTGCATAAAGTGTGGTCACTGTTTAAAAATACTAGCCTGGAAGCCCAGTACAGATGTATTCCACGTTTTAAGAAAAGTGGAAGGAAATCAAAAAAACTGCCAGCATGGCTCGTTGGCTCAAGGATCCTCCTTGGACTCTGTCAGGAAAGTCAAGGCCTTGGACATATCCAGGACAAAGTCCAAAAAGACCATATCCTCCGGTGGGGACCTTCTCCGAGGTTCAGAAACAGGCGAATTGGAAGGGACATCACAGTGACGATGGGTGTCCGGGGACTCCTCATCCTCAGTCTCCCAGCCAGAGACCTCCAAGGAAGACTTGCGGTGTTCCTCGTGCCACGAGGGCCCCGGCGCCGCATGCCCCGAACCCGGCAGACTCGTCGGTGATGACCTCGGCCTCGACGAGTGGGAGGCCGAGCACAACCTCGGCCGAGGATACACCCGGGCCTGCATGGCCTTGAGGATCGGCTTGGCCTCCAGGGACATCTTCGACGTGGAACGCCCAGTGGTTGGGGCGGAAGAACTGGACGTGCCAGACATCAGTGCCTGCTGCTGGTCCAAGAAGGCAGTGACACTGCGTTCCAAGGCCGCCATCTTGGACACCATTCCCAGAGGATCAGCAGCCTTCAGCGTGGGCACTGATGCACTCGGACCCGACACCGGCTCCACCGGAGGGGAATCCTTGACGAGTTCAGTGTGTACTTGCCTAGGCCAATCCACGACCGGGTCATTCTGAGGAATCTTAGCGGGACGTTCCCTCTCCGACGTCTCGAGCGGATGCTTGGTGCTCCGCGACCTGCCCTGGGAGGATCCTGGCCGATCAGAGCCATCCAGAGACGCCGTCTTCAAGGGTTTTTTTCTTCCTCTTCAGTTCCCTTGAGGGAGTTCCCCCTCTCCGAGGACCCATGACGACGTTCGGGTTCAGAGTGCTCCTCATGAGGCCTCAGACGAGGTCCTGGCTCTTGGAGACATGGGGAAGTCAGGGAAAATTTTGTCATGCTGCTGTTGGCAGCTTCTCAAGGCCTTCAAAGACATAAGAACATAAGAACATAAGATATGCCATACTGGGTCAGACCAAGGTCCATCAAACCCAGTATTCTGTTTCCAACAGTGGCCAATCTAGGTCATACGTACCTAGCAGTTTCCCCAAGGGACACAGGTTCCACAATGCTTGTATTGGTTCAAGCATTGATATCCTGGGTCCCTTCTTAATAATGGTTTATGGACCTTTCCTCCAGGAACTTGTCCAAACCTTTTTTAAACCCAGCTACACTAACAGCCTTTACTACATCCTCCGGTAACAAATTCCAGAGTTTGATTACACGTTGAGTGAAAAAATATTTTCTTTTATTAGTCTTAAATAGTTTACCCTGTAGCTTCATTGCATGTCCCCTAGTCTTTCTATATTCTGATAAGGTAAACAATCGATCTACGTTTACCCGTTCCACTCCGTTCATTAATTTATAGACTTCTATCATATCTCCCCTCAGCCGTCTCTTTTCCAGGTTAAAGAGCCCCAACCTTTTTAGCCTTTCTTCATAGGAGTAGCCTTCCATCCCCTTTACCATTTTGGTGGCTCTTCTCTGAACCTTTTCTAAAATTGCTATATCCTTTTTAAGATATGGCGACCAGAATTGCACACAATATTCAAGGTGCGGTCTCACCATGGAACGATATAGAGGCATTATAATATCTTTTGTTTTATTTTCCATTCCTTTCCTTATCATACCTAGCATTCTATTTGCTCTCTTGGCCGCCGCTGCACACTGGGCCGAGGGTTTCAACATGGTATCCACAAGGACGCCTAAATCTTTTTCTTGGGTGGTGGTTCCTAATGTGGAACCTTGCATCGTGTAACCATAGTTTGGGTTGTTCTTCCCTAGGTGCATAACCTTGCACTTCTCCACATTAAATTTCATCTGCCATTTTGATGCCCAGTCTTCCAATTTATCAAGATCCTCTTGCAATTTTCCACAATCCTCCTGGGTTTTAACAACTTTAAATAGTTTTGTGTCATCAGCAAATTTGATAACCTCACTCGTTATTCCACTTTCCAGGTCATTTATGAATATGTCAAAAAGCAGCGGACCCAGCACAGATCCCTGGGGTACACCACTATTCACCTTTCTCCATTGGGAAAATTGGCCATTTAGCCCTACCCTCTGCTTTCTATCTTTTAACCAGTTCCTGATCCACAGTAGTACACTGCCTCCTATCCCATGACTCTTTAGTTTTGCCAAAAGTCTCTCATGAGGGACCTTGTCAAAGGCTTTCTGAAAGTCCAGATACACAATATCAACCGACTCACCTTTGTCCACCTGTTTATTCACTCCTTCAAAAAAACATAACAGATTAGTAAGACAAGATCTTCCTTGTCTAAAGCCATGTTGGCTGTCTCCCATTAGGTCATGACTATCTACATGCTGAGTAATTTTATTCTTTATGATGGTTTCTACCATTTTTCCCGGTACTGATGTCAGGCTCACCGGTCTGTAGTTTCCCAGATCACCCCTCGAACCCTTTTTAAAAATTGGTGTTACATTGGCGATCCTCCAATCCTCAGGTATTAGAGATGATTTTAATGATAGTTCACAGATTACTGATAGCAGGTCTGCAATCTCAAATTTCAGTTCTTTCAACACCCTTGGATGTATACCATCCGGCCCAGGTGATTTGCTACTCTTCAGTTTATCTAATAGTTGTAGGACATCTTCCCGATGTATCGATATTTCCTTCAATTCTTCCACACCTTTAAATACCACTTCAGTCGTGGGTAACATCCCTACATCTTCCTCAGTAAAGACCGAAGCAAAGAATTCATTCAGTCTCTCCGCTATCGCCTTGTCGCCTCTTAGTGCTCCTTTAACCCCTTTATCATCTAATGGACCAACTGACTCTCTCACGGGTTTTTTGCTACGAATGTACTTGAAAAGGTCTTTATTTCGCGTTTTTGCTTCCGCAGCAAGCTTCTTCTCAAATTCTCTCTTTGCCTGCCTTATCAATGCCTTGCATTTGACTTGCCAGTGCTTGTGCTGTTTCCAGGTTTCATCATTTGGCTCTTTTTTCCATTTCTTGAAAGATGCTTTTTTGGCAACAACAGCCTCTCTGACCTCAGCTTTAAACCATGCTGGCAATTTTTTGGACTTCCTTCCACTTTTCTTAAAGCGTGGAATACAGCTGGTCTGGGCTTCCAAGATAGTATTTTTCAACAACACCCAAGCTTGATGTACGTCTTTAACCTTTGCAACTGCTCCTTTTAACATTTTCTTACACAGGCCACAGACCGCCGGGTCGTGGTCTGGGCCGAGGCACCGGAGGCAGCAGTCATGCGTATCGGTTAGGGACATAATCTTCCCACACCGATCGCACTTTTTGAACCTGCTGGTAGCCATGGGGGGAAAAAGAACCCCAGCAAGGTCGAAGACCCTTTGGGCTGCCAGTGAAGAAAAAAGGGCGCAAAGACACCCAAAGAAAAATGAAAATTTGAGTTAAAAAGGAATCAACCTGATACCGAGGCACTAAGGTCAGGGCGGGAAAGGTACCGGTGCAAGACCGGAGGACAAGCAAAACTACTCGAAAAAAATCAACCTTTTCCGGAACGAAAACAGACAACGTCTGTGGGCTCCGCGGAAAAAAGGAGACTGAGCAAGATGGCACCCTTGGACAGGAAGGGGACCATGCATTGCTTGGTAGCAATCTCAAAGGCTTTCTTTGAAAGCTGGGGATTTGCTCCATGCAGGCACCGTCAGCGCCAACGTAACCCATATATGAGGACCGACTTCCTGCTTGTTTCCAGAGAATATTTTTTTTACTCAACGTGTAATCAAACTCTGGAATTCGTTACCGGAGGATGTAGTAAAAGCTGTTAATGTAGCTGGGTTTAAAAAAGGTTTGGAGAAGTTCCTGGAGGAAAGGTCCATAAACCATTATTAAAGAGGATCTAGGAAATCCACTGCTTACCCAAGGACAAGCATTGTGGATTTCAATAAACATTGTGGAAGATGTAGGTGTCTGCAAAGTACTTGTGATCTACATTGGCCACTGCTGGAAACAGGATACTGAGCTTGATTGACCTTGGTCTGACCCAGTATAGCATTTCTTCTGTTCATAACAGTTCTTTAAAATAGAAATAGCGAGATAGCTGGCTGAGATCAGGAAAAGTGTTTACTGTTCAAAAATTTTAATAATAATACATAAACGTGGCCTGTATGAGAGGGTGGCAAGAAGGAAGACACTGCTGAAGAAAAGTCTTCCAGAGAACTTTACAAAGAGGCCTTCTACCTAGGGGGCAAGAGACCTGTGAAACTTTTTCAATAGGTGTTAACACCAGGTGGCAGGTCAAAAGGCCATTTTGAAAGACTCCTTCTATCCAAGCAAGGACTGTTAATCACCCAGGAAGTTGGTCACAGCTTACCTCAGCAGCACAGGCATAAATAGCTCAACCAGAGCTCTGTGATCCTCAGTCTTGAAGGACTAGAATAAGGGACTGCTACTTCTGGAGAGAGATCTGCAATTGTGAGTATATACATCTGGGAATTTTCTGAAAAACTTCTTTGTATTAAAGCTAATTAATCTGTGAACCCAGTGTTTTTTGTTAAATCAGTCAGGACCTAGCAGCAGCAGTTTAAGTTTAAATTTAAAACACAGAAGAGAACTTTCTGGTTACATTCCATACCCAGCAGAGAGCTTCTAATTTTGCAGAGAGTTTAAATTTAATAGTCACTCAGGTCCTAGTATCAGCAAAGTACTTTTAGGTTAAATTTAAAACACAGAAGAGAACTTTCTGGTTAAATTTAGAACACAGCAAAGAGCTTGTAGTTTAAATTTCATAAGTCAGAGCCTAGCAACAGCAGCAGCAAAGAGCTGTAATTTAAATCAAATCAGAATATAACTTAGCATAAAAGGCAAAACAGGGTCAGTACTCTGTGAGCAACAAATAAAATCTTCTAGAGACCTTTACAAAGAGGCCTTCTACCTAGGGGGCATGAGACCTGTGAAACTTTTTCAATAGGTGTTAACACCAGGCGGCAGGTCAAAAGGCCATTTTGAAAGACTCCTTCCATCCAAGCAAGGACTGTTAATCACCCAGGAAGTTGGTCACAGCTTACTTCAGAAGCACAGGACAGGGTACTGTATAACAGCCCTCTTTTAATAGGGAAACTACAGACTGGTGAGCCTGACGTCAGTACCAGGAAAAATGGTAGAAATCATAAAGAACAAAATTACTCAGCATGTAGTCATGGCCTAATGGGAGACAGCCAACATGGTTTTAGACAAGGAAGATCTTGTCTTACTAATCTGTTATGTTTTTTGGAAGGTGTGAATAAACAGGTGGACAAAGGTGAGTCGGTTGATATAGTGTATCTGGACTTTCAGAAAGTCTTTGACAAGGTCCCTCATCAGAGACTTTTGGCAAAACTAAAGAGTCATGGGATAGGAGGCAATGTACTATTGTGGATCAGGAACTGGTTGAAAGATAGAAAGCAGAGGGTAGGGCTAAATGGCCAATTTTCCCAATGGAGAAAGGTGAATAGTGATGTACCCCAGGGATCTGTGCTGGGTCCACTGCTTTTTGACATATTCATAAATGACCTGGAAAGGGGAATAACGAGTGAGGTTATCAAATTTGCAGATGACACAAAACTATTTAAAGTTGTTAAAACCCAAGATGATTGTGGAAAATTGCAAGAAGATCTTGATAAATTGGAAGACTGGGCATCAAAATGCTAGATGAAATTTAATGTGGACAAGTGCAAAGTTATGCATCTAGGGAAGAACAACCCAAACTATGGTTACACGATGCAAGGTTCCACATTAGGAACCACCACCCAGGAAAAAGATTTAGGCGTCATTGTGGATAACATGTTAAAACCATCGGCCCAGTATGCAGCGGCGCCAAGAAAGCAAATAGAATGCTAGATATCATAAGGAAAGGAATGGAAAATAAAACAAAAGATATTATAATGCCTCTATATCATTCCATGGTGAGACCGCACCTTGAATATTGTGTGCAATTCTGGTCGCCGTATCTTAAAAAGGATATAGCGTTATTAGAAAAAATTCAGAGAAGAGCCACCAAAATGGTAAAGGGGATGGAAGGATACTCCTATGAAGAAAGGCTAAAAAGGTTAGAGCTCTTTAACCTGGAAAAGAGACGGCTGAAGGGAGATATGATAGAAGTCTATAAATTAATGAACGGAGTGGAACGGGTAAACGTAGATCGATTGTTTACGTTATCAGAATATAGAAAGACTAGGGGACATGCAATAAAGCTATAGGGTAAACTATTTAAGACTAATAAAAGAAAATATTTTTTCACTCAACGTGTAATCAAACTTTGGAATTTGTTACTGGAGGATGTAGTAAGTAGTAATTACACTAACCTGGTAATTGTAGTTCCTTTAGTGACGACAGCTTAGTCCTCCACTTCTGGGTTGTGAACCTCCTCCTGCAGCATGAAGACTGGATATGACAAACTTGTGACATCACAGGATATAGCATACTGGAACGTCCCATCAGCCCCAGTGAACCTCTGACAAAGCAAACTCAAAAGAGCAACAAATAAGTAGCTAAGACAGTAAATCAAACCTAAAGTTCTAAAAGAACTAACACTGAACCGATAACAAGACAGCCCAACCAATTTTCCCTCGGGCTAAACGACTTGCATCCGCAGCCGCACCCCAGCTCCACTGCCACACCAAGGAACCAGAGAGCAGGGCACAGCCACCAAAGAGTGGAATCACTTACCTGACATTTGCACTGCCTTGCACCGAACGCGCTCCGACAACTGACACTCTCTCGGGTGGGAAGGAGGACTAAGCTGTCGTCACTAAAGGAACTACAATTACCAGGTTAGTGTAATTACTACTTCCTTAGCGTTCCTCCAGCTTAGTCCTCCACTTCTGGGATGTACCAGAGCAGTACTAACGGGCGGGACCATGCCATCCAGAGCGCAAAACCGCCGCCCCAAAACAGGCATCCTTGGCCGCCAACACATCCAGGCGGTAGTGCTTACTGAAAGTATGTAGAGAGGACCACGTAGCCGCTCTGCAAATATCCACCGACGGAACCAAGCCATGCTCCGCCCAGGAAGCCGCCTGCGCCCTAATGGAATGCGCCCTCAAACCCACCGGCGCCGGTCGCCCGCGCAAAACGTAGGCAGACACAATGGCCTCTTTAATCCATCTGGCAATAGTCGCCTTCGCCGCCGCCTCCCCTTTCCGCGGACCCCCGAAGGCCACAAAAAGCCTATCCGACTTGCGAAAGGGTTCGGAAACTTTCAAATAATGTTTCAATGCTCTCTTGACGTCGAGATGGCGTAATCCGCGGTCGGCAACTTCAGCTCTGCCAGCTCCTAGGACGGGCAGAGAGACCGCTTGATTCAAATGAAACGGAGAGGAAACCTTCGGCAAAAAAGACGGAAAGGTACGCGGCACCACCTTCTCCTTAGAAAAACACAAAAACGGCTCCCGACAAGGAAGCGCCTGCAACTCCGAAATACGCCACGCTGAACAAATGGCCACCAAAAAAAACGTTTTCAAGGTGACGTCCTTAACTGACGCCTGATTCAAGGGCTCAAAGGACTCCTTGGCTAGAGCCCCCAAGACGAGATTAAGATCCCAGGGCGGGACGAAAATCCGACGAGCCGGCCGCATCCGGGACACTGCCTTAAGAAAATGCACTACATCAACATGCGCACCAAGCGACCCCCCTTGAACCTTGCCTCTATAACAGGCTAGGGCCGCCAACTGAACCCGCAGAGAGCTGGCCGCCAAGCCTTTCTCAAAGCCGTCTTGTAGAAAGGCTAAGAGCACCGTAACCGAGGCCGTAGCTGCACGACACTGTCGCCGCGAACACCAATCCTCAAATATCCGCCAAACTCGCACATACGCTAATGAAGTGGAACGCTTCCGCGCCTGAAGCAAAGTGGAAATAACCTCCCTGGAATAACCTTTCTTTCTCAGGCGCGCCCTTTCAATGGCTAAGCCGTAAGCGAGAATCGATCCACCTGAGGCATCCGAAGCGGACCCTGGATTAACAGCGTCTCGGACACCGGCAACCGCCACGGGGCGCCGTCCAACAATCGCATGAGATCGGCGTACCAAGGGCGTCTCGGCCAGTCCGGAGCCACCAGCAGAACCCGGCCCCGATGCGCCTCGACCCGCTGAAGAACGCGCCCGATGAGCGCCCATGGCGGAAAGACATACAGGAGCCCCGCCGTCGGCCAAGGTTGAATCAATGTGTCGATGCCCTCCGACATCCTCTCTCGCCTCCTGCTGAAGAGTCGCCATCAGATCCATGATGGGCGGGCCCCATCTCTGAACGAGCTGCTCGAACACATCCGGATGCAGCTCCCATTCCCCCGCATCCACCTGGACTCTGCTGAGGAAATCGGCCTGCACGTTGTCTTTCCCTGCTATGTGCGCCGCCGAGATCGCCGTCAAGCGCGACTCCGCCCAAAGGAACAGATTGTCCGCTTCCGCCTCCATCGCCACACTGCCAGTACTGCCTTGCCGATTGATGTACGCTACCGTTGCTGCGTTGTCGGACAATACCCGGACCACTCGTCCCGTCACCTGCGGCTCGAACCGGCCGAGGGCTAACCAGACCGCGCGGAGCTCCAGGCAATTGATCGACCACATGCTTTCTTCCGGAGACCAAACGCCCTGCGTGAAAAGATCCCCGCAATGGGCCCCCCAGACTGGCATCCGTCATCAACGGAAGCCATTGAGGCGGCTCCAAAGACATACCCAAGGACAGGGACCGAGGCCTCAGCCACCAGCGAAGGGCCTGCTTGACTTTGACCGGGCAAGGAAGGCGTTTGCTTAAGGAATCCGTCTGATGCGACCACCGGCGGAGCAGAGACCTCTGTAAGGGCCTCATATGAAAGCGAGCCCAAGGCACCACCTCCAGGGTCGCCGCCATCGTCCCCAGCAACCGAAGGTAACTCCAAGCCGAAGGCGCCGGAATCAAAAGGAACTCCCGTAGCCGACGCCGCAGTGCCTCGATCCTGCGAACCGGCAGAAAGACCGCCCCTCTCTGCGTATCGAAGCGCACTCCAAGGTATTCGAGGCTCTGAGTCGGTACCAGCTGGCTTTTGAGCGGGTTGATCACCCAACCAAGGCTCTGTAGAAAGGACACCACCTTTGCTGTGGCCGCCGCGCTCTCGGACTCGGACTTCGCACTGATCAACCAATCGTCGAGATAAGGGTGAACCAGAATCCCTTCCTTTCGAAGCGCCGCCGCGACCACCACCATGATCTTGGTAAAGGTCCGCGGAGCTGTAGCCAGACCGAAAGGAAGAGCTTGGAACTGATAATGCCCCCAGGGCAGCGCGAAGTGCAAATATCGTTAATGGGACACTCTGATAGGGACATGAAGGTAAGCCTCCGCGAGATCAAGGGACGACAGAAACTCCCCTTTCCTCACCGCCACGATGACTGACCTGAGAGTTTCCATCCGGAAATGCGGGACGCGGAGAGAACGGTTGACCCCCTTGAGGTCGAGAATAGGCCGGAGGGCGCCGTCCTTCTTTGGCACCACGAAATAAATGGAATACCGTCCCAGGCCATATTCCTCCAACGGCACCGGGACCACGGCGCCTAGCTGCAGAAGCCTGTCGAGTGTCTTTTGGACCGCCATGGACTTGACGCGGCCTCGGCAAGGAGACAGCACAAGAGAGTCCCGAATTGGCCTCGCGAAGTCCAGAGCATAGCCGTCGCAAATGATCTCCAACACCCACTGATCCGTCGTTATTTGGGCCCAGACAGAGAAAAACCCCCGAAGGCGACCCCCAACGGGAAGAAGCTCTGTCTGAACCCGCTGCGTTTCATTGTGGTTTCCGGGCGGACCCAGAGGACGACGCGGCGAAACCTCTAGTTGCTCCGCGAAAGCCCCGAAAGGCCTGCCCGCGAGGAGCAAACCGCCCCCTTTGAAAACCAGCCGAACGAGATGACCGAAATCCCCTGAAATCTCTAAACTGACCCCTGGGGGCCGGAGAGAATTTGGCTTGTTTAGGTTTGTCCTCCGGCAGCCTCCCGCCCTTGGACTCCCCCAGGTCTTTGACCAGCTTGTCCAGATCCTCACCAAACAATAATTTTCCTTTAAAGAGCAGCTTACTCAATCTAGACTTGGATGCACCATCTGCCGCCCACTGTCTGAGCCAGAGAGACCGGCGAGCCACAACAAGTGAAGCCATACTATTCGCCAGCGCCCGGATCAGGTCGTAGTGCACATCTGCCAAATATGCAGTACCCGACTCCAGACGCTCAAGTTCCCTGACACCGTCTTGGTCCAATGCAGCCGTTTGACGGAGATGCTGCGCCCATCGGAGACATGCTCTTGCCACCCAGGCCCCACAAATGGAAGCCTGCAACGAAACCGCATCGGCCTCAAAGGATTGTTTCAACAAGCCATCTACTTTACGATCCTGCACATCTCTTAAAGCCGCACTACCTTCCACCGGGATCGTGGTCTTTTTAGTAACCGCCGAAACTGCCACATCAACCCGGGGAGAGCTGAACTTGTCCCTGTCTTTATCCGCCAAGGGATACAGCTTCTTCATAGTCCGAACTCCTTGGAGCGCCGAACCGGGCAGATCCCACTCATCCTGGATCATTCTATCCACAACCTTGTGGAACGGAAACACCACCTGAGTATGACGCACCGCCTGAATGATAGGGTCCTCACCTTCGTCGTCCACCACCACCGGCGGAGCCGTGGCGAGCTTCAGTGTCTGGAGAGACTCCGTGATCAATGCTACGAGCTCCTCTCTCCGGAACACCCGAATAATTTTAGACTAATCCTCGGGCTCAGGAATTTCTCCTTCCTCCAATTCCTCCATATCGGCTTCCACGTTGAGATCAATGTCTTCCATCTCCTGCCACCCAAGCTCCGAGGTGGGCTGATCCAAGGGCCGAGACCTCTTCGCTGGCCTAGGAGAACGAGCCCCCCCATCCGTACCAGCTAACGGCAAGACCTGAGAGGGAAACAGAGAGGCCTCGGGGACCTTCCCCTGCCGTCTTAAACAAAAGGCCTGATGCATCAACAGAACAAAGTCAGGAGAAAACTCTACCATAGGCATATCCGCTCCAGACACGGAGGAAGTGGACGGACCCCCCGCCGTTGCCTCTGGCGTCACCACCACAGGAGGGGACCCCCACTGCTCACCATCCCCGGCAGCCGTGGCCCCTTGCAAAGGCGGGGAAGCTGCGCTGTCCATCTGCTGCTCAACACTAACAGATACGGCAGCACAGCCCCTACAAATGCCAGTATCAGCCACCGTGCCCCTGTGGGTCCCACACACCACGCATTGCAGGCGGCCAGACATGTGCTGACGCAGTCACACACTGAAAAAATATATAGGAACTCCCAAACCGGTCTGCTCTGCTTTGAAATGTCTCTCTAGTGGACCCAAAGCCGGCTAAAACCGATTTCAATTTCCTTCTGATTTATTTATTTATTTATTTTTTTAATTTGTATTATGGTGAAGAAGGCTCAAGGAGCCCCAAACCCGAAAGGGTTCAGTGCCCGGCCCGTTCCTTCCTGCACTAAAGACAGGCCTGCGAAAAGAAACCCCCCTGCTCCAAGGGAATGCTAAGCGCTAAGCCCCGAACAAAAGAAAGAAAATAAAAGTAAGTAACTGGAAAGAAAAAACACCCCTGAGAGGGCAGAAGCTAAAAACCTAGCCCGTGGGCACCCCAGCAGAATGATCTCTGTACCGCGAAGCCAGAGCCCGCACGTGGGAAAAAAACCGTGACTCCAAAATGGCCACGGGCACACTCGAGAGGCAGTTTTGGCGCCTTTTTAAAACGCCGTTCTTGTCCGCCCCCCGCGGGAACGGGATGCCCAAAATATGACTCACCGGAATCCTCCGAGCCCTGCCAGCAAGGACGTTACTCCGACCTAGGAGAAACGTTCGGTGCGAGAGCTGTTCCACGTGTCTGCAGGCCTGCCGCCGACCCCGCTTCACAGGCAGGAACCAGCGTGTCGGGGCAGAGCAGGGAAACGTCGGCACGGCTCCAAAGCAGACCATGCGCCTGAGAGGCTCTCTCCCACGCTGCCCGGGGAGAGTATACCCCAACAACTCTTGAGGTCCTGGTGTGACAGGGGAACTGACCAGCCCCTCCCCCCTTCCAGGAGCCTATGTCTGCCGCGGGATCTCTTGATTCCCCCGTAGCCTGCACTGTTTTTTTTTTTTTTTAAATGAAAAAGATCAATTGAAAGAGGAAACCCAAAAGCAAAAGCTAAACCTAATCCTAACTACTCCTTATCCGTTCCTCCAGTGAGCCCAGGACCCAGGCTCACAAGTCCTCCTGCTGCATGAAGACTGGACACACTGGGGCTGATAGGATGTTCCAGTATGCTATATCCCGTGATGTCACAAGTTTGTCATATCCAGTCTTCATGCTGCAGGAGGAGGTTCACAACCCAGAAGTGGAGGACTAAGCCAGAGGAACGCTAAGGAAAGGCTGTTAGTGTAGCTGGGTTTAAAAAAGGTTTGGACAAGTTCCTGGAGGAAAGGTCCATAAAACATTATTAAGAAGGGACCCAGGATATCAATGCTTGACCCAGTACAAGCATTGTGGAACCTGTGTCTTTTGGGGAACTGCTAGGTACGTATGACCTAGATTGACCACTGTTGGAAACAGGATATTGGGCTTGATGGACCTTGGTCTGACCCAGTATGGCATATCTTATGTTCTGAAAAGCTGCATGTTTTAATTGCCTTTTGCTAATAGCACAGCAAAGCAGTGAACAAAATGAAAATGAAGCAAAGTGAGGTATCTAACTTTGGAGGGACAGCCTGATCAAGGCAGGGTCTTGGTGGTACCAAACAGTTTCCAATGTTGGATCAGACAATGTCCCAAGGGATATTAAAAACACACTAAAATTTCTTTTATAGCCTTCCCATAAGCCAGGGGTGGGCAATTCCGGTCCTGGAGGGTCCCAGACCAATCAGGTTTTCATGATGTCCCTAATGAATATTCATGAGATCTATTTGCATCCACTGCCTTCCATTGTATGGAAATAGGTCCATGAATATTTATTAGGGACATCATGAAAACCTGACTGGTCTGCGGCCCTCCAGGACCGGAATTGTCCACTCCTGCCATAAGCTATACCTTAGAATATCCCGTTCTTCTGATAGTCCCATGTTTGGCATCTTTAGACCACTGCCTCAAATTCACTTCACACAATATAAATAACTTGATTATCCAGAAGGATTTGTCTAACTACAGTGACTGGGCATCACGGCTCCACTTAACTTACTGTAGGCCTTGCTAAGATAATTTTGGAATCTGAGGTAAAGCATTGTTTCTCATATCTAACAGGTGTTTTCCTGTACCTGGAGAAGACATTCAAAATTTTACCTTCACCCTCTCCCAGGCCTGGTTTTTAAAATTTGAGCTCACTTTAGTTATGAGGAGGGGCTGTTGCATAGAGTAAACTACTTGAGCACATATGTCAGGCTATACTCTCTGCCTTTTTCAAATCCGGACTTAAAAATTCACCTCCTTGTGGCTGCTTTTGAAGCCTGATCCATATAGTCTACTGCTCTCCAACTATGTGTTTCCTTACCAGTCATCTATCCTTGTCCCCAGTTGTGTTGTCTGTCGTGACTAGAATGTAAGCTCTGATGAGCAGGGATCGTCTCTTACATTTCTCTGTACAGCGCTGTGTACACCTTGAAGTGCTATACAAATGATCAGTAGGAAGAGCAAAGATGCCATTTCTCCTAGGATGTGCCAGGGCCAGATAATTACCCTTTTAAATTGATAGCATCATTCAGCATAAATTCTTCCACGGGGGAGTGAAGTCTGAATTGCATACAGGAGAAGACAGAATCTCAATATGAAACCTGTACCCCCAGTTCTGTAATACACTCCACGTAACTCTTTCCTTCTATTGCCGGACACTATGCAAAATAATACAAAACCCTGTTTACAGGTACCTAGAATCTATACTACAGGCTTAACAGCACAAAACTCTCATTATTCAAACATCAACAACCTTAACTTTGAAAAGAGAACACTTTAAATATTACACCAGGTCTTAGAGTATTAGTTCATTTTCTACTGGTAAAACTGAACAAACAGGACAGCAACATTAGCATAAACCTTCACTTTTGTCACACACGCAGGACATGGATAAACCCTCAGCTAACGCAGAATAAGGGACCACAAATTACAAACAAATGTAGAACCCCCCCCCCCCCCATGAAAAGCCTAGACTTTAGAAGCAGTACAGTACAATACTGGAAAAAGAGTAACAGGAGAACAGAAGTATATTTCCTCCTATACTGTGCAAAATGCAAAAATAGCAGAGATGTATAATTTTCCAAATCTGATAAAAATCCGTCCTTCAAAATCATACTTTGGGGGGCAATGAATATCCAGGTCGGTTGGATAGCACCAATGCTAACCAGGCCAGCATCAGGGGCATTTAGTGGTGGCACCTAGGGATATTCAGAGGCACTAACCACGTCAGTGCCGCTGAATATTCCACAGAACACCATTTAGGTGGTTTGCAGGTCTGCAAACAGCCTAAATGGCTTTGAAAATGCCCCCCTTTATTTCTTTTCTGCATTTGATGTCTGAACTCATGCTCTCTCACTTTCCTTGGGTCAGTCTTCTAAGTTCGAGTGTCCTTTCCATTTCATCTCCCTCTTCCTTCTCTAAATCTGTCTGGCACTGATCTTCCATTTCATATCTTCTTTCCCTATTTCTCTCTTCGGTCTCTCCACTTAGGTTTTATCCCTCATTCTCCTACTCACTAATGCTCAGTCTCTCTTTCACCAACTTCCCAACCCTCCCATTACCCCTTCTCTCTCTCGGCTTCCTACCCTCCTGTCAACCACTCCTTAAGTCCCACCCCCTTTGTAGTTATCTCCTCCCAAACCCTCATCTGCCTTCTTTTCATTCCCTCACCATGCCTAGCATCTTTCCTGTCACGCAAAGCATAGTTACTCACCTGTAACAGGTGTTCACTGGGGACAGCAGGAATCAGTCCTCACATATAGGTGATGTCGGCACAGACGGAGCCCTCGTGAAAGCATCCCTCCAGCTTTCAAAGAAAGCCTTTGGAAGATGTTACCACGCATGCGTCGTCCTCTTCCCGCCAAAGGTGCCATCTTGCTCAGTCAGATGACATAGCTAAAAGACGGCAAAAATAAAAGATGGTAAAGGAGCAACTCCAAGGGGAGGAGGGAGGGTTGTGAGGACTGACCCCTGCTGTCCCTGGAAAACACCTGCTACAGGCGAGTAACTACGCTTTCTCCGGGAACAAGCAGGAAGTCAGTCCTCACATATGGGACTCCCCAACTACAGGCTACCGAAAGCCAATAGCGAGAAAAACCACAGGCTCCCTCATGGGGAGCCACAAGCAGCCGCAATTAAGTCCGTGTCCACAGACCACAGTAGTACCCCTGTGTCCGATGAAAAGCAGCACTCCAGTAGCCTGAACACAGAAGGGTCGGAGGATAGGAGTTGCCTAAACCCCGAAAAGATTATGGAGCACAGCCTGGCCAAAGGCACTGTCCCACCAGAGCTCTCTTTCTAGGCAGTAATGGGCTATGAAGGTATGAACTGAAGACCAGGTGATGGCCTGGCAGATGTTCACCATTGGGATGGAGCGCAAGTTTGCCACCGAGGCCGCCATGGCCCTGACACGGTGTGCCGTGACATGGCCTTCCAGCGGGAGCCCGCCTGCTCATAGGCGAGGACGATACAGTCCGCCACCCAGGACGACAACGTATGCTTGGTCACTGCCTCCCCCAGCCTACTTGGGTCGTAGGAGACGAAAAGCTGATCAGCTTTTCGGTGGCCCTGAGTGAAATGGATATAGAAGGACAAAGCCCTCTTACAGTCCAAGGTGTGAAAGACTGTCTCCACCCTACTCAAAAGGAAGGTAGGAAGTACTACTTCCTGGTTGAGATGGAAGGATGATACTACCTTCGGAAATAATTTAGGGTGCGTGCGGAGCCACTCTGTTCTTGTAGAACCTAGTATAAGGCGCCAATGCCACTAAGGCCTGAAGTGCGCTAACTCTGCAAGTGGAGGTGAGTGCAACCAGGAACGCCATCTTCCAAGAGAAGTGGCGTAGGTGGCAAGTAGCCAGAGGTTCAAAGGGTGGGTGAGTGAGCTGCCCCAGCATCACACTGACGTCCCATTCAGTTGCCGGAGGGCAAACTGGGGGCCTCGATAAGAGCAGAACCCTAAAAAAGCGGGTCACCAACAGCTGGACCGAGAGGGGCTTGCTATCCACCGGGTGGTGGTGCACCACCAGGGCACTAAGGTGCACCCAGACGGGGTTAGACTTGAGCCCGGATTGCAAGAGGTGGAGAAGGTACTGTAATACCCAACCCACAGGGGAGGAAAACGAGTCAGCCCCGTGCTTAGCACACCAGGTCAAAAACCTGTGCCATTTGAGGGCATATGTTTTTCTAGTAGAGGCCTTGCGAGAGGCCAGCAGGATCTCCTCTATCTCACCCGAGAGTTTGATAGGGGCTAGAGTCACCCTTTCAGAAGCCACGCTGTCAGCGACAGGACAACAGGTTGGGGTGCAGAAGAAAGCCCCCTTCCTGAGAGAGGAGTCCTGGAGAGGTTCCCAACAGGATGGTGGTCTCCACCGATAATCGGAAGAGCAGCGGGAACCACAGTTGCCTGGGCCACTGAGGCGATATCTGGATGAGCGAGGCCCTGTTGCGTAGGATCCTGAACAAGGTTTTGGCAATCAGTGGCGTAGGAGGGAAGGCGCACATGAGGCCCTCCGACAAGGAAAGTGTCCGCTGCCACCCTGGAGAGATGGGCCTGCCGGGAACAGAAGCAGGACAACTGGAAGTTGTCCAGACTGGCGAACAGGTCCATCACGGGTTTCTCCCAGATCTGGAAGAGCCGGTTGGCCACCCAGGGATCCAGCTGCCACTCATGAGGTTGGAGGACTCTGCTCAGCCCGTCAGCCAGCAGGTTGTTTTGGCCTGGTAGGTATACTGCCTGCAGGAGAATACCCTGTTGAATTGTGTATGAGCAGAGGACCATGCCTCCTGACAGAAGACATGAGACCCCGTGTCCCTGTTTGTTCACAAAGAACATCGCCACCTGGTTGTCCATCTGGACCAGCACTGGCTGGTGACACAGGTGGTGGCAAAATGCTCGCAGGGCTAACTATATCACCCACAGCTCCAAGAGATTAATCTCCTAGGTGCTCTGGATTGGTGACCAGCTGCCCTGGGTGCGGAGCTCCTCGCAGTGGGTTCCCCAGCCGAGCAGGGAGGCATCCATGGTGAGGACCCTTGAGGAGCTTAGGGCCTGAAAAGGCATGCCCGCCTCGAGATACTGGAGAGACGGCCACCAGACCAGAGTCCGCCTATTGGTGGGTTACAGAGACTCTGTCTCGGAGGTGCCCCATGGCTTGAGTCCACTGGTCTCGGAGACACCACTGCGTCACCCTTATGTGGAGGTGAGCGTCTAGAATGATGTGGACGGTGGAAGCCATGTGCCCGAGAAGGCACAGAAGAAGCCAAGCGAGCACAGAGGGATGAGACTGTATGTCCTATGCCAGAGCCCTGAGACGGTCGGCTCAGTCCCTGGGCAAGAAAGCTTTTGACTGGAGTGTCCAGCTTTGACCCGATGAACTGCAGACATTGTGTTAGGAGGAGGTGAGACTTGGGGTAGTTTATGACAAAGCCCAAGTGCTGCAGAACCTGGATGGTGCATGCGGTGGCCTGCTGCACCTCTGAGGCCGTGCCTCCCTTTATGAACCAATCGTCCAGGCAGGGGAAGACAAAGACCCCCTGAAGATGGAGAAAGGCAGCCATGAGTGCCAGGCATTTTGTGAAGACCCTTGGGGCGGAAGCCAAGCCAAAAGGGAGCACCCTGCACTGATAGTGCCTGCCCGCCCGCCACTATGAACCGCAGGTATTGCCTGTGGTTGGGGTGAATGAGGATGTGGGTATAGGCATCCTTCAGGTCTAAAGAGCATACCCAATCTCCCTGCTGGAGGTAGGGCAGCAATTTTCCAAGGGAGAGCATCTTGAACTTCTCCCTCACCAGGAATATGTAGAGGTTGCGCAGGACGAGGATGGGCCTTAGGCCCCTGTCCTTTTTGGCACAAGGAAGTACCTGGAGTAGAACCCCTTGCCCTTGAGATGGTGGGGCACTGGTCCTTGAGAAGACCTGCCAACTCCTTCAGTAGAAGGTCCCGGTGGAGGGGAGACAAAGGGACTCTCCTGGAAAATAAGAGGGAGATGTCTGAGTCAGGTGGAGGAGGTAACCCTCCTTGACCACCCGAAGTGCCCAGGAGTCCGAGGTGATGGTCCACTACCTCAGGGCATAGTGGGCCAGATGTCCCCCTGTGGGCTGCTGATATCCTTGGAGTAAAGAGGCTATGCTCAAGGAGTCAAAAATTCCCCACTGGCTGGGTCTTAGCCGGTGCCTGGGGTTTTGGAGCCTTCTGCTTATGGGGGCCATGCTCATGTCCCTTGGCTTGCTGTTGGGGAGCTGGGGAAGTATGAAATGGTGGGTAGTTCCTGTAACCGGCCCCTTTCCTCGGGTAGAAGGACTTTTTACCTAAGCCCTTTTGTCGGGAAGGGGCAGCGGTCTTTTTACAGAGCCTGGTCCTCGTCATGAACTTGGTCTCCAGCTTGGCTGCCTTGTTGGTCATGAGTTTGCCAAAGAGGTTCTCTCCTTGGCATGGAACATCAACCAATTTGTCCTGAACCCACTGTTCGAGGTCGGACGACTGTAGCCAAGCTTGGCATCGTGCACCAATGCCCACCACTGCTACTCAAGCTGCCGACTTGAACACATCATAGGCCGCCCGAGACATGAACTTGGAGCACTCACGGACTGCCTTGGCCAGGTTCTGGAACCGCTGCAGAGGTTCCTCAGAGAGACCAGGTGAGAATCTGGCAAGTTCCTTCACCAGGTCTCTCAGGTACATGCCCATGTACAGCTGGAAGGGCTGGATGTGGCCGATGAGCATCGAGCCCTGGTAACACTTTTTGTGAGGGCATCCAAGGTGCGGGCCTCCCTGCTGGGGGGCACCGAGGAGTGCGTCTTCTGGTTTTTCAGCCGATGCATGGCCGACTCCGCCATCATGGAGTTATGTGGCAGTTGTGATTTCTAGAAGCCCGGGCTCCGACCGACTCGATATATTGAGCCGAGCCATTTGCTCACCACTGGCACCGATGCTAACGTCTCCCAAATATGGCGCATCAGCCGTTCCAGGATGGGAGGATTGGGCACTATGAGCGATTCCCTCGGAGGAGCCTCGTACTGGAGGATTTCAAACACATCTGCCCGAGGGTCCTTTGACTCCGTAGTGAACACCAGGGCCTTAGACATATCCTTGACAAAGTCAAGGAAACCCATATCCTCCGGCGGGGACAGCTGTCGAGGCGCCAGGATGGGAGACTCTGATGGGACGTCATGGTGGTGATGGGTATCGGGGGACTCCTCATCCTCCGTCTCCCACTTGGAGTAGTCCTTCGAGGGCTCTTAGAAGGGCTGCTGCGTGGGCCTCGGGGCCCCCGATGCACCCTGACCGGTGCCCAGCACACTTGCCAGGGATGATCACAGTCCCATCAAGCGGGAATCAGATCAAAATCTTGGCCAAGGATTGACTCGAGGCCAAAGGACCTCGAGGATCGGCTCGGCCTCCGGGGATGTTTTCAACGTCGAGGGCCCGGTGGTCGGTGCGGATGAACCGGTTGTACCGGACAACAGCACCTGCTGCTGGTCCATGAAGGCAGACAAACTGCACTCCAGGGTTGCCATTCTGGACTCAAGTCCAGAAAGCTCCACAGACTTCGGCACGGACACTAAGGAACTTGGGACTATCGCCAGCTCCCCTGAAGGGGAATCCTCGACTAGGATGGTATCTGGGGACCAACACCGGTCTGAGGTCGAATCCTTCAGGGGGACCTTTGCAGGCCGCTCCTTTTCCGATACCTCGGGCGAGTGTCTTGGACTGTGGGACCTGGCCCGGGGGGCACCCAAACAGTCTGATCCATCCAAGGATGCCACCTTCAAGGGCGGCTTTTTCTTCTGGGGTTCCCTCGAGGGAGACCCCCTTTCTGAAGACCCACGACAGGGCTCGGAAGGGTCCGTCCGAGGTGTCAAAGACTTCAGATGAAGCCCTGGCCTTCAAAGGCACTGGGGACTCGGAGAAAAACTTATCGTGCTGCTGCTGGTGGCTCTTGAGGGCCTTACTGGATATTCTCTTGCAAAGACCTCATGCTGCTGGGTCGTGGTCTGGCCCGAGGCAGCGAAGACAGCAGTCGTGTGTGTCAGTCAAAGACATAATTTATGAGCACCAATCACACTTCTTAAAGCCACTGGTACCCATGGGGGAAAAAATTACTCCTGTGAGGTCGAAGACATGCTGGGCTGTCAGTTGGGAAAATAGGCGCGAAGACGCCAGAAAATTAAGGAAATGAAAAACTACAAAAATAGACCCAAACTTGATGCCAAGGCAGCGAGGCTGGGTGGTGGGAAGAGTACTGGTGCGATACCGGAGGGGAGTATGAAACTCGGAGAGAAAAAAATCAACTTTTTCCGGGGACAAGTCAGACGAACATCTGAAGGGCTCCACGAAAAAAGGAGACTGAGCAACATGGCACCCTTGGGTGGGAAGGAGACCACGCATGCGTGGTAGCATCTTCCAAAGGCTTTCTTTGAAAGTTGGGGGGATGCTTCCACGTGGACTCTGTCGGTGCCGATGTAACCATATGTGAGGACTGACTTCCTGCTTGTTCCCAGAGAACTCCTCTATCATCTAACCCCTTTCTTATCGTTCCTTTACCCAGCTCCCTTTCCCAATTACTCCCCAGTTCCATTTTCCACAGTCTCTCATCCCTTCCAAAGTCTCCTGCCCCTTTACACTTCCTTAGGCCTTTTCTAGCTCCTCCAGATCCTTCATGCTATCTTTTCACCCCTGCCACTGCTCTTCCCCTCTTCTCAACCCCTTACACTCTCTCTCTAAAGGCTCTGACATTCACACACACTTGAGGCATTCTTCATTCTCATTCCCTTCCTCCAGACACTTTTCCCTCTTCTCAGCCCTTCCCTCTACTCTATCTTCACACCTTCTGCTTCTATTCTTTCCCCCTTTATATCCACTCCTTACCTCTCTCCATTCTCGCTTCTTTCACAGCTGCTCCCTTCTTCCTTTATGATGTTCACCCCTTTTCATTCCCTCCTTTCAAACTCACTTTCCCCTCTTCTCATCCCTCCCTACTAAAGATATACTTTCCTTCTCACCCCCTTCCATCCAAATACTCTTTCCCCCTTGTTACCCCATCCATCCTGAAGATATTCTCCCTTCTCACACCCTCTTTCTAAACTACCCTTTGATATAAACAAATGTGATATGTTATTTTTACAATGTAATATAATTCTTGTATTCCACTCATCTACCACTCTGTAATATAATTTTGTATGTAATGACTTTCTGACTCCCTTTGTTGTATGTCTGCATCCTGGAAGTAGAGACTACGTGACTAGTAACACGTAGCCTGCCACAGGTGCGGAAGTGCAAAGAAGTGGAGTGAGACAATATTAACCAATGAGTTATAGACATGCTGGAAGAGGGAGAGGACATAGTGTACCATAAAAGAACTGTGAAACAGAGGATAAACATGTCTGCTCAGTCAAGCGGGCAACTATTCTTGCAAGAATGTAATTAGAGTAACCCTTTGCTTCACTGAAGAGTCTGTTATTGTGTAAAAAGTTACGTTTTAGTACAGACTGGGGGCTCGTCCGAGATTGTATCATCGCTGGAGGACTCCACTGCCGCCGAGGACGGGGAGACGCACCCCGTTGAGTTCAATGGCCTCGTGTATCAACGATGAGGGGCTCCAACAGTGTACTGACAGCAAAATCCCGAGACCATGATGGAAAATTCAATACAGACTCAGTGAAGCAGATCAGGTATTAAGCAGGCACAAACGTGTCAACCAGGTAACGCCGTGCACGGACCAAGCTAAGAAATAAAACTGTAAAGTATTACCATGGTGGTTGGGTATCAAGACAGATTATTGTGTGTATGAGACGTGTCCTACACACAAATTGAGTGCGGAGTCTCAATCTGCGGTTCCGACACCTCTGCGAGGAGTGCAGCCGGAGAGAGAGAAAGTGAAAAGCACATTGGTGAAAGGAGGCTCGATGGGATTAGGAATTCTAAAGGAAACTGGAGTAAGGACGGGGCTGGCAGTACAGGTCCCGGGGACATTCCTCCAGACAGTCTATTAGGGAGGATGCTGAAATAAATGGTAGAGTAATGAACACACTAAGAATAAGGATAAAGCAAAAGAAGTGTTTTAGGAATTGATGTTTTACATGGACAAAAAAAAAAAAAGCATAAAGCCAGCTGCAGTCTTCTGGCCAAAATTTGGCACGGATGAAGGGTGGTTATGTCAAATCCTTAACTTATATGTAAACAATGAAAAGATCATTTTAGTAAGTATAAAAGAATTTGCTGTTCATGTAATCGGTCATTAAGCAGGGAATTCTTTTGAAGCCAGTGGAAATAAATTAGCAGATGAAACTGCTATGGAAGCTGCCTTAGAGGAAGATTTAACCCCAGAAATAGTGAGACAGGCAGAAAATCCCATATTTACTGAAAGGGAAAAGCGACAACTCAAAGATATAGGGGCAGTAGAAACTGAAATAGGAAAATGGGTTTTACCCGATGGCAGGCAGATGGTAAACAAACAAACAATGAGAGAAATTATGGCCATTCTACATCAAGGGAGTCATTGGGGTGTACAGGCAATGGTTCTAAGGCACTATGGCTGTATGGGAATATACACAGTAGCCAAGAAAGCGTGTGAGAGATGTATAACCTGTAAGAAAATAAACAAAAAGGTCCTTAGGAAACAACCGCAGGGAGGCAGAGACCCTGGTCTTCATCCATTCTAAAGTATACAGGCTGATTTCATTGAGTTGCCCCTGGTTGGGCGGGTGAAGTACCTTTTGGTAATAGTGGACCATTTGACGGGATGGGTGGAGGCATATCCCATGGTAGCTGCCACGGCAATAGGAGTAGCAAAAATAATCTTGGAACAAATCATTCCAAGATATGGAATGATAGGTCACATTGACATGGACCAGGGAAATCACTTCACAGCCAAGATACTGCAAAACATAATGGAAACTCTGGGAGTATCCTGGGATTTCCATACTCCATGGCATCCACCCTCCTCAGGGAGAGTGGAACGCATGAATCAGACTAGAAAGAAGCAGCTAGCCAAATTGGTGTTAGAAACAAAATTACCCTAGACTAAGTGTTTGCCCTTAGCACTGTTAAGAATCCAAACAGCCCCTCGGAAAGATTTAGGATTGTCCCCCTACGAAATGTTATTCGGATTACACTATATGGGACAATTAAAGGAACCTCCTCAGTTTGAAACCAAAGATACGTTTCTTAAAGAATATATACTTGGGCTGTCCTCTTCTTTATATGTTCTCAGGAATAAAGGACTGTTGGCACAAACATCCCCGTTGGAGTTTGCAGTTCACAGTCTCAAACCAGGACAGTGGATCTTGATAAAATCATGGAAGGAGTCCGAATTGCAACCAGACTGGGAGGGCCCATTCCAGGTCTTGCTAAGTACTGAGACTGCTGTAAAAACTCATTATACACGAATTAAAGGTCCAGTCAAAGCTCCTTCAGTTGTACAATGGAAGGTCCAGGTCCTCTGCGCCTGAAAATAGCAAGGAAAAACAGAAGAACAGGAGAGAGGTTGGTTAAAAAGGCATAATAAAAATTATAACATGGACAAAAAAAAAGTGGATGGTGTTGCTATGATGGGGGGTGGGGGTCACTTTCTCTGTTAAGGAGAATGACATGGGATCTAGGATGGGGAAAAGGATGGACGGATGAACAAATACGAACACAGACACGATGGGGAAGGGTGTACCCTAACATATTTACTGTAACCGTACCAGAGGGAGAGGGACCAGTGAGCCTAGAATTTGATGCCTGCCAAGTGATAAGTTGTGATGGGGGATACTACGAAAAGTTGTGGGGAAATAGTCATAAGTATATGTGTCCAGAGTCTGCCCAGATACTTGTGTACGGGATGCCCTGTTACGAGTGGTCGTAAGTTTGGTGGACCACCGAGGATGGAGGCTGAGCCTCCCCAGATGGGAAGAGGCACCCAGTTCAAAAGAAAATAACAATGATAAAGAAACACAGCATTCAGCAATGTAACCCAGGAAGTTGCAACCCCATTGTGGTCACCCTCTCTGGAAGGGATGACTCACTGGATGGGACCTATGGATTAGGAATAGACGTTAGTGGGCAAGATCCCCTGGGAAGATTGAGGATAAAAGTACCTCTCAAGAATCAGACTCGGGTCTCCACACCATTCCCCAGCATATCCTTTGAACCTAATAAGATAGTGGAGATTAAAGATTTGAGGGACACTCTAGAGGTGGAAACGGGTTATGGGGATGTGAACGCCTGGGTGGAATGGGTTAAATATACCGTAGGAAGTCTCAACCGTAGCTACTGCTACACATGTGCCTCCGGGAGGCCCATTGCACAGGTTGTGCTCTTACCCTTGAGGTGGGATACAGATCCCGATGGAGTAAGATGCCTCATATCTCTGTATCAGGAAAAAATGGCTTGGGGAAATGAAAGTTGCAAGTCATTGAATTTGCTCTTTCCCCCTACAGACTTGAAAGAGATAAAAGTTCCCCCCACATTTTCAGCAGTGTTTGGAAATCACTCCGCCTGTCTCATCAGGCGGGGGAAGAAATACATGAGGGAAGTGGAGGAACTGAACACCTGAGTTCTAAGCTTAAACCTGACAGGGATGGAAGAAGAGAAGAACTACTGCAACCTGGTAATCCCTAGGGCAGACCTGTGGTGGTACTGTGGAGGGCAGACGTTGAGACCAACATTGCCTACCCTGTGGTCGGGAACATGTGAAATAGTTCAATTAGCAGTTCCTTTCACCTTGGCGTTCACAGAACAGAACAAGCGGCAAATACAAAGGAAAAGGAGGAGTATTTTGGGAGCCTCATTTGATGACAGGATATATATAGATGGGGAGTTCTGGATGAGTATAAAGCACAAAACCTGATTGCAGCTGAATTTGAATCCCTGCTATGGGTAATCACGATAAACAAAAATGTAGATTGGATAAATTATATATATTATAACCAACAGTGGTTTTGGTTTTTCAATTATACCCGGGATGCAATAAAGGGGATCGCAGAACAATTGGACGCCACTAGCAGAATGGCCTGAGAGAACCAAATGATTTTAGATATGATGGCGGCTGAAAAAGGGGGCGTGTGTGTAATGTGTGTGTGGGGGGGGGGAATGTTGTATGTTCATCCCCAATAACACGGCTCCTGATGGCACTATCACTAAAGCCCTGCGAGGACTAACTACCTTGGCAGAGGAATTGGCAGAAAATTCAGGTGCGGATACCTCTCTCACTGGATGGTTGGAGTCATGGTTTGGGAAATGGAAAGGGGTGGTAGTATCTATATTTACCTCTGTACTTGTTGTAACTGGAGTATTAATTACGGTGGGATGTTGCATAATACCGTGTATAGGAAGGCTAACTCAAAGATTGATAGAAACGGCAAGCACTAAACAAATGATTGTATCATCTCCAGTGTGCAAGGGTGCAATGTTATTAAAGGAAATAAAGGGGAAGAGATACAGTCAGGAAGGATGTTATCTAAATTAGAAGCTTCCTATGGAACTGTAGAGTAAATATAAAAAGTAACAAGAAAACTCTAAAAAGAAAGAGGGAGGGGTTTGAAATAAACAAATGTGATGTTATTTTTACAATGTAATATAATTCTTGTATTCCACTCATCTACCACTCTGTAATATAATTTTGTACGTAATGACTTTGACTCCCTTTGCTGTATTGTCTGCATCCTGAAAGGAGAGACTACGTGGCTAGTAACACGTAGCCTGCCACAGGTGCGGAAGTTCAAAGAAGTGGAGTGAGACAGTAAAAACCAATGAGTTATAGACATGCTGGAAGAGGGAGAGGACATAGTGTACTATAAAAGAACTGTGAAACAGAGGATAAATGTGTCTGCTCAGTCAAGCGGGCAACCATTCTTGCAAGAATGTAATTAAAGTAATCCTTTGCTTCAATGAGTAGTCTGATATTGTGTAAAAAGTTATGTTTTAGTACACCTTTTTCTCCTCCCTCCTCTTTGGGGTTCTTCCTTCCTTCCTTCTCTTCTTCCCCCTCCTAATTATCTTCCTTCTTTTTCATGCCCTTCATCCTTCCAGATACCATTCTATCTTTCTCACGCTGGCCCATGCTTTCTTAGCCGTTTCCCTTTCCTTCCTTCCTTCTCTTAGTTATCCCCTATTCATCTCCTCCTGAGCTGAGTGAACCAAAGGGTCACTTACAGAGTCTAACCCCCCCCCCAACTCTATACTCCTACACGCCACCAGCAGAAACGTGCTTAACATCCTGCTGCTGAGGAGCCAGTCTTGTGATAAGAACCCATATTTATTTAACAGGTCTTCTATACCACATATCTTAAATTCAGTGCGGTTTACATCAAACATAAATGGATATATTAAACAGGGAATGTTAACTTGGAGTGTTAAAAAAAACAAAATAAGGAGATATAATCAAATGCAGACTAGGTTTACATATCAGGTCCAAAATGCTCCTTGAAGAGCTCAGTCTTCTTTGATATCAGATAGCGTAGTTACTCACCTGTAACAGGTGTTCTCCAGGAGCAGCAGGAATCAGTCCTCACATATGGGTGATGTCGGCGCCGACGGAGCCCTCGCGGAGCAATTTTCCCCAGCTTTCAAAGAAAGCCTTTGGGAATTGCAGCGCGCATGCGCGGTCTCCTTCCCGCCCAAGGGTGCCATCTTAGCCAGTCTGATGACATAGCTAAAAGACAGCATAAAAATTTGCAAAAAAACTTAAGCAGATGATTGCAACTCCAAGGGGAGGGAGGGTTGTGAGGACTGATTCCTGCTGCTCCTGGAGAACACCTGTTACAGGTGAGTAACTACGCTTTCTCCAGGACCAAGCAGGAAGTCAGTCCTCACATATGGGACTCCCAAGCTTAAGGCTACCGGAGACCCTAAGCACAAAAATGAGCTCCCTCTAGCTCAGCGGCACAGAAGGAAGGAATCTTCACTGAATTATTACCCACCGGTAGCCCACATCCGGGATGGAGGGTAGGAGTTGCTCAAACCTCGAAGAGATTTCGGAGGACTGCCTGTCCGAAAGCACTGTCCCTGCGGGACTCCCTCTCGAGGCAGTAATGGACCGCAAAAGTCTGGCTCGAAGACCAAGTAGCGGCCCGGCAGATGTCTGCCAACGGAACAGAGCGGAGGTAAGCCACTGACGTAGCCTTCGCCCGAACACAATGAGCCGTGACTCGACTTTCTAACGAGAGTCCGGCTGCCCCATAAGCCCAAGCGATGCAGTCAGCAACCCAGATGGACAGAGTACGCTTGGAGACCGGGAGCCCCAATTTATTGGGGTCAAAAGACACAAAAAGCTGAGCAGCTTTACGGTGCTCCCGCGTACGGTCAAGGTAGAAGTTCAATGCCCTTCTACAGTCCAGGGTATGCAGGACCATTTCAGCTCGGCTGGAGTGTGGCCTGGGAAAGAAGGTCGGAAGTACCACCTCCTGATTGATGTGAAAAGGGGAGACCACTTTTGGAAGAAATTTCGGGTGAGTCCGTAGGACTACCCTATTTTTATAGAACCGAGTGTAAGGGGGATCAGACACAAGGGCCTGCAATTCACTTACGCGTCTAGCGGAAGTGAGGGCTATCAGGAATAAAGTTTTCCAAGAAAGAAAACGGAGAGAACAGGTAGCCATAGGTTCAAAAGGCGGACAGGTGATCCGCTGTAAAACCACATTCAGATCCCAGTCAGGTGCTGGCGGGCGCAGAGGTGGTTTAAGTAGAAGGAGACCCCTGAGAAACCTCGCTACGAGAGGGTCGCTGGAAAGAGGTCTGCCGTCCACCGGCACATGATGTGCTGAAAGAGCACTGAGGTGAACTTTGACGGAGTTGGACTTAAGTCCCAGATTAGAGAGGTAGAGCAAGTACTGCAAGATCACCGACACCGAGCAGGAGAAGGGATCCTGAGACTGCTGGGCACACCAAGCGGAAAAGCGACGCCATTTAAGGGCGTAGCATTTGCGGGTAGAAGGTCGTCGAGAAGCTAGGACGACCTCTTCCACCTCTGCCGGCAGTAGAAGGGGAGCAAGGACTACCCTTTCAGCAGCCAGGCCATTAGATTGAGAGATCTGAGGTTGGGGTGTAGCAGGGACCCCTGATCCTGTGTTAGGAGATCCGGTTGAAAACCCAGAGGGAACGGATCCTCTACCGCTAATTGCAGCAGGAGTGGAAACCACGGCTGTCTGGGCCAGCGAGGAGCCACCAGGATCATGGAAGCTTTGTCTCTGAGAACCTTGAAAAGAGTTCGAGAGACTAGCGGTATGGGAGGAAAGGCATACAGAAGGCTCTCCGACCATGAGAGTAGAAAAGCATCTGCCGCTACTCGAAGGGGATGTGGCTGACGAGAGCAGAAGCGAGGAAGTTGCCGGTTGAGAGGACTGGCAAAGAGATCCATCGTGGGGAGTCCCCACTTCAGAAAAAGTTTCTGAACTACCAAGGGATCCAGGCGCCACTCGTGCGGCTGGAGGATCCTGCTGAGTTTGTCCGCCAGGCAATTTTCTTGGCCTGGGAGATAAACTGCCTTGAGAAGAATGCCGTGACTGACGGCCCAAGAGCAGAGCTTCTGAGCTTCTCGACAGAGAAGGAAGGAGCCCGTGCCCCCCTGTTTGTTCACGTAGAACATGGCAACTTGATTGTCCGTCTGGACAAGGACGGACTGGTGAGAAGTCAGGTGGGAGAAAGCCTTGAGAGCCAGACGGATTGCTCTGAGCTCCAGGAAGTTGATCTGCTGAGCAGACTCCCACGTGGTCCAGAGACCTTGAGTACATGCCCCTTGGCAATGTGCTCCCCAACCCAGGAGAGAAGCATCGGTCGTCAGCACCTGAGCCGGCTGAGGTGACTGAAAAGGCATTCCGAGCACCAGGTTCGGCCGATGAAGCCACCACTGTAGAGAAGTGGCCAGCGGCCCTGAGACGCGCACTAAGTCGGCTAGACCGCCCGTGGCTTGTTGCCACTGCTTGCGAAGGCACCATTGAGCAGGCCGCATGTGTAGGCGGGCATTGGGGGTCACGTGGACGGTGGAAGCCATATGGCCGAGCAGTCTCAGGAAGCGCCTGGCTGAGACCAGGGACTGGCTGCGAAAACGGCCGGCTAGGTCCATGAGCCGTTGAGCCCTGTCGAGAGGCAGGAAAGCTCGTGCCTGAGGAGTGTGCAGCCTTGCGCCGATGAATTCGAGATCCTGTGAGGGGAGCAAAGTGGACTTTGCGAAGTTTATGACAAAGCCCAAGTACTGCAGAAGAGTCACAGTGCGGTGTGTGGCATTGGTGACTTCCGGAGAGGACGATGCTCTGATGAGCCAGTCGTCGAGGTACGGAAAGACATAGAGGCCGTGAAGCCGGAGATAAGCCTCCACCACCGCGAGACATTTTGTGAAGACTCGCGGTGCGGAGGATAGGCCAAAGGGCAGTACTCTGTACTGGTAATGATTTCCTGCCACCACAAACCTTAGGTATTGGCGGTGGCTGGGGTGGATGAGGATGTGCGTGTAGGCATCCTTTAGATCCAAGGAGCATAGCCAATCTCCCTGCTGGAGGTAGGGCAGAAGGATTCCAAGGGTAAGCATCTTGAACTTTTCCCGCACGAGGAACTTGTTGAGGTTGCGCAAGTCCAGGATGGGTCTGAGGCCTCCTGTCCTTTTTGGTATTAGGAAATACCTGGAATAAAAGCCTTGACCTCTCAGGTGGTGGGGCACCGGTTCCACAGCCTGTTCCTGAAGAAGACTTGCTAACTCCTGAAGGAGTAAGTCCCTGTGCAGAGGGAGTCGAGGAGGTTCTCCCGGGAAATAGGAGGGAGGGACCTGGTGGAAGTGGAGAAGATAGCCTTCTCTTACGACTTGAAGCACCCAGGCATCTGAAGTGATGTTGGACCACCTGTGGGCGAAGTGAACCAGCCGGCCTCCGGTGCTGGGAGGAGCCAGCTGAGGGGGAGAGGCTATGCTGATGAAGTCAAAAACCCCCACCCTGCTGAGCAGGGGCTGGTGGTGCAGGCTTGGGGGCTTGCTGCCTACGGGACCCGTTACCCCGTCCCTTGGCCTGCTGGCCCTGTTGGGGAGCTGTGGAGGCCTGATATTGGGGGTAGTGTTTATAGGCAGCCGCCTTTCTCGGGTAAAAGGACTTCTTTCCCGAGCCCTTCTTTTTCTGGGAAGGGGCGGAGGTCTTCCTAGAAAGCCTAGTTCTGGTGAGAGTCTCCGTCTCGATTTGTGCAGCCTTTTCAGCCATGGGCTTGCCAAAGAGGTTCTCACCTCGGCAGGGGACATCGACCAACTTGTCCTGCACCCAGGGTTCAAGGTCAGACGACTGAAGCCAAGCCTGTCGGCGGGCACCGATGCCGGCTGCGGCTACTCGAGCCGATGCTTCAAAGCCATCATAGGCTGCTCGGGACATGAATTTGGAGCATTCCCGAATACCAGTTGTCAAGGCCAGGAACCTCCGCAAAGGTTCCTCGGACAGCCCAGCGGAGAATCCGGCTATCTCTTTAGCCAGGTCTCGGAGATACATGCCCATGTAGAGCTGGTAGGTCTGGACCCGACAAGCAAGCATAGAGCCCTGGAAAAACTTCTTACCCAGGCCATCCAGGTTACGGGCCTCCCTGCCAGGAGGCACCGAGGAGTGCATCTTCTGGCTCTTAAGCCTATGCATGGCCGATTCCACTACCATGGAATGGTGCGGCAGCTGTGCTTTTTGGAAGCCAGGACTCTTGCGGACTCGATAGATGGAATCGACCCGCTTGCTTAACACCGGCGACGATGCCGGACTCTCCCACATGCGGAAGAGTAGTTGTTCCAGCATAGGAGGAACCGGTACAGTAAAGTGTTCCCTGGCGGGAGAGTCATACTGAAGGGCGTCGAGCTCTTCGGCTCAAGGCTCCTCCTCGGGATCCGCAGGGAAGGCCAAAGCCTTGGCCATATCCCTGACGAAGTCCGAGAACCGGGCATCCTCCGGAGGGGACTGCTTCCGAGGTTCGGACTCAGGTGAGTCCGAGGGGACACACCGAGTTCGAAACGAATCAGGTGACTCTTCCTCTTCAGACTCCCAGGCCGACTCCGAGGAGGAATCGGTGGGGTCGGCTCGGGCAGGTGGAGGCGTCGGCCACCCCGACACCGAGGGAGTCGGCGTCGACGACCTTGGTCCCGAACGGGAGGCCGAGGGTGACCTCGACCGAGGATCGACTCGAGTTCGCATGGACTCGAGGATCGGCTCGGTCTCCGGGGTCGACTTAGACGTCGACGTCCCGGCGGTCAGGGCAGCGGCGCCAGCGAGGCTAGCGATCAGTGCCCGCTGCTGGTCCATGAAGGCAGATAGTCTGCTCTCCAAGGCCGTCAACCTGAGTCCGACCTCAGGTGACCCAGCAGCCCCCCGACTCGGGCCCCGACGGCGTCGGGCCCGACGTCGGACCCCTCGGAGGCGAGTCCAGGAGGACTACAGGACTTACCCGAGCAGGCAACTCCGACTCCAGACGAGGTCGCTTCGGGAGGTGCTCCTTCTCCAAAGACCCGGGACGGCTATCGGGGCTATGCGACCTGGCCCTCGCGGAGCCAGGAGCGTCCACCGACGCCGCCCTCGCGGGTTTTACCTTCCGTCGATGGTCCCCGGAGGGAGAACCCCTGTTGGAGGAACTTCGGCGATGGTCAGAGCTGGAACCTCTGGACGCCGAGGCCTCCGACGAGGTCCGGGTACGCCGGGGTCAGCGAAGATTCGTTCCCGCTGGTGCCGCCGACTCCTTAACGCTTTGGAGGACATTTTGCCGCAGGCCCCACAGATCAGTTCTTCGTGATCCGGGCCGAGGCAGCGGAGGTAATTATCATGTGTGTCAGTGAGTGACATATTTCTGTCACACTGAACACACCGCTTGAAACCACTGGCAGCCATCGGGGGAAAAAGGGCCCCTGCAAGGTCAAAGGACCGGGCTGCCAGCGAAAAACCGAAAAACGAAACTGACCAAAATTCAGAAAAACCGAAAAATAATAGACGGACTCGCAACGGCGTCGCGAGTCCGGGCAGGAAAAAGACCAGCATCGAACCGAAGGAAAAGAGAAATAAATCACTAAAATCAACTTTTTCAGCGGGGACACGACGGGTACGTCTGTAGGGCTCCGCGGAAAAAAGAAGACTGGCTAAGATGGCACCCTTGGGCGGGAAGGAGACCGCGCATGCGCGCTGCAATTCCCAAAGGCTTTCTTTGAAAGCTGGGGAAAATTGCTCCGCGAGGGCTCCGTCGGCGCCGACGTCACCCATATGTGAGGACTGACTTCCTGCTTGGTCCTGGAGAAATGGATGTTAATTTCCCCGACAAAGAGTTCCAAAGAGATGAAGCGTATAAAGATAAGGCATGGTTACATGTTGTTTGCTTTGTGCTTGTACATTGCTTAGGTAGAGATATTAAATTCTCACAAGATCTTCTCTTTCTATTGTTAGGTCATCATAAGTAAATGTTGAAGAGTTGCTGGAAAAATATTATATATAATTTTGAAAATGATCAGAATCGATTTAAACTTGCAGCGAATATGGTTGGAAGCCAGTTTAACCGAAATAGAACTGGACTTATGCGATTCATCTTGGAGGCTCCCAAGATCAGATGTGCAGCTGTGTTCTGAACAAGTTGTAGTGGGTATATCAATTTCATTGGAAGATCTTGGAAGATTAAATTGCAATAATCCAGAGTAGGTGTTATCATAGATTGACAAATCGTCCTGAAGCCACATTCATTTAGTATAGGTTTTAATTTCTGTATTGTTTGTAACTTATAGTAAGCCTTTCTAGTTATTCTCTTAATGTGCTCTTGGAAATTGAGATTTTGGTCAAGAATTATACCAAGATACTTTATATGTTGCTTAACAGCTAGATCATAATCTAGAATATGTATATTCTTAGGTGGTGTAAAAGCGTAGTTACTCACCTGTAACAGGTGTTCTCCAGGAGCAGCAGGAATCAGTCCTCACTCACTTATGGGTGACGTCGGCGCCGACGGAGCCCTCGCGGAGCAATTTTCCCCAGCTTTCAAAGAAAGCCTTTGGGAATTGCAGCGCGCATGCGCGGTCGTCTTCCCGCCCGAGGGTGCCATCTTAGCCAGTCAGATGACATAGCTAAAAAAGACAGCATAAAAATTTGCAAAAAAGAACATAAGCAGACGATTGCAACTCCAAGGGGAGGAGGGAGGGTAGTGAGGACTGATTCCTGCTGCTCCTGGAGAACACCTGTTACAGGTGAGTAACTACGCTTTCTCCAGGACCAAGCAGGAAGTCAGTCCTCACTTATGGGACTCCCAAGCTCAAGGCTACCGGAGACCCTAAGCACAAAAATGAGCCCCCTCTAGCTCAGCAGCACAGAAGGATAGAATCTTCGCTGAATTATCACCCACCGGTAGCCCACATCCGGGATGGAGGGTAGGAGTTGCTCAGACCTCAAAGAGATTACGGAGGACTGCCTGTCCGAAAGCACTGTCCCTACGGGACTCCCTCTCGAGACAGTAATGGACCGCAAAAGTCTGGCTCGAAGACCAAGTAGCGGCCCGGCAGATGTCTGCCAGCGGAACAGAGCGGAGGTAAGCCACTGACGTGGCCTTTGCCCGAACGCAATGAGCCGTGACTCGACTTTCTAAGGAGAGTCCGGCTGCCCCATAAGCCCAAGAGATACAGTCCGCAACCCAGATGGACAGAGTACGCTTGGAGACCGGGAGCCCCAATTTATTGGGGTCAAAAGACACAAAAAGCTGAGCAGCTTTACGGTGCTCCCGCGTACGGTCAAGGTAGAAGTTCAACGCCCTTCTACAGTCCAGGGTATGGAGGACCGTTTCAGCTCGGCTGGAGTGTGGTCTGGGAAAGAAGGTTGGAAGTACCACCTCCTGATTGATGTGAAAAGGGGAGACCACTTTAGGCAGAAATTTTGGGTGAGTCCGTAGGACTACCCTATTCTTGTAGAACATAGTGTAAGGGGGATCAGACACGAGGGCCTGCAATTCACTTACGCGCCTAGCGGAAGTGAGGGCTATCAAGAACAGTGTTTTCCAAGACAGAAAACGGAGAGAACAGGTAGCCATAGGTTCAAAAGGCGGACAGGTGATCCGCTGCAAAACCACATTCAGGTCCCAGTCAGGCGCTGGCGGGCGCAGAGGTGGTTTAAGTAGAAGGAGACCTCGGAGAAACCTCGCTACGAGAGGGTCATTGGAGAGAGGTCTGCCGTCCACTGGCACATGATGTGCTGAAAGAGCACTGAGGTGAACTTTGACGGAGTTGGACTTAAGTCCCAGATTAGAGAGGTGCAGCAAGTACTGCAAGATCACCGACACCGGGCAGGAGAAGGGATCCTGAGACTGTTGGGTACACCAGACCGCAAAGCGACGCCATTTAAGGGCGTAGCATTTGCGGGTAGAAGGCCGTCGCGAAGCTAAGACGACCTCCTCCACCTCCGTCGGCAAGAGAAGGGGAGCAAGGACTACCCTCTCAGCAGCCAGGCCATGAGGTTGAGAGACCTGAGGTTGGGGTGCAGAAGGGACCCCTGATCCTGAGTGAGGAGATCCGGTTGTACCCCCAGAGGGATTGGATCCTCCACCGCCAGTTGCAGCAGGAGCGGAAACCACGGCTGCCTGGGCCAGCGAGGGGCCACCAGGATCATGAAGGCTTTGTCTCGGAGAACCTTGAAAAGAGTCCGAGAGACCAGCGGGATGGGAGGGAAAGCGTACAGAAGGCTCCCCGACCACGAGATCAGAAAGGCGTCCGCCGCAACCCGAAGGGGTGTGGCTGACGAGAGCAGAAGCGAGGAAGCTGCCGGTTGTGAGGACTGGCAAAGAGATCCACCGTGGGGAGACCCCACTTGAGGAAGAGCTTCTGAACTACCAAGGGATCCAGACGCCACTCGTGCGGCTGGAGGACCCTGCTGAGTTTGTCTGCAAGGCAATTTTCTTGGCCCGGGAGATAAACTGCCTTGAGGAGAATGCCGTGACTGACGGCCCAAGAGCAGAGCTTCTGTGCCTCCCGGCAGAGGAGGAAGGAGCCCGTGCCCCCCTGCTTGTTCACGTAGAACATGGCAACTTGATTGTCCGTCTGGACAAGGACGGACTGTTGGGAAGTCAGGTGGGAGAAGGCCTTGAGAGCTAGGCGGATCGCCCTGAGCTCCAGGAAGTTGATCTGCTGAGCAGACTCCCACGTGGTCCAGAGGCCCTGAGTACGTGCCTCTTGGCAATGTGCTCCCCAGCCCAGGAGGGATGCATCGGTGGTCAGCACCCGGGTCGGCTGAGGTGACTGGAAAGGCATTCCGAATATCAGGTTCGGCTGCCGGAGCCACCACCGGAGAGACGAGAGCAGCGGCTCGGAGACGCGCACTAGGTCTGCCAGGCCGCCTGTGGCTTGTCGCCACTGCTGGCGGAGACACCATTGAGCAGACCGCATGTTCAGGCGGGCATTGGGGGTCACATGGACGGTGGAAGCCATATGGCCGAGCAGTCTCAGGAAGCGCCTGGCGGAGACCAGGGGCTGGCTGCGAAAGCGGTCGGCTAGGTCCATGAGCCGTTGAGCCCTGTCGAGCGGTAGGTACGCTCGTGCCCGAGGAGTGTGCAGCCTTGCGCCGATGAACTCGAGATCCTGTGAGGGGAGCAAAGTGGACTTTGCGAAGTTTATGACAAAGCCCAAGTGCTGCAGCAGAGTCACCGTGCGGCACGTGGCGTTGGTGACCTCTTGAGCGGACGCTGCTCTGATGAGCCAGTCGTCGAGGTACGGAAAGACATAGAGGCCGTGAAGCCGGAGATGGGCCGCCACGACCGCGAGACATTTTGTGAAGACTCGCGGTGCGGAGGATAGGCCAAAGGGCAGTACTCTGTACTGGTAATGATTTCCTGCCACCACAAACCTTAGGTATTGGCGGTGGCTTGGGTGGATGAGGATGTGCGTGTAGGCATCCTTTAGATCCAAGGAGCATAGCCAATCTCCCTGCTGGAGGTAGGGCAGAAGGATTCCAAGGGTAAGCATTTTGAACTTCTCCCGCACAAGGAACTTGTTGAGGTTGCGCAAGTCCAGGATGGGTCTGAGGCCCCCTGTTCTCTTTGGTATCAGAAAATACCTTGAATAAAAGCCTTGACCTCTCAGGTGGTGGGGCACCGGTTCCACCGCCTGTTCCTGCAGAAGACCTGCTAACTCCTGAAGGAGCAACTCCCTGTGCAGAGGGGGGCGCGAAGGTTCTCCCGGAAAATAGGAGGGAGGGACCTGATGGAAGTGGAGAAGGTAGCCTTCTCGCACGACCTGAAGTACCCAGGCATCTGCGGTGATGCTGGACCACCTGTGGGCGAAGTGAACCAGCCGGCCTCCGGTGCTGGGAGGAACCAGCGGGGGGGGAGAGGCTATGCTGAGCGAGTCAAAAACCCCCACCCTGCTGAGCAGGGGCTGGTGGTGCAGGCTTGGGGACTTGCTGCCTACGGGACCCGTTACCCCGTCCCTTGGCCTGCTGGCCCTGTTGGGGAGCTGCAGGGGCCTGATAATGGGGGTACTGTTTGTAGGCAGCCGCCTTCCTCGGGTAAAAGGACTTTTTTCCCGAGCCCTTCTTTTTCTGGGAAGGGGCGGAGGTCTTCCTAGAAAGCCTGGTCCTGGTGAGAGTCTCAGTCCTCAATTTGTGCAGCCTTTTCCGCCATGGGCTTGCCAAAGAGGTTTTCGCCTCGGCAGGGGACATCGACCAACTTGTCCTGTACCCAGGGCTCAAGGTCCGACGACTGAAGCCAAGCCTGTCGGCGGGCACCGATGCCGGCTGCGGCCACTCTAGCCGAGGCCTCAAAGCCATCATAGGCTGCTCGGGACATGAACTTTGAGCATTCCCGAATGCCCGTGGACAAGGCTAGGAACCTCCGCAAGGGCTCCTCGGAGAGACCAGCGGAGAATCCGGCTAGCTCTTTAGCCAGATCCCGGAGATACATGCCCATGTAGAGCTGGTAAGTCTGGACACGACATGCGAGCATAGAGCCCTGGAAGCACTTCTTGCCAAGGCCATCCAGGTTACGGGCCTCCCTTCCAGGAGGCACCGAGGAGTGCATCTTCTGGCTCTTAAGACGATGCATGGCCGATTCCACTACCATGGAATGGTGTGGCAGCTGTGCCTTCTGAAAGCCAGGGCTCTTGCGGACCCGATAGATAGAATCGACCCGCTTGCTCAGGACCGGCGAGGAGGCCGGACTCTCCCACATGCGGAAGAGTAGTCGTTCCAGCATAGGAGGAACCGGCACAGTAAAGTGCTCCCTCGCGGGAGAGTCATACTGGAGGGCGTCGAGCTCTTCGGCTCGAGGCTCCTCCTCGGGATCCGCAGGGAAGGCCAAAGCCTTGGCCATATCCCTAACGAAGTCCGAGAACCGGGCATCCTCCGGGGGGGACTGCTTCCGAGGCTCGGACCCCGGTGAGTCCGATGGGACACACCGAGTCCGGAAAGAATCAGGTGACTCTTCCTCCTCAGACTCCCAGACCGACTCCGACGAGGACTCGGTGGGGTCGGCCCGGGCAGGGTGCGGCGCCAGCCGTCCCGACGTCGAGGGAGTCGGCGTCGGCGACCTCGGTCCCGAACGGGAGGCCGAGGGTGACCTCGACCGAGGATCGACTCGAGTTCTCATTGACTCGAGGATCGGCTCGGTCTCCGGGGTCGACTTGGACGTCGACGTCCCGGCGGTCGGGGCAGCGGCGCCAGCGAGGCCAGCGAGCAGTGCCCGCTGCTGGTCCATGAAGGCAGACAGTCTGCTCTCCAAGGCCGTCAACCTGAGTCCGAGCTCAGGTGACCCAGCAGCCCCCGACTCGGGCCCCGACGGCGTCGGGCCCGACGTCGGCTGTCGCGGAGGCGAGTCCAGAAGGACCACAGGACTTACCCGGGCAGGCATCTCCGACTCCAGGCGAGGTCGCTTCGGGATGTGTTCCTTCTCCAAGGACCCGGGGCGGCTGTCGGGGCTATGCGACCTGGCCCTCGCGGAACCAGGAGCGTCCACCGACGCCGCCCTCGCGGGTTTTTCCTTCCGACGATGGTCCCCGGAGGGAGAACCCCGGTCGGAGGAGCTCCGGCGACGGTCCGAGCTGGAGCCTTTCGACGCGGAGGCCTCCGACGAGGTCCGGGTACGGCTGGGGTCAGCGAAGATTCTCTCACGCTGATGCCGCCGACTCCTCAACGCCTTTGAGGACAGTTTGCTGCAGGGCCCACAGATCAGTTCCTCATGATCCGGGCCCAGGCAGCGGAGGCAAAAGTCGTGTGTGTCGGTTAGTGACATATTTCGGTCACACCGACCACACCGCTTAAACCCACTGGCAGCCATCGGGGGAAAAAGGGCCCCTGCGAGGTCAAAGGACCGGGCTGCCAGGGAAACCGAAAACTGACTAAGTCAGAAAAAACGAAAAAAGTAAGCGGACTCGAGACCGGCGTCGCGAGTCCGGGCGGGAAAGCGATCGGCGTCGAACCGAAAGGAAAAAGAATAAAATAATGAAGAAAATCGACTTTTTCGCGGGGACAAGACGGGGACGTCTGTAGGGCTCCGCGGAAAAAAGAAGACTGGCTAAGATGGCACCCTCGGGCGGGAAGACGACCGCGCATGCGCGCTGCAATTCCCAAAGGCTTTCTTTGAAAGCTGGGGAAAATTGCTCCGCGAGGGCTCCGTCGGCGCCGACGTCACCCATAAGTGAGTGAGGACTGACTTCCTGCTTGGTCCTGGAGAAAGAGGTGTTTCTTGTAACATAAAGAACATCAGACTTTGTGAAATTGATTGCAAGGCTTAACTTATTAAGGCAGACTATAATTGCTCAGACAATTTACAATCCGAAAGTGATCCAGTTAACAGCATTGAATGGGGTAAAAGATCATACTATCATCTGCATAAATCTCATAGCTGATATTATACTTGCTTATCACAGAGCAGAGTGGTTGTGGATAAATGTTAAAAAGTACAGCAGACGACTTCCGGTGACGTCACGGGCTCGGATGGTGGCGGGCTAGAAGAGCTCTGCCACCTTAACCCACCAAAAGCGGAAAAAAAAGAGCAGAAATGTGGTAGAGAAGCCGTGGAATTAGGAGGTGTTGGAGTGCTGAGTCCTCTGGATTGAGAGGGAGTGCGATCGGGCAAAGTTGGCCCGGGGCGGAGTGAAGCGGCAGGACGGCGAGCCGCATGGTAGAGTGCACGAGTTGGTCCTGGGAGACAGCGGCGGTGAGGGGAGAGCCGCAGAGGGAAGGCAGCGAGCAGAGCAGTGGCACAGGCAGCACGAGCACATACCTGGAGGTGCGAAGACAGGGGGTGCTCCCGAAGCCATTGCAGTGGGAGGCGAGCTGCCCGGAGTGGAGAGGGCCGGAGAGACCTGCCAGTGTGGAGGAAGAGCAGCGTGAGAGCCAAAGGTGCAGTGTGTTTAGAGGTAAGAGGCTGCGAGTGAAAAAGGGGCCCTCGGACGGAGAGCTGGAGGCAGGGCACTCGCAGAGATGGGGAAGAGAGGAAGAGCGGGGAAGAGAGGAAGAGCAAGAGGAGGTGCTGACTGGAGTGAGCAGCTGAAGGAGGTGAGAGCAACAGAGGCATTGGAGAGTGGAGGGACAGCTTAAAAATCCCCAAGAAAAGGAGGGGAGAGGAAGTGCTAAGAAGACCCAGTAGAAGCCAGAGCTGCAGGGGCTATAAAATAGTGGTGGAGCAGTGTGTTCTCAATAGCCCGGTGGCCGGCCCCGTGGAGAGTGGCCCAGTAAGGTAGAGCATCGGCCGAAGTAGGGGGCATAGGCGGAGAGAAGCTCCACAGGAAGTACAGGAGTGCCCTTTTAGAGCGCAGAAGATAGGGTAGCTCTGAAGCCTGCAGTTATCGGCAGAGGGCCATAATTGTAGTAAGGCATGGAGAAGTCGAAGAGAGAAGTGGCAGTGAAGAAGAAATTGGCGGAGTTTTGCTCCTCATACGCCACAGTTAAAGGAGGAAAGGAGGGCGAGAAGACGAGCAAGATGCTGGGAGAAAGCTCGCTGGGGCGTGAGGAAGAGGCAGACGGAGAGGAGTGCTCGGGAGTGGCTGAAAAAATAAAGCAATGGCTGATGGAATTGAAAGAGGATCTGAAGGAAGAAATTGGAGGAGTTAAAAATGAGTTGAACGAGGCTCTGTAAACAATCAAACAAGACATCACAGAACTGGGAGAGCGAGTGGAGGAGACGGAGAATCAGCTGGAACATCAAGGGATAGAGATGGAGCGACTTCAGAAAGGATGGGTGGAGTTGAGAGAAGCGCATGAGGAGCTGAAGACAAAATCGGAAGATTTAGAGGATCGCTCGAGAAGGTGCAATATTAGAGTGCGAGGAGTCCCAGAGGCACCAAAATACAGAAACAGTGAAGTGGTGGAACAAAAAATATTTGGAGGAATCCTAAAAGAGGCGGAGCACGCAGAAGAGTGGGATGAGAATCAGATACAAATAGAACGGGCGCATAGGGGGTTGGGGCCCATAAGGGACAACCGTCCGAGAGACAGTGTGGTATGCCTGGCGTCCTACAAGTTGAAAGAACGCATACTGGGAGCAGCGAGAAAACTAAAGTACCTTCAGTGGGAAGGGAATAAGCTTGAATTTTATTTATTTTATATACATTCTCTTATATACCGTGCTATTCAGCATCAGTGCGGTTTACATTGAACAAACTGAAATTACATTGAACAGGGCATTATAACTTGGAGATAACTATTTTACAGGGAACATGGGCTATGGAGGGTTAAGTGGCTTGCCCAAGACCACAAGGAGCACCTGTGGGACTAGAAACCCCAGTCCTTCCGGCCCAAGGTTGCTGTCCTCTAGTGGGATTTGAACCCCCGACCTTCCGGCCTGAAGTACCTTGCCCCAACCACTAGGCCACTCCTCCACTGTTTCAGGACTTGTCCCAGGGAACACTGCAACCCAGACGAGAGAAAGGAGATCACAGCATACCTGAGGAGATCCAACATGAGGTATAAGTGGCTGTACCCATTTGGACTGTTAATCACAGTACAAGGGCGGTCGAGGAAAGTAAAGACAAGTGCAGAAGCATGGAAAGTGTTGAGAGAGTTAGGAGCGGAAGACCTGCCAGAGGAGGCCAGAAGCCCAGCATCGCCGAAGGACAACACTGCTAATAGCAGTAGGGTGGAGAGCTTGAGATGGCACGGAGCGGCGGAAGGAGGTCAGAGACTGGTCGAGGAGCAGCGGAGAAGAAAGGAGAGTGAGGAGGAAACCGGCTGAAGCAACAGATGATAAATGAACTTGAAACAGATGTCTAGAGAAGAGCAGGTGGGGGGGGGGGACGACAGTATGGAGTAGGGAGTGTAAACAGGGGTGGGGGGGAAGCAGAAGGGGAAGGGAGGAGAGGTGGAGGGGAGAAAGGGATAGGAGCAGATGAGCAAGTAGAGGGGGGAGGGGGGAAAGGGCGAGGGGGTGGGCTGAGTCTATGACACAGCCATGGAAGTTAGATCCCAAGATAGGAGAAGGATAGGGGGAGGGAGGGGAGGAGGGATACAAGGGGGGGGGCAAGCAGAAGGAAGGGGTAGGGGAGGGGTGGAGGGGGGAAGGAGGGAGGGGGCAGGGTGGGGGGGAGGGAGAGGGGGAATGAAGGCAGGAGGGGAAGGGGGGTGCAGGGGGAGGAAACCCTGAAGATCATAACGATGAATGTGAAGGGGTTGAACTCGCCTTGGAAGAGACAGAAATTGTATAAAGAATTGGCAAGGCACAGGGCAGAGATTGTAATGCTGCAGGAGACACATTTGCAAAAAAAACCCATGAAGTGTTAGTGTGCCGGTATAAGGAGTGCATCTTTGCATCAAACACATGGGAGAAAAAGGAGGCGTGGCGGTTCTTATCACAGGGGAATGTAAAACTGAAGTGCAGACAGTAATGAGGGATAAGGGGGGGGGGGGAGATATCTGCTGTTGCGAGTGAGAGTTGGGGAGGAATGGTTCTGCGTGGTAAATGTCTATGCCCCCACGGGGTCACAGAAGGAATTTTGGGAGGAGTTAAGTAAACAAGTGGCGGTAATGGGAGATGGAGCATTGGTTTGTGGAGGAGATTTTAATATGCCTTGGGAGGTGGGGAGGGACACGACGGGTAGGGGGGCGGACAGACAGAGGTATCATAGGTTTGTGAATGAGAATGATTTGATAGATGCATGGAGGTTGATGAATCCGGGTAGGCGGCAGTTTTCTTTTTTTTCTGCAGTGCATGGCATGTACTCAAGACTAGATGTGGTTTGGGTAGGGAAGGAGTTGGCGGGCAGGATAAGGGGAGGGGAAATTGAGCCTATCACATGGTCGGACCATGCCCCAGTACTGGTAAGGGTGAGGGGGGAAAGTAAGGGGGGCAGTATTGGAAGCTCAATGAGGGGTTGCTGGAAGATATTAGAGTGGTGCAAGAGTATTTTGAACGGAACGGGAAGGGAGAGGGGGTGGTCTGGGATGCTTTCAAGGCAGTGGTAAGGGGGGTTCTGGTTAAGTGGGGAGCACGGTTGAAAAGGGAACGGGTGGAGCAGGAAGCACAACTTAGGAGGCATTTAATGGAATTGGAAGAGAAAGATGCACGGGGGGGGGGGGGGGGGGGGGGGTTTGGGGAGCGGTTTTAGAAACAAGGGCCAAATTAAATGCTCTGGAGGCGGGGAGGATAAAGCACCATATGCAGTTATTGAAACAGACTTTTTTCAAAGGGGGTAACAAAGCAGGAAAATATATGGCTAGGCAGCTGAAAAAAAGAAAGGAGTGGAATAGAATAATGCAGATCAGAGGGGGAGGGGGGGGTAGTATGGGAGGATCACCAGATCAGAGAGGAGTTTGTAGCGTTTTACCAGAAGCTATATGAGGCCCAGGCTGAGGGAGCGGAAGGGGAGATTAAGGCATACTTGGGAGAGGTGGGGTTGACACGAATGTTGGAAGGGGAGCAGCATGAGCTGGACAGGGAAATAGGAGCGGAGGAAGTGCTCCAGGCGATTAAAGGCATGAAGCTAGGAAAAGCTCCAGGACTTGACGGGTTGACAGCGAAGTTTTATAAGAACTTTGGGAGTCTATTATTGCAGCCCTTAGTCTCAGTTTCAATGCAACGTGGCATGGGGGGAAGCTGGCGGATATGATGGGATGGGCAGATATCACGCTGCTACATAAGGAGGGGAAAGATCCACAGGACTGTGCTTCCTATAGACCAATTTCGTTGTTAAATCATGATGCGAAATTGCTGGCAAAGATTCTAGCAAAAAGGCTTAATAAAATATTAGGGAAGTTAGTTCATGCGGATCAAGCAGGATTTATTCCGGGGGGGCAGGTGGCAGATAACATCAGAAAGGTTCTGAATGTAATTTGGGCAGCAAGGCGCACGGGAGCTCCCACGCTGCTGGTCTCGCTGGATGCTGAAAAAGCATTTGACCAGGTGTCATGGGAATTTCTCTTCTCAGTTCTGGGGGCCATGGGTTTTGGGGAAGAATTTGTGAATTGGATAAAAGCGTTATATGTCAGCCCTAAAGCATGTGTGAGAGTAAATGGTGAGTATTTGCGTTTTTTTCCTCTGGGGAGGGGAACAAGGCAGGGTTGTCCGTTGTCGCCCCTGCTCTTTGCGCTTTCTTTGGAGCCATTGGCGGCCCGGATACCGGGGAGCCCAGAGATCAGTGGAGTGAGGGTAGGTCAATCAGACTATCGTCTGTCACTTTTTGCAGATGACATTCTGTTGACAATTACAAAGCCGGGTGACACGCTGCCAGCCCTAATGGAAGAGATTCAGAAGTATGGGGGTGTGGCGGGGTTCCGAGTTAATTGGGAGAAGTCAGAAATATTAAACATGGTGGGGGAAGAGGAACAGCAGAGAGAACTGAAGCAACAATTTCCATTTAGATGGGCAAATAGATCGATTAAGTACTTGGGGGTGCAGGTGGGGAGGACTCTAGAGGAATTATTTGAATTGAACTATAAACAGCTAATAGGGAAACTGGAATTGCAGTTGGGGGGGTGGGTGAAGCAGGGGGTATTACTCTTGGTTTGGGAGGATGGCGATCGTTAAAATGATGCTGCTTCCCCAGTACTTATTTTATTTCCAAGTGCTACCCATAGCGATTCCAAGAGGAATAATGAAAAAGGTACAGAAGCAAGTGGAGGGGTTTATATAGGGGGTAAAAGGCCGAGGGTGGCAGCGCGAACCTTACAAGTGCAGGGGGTGGAGGGCGGGATGGGGTGCCTAACTTTGCAGTATATTACAAGGCAGCGCAATTGAGGGCGGTATATGCATGGTTACGGGAACCATGGAAGCAATGGGTGCAGATGGAGGCGGCAGATGTGCCCCCTGGAGCGTTAGAGCGGATAGTGGGGGGGGGGGGGGGAAGGGGGGATAACCCTATGGTAGGGCACACGGTAAGAATATGGCAGCAGAATAGGCGAAGGATGGTGGGAGACAAGAAATGGTCATATACTATGTCCCTAATGGCATGCTGTGAATCGGGGGAGGGACCCCGTAGAGGAGTGCTGAAGAGATGGGAGGCGCAGGGGTTAAGTCAGGGGTCACAGATATTAGTGGGAAAGGAGGTAAGGCATTTTGAGGGCATTTGGGATATATATAAGCTGCAGGATAGAATTCGCCTATGCGCAAATAGGATCGTTGATTCGTAAAAGACAAAGGGAGCAAGACAGGGGAGGAGAAGTAGAATGGTTTGAAGGTGCCTGCTTGGGGTCAATGGGCCAAAAGGGCATGATTTCTAAAATATACAAAGGGTTGATAGCGAGGGGAGCGGGGAAACTGAGCTATATGGAAGCGTGGGAAAGGGATTTGGGGGTGGATTGGGTAGTAGAGGAGTGGGAGGAGGTAGCGCGAGGCATAGCGAAATTCACTATTGCCACAGCGTTACAGGAGAATGGGTTCAAGGTGCTGAGCAGGTGGTATCTTACGCCGGAGCGGCTGTTTAAAGCAGGGGTTAGGAACACGAATGAGTGTTGGAGGATGTGTGGAACAGAGGGTACATGGTTACATATGTGGTGGTCCTGTCCAGTGGTGCAGAAGTATTGGGGAAGAGTAGGGGAGAATATAAACAAAATTGTAGGTGCTCGTATAGAACTGACTCCTGAAATGTGTCTCCTGCAGAAGAAGGATGGGTTATGGGAAGGAGAGTGGAGCATTGTCTGGTTTTGTGTCCCGGTGGCCAGATGTGAAATTGCTCGGCATTGGAACAGAACAATTTTGCCATCAATGGAAATTTATGCTAAAAGGTTGTCGGGTATATACCTGATGCATAAAATTACGGGGGAGAAAGGGGGCAGGCGGGGTCAAATGGAGAAGCAATGGGAGGGGGCATGGAGATGGTTGAGAGAAAATAGGTGGTTGGAAGGGAGGAGTGAGTAGGGGGAGAGGGGGAGGCGTGGGAGAAGGGGGGGGTAGGTTTAGGGCCCAGGGTCAGATGAAGGGGTAGGGAATAGGAATGGGGGGGGGGGAGAGGAGGAAGAGAGGGGAGAGTGGGAAGGGTGAGGGTGGGATAGGGGAGCGATACAGAAGGGAGGGAGAGGGTAGTAGGGGAGGGGGGAAGAGGGGGAGGATACGGAGGGAAGTAACAAGTGGGAGGGGGGGGTATATGTAGGGGGACGGAAGGGGAGGGGTGGGGGGCAGGGTTGGAGGGGGAAGCGGACCAGACTACAGCTTAATGGCTGGTAGTTGCTTAATGGGGAATGTGATGGCATGAACTTGGTTAAGAGTAAATGGTGTGTGGGAAGACAATACACCAGTTAAATTTTATATATATAAAACAAAGGCAAGGTGAAGGAAAACTATAGAATGTATAATGGTTGTGAAAGTTTGTGTAGTCTAAGTGTGGTTATGGTCTCAATGTTATGGGCTATATATGATGATGTGTGATAATAAAAAAAATTTTAAATTAAAAAAAAAAAAAAAAAAAGTACAGCAGACAGCGCTGAACCCTGAGGAACACTTTGGCGTAAACGGATTTGATTGATCATTTTCATATCTGACCTGCTGCTTTCTATCAGTTAGATAAGAAATGAACCATTTCAGGACCATACCAGAAATTCCAATGTCACTGAGCCTTTTAATTTACGTATAGTGGTTTATTGAGTCAAAGGCAGCTTTGATGTCAATCAAGATTAAGATATAGCCTACTCTAGTATTGTCTATACAAGATAGGAGAGCATCAAGAAAAGATGTAAATAGCATCTCAAACTGTAATTGGGCCTAAAGCTATATTGATGAAGATCAAGTGGAGCATGTATATCAATGTGTTCTTGCAAATGAATCTGAACTACCTTCTCAATTATTTTTGATAAGAAAGGCAAGCTTGATATTGGACGATATGAATTAGGGTCCTTCTCATCTAGGTTGTTGCTTTTCAATAAAGGTCTTATGGATGCTTAAGAGTCAGAGAGGGTACCTTGAGTAAGAGACAGATATTTAATATTAAGTAATATTGGAACCAGTTTTTTTTTCATGCCTGCATGATCCAAAATACTGGACAAGGATCCAGTGGAGACGTGGAAGCATTTAAATTGACTATTATCTTATCAAGTTGGTTTGCATAGGGAACATGAAAGATTGCTGTTATTATGTGACGATAGAACATTTTCAGTTCTTACATTGTGTTTTGAGATCAAATTAGACTTTGCTTCTAAGTTAGCAATATCTTGAGGCTTTAACGGAATGGGTCCTGAGTCAGATACTAACTCTTTAATTACTGTGATGTTGAAAAGTTCTCTTGGCTTATTGAGAGCGAGCACTCATTATGAAGTTTGTATAATATTCCCTCCTGCAATTATTTATTAGGTCTTGATATTTCTTTTGCATATCATTATATCTTGTGAGATGCTCTTGACTCATAGACATATACCATCTACGCTCCAACTTCCATAGGGCTCTCTTTTGATTATTAATGTCTTGGGAATACCATAGAACATCTCTTTTTTGGGGGACTTCTTATGTGGAGCTACAGCAGCATCTTGAATTACTTCATTCCAGCTTCTAATAGATGTGTCAAGGCTTGTTAGGTTCTTATCAAGTCGAGGAAGTATTTATTTATTTAGCAATGCTTATATACTGCTTTTCATCAGGTCAAAGCGGTGTACATTCAGGTACGGTATATATTTCCCTTGTCCCCAAAGGGCTCACAATCTACAGTTTGTATCTGAGGCAAAGGAGGGTTAAGTAGTTGCCCAAGGCCACAAGAACCATCTGTGGGATTAGAAACCTCAGCCCCTCCGGCCCGAGGTTGCTGTCCTCCAGTGGGATTTGAACCCCCAGCCCTCCAGCCTGAGGCAACTTGCCCCAACCACTAGGCCACTCCTACATGCTCTAGAAAGGCCTCTTTATCAAATTGTTTAAATCTTCTAATAAAAATTGGAGAGGGGTCTGCTAATTTGCTTGCTCTGGTAACTAACACATCAAAGCTGATCGTATAATGATCCGACCAAGGAACAGCTGTCAATGTAGTATTGGTAACATGATTTTGGTTGAAAACTAAGCTGCTTACAAAGATAAGGTTGAGTGTAGATCCTTTCATGTGAGTTGGCTTATTAATAATCTGCATAAAATGTAGATCATGCATAGCCAGTAAAAATGCATTGACTACTTTGGCTGAAAGAGAAGGGAGGTTTATATCACCTAAAAATATAAGAGGTTTCAGGGCATTAGTTTGAGTGCATACTGAATTATATTGAGAACTCATCATCACCTGTGTTTGGGGCACGGTATGCCAGACAAATTGAAAGATTCTTGTTTGTGATGGTTATAATATTGCAACCCTTGGAGCTGTACGTCAACAGAGTATTAAATTTCAACATATCTCTTGCAATAATAAGCACTCCACCACCTCAGTATGTAGATCTAAGGCAGTTGTGTAAGGTGTATGGTAATGAAGCAATTTTTTTTAAAATGATGTTATCTTTAACATTTAATCAAGTCTCAGTAATACATATTAAATCTATCCTGTGCTCCTGTATGTAGTCTAAAATTATCTGAATTTTGTTTTGTATTGATCTTGCATTGATTAAAACAACTTTTAATGATATGACCTGTAGATCTATATTTGAATCAGATTGGTAGGGTTTGTATTTATGTTAAGTAATCTGCGAGTCTTTGCGTTTCCTAGATGGCATCCAGTTCTGTTTCTCAAAGTGTGAATAACTGGGATTGAATGAATTATCTTAGGTGAGGATAGCTCTCCTGTAGTCATATGGGTATTTAATAGAAGGAGGCAGCTTAAGATTAACATTAAGTGAATACTATGAATACTCATAATGGAAGAAACAGAGCTTTGCTAACTGTGGAAAGGTATAATTGAGAAGTAGTACTGTGCGCATACTGGTAGAAACAAATAGAAACTAGATGGCTGCTTATGTTGGGATCCATGTGCAGATGCATTTTCTTAGATGTGGTCCACGCCTAAGGGTCCTCTGGTGCGGACGTGCCTCTGGAGCCCACTGCTTTTAAATGCTGCAATGGGCAGTGATGTCAGTTAACAGATGAGCAGGTGGGAAGAGCTTTAACAGAGGACCGCTGGACTGATCTCCCTCTTCTGTGCCTCTAGAAATCATAACTCACAAAGGACATAAAAAGACTTGAAATGGTTGACCCCATGGCATCAAGAGATAACATCAGATTAACTGGGTCTCCTGCTGCTGACTGCCAGGAAGGTGTATGATGGAAAGGGGCATCTGCTAAGCTGCAGGCATGTTGCAGTGAGGAAAGTGGCCCATCCTATTGTCTTTTGTGTGTGATTCCTGGAGGGGTTGACTTCCAAGCTCAAGGCTGCTCAGTTTTTTTATAATTTGTCCCACTGTCTAGGAGAAGCCCAAGAGTCATCAATATTGCAAAGACAGGTTGGCCAGCACAGCATGGCTGAATGTAGTCTCTGATTCTGGGTTGATCCAAGCAGCAGCATGACATGAAGATATGAAATGAGGACCAAGTCACTGATTTGTATATGGTATCCGGTAAACCATATTTAAACAAACAAACAAACAAACAAACACAGTAGTTGCAGTGAATGAACATTGAGTAGTCTGGAAGATGTACCAACACCCAAATGGAATAAAATCTCACTCAGCGCTCCATATGATTGATATGGAGCAGTCTTTCGGCTTGCAACCAGATTCCTTGAATAAGCTCAGAGCCAAGATGGGCTATCTAACTGGTGTTGGAAGCATCTGTTCTGAGGACAAACCCCTAATCAGGTTGAATTCAGACACTGCAGCACAGCCCAAAATGGAGCTGATAAAGTCTGATAGAAAGAGGCTGAGTACAATAACTCCACTGGAATTTGAGAGCCCATCATGGCTTTGTCATTTTCAGGCAAGCACAGGGGATAACATATACCATAGTGGACATATGGCCTAACATCTGTAAATAGATCTTGGCTGTGATGGTGATTTATTTTATTTATTTATTTAGAAGTTTTTCTAAACCGCCTCTTCCAAAGATCAAGGGTGGTTTACATTGACCGTAAAACAGGAAAGTTACAATATAACTTAGAACAATAAGCCACACATTAACAGCTGGATAACTATATATAGGCAACATACTTATATTCAACTTATGTACATGCTATGGCAATTATCAGAGAGGTAACTTATCAATGAATATTCTGTACATGAAGCATTAGCTTTTAGTGCATTTTGCCCTAGTGATGGAGCCTATTGTGGAACCTGCAGCAGTCTAAATGTTGCTTTGTCTGTCCATATGCATAGGTTTGTTTTCAATTTCACAAACTTATGCATTCTAACAAACAGAGGGATGCAGGCAGCTCTAATTTCAAATGCTGGTAGAGGATCAGGCATAGTTTTTTTTCTTCAGCAATGGTAAGAGATCACAAAAGATTCCTTAGGTAAATTCTGTTTGAGCAGCACGCTCAAAGGAGGAGGAGGAAGCTTCCTTGCCAAAAACAAAAAGAAGAGAGGGATAGTTTCTCAGTGATAGTGTCGGAGGATCTCAAGATGGCAAAACAATGTGACAAGATTACAGCCAAAGCCAGAAAGATTCTAGGTTGCATATGAAGAGGAATAACTAGCAGTAAAAAGCAGGTATTCATGCTCCTGCAAAAGTCATTGGTGAGGACTCATTTGAAGTACTGTGTTCGATTTTGGAGACTATATCTCACAATGGATATAAAAGACTTGAAATGGTTGAGAGGAAGGCAACTAAAATGATTTGGATATGGCAAGATGTATGAGAGGAAACTTGAAGACTTAAATATGCATACTGTACAGGAGAGGAGGGACAGGGGCGATATGATACAGATGTTTAAATACTCAAAGGGTTTTAATGAACAAACCTTTTTCAGACAAGAGGAAGCTGTAAAACTAGAGGATATAAAATGAAGATGCAAGGAGGTAAACTTAAAAGCAATGTCAGAAAATAGTTACTTTTCCCACCACTGAGATAAGGCTTACTTGGCCTGTAGCTTGTCACTTCTTCCCTATTACCACTTTTGTGAAAAGGTACCACATCAGATCTTCTCTAGTCCTGTGGAACTTCTGTCTCCAAGGATCTATTAAAAACATCTTTTAATGGCCCTGCAAGAACCTCTCTGAGCTCTTTCAGTATCCTAGGATGTATCCCATCTGGTCCCATGGCCTTGTCCACTTTAAGTTTTGCAAGCTGTTCTAACACTTCATCTTTTGTGAATGGTGTGGTATCTACTTCATTCCCATTCATATATTTGTTAATCACAAGCGGTCCTTCTCCAGGATTTTCTTTAGTAAAAACAGAACAGAAGTATTTGTTTAGCATTTTTGCTTTTTCAATGTCACTTTCCAAAAATCTGTTCCTGGCACTTTTGAGTCCTGCAGTTCCACCTCTGATCTTCCTCCTCTCCCGAATATATCTGAAAAAAATTGTGTCGCCACACTTTGCATCTTTAGCCATCTTTTCTTGTGCCTTTGATTTTGCTATCCTTATTTCTCTTTTTGTCTCTTTTAGTTTGATCCTGTATTCTTTTCTGTGTTCCTCTGTTTGCAAACTTCTGAATTTTGTGAACGCTATGATTTTTGCCTTTATTTGTGCAGCCACTTCTTTGGAGAACCAAATAGGTTTCCTTTTCCTCTTGTTTTTATTTACTTTCCTCACATATTTATTTGTTGCCCCTTTTATTGCTTCCTTTAGTTTAGCCCACTGCAATTCCACTTCCCTTATCCCTTCCCACCTTGTCAACTCCTCCTTCAGGCACTTGGCTATTTTACTGAAGCCAGTGTTTTTGAAGTCTAGGACTTTGAGCTTGCTGTGATTGGACTCCACCTTGGCTTTTATCTCAATTCTGAGCAGAGCTTTCTGGAATCCAATGGATTGCAGGAACTGAGGCAATATGGTTTTCACTAGATACAGGTCTTGTCAGACAAATCTGATAAATTTCTTTGACTGGATGACCAGAGAGCTGGACCAAGGAATCTCTACATGTGGTGTATTTATATTTCAGTAAAGCCTTTGGCACTGTTCTGCACAGATGGACCCTAAAGTGACCAACTGGGATATAAACTGCTCAAATGGGAGGCAACAAAGGGAATATGTTACTCTGAGGAAGATGTTACCATTGAGGAAGATGTTACCATTGGTGTGCCACAGGGATTTGTCCTTGGCCCGATTTTTTAAAACAATTTTGTAAGTTATATTGTGAAAGGGCTGTCGGATAAGGTTTGCCTCTTTGAGGATGATAGCAAAATCTGCGATATGTTATCAACACCTTCCTAGATATATATTCCGGGGGGGGGGGGAACTAGTGAAGCTTGAAAAATAGTGGAGAATTTGGAATTTGTTAGCTGAGATTTAATGCTAAAAAAATGCAGGATCGTGCATTGGGATGCAAAAATCCAAGGGACTGGTACTGTACTGTATAGTGGATGAAATACTTCTGACCATGAAAGAAGCGCAGGATCTGGGGGTAACTGGCTAAACAGGTAGAACGGACAAAGGCGTAAGCTGGAAGGATGCTTGAGTGCATACGGAGAGGAATGGCCACGCAGAAAGGAGGTGAGAGTCTTTGGTGAGACCTCATTTGGACGGCTGTGAACAATTCTGGAGACCACACTTTCAAAAGATTATGAAAGCGGCTACTAAAATGGTCAGTAGTTTTCATTATAAGGCATATGGAAATATTAAAACATTTAAATATGTAAACTTTAGAAGAAAGGAGGGTAAGGAGAGATATGACGGAGATAGCGTAGTTACTCACCTGTAACAGGTGTTCTCTGGGGTTAGCAGGAATCAGTCTTCACATATGGGTGACATCAGCGTCCACGGAGCCCACGCGGAATAAATCCCCAGCTTTCAAAGAAAGCCTTTGGGATTGCTACCACGCATGCGTGTTCCCCTTCCCACCCAAGGGTGCCATCTTGCTTAGTCAAATGACATAGCTAAAAAGACAGCAGAAACAAATGAAGATAATAGGACTGCAACTCCAAGGGGAGGAGGGAGGGTTGTGAGGACTGATTCCTGCTGTCCCTGGAGAACACCTGTTACAGATGAGTAACTATGCTTTCTCCGGGAACAAGCAGGAAGTCAGTTCTCACATATGGGACTCCCCAGTTACAGGCTACCATGAACCTATAGCCAAAAAAGGCTCCCTCATCGAGAGCCGTAAGCAGCAGCAATGAAATCCGTATTATGATCAAACAGGACCCTGCATCCAAAGGAACTAGCACTCCGGTAGCCTGAACACAGAAGGGTTGGAGGGTAGGAGCTGCCTAGACCCCAAAAGGATTACAGAGCACGGCCTGGCCAAAGGCACTGTCCCGTTGGGACTCTCTATCCAGGCAGTAATGAGCTGTGAAGGTATGGACTGAAGACCAGGTGGCAGCCCAGCAGATGTCTGCCAGAGGAACCGAGTGCAGGTGGGCAACTGATGTCACCATAGCCCTGACACGGTGCGCCATGACCTGACCTTCCAGCGGAAGCCTTGCCTCCTTATAAGCCAGGGCAATACAGTCTGCCACCCATGTGGACAGTGTACACTTGGACACCGCCTCCCCCAGCTTACTGGGGTCACAGGAAACAAAAAGCTGGGAGGCTTTCCGGTGGCCTTGAGTACATTGAATGTAGAAGGACAAGGCCCTCTTACAGTCCAAACAACACTCAACCAATCAATTTCTTGATTAAGACCGGCCAGACTAACCGAATTCAAGAGAAAAATCCAAAGATGTTCACGGGTCTGAAGGCTCAATGTCCTGTCACCACCACGCGCTGAGCGCGGAACATAATCAATAACACATCAATGTAGTTGTTCAAATGAATGTTCAACACAATGGGATAGAATCGGTGTTTACCATATTCGCTTGGATAACCGTGACTGATGTTTAGCTAAGCGAATCTTCACAGGACGAGTAGTACAGCTCACATACAAAAGTTGACAAGGGCAAATGAGTAAATATACCACAGACGATGAATCACATGTCGTATGCCATCTCATAGTATAAATTTTTAATGTGTCAGGGTCAGTCCAATTCTGGCCAACTAAGGTCTGATTGCAAAATCTGCAGTAGTCACAAGCAGTATGGCCAGGGGCAAGATCCAAAACCACTGGGAAAGAAGTCCTCCTCACCCAATCACGAATATTACGGCCCCTAGTAAAAGTTACCGTTAACCTCTTCTGAAAACAAGAATGTAAGGACAGAATATGTCAGTGTTTCTGTAGAAGCGATGCCATTGTGGAAGAATTAGACATGAAAGGTAGGAACCCAATAACGTTATTCATAGCAGTGGAGTCCTCCCGAGATGTAGTCAACAACCATTCACAATGAGTATATCGTGCCCTAGTAAATGCGCATGATCTTATTTATCGGTTGAGAGAAAGAGGGTATCCTGACTATATTATTAAGAGGGCCTTTACTTTCAGGCATACCTGAGAAGCACTTTTCGAGCTTTCAACTACTGGCTCTTGTTACAATGTCCTGACTGCCATTGGAATATATATGCAATTGCATCTTAATTGGCTGACTGCCGAAACTTGGCCAAGTCGGGTCTGTACCTTTGAAGGTTTTACGAAATAAAAGGTTTCGTTGTTTTAAAGAGGTGTGGCCATGTCCTCCCTGCGATGTTCTAGTGACTTCTGTGATTTCTGTGGAGGGTTGTTGCTCCTCTTCTTTCCTTGGTGTTCTATGCTTGTATACGAACCAAGAGCATAGAGTTCTGGTAACACTTCCTGCCAAAGCCATCAATGGCGTGGGCCTCCCAACCCAGAGGCACCAAGGAGTGCGTCTCAGTGCTCTTGATGCGGCGAATGACCGACCCCACCACCATGGAGTTGTGAGGCAGTTGTTTTCTCAAAACTCGAGCTCTTGCGAACTCGATAAATGGAATCGAGCCGCTTGCTCACAAAAGGCACCGTAAGTGGGATCTCCCACACCCTCAGAAGGAGCCGCGCCAGAAAGAGGTGAACAGGAACTGTGATGGCCTCCTTCGGCAGGGTGGGATACTGGAGGATCTTGAACTCCTCAACACGAGGCACCTCCTCTGCATCCAGGGTGAAAGGCAAGGCCTTTCTCATGTCCCTCACAAACTCTAGGAAGGAGAGGTCCTCGGGAAGGAACCTTCAACGCTCCGGAGGAGGGGAGGGATCCGAGGGCACATCCCGGAGCCTTGCCATCTGTGGAGACTCATCCTCAGTCTCTCAGTCAGAGTCCCCGAGGAACTCAAAGTATCGATGGGATTGAGCACGCCATTGATGACGGGATGGGGTCTTTGGTTCTCGATATTCAGAACTGGAAGCACTAGAGGAGATGGGCTGCAACGACCAGGGTTGGGAGTGGTCTTAGGATCCCGAGGAAACCGCAAAGGTTTCAGAGATCAGTTGCACCACAGCTGGCGAGGTCTCTGCCGTGGAAAGGGGCCATCACCGGCGCTGTGGAACCGTAGTTACCTAGTCCTCTGGGGGGGGGGGGAAGAGTTGAACCATAAAGGCAGTCAAGCTGCGTTTGAGAGCCAGCATCCTCTCCCTTCAGAAGGGTGGGCTCTGCAACTGCACTGGCACTGATGAAGCAGATGCCAGATCCTTTGGCGGGAACTCCACAAGTGTTATAGCCTCGGAAAGCTGCTCCTGGCCTTTGCCCTGAGAGTTGCATTGAGGGCTCCAACACCGATAAACATGAGTTTTTCACTCTGGTAGTGGCGTCACCCTTCAATGTTCACTAGGAAGGAGTCCATTTCTTCGGGGGGGGGGGGGGGGGTGCTCCTTGTTGAAGGAGAGCCACCAGTCCAATGCTCCACGACCTCGAGGCTCAGAGATCCCCTTTTCGGAGCCGATGTCTTAGATAGGGCCTTTGTGAGCATTGAAGTAGAGGTTGATGTCGAGGACTGTGTTGAGGTCTTGGAACTGAACGATTCCCACTGCTTTTCTTAGTTCTTGAGCCCCTTGAGCGTCATCTGCAAGCAGAGAGGGCAAGTAGAAGACTCATGGTCAGCTCTGAGATACTGAAGGCAGGAACTGTGGCAGTCAGTGATTAGGATGATTCGACCTCACTGAATGCACTTTTTAAAGCCACTGGTTGAGTCTGACATGGTTTTGACTCCAATGTCCTCATCAAGCAAGGGGGTGCGAGAAAAAACCCGCGCACCAAAAAAGAACCCGAAAAAACCACTGCACTGAGGCACCAATAGTCTTCGGGATCAATGAAGGCAGGAAGGGCGATGCAAGTTAAGATAGAACAGTACCGTAATGGCAAAAACAAACTGTAGAAAGACAAACTTATCTCTTATATTCAGATGGATGTCCAAAAGGCTCTGTGAAAAAAAGACGACTGAGATAAGATGGCTCCTTTGGACAGGAAGACAGGCACGCACGTATGGAATACATTCCAAAGGCTTCCTTTGGAAGCTGGGAAGTGTTCCTGCACAGACTCCGTTGGTGCTGACACCCATATGCGAGGTCTGACTTTCTGTTTATTCCCAGAGAAAAAATATTTATATAAATAAGATTTCAAACAGGAAGAATACCTTGACAGAGCTCTGTATAATTATCAAAAGTTAATGAGTGGCTTCGAAGTAAGGCAAGTTTCAATACTATTGCTTTCCTCAAATTAGTTAATTTGATTATTTCAGAATAAAAAAGAGGCAATCAAGAATAAGTTTACTACAATGAGTTCGCCATCTCAGACTTCTCTGGACTTGTCAATTATTGCAGATGGTGCTGAGCAGTCTGATCTCTCAAACTATATTGCCACTATTAGTAATGCTGAGATGGCAGAATTTTCCCATATTTCCCTTTTGGGGGTTAAGGCTCTAGTTACTTAATTAAGAAAAGACTGCTGTGCCTCAGGCCCTTGCTCTGCAAGCATTTTTTTGTCAGCCCCCATCCTTTTTAGAGTGTTTGGACTCAATTCTTATATTCCATACCTTCTATCCCTTTTTCTCTTTATCTATTCTCTTTTGTATGATTGTGTATACTATTACTTGCTGTCTTCACATTGGAGTTTCTTTCTGATTCTTTTGTGTATTGTTTTATTTAAACCACTCTGCCCACCTGGAAGGACGGCATATCAAATTTTAATAAACTGTACTATGTATATTAATGCTTCACTATTATTTGGCAACTTTCCATCTTCACTGAAAATGGCTGTATAAGTGCTTATTTTGAGAAAGTTTTTCTTCGATATTTTGCTTTGTGAAAATTATGAGCTGGTATCTAACTTAGCATTCCTTGCCAAAGTTACTGAACATGCAAAAGGCTTTGTAGCTCAGTAAGCTCACTGAATCCCACAGTCACCTCAGTTCATCCACCTCAGTTCTGGATTCATGAAAGGGATCAGTAAGAAACAGTGCCAATAATTTTTGATTGGTGATTGATCAAGGAGGATTGAACATGCCAGCTGCTTTCAATTTAGTACATCACGCAATGCTGCTGGAAAACGTGTGATCTGGGAACTGGGGAAAAAGCAGCTAAACAGTTCATATCTTTTCTATTTGATTTACAGCAAATAGCTACTGTTTTATATTGTTGACTACTGTAATATTGTTTACTTAGTTTTTCCTAAGTTGTTTATACTAGACTTCAATTAATTTAGAACATACATGCTAAGGTGTTCAGGAGACACTTAAACCCGGCAACCCCACTTTTGACTGCCTTGCATTGGCTTGCACTCAGATTCTGAATCCTTTTAAAGATTATCAGTCACTTGGGTAGGGCCTTATAGGCTCTAGCTCCACTGTCCAGAAAGTGTAGTTACTCACCTGTAACAGGTGATCTCAAGGAACTGACTGAATCTGTGTGGAAATGTTCTCCAGCATCCAATAGAAAAGCCTTTGGGAGCAGTGCACTGCACCTGCGCATCTGCCTTCCCAACTCCTCTCCTTAGTTGAGTTTGTAGCTGAGCGATAGAGGAAAAAATAAAAACTACCCTACAACTCCTAGGGAAGGAGGGAGGGTTGTGAAGACTGATTCCTGATGTTCCTGGAGATCCTGTTACAGGTGAGTATCTCCAGGAACAAGCAGGAATGCAGTCTTCACATATGGGACTCACTAGCTCCCAGATACCAGACTATAAGGGGGAGCCACAGTGTGTGGACACAATGTGGCCCAGTGGACTCTATTTCAGTCTGCTACACCACCTCTAATGGAAATCTGGTCTCTTACAGAAGTCCGGGACGGAGGGTAGGAGTTGAACTTAAGTCCCAAAAAGGTGCTGGAGTATAGTTTGGCCAAAAACAGTGTCCCGATGGGAGTCCTAGTCCAGACAATGTGCAGCGAACATATGAATGGAGGACCAGGTAGCTGCTCGACAGATCTCATCAACGGATACTCAATGGAGGATGGCAAATGAGGTTGCCATGGCACGCACATTATGAGCAGTGACGTGGCTCTCCAGGGAGAATCCCCGCTTGTGCATAATCAAAAGAGATACAGTCCACTATCCTTTGGGTTGGAGTCCACTTACTCACTGGTAGACCAATGTGACTTGGATCAAAGGAGATGAATAATTGAGAGTAGTTCTACCTAAGTAGTAAGCCAGCGCTTGCCTGCAGTCTAAGGTGTGTAGTGCTGCTTCCGCTCGAGACGCATGTGGTCTCGGGAAGATCACTGTAGGATTAGACTGGATCAGATGGAAGACCACCTTCGGAAGGAGGTTTGGAAGGGTAAAGTGGACCACCTTGTCTTGGTGGAACCGGGTATATGGCAGATCCACCTCCAGATCCTGAAGTTCACTGATGCGGCAAGCTGACATGACAACTATGAGGAAAATGATCTTTCAAGAGAGAAGCTTCAGAGAAGTGGTCGCTAAAGGCTCAAAGGGAGGCTTTAGAAATTGAGCTAGACCCATGTTGAGGTCTCAAGCCACCAGAGGTGGCTTGGACAGCAGGAGACCCCGCATGAAGTGTGCTACTAAGGGGTCTGAGGAGATAGCATTCATCTTAGAGCCATTGCAGTCTGAATGAGTTGGTCTTAAGACCTGCCAAGGACAAGTGGAGGAGACATTGAAGATGAGATTCCACTGGGCAGGTGAAGGGGTCAGCACCCTTTAGGGAGCACCAGAGGGCAAATCTTTGTTATTTAAAGACATAAGATTGCCTGATGGACTGTTTGTGTGATGCAAGCAGGATATCCTTGACCTCCTGTGGGATGTCGAGGTCAGCGAGGACTATCCTTTCAGCAATCATGCCATGCAGAGGGCATGAAGATTGGTATGGAGAAGCGTCTCCTGGTCCTGTGAGAGGAGTTCAAGTGCTGAGAAAACCACGGTTGCCAGGGCCAAAAAGGGGCTATTAGGGGGGCGCTAGTGAGCCCGCTACCGAATGGCCGCATCCTAGTGTTGCTCCGTCCTGGGCTCCCCTCTCCTTCTGCTAGCATCAGCAGTTCTTTAGCGCTATCCCCCGGATTTACCGGAATTGATCAGCTGTGAGTCGTGCGATTCAACCTGTGCCCTTCTGCGAGGCTCCGAGTACTGCGGCACGCTCTGAAGTCCGAGTTGAAGCCCGGTGCCGGTCTATGCTATAGCTGGCTTCGTTGCTCTGCTCCTGGCTGCCGGCGCGCCTCAGATCAACCCTCTTCACCTGGGAATCCCGTTGCTGAGCTCTCTACCCACCACATCCTGGAACATTGGTGTCTGGAGGACGTGAGTGTAGTCCTGGCTGGGAACTGAAGAGGAGAGGGGGATCGGTGATCCGGCATGGTCGCGGCCTTCCTGGCTGACGCTTCCCCCTTAAGATCAAGCTGCCTGCATGCAGAGGGGGTGAGAGTGCCTCAGATCCAACCTGGAAGAGCTTGGCGGGTGTCCGCGGTGGGGCTGAATACTTCGGCAGCCATAACTGCGTGGCGCTGGAACACATGGGTATCTTTGCGTTCCAACTGGCATAGCAGAGCCTTGATCACGTGGGTGCTCCCTAGCGAATCAGCTGTTGCCTTCCCGAGCTGCTACAACTCCGGATTTTACACCTGCATTCTGGGAGCCACTCTACAGCACAGTGCTTGACCTACAGACTGTTTGGTTGCTCTTGGAACAGTCACACTGGCGGTAGTCTTTCCTCACATCTGCTAGCCTGGCTTCTGGAAAATAAACTGCATCGGGCTCAGCCCCTCTCTACTCTTTGTGGACTCTGCTGCCTTGAGTGAACCTGGAGCTCCCCCTACTGACCATGAGTGGGATCGCCTGGCATTTTTATTTTTCTCCTGTTCTACCTCTTCTTCTCTTTTCCCTTGGTCATCCTGCTCATACTCTCCGCCCGCCTTCCGGTAGCTGGTTACTACATATCCCCGGGCTGCTGGACTGTTAATCCACCCCATGGCTGCTAAGGCTAAAAACCCCGAGGCCCGGGAGGGAATGCGCTCGTCCCAGCGGTTGCAGGGCAAGAGTGGCGCTCCGCCTAGCCCAACTAGTAAACAACCCTCGGAGGGTTCTGATGATGAGACTGTGAGTGAAAATGATTTGGAACCCAGCATGCTGTCTGCGCACGCCCTTCTTCAGCGAGAACTTCGCAGGGGCTTTGAGGACTTGGCAGGCGAATTTTGCTCCATGCGCGCAGAGGTGATGAGCACAATCGCGGAACTCCGGAGTGACATAAAAGACCTGGGTACGCGCGTGGAAGAGGTCGAGACAAAAGTTGAAGACCATGATGGTGCCCTGGTGGATTTACAATGTGCTCTCGACAGACAATGTGCGCAAGCAATGGAGCTGACTTATAAAATTGATGACATTGAAAACCGCTCCCGTCGCAACAATGTGCGTTTTCAAGGAATCCCGGAAGCGATGGGGGGCAGTGAAGACCTGCCGGTGGTCCTCAAAAATTTGATAGCTGAACTGCTCCCGGTAGAGGAACTGGCTGCCCATGGGTTTGGAATGGAAATTGAGCGAGTGCATCATGCCTTGGGAAAGCCTCCTAATAACCAACCTCGGGATGTCATTGCGAGATTCTTGCACTACACTGATGCTGAGCTTCTCATACGCTAGGGTCGGGAGAAAAAAGCGATCAGATTTCAAGAAGCATCGGTAACTGTATACCAGGACCTCTCAGCGTTCACACTGGCCCACCGGAGGGAGATGAAACCAGTCACTACGATCCTGAACAACAGGGGGATTCGCTATTCCTGGTCCTTTCCGTTTCGGATGAACTTCCTCTTGGGTAATAAAAAGATCTCAGCGAAGGACCATACCGAGGCCTGGAGAGCTCTGCACCAGGCGGGTCTTGTAGAAGATAATGCGCTGCCTCAACCTCCGACCCCTAAGCCTCAACATTCGAGGTGGACTTGGGTGGGAAAATCTGCCTGACTTTCCCTGGAGCAGGAGAGTCTGCTTTCCTGTCCGGGGAGCTCTGCTCAGGGGTTCTCTGCCTCCAAGACCAAACTTGATTGATTAGTTTTGTTAACTTTGCTGTTCTCCATTTCTGTTTTTGTTGAGTCATAGGCTCTTGGTCTGGAAGGGATCTGGGTGTTTGTTCAGCGCTATATGGGGGTGGTGGGGGGCGTGATGATGTCCTGATAAAGGGGTATTAATGGAATGCCACTTTACTGGTGATTTGCATAACGGGGACATGATATTACACTTTATGCTTGTAGTTAGCTTTTGCAGGGGCCCGGACGGAATTTAGTTTGGGGTCAGTTTAACCGTGTCCTGTTTTTTCTTTAACAGGCGGGTGGTACTGACGGGAAGGGGGGTGGGACTGGGGGGGGGGGGAGGTTCACACAGCTAGGGGAGGGTGGGGAGCTGGGGGTGGGGGGTTAGTAACCCTTATTGGGATAAGGAGCGTGAGGGTAGGGGAGGCGAATTTCTACAGACAGCCTGGTGGAGTAAGGGTGACGGATTCATCTTCTGGTTAACCGTCCATATCTTACAAGGGTTGTGGAGGCTGTGTGTTGCGGGCCAGGGGGGAGGCAGAGGATTGGGGGGGGCCTGGTGGTTGAATATCGATGTTGCGCTTGATTTCTTTGAATGTTAAGGGTCTTAATTCCCCTAGAAAACGATCTCTGCTGTTCTCGGAATTGAGGTCCTTGAAAGGGGACATTGTATTTTTACAGGAGACACATCTCCGCGCTAGCAACCAGGGGTGGTTAAAGCGTAACCCTTATACTGAGGTGTGGGTAGCTTCCGACGTGCATGGGCGGAAGAAACGCGGTGTGGCCCTCTTATTTCACCAGAGCCTATCTCTCCGGGTAGAGGAGGTTAAAACAGATACCCTGGGAAGGTGGCTTTTTGCGAATATTCGCCTGGAGGGCCAAATATTAACCCTAGCTAACATCTATGCCCCTAATGAAGGACAGGGATCCTTCTTCACGCGGCTGAAAGCCTTGCTAGCCGACTTCGCGAAAGGCCCCATTATACTCGGCGGGGATTGCAACACCCACCTGGCGCCCCATTTGGACTCCACGGGTGGTACTGGAAGGGTGGTGGGAGGGCCCGGTAAGGCATTGCAGAAACTTCTGGTGGACCTGGGCTTGCGCGATGTTTGGAGAGAGACTCATGAAGGGGAGAGAAGTTACACATATTACTCGCCCGTCCATCAGGTGCATACCCGCATGGATTATTTCTTGTTGGACCAGCCCCTGGTGGATGAGAGTGGAAGCTGGCCATGGGGCACTGACCTGGTTGGATCATGCCCCATGCTGGCTCACCCTTCCGGCGGACTTGTGCAGTGAGCACCAATGGCTCTGGCGACTTGATGTGCGATTCCTTCGGCGACAATGCGCTGTGCAGGAGCATGGCCGTTTCATAAATGATTTTTTCCGAGATAAACGATTCTGGTGAGGTTTCACTCCCCATGGTTTGGGACGCCTTTAAGGCCACGGCTTGGGGCCAGCTTATTGCAGAAGCGGCCCGTACGCGGAGGTCTTGGAGACGGGAATACTGTCAGCTAGTGGGAGACTCTTCCCGACTGCGCTCAGAGCATGCCCGGACTGGATCGAAGCGGGTCTTGCGCCAGTGGAGGGTTGCCCGGGCTAACTTGGATGCATGTTTACAAAGAGAATTAGACAACAAACGTCGGAAATTGCGACAAACTTTCTTTGAGCAGGGGAATAAGACTGGCCGATTTCTTGCCTTACGTCTCTGGCAGCAGCAATCTGTGAGGGTGGTTCGTGAGCTTCGAGATTCTGGAGGGCAGAAGAGGGTGATCTCTCGGGAGATCCGCGATGTCTTCGCTACATTTCTGGAACAGTTATATAAAGCCGAACCTTTTGATTTACCTCGTGTGCAGGGCTTCCTACGGACGATCACTTTGCCGCGATTGACCGACTCCGATCGGGATCAATTAGATACTGAACTTACAATGGAGGAGGTGGAACTCGCAATTCACGCCTGAAAACCGGGGGAACGCCGGGTAGTGATGGCTTCCCCGCGGAGTACTATAAAAAATTCCGTATGCAATTAGCGCTGACGCTGGCAGTGCTCTTTAACGAGGTTCTGAGGGGGGCGCTTCTTCCCCCATCTCAGCGTGAGGCTTTGATAGTAATGCTCCCCAAGCCAGATAAACCCCTACAGAACGCGGCCTCATACCGCCCCATTTCCCTATTAAATACGGATGTTAAAATACTTGCCTCCGTATTGGCTGCGCGATTGAACCGGGTCCTCCCAACTTTGGTACATCCTGACCAGGTTGGGTTTGTACCGGGGCGCCAGGCGGCAGATAATATTCGGCGAATGCTGCAGGTTATTCACGCTGCACAAGACTTACAGCCGACTCTAGTGGTGGGGGTTGATGCTGAAAAAGCCTTTGACCGTGTTAGCTGGGGTTACCTCTGGTGCGTGTTAGATACGATGAGCTTTGGTCCTAATTTCATTCGATGGGTTCGTAGCCTATATCAAGACCCTACGGCGCGTGTCCGGGCTAATGGGGGTCACTCAAGAACTTTCTCCCTGGAAAGGGGAACTTGCCAAGGATGTCCTCTGTCGCCGCTTCTGTTTGCACTGGTGATGGAACCCTTGGCGCAGAGCTTTCGCGAACATCCGGGCATATGGGGCGTTTGCGTGGGCTCCGCGGATTACCGGATTGCGCTATTTGCGGATGATATCATATTATCCCTGGTGAAACCCGCTGCGTCCCTCTCTGCTGCTATGCAGCTCTTCAAGACCTTCTCCCGGGTGTCTGGCTTCAAGATCAATTATACTAAATCTGAGGTTCTTAATGTTGGGGTTTCAGATGCGGTTTGTGAGGAGCTTCGAGACGCCTACCCCTTCCGCTGGGTGTCAGGTGCTTTACGCTATTTAGGGGTGAATCTGACAGTGGAGCGTGCGGCCCTTTTTAAGGCTAACTACGAACCACTACTCCTGCAGGTTTGGCGAGATTTGGAGACCTGGAATAGCCTGATACTATCCTGGTTTGGGCGTATTGCGGTGGTTAAGATGGTGGTCGTTCCCCGTTTCTTGTACCTTTTCCAGGTTCTCCCTATAACGTTGGCTCGGGGAATCTTGGCCACTTGGCAAACCATACTTATGAAGTTTATCTGGCGGTACCGTCGACTGCGTGTGGCACGTCAAATTCTCTATACCCGTATGCGCTCTGGGGGCATGGGGGCTCCGAATCTTCACTGGTACTATGCGGCTGCGCAATGTTGCGCCGGGGTGGAGTGGATGATAGCGGATAGCTCCAAACGCTGGGTGCAACTGGAAAAGCGTAGTTACTCACCTGTAACAGGTGTTCTCCAGGAGCAGCAGGAATCAGTCCTCACTTATGGGTGACGTCGGCGCCGACGGAGCCCTCGCGGAGCAATTTTCCCCAGCTTTCAAAGAAAGCCTTTGGGAATTGCAGCGCGCATGCGCGGTCCTCTTCCCGCCCAAGGGTGCCATCTTAGCCAGTCAGATGACATAGCTAAAAAAGACAGCATAAAAAATTTGCAAAAGAACAGAAGCAGACGATTGCAACTCCAAGGGGAGGAGGGAGGGTAGTGAGGACTGATTCCTGCTGCTCCTGGAGAACACCTGTTACAGGTGAGTAACTACGCTTTCTCCAGGACCAAGCAGGAAGTCAGTCCTCACTTATGGGACTCCCAAGCTCAAGGCTACCGGAGACCCTAAGCACAAAAATGAGCTCCCTCTAGCTCAGCAGCACAGAAGGAAAGAATCTTCGCTGAATTATCACCCACCGGTAGCCCACATCCGGGATGGAGGGTAGGAGTTGCTCAGACCTCAAAGAGATTACGGAGGACTGCCTGTCCGAAAGCACTGTCCCTGCGGGACTCCCTCTCGAGACAGTAATGGACCGCAAAAGTCTGGCTCGAAGACCAAGTAGCGGCCCGGCAGATGTCTGCCAGCGGAACAGAGCGGAGGTAAGCCACTGACGTAGCCTTTGCCCGAACGCAATGAGCCGTGACTCGACTTTCTAAGGAGAGTCCGGCTGCCCCATAAGCCCAAGAGATACAGTCCGCAACCCAGATGGACAGAGTACGCTTGGAGACCGGGAGCCCCAATTTATTGGGGTCAAAAGACACAAAAAGCTGAGCAGCTTTACGGTGCTCCCGCGTACGGTCAAGGTAGAAGTTCAGAGCCCTTCTACAGTCCAGGGTATGGAGGACCGTTTCAGCTCGGCTGGAGTGTGGTCTGGGAAAGAAGGTTGGAAGTACCACCTCCTGATTGATGTGAAAAGGGGAGACCACTTTTTGGAAGAAATTTTTTCACCTTCCGACGATGGTCCCCGGAGGGAGAACCCCTGTCGGAGGAACTCCGGCGACGGTCCGAGCTGGAGCCTTTGGACGCGGAGGCCTCCGACGAGGTCCGGGTACGGCTGGGGTCAGCGAAGATCCTATCACGCTGATGCCGCCGACTTCTCAACGCTTTGGAGGACATTTTGCCGCAGGGCCCACAGATCAGTTCCTCATGATCTGGGCCCAGGCAGCGGAGGCAAAAGTCGTGTGTGTCAGTTAGTGACATATTTCGGTCACACTGACCACACCGCTTAAAACCACTGGCAGCCATCGGGGGAAAAAGGGCCCCTGCGAGGTCAAAGGACCGGGCTGCCAGGGAAAAATCGAAAACGAAAGCTAAGTCAGAAAAACCGAAAAAAAGGAAGAGGACTCGTGACCGGCGTCGCGAGTCCGGGCGGGAAAAAGATCGGCGTCGAACCGAAGGAAAAAAGAATAAAATAATGAAGAAATATCGACTTTTTCGCGGGGACAAGACGGGGACGTCTGTAGGGCTCCGCGGAAAAAAGAAGACTGGCTAAGATGGCACCCTTGGGCGGGAAGAGGACCGCGCATGCGCGCTGCAATTCCCAAAGTGAGGACTGACTTCCTGCTTGGTCCTGGAGAATGAATATTGCGGGGGGAGCGGGATTGGGAGATCGGCTGTGGCTTGGTCCCAAACTACGAAGTGGTATGCGTTTAAGTAACCCCTATATCCTTCATACCCTCCGCTGCTTTGACCAATTCTTTTGGCCTCGCGGGATGGACCTGACACCTCTGGCACCTATAGTGGATAATGCTTCGTTTCCCCCAGGGAAGACTGACCCGGCTTTCCGGGTTTGGGGACATAAGGGCCTTAGCCGTGCTGGACAACTGTTTACTGACGGTAAGTTGCAAACATTTAGTACACTTCAGGAGGAATTTGACCTCCCCGATAGTCAGTTCTTCCAATATTCGCAAGTGGCTCACTGGGTTCAGGCTAGAACCGTACGGCCTCATGTGGGTCGAGATTTGACGGAACTGGAGCGTTTCTGTGAGGGGTGTACTACCACAAAAGGTCTTATAGCTGCCTTGTATGCCCACCTGCAGGTGCAGCAGCCGAGATTCAGCAAGCATAGAGAACTTTGGAATTCTGATTTGAATCTTCTTTATTCTGAGCAACAGTGGAAGAGTTCGGTGGCGATCAACGCCCGCGAAACTAATTATAAATTATTATATAGATGGTATATGACACCTACGAGGATTGCTCGTGTTTATCCGGGGGTTCCGGATTTGTGCTGGTGGAGATGTGGGCAGAAAGGGGTTCTGGCGCATATCTGGTGGTCTTGTCCTCGTGTCCGAACTTTTTGGAGGGGAATTCAAGCTCGTTTGCAGCAACTTATTGGGCTAAGCATTCCATGGGATCCGGGCATCTTTCTATTTGGGGTTGCTGTGCCCGGGGCACGCTGCCACCAGCTGGCTTTGGTTCGCCATGGTCTGAATGCGGCTCGGTTGTCTATAGCTTCGGTTTGGAAACAGGCCCTCCCACCGTCCTTTTCTGTCTGGTTGGAACGGATGTGGGATACGTACACAGTGGAACGGGGGGTGGCAGTCGGTAGGATGCGTTTGACGCGCTTTGAGCAGGTGTGGGAACCATTTGTCCTTCGTTATGGCTCCTGATTGCTTTAGGACATGGTACGCCCTGGAAACTTGCAGATCACCTGCTCTGTTGCGGGATGACCTTCTGTTATACCGTCTTTTGCTTCATGTGCGTAGATTGGGCTGGCTTGCTTTCTTTACTACTGGCTGGTATAGAGGTTCATGGGCGGGGGGGAGGGGGTGATAGGTTAGGGGGGTTTGGGGATGGGAGGGGGAGCTGGAGGGTGGGGGGTAGACACTTTACTTTGAGGGTGCTTTCTGTGGTTCGCTGCTGAGTGGGAGGGGGTTGGGGAAAAGGGGAGGGAGTAGAGTAAAACAATCATAACACAAAAACAAATGAAGGCGTTTCATTGACTTGCCTTGTGTTCCTTGTTAGTGCCTTTGGCCTTGTTATCTTCTGATACTGTAATATGCTCATGGCTTATGTTCTCTTGTATTGTTTGGCTGCCTTTCAATAAAAAAATAGGGGCTATTAGGGATCATGGAGCCCTTGTCGGCCTATAGCTTGAAGAGTGTTTTCGATATCAAGGGGATGGGTGGAAATACATAAAGCAGGCCCTGTCCCCAATGGAGAAGGAAGGCATCCAAGGCCTGTTGGTGCAGAGATGGAAGCCTTGAGCAGAACAATGGAAGCTGTGTGTTCTGTTGAGTGGCAAAAAGATCTAAGAGCTGGGTTCCCCATGTTCGGAAGATCGAAGCAGCTGTCTCCTGATGTAGGATTCACTTGTGTGGATGAAGGATACGGCCGAGTCTGTCCGCAAGAACATTGAGTTCGCCTGGGAGGTACACCGCTCTGAGATGAATGCAATGTGCAATTGCAAAAAAACAGAGGTGAAGCACTTTGTGACATAGGGGATAGGATTCTGTTCCCCCCTGTTTGTTCACAAAGGACATGGCCACTTAGTTGTCTGTTCTAATACCTGTTGGCCCGACAGTTGGGGTTGAAAGACCCTAACGGCATTTGTCAAGGCATGAAGCTCCACAAGGCTCATCTACAATATAGATTTCTGTGGTGTCCACAGACCCTATGTGGTCAGGTCGTTCAGATGTGCTCCCCAACCTAGTTTGGAGGCATCCGTTATTAGGGTGCACTGAGGTGGAGGCATTTGAAAAGGTGACCCACCGAGTAGATTGTGTGAGGACCACCACCAGTGAAGAGACCCGATTAGTTGTGGAATGATGCATATCTGTCCTGCACTGGGCTTGCTGCATGTGTAGGTGAGCATAGAGGACTACATGGACCGTTGAGGACATGTGCCCCAAGAGGCGTAGCATCTCTCGAGCTGTTACCAGCCTTTGTTGTTCTATGTGTTTTATGAGCTCGATGAGGCGGGCAGAGCAACCCTGCGGAAGGAAAGCTTGGGCCTGCTGAGTGTCCAAGAGTGCTCCGATGAACTCGAGCCTTTGGGTTGGCCTAGATGTTGGAGAACGGTGATGGTGCGATGCAGGGAGAGTTTGTCATCTGTGATTGCTAGCATGGCAGCTAAGTACCTTTGTTATTATATTGATGGACAATGAGGAAAACATTTTTTGTATGAATAACAAAGGCAACAACGGCTTACAGAACAGAGAGAGTGATAGCTTTCTTTGGATTGATAAAAAGGACAATTGATCAAAAAACAAAAAAAATATCAAAAATGAAAAGTCATTAAAAATTGTTATAAGAATCTGAACATCAATTGAGATAAAGCTTAATGGAATTTAGTCAAATAAGTAAAGGTAATCTATACAGGTACTGCACAAGAGGTCACTGATGTGAATAGCAGCGGCAATTTTTAAAGAAATCTTGTGGAGCTGCAAGTATTTTTACTGAGACCTCAGTACCTGATTTAGAAAAGTATTTTTAAAGTTAGAGATCAATTCTGTTGTTTCAGAGAGGTAAAATCATGAGCATATAACAAGAGTAGATTGTATTGGCATACATTGCTCTGAAAATTGGACCAAATTACTATAGTTGCATAAACTCCTCTTAAGAGCCAGCATGTGCTGGTCCAGGGAGATAGCTGATGTCTGGGTAGATTCATCTATGGGGCTTTGAGCCACCATTCCAGAACACGGTACCAGTAGCTCTTCAGAGATCGATTCCTTGGGAGCGTCCCGGAAACCCTCTTGTTCTTTGGAGGACAGGTCCTCCGGCTGGGGCTGTTTGGCTGGCCAATCTGCATTGGAAGCACCCTTCAGTGAGTTTCAATTCCAATGGTGGGACTTTCTTGTTGACTTGGTATCAATCTTCGATGCCGATGTCTTGGACTTACGTTTATGTTTGGACTTTGTCAAGACAGACCCATTCGAGGAGGCTGATGTTCTCAATGACATGGAGGCCACTGAAATACTGTCTGGCTCTATTCTGTAGCCTCTCTTTGTCATTTGTTGGCACAAAGGACAAAATTTTGGTACATGGTCAAGCTCAAACATTTTAAACCCCAGTCATGTTTATCCATGACTGATATTGTACCGGAACATTTGCTAAATTTTTTTTTAAATCACTGACAAGTTTTTCCATATTTGAGGTTCTCTTCAAATGAAGAGAAAAATGTAGGCCAAAGGCCTAGTTGGCGGTGAATACTGCAGAAAAAGAAAAAAAATTAAGTTAAATGAAAAAGGATATTAGGGTAGGCATCGGACTGACGGAACCAGCGTCGACGGAAAGACAGATCACAGTTTAAACCAAAAAAGAAGTTTTTTGGCGGAGATAGGAATGAACAACTTGCTGGCTCCACGGAAAACACAAAGAGCTGAGGAAAGGAGTTGGGAAGGCGGGAAGGCAGATGCGCAGGCACAGTGGACTGCTTCCAAAGGCTTTCCTATTTTACGCTGGGGGGCGTTCCCATGCGGGCTCCGTCAGTACTGCTGTCACCCATATGTGAAGACTGCATTCCTGTTTTTTCCTGGAGATCGTCCTTTACACCTTTATACTCTGATTTGTTTGTTCTGATAGTCAGGACTTTAGGCTGAGTCTTTCATCTGCCTTGTAGCGCTATATAAATAAGTAGTAGTAGCAGAGTAGTGATGATTTAAAATTGGTTTTAACATAAGAGTGGACTTTAAATGGTAATAGTCCCCTGACTAGGAATTCACTTTCTTCTGAGCTTAGAGTTGAACTCAAACCTTGTTTTTTTCGAACAATATCTTCTTAAAGTTCAGGGCTCTGTTTGAATATGACAAAAATATGTTATTGGGTGAAAAGCTTGGTGCTGTTAAGTTTTGGTATTTACTGATTTGTTAATTTTAACATCATTTATTAAATTTTATGATTGCTGTAAGTTTATTATTGTAATCCACTTTGAACCATATTTATGTGGCAATGGTAGAATATACATGGAAAATTAAATAAGGAATGGTTTACCTTTAAAAAAAATACTATGATTAAGGAACACTATGGGGGCCATTTTCAAAATGGTTTAACTGGTTATAAGGCTTGCTAACTGGTTAAACCATGGTCAATGGGATATTCAGCAGCACTAAACCATTTAGTGCTGCTCAATATCCCCTCATACCAGGTTTGAACGCCCCGACAGTAGTCGGCTAATGTCAAGATGTTCTGGGATGGAGTGTGGGGGGGGGGGGGGGCTAGCCAGTTATTGGCAATATTGAGCCGTTGGTCAATTAAGCCAAATCAGCTACAATTTAAGACAGCAGAATGGTTGTCCCAACTTCAGCCGGTTTTACAATCCAGCCAGTGGCTAAATATCCCCACTAACCAGATTGCAGGCAATCCCATCAACCCAGATATTCAATGCCAGTGACTGGATATGGCTCTGGCATTGAATATCCGGATTTAAATTAAAGTTGCAATGGCCAGCCACTTTAAGTATGCTGGCCATTGCTGCTGCTGAAAATGCCCCTCTTGCAAATGAAATTAACTTAGTGGATGTAAAACAAATTTAAAGAAAGTATTTTTTTCAGCCTGTGCACAATTGAGCTGTAAAATTTGTTATTGGATGATGTAGTCAAGGCTAGCAGGACCACTGGATTAAAACATTTTTGGACGCATTTCTGGAGGACAGTTCCATTAAGAATTATAGCAAGGTAAAATGAGGGGTTGCTATCTCTTACGTTTGGGAGAGACCAAGTGATATGAAGAAATGTCGCTATCATGAGAATGGTACCTGAATGTAACTTGCCTTAAGCTTCTATTGAAAAGGCACGAGTGAAATTCTTCCCCCCCCCCAATTATTGTAATGCTAGGTTTGCTGGACCATTGGCCTTACCCTTCATGGAGCATCTTGTGAACCTCAATTACCAAGTACATTATATAAGCACAGAGGAGAGAATCCCTTTATTCCTCTGTGGGGTTAAACTGTCTCACATTCCAGATGAAAGCTCCAAGTTTTAATAAATACCTTGACCCATAAATCTCTTTGTACTGAGCAAACTAGCTAGAGACCATCCTCTGAAGACCCAAGGTTATGGATGCCAAGACAATTTGGTGGTGCTTGCCTTATACATTCTGCATTTACTATAGCTACAAGTTGTGCTGTCCACTGGGCTGGTCCTCAACTAGGGGATTCATATGTATGCAACTGTCTTGACTGAAATGCCTTTTGTACCAGTGTCATATGGACTGACTTCCCAGGCAATTCCTGATTCAAAAGAAATGATATCCAGGGTTGCACTAAAGACTCTCCAGCAAGAGCTACCACTTACTGATTGTTATAAACAATAATAATTTTATCACAATAGACACCTCAGTGAAACCAAAGGTTTCCTTTAATTTATCCATAAGACCTTGCAACCATAAATTGATGTTAGAAACAAAATTGCCCTGGACCAAATGTTTATCCTTAGCATTACTAAGAATCCGAACAGCCCCTCAGAAAGATCTGGGGTTGTCTCCCTAGGAAATGCAATTTGGGCTACCCTACCTGGAGAAATTAAAGGAAACTGCTCAGTTTGAAACCAAAATTAAGTTTCCTAGAGAATATATACTTGGGCACTCTCCTCCTTTACATCAGTATGTACTACTATAAAGGGGATAAAAGATGTCAGAAGATCAAAGTAAATTGCATTCTTGCATATGGTCTGTCATGTAAGAATATGGAATTATGTTAAATAAAGTAAAAGAATAAATAAAGAGGGATGAGCAGAAACCTACGTGTGCTGCCTGAGCACAGCAGATAGGTCAATAACACTGTATTAGTTAGCCAATAAGATGTAGGGGGTAGGGGCTTGCTGATTTGACAAATCTATAAATGTCACTGAAATATGTCAAAGTGTGTACTCATTTATCAAGAAATATGATATCTGACTACCCCTTCTTGCAAGATTGTAATAAATAAATTAAAGGAAACCTTTGGTTTCACTGTTATTGTGATAAAATTATTGTTTATAACACTAATGGAGCAGGACACTCTCAAACTTTGGCTAGGATTATCAATGCCTCAGCCCATGTCATTTAGAGTCTCCCTTCTACTCCGCTCCTGACAGACTTACATTTTTCTCCATTCAAAGTTTCCCCAGATGTATGTGCTTAAATGGGATCTCTAAAATAAGTTTAGATGGGTGTCATCTACAGTCCTAATAAGAAATTAAAATATGTTTGATCTGTTGAATATAGCACAGTTACTTACCTGTAACAGGTGATCTCTGGGAACAGCGGGAATAAGTCTTCACATATGGGTACGTCGGTACCGACGGAGACTGTGCGGGAACGCTTCCGAGCGTCCAATCAAAGAGCTTTTGGAAGCATCCCACCACGCCTGCGTGCTGCCTTCCCGCCTTTCCCAACTGCCTCTCCTCAGTTAAGTTTTAAAGCTGAGACAAAGAGAGAGAGAGAGAGGAAAGGAAAGATAGATAGAGATACAACTCCTGGGGAGGTGGGTGGGTTGTGAAGACTTATTCCTGCTGTTCCCAGAGATCACCTGTTACAGGTAAATAACTGTGCTATCTCCAGGAACAAGCAGGAATGAGTCTTCACATATGGGGACTCCCAAGCTAAGATGCCTGGAGTCCCAGCATGTTATAGGTTGGAACATGCTATCTCGCACAACACCAGGCATCCTGAGGATGGGGGGTAGGAGTTGAAGAAAGAAAGTTGCTGTGGAACAGCTAACCTAGCATAGGACTGCAGGGAAGGAGTCCATGTGTGGATGATAATTATCATCAATGATATTGAAGGAATATTGCAATATGGACCTCCCCTAACAGGATTACACAGCAGTAAGGAGGTTCATGGGATCTACTGGGGAACCCAGTAGAGGAACCTCAAGGATGACCTCACTGTGAAGTGGAGGTAATAAACCTGTAGGAAAAAAGAGACGAGGTCAGATTCCTGAAAGGTAAGAGGGAACCCCGGTGAGAACTGGGGTAGTACCAAAAACGATGGGCCTTCAGCAGAAGGCGTTATGATAAAAGCCAAACTCTTTTGGCGACAGAGTGGCTCACCCTTGGGAGCAAAAAGAGAAGGCCAACCGGATTGTACAAACAGGCACAGTCCTTGTGGGAGGAAAAGGTATGAAAACCCCTTGTATCCCAAAAGAAAGGACAAACGCCTGAGGCGTTAGAGCCTGTGATTAGCTGAAGATCCTCAATGTCTCTCCTAACTGGGGTCAGCTAGGAGAGATACTGGAACATGGAGAGCTTCAGAGGTACCTAAACCTTAAGGTTATGGTGGAAGTTGCTAACTACCACAAAAGTGGTTGTGAGTGTGGAACCCCAAACATGCTGGATAGCATAGGTATGGATAAAGCCCATCTGTCAGAATCATATAGCTATATGAGCCTGGACAGGTAGATAAATGCAGGATACCTATCTACCCATAGTAAATATCTCGACAGATAGATAGATATATGAGAATATATCTATAGTGAGATATGAAGGGCATAAAATACACACAAAGATAGACATAGACATCTGTAAGATGTATGCTACAGATATGAATATATAGGCCTCTATATGGGTGTCTGCAATAAAGCAGACAGAGATATGCCTACAGAACGGTATTCACATAGGAAAATGTGGAGAGGAAAGATTCATCTAATAACAAGAAGGTGGAACCCACTTGAGAAGATATATAGAGAATCTGTTCCCACTGGTTATGAGCTACAGGAATGCTAGGTAGTGAGATAACCAGGACGGTTACGTGAAAAGCAGAGGATGATATCAGTCTGCAGCCAGCAAGTCCCGAGTATTCTAGAACTCTAGCATGGTAAGTGAACAGGAGACGCATTTAAATGAGATACCATGCTGACCTGCTTAAGGGCAGAGAGGTATCATGCGTTCTTACCAAGAGGACGAGCTGCAAGGAGAAAAGCATATTCCCGATTGGAAATACTATGGACCAAAGCAGGGAATTGGCAACTCCTTAAGCTTTCACGTAAGAGAAGGCCTATGTCCTTTATATTAAAAAGGGAGATCCTTTCTAGTCATGGGAGACATGACTGAAAAAGCCTTTTCCAGCCATCTAGGACAGCTGTTGGAGAAAAAATCCCCATGCTCTCTAGCAAAGGCCCATAGTGGAGAGCTTCTCTGTAGGATTGCAGAGAGCATGATGCAGGAGAATGAGGAGACAGAACTGGCTACTGGAGAGCCAGTACCTATGTCAACTATGCTGCCAAACCGAGGGGAATGGAGATAGCAGAAAGAGAAGACAATCCAACAAGCTTGTAGTGAAAAAGTTTCCAAGATAGATGACAGCACTGACTTGGAGCCACTACTAAGATCAGAGAGAATGTTAGTGGAGGACAAATCTGGTTGCTGGTGGACAAGAACCAGTGGTCCAAACATTAAGGCTCCTGCATTGGCAGCTGCTTGCCAGACAGCAAAAAGAATGTTACTGTTTAAAAACAGGAAGAACAGACAGAACAGGAGTAGAAAACTCTGGACATGTCTGATGAACTGCTTCAAAGCAAGATTAAAAAAGAGGAGTCAACTCAGAGAAGAGAACTCCGCACTGGAAAAGTAACAAAACTAGAGAGGCTGAAGAAAAGCCCTCCAGTGAAGCAATACCGCTCTTACAGCTTGGTAAGAAGGTAAAAGGAAACAGGTAAGCCAGTGGACAACTGAGTAACCTGACGTAAAGACTCCTTGTTGAAAAGATTGTCTCCAGTATAAGGAGTATGTCCCAGTCTTTGCTGTGCCCATTTGTCTAAGTCTGAAGCCAGGCTCTACGTCATGCCCCTATAGATATAGCAGAAATCCTGCTAGCAGACTCAAAAGAGTCTAGGGAAGCACGAGTAAGAAAGCAAGAGATACTCTGGAGATGCTTAAGCAGTGAAGAATAGCCTGTACTCTTGGACTCTGGAAGAGAAGGAATCAAAAGATGTAATTGCTTTGTGACCTCCTCAAGAGACAGACTCATATAAAAAATATATGAGAGAATTCTTGCAGAAAGCATAGATATCTGGAAGGTTTGACGTCCAAAGGCATCTAGTGTCTTAGACTCACGACCTGGCGGATAAGAAGAGTGCTTTTTCTTACTCTTTATCCGCCTCATTGCTGATTCCACTACTATGGAATGATGAGGAAGTTGAGTCTTTTGAAACCCTGGAGAGGGGGGCACCTGATATAAGAGATCAGTTGCTCTGGAAGGTGGGGGTACCCTTAAAGGTGTTTCCCACATTCCTAGAAGGAGTTCCTGCAAGGAATGATGCAAAGGAAGCATTATGTTCTCCTTTGCTGTGGTAGAAACAGAGCCTTGTGCAGGATCATGTCCTGGGATAGGAATGGCAAGAGATCTTGCTATATCCAGGAGGAAACTCTGAAAAGAGGGATCCCCAACAGGAATCTCCCTTGGACAGGTTAGATCTGAAGAACTAGCCTGAGCACCGACAGAACTATCCAAATATATTGGAATAGAAGATCCTGCAGAGTGCAGTGTGGAATGCTTAAGGGATGGTCGCCGGTACTGGTTGTCAGGAGCAGCGACCGTCATTACCACATTGTCCATGCCAGGTATCGACTCCAAGCTTGGTATAGAAAGGAGCGATCCTGTTGCAAAAAGCATGGCAGGAGTTGGGCACGATGTTACTGTGGATACCGGTACCGATGCCAGTACCAGTACCGATGTCGGAGTCGAGCTCGACAGAGACATCGGAGCAGTAATCAGTGGCCGTTCAATCGGTACCGGGGTAACCGAAAACCTTCGGCCGCTATCCTCGGTACCGAGCCAGCAGTATCGATCGGTGTCGGTACCAAAGCGTATTGGTACCCAGTCTTCCAGACTAGAGATCAATTCCAAACTCGGCATCGAGGGCAGCGCAATCGGCCCCGAGGGAACCGAGAGTTGCGGATCAGAATCATCGGAACCGAGCCTTCGGTACCGCCGAGAGCCGGTACCAAGGCGAGTCGGTACCCAGTCCTCCAGACTGGAGATCGATTCGAGACTCGGCATCGAAAAAAGCGAGGCTATCGATGCACGTCTGGAGGGTACCGACGTCGGTGGTAGTATCAGTGCTGGTACCGATAAAGGAAAGTCAGTCCGGAGAGAATCCACCGGACCCGAAGGCACCGAGGACGCCAGATGACCATCCGTAGTGAGGAGTGTTTCATCCAACACCAGTGCCGATGCCGGGGTATCGGTACCGCTCGAAGCGGCTGCCACCACCGGACACGGCTCAGGTATGTTCTGTGAGGGGTGAACCCCAGGAACAACCCGAAACCCCTGAAAGGCTTTGGAGACCGAAGACTCCCGCCAGGGTTTTGAAACCAGTGGGCCCTCGAGGGCAAGGCCGGAGCCATCTACATGCTGTGCATGAGACCTACCACTCGAGGGCTGGCTAGTCTTAACAGACTGTTTGTGGGTTACCTGGTCCTGTGTAGAAGAAGGAGGGGACGGTGCCCCGAAGTTGGAGGGAAACCGTGTATCGAGGGAACCTCGATGTTGAAAACCTCTTCTCACCAAAGGACCCAGCAGGTTAGACACCGACTTCGAGGGTCTAAAAATAAAGTTGTACCGCCACAGTCTGAACATTTCTTGGAGAAAGTGGCTGGCGGTTCCATGAAGGAAAAAGAAGAGGCCTAAAAGGCCTAATGAACCGTGGGACACTATGAAGAAAAAATATCCCGTGAAAAAGGAAGATTTTACAAGAAAAGAAAAGAAAAACACCGGCGGTACCGGTGGCGTCGGGAAGACAGCCGCGACCACAAGAAAACTAAAGAAATAAAACAAGAATTTTCTGCGGTGACAGGACGTCGTCCTGCCGGCTCCGCGGAAAACGAAAACTGAGGAGAGGCAGTTGGGAAAGGCGGGAAGGCAGCACGCAGGCATGGTGGGATGCTTCCAAAAGCTCTTTGATTGGACGATGGGAAGCGTTCCCGTGCAGACTCTGTCGGTACCGACGTACCCATATGTGAAGACTCATTCCTGCTTCTTCCTGGAGATATTTTCTTACCCTTCTTTATTCAAAAGGTGGCTAATATTATTCCTTTTAAGATGGACAGCAGGGAGGAATATAAGGATATGGTATGATTTGGCTCTTTTGATACCTCTAAGGACTCTGAGTATTGCCTCTCCATTAAGTGCGTTAATACAGTAAAGAAGGTTTGCGTGCAGTCTGCACATCACCAGCACCAACTGTACAAACAAATGTCTATTATTAATGGTTATGATTCACTCTAAGTATACCACATTAATTTTAGCATACCCTGCGCCTTTGGGTAGGGCATTGCTTTTATATAATTTTACCAAAATATTTAGTGAAAGTTATATCTTTGCTGTACAGATTGTGAATGTTTCTATTTTCCTAAATGGACAATTGTCTTATCAAGAATACCTCTAGGGATGCAGCAGAAGATTATTGTGTATTGCTAACCAAATACTGAAATCACAATTCATGCTGAATTATGCAAAAGTCTTATTTCTACCTATCACCCCAACTGATTTGTGTTGCTACTCTGTTCCTTATTATGTCAAAGTCTATCTTATTAAAAAAAAAAGCTCGAGCTATTGTGACCTTCAAAAGAAGACAATGCAGTGCAGTAAGACATTTAGCTAGCCATGCTGAGTGTGCTAGCACTGAAGGCAACAGTTAAAGTCACACTCAGGTTTTGTTTCCAAAGGAGTTAACTCCGAGGTTGCAGAGCCTCCAAATCACAGATGAGTCAGTTAAACCTCACCTGTATTTGGCATCTTCTATGCAAGGACATTTTCTTCCAAATTTCAGAATCTAATTACAAATGCAAAAGAACATATTCTAAAGGAGCTTTATATGCCCGGGAACATTATCAGGAAGCTAGAAATCCTATCAACCACCTGGAGGTTATGGCGGTTCTAAATTATCTGAAAGACTTTAAGATCTGGTGGCCAGCGAAAGTATTCTGGCTTAGACCAGCAAGGCACTCATGTACTACTTTTTAAAAAGTACCAAAAATCCAAATCCTTATGCTAATGTGCATAGGGGGAAGTCTCAAGATGTGGAACTGGATTAGTCTCATGCAACAACCCCAATGATATAACAAGAAAAGGTATTTAGAGAAACAGGCTATATAATCACCTATTAGGCTGCTGAAACTGGTTACTGTATCAGATAGTAGCAAATAAGATCCCCTTCATTTGAGAATAGAGGTGAATTATTTAGCAACGGTCTTGAATGTGCATCAAAATGAAAAGCAAAAGAGACTTTGGCTACAGATGTTATTCTGTGAACTGGGGGAGGAAGTCTTCTCTTTTCACAACCACCAAACCCCCTAGAAGCAAGGATACTCACAAAACCAAGAGAAGATGTGGATCATTCCACATCATTTGAGGCAGGTAGGAGCTTTTCTAGACCTGATTTTTCAGGAACAGGGCTCTTCTCTACCCAACCAACTTCTATTCTTTACAGAATGGGTTCATGACAGATTAGACTGGCAAGTTCAGTGGTTCTGAGGTGAAGCCTCAATCCTCCTAGCTGCTCACAAGGAATCTACCAGAAATTTTCACATAGCTCTGTGAAACAGAATAAAGCTCCAGAACCCATCATTTTGCTCAAAATATAAAAATGCTTGAATACCTACCACACCTTTTTGAGGTCAGTGTCCATTTACTTTAAACTGGTGTTTTTTGATGAACTTGTAGAAGGGATAACCAATTTCTGGCTAGCCTTTAGCTGTTATGTTTCCACAAAGCCACAAGAATTTCCAACCTTCCTTTAAATGTCCTTTTGTATCACAGGATAGGAACATGATTCTCATTCTATTGATGAACGTCTCTTTTGAGCTGTTCAGGTTACAGTTGTTGTCAAGATTATTGGTACCCTTGCAGGTCAACCCGTTAATGTCCAATATCTCCTAAAAAAGTGGCCAGGGAAATGGTTTTGGACTATACATGCACACATTTGACATATAAAATAATCAAATAAAACAAGACCAATTCAAAAAGGAAATAGCAAGAAATAGTATAAAAACTGGGACACTGCCAGGACATGAATTCGCTTGAGGAAGAGCCAGGACGACTCAGTGGCTTGAAACATGACGTTATGTTGCGGTATGTTTAAATGGAAATCCTTGGACTAACTTGTGGCGTCCTTTGAAGAGAATAGCGCCAATATGAATTAGTCCTTTTGAAGGAATTGGAGTTGATAGTGTCGGGGTTGTCCCTGGCGGTATTTTTTAATTAGACGTTTTGGGGCTCCTTTCAAAACAAGTATTGGACTTATGTGAAGCAGCCTTGGAGGATTATGCAATAGAATGCTATTTTGACGTTTGCAATGAGTTTCATGGAAGAAACCAGAATTTGCAACAGTGTTCATTGAAATGTCTGGTTGGACATTGGCAACAGCGTTTTTAAGCTCCTGTTGAAGAGTTCTGTACTGAACCAAGTGTGCAGTTGAGAAGGAGTGAGCTTCACTGGAGTATTCCTTGGTAAGGTCAAGTGTACAAGTTCTGATTTGATCTGAGCAGCTCCACAACACGTTATGCAATCTTTGGAATACTGGAGCTTGGATGTGTGAGATTCAAAAGGTTCAACGGACAGTTAAGTATATCGGTGTCCTTTTGGTTATTTTTATGGGTTGTTATCCTTTGAAATAAGATAAAAGAGAGAGTTTTGCCATGAGAGAGGTGATCTCTTTCATGGCAGACAATCCGACTAAAAATATTTATATTGTAAGGTCATTATAGTATAGTATTTTGAGGGTCTCACTTAATTTAAGGGATAGATATGCCGGGGATTTGATAGATCTTTACTACGTATTTCAGGACATGATTATTGGCACCCTTTTAAAAAATTAAAATCAGTTTGTACAGAACTACTACATTCCCATTGCAGTAAAATTAGACGCAAGTGTGATTGTCAGTACTCACATGAGTTGAATAAACCACTGAAAGATAGCTTTAATGTTTAAAATGTTCACATTCACTCCTTGTTCCATTTTCACAATGGTGAAGGCAAGAGAACTGCCTGAGACCATCAGAAAAGCCATTATCGCCAAAGATCAAACTTCAAAGGGGATACAAGACCATCTCAAAGACCTTGGGATTCCTGTCTACAGCAGACGTTTTATGCTCATGGAACTGTCAAGAACCAATCAAGACATGATTGGAAGAGGAAAATTAATTCAAGACACCTTTGAAAAATACCACGTACAACATCCAAAGAGTTTAAGGCTGACCTGGAGCAATCTGGAGTGGTGGTTTCAACCTGCACCATACAGCTCGCACTAAACAAAGATGGACTTCATGGGCAAAGGCCAAGGAGGACCTCAATGCTCAAAGACAGACAAAAAAAGGCACACCTGATCTTTGCCCAAACCCACCCTGAGAAATCACAATCCTTCTGGGAAAATGTTCTGTGGACAGATGAAACCAAACTTGAGCTCTCTGGCAGTGCAGACCAGTGATACATTTACAGGCGAAGAAACAAAGCTTATAAGGAAAAGAAACACACCCTTCCTATAGTTAAATATGGTGGAGGTGTCAATGTTGTGAGGCTGTTTTACTGCAACAGGAACTGGAGACCTGGAATGTACTAAAGGAAAGAGTAGTTACTCACCTGTAACAGGTGTTCTCCAGGAGCAGCAGGAATCAGTCCTCGCATATGGGTGATGTCGGCGCTGACGGAGCCCCCATGCGGAGCATTTCCCCAGCTTTCTAAGAAAGCCTTTGGGAATGCAGCGCGCATGCGCGGTCCCCTTCCCGCCCAAGGGTGCCATCTTGCTCAGTCTGATGACATTTTTTTTCAATATTGTTCTGTCCTCCAATTGTCCTTAGGCTATGATTCTTTATCAAGTATAGCTCTTCATATGTAAATCATTAAACTATATACATCAATCATAGTCATGAAAAGAACTGAAGGTCTCAGACTCCTAATGGCACTGTCTACTGGACTATGTCTTGACTTGTGCCGATTGCATCAACGACCTTTTCTCATTCAGTTCCTTTTTCTATGATTGATAACATTTCAAATATTTCAAACTTTTTCAAAAATGGTCGTGCTTATCTTATGTGTTCCCCAACGCCACCTTCCAGCTCCGAAATTGCGTTTCACAGCAGTGGGTTTCCTCAGGGGGGCTTGCAAGAATAAAGCACTTATGTTGTCTATCGCATCAGGAATGTTCTGTGCTGCTCTGTGTGTATTTAGCCAAATGAAGCACTTATTAATAAACTTCACTGGTGCGATTCTCCGTTGCTTAGCGTAGTGCTTAGAGCCTACTGGTGTTTTTTTGAAGCCGGTAGGCTCTAAGTGATTGTTGTATATAGTTTAATGATTTACATATGAAGAGCTATACTTGATAAAGAATCATAGCCTAAGGACAATTGGAGGACAGAACAATATTGAAGTAAATAGTTAATCCTCTGCAAACTGACGTAACGTTAGAAGTGATCAGTCTGATGACATAGCTAAAAGACAGCAAAAAACACAAAATAAAGCATATGACTGCAACTCCAAGGGGAGGAGGGAGGGTTGTGAGGACTGATTCCTGTTGCTCCTGGAGAACACCTGTTACAGGTGAGTAACTACTCTTTCTCCAGGACCAAGCAGGAAGTCAGTCCTCACATATGGGACTCCCCAGCTTAAGGCTACCAGGGACCCAAAGCTGAAAAATAAGCTCCCTCTAGAGCCTCAGCATGTGTGAAAAGAATCTTCTCTGAGAACGCCCCCAAACGGTAGCCCAACACCAGGGCCGGAGGGTAGGAGTTGCCTATACCTCAAAGAGATTACGGAGTACCGCCTGACCGAAAGCACTGTCCCTTCGGGACTCCCTCTCAAGGCAGTAGTGGACCACAAAAGTCTGGTTTGAAGACCAAGTAGCGGCCCGGCAGATGTCTGCCAATGGAACAGAGTGGAAATGAGCCACTGATGCAGCCTTCGCCCTGACACGGTGAGCCGTGACTTGACCCTGCAAGGAGAGGCCGACTGCCCTGTACACCCAGGCAATACAGTCTGCTACCCAGATGGACAGGGTACGCTTGGAGACAGGTAACCCCAACTTATTAGGGTCAAAAGAGACGAAGAGCTGAACAGCCCTTCGGTGTCCCTGCGTACGGTCAAGGTAGAAGGATAACGCCCTCCTACAGTCCAGGGTATGCAAGACCATCTCAGCCCGGCCAGCATGCGGCCTGGGAAAGAAAGTTGGAAGAACCACCTCCTGATTGAGGTGGAAGGAGACGACAACCTTTGGAACCTTAGGGTGAGTCCGTAAGACTACTCTGTTCCTATAGAATCTAGTGTATGGTGCCTCTGACACCAGGGCTTGAAGCTCACTTACTCGCCTTGCTGAGGTAAGAGCCACCAAAAACAACGCTTTCCAGGAAAGAAAGCACAAAGGACAAGTAGCCATAGGCTCAAAAGGTGGGTAAGTAAGTTGTTGCAAGACCACATTCAAATCCCACTCAGGGGCAGGTGGACGAATTGCAGGCTTAAGCAAAAGGAGGCCTCTGAGGAAGCGAGCTAACAAAGGGTGGCTGGAGAGAGACTGACCCTCCACCAGTGAGTGGTGCGCTGAGAGAGCACTGAGGTGGACTCTAACAGAGTTGGATTTAAGGCCTAGATTGGACAGGTGCAGCAAATACTGCAGCACCACTGGTACCAGGCATGCGAAAGGATCCTCCTTGTGCTGGGCACACCAGGCGGAGAACCTACGCCACTTAAGAGCATATGACTTCTGAGTGGACTGCCTCCAGGAGGCCAAGACCATGTCCTCCACTTCCCTAGGCAGCAGTAAGGGAGCTAGAACTACCCTTTCAGCAGCCAGGCCATCAGATTGAGGGACTGGAGATTGGGGTGTAAGAGAGATCCCTGCTCCTGAGACACGAGATTGGGTTGCATCCCCAGAGGAAGAGGAGCGTCCACCGCTAGCTGTAAAACAGGTGGGAGCCACGGTTGACTTGGCCATCTGGGGGCCACCAGGATCTCCAAGGCCTTGTCCCGGATCACTTTGAACAGTGTTTTGGGCACTAGAGGCGTGGGAGGAAACGCATATAGGAGGCCTGTAGACAATGGTATGAGGAATGCATCCGCTGCTACCCTGAGAGGATGCGGTTGTCTGGAGCAGAACCTGGGCAGTTGACGGTTCAGTGGACTGGCAAACAGATCCATGGTGGGAAGACCCTATCTTAGGAAGATCTGTTGAACTACGAGAGGATTCAACTGCCATTCGTGTGGCTGTAGGATCCTGCTCAACTTGTCTGCCAGGTAATTCTCCTGTCCAGGGAGATAGACCGCCTTGAGGAGTATGCCATGGTTGACTGCCCAGGAGCACAGGTCCTGTGCTTCCTAACAAAGAGGTCGGGACCCTGTGCCTCCTTGCTTGTTCACATAGAAAGCACAGTTACTTACCTGTAACAGGTGATCTCTGGGAACAGCAGGAATTAGTCTTCACATATGGGTACGTCGGTACCGACGGAGCCTGCATGGGAATGCTCCCCAGCATCCAATCAGAAAGCTTTTGGGAGCATCCCTCGCGCCTGCGCGGTGACTTCCCGCCTTTCCCACTGCCTCTCCTCAGTTGAGTTTCATAGCTGTGACAGAAGGAGAGAAAGAGGAAAGGAGATAGATAGATACAACTCCTAGGGGAGGTGGGTAGGTTGTGAAGACTAATTCCTGCTGTTCCCAGAGATCACCTGTTACAGGTTAAGTAACTGTGCTATCTCCAGGAACAAGCAGGAATGAGTCTTCACATATGGGGACTCCCTAGCTGTGGGTGCCAGGGGAGATCCCATAAAATGCTTATCCCTGGACAGGACGGCATTTTCCAAACCTGGATCCCCGGCATCCCCTGAGGGATGGGGGGTAGGAGTTGAATAGAGAAGAGCTGCAAGGAACAGCAGGTCTAAAGACTACAGGAGAGAGGAGTCTTTAGAATGTATGTCAAGTATCATTAAAATATTTAATGAACTAGTACAATATAGAGCTTACCTACTGGACTGTAGGAAGTAGAACTGTGATGGAGTGTACTGTAGATGCAGTAGCGGAATCTTCAAGGTAGCTTCACAGCAGTGAGGATGAAGTTCCAAACCTGGAATGGGCAGGTGACCCAGGTGTCAACTGGGGCAGGAGAAGAACGGCAGGTCTTCAATGGAAAGCTTTATGGGAAAAAGCTGAAAACTCTTTTAGGTACAGAGTTATTAACATTGAGGACTAAAAGAAGAAGACTGACCGATCTGGAGAATTAGCCCAGTCCGGAAGGGAAGAGGGGGTATGGAAAAAAGCCCCTATTCCCAAGGAGAACAGAAGTGTACTCAGAAATACTGAAGATGTACACTGTCATTCCTAGCTGGTAAGAGATAGGAAGACAATGAAGTTTGATACTTCATGGATAGGGAGATCTATAACAAAAATAGAAGCTGTTGACGTCACAGCAGTAATTGTGTGTATAACCGCTCCCAGTAACTGAGCCGTATGAGAATAGGCAAGTTGACTGTCTGGAACCTTAAGAAGGTAAAAGCTTTATAGCACAGACAGGTAGGGAGGTAGTAGGTAATACCTGGCGTCCTATGGACATCTCCCAATGGGTACAGAGATATATATATATATAAATATATCTATATACATGAAGATACATACATATCTATCCATATGTGTAGATATGTCTAATATGTGAGATATATATATATAGGTATAGATATAGATGGGCATGGCTTATGCCCACACAGATTATAAAAATATGTATGGGTATAAGTCTGAGGATATATGCCTGCAACGGAGCCCCACAAAAACATTCACATAGGGAATGTGATGGGAAAAGATTCATCTAATAATAAGGGGGTAAAAACCACCTGAAGATATATAGAGAATCTATTTCCGTGGTGCAGGAATGTATTTCAGTGGAATAACCAGTATGGTTGCGTGAAAAACAGAGGATAATAGCAATCTGGTAAGAGCACGTCAGGAGTACTTGAGGACTCTGACACGTCCAAAGGACAAGAAACGCAAAGACTAAGACACCTGGATGACTCAGCCAAGGGACTCAGGGGTATCATGTACAGTAAAAGAGTATGCGTTGTCCAAGTGGAGCAGAAAAGATAATGCCAAGCTGTAAGGAAAAAAGGGGTAGATTCCTGCCAGATTGGGAACTCCTTGGACGTTCACGCAGAAAAAGCTTGTCTTCTGTATCACAACAGGAGACAAGAGGGTATAAAGAACCTATATAGCCATGGAATGACTATATAAACTTTTACTATTATATGGAAAACCCTCAGAGACAAAGTTCAATGCTCTACAGCAAGGGCCCATAGTAGAAAACTTCTCTGAAGATTGCAGAGAGCATTGTGCAGGAGAATTATGAGATAAAACTGACCGCAGTCAGATGTGCTGCCACATCCTAGGTAAGGATATGGCTAAAAGAAGATAACCTGCAGTGAATAGTATCATGCAAGATAGTTGAAAGTAGCTTGCAAGAAGCATTAAAGTAAGCACTGGAACTTCTGCAGGCACAGCAACTGAACAAAAGAACAGAAGGGATTCTCCTGTATGAAAAACAGAGAGAAAACAGACAAAGGGAGCGGATATATTCCCATCCCTGTCTGATGAGTTGTTAAGAGCATGCATTGAAGGATAGTAGAAAAACTACACTGGAAAGAAGAGAAGTGTTTCAGTATGGTACCAACTCGAGCAGGGGAAACCCTGGAAGAGAAGGGTTTGGAAGGTGACGTACCATAGGATAAGTCAGCTAACGGAAAAAATGTCCATGTGGGGACAGAACTATCATGGGATAATTGTAATCTCCCTTTATGATAAAAAGAAAGGGAGAAGTCTGTAACCCACAGACAAAATCCTAAGAGCTTAACATACTGAAAGAAAAAACCAGTGTAGAGTTTGAAGAATAACTTCTGGTAAAAAGAAGTTAACTATAGAATTGCAACATACAGGAACCTATGGTTTCTGGTTAAAATTAGCCTGCTTAGAGTCTGGAGACTTCAGACTAGGATGAGATGTCCCTTGCTTGGGTACATCTGGAGAATGGGCAGGAGAAGGGTGAAACTTTCTTTTCTTAGGAAAAGAAGGTTTGGTAGGATATTTCTTACATCCTGGGGAAAAAGAAGGCTTAGGACGGTTTCCAGAACTAGGAAAGTCAGTGGAGCAATGAGCAACCTGACGTAAAGCCTCTTTATTGAAGAGATTTTCTCCAGTACAAGGAGAATTACCCAGTGTATGTTGTGCCCATCTGCTCAAGTCTGAAGCTTGCAGCCAGGCTGTACGACGTGCTCCAATGGCAATAGCAGAGGATCTGCTGACAGACTCAAAAGAGTCTAGAGAAGCACGAGAAAGGAACCAAGAGATATTCCTGCTATGATTAAGAAGCAAGGAATAGTCAGAGGCCTTAGGTTCTGACAAAAAAGGAGACAAGAAAGATAATTTCTCTGTGACCTCCTGAAGTGTCACTCATATAGAAAATATATGAAATAATTCTTGAAGCCAGCATAGAAGTTTGGAAGGTTTGACGTCCAAAGGCATCAAGTGCTTTAGATGCACGACCTGGCGGATAAGAAGAATGCTTCTTCTTACTTCTTACCTTTCTCAATGCTGATTCCACTACCATGGAATGATGTGGAAGTTGGTTTTTCTGAAACCCTGGAGAGGGAGGTACCTGATACAGAATGTCCATGGCTGTAGAAGGCAAGGGAACCCTCATAGGTGATTCCCATATCCTCAGAAGAAGATCCTGTAAAGAATGATGTAAAGGAAGCATTATATTTTCCTTTTCTACAGGATCTTGGTCAAGAGAAAAACCAGGAATAGGAATGGCAAGAAAATTTGCCATGTCAAGGAGAAACTTCTGAAAAGAAGGATTTCCAATAGGAACTAATCCTGGGCAAGCTGAGGTTGAAAGAGCAGCTTGAGCACCAGAAGGGATACTGGACTGGTGCAGAAAAAGAATCCCGCTCGATGGACAGTGATCCTGAGAGTTCTGATTTGAAGCAGTTAGTACTGCATCGTGAGTGCCTGGTATTGATTCCAAACTAGGCATAGAAAGGATCGATGGCACCGATGGAACTGCAGGAATCGACCCCGACACCGGTATCGGGGACAATAATGTCATCGAAGCAGTATTCGGGGGCTGCTGAAGCGGTACCGAGGTAAGCCAAGAGCCTTGATGAATATCCTCGGTACTGTGAAGCCGGAAACAATATGGATCGGTTCCGAAGCGCGTCGGTATGAAATCATCTAGACTGGACATCGATTCCAGACTCGGCATCGAAGCGAGCGAGTCCATCGAAACATGTCTAGAAAGTACCGACGTTGTTTGTGGTATCGGCGATGCCGATACAGGAAGGTTAATCGGAGTCGCATCGATCGGTACCGAAGGTACCGAGGACGTCCGAAGACGATGCCCGGTGAAGAGAGGAACACTCGACACCGGCGCCGATGTCGGGGTATCGGTACCGCTCAAAGCCGATACCAACCCCGAGCATGGCGAAGGTACAGGACAGTCAATCTGGGTCGTATCGATTGGCCCCGAAGGTACCGAGGATACCAGATGACGATCCCAGGTGAAGAGTGGAACACTCGACACCGATGCCGGGGTATCGGTACCGCTCGAAGCCGGTACCAACCCCGAGCATGGCTGGGATATAGGAAAGCCAATCTGGGTCGTATCGATCGGCCCCGAAGGTACCGAGGACACCAGATGACGATTCCTGGTGAAGAGTGCAGCACTCGACACCGATGCCGGGTTATCGGTACCGCTCGAAGCGGATGCCACCCCCTGGCACGGCTCAGGTATGTTCTGTGAGGGGTGAGCCCCAGGAACAACCTGAAACCCCGTAAATGCTTTGGAGCCCGAAGACTCCCGCCGAGGTTTTATTGCCAATGAGGTCTTGAGGGTAAGGCCGGAGCCGTCATCATGCTGGGCATGAGACTTACCCTTCAAGAATTGGCTAGTCTTAACAGACCGTTAGTGGGTTACCTGATCCTGGAGAGAAGAATAAACCGGTGTCCTCACCTCAGGAGGAAAAACGGCATCGAGGGAAACTCGAAAAAGGGAAGGTCTTCTCCCAATAAAATAGCCTGAGGTATCAGGGAAAAAAGGGTCAGGACCCAAACAGGTTAGACACCAAGCATTGGAGTCTAAAAAGAAAACTAAGTTTCCACAATGAAGGCACTTCTTAGGAGAAGGCGGCTCCATGTTGGAAAAGGCCTGGTAGGCCCAAAAAAGTTAAACGAAAACTGAGGAGAAATATTTCTCTAAGTTTGAAAAAGAAAATAATAAAACACCGGCAGTACCGGTATCGGCGGGAAAACAGCCACGACCACAAGAAAATAAGAAAATAAGGATTTTTAAAGAAAAAAATTTCTGCGGTGACAGGAGGACGTCCTGTTGGCTCCGCGGAAAAACGAAAACTGAGGAGAGGCAGTGGGAAAGGCGGGAAGTCACCGCGCAGGCGCGAGGGATGCTCCCAAAAGCTTTCTGATTGGATGCTGGGGAGCATTCCCGTGCAGGCTCAGTCGGTACCGACGTACCCATATGTGAAGACTCATTCCTGCTTGTTCCTGGAGATCATAGCAACTTGATTATCCGTCTGAACTAAGACAGACTGATGAGAGAGGACATGAGAGAAAGTCCGCAGGGCTAAGCGGATTGCTCTGAGCTCTAGGAAATTGATTTGCTGTGTGGCCTCCCAAGGAGACCACAGGCCTTGAGTGCATGCTCCTTGGCAATGTGCACCCCAACCTTGAAGAGAAGCATCGGTTGTCAGCACTTGAGAGTGTGGAAGTGCTTGAAAAGGCACCCCTTGCAGTAGATTCATAAGATGAAGCCACCACTGCAGAGAATCTGCCAGTAGATTGGACACCCTCACTTTGTCCGTCAGGCTTCCTGTGGCCTGCAGCCACTGAGTCCGTAGGCCCCACTGAGCGGGCTTCATGTGCAGACGGGCATTTGGAGTTACATGGACCGTGGATGCCATGTGGCCTAAGAGCCTTAGGAATTGTCCGGCGGAGACTAGAAAATTGTTGTGGAATTGTCTGGCCATATCCATCAGTCTGTTGGCCCTGTCCACGGGTAAAAAGGCCTTTGCTTGAAGGGTGTCTAGTCTTGCTCCTATGAACTCCATGTTTTGTGAGGGGCGCAAAGCGGACTTTGCGAAGTTTATGACAAATCCCAGATGCTGGAGAAGAGAGACACAGTACGGAGGGTGGCTTGATTGGTTTCCTGTGGAGACTGACCCCTGATGAGCCAGTCGTCCAGGTATGGAAAGACAAAGAGTCCTTGAACTCTGAGATAGGCCGCCACCACCGCCAGGCACTTGGTGAAAACCCTGGGTGCGGAGGTTAGGCCAAAAGGGAGTACCCTGTACTGGTAATGGTTTCCTCCCACTACAAATCGGAGATATTGTCTGTGGTATGGATGAATAAGGATGTGAGTAAACACATCCTTTAGGTCTAAGGAGCATAGCCAATCTCCCTACTGGAGGTAGGGCAGCAAGATTCCAAGGATAAGCATCTTGAACTTTTCCCTCTCCAGGAACTTGAGATTGTGCAAGTCTAGGATGGGCCTGAGGCCTCCTGTCCTTTTTGGTACCAGAAAGTACCTGGAATAGAAGCCTTGACCTCTCAGATGGTGGGGCACTGGTTCCACCGCTGCTCCTTTAGAAGACCTGCCAACTCCTGCAGGAGTAAGTCCCTGTGCAGAGGGGGTCTTGGAGTCCCTGGAAAGTAGGAGGGAGGTACCTGGTGGAAGTGGAGGAGATAGCCTCTCTGGACTATGCTTAGCACCCAGGTATCCCTTGTTATGGCTGACCACCTGTGGGCATACAGGGTCAGCTGGCCTCCTGTGCTGAGAGGGGCCAGCTGAGGAGGAGAGGCTATGCCACTGGAGTCAAAACCACGCTCCCTGCTGAGCAGGAGCCGGAGCTGGTGGCTTGGGGGTTTTCTGCCTACGGGGACCATGTCCCTGCCCCTTGGCCTGCTGACCCTGTTGGGGAGCTACAGAGGCCTTAAAGTGAGGGTATGATTTGTAGGCAGATGACTTCCTTGGGTAAAAGGTCTTTTTTCCCCGAGACCTTCTTCTTCTGAGAAGGGGCAGAGGTTTTCCTGGACAGCCTAGTGCGGGTGAGAGTCTCGGACTCGAGTTCTGCAGCCTTTTCAGCCATGGGCTTGCCAAAGAGGTTTTCACCTCGGCAGGGGACATCGACCAACTTGTCCTGTACCCATGGCTCGAGGTCCGATGACTGTAGCCAGGCCTGACGGCGTGCACTGATGCCGGCCGCAGCTACTCGGGCCGAAGCCTCGAAGCCATCATAGGCTGCTCGAGAGATAAACTTCTAGCACTCCCGAATCCCCGATGACAGGGCCTTGAACCTCTGCAAAGGTTCCTCAGGTTTCGGGACTCCCAGCCGGGAGGCACCAAGAAGTGCATCTTATGACTCTTCAGACAATGAATGGCTGATTCCACAACCATGGAGTGGTGCGGTAGCTGTGCCTTTTGGAACCCGGGGCTCTTGAGGACTCTATAGATGGAATCGACCCACTTGCTCAGAACTGGCGTCGAGGCCGGCGCCTCCCACATGCGGAAGAGCAACCGTTCCAGCATCGGAGGAACCGGTACAGTAAAGGCCTCCTTGGGGGGGAGAGTCATACTGCAGGGCCTCGAGCTCCTCGGCTCAAAGCTCCTCCTTGGGATCCGCAGGGAAGGCCACTGCCTTGGCCATGTCCCGCACGAAGTCCGAGAACTGGGTGTCCTCCGGGGGGGGGGGGGGGGGGGGGGTTGAGGGGGGGGGGGGACCGTCTCCAAGGCTCAGACTCCAGTGAGTCTGAAGGGACAAATCGGGTCCAAAATGTGTCCAGGGACGTCTCATCCTCCGTTTCCCAGCCCGACCCCTCGGAGTAGGAATCGAGCGGCTCCGGTTGGGCAGGCACTGATGCCATCCGCCCCAACGCTGAGGGTACCGGCGTCGACGACCTCGGTTCCGAACGGGAGGCCGAGGGAGACCTTGGCTGAGGATCGACTCGAGAGCGCATGGACTCGAGGATCGGCTCAGCCTCTGGGGTCGACTTCGACGTCGATGTCCCGGTGATCGGGGCAGATGCACCAGTGAGATCAGCGATCAGTGCCCGCTGCTGCTCCATGAAGGCAGCCAAGCTGCTCTCCAAGGCCGTCAACCTGAGTCCAAGCTCAGGAGACTCAGCAGCCCCCAACTCGGACCCCGATGGTGTCGGGTCCGACGTCGGCTCCCCCAGAGGAGAGTCCAAGAGGACTACAGTACTCACGTGACCCAGGGACTCCGACACGAGGTTGTTTAGCAGGCCGCTCCGACTCCGAAGACTTGGGACGGAGCTCGGGGCTATGCGACCTGGACCTGGAGGAACCAAGTGCGTCCACCGACGCCGCCCTCGCGGGTTTCTTCTTCCTGCGATGCTCCCGCAAGGGAGACCCCCTCTCAGAGGAACCCTGGCGATGCTCGGGATCAGAGTCCCGAGACGTTGAGGGCTTTGGCGAAGTCCGGGCCCGGCCGGACGCGGAGTCAGAGAAGATTCTTTCTTTTTGGTGCTGCCGGCTCCTCAATGCCTAAGAGGACATTTTCCCACACAGGCCACAGATCATCGGGTCATGATCGGGCCCGAGGCAGCGGAAGCAGCAGTCATGTGTGTCGGTGAGAGACAAATTTCTTACACCGATCACACTTTTTAAACCCGCTGGCAGCCATCGGGGAAAAAAGGGCCCCTGCGAGGTCAAACGACAGGGCTGCCAGTGAAAAATAGAAAAAAGGCGCGTAACGCTAGTCACTAAGGACAAAAAACAAAAAAAGAAGTCTGGGCTCGATACCGGCGTAGCGGGCCCAGGAGGGGAAAGGGAAACTGGCGTCGAACTGAAGAAAACATGGGTCTAAGCCGAAAAATCAACTTTTTCCTCGGGTGAAAACGAAACACATCCGTCGGGCTCCGCGGAAAATAGAAGACTGAGCAAGATGGCGCCCTTGGGTGGGAAGGGGACCGCGCATGCGCACTGCATTCCCAAAGGCTTTCTTAGAAAGCTGGGGAAATGCTCCGCATGGGGGCTCCGTCGGCGCCGACGTCACCCATATGTGAGGACCGACTTCCTGCTTGGTCCTGGAGAATTATGAAATCAGGATTACCAAGGTATTTTGAAGAGAAATGTGCTACCTAGTGTCAGAAAGCTAAGTCTGGGTCAGTCATGAGTCCTCCAGCAGGACAATCACCCAAAACATACATGAAAATTACAAAAGAATGGTTAAAAAGGAACAAATGACTAGCAATGAGTCCTGATCTCAATCTAATCGAGAACCTTTGGAAAGAACTGAAATCTGGAATTAGTAAAAGGAATCCTGGAAACATTCATGAGCTGGAACAAATCACAGATGAAGAGTGGGAGAAACTACCAGCAGACAGATGTAAGAAACTTATAGATGGCTACAAGAAATGTTTGGAGGCTGTCATTACTGCTAAGAGTTGTGCAACCAAATATTAGTGAAGGGTGCCATTAATCCTGTCCAGATCATATTTTGTTTTTTTTCTCAGAAATTACTATGTCTAAGTTGCACAGACACCTTTTTTTTGTTGTATACCTTTGAACATAGTATTAAAATATTATGATGGAATACAGTTTTATTTATTTATTTATTTACATTCTCTTATATACCGCGCTATTCAGCATCAGTGCGGTTTACATTGAACAAACTGAAATTACATTGAACAAGGCATTATAACTTGGAGATAACTATTTTACAGGGAACATGGGCTATGGAGGGTTAAGTGGCTTGCCCAAGACCACAAGGAGCACCTGTGGGACTAGAAACCCCAGTCCTTCCGGCCCAAGGTTGCTGTCCTCTAGTGGGATTTGAACCCCCGACTTTCCGGCCTGAAGTACCTTGCCCCAACCACTAAGCCACTCCTCCACTCCAGGCCACTCCTCCACTCCAGTTGGAATATTTCCAATTATTTCTCAAGATATTGTACACAAGATACCGAAAATGCAAGGGTGCCGATAATGTTGACCACAACTGTATCTTACTCAGGTGGTCATACTTTTAATAGTGATAATTTCAGGCTTCAGAGTCTATGATCTGTAGATTCTAGTAACAAATCAGACTTACACAAAGTTTCCCAAAAGTAAAGTAAAGCTATGTATGAACTAAAAGTTCATACCTAAAATGACGCTGCAAATTCACCTTGAACAATCATTTTTCCAATATTTCTCCTACATGCTCATGCCCACGAGTGAGAAGTTCCTTTTCACACAACTTGGACTGTAAGCGCTCACCTTCTACTTCAAATGTGCATCATCCAAACAAGGGCTTTTTTATTCTTTTTGCCTTAATAATGCTGTCTTTCCTATGACAGATGCAATCTCCTTAGCCTGCTCTCAAAATGTATTTGGTATTCTTAGCTTTGGCAGCCTTAATCTTGGAGAGCCATTTCAAACTTATGCTGATAGGGCCATGGCAATGTTGGCAGCTAATTTAGATATACAAGGCTGGAAGAGTATGCTTTTCATCAAAAATCTAGGTTTAGCTTAACACTGATTTCCTACCTTCTGAGTAATAATTTTCATTTATCTCCAAAATGTGTTTCTATTTTTCCTGCACTTAAAATAACTATTTTACTAGTAAGTTCTTGCCTGTGCCTATTAGCGGTTTCCTTAGACAAGGAAGCCTAAAAGTGTGATTGTTAGACATGCTTAACTTTGGAGAAAGCGTAATTACTCACCTGTAACAGGTAATCTCCGGGAACAGCAGGAATTGAGTCTTCACATATGGGTGAAGTCGGCACTGACAGAGCCCGCATGGGAACGCTCCCCAGCATCCTATAGGAAAGCTTTTGGGAGCATCCCACTGCTCCTGTGCTGCTGCCTTCCTAACTCTCTCTCCTCAGTTGGGTTTGTAGCTGATATAAAATAAGAGGAGAGAGGAAGAGATACAACTCCTAGGGGAGGAGGGTGGGTTGTGAAGACTCAATTCCTGCTGTTCCCGGAGATCACCTGTTACAGGTGAGTAACTACGCTATCTCCAGGAACAAGCAGGAATGTAGTCTTCACATATGGGACTCCCTAGCTTGGAGATGCCAGGGAGATGACCCCAGAGAGAGCAGTGAAACACAGGCTGAAGTGGGTCATGTTTCCTCCTAAGGATCTCTGGTATCAAAACCCGGGACGGGGGGTAGGAGTTGTTCTAAGTCTGAAAGAGATGCTGGAGAACAACCTGGCCAAACGAGGCATCCCGACGGGAGTCATTGTCCAAGCAATAGTGGGCCGCAAAGGTGTGGATAGAGGACCAGGTTGCTGCTTTGCAGATTTCATCAATCGCCACCGAGCGTAGATTTGCCATAGAGGCAGCCTTTGCTCGCACATTGTGTGCTGTGACATGACCTTCAAGAGAAAGCACAGTTACTTACCTGTAACAGGTGATCTCTGGGAAAGCACAGTTACTTACCTGTAACAGGTGATCTTTGGGAACAGCAGGAATAAATCTTCACATATGGGTACGTCGGTACCGACGGAGCCCGCGCGGGAACGCTCCCCAGCGTCCAATCAGAAAGCTTTTGGGAGCATCCCTCAGCGCCTGCATGCTGCCTTCCCGCCTTTCCAACTGTCTCTCCTCAGTTGAGTTTCGTAGCTGAGACAAAGAGAGAGAAAGAGGAAAGGAAGATAGATAGAGAGATACAACTCCTAGGGGAGGTGGGTGGGTTGTGAAGACTTATTCCTGCTGTTCCCAGAGATCACCTGTTACAGGTAAGTAACTGTGCTATCTCCAGGAACAAGCAGGAATGAGTCTTCACATATGGGGACTCCCTAGCTGTAGATGCCAGGGGGAGATCCCATAAAATGCGTGTCCCTGGGACAGGACTGCACTTCCCACACATGGATCTCTGGCATCCCATGAGGGATGGTGGGTAGGAGTTGAAAAGAGAGGAGCTGTAGGAAAAAAAACAGCTAACCTAAGGACTACAGGAGAGGAGTCCTTGGTATGTATGATAATTACCATTAAAAATATTGAATGAGCAATCACAATATGGACCTTACCTACTGGACTGCAGGAAGTAGAGAGGCTGATGGAGTCTACTGGAGATTCAGTAGAGGAATCCTCAAGGTGACCTCACGGCAGTGAAGGTGAAGGTCCAAATCTGGAATTGGCAGGTGACCCAGGTGTCAACTGGAGTAGTATAAAAACGGCAGGTTTTCAGTGGAAAGCTTTATGGGAAAAAGCTGAAAACTCTTTTAGCTACAGAGTCATTAACATTTAGGAGTAAAAGAGGAAGACTGACCAATTTGGACAACTAGCCCAGTCCTGGAGGGAAGAAGGGTATGGGAAAAAGCCCGTATTCCCAAGGAGGACAGATGTGTGAAGGGCTGAAACCTCAGAACTACTGAAGATCTACGCTGTCTTTCCCAGCTAGTGAGAGAGAGGAAAGATATTGAAGCATGGTGCTTCAGGGATAGCGAGACCTAGAGTAAAGTGGGAGCTGTCAGTACCACAGTAGTGGTTGTGTGCATAATACCCCCGACATACTGAGGGACAGTATGAACATATGCAAGCGCACTGTCTGGAACCTCTAGGAAGGTAAAAACCTTTATAGCATAGACAGTTAGGGAGATAAGCATGTAAGTACATATCTACTTATAAGGAAGCATCTTGACAGATATATATATATATATATATATATATATATATATATATATAGGGGCATAACATATGCAAACACAGCTTACAGACATATGTATCTATAGAAGTATATAGAGATATATACATACATGAACATGTATGTCTGAGGATACATGTCTGCAACTAAGCAGATAGAGATATGCCCATAAGAACATTCACATGAGAGATGTGAAGGAGAAAGATTCATCTAAGAACAAGAAGGTGGAACCTACTTGAGAAGATATATAGAGAATCTATTCCTCCTGGCTAAGATGGTGCAGGAATGCTATCCAGTGAAATAACCAGGATGGTTGCGTGAAAAACAGAGGATAATATCAGTCTGTAAACAGCAAATCCTGAGTCTTGTAGAACTCTGACATGGTAAATGGACAGAAAACGCATAGGAGGAGATACCAGGTTGACCCACTGGAGGGACACAAGGGGTATCATGCGTTACTAGTAGAAAATGTGCTGTCCATAAGGAGTAGGATACCATGAGGACAAGCTGCAAGGAAAAAAGAGCATATTCCTGCAGGATTGGAAAACGTTTTGGACATTCACGCAGAAAAGGCTTATATCCTGAATTATAACAGGGTGTGGAAAATGACTGAGGAGCCTTTCCCAACCATATAGAATAGTCATCAGAGACAAAACCCCATGCTCTCTAGCAAGGGCCCATAGTAGAAAGCTTCGCTGTAAGATTGCAGAGAGCATTATGCAGGAGAATTAGGAAATAAAACTGGCTGTAGGTCAACTCTGCTGCCAAATCCAAGAAAGTGGAGATGGCAAGAAAAGAAGATAGTGTGATAAGCCTGAAGTGATTAGGATTATCCAAGATAGATGAAAGCACTATCTTGGAATCACTACTAAGGCCAGACAGAAAGTAGTGGAAGACAGACTGGAAACTTGTGGAAAAGTACCAGTAGTCCAATCACTGGAACTCCTGCATGGGCAGCTGCTGAATGAGACAGCAGAGAGAATGTTCCTGTGTAAAACAGAGAGAACAGACAAAAAGAGAGGAGAAATTCCTGTCCCTGTCTGATGAGCTGCCCAGAGAAAAGAAGGGAATTTATTCAAGGGAAAAAACTCTACACTGGAATGAAAGGCTAGAGAAGCCCTGCAGTGATATGGTACCACTCATTCAGGGGGAACCCTGGATGAGAGGGTAGAGAAACAGGAGCTGAAGGGTGACTTACCATATGGTAAGTCTGCGGAAGGAAAAAAAAATTCATGTTGGGACAGAAAAACTATCATGGGATAGTTATTAACTTCTCTTCTAGGTAGGAAGAAGAGGAGAAACCTGTGACCCATAGACATGAATATCCTGACAGCTCAGCATATCTAGGAGGAAAAGGATGTCCTGAAGAAAGGAATCCATGTGTAGAGTTTTGAAGGAAAAAACAGTGAAAAAACTTCTGCTAAGAAGAAGTTAACTGTAGGTTTGTAACCTTCAGGAACCTATGGTTGCTGGGTTTGTTCAGCCTGGCTAGAGTTTGGATTCTTCAGACTAGGCCGAGGTTTCCCCTGCTTGGGAACATCTGTATAATGGGCAGGAGAAGAGTGAAACCTTTTCCTATGGAAAGAAGGTTTGGTAGGGCATTTTCTCCAGTATAAGGAGTATTACCCAGTCTTTGTTGTGCCCGTCTGAAGCCTGGAGCCAGGCTCTACGTCGTGCTCCTATGGCTATAGCAGAGGTTCTGCTAACAGACTCAAGAGTCTAGAGAAGCACGAGAAAGAAACCAAGAGATATTTTGGCTATGACTAAGAAGTAAGGAATAGTCTGCAGCCTTGGGCTCTGATAGAAAAGGAGTCAAAAGAGATAATTTCTTTGTGACCTCCTGGAGAGATAGACTCATATAAAAAATATTAGAGATAATCCTTGTTGCCAGCATAGATGTTTGGAAGGTTTGACGTCCAAAGGCATCAAGTGTTCTAGATTCACGACCTGGCGGATAAGAAGAATGCTTCTTCTTGCTTTTTACCTTCCTCATTGCTGATTCCACTACAATGGAATGATGGGGAAGTTGAGTCTTTTGAAACCCTGGAGAGGGGGGCACCTGATACAGATCATCAGTTGCTGTAGAAGGTGAGGAAACCCTTAAAGGTGTTTCCCATATTCTCAGAAGAAGATCCTGCAAAGAATGATGTAAAGGAAGCATTATATTTTCCTTTTCCGCAGGAGAGCCTTGAGTAGGATCACAGCCAGGGATAGGAATAGCAAGGAATGTTGCCATGTCAAGGAGAAATTTCTGAAAAGAAGGATCTCCAATGGGAACCATCCCTGGATAGGCTAAAGTTGAAGCAGTAGCCTGGGCACCGGAGGATGTACTGGTCCGGTGCAGAAAAAGAGCCCCACTAGAAGGATACTGGTACTGGCAGTTACGACTTGGGACAGTCAGTACTGCATCGTCCACGACCTGCTGGCTCTGCGGAAAAGAAGAACTGGAAAGAGGCAGTTGGGAAAGGCGGGAAGGCAGCGCGCAGGCGCTGTGGGATGCTCCCAAAAGCTTTCTTACTGGACGCTGGGGAGCGTTCCCGCGCAGGCTCCGTTGGTACCGACGATACCCATATGTGAAGACTCATTCCTGCTTGTTCCTGGAGATAGTCCTTTACTCTCATAAGCAAAAGAGATACAGTCTGCAATCCACTTGGAGAGTGTTCTCTTGCAAACTGGTAACCGACCCAGGTGACTGGAATCAAACGCAACAAAAAGCTGTGAAGCCTTTCTGTGCTGCTTAGTTTTCTGAAGATAAAAGGCCAAAGCACACTTGCAATCCAGAGTATGTAGATTCATAAGAACATAAGATATGCCAAACTGGGTCAGACCAACGTCCATTAAGTCCAGTATCCTGTTTCCAACAGTGGTCAATCTAGGTCATACGTACCTAGCAGTTTCCCCAAAAGACACAGGTTCCACAATGCTTGTATTGTATTGTATTCCTTTCTGCACTAGAGGCATGAGGCCTAGGGAAGAAAAATGGCAGGTAAACAGACTGGTTCAAATGAAAAAGGCGAAACCATCTTTGGCATAAAGCGAGGATGAGTACTAAGGACTACCTTATCATGGTGGAACCGTGTATAAGGAGGGTAAGCCACTAAAGCTTGGAGCTCACTGATGCGTCTTGCAGAAGTGAGGGCAATTTGGAAGATGACTTTCCAAGAAAGAAATTTCAGGGATGTAGTGGCTAGGGGTTTGAAGGGTGGCTTCATGAGCTGTCCAAGGACAAGACTGAGATCCTATGCCACAGGTGATGGCTTAATGGAAGGCTTAGTTAAGAGTAGACCTCTCATAAAGCGCACTACAAGCGGCTGAGAGGAAACAGGTTGTCCATCAAAGGGCATGTGAAAAGCTGCACTGGCACTGAATTGGACTCTTATTGAATTAGTTTTAAGTCCAGAGGATGAAAGGTGGAGGAGATACACAAATAACGCCTCTACTGGAACGGAAAAGGGATTACGTTCCTTCTTTGAACACCAGATTGAGAACCTTCTCTATTTAAAAGTGTAAGCACGCCTTGTGGAAGGTTGCCTGTAGGCCAGAAGGATATCTTTAACCTGTTGAGAGAGGTTGATATTCTGGAGTTCTAAGCTCTCACCAGCCAAGTCATCAGGTGCAAAGATCGAGGGTTCAGGTGCAGAAGTGTCTCGTTCTCCTGGGATAGTAGATCTGGAGCACATCCCAACTCCAAAGGTTTGGCTTCAGAGAGACATAGAAGCAGTGGATACCACGTTTGTCATGGCCAGTGTGGGGCTATGAGGATCATATGGCTCCTGTCTCTCTGAAGCCTGAACAGGGTCTTGGGAATGAGGGGAATGGGTGGGTAGGCATATAGGAAGTCCAGACCCCAGTGGAGGTGGAAAGCATCCATCGCCTGAATGTTCTGAGCAGGAATTCTGGAACAGAAAAGGGGAAGTTTAGCATTCTGAGGACTTGCAAACAGATCTATATCTGGGGTTCCCCAGATTTGAAAAATTCCAGCACTTTGCTCTGAACGGAGAGACCATTCGTGTGGCAGTAGTACTCGACTGAGTTTGTCTGCCAGGAGATTTTGCTTGCCAGGAGATACCGCTAGTAGGTGGATCTGAAGGCGTATGGCAAAGGACCATAGGTGTAAGGCTTCATTGCACAATGCCTGAGAACCTGTTCCACCCTGCTTGTTCACATAGAACCTGGCAACCAGATTGTCTGTCTGGACTAGAACTGTTTTGGAGCGGAGGTAGTCCTGGAACACTGACAGCACTGAAGATGGCTCTGAGTTCTAACAGGTTTATGTGAAGCCGTGCTTCCTGCTGAGTCCAAAGACCCTGAGTGGAGAGAATGTCTAGATGAGCTCCCCAACCAAATTTGGATGCATCCGTCACCAGGGTGGACTGGTATGGTGGCCTCTGAAAAGGTGACTCTACGAGTGGGTTTTTTGGTGATTGCCACCATTGGAGGGATGAAATGAGGCATGCAGAGTTCCTGATTTTGTCCCCCATATGACCTGATGCTTGAGTCCACTACAAAGCTAGGGTCCACTGAGCTGCACGCATGTGTAGACGAGCATAGGGAACCACATGTACAGTGGAAACCATATGACCGAGCAACTGAAGCATTTCTCATGCAGTTAGGGATGTTTTCATTTATTTTATTTATTTAGCAAGCATTTGTAGCCCGCTCCTTCCAGCGATCAGAAGCGGGTAGGATTACTATTGTGAAACTGCCGAATCAAGGCAGGTACAAATTTTGTTTACATACAGATTGTCAGAAAAGCACATCATACAGAGTTAACACTTCTTAGCTATGGGGGAGTTCATTTACATATATACATATATACAGGATAAGCTTTTTGGCTTTCATAGCTGTTTGAGAAGCCAGTTGAACTATTTGAGTAGAGCATACCTGTGGCAGAAGAGCCCTTGACTGCTGCATGTCTAGAAGTGCCCCATGAACTCTAAGGTTTGAGAAGGGGTGAGATGGGATTTTGGAAGATTTATTACAAATCCCAAATGTTGAAGAACCAGCATTGTGCAGTAGAGAGCAGAGCTGGCCTCTGGAGATGACGATGCTTGGATGAGCCAGTCGTCTAAGTAGGGGAAGACAAATATCCCTAGAGTTCTTAGAAATGCTGCTACTACTGCCATGCATTTTGTGAAGACTCTTGGGGCAGAAGCCTGGCCAAAGGGTAGAACCCTGTACTGGTAATGTCTTCCCTGAAAGAGGAATTAAAAAAACCTCCTGTGTTCTTTGTGGATAAGAATATGTGTATATACATCCTTTAGATCTAGAGAACATAGCCAATCCTGACTCTGGATGTAAGGGAGAAGTTTTCCAAGAGAGATCATTTTGAATTTCTCTCGGAGCAGATAATTGATTAATTCTCTTAGATCCAGAATGGGCCTGTATCCTCCTGTTTTCTTTGGAATAAGGAAATAGGGGGAGTAGAAGCCCAGGCCTTGTTGGGAAAGTGGCACTTCCTCTATCGCACCCTGAGCAAGAAGGATGGTGACCTCCTGGCATAAGACAGTGGTAAGAGGGGGCCAAGAGCTGAACTTTCTTGGAGTGGAGGGAGGGGGCATACTTTGGAAGTGAAGTTTGTACCCCTCTGTCACTATGTAGAGAGTCCAATGTTATGATGTTATCTGGTGCTATCTTTTGGCAAAGTAATACAGTATGCCTGGGATGTTGACTGGCTCTGGAATTTCCAGGGGTAGGATAGCTAAGTTCTCTAGCAGGAAGTCAAAGACCTTGTGGAGGCTGGGTCTGCTGAGCTGGTTGAGCTCTAGGGACCTGAGCCTTCCTTTGTTGCTTCGGTTTTTGCTGTTCCTTCTGGGAAGCATGGACCGGACAGTGCACAGCATGGGTGTAAGAAGGATAAAACTTCTTGTTCTTGTTGAAAAAGGGTTTCTTAACCGTCTTTTTCCTAGCTGGGGTGGCAGTGGTCCTAGAGAGCGTGTTTAGGGTGGTATTCTCGGACTCAAGCTGAGCAGCTTTGTCTTGCCAATCCTTGCCAAAGAGGTTGTCTCCCATGCAAGGAATATTCACCAGCTTATCTTGCACCCACCGCTCTAAATCAGATGCTTGCAACCAAGCAATCCGACGTGCTGCTAATACACTCGAAACAATCAAAAGTTGCCCTGTTCATGAACTTGGAAACATTCTGGGCATGTTTAACAAGTGCCAGGAAATCAGGCCTCTTGTCATCTGGGAGAAGGGAAGCCATTAGTTCCAAATTTTTAGTCACTTCCAAAAGAAACATACCCATAGAGTATGTATAATCTTATTCTGGCCGACAACATGGAGGCCTGAAAACATTGACGGCCAAAGGCATCGCGAGTCCTCGCCTCACGGCCCAGGGGATTAGATGAATGTGCCTTAGCACTTTTAATTCAATGCACTGCCGATTCCACAACCATGGAATGGTGTGGTAACTGTGTCTTCTGGAAACCAGGACACTGCGGTACCCGGTACATGGTATCGAAGTCTTCGAGAATGTGGACACACCGTCAAAGGTGTTTCCCACATCCTAAGCATGAGGTCATGCAATATCTGATGAATGGGTAAGGTAGCGTCCTCCTTAGCGGCTGCCGGATACTGAAGAATTTCAAGTTCTTCAGCTTTCGGTTCCTTCTTGGAGGTCACCGTAATCGAGAGGCCCTGAGCCACATCCCATATAAAATCTTGAAAAGACATGGCATTGTGGGGAAGGAGAAGGATCTTCCGGAAGAGCCTTCTCCGGTACTGATCGATTCATCAGAAGAATTAGAAGACTTGAAGTATCGACGGGCCGGGTGCTCCCACCTGGCCCATCGACGGTACTGATCGAAATCGGCATCGGAATGCCTCAGTACGAACCCTCGATACCGGACGCTGACTCCAGGGCCAGCATGGGTGGTAGCGTGGAGAGCAGCGCAATGGTTGATGCTGGTACTGATGGCTGCGGAACCGACTGCAGAGGCTTTAACGGTACCGAAGTCACCAGCAATGCCGCAAGACTCCGCTCAATGGCTACGATATATTGATCCATGGAGCCAGCCGATGCCTGGGTACTGGTACTCGAACAGGCCACGACCGAGTTTCGCAGCTGTATTCTGCAGGCCCCTCTTTGTCATCTTTCTGCAAAGGAGACATTCCGATGGTGAATGGTCTGGTTCCAAACATTTAAGACATCAGTCATGGGTGTCGGTAGCAGAAATGGTACTGCTACATTTGGAACGCTTTTTGAAACCATTAGTTGGTTTCTCCATTCTGAGGAACAAAGGGGCCTAAGGCCCAAAATGGCGCCTGGCACCTAGAGGGCAAAGACCCTCCAAGAAAAAACTTTTTTTTTTTTTGAAAAAGAGAATAGAAGAAAGAAAAAGAAACTGATACCAGTGTTGGCGTCGACGGGAAGGCAGATGCGCCACAAAAGAAGATTTTCTGCAGTGACAGGAATTGCTCCCTGCCGGCTCCGCGGAAAACGAAAAACTGGAAACTGAGGAGGGAAGAGTTGGAAAGGCGGGAAGGCAGCAGCGCAGGCGCATGGGGAAGCTCCCAAAAGTTTTCCTTCAGGACGCTGGGAACCGTTCCTGCGCGGGCTCAGTTGATGCCGATGTCACCCATACGTGAAGACTACATTCCTGCGTGTTCCTGGAGATAGAACAATAGCTTACCTCTAAATTGCGTTACCCAAAGACAGCACCGATAGTCATGCTAGTTGGGGCTCTTTGGAAAACTTTGACTAGTTTGTAGATGGGAAAGGCACTATTTTCCACACATTGTCTATGGGTGATTGGGACTTCATAGATTGAGTCAGAGAAGTGCTTTTAAAGATAAGAGAGAGATGGTTTGTGGTATTACTGAACTATATGATCCACAGCCTTGAATAGAGTTGTAATATTTAGAAATCTGTTTAAATTTGCTGCCACCTAATGCCATTTGTTGTTTTTTCAGAAGCCCTTCTATTTGCACCAGCTATCTGGAATTCATTCCCTGAACACTTATGCTCCTCTGGAACTGTTCCTGACCTACGAAAAAATCTAAATACCCACCTGTTCCTCAAATATTACAGATCGAACAGTGGCGGATAATCCTTCCCCCAGAATGATTATCCACTTTATATAGTAATGCTGTATCCATCTCCTCCCTCTTTTGTTAACCCATGTTTATATTCCCCTCTGATCTGCGTTTTTGTTAATGGCTCTTTGGTTTTGATGTAAATGTTCCATTTCTCATTTAAATGTAAACTGCTTTGATTGAATGATAAAGTGGTATATAAAAATGTTTAAATAAATAAATGGAAGAGGTGTGGATAAGGAGGAGAATAGGAGAAGATGGGGTGTAAACAAATGGAAGGGTCAGGGTTACAAAAACAAAAAGGAGTGGGACATAATGAAAAGGGGCAGTGTTAGGTGGGAAGAAATGGGAGGGCATAAGGGAAGGGTTAGGAACTTAGGAGGACAGAAGAGGGCAGGGCTAGAGGAGGAACTGAGAAGAGATAAGTGCAAGGGAGACAGGAAGAGAGGAAGAGAAAGAATGGCCAGTAGTAGAGAAAAAAAGAGAGCGAAGTGGGAGGGACAAGGAGTGAGTGCAGGATGACAGAGGAACATGCAAGGGAGAGAACCACATGCAACAGTTCCCCTACATATGCACATACACACACAGCCCACGACAAACACAAACGCATACACACATATGCAAACATGCAGACAGAGCCCTGATACACACACATGCATGCATGCACAGATAAAGCCTTGCATACATATAAACACACACAGCTTCACACACCAGACCTACCCTATCCCTAACACATCTGCCTGCACCTGCTCCAACACATAGTGGCAATACATACTCATACACTCACATCTGCACAGCTAAACTACTGAACCTTCTCCATGGAAATAGATATACACCTTATATCACTGATTAGCAGATACATAAGCATTTCATAATATGCACACTGTGCCTAAATAACCACCTACACATCCCTGTTACCTTAATGTGAGACACTTTACCATGGCTGTTCCAGTCAAGACTCCCATAGACATTACTGAGTCTGTGAATGGAAGAAAAGGGGAACATGCCATTATGTCACACAATAAGGTGGTTATTTTAGAAGCCTTATGGTTAAATTAGACTTACCTGCTAATTGTTGTTCCTGGAGTATATACAGTCTAGTCCCGGACCTCTGGGTTGTCTACATTAATCAGCAGCTTGGAGACTGAGGAACCACCTTCTTTTTCTGATGTCACCAGTATATCATCCTGGGATCCGCCTCCACTCCCCAGTTACCTAATGACAAAGCAGACTCACCGGAGCAACAAGTAAGTATTCATGCAATCTACAATATGCCTGTCATGCGTTATTCTACGCAAATCAATACAACAACCGAGAGAGGAAAAAACAAAAAAAAACCCTCAACCAACCTTGAAAAAAAAACATGTAGTCTGTAAGACTGCAAGAACCTTCCCCCCGCCCCATGTCTGGAGGGATTCCGTTTCCCAAACAAAAACGCCGCTTACTATTGAACAAGAATATCCACTGGTCTGACAAAGATGCTTACCTGTGCCAGCTGACCTTTCTTTCAGGCTGTCGCTGTCCAAATGCAACCATACCGGGGAGGGATACGGGACTAGACTGTATCTACTTCAGGAACAACAATTAGCAGGTAAGTCTAATTTAACCTTCCTGATCGTATCTCCAGTCTAGTCCCGGACCTCTGGGATTGTACCAGAGCAGTACTCAACGGGAGGGACACGTCTTGGCAGCCTGAATGACCGCCGCTCCAAAACAGACATCCTGCTGCGCCTGGACATCCAGACGGTAGTGCTTAACAAAGGAATTCAAGGAAGACCACGTTGCCACCTTACAAATCTCCAGTGGCGGAACCAAAATGAAACTCCGCCCAAGACGCTGCTTGCGCTCTCGTGGAATGGGCTCTTAGCCCTTCTGGCACCGACCTACCCCTCAGCACATACGCGGAAGCAATAGCTTGCATAATCCATCTAGAAATGGAAACTTTCGAGGCTGCCTCGCCCCTGCGCGGGCCCACAAAAAGCACAAATAGTCTCTCCGACCTGCGGAATTCCGCCGTTCGGCACAAATATTTTTTCAACGCCCGCTTAACATCCAAGAGACTCCGAGCCTTCGAGGCAGAGTCCTCCGACTCCCTCCGAAACACCGGCAAGGAGACAACTTGATTCAAATGGAACGCCGACACCACCTTGGGTAAAAAGGCCGGCACTGGCCTTAAAACTACCTTAGACTCAAAGAACGATAGGTAAGGCTCCTTACAAGGGATAAGGCCTGTAACTCTGAAACTCTTCTTGCCGAACAAATTGCCACCAAAAACACAACCTTCAATGTGAGATCCTTCAACGACGCCCGACTCAAAGGCCTCACGTTCCAACGCTTGCAACACGAACAGGAGACTCCATTTAGGCTCTAAGTGCCTCCCAGGAGGCCTTAAAAGTGAGACCGCTCTAAGGAACCGCTTAATGTCACCATGTCCCCCAAGCGGCCAGCCACCTATCCTGCCTCTGTAACAGGCCAGGGCTGCGACCTGCACCTTCAATGAAGCGGCCGCCAACCCCTTGTCAAAACCATCCTGCAGAAACTGCAAAATCTGCGGTACTGTAGCCTCTAACGCAGCGGTTGACCTATCCGCACACCAGGCCTCAAACACTCTCCAGACCCAAACATACGCCAGCGACGTAGACCTCCTTCGGGTCCTCAACAACGTGCTAATTACCGCCGCGGAATAGCCTCGTGCCTTTAACTGCGCCCTTTCAATAGCCAAGCCGTAAGCGAGAATCGATCCAGGTGGGGCATCAACAGCGGGCCCTGCGACAAGTCCGCTCGCCTTGGAAGACGCCATGGGCTCTCTACCAAGAGCCTCACCAAATCCACGTACCAGGGTCTGCGCGGCCAATCTGGTGCTATCAGAATCACCTGTCCTCTGTAAACCTCTATGCGCTGGATAACTCTGCCTATCAGGGCCCATGGAAGGAAAACATACAGAAGTTGCTCCTCTGGCCACCTTTGAACGAGAGCATCCAGCCCCTCTGACATCCTTTCTCGTCTTCTGCTGTAAAACCGACTGACCTTCGCCGACTGGAAGGTCGCCATGAGGTCCATGACTGGCGATCCCCAGCGACGCTCCAGCATCTCGAACACCTCCGGGTGAAGAGCCCACTCCCTTGGGTCCACCTTCACGCGGCTCAGAAAATCTGCTTGTACATTGTCTACTCCTGCCACATGCGCCGCTGAGAGAGCTGTCAGCTGTATTTCGGCCAAATCGCACAGGGCCTCGGCCTCTGCCTCCAGCACCACCTACCGTTTCCCCCCTGTCGCGTTGTTGGAGAATACTCGAACAGCCGACCCCGCTAGAAAACTCTGTAAGGCCAGCCCCACTGCCCGCAATTCTAGTCTGTTGCGTGTTCCATTGCCCCTGTGCGAACCGGCCCTGGCAATGCGCACTCCAGCCCCTCAGACTGGCGTCCGTCATCACCGGCACCCAGTCGGGTGATTCCAACGGTCTCCCCCTCTGCAACGCCTCGGGTTTCAACCACCAATGCAGGGCTACACGCGTCTCCCTTGGACAAGGAAGCTTTCTTGACAGAGGGTCCCGCTGATGCGACCAGCGTCTGAGCAGTGCTCTCTGTAGGGGTCTCATGTGCGCTCTCGCCCACGGCCCCAACTCGATTGTCGCCGCCATTGTGCCTAGCAGTTGTAGGTACTCCCATGCAGTGGGCGCTGGGCAGCGCAGGAACCTCCGCACTAGTATCCGTAAGCCGCTGGCCCGATGACGAGGTAAAAACACGTGCCCCGACTCCGTGTCGAATCGAGCACCCAGGTATTTCAAATTCTGCGAGGGAAGGAGATGGCTTTTTTCCACATTGACTACTCAACCCAGGCTTTCCAGGAAGGACACTACTCTGGCTGTCACTCTTTTGCTCTCGTCCCTTGACTTTGCTCGGATCAACCAATCGTCTAAGTAAGGATGAACCATAATTCCTTCCTTTCGCAACGCCGCTGCGACAATCACCATGACCTTGGCGAACGTCCGGGGAGCCGTTGCCAGACCAAAGGGCAACGCTCGGAATTGGAAGTGTCTGAAAGGGACAGCAAAACGGAGAAAGCGCTGATGATCCAGCCGAATGGGAATGTGAAGGTACGCCTCTGAAAGGTCTAGCGACATAAGGAACTCCCCCTTTCGTACCGCCACTATTACTGACCGAAGCGTTTCCATGTGAAAACGAGACACGCAAAGACTGCGATTTACACCCTTGAGATCCAGAATCGGTCGGCAGCCTCCGTCCTTCTTTGGTACCACAAAATAAATGGAGTATCGACCGTACCCTAACTGATCTTGGGGCACCGGAACTATGGCCCCGAGTTCTAGAAGCCTCCGTACTGTCCCCCTCACTGCCTCGCGCTTGCTCGGTGACCTGCAGGGGGACACAACGAAGGCATCCCGAATCGGCATCCGGAATTCCAGGGAATAGCCCTCGCGAATCACTTCCAGGACCCACTGATCTGATGCGGACCCAGGCTGCATAAAACTCTTGTAGTCTCCCCCCTACGGAAACGAGGGGCGCCTGGGCCTCTCTGGCGTCATTGTGACTTCTTAAAATTGGACGAGGAGGACGCGGAGGAGGCTCCAAATCCTCTCCCTGCCCCCCGAAACCCCTGGTTTCTATTGGGGAATCTGCCCCTTTGAGGGAAATTAAATTTCTGAAAGCGATACCTGCAAAAATCTTTCAACAGGCCCTTGCCCCCGGGAGCCGGCTGCCCCTGCTTAGGCTTGCCCTCAGGTAATCTACCGCCCTTTGACTCGCCAAGGTCCTTAACTAATTTCTCCAGTTCCTCCCCAAACAGGAGATATCCCTTAAAGGGCAGTTTACTTAGTCTCGACTTAGACGACTTGTCTGCCACCCAATTACAAAGCCATAGATAGCGCCTGGCCGCTACTGCCGAAGCCATGCTCTTGGACAATCCTCTCATGAGATCGTAATGCGTATCCGCCAGATAGGCCGCTTCAGACTCCAGCCTGAAAGCCTCTCCGGCACTTTCGCTGCCCTGCTCGCCTTGCACCCGCTGAGACCAGCGAAGACAGGCCCTGGCCACCCACGCTCCACAGATAGCCGCCTCGAGTGCCAAGGCATTCACATCAAAAATTTGTCGCAGCATGGCATCCAATTTTTTGTCCTGAGCATCCTTGAGTGCTGCACCACCCTCCACTGGAATGGTGGTCTTTTTCGTGACCGCTGCCACCGTCGCATCAACCCTAGGCGACTGAAAAACTTTCTTATCACGATCCACTAGGAGATAGAGCCGGCGCATTACTCTGGCCCCTTTCAACAGTGCCTCAGGAACATTCCACTCCTCCTGAATCATTTCCTGAAAGACTCTGCACCGGAAAGGCCTTTTGAGTCTTCCTAAAGACCTGCAATAAGGGATCCTCCGGGGTGTCATCCTCCGACGACCCCGGGACCGGCATGTTCAACGCCCCTAGTGTTTCCACAATAAGTGCTGGGAGCTCCTCTCTGCAGAACACTCGCACAACTCTCGCTTGGTCCTCCTCCTCTGCGAGCTCCCCTTCCTCCAATTCGTCCTCAGGATCCACACTGTGGCATTCCTCCTCGGAAAGTTGCCCCTCTGAGGTAACCGAAGGATCCTTGAGCTCTTCCTCCTCCATCCGTCGTGTCTTGTCCTGGCGCTCTTCCGTAGTATCGCTAGACGAGGCCCTCTTCACACCCCGCCTTTCTGGAGCGCCCACATGCTGCGTTAGAGGAGCGCCTCCCACTGCCTGCTGCAGCAGAGCCATAAAGTCTTTGGAAAAGATAGAAGCCAGGCCTTTATTCCAGACCGCTGGAGATGGAGAAAAATCTGGGGCAGAGGATGGCCCCGCCACCGGTTCCTCTAAAGGCAGGAAGGGTGCCTGACCCGTAGCTGCCCCCGCTTCTGCCTCTAGGGCCCCTTCCTTGGCACCCTGCACCTGCTCCATCACCGTGGCCTCCTTTGCGCAACCCTTGCAAACTCCGGACTCGACCACAGAACTTCATCTAGCCCCACACACAAAACACTGGGGTCTAGATGGCATCTTATGAACAAAACGGCACCACCCAGGCACTTAGCCCCCCTTGTCCCCCCGAATACCGAGGGCAGCCCTGATGGTCCGGAGGGAGGCCTCTGTGCCTTTATGCCGTCTTTCCTTTTTTTTTTTTTTTTTTTCTGACAATAGCAAAAATAAAGCAAAGAGAGTAAATCCCTTAGCTACTTCCAAAAACGATAACTCCAGATGCTATCCCGGCATAAACTGACAAAATACCACAGACCTTGAGAGAGAAAATACAAAAAACAGGTCCTTAACACATCCCGACAGTGTCCCTGCCACGCGGTGGGCCTTTGCCTAGATTTCGCCCCTAAACGAGCTAAGAAAGAAAACCCCCCCGTACGAGCCTATTCGCGCTCCTGGAACTGCCGCTAAGCGACCTGCTGCACTCCACACAGGCGCCGTAGCGGAACTCACACCAGGGCTCTCCGGACTTGAAAGGGGGGATAAAAAAGAAAAAGATACCTTTTGCTCCGTGGACTCAGCAGTTGCCGCCCGCAGCCAGGCGCGATGACAGGTAAGAGGTCTGTGTAGCGCTGGCTGCAGCACGCAGAGAGCTCCGGTCTGAGAATCAGCTGAACAGACCAGACTCGGAACCTCTCCAGCCCCGTGAATAGGCAGTGCTTCCACTCCCGCCCGAAGTGGAGCGGTCAACAAAGGGAGGGAGGAAGGCTCTTGCAAATCTTAAAGGTACAGGCTGTACTTTACTCCCTTGGAGTGAAAATAATATAACTAATTTGTGTTTTTTTTTTTTTTTTTTAACCAAAAGCCCCTATTCTCACTAACACTATTCTTAATCGTTCCTCCAGGGGGCCTGGACCTCCGGGCCCACTTCCATCAGCTGCTTGGAGATTGAGGTAACTGGGGAGTGGAGGCAGATCCCAGGATGATATACTGGTGACATCAGAAAAAGAAGGTGGTTCCTCAGTCTCCAAGCTGCTGATTAAGGTAGACAACCCAGAGGTCCGGGACTAGACTGGAGATATGATCAGGAATCACTATTTGGATGTCAGAAAACATGCGGATGTCAAAATCAGTGAGACATCCCCAGAGCCATTTTAATAGGTGGGTTTAGAGATGTCCCCGGTGCTTGCAGTTCTAAATATGGTGGTAGGTACAGCGGGGTCATGTTCTGGGTGATCTGCCGAACTTAGATGTGCGCATCCAATTTCAGAAATGGCTAGCATGTTTAAGCCTACATCCAAATCTGTACGTAAGCATTGGAAAAGTGTTCATTTTGCCAATATTACCTCCCCCCAAAGGATGTAGAGGAGACAGTACTATGGGGAATGTGGGATTTGTGGGTATTCCCAGTACTGTCCATAACCACAATGACCTTTAACAGAAATTGGGGACATCTGTATTGCTGTTTTCCCTCTGCAGATTGCAGAACGGCCATCTGAGAGGCGTCCCTATCTAGCATACTGCTGCAGGGCCGTCTAGGTAGACAGGGATGTCCAGGTTTCCAAAATCATGCCTGAACTTTGATGTGCCCAGCCTTTTTGGGGCACGTTTTACCTAGACATCTTTTATAAAATGCCCTTTCATGTGTGCAATTTTCAACACGTGTGTATTAAGTACACTAAGTACTGCCTAGCCTGTATTATAGCTACCTAAACGAGTAGCCAAGCTATAGTGTAACATGTACATAGTTACCCCAGTTAGTCCAAGTTGCAAAACCCTGTTTTTTGTAAGTCCAGTATGGGAGCCGCCTGTACTGTACAAACCTGCTGTTAATTGTAAACCGAGCTGACTTTAAAAAGTGCGGTATAGAAAAGACATTAATAAATAAAATAAAAAAAATAAATACTATATAAATCATGCTAATAATGCAGTGGCAGTTTAATTTCACTACCAACAAGAGTAAAAATGGTGGAGCTCAATGACTTGCAAAACTCTGGGACAGTTCTAGAGGTTGGGAGATACTTCTCCTGACAAGACAAGTGATGCAACTTATTAGCATGACTATTTGAATGCTATCTTAAAAACAGCAATTAAAGGTATCATTCAATTCCACACCCAGCATTAAAGTAGTTTGTGCTTACAATTTAATTCATTCTTCCCAATAAGAATTAAGAAAACCTGGTCTCGCCGCTGTGTGATTGGTAGTACATGGTAGATCTTAATCGGCAGGATCCTTGTTCTCAGGAATGCTAATAAGCCATATGGGGTCAATTTTGAGCAGTGGTGGTCAGTTTTTTTAAATGCCAGCCAAAATGGCAAAAGACCCATCCAGCTATTCAGCACCTATATCTGTATAGGGGCTAGTGTTGAATATATGGATAGGAATCAGTGCCCAGTGCTATCTGGATAACTTAGGGTAACCTTTGTTTCTGTCCTAAGATATATGAATAGCTATTCAGATGACGGCAATGAATATCGCTGCTATCCAGATAAACAGTTACTCTGCTGTCACCGCTACTTAAGCAAAATTGTTTTTAAAAGCATTCAAAATAGTTTCAGTTTTAACTCCAATTAAAAGCCCATACCCCATTATTAAAAATAACTAATAAACCAAAGTTATACCAGAGATATCTACATCACAATCAGTCACAAGACAGATATGTCAGATTGCTTACATTTAAATGCTTACACACATTCACTGCTGATTAAATATTGCTATTTCTTATTGCACCAATAAGCAATTTTACAATATTTTATGTGCATAATAATGTAGTCCTAGACCATAAAACCTGATATTTCCCCAAATCCCAGGTTTAAGATTGACGGGCAGCCCTGAGGACTAAAACAGGTAGACCCTTTACTTAAATAGCCAATAACCCTTCCTTTATCATCATTAAAGCTATATCTTAATAAAATATTAAATATGTCACAAATGGCAATAGTAGCAATGCTCCTAACACGAACACAGTTTGAACTGACTTTCCCGCTTATATGAGACTTTAGATTTTTTTTTTTTGCTTATTTTCCTGGAATAGATTTAGTTATCTACACTACTGAAATAATATGAAAAGTGATGAAAAATTTACTCTCAATTTAACAGGATACAAATTATTTTGCTGTGTAATTAACTTTTATTCTACACATAGAGGTTAATCATAACAGCTGTTGGCAACTGTACAGTTACAGCACAAATCTATACTAGGAAGAGCAGCCAATATGCTCTTATAGTTTATGTAGTTATATCAATACAAAAAACAAAACCCAAAATAATTAAAAATAAAAAAGGAATTAAAAATTAACACCATTAATTCCTTGCAGAGAACCAAAACATTTTGCCTCTCCCAGAACAGACAAATGTCAGTTTCGTTTGGTACACTGCATCTTGTTCAAATTCAATTCTTAAAGCAGCAATACCTGTTAGCTAATTTGTTTTCTCATATACAATGGTAAATAGATCCATGAGTAAATAAAAATAGTACTATGCCCCCCCACCAAAAAAAATCCCCACACAACTGGAAAACTTCCAATAAGAATACAGGACATTTAGTATGAACTGCTGTGCAGCTCAGTAACTAGGTTTCCCAACTTAAATCTTCTAAAGGCGGATAGTGACCCTTCGACCACATATTCTGAGCTACTATCCCACTGATAAAGATCATTAGTAAATCACAGATTTTACAGAAGGGAGTATATGTTTGATTAATTTTGGCTTGTTATCTGTAAAAACTCTTACATCTCGGGATAAAAAGAAAAATATCACACTAATAGCACCATTACTACTAAAAAATGTTTTCTTCTTTCAAAAACATTTATCTATGATGGCAATATTCTAACAGGTACTGTTGTTTTAATTTAAATGGTCAATTATTTCTGAATATCAGTTATACAAGAACTGCTAACAAATCTATCACTTTTATGGAAAATTTAATTAAGAAACAATAAACAAATGTGTATCTTGCCCTCAATTTGATCAACAAAGCAACATCTATCTTGAAATAATTTTGTTAAATTTTAACCATTTGAAAAATCTCTTCCCCCCCTCACAATGAGTCAGAGAAAACAAGTGATCTGATTGATTGCTGAAGAATCCAAATCATCTGGTGCATTTGAGATGTTCACATAGCTGAAAAAAATTTCATCTACAGTAAGTGGATCACTCTTCCTTTTTCAATTCAAACTACAGCTGTCAAAGTGAAACATTACAAAAAATGACTAAGAACAAAAATACCCATTTAAAAAACAGGTTATCTAACCGTAATACTTCCTTAAAGAACAAGTTTCTCTCTAATTTAGGGTTTTGCTATGTACCTTAAATTCTTCACAGAGTATATTAGGAAATTACAGTTAAGGCATAAGAGTATTACTGAAGAAGGAACTTTTTTTGGGTATGTCAAAAAAAAAATACAGTCTGAAAACTGATTTCAAGATGAGACATCTTGCAAGATACAAAAAAAATGTATTGAAGTTTGTGCCTTCGTAACAACAAAGACAAAGCTTTCCTTAAGGACATACACTACGGATGGGCTCAGGTTTTCAATGATAAAGCACAAAAACAAAATTTTGGTATGCTTTGGAAGAGACTGTCATCACTTAGCCTCAAATGCTACAACTGGACTTTTATTCTTCTGATATAAGAGCTCAAATGTTTTATTAAACATTTAATACTTTAGAATTTGATGCCTTTTTTGTGGAGTGAAAAAAATAAAAATTGAAATGGCCAGATTTTACAGCAGAGATGAGGACAGACTGTATATTACTGCAATACCTTCCACGTAAGTGAAAAAAAGAGATGTGATCGATACAGTTAATGTCCTGTCTGGGAGGTTGATTTCACCTAACAATAAATGCCTCCATATTTATAGCCTACAATCCTGGAACGAGCAAATCACTTGTTCTGGAACAGTATTAAACTTTTCATGTAAAAATTCTCTATGCCAAATAGTTAGTGCAAGCAAACACCAACAAAAACTTCAATACTGCCAGTACCTACCCACGACGACAAACATGTGACAAAAGTCAATGCAAACTGTCTGGCTTCATGCACATCTATTAAGTAAAATAAAATTCTACTGAACTTCCCTATAGTGTTTCACCTTCTTTAAGTAGCTAGGACATAAACTATGCATTAATAAGTTTTCCTTTTTTTATGATCACTCAGGTTTTCTGCTACTTAAAGAAGGTGAATGGCATTTTGGTAATTCTATCATTTTCATTTGTATATACTTCAAATTAATTTTTGTTGTTGTGAATGTGTGGACATACACACACTCAAAGATAATGTAATACAGTTTTCTATACAAATATTTACATACATATATTATATACATATTAATTTGACTGCATGATATTTTCAGTGTAACTTACAAACTAATACATGGGGTTGTTGAAGTAGACTTGAAAGACTGATATAAGCCTTTTGCAAAAGTTACATTAACGTGTACTACTGTATAGTTAAACCAGCTGGTTTAGAAAAAATACAATACCTGGAACACTGTTATCAAACAAGTATGTTTTATTAGCATCTAAAAACAGTATGCACCCAACATTGAAACATACTTTTCATTTGTTTTTTCTCATTTTTTTTGCACTCACCGCAGTACGAGGAACAAATCACAGACACTTACTTTGGAGATAACAGAGACCATAATGCAGATTGTACATAATTGGACTTTTTCCAATCTCTGTATTGTGCTCCTCTATTTTCCAGAGCATTTTATGCCAAATAGCAAGAACATGAAATATCACAGCTTTGTCTATGTGTTAAAATCCTGTAGCAGCCTAAATGCATGAACAAGACGTGCCAACACCTGTTGTTTTCAAGAATAACAACTTCCATATTCAACCCACTGGTAGCATTTTAAAAAAATCATTTTCTTCCATAGGAAGTCTCTTTGACAAGCTGTTATTGATCTTTTTGACGTTAAAAGCAAATTGGGGCAATATATCTGATTTCTCATAGAAATAAAAATTCTACCTATCATGTTCAAATTAAGAACAGTCTATACAAGACAGTTGTACACTTATTTAAGTGAAAGATGAACATAAACAGATTAATTTAATTCTGGCTGACAAAATCTAATTACTAAGGTCCAGTCAGCCATTTATCTATTACAGAGAGATGACAACTTTACAAAAGGTATCTTTTACCTACTGAGTGATGATTATGTCCCCTCAGTTTCTGTGCTTTCTATCACTGGTTGACTTTCTATATCAGCATCTGTGTCATTCTTCTCTTCGCTTATCTCGTCTGAAGATGTCAGTTTTTCAGAAAGTTCAGGATCACTTTGTTTTTGCATTGCTGGTGGCTGGCTTTCTGTCTCTGCATTTTCACCATTTATTTGGGGCACATTAGTTTTTTGTGTTCTGGTGCTCCCTGTAAAGTATTCAAAAACCTCTGGCTCTGAAGGAGACCAGTCACTCTGTTCTCTATCTCTTCCAAATTGGTTGTCGTTAAAATCTCTGTGAAAGTAAAGCTCTCTCTCATCCCTATCATCCCTCTGCCTTTCCCGGGATCTTCGGTGGTCATCAAAATCTATGTCAGAATCTTGTTCAAATCCTCTATTCCAACTGGGACCACCTCTAGCATCAAATCTGAAGTTTCCATGTCGAAATCGGTCCCTATCTTCATGAAAGCCCTTAGGACTTCCAAAGTGAGGTGGTGTGTGATACTGTCTTTCATCATAATCTCCTTTGTGACCCCAGTGCTTGTCTGAATTGAAACCAAAATGCTCTCTTCGACTGTGGCTATCTAAAGGTGGCCTTCCAAAATGTTCTCTGCCCTCAAGTGGCGGTCTTCCAAAATGTTCTCTTATGTCAAATGGCGGTCTTCCAAAATGTTCTCTTACGTCAAATGGCGGTCTTCCAAAATGCTCCCTTGCATCAAATGGCGGCCTGTCAAAGGGCTCCATTGCGTCAAATGGTGGCATGTCAAAGGGCTCCATTATGTCAAATGGTGGCCTGTCAAAGGGCTCCCTTGCGTCAAATGGTGGCCTATCAAAGTGCTCCCTTGCGTCAAATGGTGGCCTGTCAAAGGGCTCCCTTGCGTCAAATGGTGGCCTGCTGAAGGGCTCCCTTGCGTCAAATGGTGGCCTGAAGGGCTCCCTTGCGTCAAATGGAGGCCTGCTGAAGGGCTCCCTTGCGTCAAATGGAGGCCTGCTAAAGGGCTCCCTTGCGTCAAATGGAGGCCTGCTGAAGGGCTCCCTTGCGTCAAATGGAGGCCTTAGAAGACCTTCTTTAATATCTATTGGTGGCCTGAGAAGTCCAGTTCTAATATCTGTTGGTGGCCTGAGCAGCCCAAATCTAATATCTGTTGGTGGCCTAAGAAGTCCAACTCTAATATCTGGTGGCCTGAGAAGCCCAACTCTTATATCATTTGGTGGCCTGAGAAGACCATCTCGAGCATCTGCCACTGGCCTTTTTAGACCCTCCTGGGACTCCACCTCTGGTCGCCTTAGACCATCTTGAGTTTCTACTTCTGGCCTACCTAGACAAAGACCATCAAGAATGCCAGTGGTTGGCCTTCTTACATTATCAAGGGACTCTGCTGCTGGTCCTCTTAGACTATCATGGGCATCTGTGGTTGACCTTCCTGGATCATCGTGGGCATCTGCAACTGACCTTCCTGGATCATCGTGGGCATCTGCAGTTGGCCTTCCAAGAACATCATGTGCTTCTGCAGCTGGCCTTCCCAGATCATCACGGGTCTCCGCAGTTGGCCTTCCTAGATCATCTCGGATTTCTGCCACTGTCCTTTCCAAATTTGGGGCTTCTGCCACGGGCCTTCTTATGCAATCTTGCACATTTGTTGCTGGTTTCCCATGCCCTTCTGGTGGTTCTGAAGTTAGTTCTCCCAAATTATCTCTTACACTTCTGTTCACACCATCTCCTGGTGTTGGTCTTTTAGTTTTTTCTTGATTTTCTACAGGAGGAAAACGATAATCCTGATCTCTTTCCTGTTTGGCATCACTATTAAGTGTTATCTTTTTGTCTGGACTAGAAAAACTGTCAACATTTTGCCTTACTGGTGTTCCAAAACTTCTCTCTGTTTGGTTGAAAAGATCAACTGGTGGGAAGGTACTCGGAGTCAATGGATGTAAGGAATGATCAATTATTGGTGGAGGTGGAATATTTTGAGGGGGTGGCATTCCAGGCTGCATTATATTAAATCTTGATCCAGGTGACTGTGGTATTAATCCTGAATGGATATCTAAGAAAGGCATTCCAGGTAATCGACCAGAGATATTTAAATGGTGAATAGGTGGAGCTCCTGGTAGTGGCAGCATTCCCAAAATTCCAGAACTTCTTGAGACATTTTGGGCAACTGAAAAATACAAATTAAAACAACATTAAGAGCAAAATATGGATGGTAAAATTATTATTTTGCAATATAATACCTTGTAATATACAAAACATTAGTATTTTGCAAAAACAGATTTCTTGTTGCACAAGGCTGGCTATTATAATTCTAGTCTTACTACTTCCACAAAATATGGTAGGGCTTTCCCTTACTGACATTAAGTGGAAAAAGAAAATATACAAAATCAGTACTCAATCAACTGACATCCTAGTTCTGCAAGTTCAGAAGCCAAAACAACAAATCAGCACTATGCATCACTTAGTTAAAATGCCTTTATTCAGAATAGCAAAAAAAAAAAAAAAGACTATATATTTTGTGATTCTCATTACTTCCTCAATGCACAGAATGCAAGTTCTGTCAAACATCTTCATTTAAATACAACTTATGTAAGTTTAACTAATTTTCAAAAACATTAATGAATAGCACATTGATGACAAGTATGGATAAGCTGGTGTACTACTTCCTAATAGTGAAACTCCAGTTTGGCTAATGGGAGAATTCAATATAGTGAGGGATCTAATGGTGGATTAATAGGCTGGTAGCAGAAGGGAAAGAGTGAATAGGAAGATGTGATGGCTTGGACCTGGCAGATGCATGGAGGATGCTGCTTTCAAAGGAAAAGGACTTTGCCAATGTCTTTAAGTCCCATGTTTCGCAGTCTCACACTGACTCCACTCTTGTGTCTAGATGCTGGTTTTCAAATGCAATAACTGCTGAAATACATCTCTTGGAGATGTCAGATGTTGCTAAGATATGAATGAACTTGAGAAGAGGGAGGTGGATGGTGTGGAATGTTACTGGAGGTTTTATGGTCTACCTGAGGCAAGGGTTGGAGGCCTTTTGGAACAACAAGGAGCATTTCGGGCAGTCTAGTTTGTTTTGGAAGGCAGCACTCCGAGAAGTTATCACTACTTATGTGAAGCAGCAGTGGCATACAATTTTAATTAGTAGCCTGCTACAGCTTGAGCAGCATGTTAAAACGTGCTTGCCCAACATTTGAAGCAGAGAAAAAGAGGGGGTACAATCAAATAAAATCAAACATTTAAAATGATAATAAAAATTAGTAAATTAATAATATAAATGAATATGTTTATTTACTTGCTTCCCACCCTTTCAAAGCTCAGCTGAGCAAGAGTTCAATCAAAATAAAATCAAACAATTAAAATGTACAAAAGGAGAGGAGTCTCTTGGCTTGATGCAGTACTCTGGCCAATAGAACTCAGATGATGTTTTTCCAAATCTGAGCCAACACTGCTGCATTAGAGGCCCATAAATTCCAAGTTATCTTGACTCAACGTTTGGTGTAGATGTTGTTTAAACATTGGCATCTACTTACACTACCATCTGATTTTCTCAGAGTTTCCGCTGATTGCATATTGGAGAGGAAAAACTATGGGTCGGTGTTTTAAACAATATAAATGTGAACCAGTTGATGATCTGATATATATGTTGTAACTGCTGCAAATATATGATGGAGGGACAAGTATGGACTCATCCAACCTTAGGTGAAGTATTGAAGTTCTACCATAAAACTGACTGCAATTCCTTGTTGGTGGTTTATTTGATCCAGTGTCCTTGTCCGCTGGTTTATGTGGGCCATACTAAACATAAGATTTGTTTGTGGCTTAATGAGCACTGCAACAGAATTACCATGAAGAATCTATCAGCTCATTTAGTGTAACACTGGGCACTGAAACATCATCAATGCGAGAAAGCATAGTTACTCACCTGTAACAGCGTTCTCCAGGGACAGCTGGAATCGGTTTTCACATATGGGTGGCGCCGATAGAACCCGCACGGAGCATTTCCCCAGCTTTCAAAGAAAGCCTTTGGGAGGTTTGCTGTTTAGATTCCTGTGCTGCTGCGTGGAGGTGGTTCAGCTGATGTCATCAACCCCCCCCCCCCCCCGGGCCAGTATAAAAACTTCGGCCTGCCGTGGAACGCCAGGTTTGCTGTTGGTTCTACTTCCTATCTTGGATTCCTGTGCTGCTGCATGGAGGAGGTTCAGCTGATGTCATCAACCCCCCCTGAGCCGGTATAAAAGCTTCGACCTGCCACGGAACGCCAGGTTTGCTGTTGGCTCTATTTCCTATCGGATTCCTGTGCCACTGCTTGGAGGAGGTTCAGCTGTCATCAACCCCCCCCCCACTCCCCGGGCCAGTATAAAAGCTTCGGCCTGCCACGGAACGCCAGGTTTGCTGTTGGCTCTATTTCCTATCTTGGATTCCTGTGCCACTGTGTGGAGAAGATTCAGCTGACGTCATCAACCTCCCCACCCCCCAGGCTGGTATAAAAGCTTCGGACTGCTGCGGAACGCCAGGTTTGCTGTTGGCTCTATTTCCTATTTTGAATTCCTGTGCCACTACGTGGAGGAGGTTCAGCTGACATATCAACTCCCTCTGGGCTGGTATAAAAGCTTCGGCCTGCCGTGGAACGCGGCCCATGGGCACATGCCCAAAGAGGCGTGACCAAAGATGCACGTTCTGCCCCTTTGGAGCCCTGAGGAGCTATTTTGGGGGTACCTATGGGCAAAAGGAAGAAGAAGGTGCTTCCATCTGTGGCTGCTAAGTCGGTGAAAACATTTGGTCCTATGGATTGTCATTTGGTGGCAGTCCTGTCTGACTTATCGTCGAAAGATCTGTCTGCAGTGTCCGTGAATATGACCTCAGATTCCTCCTCGCTTACGCTGGGTTCTACCCCGCCCAGACAGGAAGTGGTTAATGGGACTGTTGCCACTTCTAGGGGTTTGGAATTGGAGGGGGGATCGTCCGATGGTAACCAGAACGTTTCTCTTTCGCTGAACTTTAATTTGGGTAAACCAGAGACTACAATGCCTTCGTTACCGAATCTGCCTTCTTCTGTTTCAACTTTGGTCCCTCCTAATGATGTTTCCTTGCGAGATGTTTGGGAGGTGGTGCGTCTCTTTGAACAAGCAAACAGTGCGGCACGCATAGAAGGTCGTTTTAGCGTACTACGTGACAAAATGAAGGTGTGTTCTCTTTTAAAAGACCCCCTGAAGAAGGCTTTTCTAGCTGAAACGCGTTGGGGCGCAATAAAAAGATTTTCCACCTGAATCGGATTGTCGCCAGTCCTTGTGTATCTGCTTGGTTGTTTCCCTATATAGTGTGCAGGTACCCTGTTGCTCTCCCTGGTACCCATATGGCTGTCAAGGCCATGTGGCCCAGTAGGCGGAGGTGGCGGCAAGCCGGCACTGACCAATGGCTTTGCACCTCTTTTGCTAGTTGCCTGAGGCATTCTGCCCTTTTTGCTATGAGGACAGCCTTAGTCTGTGGCATGTTCAAGTGGACTCCTATGAACTCCAGACTTTGAGCTGGAGAGAGATGGGATTTGGGGTAGTTGATGACAAACCCCAGGTGCTGCAAAAGAAGGATTGTCCGGTTTACAGCCTGGCTGGCCTCTGAAACCGTGCTGCCTCTGATGAGCCAGTCACCCAGATAGAGGAAGACGAAAGCCCCTTGTAGGCACAGGTAGGTGGCGTTGAATGCCAGGCACTTGGTAAAGACTCTTGGCAAGGAGGCCAGGCCGACGGGCAGCACCTTGTACTGGTAGTGCCCTCCTCCCACGACAAACCATAGGTACTGCCTGTGGGAGGGATGGATCAGGATGTGTGTATATGCATCCTTTAGGTCCAAGGAGCAAAGCCAATCTCCCTGGTGGAGATAAGGCATCAGTGTTCCAAGGGAGAGCATCTTGAACTTCTCCCTCACCGGAAACTTGTTCACGTTTCTCAGGTCTAATATGGGCCTGAGGCCTCCAGTTCACTTTGGGACCAGGAAATATCTGGAGTAGAAACCCTTTCTCCATGGGTGTTTGGGAACAAGCTCCACTGTGATGCCCCCAAGTAGACCTGCAAGCTCTGAGAGCAGGAGGGTCTGGTGAAGGAGAAGTCGCACCGGCTCTCCTGGGAAAAACCTGAATAGTAGCTGTTGTAGGTGGAGGAGATACCCTTCTCTTACCACCTGCAGTACCCACTGGTCTGAGGTGACCCGGCCCACCTGTGTGCAAAGAGTACCAGGTGACCCCCTGCAGGCTGGTGAGATTCTCCTGGGGAGGGGAGGCCCTGCCCCGGGAATCAAAAGCTCCGCCCGGTCTGGGCAGGAGCTGGGGCCTGGGCTTCTGTGCCTTTGGCTTTTGAGCTCCATGGCCCTGGCTTTTGGGGTGAGAACCCTGTTGCTAGTCCGAGAAGGGCTGGTAATGGTGACTCTGATGAAAGGAACCCTTTTTCTTTGGGAACAGGGGTCTTTGTCCCCAAGGATTTCTTTTGGGGAAGGGATGTCGTCTTCTTGGACAGCCTCTGCAGAATCACAACATCGGCCTCTATCTTGGCCACCTTGTTGGCCATGGGTTTGCCGAACAGGTTCTCCCTGGTGCAGGGGACTTCAAGCAGCTTTTCCTGGACCCATTCCTCAACGTCTGAGGTCTGAAGCTAGGCCTAGTGCCAGGCCCCGATGTCTGCCACTGTCACTTGAGCCTTTGACTCAAAGCCATCATAGGTTGCCTCGGAAAAGGAGCAGTCCTTGAACCCAGAGGTCAGAGATTGGAACCGTTGGAAGGGTTCCCCGGTGAGCCCTGCTGTAAACCCGTACAACACCTGGGTCAGGGCCTTGAGGTACATGCCTATGTACAGTTCATAGGCCTGTATCCGACACCCCAGCATCAAGCCCTGGTAGCACTTTCTCCCGAGGGTGTTGAGGGCTCTAGTCTCACTAGGGGTGACGAAGAGTAGGTCTTCTGACATTCTAATTTTTGCATAGTTGATTCAACACCATAGAGTAGTGTGGGAGTTGGGGTTTTTGGAACCCGGGCTCCTTCCTGACATGGTACATGGCACTGAGGCGTCGGCTGACCACTGGCACCGATGCCGGGGTCTCCCACATCCTCAGTAGCAGCCATTCAAGAATCGGCTACACCGGCACCGTGAGAGTCTCCTTGGGTGGGGACTCATACTCGAGGATTTCCAATTCTTTGGTGTGCGGGTCTTCCTCCGTCTCAGTTTCCACCAAGAGGGCTCGGGCCATATCTCTGACAAAGTCGTGGAAGGCCACGTCCTCCGGAGGAGAATGGTGTCGGGACACCAAGGGAGAAGGCTCCGAGTGGATGTCTTTGTGTCCACTAGTTTCCGGGGAGGCCTCATCGTTGGTCTCCCACTCGGAGTCGAGGGGTGACGAGTCCAAGGCTCTGTGACTCCTTGCCTCGAAGGGCCGGGGGCCTCTGGAGGACTTGGGGTCCCAGCCCCAGAAACTGGCCAGGGAAGATCAGATGCCCGAGGAACGGGACTGAGACCTTGACCGACGCCGAGGGCTTACCCGAGGCCGATGGCACTTGGAGTGTGGCTCGACGCCCGGGGACTCCCTCGCAGTTGGGGGCCCAGTTGTTGGGTTAGATGATGCGGACAAACCAGTCATCACTGCCTGCTGCAGGGCCAGGAGAGCAGAGACATTCTGCTCCAGGTCTGCCATTCTGGTTTCCCAGCCAGAAGGTTCTGCAGCTTTTGGCATGGGCACCGAGGATCTCAGGCCCATTGCCTGCACTCTTGTGAATGCGTCCTCGATGAAGACAGCGGCCTTGAGGAACCTTGCACGGTCTCTGCCGGCCGAGGAATCCTTTTTGAGAACTTTGCTAGAGTGCTGCTCGGAGCCGCCTGAGTCCCTCTGAGGGGTTTACTGGGTTTCTCCAGAGATGCCTCGACAGACTTCGAGAACTTCTTCTTTCTCTCGAGATCCGAGGTCTTCTCGGAGGAGCCACCACCGCGGAACTCAGAGGACGCCTGTGCCTCACAGGAAATGCTAGGCTTGGAGCTCAGCATCTGGGAGGCCAGTGCAGAGTTGGACCTTGGGAACAGTTTCTCCTGCAACTCCAACCTCTTTTTGTTGGTCTTCGGAGTCATGGCCTGGCACAGGTCGCAGGAGATGCTATTGTGGTCCAGTCCCAGGCAGCAAAGACAGCAATCATATGTGTCAGTTACTGACATAGTTTGACTGCATCAGTCACATATTTTGAACCCACCGGGAGACATAGTGGGAGGTACCCGGCCAGGGTCAATGACCCCTGGGCGAAAAAGGGGCGCATGTCAGTCAAGATGAGCCTTGATCAAAAAAAGGGGAAAGGCGCCGAGAGCAGCTTTGGAACCGACACTGTCTCAAAACAGGAAAAGGAACTATGGAAAAATACAACTTTTAAGGATTTAGCAAGGATTTTTCAGGGGAATCAGGACAGATGTCCGTTGAGCTCTGTGGAAAAAAGGAGAGTGGGCAAGATGGTATCCTTGGGCAGTAAGGGGACCATGCATGCATGGCAGCATATCCCAAAGGCTTTCTTTGAAAGCTGGGGAAATGCTCTGCGCAGGCTCCGTCAGCGCCAATGTCACCCATATGTGAGGGCTGACTTCTTGCTTATTCCTGGAGAACATATATATTCTAAGCCTCTAGGCCAGAACAAAAAGTACAGTACTAAATGACATTAGGCTACGTTAGGCTTGTGGTGAAGGTAGGGGAACAGGTGGTCCCCCTCCCTTGTGCTCCCTGGGGTGAAGGAAAGTGGGGAGGAAGGGGAGGGCTTTAGGCTGTGGTGGGTCTGGTTCTTAAAGGTTGGTGTGTACAGGGACAATGTACACTAGCATGGAACGTTCATTGTTGAAATGAAAGGGGTAAATGGGGAGGATACGACCTAAATATTAATGTTAAAAGTGTGCAGTGTAGATGGGTGTTGTTGACCTCTGGTGTCTGTATACTCGATTTGTGATATGCTGTTCTGTGGTATAGTTTGTCATTTAATAGGCTCACAGATCTTATTCACATGGTGCCCCCCAACAGGTCCAGAAGAGCGATAGCCATAAACCTACTAGTAACACCAAAGGCATCGTCAAAGTGCAACATATCAACCACAAACAGGGCGTTCAGTTACTATGTACCTAAATGCTGGAATGCTCTACCCCCTGACATCAGGGCTATTGCCGACCTATCGCAGTTCAGGAAGGCACTCAAATACCATCTTTTCCTGCAATGCTACCCAACTACCAATGGCACCTAGACATCCCCCCTGAAGAAATGACCCACTTTGGAAACAACCCTCACTTGCATTATGATATTTTTACTCATTGCCATGTAAATATCTCATGTATATAATTGACCCCTGTTATCCAAGTTACTCTTTACCATGTAAATATCTCATGTATATAGTGACATATCTCATGTATATAGTGACCTCTGTTATCCAAGTTTGGACCCCTGTTTGATGTAAAACCAAACAGCTTGTTGTTATGGTCGTTGTGTTATAATGTAATCCGCGCTGGTGCCGAATAGTGCGGTATATAAGAAATTGTAATAAAAAAAAATAAAAAAATTTAAAGATAACTGTGGTCCCTCCTTGCACATTACGCTATCCTGATGCAGTCATATCTCAACTATTAAGGATTTAACTGCCACTTTATGCCTGTTATCCTAACCCCACCCCTTCCCCTTGGGAGCGTGATAGTCATATTGTCATTGTTAGGGTTGTTACTACTGCTTCAGACAGGCTACCCCTAAGTAGTTATGATTTATCTATGGCAATTTAATGCTGCTCCATTTTAACAAAGCCTGATGTAATTATACTTCTACTTTCTCCCACCAGTCTGCGTTTTTGCATCTTTCATCTTCCAAATTTCATATGCCTCAGTAAACATTCAGGCCTCCTTTGTTTCTTCTATAATTTCACCCTACACCTATATTACCTTCTACTTACTCCTACCACTGGCTTGCCCTATCATGCCTAAACTGTGTTACTGTTTTAGTTGTCACTACCATCCAGTAGGCTACTTCAGGCCTCTACCACCCTCTTGGAAAAAAAGTTGATTAAAATAAAAGGGGAGGGGGAGACCACGTGATGCGAGCAGGATAGAGGTCGCATCCTGAGCGGGTCCTGAAGCCCCGAGATAAAACCGGCGATTAATACCGTGACAAATAGCATTTATTCACCCGAAAGGTGACTAACATGCTTCGGAGTGCCTGTGGACTATCCTGCTGCAGTGGGGGAGAGTGAGCTGCATGGCAACGGCAGTTAAAGCCCTCAGACGAGATCGGGAGCGGGGTGCCGGCCCGAGTAAGATGGCAGACCCCAATTCGATGCCGGCCTCCCCCAAGTCGCCCACCTCTCTGGAAGAGTTATCCGCTGCCGTAACGACGGCTTTGATGCCCCAGTTTGATGCTCTCCACAGCAAAATGGACGGATTGCAATCCTCAGTGGATCAACTGGGCACCAGGCTGCGAGAAGCCGAGGACTGCGTGGGTGCAGTGGAAGAGAAGGCGGAGCTGCTGACCACAGAGATGGCAGGCCTCAAATCCCAGTTATCTGCACAAGAAGCCAAGCTGGACGACCTGGAAAACAGGTCACGGAGAAATAACTTGCGTTTTCTGGGGATCCCTGAAACTGTGACAGATAAAGATCTTAGAGGCTACATAGCGGATCTGGTCAAAAATCTTGTGGGAGACGGTGAACTCGGCGGGAACGTCGACATCGAACAGGTGCATCGGGTCGGCGCTAAGCAAACGCGAGACCCTCGCCCCAGAATTGTACTTGCGAAATTTCTGCATTTTCCGCAGAAGGAACTGATTCTCCGAGCAGCCCGGCAGAAGGGGGAAGTGTCCTACAACAATACTAAACTTCGTGTGGCTCAAGATTACTCGGTGGCGGTGAGCCGAAGAAGGCGAGAATATGCCCCCCTATGTGGACAGCTGATCGCGGCTGGGATCCGATTCTCCGTGCAATACCCAGCCAGGCTGCACGTGCTCTGTGATGGTGCCCACCGCACCTTCGAATCGGCGGAAACTGCAGCAGATTATGTGCAACGGCTGTGCACTCAACAGAAGGCTGTATTGGCATCTCCCAAATGAAACTTGCGAGAACCAGCTGCTCTGTGCTGCGAGGAGAACCTCGTGTAAGTGGAAGAAGGCTGGGGAAGGGCAAGGCCACATTGGACATAAATACTTTGATATAGGTTGAGAATGATACTGTCAACCGGGAGTAACTTTGTTGTTTTTTGTTTCTCTGTTTCTTTTTGTTAAGTGAAGCGCTCAACTTAGGATGGTGCAACAAAGTTACTAAATTTTTTGTAATCTCCCTTCTGTTAGTTCTTACCGTTAAGAATGTAAGATTCTATGTTGAAAATGTCCCTTCCATAGACGAGGGCATATCTGGTTAGAGCCCCTGATTCGCTTTACAAGGGGAACTAATATGGCTCCGTGCCGTGGGAGGGGTGCCCTCCCCCTCCGGTAGAGAGGGGGGGAAGATTACCCGAGGGCCTGGCTGTGGGCAGAGAACGCTATTGCCTACTGGAAGCAACATTATATCTTGTCTGTTTCTCCCTGCAAAAGAACTGCGTTGTGCATGACAGGGTAATAATGTTACTAGTTCTTACAAATTTCTTTTTTATTAGTCCCTGCTGGCCTATATTGAAGATTGTATGCTCACAATGTGAATTAACCGGGCTGAGGGTGTGTATTCTGTATAGGAATCCCGGTCCCATCGTACAAGGGGGGTCAGCACAGTCCCGTTTAATGTGGGGGGAGGGGCCCCAGAAGAGAGGGAGGGAAGATTCAGCAGAGCGCCGCGGCCGTAGCATTAGATCGGCGGGGGCAGGGGGAGAGAAGGCCTGAGACAAAGGAGCTTGCCGTTGTAGGAGCTAGCCGGGGCCCGCCCGATTTAAGGTGGTCGACCCTACCACGCGGGACTAGCATGATCGGCTGTACCCATCAACGGCAGCAAAAGGGCCTCAGTGGGAGGAGTAGGGACTGGGAGGGATAACCTGGACGGGGGGAGGGTTCTGGCTGGCGTTCCCTGTGAAGGGGGGGGGGGAATATGCCCCATTGCAGTCTAACATTCCGATCTGATAAGGCTGGGGCATTGGAAGAAAGCTTTAGCGTCTCCGTGCATACCAGCGGAGAACTGACGGTCTAAGGCATGGTGGGTGATAGATGCGGCTGGGGGTGACAGGCCACGCTCAGAGGGGTCTTGGTAGGGTTTCCGGGGGGGGGGGGGTAGGAGTCGGGAGTCCTGTAGCAGAGGAGGAGTAGGTGGGAGGGAGTGTTTGGGGAGGGTTTAGAGGATACAGGGTGGGGGAGGGTAGGATTGAGGTAGGGAGAGATGGGAAGAGGCTTAACGGCAGAAGGGGGTAGGGGGATTAAGGGGAGGTGGGGAGGGGGCATCGCACTCTGAACTCCATGCAGCAGTGTAGGATATACGGTGCTGATAAATACGGGAGAGGGCTCCAGGCTGGGAGGGTCCCTCCTAACACGATGTGTTGGCAACTATGCCGTAAACACTTGGTATGGCTCTGAGGGTAATAACCTGGAATGTATGTAGATTGGGTAGCCCGATCAAGCGCTATAAAGTATTGAAGGCATTGGCTAGACAACGCTGCGATATTGCGCTGCTCCAGGAAACCCACCAGACTGCTGACGAACATGCTAAACTATGTCGAGATTGGGTTGGTCAGGTGTGGGGTGCGCCTGCACTGGGGAAAAAGGGGTGTGTGGCCATCTTAATACACAAACGGGTGCGTTTCACGATGCAAAGTCAGGTGGTGGACCCAACTGGGAGATTTCTGTTGCTACAGGGCTTATTGGAAGATCGAGAGGTGTTACTAGGAGATGTTTACGGTCCTAATACGCTAGACCGGGAGTTTTTTGATCGTATTGCTGCCAAAGTGGAACAATTACCTGATGTACCTCTGCTACTGGGGGGAGACCTTAACGGGGTATTTGACGTGGACTTGGACACTTCCAGCAGCCGATGGACGCGAGATAGAGCACTTGGTTCACAGGTGCTACAACGTTTTCGGACGAGATTAGGCCTGATAGATCCTTGGAGACTCTTGCACCCCTCCGAGAAAGAGTTCACCCATGTTTCCCGGGCGCATGGGACTAGTGCGAGAATAGACTATCTTCTGACTTCTACGGCTACCTTCGCGCACGTAGACGACGCTCAGATAGGCCCCCTGGAGATCTCCGACCATGCTATGGCCTGGATTGAGGTGCACTGGGGGGGTGGAACCAGTCCATCTCGTATATGGCGTTTCCCAATAGAGCTCTACAAAGATAGCCAGTTCCGGCAATTTCTGGGCCAACGTTGGCGTGAATTTGAACTCAATCACGAGGCGCACGGCGAGGACCCGGAGCTGGTCTGGGAAACCGCCAAAGTGGTGTTGAGAGGAGATATCATTGGGTTTGTGGCTCGGAAACGCAGACTACTAGCGGAACAAATTGTTCGGCTGGAGCAACAAGTGTCTCGAGCGCGAGTGCTTAGTGGCCACTCACCCACAGTGTCTAACAGGAAACGGTTATGGGAACTCCAGGTAGCCTTAAATGAATTACTTCACCAGAGAGCCAAGAAATCACTGCTCTATTATAAATACCGCCTATATTGTTTTGGGGACAAACCAGGGAAGCTATTAGGCCGTTGCTTGAAAGGCCCGAGAAGTGGGAAAGGGGTGGCTGCCCTCCGAGATGAGCAAGGGAAACTCCAGCAAAATCGGGAGGCGATCAGTGCTTTATTTAAAGGCTTTTTCCAGAAATTATATGCTGCGGAAGAGCATAATCACTATACCATGGAGACTTACTTACAAGAGTTGGAACTTCCCAAGGTGTCCGAAGCGCAACGGGTACAGTTAGGGCAACCGATAACCTTACAGGAGGTACAATCTGTGATCACGCGAGCCAGCTGTTATAAGGCTCCAGGCCCAGACGGCTATGGTGCTGAGTTTTACAAAATCCTGTCCAATTGGGTGGGCCCCCTGCTAGTAGATACCTACCGTCAACGAATAGAGAGGGGCAGTAGGAGGTGGGGAGATAATCAGGCCTATATCACGTTGATACCGAAGCCAGATAAAGATCCGCTGCAAGCGGCCTCCTATAGACCGATTTCGCTGTTAAACTTCGACGCAAAGTTGCTGGCGAAAATTTTGGCAGAACGCCTGGCGGGAATATTGGGTGACGTTGTGCACGAATCACAAGTGGGATTTGTACGGGGCCGCTATGCCGTTCGTAATATTCGACGTATATTAACCTCTTTAGACTGGGTGCACAGTCACCAGCTGCGGTCCATCCTGGTGAGTTTCGATGCCGAAAAAGCATTCGATAGGGTTGACTGGAAGTATTTGGAATATCTGCTGCCATTATATGGGTTTGGGCAGGCTTTTTGCGAGATGGTGAAAAGTTTATATGACACTCCGACAGCCCGAGTGCTGTGTAATGGGGTCTTATCCGCCCCTTTTCCGTTGTATAGGGGCACTCGGCAGGGCTGTCCACTGTCCCCCCTGTTGTTTGTATTGTCTCTAGACCCGCTCATACGGAATATTGAGCGAGATGGGCAGATCCCGGGAATTGAGGTGGGTAGCCAGGGATTCAAGATGGCGGCCTTTGCCGATGACATGCTGGTGGCACCTGCAGGCTCCGCAAGAGTCGCTGCCGCGCCTCTTGGCTGAGTTCCAGCGGTTCGGCAGTTTTGCCGGTCTTCGGATCAATGCGGCTAAATCGCTGGCCTTGGATGTCTCGGGGAGGTTGCGGGACAGTTGGGGAGAAACATTTCCCTTGAAATGGGCCGATCATAGGGTTAAATATTTAGGTATTGTCCTGACGAGATTACCGCAAAATCTCTATCATTTTAATTTTGAGAATGTATTATCGGGGATGAGGCGTCAAATGCGAGCCTGGAACCCGCTACCACTGTCACTGTTGGGAAGGATCGCGGCAGTTAAAATGGTGATCCTGCCCCGCATTCTTTATTGGCTACAAACTTTGCCTGTATGGTTATTACGTCGAGACTTGCTTAGAATGGAACGGGAGATTCAAAGGTTTCTGTGGAAGGGGGCGAGAGCGCGGATCCCGATGTCTCGCATGATTGGTCAATGGAGTAGCGGAGGCCTTGGGCTTCCAGATTTACGATTATATGCCCTGGCGTGTCAGGCGCGGCATGTTGGGGACTGTCTAGGGGGAACAGATACCTACACACCAAGGGCTCTGGAGGCAGCCTTTGTGGCTCCTTTCTCACTGGTGGGGGCCCTACATGTGGATGGTGCCCATCTGCCACTGCGCCTCACACGTAATATTATGCTAAATGCGATGCGACGTACATGGCGACAATTAAATAGCTTTTGGCAACGCAATTGTCAGGTATCCAGTTGGCTACCCATCCGAGGCAATATACACTTTCAGCCAGGTACAGATTCTGGAGCGTTCCAGCTCTGGCACAGGCAGGGACTGAGATATATAGGACATGCTGTAGACCTTATGGGCAAGTGCAAGTCGTTTTTGGAACTACAAGAGGAATATCGACTGCCCCCCACCCACTACTTTGCCTACCTCCAGCTTTCTCACTACATTGCTACGTTGCCCAGAGAGGACTTAGGGGTGGATAGGTCGGCGCAGATCATCGAAATGTTTGAGCTGGGGGGAGACAATCCCCCGACGATAGCCGGACTGAAGACTCGGCTAGCATGCTTCGGGGTCAGGCCGGACTATGGGAGGGTGGAGATGGCTTGGGGAGGTGAATTGGGACGGGACGTACTGCCGGGCACGATTTGCCAGGCGGTGAGGCGGATAGTGGAGTTGGTGGAGGGAGCGCGATGGCGGGAACTCCAATATAAGGCCTTAACTCGAGTGCACTTCTCGCCCAGACGGGCACTACGGAGTCATATCACGCAGGATGGGTCTTGCCCTAGGTGTTCTCAGCCCCTGGCCACCTTAACCCATATGTGGTGGCAGTGCAGGCGCATCCTTCCCTACTGGTCCCACATTAGCCGCTACATTATGCGACTGCTGCATCAGAGGTTTCCCTGGACTGGACCTCTGGTCACTCTTGATCAACTACACCCAACCCTGCCCAGAGGGAGATGGGAACGGTTATTGGTACGAAAAGCATGTTTGGTGGGGAAGGGCCCAATTCTACACAAGTGGAGAGATGGTGACCCACCTACGTTCCTGGAGTGGCGCAATAGCTTTCACCAATTGATGCTGACGGAGCGCTGGCGAACTAGGGGCTCAGTGAAGCGATGGGCCAACTTTATGCTGATCTGGGGCCCGTATATACAGAGTTTAGGCTCCCGGTGCCGGAGTGAAGTGGTAAATGTGGGCCACTAATGACCTGGATTAGGGGAGCGGAGGGCAGTGCAAGCCCTCACGAAGGTTTGCTGCTTGACGTGGAGTTCGGGATGCGATGCTGGGAGGGGGGGTGAAAAGGGGTTAGGGGGTAGGGGAAGGGAAGGGGAAGGGAGGTGGGGGTGTAGGTATAAAATTGAAAAACTGTTTAACCAGTGATGGATGCAACTGTACACTAAGATTGGAATTGTTACATAACTATATACTGCTAAACCTTGGCGGAGATAAGACCCCACTCCGCTGTGGCTAATTACCTTTACTTGTAATGGTTGTTATGTTTTATGCTGGTTAATAAATAAAGTATTCAAAAAAAAAAATAAAAGGGGATATCAAAATTTTGAAAAATCAATATTTTTTAATGTTTATTTTATATCTTTCTTTCTGCGACAGTATATCAGAATCCTTTATCCTTTAATTTTCCATTCCTTGAAAAGATGTCACCTTCTGGCACTTTATTAAAGCTTTTCAAATACGTAAATGTTTCCATAATGTTCTTTCTTCCAACTAGACTATCTTAAGATTTTCCGTTTGCATACAAGAACATACTATTAGCCTTCCCCACTCTTGCATGACATCTATTTTTCCTGTTCTACTCCTCTTGCCCAGCAAGGTGCCCCTTTGAATTTCAGCACAATACACAATTTTTCCATTTTTTTTAGACTGGCGCACAAATACCACTGTTAGATATAATCAAAAGTGGGCTTAAAAGAAATTTACCTTTCCAGCATATCTGCTCTGTTATCAATTTTCATAGAATTCATAAGTAGGCATTTTTTCCATTGATTCAGCAGTTCTTCCTGCTCTTTTGTGTTTCCAGGGTAACTAGGACCAAAGCTGAGGTCCAGTCCCATAGGCCTTCATTTGAAACTATTCTAGTATGTTTCTCCTATTTTATTTTTCTTCCCAATTTAATTTAATTCAGGCACTGCAGCGTTTGTCCTTGGCCAGAGGTCATGAACCATTACTTTTTCTGGAACATTGCATTCATAGGTCTTAAATCTAGCCAGTAGATATCACCATTGTCACGACTATAACCCTTTCCCACTGCCTCAGCCAGGTATAGCACAGTTACTTACCTGTAACAGGTGATCTCTGGGAACAGCAGGAATAAGTCTTCACATATGGGTATTGTCGGTACCGACGGAGCCTGCGCGGGAATGCTCCTCAGCGTCCAAAAGGAAAGCTTTTGGGAGCATCCCACAGCACCTGCGCGCTTGCCTTCCCGCCTTTCCTAACTGTCTCTCTCCAGTTCAAGTTTTAAAGCTGAGACAAAGAGAGAGAGAGAGGAAAGGAAAGATAGATAGAGAGATACAACTCCTAGGGGAGGTGGGTGGGTTGTGAAGAATTATTCCTGCTGTTCCCAGAGATCACCTGTTACAGGTAAGTAACTGTGCTATCTCCAGGAACAAGCAGGAATGAGTCTTCACATATGGGGACTCCCCAGCTAGAGATGCCTGGGAGATCACCCAGGTTGTGAGTCCCTGGAAAGGGCTCTACCTCCACCCATGAATCTCAGGCATCCAGTCAGGGATGGAGGGTAGGAGTTGATTAGGTATGGAACAGGTGTTTGAGAACAGCCTGACCAAACAAGGCATCCCGGCGGGAGTCCTTGTCCAAGCAGTAATGGGCTGTAAAGGTATGAACCGAGGCCCAGGTGGCTGCTCGACAGATTTGGTTGATGGACACAGAGTTTAGATGAGCCATAGAGGCTGCCATGGCTCTCACATTGTGAGCTGTGACATGGCCCTCCAGCGAAAGATTCTTACTCTGGTAGGCGAAAGAAATACACTGAGCAATCCAATTGGACAGAGTTCTCTTAGAGACTGGAAGTCCTAAATGAGAGGGATCAAAAGCAACAAAAAGTTGAGAGGACTTTCTATGTTGCTGTGTCCTTTGTAAGTAGAAAGCAAGTGCTCTTTTACAATCCAGGGTATGAAGATTCCTCTCTGCACTTGATGCGTGAGGTCCTGGAAAAAAGAGAGGTAAATACACCTCCTGGTTCAGATGAAAAGGTGAGACCACTTTAGGCATAAAGTGTGGATTAATTCTGAGGACTACCTTGTCATGATGGAACCTTGTATAAGGAGGATTAGCCACTAAGGCTTGCAATTCACTGATACGGCGAGCTGAGGTGACTGCAATGAGAAAAATAACCTTCCAGGAAAGGAATTTCAAGGAGGTAGTGGCTAAGGGTTCAAAGGGTGGCTTCATAAGCTGGCCAAGAACCAGATTCAAGTCCCATGCCACTGGAGGTGGTCTAATGGGAGGTTTAGTCAAAAGAAGGCCTCTCATGAATCTTGCTATAAGAGGATGAGAGGAAATAGGTTGTCCATTGAGGGGTTTAAGGGATGCTGCAATAGCACTCAAATGGACTCTGACTGAATTCGTCTTAAGGCCTGCATGGGATAAATGCAGCAAATACTCCAGTAAAGAATTCAGAGGTATTGCAAGAGGGTTAAGACCCTTCTCTGCACACCAAATGGTAAACCTCTTCCATTTAAAAGCATAGGAACGTCTGGTGGAAGGCTTTCTGGAAGCATGAAGGTTATCCTTCACCTGCTGAGAAAGAGGTAAATCTTGAAGGTCTAGGCCTTCAGCAACCAGGCCCTGAGATGAAGAGACTGGGGATTTGGGTGCCACAACGTTCCTTTCTCCTGGGAGAGGAGATCTGGAGCAGACCCCAAGTCCAGGGAGGGAGCTTGAGAGAGATGCAGAAGCAGAGGGTACCACACTTGGCGTGGCCAACGTGGTGCTATGAGGATCATAGACCCCTTGTCTCTCTGAAGCTTGAACAGTGTCTTGGGAATGAGGGGAATAGGAGGAAAGGCATAGAGGAAATCTTGCCCCCAATGAAGGAGGAAGGCATCCCTGGCCTGAACTCCCTGACACGGAATCCTGGAACAGAACCGGGGAAGTTTGGCATTCCACGGACTTGCAAACAGGTCTATGTCTGGGGTTCCCCAAATTCGAAAATCCTGGCTATCTGGTCCCCATGGAGGGACCATTCGTGTGGAAGCAGAACTCGACTGAGTCTGTCTGCCCAAGAGATTTGAACCCCTGGAAGATACACTGCCATGAGATGGATTTGATGTTCTCTGGCGAAGGCCCACAATCTCAGAGCTTCGTTGCAAAGCAACAGAGAGCCAGTTCCCCCCTGCTTGTTCACGTAGAACATGGCTAGTTGGTTGTCCGTGTGGATGAGGACTGTCTTGTAGCTGAACAGGGTGTGGAAGACTCTGAGAGCCAGAAAGATTGCTCTGAGCTCTAAGAGGTTGATATGTAGACATGTCTCCTGTGGAGACCAGATGCCTTGGGTGGAGAGATCTTGTAGATGAGCTCCCCAACCCTTTGGAGAGGCATCTGTGGTAAGGGTTGCTTGGGGAACACCTGTTGAAAGGGGGACCCCAGCAACAGATTTTGAGTGGACTTCCACCAATGGAGCGAGGAAAAGAAGCGACTGGAGGTCGCTATCTTGTCTGACAGGCACCCTGATGCCTGGGTCCATTGGGTGGACAAAGTCCATTGAGCTGCTCTCATGTGAAGGCGAGCATAAGGAACCACATGCACGGTGGATGCCATGTGGCCTAAGAGTTGTAACATCTCTCGAGCAGTTAAATGGGATTTTAACTGAATCTGTGAGGCTAACTGCACCAAGCGTAGGCAACGGGCCTGGGGAAGATAGGCCCTTGCAGTTGTGGTATCCAGCAAGGCCGCTATGAACTCTAGAGATTGAGTAGGGGTGAGATGGGATTTTGGAATGTTTATTACAAGTCCCAGATACTGAAGAACACGCCTTGTGCAGGCCAGGGAAGCCTGGGCCTCTGACTGGGATGGAGCTCGGATGAGCCAGTCGTCCAGATATGGGAATACGAATATCCCTAGAGTGCATAGAAATGCAGCTACTACTGCCATGCATTTGGTGAACACTCTTGGTGCAGAGGCCAGACCAAAAGGAAGCACTTTGTATTGGTAGTGCTTTCCTTGGTAAAGGAACCGAAGGAACCTTCTGTGTGTTGGATGGATGAGAACATGGGTGTACGCATCCTTGAGATCTAGAGAACAAAGCCAGTCCTGACTCTGGAGGTATGGAAGGAGAGTTCCGAGAGAAGTCATCTTGAATTTCTCCTTGCATAGAAACTTGTTCAATTCTCTGAGATCTAAAATGGGTCTGTAGCCCCATGTTTTCTTTGGAATGAGAAAATAGGGGGAGTAGAACCCTGAGCCCTGTTGAAGAAGGGGTACTTCTTCTATTGCCCCTTGGGCAAGGAGGGTGGCAATCTCTTGACCTAGAAGGTTGAGGAGAGATGTTGGAGAATTGAACTGTTTCACCATAGTGTGAGGAGGAAGGTTTAGGAAGTGAAGCTTGTACCCGTCTCTTATGATAGAGAGGGTCCATTGCTCTGCTGTGATTTGTTCCTATCTGGGAGCAAAATGAGCTAACCTTCCTGGGATGGTGAGAGGCTCTGGATGTTCTAGAGCCAGAAAGGCTAAGTTCTTTAGTGGTAAGTCAAAGGCCCTGAGGAGGCTGAGGCTGTTGGGCCGTAGCAGTCCTCGCAGCCTTAGGCTTGGCCTGTTTTGGTTGTTGTTGCCTCTTTGTAGCAAAATGACCTGCACAAGAGGCCTGACCATAAACAGAAGAATATTTCCCTTTTTTGGGGAAAAATCCTTTTTTGAACAATCTCTTTTTAAAAGGAGCAGAAGTAGACTTTGAAAGTCTATCTAAAGCAGAATTTTCAGCATCCATCTGGTTGGCCTTTGCTTGCCAATCTTTGCCAAACAGGTTTTCACCTGTACAAGGAAGGTTACCTAGCCCATCCTGAAGCCAGGATTCCAAATCAGAGGCTTGTAACCAAGCAACTCTGCGTGCACCTATGGCAATAGCCGAGGCTCTGCTGGCACCTTCAAAAGAGTCAAAGGCTGCACGGTTGGAAAACTTGGAAATATCCTGGGCATGTTTAAGCCAGGTGAGAAACTCTTCCCTTTTATTTTCTGACATAAAAGGAGATAAGGTTTGCAGATGATCTGTAACTTCCTTTAGAAACATCCCCATATAGAGACTATAGGAGTTGATTCTGGCTACAAGCATACTGGCCTGGAAAAATCTCCTGCCAAAGGCATCTAAGGTTCTGCATTCTCTTCCTGGAGGAGTAGAAGAGTGCCTCTTTGTACTCTTGATCTTTTTCACAGCAGACTCCACGACAATGGAGTGGTAAGGAAGCTGAGTCTTATGAAAACCAGGACAAGGAGGAACACGATACATGGTGTCCAACCTACGAGAATGAGGGGAGGTGGTAAGAGGAGTCTCCCATATGCCCAACATGTGATCATAGAGAATCTCATGTATTGGTAAAGTGGCTGCCTCTTTGGGAGCCTTAGGATATTGTAAAATATCTAATTTTTTGGCTCTAGGCTCTGTCTCAGAGGCCACTGAGATGGAAAGACCCCTGGCCACTTCCCTGCTAAAGTCTTGAAAAGACAAGTCCCCTGGAGGAGACATTCTCCTTTTTGGAGAGGAGGGTTCCTGAGGAAGGATCCCCGATGCTTCGATAGAGGCCTCTGATTCATCAGAGTCCTCAGAGGAATCGAAGTATCGCCTGTCTGGATGCTCTCGCAGATCCCGATACGCATACTGGGGGGTATCGACATCGGGAGTACTCGGTACCGATGGGCATCACAGGATAGTGTACCGCTGCCGTTGATGCAATCGGTACTGGCAGCAGAACCGGTATCGGGTCTGGTACCGGAATCGGTACCGACAACGGAGCTTGTTGCGGTACCGAAGGCGTCGCAGCTTGTATGAATGCCGTGATGGCACGCTGCATGGTCAGAATATTCTGATCCATCGACGCCACCAATGTCTGGATGTTGGTACCGGTGTGAACCGCCGGTACCCCACAACATTGTAACAGGTGATCGGTCGAGGCCGAGCCATCGATGTCAACCTGTGACCCCATAGATAAAGCTTTGGAAGCCGGAGCCTCCCGCCGGGGTAATTTTGCCGGTGTGGATTCCTCGAGAGCAAGCCCGGGGGCATCTCGATACTTAGAGGGAGATGTACTCTTCGAGGACCGGCCAGATTTAAGTTTGGTTACCTGAGATCCATGGGAGGAAGAAGCAGCCCTGGAAGACGTCGATGCCACAGAAGCTGCATCAGAGGGAAACAGGGCACTGAGCTTGGCTGCTCGATTCTGTAAACCTCTTTTAGACATCATGGAACAGGACTCACAGTCCGCGATGGAATGGTCAGGACCTAAACATTTAAGACACCAGTCGTGGGTGTCGGTGACAGAAATAGTGCTACTGCACTTCGTGCACTTTTTGAACCCGGAGGCGGGCTTTTCCATGAGGAAAACTTTTCTGTAGGCCTAAGGCCACAGAAAGAAAAAATGCACTGAAGTAGAAAAGAGTCGTTTTTTTTTTTTTTTTTTTAAAAGAAAGAAAAAACTGGCGGTACCGGTCCGGAGTCGAAAAGGCAGACACGCGACTAAAGAAATAAAAGAAAAAATAAGAAATTCTTCAGCGGTGACAGGAAACACGACCTGCTGGCTCTGCGGAAAAAGAAGAACTGGAGAGAGGCAGTTAGGAAAGGCAGGAAGGCAGCGCGCAGGCGCTGTGGGATGCTCCCAAAAGCTTTCCTTTTGGACGCTGGGGAGCGTTCCCACGCAGGCTCCGTCGGTACCGACGATACCCATATGTGAAGACTCATTCCTGCTTGTTCCTGGAGATTGTAAATACTGCTTCCTCAACTACACAACCAAACCAGAGAACAAAAGACCTGAACCAGGAACAGAACCCCAGGTCCCTCCACTATTAGACAGCTTTAGTAGGTACACTTTCAATTCTAGCCATTCTACAATGTCACCAAATAATATAATAAGCTAGCAAATTAATGAAAATAAAGACCATTCAATCTACCCCAACTAGATTCTTTTTCTCTGGTTCTCTATTATTTTGAGAACACAGGCATATCAATTCCCATGTTTAGAGCTATTCATATTTTATTTATGAAGTTTTATATGCTACCTTTTTTACATTCAAAGCAGTTTACATACAACATTGGAAGAAAAGGCTGTCAATCTACTTCCAGTGATACATTGCCAAGAAAACCCAGAGGTAGCTGGGTCGCTAAGAGTCAACACTGACTTGATCAATCAAAAAAAACACCCAGCGCAAGGCGAAGAAACTTCAAATCTAAAAATTATAGCCCCGGCTCCAAACCTCCGTATGTGATATGTAACCCTTATAGTATGCTCATAAAAAACACTTTCTTTTTGTCGGAGTAACCAGCCAGAGGAGGCAGGAACTGCAACCCGTCCCTCGCCGTGGTCACTCCATTTTAATCATTTTAAATGCTTGAGAAAAATCTATAACTTTAACTTATCTTGCTTGAATCCAGCCAACAAGGAATTCAAAGGACACAATGTGCCATGTTTCGAGCCATCCAGCAGTCACTGGCTCTGCATCAGGTGAAAAACTAGAATCCCAAAAAAATGGGAATTGAGAATTGGGGAAACCCACTGCTAGGGACATTTCTACATCTATCGTACCACCTGCAACTCCTCGTATGTTGTGTATCTTATCATTTGCCCATGTGGGTTGTTTTATGTTGGCCGCACTACCCGTCGTGCTAGGACTCGTTTGGGGGAACATGCGTCTCGTTTACGGACTAAAACAGTATCAGCGCCTATGGTCAGCCACTGTCTTCAGGAGGATCCCTCGTTTCAACAGTTACGTTGGAGGGTGCTGGACTTTATACCACCGGATCCCCGAGGAGGGGACCGAGTTGCAAAGTTACAACGGATGGAGCAACAATGGATTTTCCGTTTAGATACTGTCTCCCCTCGGGGTTTAAATGCCTCAGTAGAATGGTATACTTTACTATGAGCTGGGAGTTTACGTCACATTACCGTTATTGGGATTCCCTAGCAGTGGGTTTCCCCAATTCTCAATGCTTGTAATAGCGTTATCACTGATTGGCTACCTGATCTTCTCACGTGTGTTTGACGTCACACGCCATCTCTTTAAACCTGACCGTTGTGTTGAGTTTTGCAAAAGCCATTTTTTTGGGATTCTAGTTTTTCACCTGATGCAGAGCCAGTGACTGCTGGATGGCTCGAAATGTGGCACGTTGTGTCCTTTGAATTCCTTGTTGGCTGGATTCAAGCAAGATAAGTTAAAGTTATAGATTTTTCTCAAGCATTTAAAATGATTAAAATGGAGTGACCACGGCGAGGGACGGGTTGCAGTTCCTGCCTCCTCTGGCTGGTTACTCCGACAAAAAGAAAGTGTTTTTTATGAGCATACTATAAGGGTTACATATCACATACGGAGGTTTGGAGCCGGGGCTATAATTTTTAGAACACTGACTTGATGGCACTAAAAAAAAACAACCCCCCCCCCCAAAAACATACAACATAGTAACATTTAGAACTTTACACTGAACAGGTAATTGAACTTGGAGTTATGGGAAGAATATGTACATCAAATAATGTTTACGAAATGATAATTTGGGAAGGAGATGCAATGTAAGGTGAGGGAATAAGGGAACCAAAGGGGAAAATATATAATTGTGAGTAATATAGAAGGCATAGTGGGCAGGTATACTTGAGAGGTAGTAGATTAGTTAGTAGGAGGGGGAGGTGCAAGGGTGGGGAAGAAAGTAGGAAAGAGGGCATAGATTAGTTGGCTCAGCTAATACATGCAGTGCAAGTTTGATGGCAAAGAATACGAATGGGAAGAGTTATGTAATAGCTTGAGGGTAATTGCGGTCTTGTGCTCCTGGAAAAGGAAGGTCAGTCGAGTTCCTAGTACAAGAAGTCAAGATGGGCCCCTAACCAGGGGTACTAAGGCAGGGTATGGGAAAGTAATGCCAAGAATAACTCCTGCCCCGGACATACTGTTCTTTGGTGATGTCCTGCCAGTTTCTCCTCCATTCCTCAATGCCTTTTACACAAACTCTCAAGCTTCCTTCCACCACTGCCCTCCATATTTTCCCCAAGCAAGTCCAAATTCTGTTACAGTGCTGGCCGCTACCATCTTTGCTGGTATGCTAGTTCAGATATTAACATCTTCTTCTTCAATTCTTTCAAGATCTCTATGTAATCCAATACCTAGGCTTTCTTCCATGTCTTACCAAGTTTTGAAACCATCCACGCAGCTGCGAAAATATGAGAGGCAATTGTCAAAGAAACCTTCTGGACTCCCCATATACTTTGATATTTGGCTATAATCATGACTGCTCAATGCAGCAACCCAGTCTTTTTTGAAGCCTGATTCAGTTGGGCCTACTAGCGTTGGGCTTCTAGGTGCCAATCCATATAGGCTATCCTAGAACTGTTAGGGCTGGAACTTTGCCTTTTGCAGCTGCACCCTCTGCCTACAGGCTTTTATACTTCCCCTTTTAGGCATCTAAAATTCCATATGACTAACCAAATACTCGAGCCGCCTCCTTCAGTTACCCTGACCTGCTCTTACTACTGTACTTCAAGTTTTGTCATACGTATGTTTAAATTCTGACACAGTTTTGGTTGTCATCATCGCTGTCAGTGGTCTATGTCACGCTTCCACTATTTTCTTGGTAAAGATTAATCTTCTCATATTTCATTTGTCGCTTCCTTGTGTGCAACTGCATACAAAGACTCTTTGCTTTGATTTTTCTTTTCCTATGTAAAATCTCCCCTTTTTTATTGAAATCTGTCAAAAAATCGAAGTTATACTGCCCTGCCCATTTTTAAGTCTTAAGCCTTCCTTTGTAGGAGGTTATGATGCAGGCCTTGTACCATTTCAGTAGCCCTTTTATGAACCATTTTCACCCTATCCTTTCAAAGGAAGAGCTCCAAAAATGGAACACAGTGCCTAAGGTAGACCTACAGAGAAGCAATTTTACCTCTTCCTACTAACACCTCTACCTGCAAAACCAAGCACCTGAGATTTCCTAATTCTTTTTTCACATTGACTGGCTACCTCAAGGTCACCTGAAATGATTACTTCTGGATATTTTTATACGTTTGCTAGTCTTAATGTTTTAATTGTTTCATGGCTGAAGTATTTTTGCATTTCAGATATATGATTTCATATAGTTTCTCTCAGTACAGCTTAAAATTGACATAGACCGAGATATAAGAATATGCATATACAAAAGACATTTCTCTCAGTGAAGGATAAGACGTTCAATAATAGTCTACTACTAACCCTTACCTTGGACTTTTTCTTCAGACCAGTTGCCAACAGATCTACCATGAATATTCCCAACTTGAGAAAAATCTCATTTGCCATCATATTATCCAGACCATCTATGGAGGGGGCTTAATATTCATTTCTGCTTGTCTACTATGTTGTCCCTTGAAATATGACCAAATTGCATACACTGGCTGCTTTCTTACACAGAAGGCAGTACACAAATATTGGAGATCTTGCATTCTTATACAAATGTGAGATACTTCCTGTGACTTGAATTCATTTTCATGCAGGTGCACATATTTTTCAGCTTTGTTGCTCTTGGGGGAGGGGTGGGCAGTGCAAGACGTATGACGTCTCTTCTGTCAGGCAAAAGGATTCCTTGCTGCAGCACTCAAGTACTTTGAAAGTAGAGTTATGAAAACCTGGAAAAGTGGTCTTTTGTTGGATCCATCATTTTCTTGATGTTCTCATCAATACAAGGTATATCTGTGTCTGTCAAGCACAGCTTTTCAGAAGGCATGAAACTCACAGTCAAAGAGTTCTGCATGATCCAATAGTCACTCACTGCCAGTGTTCTCAATGCTGTTTCAAAAGCATCATAAATTGAGCAGATAACACAATTTTTCTTTCTATCTTCATTGAGAAATGTAACAAAACACATTGTCTTCTGAAGAGTGGCATTCGTGTATTCAACCATGTATAGCTACGAAAACTAACAAGGGACTAAGTATAGTTACTCACCTGTAACAGGTGATCTCCGGGAACAGCAGGAATTTAGTCTTCACATATGAGTATCGTCAGTACTGATGGAGCCTATGCAGGAACACTCCCCAGCGTCCAATAGGAAAGCTTTTGGGAGCATCCCACAACACCTGCGTGCTGACTTCCCGCCTTTCCCAACTGTCCCTCTCCAGTTGCGTTTAAAGCTGAGACAAAAGAGAGAGGGAAAGAGAGAAAGATACAACTCTTAGGAGAGGTGGCTGGGTTGTGAAGACTGAATTCCTACTGTTCCCGGAGATCACCTGCTACAGGTGAGTAACTATGCTATCTCCAAGGAACAAGCAGGAATGTCGTCTTCATATATGGGGACTCCCTAGCTGCAGATGCTAGGGAGAAGCCCCAGAAGTTGTGTGCTCTTGTGAAAGGGCTCCACTTCCCCCCATGGATCTCTGGCATCCTACCAGGGATGGTGGGTAGGAGTTGATTAAGTATGGAACAGGTGTTGAAGAACAGCCTGACCAAACAAGGCATCCCGGCGGGAGTCCTTGTCTTACTAATCTGTTATGTTTTTTTGAAGGAGTGAATAAACAGGTGGACAAAGGTGAGTCGGTTGATATTGTGTATCTGGACTTTCAGAAAGCCTTTGACAAGGTCCCTCATCAGAGACTTTTGGCAAAACTAAAGAGTCATGGGATAGGAGGCAGTGTACTATTGTGGATCAGGAACTGGTTAAAAGATAGAAAGCAGAGGATAGGGCTAAATGGCCAATTTTCCCAATGGAGAAAGGTGAATAGTAGTGTACCCCAGGGATCTGTGCTGGGTCCGCTGCTTTCTGACATATTCATAAATGACCTGGAAAGTGGAATAACGAGTGAGGTTATCAAATTTGCAGATGACACAAAACTATTTAAAGTTGTTAAAACCCAAGAGGATTGTGAAAAATTGCAAGAGGATCTTGATAAATTAGAAGACTGGGCATCAAAATGGCAGATGAAATCTAATGTGGACAAGTGCAAGGTTATGCACCTAGGGAAGAACCCAAACTATGTTTACACGATGCAAGGTTCCACATTAGGAACCACCACCCAGGAAAAAGATTTAGGCGTCATTGTGGATACCATGTTAAAACCCTCGGCCCAGTGTGCAGCGGCGGCCAAGAGAGCAAATAGAATGCTAGGTATGATAAGGAAAGGAATGGAAAATAAAACAAAAGATATTATAATGCCTCTATATCGTTCCATGGTGAGACTGCACCTTGAATATTGTGTGCAATTCTGGTCGCCGTATCTTAAAAAGGATATAGCGATTTTAGAAAAGGTACAGAGAAGAGCCACCAAAATGGTAAAGGGGATGGAAGGATACTCCTATGAAGAAAGGCTAAAAATGTTAGGGCTCTTTAACCTGGAAAAGAGACGGCTGAGGGGAGATATGATAGAAGTCTATAAATTAATGAACGGAGTGGAACGGGTAAACGTAGATCGATTGTTTACCTTATCAGAATATAGAAAGACTAGGGGACTGCAATGAAGCTACAGGGTAAACTATTTAAGACTAATAAAAGAAAATATTTTTTTACTCAACGTGTAATCAAACTCTGGAATTTGTTATCGGAGGATGTAGTAAAGACTGTTAGTGTAGCTGGGTTTAAAAAAGGTTTGGACAAGTTCCTGGAGGAAAGGTCCATAAACCATTATTAAGAAGTGACCGAAGATATCAATGCTTGACCCAGTACAAGCATTGTGGAACTTGTGTCTCTTGGGGAAACTGCTAGGTACATATGACCTAGATTGGCCACTGTTGGAAACAGAATACTGGGCTGGATGGACCTTGGTCTGACCCAGTATGGCATATCTTATGTTCTTATGTTCAGTAATGGGCTATGAAGGTATGACCGAAAGCCAAGTAGCTGCTCAACAGATGTCGTCGATAGACACAGAGTGAAGATGAGCCATTGAGGCTGCCATGGCTCTCACATTGTGAGCTGTGACATGGCCTTCAAGAGGAAGGTTCTTACTCTCATAGGCAAAAGATATACACTGTGCAATCCAACTGGACAGTGTTCTTTTGGAGACTGGAAGTCTCAAATGACTAGGATCAAAAGCAACAAAGAGTTGAGAGGACTTTCTATGCTGCTGTGTCCTTTGCAAGTAAAAGGCCAAAGCTCTTTTACAGTCAAAAGTATGAAGATTCCTTTCTGCATTTGAGGCGTGAGGCCTTGGAAAGAATACAGGAAGGTAAACAACTTGGTTTAAATGAAAAGGCGACACTACCTTTGGCATAAAGTGTGGATGAGTCCTAAGGAATACGTTATCATGATGGAACCTTGTATAAGGAGGATCAGCCAACAACGCTTGCAATTCACTGATGCGTCGTGCTGATGTGATTGCAATAAGAAAGATAACTTTCCAGGAAAGAAATTTCAAAGAGGTAGTGGCTAATGGTTCAAAGGGCGGTTTCAGGAGCTGACTAAATACCAGATTTAAGTCCCATGCCACTGGTGGTGGCTTAATGGGAGGCTGAGTTAAAAGAAGGCCTCTCATAAATCTCGCTATGAGAGGAAATAGGTTGTCCATTTAGAGGCTTGAAAGAAGCTGCAATAGCACTCAAATGGACCCTCACTGAATTGGTTTTAAGCCCTGCATTTGATAAATGAAGGAGATACTCCAGTAATGATTCCAGAGGTATCAGAAGAGGGTTAAGAATCTTCTGCGAGCACCATATGGTAAACCTTTTCCACTTAAACGCATAAGAGCGTCTTGTGGAAGGCTTCCTGGAAGCATAAAGGATATCCTTTACCTGCTGGGAAAGGTTAAGACCGTGAAGATCGAGGCTTTCAGCAACCAGGCCCAGAGATGCAGAGACTGGGGATTGGGATGCCACAGCATCCCGTCCTCTTGAGAAAGGAGATCTGGAGCAGATCCTAACTCCAGAGGCGGAGCTTGAGAGATATGTAGGAGCAGAGGGTACCACATTTGCTGTGGCCAAGGTGGAGCTATGAGGATCATATGACCTCTGTCTCTCTGAAGCTTGAACAGGGTTTTGGGAATAAGGGGAATGGGTGGAAAGGCATACAGGAAGTCTTGACCCCAATGGAGGAGGAAAGCATCCCTGGCCTGACAACCCTGAGCCGGAATTCTGGAACAGAACCGGGGAAGTTTGGCATTCAGCGGACTTGCAAAGAGGTCTATGTCCAGAGTTCCCCAAATTTGAAAAATTTTGGTCACCTGCATGGAGAGACCATTCGTGTGGAAGCAGAACTCGACTGAGTCTATCTGCCCAAGAGTTTTGAATGCCTGGAAGATACACTGCAAGGAGATGAATCTGATGCTCTCTGGCGAGGGCCCATAGTCGCAAAGCTTTGTTGCAGAGTGACAGAGAGCCTGTTCCACCCTGCTTTGTTCACATAGAATATGGCTACTTGATTGTCCATTTGAACTAGGACTGTATTGTAGCTGAGCTGGGTGTGAAATACTTGAAGAGCAAGGAAGATTGCTCTGAGCTCCAGGAGATTGATATGGAGAAAGACCTCCTGTGGAGTCCACGTAGCCTGGGTAGAGAGGCCTTGCAGGTGGGCTCCGCAACCCACCTTTGAAGCATCTATTGTTAGAGTGGTTTGGGGTGGGGGCTGCTGAAAAGGAGACCCCACCATAAAGTTTTTGGGGGACTGCCACCATTGGAGGAACAAAATAAGACGATCTGAGTTTGCTATTTTGTCTGACAGGCAATCTGACGCCTGAGTCCACTGAGTGGATAAGGTCCACTGGGCTGCCTCATATGGAGGCGAGCATAAAGAACCACATGCACAGTGGATGCCATGTGGCCTAGCAACTGTAAAATTTCCCAAGCAGTGAGATGAGGTTTTAGCACTTCTTGGGAAGCTAACTGCACAATGCGAAGGCAGCAGGGCTGTGGAAGGAAGGCCCTTGCCTGCCTGGTATCCAGCAGAGCTCCTATAAACTCAAGGGTTTGAGTGGAAGCAAGGTTGGACTTTGGGATGTTTATGAAAAGTCTCAAATACTGAAGGATGTGCATTGTGCGAGAGAGAGCAACCCTGGCCTCTGGCTCTGAAGGGGCTCGAATGAGCCAGTCGTCTAAGTAAGGGAAGACGAATATTCCCAGGGTGCGGAAAAATGCTGCCACCATAGCCATGCATTTTGTGAACACCCTTGGTGCAGAGGCCAGGCCAAAAGGAAGAACCCTGTATTGGTAGTGCTTCCCTTGAAACAGAAATCGAAGGAACTTTCAGTGAGTTGGATGATTAAGAACATGAGTGTATGCATCCTTGAGATCTAGAGAACAAAGCCAATCCTGACTCTGAAGGTATGGCAGCAGAGTTCCTAGAGAAATCAATTTGAACTTCAATTTGAACAGGAATTTGTTGAATTCTCTAATGACTAAAAAGGGTCTGTGTCCTCCTGTTTTCTTTGGAATAAGGAAATAGAGTTAAGTAAAACCCTGTACCCCTTTGGGGAATGGGTACCTCTTCTATTGCTCCTTGAGCAAGGAGCACCGTGACCTCTTAACCTAACCGGTCATTGAGAGAGGTCTGAGAATTGTACTGTCTTACCATTGTAGGAGGGGGCATGCTGAGGAAATGAAGCTTGTACCCCTCTCTTACCACAGACAGAGTCCAATTTTCTGCTGTTACCTGACCTCATCTGGGGGCAAAATGACATAACCTTCCTAGGATGGTGGAGGGTTCTGGGCCATTCAGGGCCAGGAAGGCAAAGTTCTCTAGATAGGAGTCAAAGCCCCTGTGGAGTCTGAGTCTGCTGAGTTGGTTGAGGCTTAGCTGCTTTTGGTTTCTTTGTTGCCTAGGTTGTTGCTGCTGTCCCTTTTGGGCAGACTGACCTAAACGATGTCCCTGCTGGGTATAGGAGGGATAAAACCTTTTCTTCTTGCTGAAGAAAGGTTTCTTAGAGGATCTTTTTCTTGCAGGATAAGCTGTAGTTTTAGACAATCTATCCAAAGTGATATTGTCAGCATCTATCTCATTAGCTTTTTCCTGCCAATTCTTGCCAAAGAGATTCTCTCCTGTGCAAGGTATATTCCCTAGTTTGTCCTGTACCCAAATTTCCAATTTAGATGCCTGGAGCCAGGCAATCTTACGTGCACCTATGGCAATGGCAGAGGTTCTGCTTATGCATTCAAAGCAGTCAAAGGCTGCACGATTCACAAACTTGGAAACATCCTGAGCATGTTTGACAAGAGCAAGATAGTCTTGCCTTTTATCATCAGGAAGTTGAGGGCTCATAAGCTCTAAATCTCCTGCGACCTCTTTAAGGAATATTCCCATATACAAGACATAGGAACTAATCCTAGCAGAAAGCATGGAAGCCTGGAAGGATCAACGTCCAAAGGCATCAAGAGTCCTACACTCATGTCCTGGAGGATTATATGCATGCCTTTTTGCACTCTTTATCCGTCTCATGCCTATTTCCACCACCATGGAATGGTGTGGTAATTGAGTCTTCTGAAACCCAGGACAAGGAGGAACTCGATACATGGTGTCGAGTCTTCGAGAGTGAGGAGATGTAGTCAGAGGCGTTTCCCACATCCTTAACATAAGATCATGCAAGATCTCATGAATAGGTAAGGTAGCTGCCTCCTTGGGAGCTTTAGGGTATTGTAGGATTTTTAACTCCTTTGCCCTAGGCTCTTTCTCAGGAGCCACTGTGATGGAAAGACCTCTGGCCTCATCTCGGATAAAATCCTGAAAGGACATATCCTCTGGTGGAGACATCATACGCTGAGGAGAAGAGGAATCCTCAGGAAGAAGTACTCTGGTATCGGCAGAACTCTCAGAGTCTTCAGACTCATCCGAGGATTCGAAGTATCTCCGATCCGTGTGATCGTGCAAGGCATGGTACCGGTACCAATCGAAGTCGGCATCGGGGTGGTCTGGTACCGACTTGTCGATGCCGGATAGAGACGCATGACTCGGTCTCAGTAGAATACCTGCCGATGTCGATGCACTCGGTGCCAGTGTCGGTACCGGTTGAATTGTCTGAAGCGGTTTCAGGGGCATCGAGGCCGTGAGAAGAGCCGCCAGACTGCGTTCAATAGCCAAGAATCTCTGGTCTATCGACACTGTCGATGCTTGGGTGTCGGTGCTGGATGAAGCGGCCGGAACCCCAGAGCATGGCACCAGTAGTTCTGCCGAGGTTGAAGCCTCGAGAACATCCTGGAGCCCTGTTAGTGCTTTGGAAGCTGAAGCCTCCCGCCGGGGCAATTTTGCCAGTGAAAGTCCCTCAAGGAAAATGCCTGAGGCATCTCGATGTTTAGAAGGACATCTACCTTTTGAGGACCGGCTAGATTTATGTTTAGTTACCTGAGATCCACCAAAACCTGGCTTAAGGAAGGTGACAACCTTCTTTTATCTAGTTCACTCCCCTCTGGTTATTCAGCCTTCTCCACACCTCGGCTGGGTAGATGTGGGAGTGGTGTGGCTCTTCTTTATCGTTCCTCACTCCCTATTGTTGAGGTTACTGCTTCTACCATCCATTTTTCAGAGTCCCTCTTTTTGCGTCTTCACTCTACCCCCCCCCACTCTATTTCCTTTTACTTTACCTCTCCCCTTCTATCCCTACTGCTCGATGGGAGGCGTTTTTATTAACCCTCTCTGAGACGGTTCTTCATTATCCCAATACTATTGTCTTGGGTGACTAACGTTCACGTAGATGCCCCTTCCAGACGTTAAGACCAGGTTTTTATGAACCTTCTCCATGACTTATCACTCCATCAACATGTATCTGGGCCCACGCATTGTATGGGCCATACCTTAGATCTGGTCCTCACTCCGTCAAACTTGTGTTCAATGTTATCTGCTCCGATCTCTCACAGTATTCCCTGGTCTGATCATTACTGCGTCTGTTTTTCAGTTTCTTTACTAGACTCAGATACTAGTGGCCCCCCTTGACCCAGTCCCCTCCGCGCCTACGGCGTAATATTTCCCCGTCTACTCTAATGACTTTTCCTCCTGCTCGCTCTTTGTTCCCACCAGACTTTTCTGCGCTATCTCCTGATTCTCAGGTCCATCTTTGGAATACTGTTCTTACAAACACTTTGGATGATCTGGCTCTGCTTCACCCTATTAACACATCATCCCACTCAGCCCAAACCCCCTGGTTCCATCCTGGCTTGCGGCTACAGTGCACACAATTACGTCAAGCAGAACGTCGTTGGTTACGACATCCTTCACCAGATACTATGTCCCGATTCAAATTACTATATTCAGACTATCACGCATCAGTCCAATCCGCTAAGCGTTCCTTCTACGTCTCGGAGATATCAAGAGCCGTTAATTCCTCCAGACAACTTCACTCAATCTTGCGCCAACTTTCCTCTATTGCCCCTGCCTCTGTCCCTCAGGTGGCGGTCCCAGCCCCTGCATCTCTGGCTACTTTTTTCTCAGAAAAGGTCCAGAATCTACGTGCCTCTTTTACTGTAGCCCCTCCTTTACCCCTCTTCTCCTCCTTGTTCTCCCTCTTCAGTCTCAGTCGCATCACCTCCCTCTGAGGAATTGGCTATTTGTAAGTCAGCTGTTTTAACCTCCTCACCAGTAAATAGAGCCTTAGCCCACACCTGGTCCAACTTTCATCCCATTACCTCAGCAGAAGTATTGCTAACTTTATCTAATAAAGTTAGAATAGAATAAACTATAAATTAATAATAACCACCTTTAAAGCCTTAAATAACACCGCCCCAGCTACACTAAATAAACTTCTCACTAAGGACACACCCCAATCTACTCAGAGAAGAGGCAACGTCAATAAATTAAAGATTCCAAAAGAGTTCACAAAGACTAAAAAAACAACCAATAAAAAAGCGTTTTCCCATGCAGCCCCTATACTCTGGAACTCACTACCTGATGAAATCAGAGCCTTATCCGAACTCAAAGATCTACGCAAAACATTAAAAACTCACCTCTTTATCTCCCACTACGGTCCACTGGCGAATTCCCAACACCAAAATGAAAAAGGATAACTACATAACACATTGAGCCTAATACCACATTGTCCCATTATATCATGACCTTTAACACCGCCTATGATGTTTATAAATAAATACCCCTCTCGTTAAAATCACTTTTGCTTACTGTACATAGTTGATTGTACATAGTTCACCTAAGTTAATTGTCAGAGTTAAATGTACATAATTCCTGCAATGTTTAATGTAAAAACAGATATGTTATCCTGTTTCCTTGACTGTTCTATATAAACTGCACCTGATCACTGGAAGGTAGCGGTATATAAGAGATGTTTAAATAAATAAATAAGTCTAGAAAGACCACCTGTTCATTAGATCCCATTCCCTCAGGTTGGTTAATGGAACCTTCCTTACAGTTGGTGCCTTTCATCACAACCATTTTTAATTCCAGCTAATCTTCGGGCTGCTTTCCCTCATTGTGGAAATCTGCTATAGTCCATCCTCTACTGAAACAGCCTTCACTTGATCCTTCTGTTTTTTCTCATTGGCGACTGGTATCCAACATTCCTTTCCTAGCTAAAATACTGGAACGTTTTGTCTTTCTCCAATTAACATCTCATGCCGAAGCTATCAATGCCCTCCACCCACGACAAGCAGGATTTAGAGCCGGGCATAGCACAGAAAGAGTAGTTACTCACCTGTAACAGGTGTTCTCCAGGAGCAGCAGGAATCAGTCCTCACATAAGGGTGACGTCGGCGTCGACGGAGCAACCATGTGGAGCATTTCCCCAGCTTTCAAAGAAAGCCTTTGGGAATGCAGGCACGAATGAGCGGTCCCCTTCCCGCCCAAAGGTGCCATCTTGCTCAGTCTAATGACATAGCTAAAAGACAGCACAAAAAAGAAAAATGAACTATATACAACTGCAACTCCAAGGGGAGGAGGGAGGGTTGTGAGGACTGATTCCTGCTGCTCCTGGAGAACACCTGTTACAGGTGAGTAACTACTCTTTCTCCAGGACCAAGCAGGAAGTCAGTCCTCACATATGGGTGACTCCCTAGCTCTGGGCTACCAGGAACCCAGGCTGAGCAAGAGAACTCCCTCTAGAGCCTCAGAAACAGTGAGAGAATCTTCTCTGAGACCACACCTGAACAGTAGCCCAACACCAGGGCCGGGGGGTAGGAGTTGCCTAAACCTCAAAGAGATTACGGAGTACTGCTTGCCCGAAAGCACTGTCCATACGAGACTCCCTCTCGAGGCAGTAGTGGTCCGCAAAAGTCTGGCTTGAAGACCAAGTAGCAGTCCGGCAGATGTCAGCCAATGGAACAGAACGGAAGTGAGCTACTGATGCGGCCTTCGCTCTGACCCGGTGGGCCGTGACTCGACCCTCCAGGGAGAGGCTGGCTGCCCTGTACGCCCAGGAGATACAGTCTGCCACCCAGATGGACAACGTATGCTTAGTGACAGGTAACCACAATTTATTAGGGTGAAAGGAAATGAAGAGCTGAGAAGCCCTTCTATGCCCCTGCGTATGTTCAAGGTAAAAGGACAGCGCCCTTCAACAATCCAGGGTATGCAAGACAGTCTCTGCCCTACTGGGGTGCAGCCTGGGAAAGAACGTCGGAAGTACCACCTCCTGGATGAGGTGGAAGGAGGACACTACCTTTGGAAGGAACTTAGGATGAGTCCGCAAGACTATCCTGTTCCTATAGAACCTGGTATACGGTCTATCCGAGACCAGGGCCTGAAGCTCACTCACCCGCCTAGCCGAGGTGAGTGCCACAAGGAACACCACCTTCCAGGAGAGGAAACGTAAATGGCAGGTTGCCATCGGATCAAAGGATGGGCGAGTCAGTTGCTACAAGACCACATTGTGACCAGTGGACGAATAGGAGGCTTAAGCAGAAGCAGGCCTCTGAGAAAGTGAGACACCAGAGGGTGGCCTGAGAGAGATTATCCATCCACCGGCGAGTGGTGAGCTGAGAGGGCACTGAGGTGAACCCGGACAGAGTTGGACTGAAGTCCTAGGTTGGAAAGGTGGAGCAGGTATTGTAGCACCACCTGGACAGAGCAGGAGAAGGGGTCCTCTTGCTGTTGAGAACACAAAGTAGAGAACATACGCCACTTTAGAGCATAGGCCTTCCTAGTGGAATGCTTCCTGGAGGCCAACACCACCTCTTCAACCTCCCTTGATAGGAGCAAGGGGGCAAGGACTAGCCTTTTAGCAGCTAGGCCATCAAACTGAGGGATTTGAGGTTGGGATGCAAGAGGGATCCCTGATCCTGAGTCAGAAGGTCGGGTTGCAACCACTGCTCCCTCTAAGCCATGCGCGTGTGCGCGCGCACACACCTCGCCAAGTGAGCGCACATACTTTATAACAGAGCGCACAAAAATTACAGTTCTGATTCTGATAGAAAACAACACAGACGTCTTATTTTCTAGTGCAATCAATGTGGTGTACATACTGTATTCTGACGTGTAGTCACATTTTAAAGTATATAACTCCGAGTGTTATGTGGCGCACAAAAATTTAGCCTTCCTTCAAAAGCTGCACAGCTAATATTTTATGCGCACACAGCCTACAGAAAATTAGAGGGAACATTGGTTGCAACCCCAGAGGAAGTGGAGTATCCACTGCCAACTGCAGAAGAAGAGGGAACCACGGCTGCCTGGGCCACCTGGGGGCTATCAGGATCACCGTGGCCCGGTCCTGCTGGATTTTGAATAGAGTCCGGACCACCAGATGTGTGGGAAGAAAGGCATACAGCAGGCTCTCTGACCAGGAGATCAGGAATGCATCGGGCGCTGTTCTCAAGGGATGCGGTTGCCTGGAACAGAACCTGGGTAGTTGCCTGTTTAGCGGACTGGCAAAAAGATCCATGGTCGGAAGACCCCACTTCAGAAAGATCTGTTGAACTACTAGAGGATCCAACTGCCACTCGTGAGGCTGCTGAGCCTGTCCGCCAGGTAGTTTTCCTGGCCTGGGAGGTAGACTGCCCTGAGGGTCATGCCCTGCGTGACAGCCCAGGAGCAGAGAGCTTGTGCTTCCAGGCACAGAAGTCTGGATCCTGTGCCTCCCTGCTTGTTGACGTAGAACATAGCCACCTGGTTGTCCGTCTGAACTACGACAGACTGGTGAGACAGGATCTGAGAGAAAGTCCGTAAGGCTAGTCGAATTGCCCTCAATTCCAACAGGTTGATCTGCTGGGCGGCCTCCACTGAGACCACAGGCCTTGGGTGCAGGCTCCCTGGCAGTGTGCCCCCCAGCCATGCAGGGAAGCATCAGTTGTCAGTACCCGAGTGTGTGGGGAGGCCTGAAAAGGAACACCCCTGACCAGATTTGGGAGATGCCTCCACCAGCATTATGAGTCCACCAAGAGTTTGGACACCTTTATTCTGTCTGACAATTTCCCTGTGGCCTGCAGCCATTGCGCCCTGAGGTGCCACTGAGCCGGCCTCATTTGTAGCCGGGCATGTGGGGTGACATGCACTGTGAAAGCCATGTGACCAAGAGCTGGAGGAAGTGTCTGGCCGAGACCAGAGAGTTCGCCCGAAACTGGCCGGTCAACTTTATCAGCCTGTGAGCTCTGTCCACAGGCAAATAGGCCTTTGCATGGATAGTATCCAACCTTGCCCCTATGAATTCCACGTCCTGTGAGGGGACCAAAGTGGACTTTGGGACGTTTATAACAAACCGCAGGTGCTGAAACAGGGATATGGTTCTGCAGGTGGCCTGCCTGGCCTCTTGTGGAGACTGGCCCCTGATTAGCTAGTCGTCCAGGTAAGGGAACACAAAGATCCCCTGGTTCCTGAGGTAGGCCGCAACCACCGCCAGGCATTTTGTAAAAACCCTGGGGGCGGAGGTGAGGCCAAAAGGAAGCACTCTGTACTGGAAGTGCTTTCCTACCACCACAAACCTGAGGAATTGTCTGTGGCTTGGATGGATGAGGATGTGAGTATAAGCATCCTTCAGGTCTAAGGAGCATAGCTAATCTCCCTGCTGGAGGTAGGGCAGTAAGATCTGTGATGGGGAAGATCCATCCCTTGCTGTGCAATCAGAGGAAACTGAAGAAAACAGGTCAGATTCTGACAGCCAGGCAAAGCACAGTTACTTACCTGTAACAGGTGATCTCTGGGAACAGCAGGAATAAGTCTTCACATATGGGGTACGTTGGTACCGACGGAGCCTGCGCGGGAACGCTCCCCAGCTTCCCAAAAAGGAAAGCTTTTGGGAGCATCCCACAGTGCCTGCGCGCTGCCTTCCCGCCTTTCCTAACCGCCTCTCCTCAGTTCGAGTTTTAAAGCTGAGACAAAGAGAGAGAGAGAGGAAAGGAAAGATAGATAGATACAACTCCTAGGGGAGGTGGGTGGGTTGTGAAGACTTATTCCTGCTGTTCCCAGAGATCACCTGTTACAGGTAAGTAACTGTGCTATCTCCAGGAACAAGCAGGAATGAGTCTTCACATATGGGGACTCCCTAGCTAGAGATGCCTGGGAGATCCCCACGGTTATGAGACACTGGGAAGGGCTCTACCTCCTCCTATGGATCTCAAGCATCCATCCCGGGAAGGAGGGCAGGAGTTGATTAAGAATGGAACAGGTATTTGAGAACAGCCTGACCAAACAAGGCATCCCGGCGGGAGTCCTTGTCCAAGCAGTAATGGGCTGTGAAGGTATGAACCGAGGCCCAGGTGGCCGCTCGACAGATCTGGTCGACGGACACAGAATTTAGATGAGCCATAGAGGCGGCCATGGCTCTCACATTATGAGCTGTGACATGGCCTTCCAGAGAAAGGTTCTTACTCTGGTAGGCGAAAGAAATACACTGAGCAATCCAATTGGACATAGTCCTTTTAGAGGCTGGAAGTCCCAAATGAGAGGGATCAAAAGCAACAAAGAGTTGAAGACCTTCTATGTTGCTGTGTCCTTTGTAAGTAAAAGGCAAGAGCTCTCTTACAATCCAGAGTATGAAGATTCCTCTCTGTACTTGATGCATGAGGACCTGGAAAAAAGACAGGTAAATACACCTCTTGATTAAGATGAAAAGGTGAGACCACTTTAGGCATAAAGTGTGGATTGGTCCTAAGGACTACCTTATCATGATAGAATCTTGTATAAGGTGGATTAGCCACTAAGGCCTGCAGTTCATTAATGCGGCGAGCTGAGGTGACTGCAATGAGGAAAATAACCTTCCAGGAAAGAAATTTCAAGAAGGTAGTGGCTAAGGGTTCAAAAGGTGGCTTCATGAGCTGACCAAGAACTAGATTTAAGTCCCATGCCACCGGAGGAGGCCTAATGGGAGGCTTAAAGTTAGGCCTCTCATGAATCTTGCAATAAGAGGATGAGAGGAAATAGGCTGTCCATTAAGAGGCTTAAGGGATGCTGCAATAGCATTCAAATGGACCCTTACTGAATTCGTCCTAAGGCCTGCATTGGAGAGTTGCAGGAGATATTCCAATAGAGAATTCAAAGGTAGTGCTAGAGGGTCAAGACCCTTCTCAGTACACCAAATGGAAAACCTTTTCCATTTAAAAGCATAGGAACGTCTAGTAGAAGGTTTTCTGGAAGCATGGAGGATATCCTTCACTTGCTGAGAAAGTTTCCAACCTTGAAGGTCTAGGCCTTCAGCAACCAAGTTCTGAGGTGAAGGGACTTGGGGTTTGGGTGCCACAAAGTCCCTTCCTCCTGGGACAGGTGGTCTGGAGCAGCTCCCAAGCCCAGGGAGGGAGCTTGAGAGAGATGCAGAAGTAGAGGGTACCACACTTGACGTGGCCAGCGTGGAGCTATGAGTTTCATTGATCCTTGATCCCTCTGGAGCTTGAACAGAGTCTTGGGAATCAAGGGAATGGGTGGAAAGGCATACAGGAAGTCTTGACCCCAGTGAAGGAGGAAGGCATCCTTGGCCTGAACTCCCTGATACGGAATTCTGGAACAGAACCGGGGAAGTTTGGCATTCCACGGACTTGCAAAGAGGTCTATGTCTGGGGTTCCCCACTCTTCAAAGATCCTGAGTACTTGGTCCATGTGCAGGGACCATTCGTGTGGAAGCAGAACTCGACTGAGTCTGTCTGCCCAAGAGTTTTGGATTCCTGGGAGGTATACGGCCAGGAGATGGATTTGATGTTCTCTGGCGAAGGCCCACAATCTTAGAGCTTCGTTGCAAAGTGACAGAGAGCCAGTTCCTCCTTGCTTGTTTATGTAAAACATGGCTACCTGATTGTCCGTATGAATGAGGACTGTCTTGTAGCTGAGAAGGGTATGAAAGACCCTGAGAGCTAGAAAAACTGCTCGGAGCTCCAAGTGGTTGATATGTAGAGAGGTCTCCTGTGGAGACCAAGTGCCTTGAGTGGAGAGGTCTTGTAGATGAGCTTCCCAATCTGCTCTCATGTGAAGGCGAGCATAGGGTACCACATGCACTGTGGATGCCATGTGGCCTAGCAGTTGTAGCATCTCCTGGGCAGTTAAATGGTTCTTTGACTGAATCTGGGAGGCTAACTGCACTAGGCGTTGGCAACGGGCCTGAGGAAGATAGGCCCTTGCAGTGGTAGTATCCAGCAAGGCCCCTATGAACTCTAGGGACTGAGTAGGGGTGAACTGGGACTTTGGGAGGTTTACCACAAGTCCCAGAAACTGCAGAATGCACCTTGTGCAGTCCAGGGAAGTCTGGGCCTCTGAATGAGATGGAGCTCGGATGAGCCAGTCGTCCAGGTATGGGAATACAAATATTCCCAGAGTGCGTAGAAATGCAGCTACTACTGCCATGCATTTGGTGAACACTCTTGGGGCAGAGGCCAGACCGAAAGGAAGCACCCTGTATTGGTAATGCTTGCCTTGGAAAAGAAAACGGAGGAACCTTCTGTGAGAAGGATGGATGAGGACATGTGTGTACGCATCCTTGAGATCTAGAGAACAAAGCCAATCCTGACTCTGAAGGTATGGAAGGAGAGTGCCCAGAGAAAGTATCTTGAATTTATCCTTGTATAGAAATTTGTTCAATTCTCTGAGATCTAATATGGGTCTGTAGCCCCCTGTTTTCTTTGGGATGAGAAAATAGGGGGAGTAAAACCCTGACCCTTGTTGAAGAAGAGGTACTTCTTCTATTGCCCCCTGGGCAAGAAGGGTAGCCACCTCCTGACCTAGAAGGTCGAGAAGAGATGTTGGAGAATTGAAGTGTCTCACCATAGTGTGAGGAGGAAGGTTTGAGAAATGAAGTTTGTAGCCCTCCCTTATGATGGAGAGGGTCTACTGCTCTGCTGTAATTTGCTCTCATCTGGGAGCAAAATGAGCTAACCTTCCTGGAATGGTGAGAGGCTCTGGCTGTTTTAGAGCCAGAAAGGCTACGTTCTCTAGCATCAAGTCAAAAGCCCTGAGGAGGCTGGGTCTGCTGAGTTCCAGCAGCCCCTGTAGGCTTAGGCTTGGCCTATTTAGGTTGCTGACGCTTAGTAGCAAAGCGACCTGTAGATGATTGTTGGCCAGAAGCAGGATGGAATCTGCCTTTTTTGAAAAAAGACTTCTTGAAAGGTTTTTTCTTGGCAGGAATGGAGGTTGACTTTGAAAGTCTATCCAAAGCAGAATTTTCTGCATCCATTTGAGTGGCTTTTATTTGCCATTCATTGCCAAACAGGTTTTCACCTGTACAGGGAAGATTTCCTAAGCCATCCTGGACCCAAGATTCTAGATCAGAAGCCTGGAGCCAAGCAATTCTGCGAGCAGCTATGGCAATGGCTGAAGCTCTGCTGGCACCTTCAAAGGAGTCAAAAGCTGCACGGTTGGAAAACTTTGAAATATCTTGAGTATGCTTAAGCCAAATAAGGAATTCTTCCCTTTTATCCTCTGGAAGAAAAGGGAGGAAAGTATGCAGTTTATCTGCAACTTCTTTCAGAAACATACCCATATAAAGACTATAGGAGTTGATTCTGGCAAGAAGAATACTGGCCTGAAAGATTTTCCTACCAAAAGCATCCAAGGTCCTGCATTCTCTTCCTGGAAGAACAGAGGAGTGTCTTTTTGCACTCTTTATCCTTTTCATAGCTGACTGCACCACAATAGAATGGTGAGGAAGCTGTGTTTTATGAAAACCAGGACAAGGGGGGACACGGTACATAGCGTCCAATCTACGAGAATGAGGAGAGATAGTGAGAGGAGTCTCCCATAAGTCAATCATGTGATCATAAAGAATCTCATGAATTGACAAGGTGACTGCCTCCTTAGGAGCCTTAGAAAAACCTAAAATATCCAATTTTTTAGCTCTAGGCTCTGATTCAGAGGTTACTGAAATAGAAAGTCCTTTAGCCACTTCTCTTATGAAGTCTTGAAAGGACAAGTCCTCTGGAGGAGACATTCTTCTTTTTGGAGAAGGCGGCTCTTCAGGAAGGGCTATGGATACTTCAGCAGAGTCCTCCGATGCATCAGAATCTTCAGAGGATTCAAAGTATCGCCTGTCAGGGTGGTCTTCTAAAGCTCGATACGCATATCGAGCGGTATCGACATCGGGCGTCATCGGTACCGGTTCGGTACCGATGGGCATCCCTGGACAGGGAACCGCTGCAGTCGGCATCCTGGTCGATGTCAATGCAGTCGGTGCCGGTACCAGAGCTGATATCGACAACGGAGTTTGTTGTGGTATCAGCGGTGTCGCAGCGTGAATAAAGGCCGTGATAGCCTGCTGCATGGATAGGACATTGTGATCCATCGACGCCATGAATGCCTGGAATTCGGTACAGGAAGGTTGCGCCGGTACCCCAGAGCATTCTAACAAGTGATCGGTCGAGGCCGTGCCATCGATGTCAACCTGTAACCCCATAGGTGGAGCTTTGGAAGCCGGAGCTTCCCACCGGGGTTGTTTTGCCGGTGCAGGATCCTCGAGGGTAAGCCCGGAGGCATCTCGATGCTTGGAAGGAGATCTACCCTTCGAGGACCGGCTGGATTTATGTTTGGTTACCTGAGATCCATGGGAGGAAGAAGCAGCCCTGGAAGACGTCGATGCCACTGAAGCTGCATCAGAGGGAAACAGCACATGGAGCTTGGCTGCTCGGTTCTGTAAACCTCGTTTAGACATCAAGGAGCAGGACGAACAATCCAAAATGGAGTGGTCAGGACCCAAACATTTAAGACACCATTCATGGGTGTCGGTAACAGAAATAGTACCGCTGCACTTAGTGCATTTTTTAAACCCGGAGGCTGGTTTTTCCATGAGGAAAAATTCTTTGAGAGGCCTAAGGCCCAAAAGAGGAAGAACACACTAAGTGAGGGAAAAAAATATGTTCTTTTTTTTTTTTTTTTTAATAAGAAAAGAAAGAAAGACCGGCGGTACCGGTCCGACGTCGGGAAAGGCAGACGCGCGACCAAAGAAATAAAATAAAACAAAGAACTTCTTCAGCGGTGACAGGAACACGACCTGCTGGCTCCGCGGCAAAGAAGAACTGAGGAGAGGCGGTTAGGAAAGGCAGCGCGCAGGCGCTGTGGGATGCTCCCAAAAGCTTTCCTTTTTGGGAAGCTGGGGAGTGTTCCCGCGCAGGCTCCGTCGGTACCGACGTACCCCATATGTGAAGACTCATTCCTGCTTGTTCCTGGAGATTGCACATGGCTACAGGTTGCCAAGGGAGATGTAAACAAACCCAGCCACGAGTGCAGCAGCCCCGCCCAAGCTGCAAACAAGCCCCGTGCCCTGAGTGTAATAGGATTCACCTGGGTGGAGGAGGGGCGAAGCTAAGCACTGTGGAAGATAAAAAGCACTCATTAGAAAGCAGAGTCAGCTCAGGAGGGAGCACAAGCTCAAGCTCAAGCTCAGGCTCTGGTTCAGGTGCTGATTCAAGTTCAGGCTGGAGAGGAAGTTCAAGCTGGGGAGCAAGCTCAGGATCTGGATTAGGATCCGGGAGGAGTTCTGACTGAGCAGCTGTGAATTCCTGCAGCAGAGTTAGAACAGGAGCTAACATTGGAACAGACAGAGGAACAAAGAAAGCTCAAGCTGAAAAGGTACAGAGGGTTAAAACCCACAGTCTGCAGGAAAGCTTCTCTCAGTTAAAGCCTTGGGAGGAAGGCAGCTGGAGGGAGAAGCCACGCAGGGAGCCAGTTTGGGTGTGTCCAGAAGCTCACGAGAGAGAAAGGTACAAACCTCTGAACTTTCCTAATAGTGAAAGAGCACTGCTCAGTAAGCCTTGCAGGCAGAAGCCAGAAGGTAGTTTCTATAAAAGGAAGAGAGAGAAAACTAAGCCTAATAGTTTTCTCTGGGACAATAAAGCTTTCCAGAATTCTCTTAAGGCTAAAGAGAACCTTTTGAGAACCCTGTGTGAATGCGTTCCTATGTATCCAGCGGGGGATGGGCTGGAGGATATGCAGGTTGAATACACAGATGAAGGCATAAACGATGTACCAATGGATTGTACGTTAACCATTGCAGATAATATGGAAACACTTTGCTGAATTGAATGTTTGAAGCTAATGGTATAGCTGGAGAAAGCAAAGTGAGCATTACTGCCATTGGAAAAGAAGCCTTTATTGTTTCCTATGTAAAGGACTGTGTCTTTAAAAGCTGGAAGAAAAAGATGTCATTTTTCTGCAGTTCCTGAGTTACTATTTCTTTATACCAGACGTATGGTTTTGTCCTGAGTTCATTTGTGTTTACCAAAACCCCGGGACGGGGAAATAAAACCTTATTTTGACCTTACCACTCTGTTACCTCAATTCCTTTGCCTGTGAGGTGTTTGGGACTCCATTACCCAGAGGGCCAGTGTACTACTACGCCTGCACTACCCCCACTTCCTGGCTTAGGATAGTCATCAGCTGAACCCTCTCTGCTAGCCCTAGGACCCAGGGTGGGCAACAGGTGACAGATCCCAAGGGTAAGCATCTTGAACTTTCCCCTCTCCAGAAACTTGTTCAGATTTCTCAGGTCGAGGATGGGTCTGAGGCTTCCTGTTCTTTTTGGTACCAGGAAGTACCTGGAGTAGAAGCCTTGCCCTTCCAGGTGGTGAGGCACCGGTTCCACCGCCTGGTCCCTCAGGAGACCTTCCAACTCCTGAAGGAGTAAGTTTCTGTGCAGAGGGGGTCTTGGAGGCTCCCTTGGAAAGTAGGAGGGGGGTAGCTGGGTAAAGTGGAGCAGATAGCCCCTTTCGATGATGCTTAACACCCAAGTATCCCCTGTGATGGCTGGCCACCTGTCTGCGTACAGGGTCAGCTGACCTCCTGTGCCCTGGAGAGGAGGAGAGGCTATGCTGGCATAGTCAAAAACCCCCTCCCTGCTAAGCAGGAGCCGGAGTAGGAGGCTTGGGGTCCATGACCCTGCCCCTTGGCCTGCTGGCCCTGTTGGGGAGCTGCAGAGGCCTGGTAGTGAGGGTAGGTTTTGAAGGCAGTGGTCTTCCTCGGGTAAAAGGTCTTTTTCCCCGAGCCCTTCTTCTTCTGAGAAGGGGCAGAGGTTTTCCTGGACAGCCTTGTCCGGGTAAGAGTCTCGGTCTCGAGTTCTGCAGCCTTTTCGGCCAAGGGCTTGCCAAAGAGGTTTTCACCTCGGCAAGGGACATCGACCAACTTGTCCTGTACCCACGGCTCGAGGTCTGAGGATTGTAGCCAGGCCTGACGGCGTGCACTGATGCCGGCCCCTGCTACCCGGGCCGAAGCCTCAAATCCATCATAGGCTGCTCGAGATATAAACTTCGAGCACTCCTGAATACCAGAAGACAATGCCTTGAACCTCTGCAAAGGTTCCTCGGACAGACCAGCAGAGAACCCGGCAATCTCCTTTGCCAGGTCTCGAAGGTACATGCCCATGTACAGCTTGTAGGTCTGGACACGGCAAGCAAGCATAGAGCCGTGGAAGCACTTTCTACCGAGAGCATCCAGGTTCCGGGCTTCCCTGCCGGGAGCACCGAGGAGTACATCTTCTGACTCTTCAGGCGATGCATGGCTGATTCCACAACCATGGAATGGTGCGGTAGCTGTGCCTTTTGAAACCCGGGGCTCTTGCGGACTCAATAGATGGAATTGACCCGCTTGCTTAGAACCGGCATCGAGGCCAGCGCCTCCCACATGCGGAAGAGCAACCGCTCCAGCATCGGAGGAACCGGGACAGTAAAGGCAGTCATACTGCAGAGCCTCGAGCTCCTCGGCTCGAGGCTCCTCCTCGGGGTCCGCAGGGAATGCCAGTGCCTTGGCCATGTCCCTCATGAAATCCGAGAACCTGGCATCCTCCGGAGGGGACCTTGTCCGAAGCTCGGAACCCGGCGAGTCCAAAGGGACGCACCGAGTCCGAAAGGTGTCAGGGGACTCCTCCTCCTCAGTTTCCCACGCCGATTCCTCCAAGTGGGCGGGCACTGACGCCATCCAACCCGATGCCGAGGGAACCGGCGTCGACGACCTTGGTCCCGAACGGGAGGCCGAGGGTGACCTCGGCTGAGGATCGACGCGAGCTCGCATGGTCTCAAGGATCGGCTCGGCCTCCGGGGTCGACTTGGACGTCGATGTCCCGGTGGTCGGGGCAGATGCGCCGGTGAGACCGGCGATCAGCACCCGCTGCGGCTCCATGAAGGCAGACAATCTGCTCTCTAAGGTCGTCAACCTGAGTCCGAGCTCAGGAGACCCAGCAGCCTCCGACTCGGGACCTGACGTCGGCTCCCCCGGAGGAGAATCCACAAGGACTACAGTACTCACGTGACTCGGGGCCTCCGACTCTACACGAGGATGCTTTGCAGGCCTCTCCGACTCCGAAGACCCGGGACGGCGATCGGGGCTGTGCGACCTGGCCCTCGAGGAGCCAAGAACGTCCACCGATGCCGCCCTCGCGGGTTTCTTCTTCCTTCAGTGCTCCCTCAAGGGGAACTCCCTTTCAGAGGAGCCCCGACGATGCTCGGGGTCAGACTCCCGAGACGTCGACGCCTCTGACGAAGTCCGGCCCCGTCCAGAGGCAGACTCGGAGAAGATCCTCTCATGCTGGTGCTGACGGCTCCGCAATGCCTTGGAAGACATTTTGCCACAGGGACTACAAACCGTAGAATCATGGTCTGGCCCCAGGCACCGGAGCCAGCAGTCGTGTGTGTCGGTGAGAGACATCAATTTCTTGCACCGATTACACTTCTTAAAGCCACTGGCAGCTGTCAGGGGAAAAAGGGCCCCTGCAAGATCAAAAAATTGGGCTGCCAGGGAAAAGAAAAAAGGCGCGAACGCAGTCTCTAAGGACAAAAACCGAAAAAGAGAGATCCGGGCTCGGCACCGGTTTAGCGAGTCCAGGCGGGAAAGGAACCGACGCCGAACCAAAGAAAACACTCGACCCAACGCAGAAAAACAACTTTTTTCACGGGTGACAAGGACAGGCGTCCGTAGGGCTCCGTGGAAAAATGAAGACTGAGCAAGATGGCACCTTTGGGTGGGAAGGGGACCGCGCATGCGTGCCTGCATTCCCAAAAGCTTTCTTTGAAAGCTGGGGAAATGCTCCGCATGGGGGCTCCGTCGACGTCACCCATATGTGAGGACTGACTTCCTGATTGGTCCTGGAGAAACAATCCTCCTGGCCCTTTTGAATGAGATTCATGTTGCCCACGATCGCGGAGATATTACTCTTTTGGTCTCTCTAGACTTATCAGCAGCATTTGATCTGATCGATCACCGAACCCTTCTGTCCCATCTTTTTGATGTAGGATTGTGGGGCACGGTACTGCATTGGTTCCGTTCCTTTCTCACAGCTCGTTCCTTTGTCGTTCGTTCTAATCATCAGTTCTCCTCACCTGTTTCCTTATCATGTGGGGTACCTCAAGGTTCAGTTCTTTCTCCTTTACTCTTTAATATTTTCCTTGCTCTGTTACCTCTCTTGATTCAACAATTCCCAGTTTCAGTTTATATCTACGCTGACGATATTATTCTCCTCTTCCACACATCCCCGGTTAGCATTGATATTACTCAACTTAATACTTGTCTCTCTCATGTTGCTACCTGGCTTTCTTCCAATTTTTTGCATTTGAATCCATCAAAATCCACAGCCATGTGGGTCTCTTTGAGCACACCTTGTCCAACCATCATGCCTCAAATAAATTCCGTTTCTATTTCTCTCACTTCCTCTTTTCATTACTTAGGTGTAACTCTGGATTCTTCGCTATCTTTCCATGACCATGTATCAAATCTATCTCGCCGTTCTTTTTTTACCTTGCGGCAACTTAGATCAGTCAGCTCTATCTTGTCCTCCGATTCCCTCATTACCCTTTTATTGGCCTTAGTCATGTCCAGATTAGACTACTGTAATGTGGTTTTTGCTAATCTTCAATCCTACCAACTTCAGCGGTTACAACTGTTACAGAATACAGCTGCTCGACTTGTTACTCATGCCCGGAAATCTGATCATGTAACACCTCTGCTTTTTCAACTTCATTGGTTACCACTCCGTTATAGGTTTAAATATAAGCTTCTCATCCTAACACATAGGGTTATTCATACATCAAATCCTTTATACCAAGCAAACCTTGTCTCCCTCCATACTCCCTACCGACAACTCCGTTCACTGCATGCCAATCGACTGTCTCTCCCTTCCCCTTCACAGGCCCATTTGGAGCAGACGCGTCATGCTGCATTCTTTTTTCTTGGACCCTCACTTTGGAATGCCTTGCCATCTTCCCTCCGACTGGAATTCTCGTACCATAATTTCAAAAGCTTATTGAAAACATACCTGTTTCAACAGGCTTATGACCTTCCTCCCAATAGTTCTGTGTAGTTATCGTTTTTTCTGCCTGTCTCTAGGTGACTCCTCTGGTCAATCTTTCCTTTTATTTAATAATGGAGTTCCTTTCTTCCTATGGTGCTAGCATATATATATATTTTTTTATTGTGAATCGCTCTCACGTCCCGACAAGGGTGGTATATAAAATGTTAAATAAAGATAAAAGATAAAGATGAAGCCCTGGAAGACGTCGATGCCACGGAGGCTGCATCGGAGGGAAAAAGGGTGCTAAGTTTAGCAGCTCAGTTTTGCCGGCCCCTTTTCGACATCATCCCACAGGCAACACACTCTGAAATAGAGTGGTCAGGACCTAAACATTTGAGGCACCACCCATGGGTGTTGGTGACGGAGATGGTACCGCCACACTTAGAACACTTTTTAAAACCCAAAGTGGGTTTTTCCATTCTGAGGGAAAATGTTGGGCCTAGTGCCACGTGGCACCTGAGGAGAAAATTACTGGAAAAGACTGCAGAAAGTTAGTTTTTTTTTTAAAAAAAAAAAAGAAAAGAACCACCGGCGGTACCGGTGTAGTGTCGAGGGAAGACAGACGCGACCACAAAAAAGTAGAATAAGAAGGGAATTTTTTCTGCGGTGACAGGATATGCGACTTGTCGGCTCCGCGGAAAACGAAGAACTGGAGAGGGACAGTTGGGAAAGGCGGGAAGGCAGCACGCAGGCGCTGTGGGATGCTCCCAAAAGCTTTCCTATTGGACGCTGGGGAGCGTTCCCGCACAGGCTTCGTCGATACCCTTATGTGAAGACTACATTCCTGCTTGTTCCTGGAGATTACCTTCTTACCAAAAAAAGGTACCAGGTTTTGGTATCATGGCCTGGGAGTGCTACTGACTGACTCTTAGTCTTCTTGGCTCTTTGCAAAGATGACTTCATCGGAACCACAGTCAGAATGATGACACACTCTCCAATATGTTGACTTGGCTTAGATGCTGAGAGATGTCCTTGGTGATCCTGTGGTCCAGCTCTTGCTCAGATGTACCAGACACCAACACAGAGGAAACAGTAGGAGAAAAGACATCCTCCATTTTTACCAGAGAAAGAAAAGATGGTTATGACACATATTTCTGGAGATCGACACAACTGCCAAAGCAAAGGCTGAGCTCATCTCCTTTCATTGCTGATTTGGCATATTAACAGCAACCACTTCATCTTCAAGATCTGAGCCTCAAGCATTGATAGGAACGGAGCCTTAGTGCCAATGCTTCTATAGAATACTTGCACAGTGACTCATTAAGTCTCTTTCTTGATAAGTGTGAAGCGAGGCGATCTCTGAATGCTTCCTTGACTTCAGCTTTGAAATGTGTGATCTACCCTTCAGTGTCAATGAGCCAAATGACATGCAGTTACCTAGAGTTGATATCTTCAATGCCAATAGGGCTTTGAACTTTGCAGCTAAACCAAATATGTCAAGGAGCTGGCCCTATGCAACATTTGAGTCTTGCAACAAACACTTTTTCACAATTTTTTTGAGTGTCTGTTATGGATATCTTCTGGTTGAAAAAGTAAGCCACAGAGCAGCAGCAACAGCAAGAAAGGAAACAAACGGTATACTTAAGACTGTGACATAGTGATGCGTTTTTCTTTTGCTCTATTTGTACACTCAGGCATGACTGTACGGGGAACTTGGTTAAAGCAGCTATGGATAAGAATATGTCTCAGTAGGTTAGCAAGGGATGTGGAGGTGGATGTTTTGGCATAGCGGTTGTATTGATGGTGGTGAATGTGAAATGCATATCTGTCTGTTAATTGGTGGTATTAAGTGTATATCTATTTTTATGGGGAGAGTTTACCTGAATACCTGTGGAGAAGGGTGGGGTGTTGGAGGGTGTATGTGAGTGTGCTGGAGGGTGTATGTGAGTGTGTGTGAGCATGTACTGCCACTGTGTATTGGCACAGGTGTGGGCTGGATGTATTGGGGGGAGGGGAGAGTGCTGGATGTGTGTACATGCAAGTACATAAGCATGTGTATGCATGCAAGTGTTGGAGGCTCTGTGTGTGTATTAGGGTTCGATGTCTCTGCATACACACACAAGTGTGTGTCAATCAAGGGCTCAGTGACTGTCTACATGTATGTGTCTGGGTGCTATGGCATGTAGGCTTCTCTCCGTCTAGAATCCTACACTTACTCCTTTGTCTTCACACTTGCACTCTCCCCTCTTTCCCTGCTACTAGCCTCTCAATTTCTCCTTCCTTGCATTCACAACCTCTTTCAGTTTTTCGTCTAGCTCAGCTCCTCCTAACTCAGCCCCTTTCCTTCCTTATGTCCAACCCTTTTCTTGTAACCCTGCCTCTTCCATTTTCCTCTGCCCCTCTCTTCTCCTTTACTCCTTCCTATTTTCACCCCTTCTCTTATGCTCCATCTTCTCATTCGCCCCTTTCTTCTTTGTGCATATCCTTCACACTTCAGGCCAGTAGGACTGCTGACTGCTGCTGGTCCTTCAGAGTCTCTTCTGCTGTTTAAATCCACAGGAGCCAGGTATTTTAGTGCCACTCCTGCTCACTTTCTGCTGGCTGGACTTGGAGACTCCTGCCGGCACTTTAGTGCCGCTCCTGACCTCTTTCTGCTGGGGAAGACCCTCCCCAATTCTTTGCCTCTGCTCTGCATGGCAGAGTGGAGCTTTATGCAACAGCTATGCATGTACAGAGAGATGCATACAGACATAATGATTGATGACTGGAGCCTCCTCAACAGATGCTGTTGCTTGGGCGTAACATGTCTGAAAAAACTTCAAAAGCATAAAAATGCTTAACTAGTGAGTAATGGTATGACGAATGATAACTACAATGAAAGAAAAAAAATTCTGTGAAAAATTTACAGAAAAACATCCGGCCATATGAGAAGCCAAAAACCCCCCAAAAAGATAAAAGCAGCTCTGCAGAAATATCCACTCATGCTTGGAAAAAACCCCTCTTCTGCACCCATCTGGATTGTAAAGTGCACGCGTGTGTGTCAAGTGCCATCAGATGCACCCACTCATATAACTGATTGCTGTGCTGGTTGATGGAAAATGTAGCTTCTCCTTGTTTGACATTTATTTCAGTGTTTGCTATTGTGTTTCCAATATAAGAACGACTCTTCTGAAAAGATTATAACCTGGAATGATCACACTCAAATCCTGGCTTCCATTATACTAGGTGTGACCAACTCTGGTCCTAGTGCACTACAATCCAGCCTGGTTTTCAGGATGGCCCTAATGAATGTTCATGAGGTATATTTGCATTCACTGCCTCCCAATGTATGCAAATATATCTCATGAATATTCATTAGGGACATCCTGAAAACCAGGCTGGATCTTGGCCACCCCTGATTATACCAAAACTCAGCAATTACAATTATGTTCAAATCCACCTCTGACAAAATTGCCTAGAGGTTTGTGATTCTGTTAACAAGATTTTAGCATTTGCATAATTCTTCAAGAATATGCTTGTCTCCTCTATTCAATTTTGTTTTCTTTGTATTCTTTCCTGAATTACTCTGATGGTTGTTTCACCTTTAGTTTGCTTGCAGTCTGTTGTATGTTGTTACCTGGTGGAATTTGAGCTTTTAATTCTTGAAGACTTTTCTGGTCAACCTCACGTATTTTTACTTGTAAGATAGAGCACTTTGCCTTCCTCTAACAATCTATGCAGAACTTGAAACAATGGGTAAGGCCCTCGGTAACTAATTTATATAGATCCTTATCCGCCTAAGCACATCTCTGGCTAACAATGTATACAAATCTTCCTCCTTGCACCGATAGTCAGCCCAATAAAGAGAAATGGGTCTATCTCTGATGCTGGACATACCCTATCACTGCTAGTAATCAATTTCATTTTACCAGAGTCATCTCTTCTGTTCATCACTTTTTGTGTTCTGTTGTTTAATTAACCTCTCATATAAATCTAGTGTTTAGTTTCTGCATTCACATCCATCTTCTGTGTTGAAGATCTTAAAATACATTTTCCAAACTCCCAATGGTTTACTACCCTGGTCATTTAATCAAAAAAACTTACTAAAGAATGTTTTGCAAGGTCTTTCCTTTTTGGAACCATATTGCCTTAAGCGTCCTCAGCCTAATGGCTCCAAATTACTGCATTATTATTTCCTTCAGTGACATTTGTTTATTTAATTCCATGTATATTACGCTACTACCGACAAATCTAAAATGGAGTACCACAGCAACATCATCATAAGCTCCATCAACAAACCAAGAGAGCTTTTCAACATAGCCAAAGCACTGATAAAGGAATTCATTCACTGAGGAACCAGAGATTCCATATGCCTACACGAGATGGTGCAACACCTTCACATTAAATACAGTGCAGACAACACTAAAAGGTGCTTAAATCCCCTCCTCCCATCCTTCAGGATAGCCCTTGAACAGGTGGTCCTTATTCGACACAGTCACCTCGAAACAGCTTGACAATATTATAACCAACCTCAACACGACATCCCCCCCTCGATCCTTGTCCGGTCTCTTGGATAAAGATCACACTTCATACCATTCATTCTAAAGATTATCTAGGCTTCACTAACATAGGGACACATGGCCCCCCTCTCTAAAACAGACCTCAGGCAGGCCACTACTAAAGAACTCCAGTCTGGACCCCAGCATCCCAACCTCCTACAAGACTCATCTCCAGCATCTCATTTATCGCAAAGATAATTGAAAAAGCTGAAAAGAGCCAGCTGACGTTTACATAAATAGTCATGCCCCACTTGATCAAATTCAGTGTGGCTTTAAGGCAAATCACAGTGTGGAGAGATCCTTCTCAATTCATTACTAAATAGACTTATTACCAGGACACAAAACATCAAAGCAAGGCTTAATCCTCCTGTTCCTCAACATCTCCGCAGCATTCAATTCCATACCTCACCACTAGCTTCTTATCAGACTCCAATATATTGGACGATGTAATACCACAATTAACTGGTTCCACTCCTACTTAAACGACCACAGCCAGCAGATAAAGCACAGTTACTTACCTGTAACAGGTGATCTCTGGGAACAGCAGGAATTAGTCCTCACATATGGGTACGTCGGTACCGACGGAGCCCGTGCGGGAAAGCTCCCCAGCTTCTTAGAATAGAAGCTTTTGGGACCTCCCACTGCACATGCGCACTGCCTTCCCGCCTTCCTGAACAGCTCTCCTCAGTTTCGAGTTTATAGCTGAGTCAACAGAGAGAGGACAGGAAGATAGATAGATAAAAGATACAACTCCTAGGGGAGGTGGGTGGGTTGTGAGGACTAATTCCTGCTGTTCCCAGAGATCACCTGTTACAGGTAAGTAACTGTGCTATCTCCAGGAACAAGCAGGAATAAGTCCTCACATATGGGGACTCCCTAGCTTAGATGCATGGGATCCCCTGTAAAGGTTCGCCATCTTCGTATGGATCTCAGGCATCCATTCTGGGAAGGTGGGCAGGAGTTGTTTAGGAATGGAACAGGTGCTTGAGGACAGCCTGGCCAAACAAGGCATCCCGGCGGGAGTCCTTGTCCAAACAGTAATGGGCTGTGAAGGTATGAACCGAGGCCCAGGTAGCGGCTCGACAGATCTGATCTATGGAAACAGAGTGCAGATGAGCCATAGAAGTTGCCATGGCCCTCACATTGTGAGCAGTGACATGGCCTTCCAGAGAAATGTTTTTGCTCTGGTAAGCAAAAGAAATACACTGAGCAATCCAATTGGAAAGTGTACGCTTGGAGACTGGAAGTCCCAAATGGGAAGGATCAAAGGCCACAAAAAGTTGAGAAGACTTTCGATGTGGCTGAGTCCTATTAAGGTAAAAAGCGAGAGCTCTTTTACAATCCAGAGTATGAAGGTTCCTCTCTGCATTGGATGCATGAGGAGCTGGAAAAAAGACAGGTAGATATACCTCTTGATTAAGATGAAAAGGCGAGACCACTTTAGGCATAAAGTGGGGATTCGTCCTAAGGACCACCTTATCATGATGAAATCTTGTGTAAGGTGGATTAGCCACTAAAGCCTGCAGCTCACTGATGCGGCGAGCCGAAGTGACTGCAATGAGGAAGATGACCTTCCAGGAAAGAAATTTCAAGGAGGTGGAAAACATTGGCTCAAAAGGTGGCTTCATAAGTTGACCGAGCACTAGATTCAAATCCCATGCGACCGGGGGTGGTCTGATGGGAGGTTTAGTGAGAGTCAGGCCTCTCATGAATCTTGCAACAAGAGGATGAGAGGAGATAGGTTGTCCATTTATATGTTTCAAGGATGCTGCAATAGCACTTAAATGGACTCTTACCGAATTCGTCTTGAGGCCTGCATTGGATAGATGCAGGAGATAATCAAGAAGAGAATTCAAAGGAAGTGCCAGAGGGTCAAGACCCTGCTGAGCACACCAAATGGAAAAACGTTTCCATTTGAAAGCATAGGAACGCCTGGTAGAGGGTTTCCTAGAGGCAGAAAGGATATCTTTCACTGGTTGGGAAAGATGAAAGTCTTGAAGGCTTAAGCCTTCAGTAACCAAGCACTGAGGTGAAGGGATTTGGGGTTTGGGTGCCACAAAGTCCCCTCCTCCTGAGACAGGAGGTCTGGCGCAGCTCCCAGATCCAAGTAGGATCCCTGGGAGAGCTGTAGAAGTAGAGGGAACCACACTTGGCGTGGCCAGCGTGGAGCTATGAGGATCATAGTTCCATGATCCCTCTGGAGTTTGAACAGAGTCTTGGGAATCAAAGGAATGGGTGGAAAGGCATATAGGAATGCCTGATTCCAATTCAGGAGAAAGGCGTCCGTAGCCTGAGCTCCCTGACACGGAGTTCTGGAACAGAACCGGGGAAGTTTGGCATTCCACGGACTTGCAAAGAGGTCTATGTCCGGGGTCCCCCATTCCTGAAAGATTCGGTTTATTTGGTCCAAATGTAGGGACCATTCGTGTGGCAGCAGAACTCGACTGAGCCTGTCTGCCCGAGAGTTTTGAACTCCTGGGAGATACACTGCTAGCAGGTGAATCTGATGCTCTCTGGCGAAGGCCCATAGTCTTAGAGCTTCGTTGCAAAGCGACAGAGAGCCCGTCCCTCCTTGTTTGTTTATGTAAAACATGGCCACCTGATTGTCCGTCTGAACTAGGACAGTGAGGTTGGCTAGGAGGGAGTGGAAGACCTTGAGGGCAAGGTAAATTGCTCGCAGTTCCAGAAGATTGATATGAAGGGTGGTCTCCTGTAGAGACCAAGTGCCCTGAGTGGAGAGAGTTTGCAGATGGGCTCCCCACCCTGTTTGGGAGGCATCTGTTGTGAGGGTTGCTTGGGGTAGCAATGGTTGAAATGGAGCCCCCAACAACAGATTCTTGGTGGAAGTCCACCAGTGGAGGGACCAAAACAGACGATCGGAGGTTTGTATTTGGTCTGAGAGCGCTCCTGACGCCTGAGTCCACTGAGTGGCCAGGGTCCATTGAGCTGCTCTCATATGAAGACGAGCATAGGGCACCACATGCACTGTGGAGGCCATATGACCCAGTAGGCGTAGCATTTCCCTGGCTGTCAAGTGAGTGCTGGACTGAGCTTGGGAGGCCAAACTCAGGAGGCGCTGGCCTCGAACATGTGGAAGGTAGGCCCTTGCAGTGATGGTGTCCAACTGGGCCCCTATGAATTCTAGAGATTGAGTAGGGATGAGTTGGGACTTGGGAAGGTTTACTACCAGTCCCAGATACTGCAAAAGGCTCCTTGTGTGGTCCAGGGAAATCTGGGCCTGTGACTGAGTTGGAGCTCGGATGAGCCAGTCGTCCAGATATGGGAAGACAAAGATTCCCATGCCTCTTAGAAATGCGGCTACGACTGCCATGCATTTTGTGAATACTCTTGGAGCAGAGGCTAGACCGAAGGGGAGTACTCTGTATTGGAAATGTTTTCCCTGAAACAGAAAGCGAAGATACTTTCTGTGGGATGGATGGATGAGTATATGTGTATACGCATCCTGTAGGTCTAGAGAACAAAGCCAGTCCTGACCCTGGAGGTAAGGAAGGAGAATGCCGAGAGACAGCATTTTGAATTTCTCCTTGAAGAGAAATTTGTTCAATTCTCTCAGATCTAGGATTGGTCTGAATCCCCCTGTCTTCTTTGGAATGAGAAAATAAGGGGAGTAGAAACCGGACCCTTGTTGAGGAAGAGGAACCTCTTCTATGGCCCCTTGGGCAAGAAGAGAGGAAACCTCTTGACCCAACAGGGTTAGGAGAGATGGGGGAGAATTGAATGGTCTCACCATATGATGGGGAGGAAGGCTGGAGAAATGAAGTTTGTAACCCTCTCGAATGATAGAGAGGGTCCATTGTTCTGTTGTGATTTGTTCCCATCTGGGAGCAAAGTGAACCAACCTTCCGGGTATGGTGAGAGGTTCTGGTTGTGTTAGAACCAGAAGTGGCAAGTTCCCTAGGAGCAAGTCAAAACCCCTGAGGGGTTGGAGCCTGCTGAGCTACAGTAGCTGCTGCAGGCTTAGCTCGTGCTTGTTTGGATTGCTGACGCTTAGCAGTATAGCGAGGTTGAGAAGACTGCTGGCCAGTATTTGAAGCAACTCTGGCCTTCTTATAGTAAGGCCTTTTAAAAGACTTTTTCTTAGTAGGAATTGAAGTGGACTTTGAAAGTCTTTCCAAGGTGGCATTTTCAGCATCCATCTGGGTGGCTTTGATTTGCCACTCTTCCCCAAATAAGTTCTCACCTGTACAGGGCAGATTCCGTAAGCCATCTAGAACCCAAGGTTCCAGATCAGAGGCCTGGAGCCAAGCAAGACGTCGGGCTGCAATAGCGATGCCCGAAGCCCTACTGGCTCCCTCAAAGGAATCATATGCTGCCCTATTAGAGAACTTAGAAACCTCTAAGAGTTGTTTCACTAGGGAAAGGAATCCCTGCTTTTTATCCTCAGGGATAAAGGGGGCAAAATGCCGCACCTTTTTGGCAAGTTCCTCCAGGAACATGCCCATATAGAGACTGTAGGAATTAATCCTGGCTATAAGCATACTAGCCTGGAAAATTTTCCTACCAAAAGAGTCCAAAGTCTTACATTCCCGTCCTGGAGGGGTGGAAGAGTGCCTTTTGGTACTCCTAATCTTCTTCATTGCAGACTTCACCACAATAGAGTGGTGGGGCAATTGAGTCTTTTGGAAACCAGGAGAAGGAGGGACCCTATACATGGTGTCCAACCTACGGGAATAAGGAGACAAAGTCAAAGGATTTTCCCAGAAATCCATCAGTTGTTCTTGAAGGATTTCATGGATAGGCAGGGTAACTGCCTCCTTAGGGGCCTTTGAGTATCCCAAAATATCCAGTTTTTTGGATCTGGGTTCCTTTTCAGAGGATGTGGTAATAGAAAGGGCTGTAGCCATATCTAAAACAAAGTCCTGGAAGGACAAATCCTCTGGAGGGGACATTCTCCTTTTAGGAGAAGAGGGCTCCTCAGGTAAGTTGAGTGAAAACTCAGCAGAATCATCAGAGGAGTGAAAATCCTCAGAGGAATCGGTGCTTTCCTCTAACGCACGATACGCGTACCGATCGGTATCGATATCGGGCGTATCGGGTATGGAACCGGTATGGAGCGAAAGCCCATACGGTACCGACTTGCGTTTAGAGGTGGACGGCCTCGATACCGGCATGGCGGACGATACCGGTATCGGGCCCGGAACCGCTGAAAGCGGAACCGATGGCGTTGCAGCTTTAATGAAAGCCATGACGGCCTGCTGCATGGACTGTACAGTATCGCCCATGGACGCCATAGCTGCCTGGATGTCGGTACCGGAGTGACCCGGTACCCCAGAGCAGGCTAACAGGTGATCTGTCGAGGCCGTAGCATCGATATCAACCTGAGACCCCTGAATTGGCGTTTTTGGAAGTTGGACTTCCCGCCGGGGTTGTTTGGCTGGGGCAGGGTCCTCAAGTTCTAAGCTAAGAGCCTCTCGATGCTTTGAAGGAGATTTGCTCTTTGAGGACTTGCCTACAGAAGGTTTGGTTACCTGAGATCCATCCGGAGAAGAAGACCTGGATGACTGTGATGCTGTATTCTCTGAAGCAAACAGCACATGGAATTTGTTGGCCCGGTTCTGCAGCCCACGTTTAGACATGTGGGAGCAAGATGGGCAGTCCGGTATGGAATGGTCAGGCCCCAAACATTTCAGACACCAGTCATGGGTGTCTGTGACTGAAATAACAGCATTACATTTGGTACACTTCTTAAATCCAGGGGCTGGCTTCTCCATGAGGAGAAATTGAGTAGGCCGAGAGGCCTCTCTGAAGTGACCAAAAAGCTAAAAAATAAGAAAAAAGAATTATAATTTTTAAAGAAAGAAAGAAAAGACCGGCGATACCGGTATCGGTATGGGGAAGGCAGGTACGCGGTCTAAAGAAACAAATAAAATAACAATTTCTTCAGCGGTGACAGGAACACGACCTGCTGGCTCCGCGGAAAAAGAGAAACTGAGGAGAGCTGTTCAGGAAGGCGGGAAGGCAGTGCGCATGTGCAGTGGGAGGTCCCAAAAGCTTCTATTCTAAGAAGCTGGGGAGCTTTCCCGCACGGGCTCCGTCGGTACCGACGTACCCATATGTGAGGACTTATTCCTGCTTGTTCCTGGAGATAAATTGGATCTAAGATCACACCCATTCCTCCAACAGCAAGGCATACCTCAAGTCTCATCCCTCACAGTCTAATTTCAACATTTACCTTCAGGTGTTGTGTTCTCTAATCCAAAAGCATAATATCCACTATCAGATTTATGCTGACGATATTATGACCCATGTACCATTCTCCACAAATAAACCAGACTACAGAAGATTATATGAATGCTTTTGAGCATACAATGGCTAAATCTTCACAACCTCACCATAACTACAAGACTGAGGTTCTCCATGTAACTAGAGACATATTCTTCAACCCAACCCACCACAAACATTCAGATTAGCAGAGCTCCAAGTCAAAAGTGAGGTCAAATATCTGGGAATAATCCTTGACCGAGAGCTAAACCTAGATTCACAAATCGAAACCACCATTAGATCAGCATACTTCAAGCTAAGGGCACTGAAGCATCTGCTAAAACCGGACGACTTCTGTACAGTATGTCATGCAATAACAACCCCTCCTTAGATTATAGCAACATAATTTATCAAGGATTACAGTGGACAATGAAGATTTTGCTTCCTGAACACTTTTGGCTGTATCTTATGGATTCTGGGTTACTGATCATGAAAATCACCTTGAAAGTTTCCTATCACGCACCATTTATTTACAATCGCCTATTTTTGTGATTTCCTCAAATATTTTAAGTCTACTTGTGTGTTGCCTAGAAAGTAAGCTCTTTTGTTTAGTCCAGACATGCCTGGGCATGCACTCAGTGCAGGTTTACAACGTGCAATGGAGATGCTACTGCTCAGGAATGCGTGGGCATGCTTAATAAGGATGGATGTTGGCAGTACAGGCTATAAAGCGTAGTTACTCACCTGTAACAGGTGTTCTCTGGGAACAGCAGGAATCAGTCCTCACATATGGGTGCTGTTGGCGCCAATGGAGTCCACACAGAGCATTTCCCCAGCTTTCAAAGGGTGCCATCTTGCTCAGTTAAGTAATATAGCTAAGACGGCAGCAAAAAATTAAGCAAGGTAGGGAAAGGTAACTCCTAGGGGAGGAGGGAGGGTTGTGAGGACTGATTCCTACTGTTCTCGGAGAACACCTGTTATAGGTGAGTAACTACACTTTCTCCAAGAACACGCAGGAAGTCAGTCCTCACATATGGAACTCCCTAGCTCCAGACTGCCGAGGACCGAATCGCGACAGCACCAACGGTGGCCAATCGGGTAGCCGTGAGTTGCAGAAGGTGAGTCCCCACTGATAGACTATGCAAGATCCTAGTGTCCAGTGGCACTATCACTCCGGTAGCATGAACACAGAAGGGTCGGAGGGCAGGAGTTGCCTACACCCTGAAAATATTACAGAGTACTGCCTGGCCGAAGGCGCTGTCTCTGCGGGACTCGCTTTCCAGGCAGCAGTGAGTTGCAAACGTGTGAATTGAAGACTATATGGCAGTTCTGCAGTTCTCTGTCACGGCACAGAGCCAAGTTGGCCACCGACGTGGCCGCTGCCCTCATGCGATGCGCTGTGATCCAGTGCTCCAGAGAGAGGCCTGCTCGCTCACAGGTGAGGGCGATACAGTCTGCCACCCAAGTGGACAAAGTACGCTTGGTCACAGGCAGCAGCCTGCTGGGGTCATAGGACACGAAAGGCTGAGGTGCTTTATGTTTATGTTTATTAAAACTTGATTAACCGCCCTTCAATAAAATCAAAGCGGTTTACAATAAGTAAAACCAATAAAAGCAAGGCACAAGGCCGGAAAAAGGAAAAGAAATTTACAATTTGTAAAAGCAAAGTGGGTTAGGGAACAGCAGAGGAAGGAGAGTAGAGCTACAAGGGGGGAGGGGAGGTTAAAGGCTAGGGAAAAGAGGTGGTTTTTAGCTGTTGTTTGAATGCTGCGTAGCAGGGTTCTAGGCAGAGGGAAGTGGGAAGGGAGTTCCAAAGTGCGGGGCCTATGAAGAAAAAAGCTGAGGAGCGGGTGGATTGAAGATGGGCAGTGGAAGGGGGAGGAAGGGGGAGACGGTTTAAATGGAACGAGCGGGGGGTATGTCTGGGGGTGTGAAAATGAATAAGATCAGCTAAATATTGTGGGGTACTGGTGTGTAGGGCTTTATGAACCAGGGTGAGTAGCTTATATTGGGAGCGAAAGGAGACAGGTAACCAGTGTAGATGGATGAGAAGAGGGGTTATGTGGTGATAAGGGGATGAATGAGTGAGAAGGCGAGCTGCGGTGTTTTGGATTCTCTGAAGGCGGTGAAGTTGGGAGGCCAGGCCGGTTAGGATAGAATTAGAAAAGTCGACCCGGGACATAACTAGAGAGAGAAGTAGAGTGGAGAGGGCGGAAGGGGAGAGGAAGGGATGAATGGAGCGAATTTGACGTAAAAGATAGAAAGAGGTTTTGGTGATGTGGGAGATATGAGCGTGAAAGGTAAGGTCTGAGTCGAAGAGGACACCGAGATAGCGAAAGGTGGTAACCAAGGATATGGGAGTGTTGGAAAGGGACGGAGCTAGAGAGGGGGAAGGATGACTGTGAGGGAACCAGATGGCACTGGTCTTGGCAAGGTTGAGGTGAAGACAGTTCTGGGTCAACCAGTGAGTGACGGCTGTGAGGCAGCTATTTAAAGGAGTGAGATCGGGATGGAAGGGGGACGTGTGGTGAAGGAGAAGAATATCGTCCGCATAGTAAAAGGCAGAGATCCCGAATTGCTGGATGACTAGTGTGAGGGGCACCAAGAAGAGATTGAAGAGAAGAGGAGCCAAGACAGAACCCTGGGGGACCCCACAGGGTAAAGGGAAGGGGGCAGAAGGCGGCGTAGAGGAAGAGGCAGAGAGGACTGAGGCTGATCGGGCATAGAGAAAAGAATGAAACCACCTGTAGACAGTGCCATGAAGACCAGCTTCACGGAGACGAGCTAGAAGAAGGGAGTGGTCGACCAGGTCAAAAGCCGCTGAAAGGTCAAGTGCTACCGCTACCGAAATGTCACCACGATCATGTGCCACATGCAGGGAATTAGTGAAAGCAAGGAGGATGGTTTCAACACTGTGACCTGGCCGGAAGCCTGATTGACGGGGGTGAAGGTAGTTGGTGGAATCGAGATGGTGCGAAAGCTGTGCAAAGACGATCTTTTCAAGGAGCTTAGAGAGGAATGGAAGGTGTGAGATGGGGCGGTAATGGGCTGGGTCAAGAGGGTCATGGTGGTCCCAGGTCCTTTATAAATAGGACAGGGCCCATTTGCGGTCCAGTGTATAAAGCATGAGCTGCTCTTTGCTGGCGTGAGGTGCGGAAAGAAGGTGGGAAGTACAACCTCTTGAGGTGGAATGGGGAAACCACCTTCGGGAGGAACTTGGGGTGAGTGCGGAATGTCCACCTCAGGGTTTGGAGTTCGCTCACCCTGTGAGCTGAGGTTAAGGCTACTAAGAAGGCCAACTTCCAGGACAGGTACCGCAAGTGGCATGTGGCCAGGGGCTCGAACGGTGGTCTGGTAAGCTGGGAGAGCGCCACATTGAGGTCATATGGGGGGGGGGGGGGAAGAGAAGGGGTTTCGACAGTAGAAGGCCCCATAGAAACCGTGAGACTAGGGGCTAGCTTGAGAGGGGTTTGCCCTCAACCGGGTGGTGGTGAGCGGCTATAACACTCAAGTGCACCCTGATGGAGTTAGATTTCAACCCGGCATGGGACAGGAACTGGAGTACCAGCTGTACGGGGCAGGAAAAGGGATTCTCCTTCCTGTCCGAACACCAGAGGGCAAACCTGCGCCACTTAAAAGGCGTAGGCCATTCTAGTAGAGGGCTTTCTGGAGGCCAGCAGGATCTTTGCAACCTCTGCTGTCAGGTTGAGAAGGGCCAGTTACCCTCTCAGCAGCCAGGCCATTAGCATCACCGACCCCACATTGGGGTGCAGGAGAGAGAGCCCTCCTCCTGGGTCAGGTGGTCAACCCAGGAGTACTGGAAGTGCAACTGACAGCGAGTGCAGCAACCAGGGTTGCCAGGCCACCTGGAGGCAATCAGTATCGCAGATGCCCTCTCGCTCTGGATTTTGAACAGAGTCCTGGCAACCAGAGGAGTTGGCGGAAATGCAGAGAGGAGTTCCTCTGACCATGAGATCAGGAAGGAGCCTGTCACTATACTCTTCGGGTGCAGCTGACAGGAGCAGAAATGAACAAGCTGCGTGTTGGCTGGAGAGGCAAATAGGTTTATCTTGGGCCAGCCTCAGAGTTGGAAGAGCCCCTCCGCCACTGTGGGGTCGAAACGCCACTCGTACGGATGCAGGACTCTGCTGAATCTGTCTGCCAGGCAGTTCTCCTCGCTCAAGAGGTAGACTGCCCACAGAAGCATGCCATTATGCACTGCAAAGGAGAGGAGGGCTACTCGCCTCCTGGCAGAGGGAGAACGAACCTGTGTCCCCAGCTTGTTTATGTAGATCACCATGAACTGTCTCCCCGTCTGGATCAGCACAGGTCTGTTTCGCAAGTGGCTGCAGAACACTCATAGGGCTAGGAATACTGCCTGGAGCTCCAGGAGGTTGATCTGTAGCAGGGACTCACTCCTGGGACCAGCAGCCCTGTGTAAGGTGAGCTCCGCAGTGAGTTCCCCACCCCCGGAGGGAGGCGTCCATGGTCAGGATCCTCTGCAGTGAGGGCGCTCAGAAGGGCATTCCGGCCTGGAGGTGGCACAGGTCCTGCCACCAGTAGAAGGATCTCGCCATCTGGCTAGAAGCGAGCTAGGGGTGTGACAAGGACCATGTAGGCCATGTGGCCCAGCAGGCAGAGGAGGCGGCAGGCTGGCACTGTCCTGTGGCATTGGACCTCCACTGCCAGCTATCTGAGGCATTCTGCCCTGTCCTGAGGGAGGAGGGCCCTGGCCCGCACTGTATCCAGCTGAGCACCTATGAATTCCAGGTTTTGGGCTGGAGAGAGATGTGATTTGGGGTAACTGATGACAAACCCAGGTGCATCAGGAGAATGGTACGCCCTACAGCCTGGCTGACGTCTCTGGCTGTACTGCCCCTAATGAGCCAGTTGTTCAAGTAGGGGAAGACAAACACCCCTTGTAGGCACAAATGGGCGGCTACTACTACTAGGCACTTTGTGAAGACTCTTGACGAGGCAGCCAGATTGAAGGGAAGTACCCTGTACTGGTGGTGGCCCCCTCTGACCACGAATCTTAGGAATTGCCTGTGAGAGGGGTGGATCAGGATGCGAGTGTATGCATCCTTTAGGTCTAAGGAGCACAGCCAATCTTCCTGGTGGAGGTAGGGCAGCAGTGTTCCAAAGGAGCGCATCTTAAACTTCTCCCTCACCAGAAACTTGTTCATGTTTCGGAGGTCCAGAATGGGCCTGAGGCCCCCAGTTCTTTTGGGAACAAGGAAATATCTGAGTAGACGCCTTTTCCCAAAGGGGTTGGGGTAAGAGCTCTACTGCCTTATCCCTAAGTAGATCTACTAGCTCTTGAGAGCTAGAGGATCTGGTGAAGAAGGGATCACACTGGCTCTCTTGAAAAATACCCCAGTGGGGCCTGCTGGAAGCGGAGGTGGTAACCTTCCTTTACCAACTGGAGCACCCACTGGTCGGAAGTGACCTCAGCCCACTTGTGAGCGAAGAGTGCCAGATGACCCCCTGTGGGCTGAAGGTCTCCTGGGGCCGGTGGCTTTGGGGCTTTTGGCTTCCTGGGTCCATGTCCCTGGCCTTGCGGCTGGAGTCCCCTGCTGCTGTTGGACCGAGAAAGCTTAATAGTGATGACTCTGGTGAAAACCCCCCTTTTTCCTCAAGAAAATTGGCCGGTTCCCTGATGTTTTCTTTTGGGGGAGGGCAGAGGACTTCTTTGAGAACCTCTGCCAGGTCAAAACCTCAGCCTCTATCTCGGCCGCCTTATCAGCCATAGGTTTGCCAAATAGGCTCTCCCCAGTACAGGGGATGTCCAGCAGATTTTCCTAGACCCATTGCTCAAGGTCCGAGGTCTGTAGTCAGGCCTGGCACTGAGCACCGATGCCAACGGCCATGGCTAGGGCTGCAGCCTCGAACCATCGTAGGCGGCCCGGGACAAGAACTTGGAACAGTCCCGGATGGCGGCAACCAGCATCTGGAACCGCTGAATGGGTTCCCCGGCAAGCCCTGCTGAGAATGCGGAGAGCTCTTGGATGAGGTCCTTTACATACATGCCTATGTAGAGCTCATAGGTCTGTATCCAGCAGCTCAGTATGGATCCCTGAAAGCACGTGCCCCAGGGCGTCAAGGGCTCTGGCCTCTCTGCTCAGGGGAACATAAAGAGTAATTCTTCTGGCTCTTCAGCTTTTGCATCGAGGACTCCTCCACCATGGAGTTGTGTGGGAGCTGGGATTTCTGGAAGCCCGGGCTCTTCTTGACGCGATAGATGGTGTCAAGGCGCCAGGCTCACGTAGATCCAGGATAGGCCAGAGGCCTCCTGTTCTTTTGGGAACAAGGAAATACCTTGAGTAGAAACCCCTGCCCCAGAGGTGGTGGGGCACAGGTTCCACCGCCTTGTCCCTGAGCAAGTTGGCAAGCTCTGTGATGAGTAAGGCCTGGTGAAGGAGGGGACGGGGAGTCTCCCCTGGAAAATACTCTGGAGGGCTTTGTTGCAAGTGGAGGGAATAACCCTCTTTCACCACCCGCAGGACCCACTGGTCTGTAGTGATGGTGACCCAGCTGTCAGCAAAGGAAGCCAGTTGACCCCCCTATGGGCTGAGGTGTGTCTCCTAGGGGAGGGGAGACCCTGCCCACAGAGTCAAAAGCTCCCCCCTGACTGAGTGGGCGCTGATGCCTGGGGCTTCAGGCCCTGGGCTTCCTGGGCCCATGCCCTTGGCTGTGTGGGTCGGCGAGGCTGACCCTGGTAAGGCTGGTATTGGCTGGCAGAGGGATAACCCTTTTTCCTCGGGAAAAAGGTCTTCTTTCTCAAGGGCTTCTTCTTGGGGAGAGCCAAGGTCTTTTTGGAAAGCCTCTGCTGGGTAACTACCTCAGTGGCCTTATCCGACATTGGCTTCCCAAAAAGGTTCTCCTCATTGCAGGGCACGTCCAGGAATTTCTCCTGCACCCACTGCTCCAGGTCTAAGGTCTGCAGCCACGCCTGTCGCTGGGCCCCAATGCTCGTGGCTACCATCTGGGCTAAAGCCTCAGTCAGGGGACAAGGAGTGCTGGAGAGGTTCCCCAGAGAGGCCTGCCGAGAACCACGAGAGCTCTTGGAACAGGCTCTTCAAATACATCCCCATATACAGCTCGTAGGCTTGTCTACTGAATCCGAGCATGGTGACCTGGTAGCACTTCCGGCCCAGGGCATCAAGGGCCCAGGACTCCTTGCCAGGGGGCACAGACGAGTAGGTCTTTTGACTCTTAAGCTTTTGCAGCAATGACTCCACCATCATTGAGTTGTGGGAGAGCTGAGGATTGTGGAACCCCGCACCCTTACGGACTTGGTAAATGGCGTCGACACGCCAACTAACTACCGGCACCGAGGCCGGGGTCTTCCAAGTTTGAAGCAGGAGCCTATCGAGGATGGGTGGGATCAGGACTGTGAGAGTCTCCTTCGGCAGAGACTCGTACTGTAAAATTAACAGCTCCTCCTCGGACTCCATCTGAACTGAGAGAACGTGGGCCATGTCCTGAATGAAATCATGGAATGCCACATCCTCAGGTGGGGAGTGGCGTCGAGGCTGCAGGGGTGAGGGCTCCGAGGGAATGTCCCAATGTCGGGAAGTCTCAGGAGAAGCCTCATCCTCGGTCTCCCATTCAGAGCCCGAGGTCATTCAGAGGACTCGGCCTTGGGGGTAACCCAAAGGAACCGGGAACCACCCGGGACTGGGGGGTCGGATCCCCGCAGGCTCGCTGGGGAGGACTGGAGCCCTGAGGACTGGGTATGGGGCCGAGGACTTACCAGAGGCTGGAACACTCAGTGCCTGGTTCAACTCCCTGGGCATCCCAAGAAGCCGGGGGGGGGGGGAGGGGGGGGCAGGTGTCAAGGCCAATGATGCTGAGAGTCCAGACATCATCGCCTGCTGCAAGGTCAGAATGGAGGAGAGAGACTGCTCCATGGCTGCCATATGGGCCTCAAGACCCGATGGCTCAGCAGCCTGCGGCATGGACACCGAGGGCCTCAGGTCTGGTGCCGGCACTCTGGAGAGTGCATCCTCCAGGACGATTATGGGTTACCGAACCCTGGCGCAGTCATCGGCGGCCGAGGGCTCCTGTCTCAAGAGTTTAGGCGGGCGCTGCACTGAGTTGCCCAAGTTCCACCACGGGACCTTCCCAGATTTCGCTGGCAACTGAGGGGGCCGCACCTTCTTCTTCTTAGGAGGGTCCGGGGACCTATCGGAGGAGCCGCCGCCGCTGGACTCCAAGGACGTCCGGACCTCCCTCGAGGAACTCTCCTTTGGATTGGGAGAAGGGGACGCCGGAGCAGAGTATGGCTTGGGAAACAGCTTCCCCTGCAACTGAATGTTTCCTGATGGTCTTGGGCATCATGGTCTGGCACCGATCACAGGAGCAGCTGTTGTGGTTTGGGCCCAGACAATGGAGGAAACAAACATGAGTATCAGTAACCGATATGGGTTGGCCACATTGGTCATACTTTTTAAACTCACAGGGAGTCATGGTGGAAGAACACCCGGCCGAGGTCGAGGACCCCTGGGTGAAAAAAGGCACGAATGCCGGACAAGGAAGAACCTCAACAAAAAAGGGACCGCACGAGGCTGAGAAAGGCATCAGGGTGCCCGACTCGAGGGGGTACAGGGACCGAAGTCAAGAATTTGGAAGGGAAAGAATCACTTTTTCCGTGAGAAATGAGGACCACATCCGCTGGGCTCCGTGGATACTACCAAAAGCAGAGAGGTTCCAAAAAAGAGTAAAGTAGCCCAAATGCCCTCGAGTATGGCGCAGACACAGCTTAAAGATCCCAAATTATCCATGTTTACCAATAGCCAGATTAATATGAATAAAATACAGCTTCTAAAATGCTTGTATGCAAATGCTAGAAGTCTAAAAAATAAGATGGGAGAGTTAGAATATATAGCACTAAATGAGAGGTTAGATATGATTGGAATATCAGAAACATGGTGGAAGGAGGACAACCAGTGGGACACTGGGATACCTGGGTACAAATTATATTTATTTATTTATTTACAATTTCTTCTATACCGCACTATTCAGCATTAGCGCGGTTTACATAGAACATAACAATCAGACAGGGTACATAAGTCTGAGTTTACAATTAACAGGGGAACCAACTTGGATAACAAAAGTAACTATTTACACAACGGTGTCATATAAAGACATAGCAAGAGGGTGATTTAATGGTCAGGGACTCTTTGCATGGTGTGGTCACCTGGCTGATAGGGTGTGGTGGCACAGTTGTACGTATTTGAATGGGGATGAGATTCACTGCTCTCTGGGAAGTATTTGAGGAAAAGGAAGTGTTTAAGGGCCTTCCTAAACTGGGTTAGGTTAGTGATTGCCCTGTTGTTTGATGGTAATGAGTTCCAGAATCTTGGGGCACAGAGTCTGAAGGCCCTGTTTGCAGTTGTCGAGGTGCATCTTGTTAATTCTCTCAGCACATCTAGCATATTTATCGCTGTGGATCTTCTTGGTCTATTAGGAGCTGCTGTTTGGATAAGGTCAGATATTGAAGATGAAGAGAGCTTATTTACTGCTTTGAATGTCAGCAGCACAGTTTTGAAGAAAATTCTGGCTTGTACAGGGAGCCAGTGTAACTGCTTTAGAAGGGGCGTCACATGGTCTCTCTTAGATGAACCCTGGAGAACCCTCGCAGCACTAGTCATGGCAAGTTGCAAGGGGTTCAAAGTGGCTTGGGGGAGACCTTGTAATATGGCATTGGCATAATCAAAGTGTGGTATTATCAGAGCCTGGTAAATTGTCCGAAAATCTACTGGTTCAAGCAAGGGGCGTAGATGTCTGAGTGAACAGATCTTGAAATAGATTGCTCTTACAGTATTAGCTATGTGTGCTTTCATGTCAAGGTTTTGATCCAGTGTAACTCCCAGGTAACGAATTGTGGGTTTTGCTTGAAGATCAGCTTCTTTCACCTTCAAGTATTGGGGTGGGTTGAAATTCGGGTTCCTCGTAATGAAGAGCACTTCAGTTTTCTTATGCTGAATTTGAAGGTTTTGTGACAAGAGCCATTCAGATATGGCATTGAAGCAGTTGGTCAAAGGAGAGAGGTCAACTTGATCTATGGAGAATGGCATATAGAGCAGGACATCATCAGCATATACCATGCAACTGACAATGAAAGCTCGGATGATGTTGCAGACGGGTTGCATGTATATGTTGAACATCAATGCCGATAGGGAGGATCCTTGAGGAACTCCTTGACCTTGATGAAACGGTTCTGATGTTGTTCCGCCTGATCGTACGTGCTGCCATCTACCAGACAAGTATGATCTGCACCAATCCAGTGCTGTTCCGCAGATGCCCTTCTCTTTTAGCAGTCCTAGGAGAAGCTCATGATTTACTGAGTCAAAGGCTGCAGCAATGTCTAGGAAAATGAGTGCAAAACCCTGACGGATGCTGTCAATGCCGGTGATTATATTATTGAAAAGGGTGGTAAGGAGTGTTTCCACTCCATGTGACTCCCTGAATCTATGTTGGCATGGATCTAGTGGAGCAGCAGAGTCGATGTGGTCTTGTAACTGCCTTTGCACCTCTTTTTCGATTAACTTTGCAAGAAAAGGTATACTTGAAATGGGTCTGTAGGAGTCTACCTTTTGGGGGTCTAGTTTACTATTTTTTTAGCAGAGGTCTGATCAACGTGTGTTTGAGGGCAGATGGGAAGTAACCACTTGTGAAAGATAGGTTCATTATTTTCGTTATTATCGGACTGAGATCACTGCGCAGTTCCTTTATCCAAAAAGCCGGACAAGGATCTGTTTGCGCAGTAGTGGTATTGAGGTTCATAATAGTATCTTCGATGCATTTCTTGGAAGGGGTCGAGAAAGACGTTAAAGATGTTGCACATGTTGTACACCCTTGGTCTGTGGAGGAGACACCAATTGAAGTTTTATTTGTCTGACATAACTTGGATTGTAGGTAGGTGGCAAACTCCTGCGGATGAATTTCACATTGGTGCTCAGGTGTTGGCTCCTTGGATAGAGACTTGACAAGGTTAAACAGATCATGAGGTTTATTTAGCGAGCGTTTCAGGGTGTCTGTGTGGTGCTGTTTCATTTTCTTGTTGATGGCTTCGCGGTGGGCGGCTAGCTGGTGGATGTATGTTGTATGATCTCGAATGGAATGAGACCTTCGCCAACACTTCTCAAGCTTCCGTAGTAACTTGAGTGATGCTTTTAGCTCAGCTGTGTACCATGGGGCTGTAGATCTTTTCCTTGATGACTTGTTAGGTGGCTGACGAAGTGCAATCGCACTGAGGTTATTGTTCCAGCAAGTGATCAGCTCCTCCGGGTCCATGGTGGTCTCATTAAGGAGCGAACCCGTTTCTGCCAGGATGAGATCTTTATTGAATGGGCGGAAACTTCTAGCAGGTAGTTTAGGGGGATTACTTGGAGCTCTGTTGATCTTCGATTACCTGTCATGAGTGGAATCTGGAAAATGATGAGTTTGTGATCTGACCATGGCACAGAAGTTATGGATAACACGGTATCATGGAGTTGGTCAGAAACTGTCTGTGGAGCAAAAATGAGATCTAGTGTATTTCCCTTCACATGAGTGGGTTCTATTACTAATTGCTTGTATCCTAGAATATCAAGGGATTCAAGAAAGGTAGAAGAATGGTTATCCTGAAGCGCTGGCAGGTTAAAATCACCTAGAATCCAATTTGGTGTATTTGGATTCTGGATATTGGATGCAAGGTGCAATAGTTGGGAGGTCCTCTATGGAGGCGGAGGGAGCTCTATAAAGCAGATTTATACAGCAGATCCTGTTGGAAATGGAGACTGTTTCCAAGTGGTTTGTACTAGTGGAGTCAACTAGCTGGAAATGGAACTCTGTTCTGCTGAGGATGAGAACACCACCTCCTCTCCTGTTTTGTCTATTGCCTGTGTATGCTGAGAAATTAAAGGGGAGAAGCTGATTGAGTATGACATTATCTTCGGGAGATAGCCATGTTTCGGTGACCATGAGGATGTCGAGAATATGGAGGGATATTATGTCTGCAATCATTGGCCACTTCCTACGGACTGAGCGGGCATTGATGAGAGCACATTTTAGATTTCGTGGGTAGGGGCTTTTGTCCTGTTTAGCTTTCGTAGAGTGTTGGAGTGCAATGTGTAGTAGATGGGGGTGATGCGATCGTGTGTCCCAATTTACATTATGATGAGATGTACCTGCCCATCTTCTCCCATGGCTATGTAGGATCGGGATCTGATTGTAAGAAGGAGTTAGGGCTAGAGAGCTTGGAAGCCAACTAGTGAATAGGAAAAAAAGGCCAAGTATGGCAGGGCTAGGGTGTTCCATCTTGGTGCGCTAGGCGTTGTAAGCAACTCACTAGAGGATTGTCGCTATACCTAAATTGGTTAGGTAGTCTAGCAGATATAGTGTACAATCATGTAAGAGTGATATGGTGGCAAACAGAATCAATTTGCAATGAGTACAGATCAGACAGTCAGCCTGTTAACAGGGTAGATATCTGCTCAAAACAGCAGGGAGTATGAAACAGGAATGGTATACTCAGGCTATCAGGCTAAACAGGAGAGTGCATGAAAGATACACAAGCCACTTGCTTTCAGAAAGGCTAGCTAGATAATAGCAGTATGAGACATTCTACAATATATACAATGTATTCAAATACACTAATTGATTAACATTGTAGTGCAAGGTATCTAAACATCTGTTATATAGGTATTTGACAAGAAAGACCTTGAGACCGGAGCGCCAATCCTTCACGTTGATCTTCAAACAGTTTCCTGTTGTCTATACTTGTGCTGAGGGGGCTGCTCGTGGTTGATGTGACTTGCTCCTTCAGGCTAGTTGATGGCAAGCCCGTGATGGGTTGGTGAGACAGAACGTGTGAGTTGCAGTGACATCTGTTTCACAGGATATTCAGTGTATTCATACCCAGAACACTGAAGCTGTACTGGTTAAGAGGTTTGGTTTGATCCCTGCCTGTCGGGCCCGCGCCTAAGGGCCAAGCCAAAGGGCCCCCTGGCAAGGCCCTCAGGCGCGGGCCCGCCTAGCGGCGGCTGCTGTTTTTAGCTGCTGGCTCCTCCTCCCACAGCCCCAATTGGGCTGGAGGCCTGAGCGGCAAGGCTGGCCGGCCCGCTCAGGTGCTCGACCCCGATCGGGGGAGCTGAAGATGGCTGCGGGTGTCTCTTTGTGTTCCCGCCGGCTGCGGCTGCTGTTTTTAGCTGCTGGCTCCTCCTCCCAAAGCCCCGATTGGGCTGGAGGCCTGAGCGGGAAGGCTGGCCGGCCCGCTCAGGTGCTCGACCCCGATCGGGGGAGCTGAAGATGGCTGCGGGTGTCCCTTTGTGTTCCCGCCGGCGGCGGCTGCTGTTTGTAGCTGCTGGCTCCTCCTCCCACAGCCCCAATTGGGCTGGAGGCCTGAACGGGAAGGCTGGCTGGCCCGCTCAGGTGCTCGACCCCGATCGGGGGAGCTGAAGATGGTTGTGGGTGTCGTATATCGTATATATCGTAATGATAGAGCTAATCAAATTGGTGGAGGGGTTGCGCCCTATGTTAGAGAGGGCTTTGAGTCACAAAGGTTAAAGATTTGCAGGAAACAAAATTTGCTGTAGAATCTCTATGGATTGAAATTCCATGTAAAAAGGGGAAGGAGATGGCAGTGGGGGTGTACTATCGACCGCCTGGCCTGAATGAACAAATGGATGATGAAATGCTCAAAGAAATCAGAGAAGCTAACAAAAGTTATAACACAGTAATAATAATGGGTGATTTCAACGACCCTGGTATCGACTGGGTCAGTGTCACGGCAGGACATGCTAGGAAGATAAAGTTTCTAGATGAAATAAATGACTGCTTCTTGGAGCAGCTGGTTCATGAACCGACCAGAGGGGAAGCCATTTTGGACCTAGTCCTTAGTGGAACAAAATCAAAGCATGATCACGTTTGATTTATTTAGTGGAGGAGGAATAGTAAGGAAATCCACAGTACTACCGTTTAACTTTCGAAAGGGAGACTATGATAAAATGAGGAAAATAGTTAAGAAAAAACTAAAAAGAGCAGTTGCAAAGGTTAAAGACTTACATCAAACTTGGGTGTTGTTGGAGGGAGGAGTGGCTCAGTGGTTGGGACAGGTTACCTCTGGCTGGAAGTTCAATTCCCGCATGGGGAAAAGCAACTTCAGGCCGGAGGGACTGGGGTCTCTAGTCCCATGGCCACTCCTTGTGGCCTTGGGCAACCCACTTAACCCTCCATTGCCTCAGGTACACTTAGATTGTGAGCCCTTCGGGGACAAGGGAATAAAAAGTACCTGTTAGTATACATGTAAACCGCACTGATTCTAAAAGAGCGCGGTATAAAAAAAAAAAAATAAAATAAATAAAAATACTATCTTTGAAGCTCAGACCAGCTGTATTCCATGCTTCAAGAAGAGTGGAAGGAAGTCCAAAAAACTGCCAGCATGGTTTAAAGGTGAGGTCAGAGAGGCTGTTGTTGCCAAAAAACCATCTTTCAGGAAATGGAAAAAAAGAGCCAAACGACGAAACAATGGAAAAAGCACAAGCACTAGCAAGTCAAATGCAAGGCATTGATAAAGAAGGCAAAGGGAGAATTTGAGAAGAAGCTTGCTGCGGAAGCAAAAACTCGAAATAAAGACTTTTTCAAGTACATTCGTAGCAAAAAACCTGTGAGCGAGTCAGTTGGTCCATTAGAAGTTAGAGGGGTTAAAAGGGCACTAAGAGGCGACAAGGCGACAACGGAGAGACTGAATGAATTCTTTACTTCGGTCTTTACTGAGGAAGATGTAGGGATTTTACCCATGACCGAAGTGGTATTTAAAGGTGCGGAAGAATTGAAGGAAATATCGATACATTGGGAAGATGTATTACAACTATTAGATAAACTGAAGAGTAGCAAATCACCTGGGCCGGATTGTATACATCCAAGGGTGTTGAATGAACTGAAATATGAGATTGCAGACCTGCTAATAGTAATCTGTGAATTTTCAATAAAATCATCTGTAATACCTGAATATTGGAGGATAGCCAATGTAACGCCAATTTTTAAAAAGGGTTCCAGGGGTGATCCAGGAAACTACAAACCGGTGAGCCTGACGTCAGTACCGGGAAAAATAGCAAAAACCATCATAAAGAACAAACTTACTCAGCATGTAGATAGTCATGGCCTAATGGAAGACAGCCAACATGGCTTTAGACAAGGAAGATCTTGTCTTACTAATCTGTTATGTTTTTTTGAAGGTGTGAATAAACAGGTGGACAAAGGTGAGTCGGTTGATATTGTGTATCTGGACTTTCAAAAAACCTTTGACAAGGTCCCTCATCAGAGACTTTTGGCAAAACTAAAGAGTCATGGGATAGGAGGCAGTGTACTACTGTGGATCAGGAACTGGTTAAAAGATAGAAAGCAGAAGGTTGGGCTAAATGGCCAATTTTCCCAATGGAGAAAGGTGAATAGTGGAGTACCCCAGGGATCTGTGCTGGGTCTGCTGCTTTTTGACATATTCATAAATGACTTGGAAAGTGGAATAACGAGTGAGGTTATCCAAATTGCAGATGACACAAAACTATTTAAAGTTGTTAAAACCCAAGAGGATTGTGGAAAATTGCAAGAGGATCTTGATAAATTGGAAGACTGGGCATCAAAATGGCAGATGAAATTTAATGTGGACAAGTGCAAAGTTATGCACCTAGGGAAGAACAACCCAAACTATGGTTACAAGATGCAAGGTTCCCCATTAGGAATCACCACCCAGGAAAAAGATTTAGGCGTCAATGTGGAAAACATGTTAAAACCCTCGGCCCAGTGTGCAGCGGCGGCCAAGAGAGCAAATAGAATGCTAGGTATCATAAGGAAAGGAAAATAAAACAGAAGATATTATAATGCCTCTATATCGTTCCATGGTGAGACCACACCTTGAATATTGTGTGCAATTCTGGTCGCCGTATCTTAAAAAGGATATAGCGTTATTAGAAAAGGTTCAGAGAAGAGCCACCAAAAGAAAAGAGACAGCTGAGGGGAGATATGATAGAAGTCTATAAATTAATGAACGGAGTGGAACGGGGAAACGTAGATCGATTGTTTACGTTATCAGAATATAGAAAGACTAGGGGACATGCAATGAAGCTACAGGGTAAACTATTTAAGACTAATAAAAGAAAATACTTTTTCACTCAACGTGTAATCAAACTCTGGAATTTATTACCGGAGGATGTAGTAAAGGCTGTTAGTGTAGCTGGGTTTAAAAAAGGTTTGGACAAGTTCCTGGAGGAAAGGTCCATAAACCATTATTACGAAGGGACCCAGGATATCAATGCTTGACCCAGTACAAGCATTGCGGAACCTGTGTCTTTTGCGGAAACTGCTAGGTATGTATGACCTAGATTGGCCACTGTTGGAAACAGGTTACTGGGCATGATGGACCTTGGTCTGACCCAGTATGGCATAGAAACACAGAAACATGATGACAGAAAAAGACCAAATGGCCTATCTAGTCTGTCCTTCCATATCAACAACTACAACAGTCCCCTTTTTACCTTTAGAGATCCTCTGTGTTTGTCCCATGCTTTTTTGAATTCAGTTACTGTCCTCATCTTTACCACCTCCACTAGGAGACTATTCCACGGATCCACTACTCTTTCCGTAAAGAAATATTTCCGCATATCACTCCTGAATCTATCTCCCTTCACCCTCATCCCATGTCCACTCGTAGCAGAACTTGCTTTCAATTGAAAGAGGCTCTCTCCCTGAACATTTATGCCACGGAGGTATTTAAACATCTCAATCATATCACCTCTATCCCGCCTTTCCTCTAAGGTGTACATATTAAGATCCTTCAGTCTGTCCTCATATGCTTTATAATGAAGACCACTAATCATTTTAGTAGCCACCCTCTGCACCGATTCCATCCTTTTGAAGGTGCGGTCTCCAGAATTGCACACTACATTCAAAATGAGGTTGCACCAAAGACTTATACAGAGGCATTATCACCTCCTTTTTTCTGCTAGCCATTCTTCTCCGTATGCACCCAAGCATCCTTTTAGCTTTTGCCGTTGCCTTTTCTACTTGTTTAGCTACTTTATGATCATCAGACACAACCACGCCTAGGTCCCGCTCTTCTTTAGTGGACAAAAGTACTTCATCCCCTATACTATATTGCTCCCTTGGATTGCTGCAGCCCAAATGCATGACCTTACATTTTTTAATATTAAAGCCCAGCTGCCAAATTCTAGACCATTCTTCAAGCTTAGCTAGATCCCTCCTCATGTTATCTACACCTTCCTGGGTGTCTACTCTATTGCAGATATTGGTATCATCCGCAAAGAGGCAAACCTTACCCGACAGCCCTTCCGCTATATCACTAACAAAGATGTTAAAAAGAATCGGACCAAGGACAGATCCCTGGGGCACACCACTAGTAACATTCTTCTCCTCAGAGTGAGCTCCATTTACTTGTACTCTTTGTCGCCTCCCACCCAACCAATTTCTAAACCAAGGAGTAACTTTAGGGTCCATCCCTAGGGTGCTCAGTTTGTTTATAAGTCGCCTGTGAGGAACAGTGTCAAAGGCTTTACTGAAATCTAAATACAACACATCTAGGGCTCTCCCACGGTCCAACTCCCTGGTCACCCAGTCAAAGAAATCAATCAGATTTGTCTGACAAGACCTGCCTCTGGTGAATCCATGCTGCCTCGGATCCTGTAATCCGCTGGACTCCAGAAACCTCACTATTTTCTCTTTCAGCAGCGTTTCCAATAATTTACTCACCACCCCACCGAAGTTAAACTAACTGGCCTGTAGTTTCCAACCACATACTTACTTCCGCTTTTGTGTAAAGGCACCACATGAGCCTCTCTCCAGTCCTTTGGCACCACTCCCAACTTCAACGAGGCATTGAAAAGGTTAGTCAGTGGAGCTGCTAGAATGTCCCCAGGTTCCCTCAGTATTCTAGTGTGTATCATATCCAGTCCCATCGCTTTGTCTACTTTAAGTTGAGCTAGTTTCTCATGAACACAGTCTTCTGAAAATTGTTCAAGATGTCCCTCGCTTCGGCTCCTATTTGTGGGTGTTTTCTGAGGTCCTGCTCCTGGTTCTTCATCTGTGAACACAGAACAAAAATATTTGTTAAGCAATTCCGCTTTATCCTTATCAGCTTCTACATATTCCTCTCCTGCACCCTTGAGTCTGACAATACCACTTTTGCCCTTCCTCTTCTCACTAATATATCTGAAAAATGTCTTATCCACCCATTTTATTGCATTGGCTATTTCCTCCTCCTTCTGAATCTTTGCCTTCTTGACTACTTTGCTAGCTTCTCTAAGGTTTTCCAAATACAGATGCCTGTCTTCCTCTCTCTGTGATCTCTTGTATTTCATGAAGGCCTCCCTCTTTTTCTTCACTTCACATTTTCAGCTACTTCTTTCAAAAACCATAGCGGTCTCCTTTTCCTTTTACCTACCATTTTAATAAAAAGGTTGGTTGCCCTTAAAATATCCCCTTTCAGTTTTGCCCACTTTTTTTCTACATCCCCCAGCTGTTCCCATCCCACTAACGACTCCCTGAGGTATTGGCCCATCTTCACAAAGTTAGTCTTCCTAAAGTCTAAGATCCTCACTTTTGAATGGATTCTAATAGCCCTAGTCCTAATACTGATCCTCACCATCTGGTGATCACTGGATGCAAAATGATCTCCCACTACAACAGAAACACTTTCACCATTGGTAAGCACCAAGTCCAGTATGGCCCCTTCACATGTGGGGTCTGTTACCAATTGCCTGAATAATTCTCCCTGTAGAGAATCCAGGATCTCCTTACTTCTAGATGATACTACAGCAGGAATGTGCCAATCACCATCTGGCATATTGAAATCTCCTATCAGTAGCACTTCCCTTTTTCTAGAAATGCTGCGTATATCTTCAATTAATTCTTCAATTTTCCCAATGGAGAAAGGTGAATAGTAGTGTACCCCAGGGACCTGTGCTGGGTCCGCTGCTTTTTGACATATTCATAAATGACCTGGAAAAGGGAATAACGAGTGAGCTTATCAAATTTGCAGATGACACAAAACTATTTAAAGTTGTTAAAACCCAAGAGGATTGTGGAAAATTGCAAGAGGATCTTGATAAATTGGAAGACTGGGCATCAAAATGGCAGATGAAATTTAATGTGGACAAGTGCAAAGTTATGCACCTAGGGAAGAACAACCCAAACTATGGTTACAAGATGCAAGGTTCCACATTAGGAATCACCACCCAGGAAAAAGATTTAGGCATCATTGTGGATAACATGTTAAAGCTATCGGCCCAGTGTGCAGTGGTAGCCAAGAGAACAAATAGAATGCTAGGTATCATAAGGAAAGGAATGGAAAATAAAACAAAAGATATTATAATGCCTCTATATCGTTCCATGGTGAGACCACACCTTGAATATTGTGTGCAATTCTGGTCGCCGTATCTTAAAAAGGATATAGCGTTATTAGAAAAGGTTCAGAGAAAAGCCACCAAAATAGTAAAGAGGATGGAAGGATACCCCTATGAAGAGAGCCTAAAAAGATTAGGGCTCTTTAACCTGGAAAAGAGACGGCTGAGGGGAGATATAATCGAGGACTATAATGAATGGAGTGGAACGGGCAAATGTAGATCGATTGTTTATGTCATCAGAATATAGAAAGACTAGGGGACATGCAATGAAGCTACAGGGTAACTATTTAAGACTAATAAGAGAAAATATTTTTTCACTCAACGAGTAATCAAACTCTGGAATTTGTTACCAGAGGATGTAGTAAAGGCTGTCAGTGTAGCTGGGTTTAAAAAAGGTTTGGACAAGTTCCTGGAGGAAAAGTCCATAAACCATTATTAAGAAGGGACCCAGGATATCAATGCAACAGAGCCTTTTCTCACATAGCTCCAACTATCTGGAATTCCCTCCAGGAGGAGCTACGAACACTAACTGAGATCATAGAATTCCGTAAAAAATTGAAAACTTACTTATTTACCAAACACTACAACAACTTAGATAATACTTCACTTGATTTAGATAAAGGCTAAACAGGTACCAGTCTGTATCTAATAAAAACCTTCCCATTCAAACGGATAATAAACATAGTTGAAACCATATGATGACCCAATCCCTTATGACCTAATACTTATGACCTAATATTTCTACATGTATATAGTTTACTCTATTCTGAATTGTCTTACACTGTTTAGATAATACTTTATGTTTAGTTAATTACTTTGTTCTATAACACATTTGTTGCATTGTTACTCATTGTTTTATAATATGACGTTCCATGTAAAACAAACCTGATTTGTTGATTGTTGTTTATTGTAAACCGCAACTGAATTCTGGAAGATGCGGTATATAAATGTGTGTTAAATAAATAAATAAAATAAATGCTTGACCCAGTACAAGCATTGTGGAACCTGTGTCTTTTGGGGAAACTGCTAAGTACGTATGCCCTAGATTGGCCACTGTTGGAAACAGGATACTGGGCTTGATAGACCTTGGTCCGATCCAGTATGGCATATCTTATGCTCTTATGGAAAAAAGGAGACAGAACAAGATGGCACCAATGGGCGGGAAGGGGACCATGCATGCGTGGTAGCATTCCGAAAGGCTTCCTTTGAAAGCTGGGGAAATGCTCCACGTGGGCTCCGTTGGCGCCAATGTCACCCATATGTGAGGACCGACTTCCTACTTGTTCCTGAAGAAATGTCCTGTATTAGAGATGAGTCTCAGAGCGAATTCTAAATCATTTGCACATATTTCATATTAATAGATGTAAGACCAGCATAGAGAAAATTAAAATAATCAAGATCCTTCAACTATTCTCAAGGTCTTCCCCAAAAGCGAAGTTTACTCAGCCATGCATTAGAGGCCAAATCCTCCAACAAGTTATGGAGTCATAACTATTCCCATGACACCACTACAGAGGCTAAGTCCTAACCCCATTGTGAATCATATCATAAAGTATAATCAGCCCGAATGGCCACCCTCAAATTCTAAGTGGGCCATCTCCAGATTTCCTGGAAATTATTGAGTCCACTCAAGGAAGACCCAGGTCACAACAACACCTCAAATGGCTGCTTGTAACCTGAGAGCTCAGGCAGAAAACGCCTGCTTCAGGAGGACCTCAACCTTCCAGTCCTGAGAGTTCTTTAGGGCTAAAACACCTTTCATTGGAATGGTGATTTACACTGTTAAGGTATCCAATCGGGGAAGAGAGAACAACTGATTGAGGTTTTCTGGGAGTATATGACAGAGCTTCAGCACCACGTATGGAGACTTACAACCCTGAAAGGACTATTCTTCATAATGTGTAATGGCACGCCTTGACATATTTTGTGTGGGTTTAGAAGCCAGTGTTTCTGATCCCTCATGCCCCCTTCCCCCATCCCCCAAGTTCTCTTGCGCTGGTCTCATGTTCTCAAGTCTTGTGACATCAGCGCCAAAGTTCCTACATGTGCATCAACTTTAGATAACAACCAAAGGAGTAAACACTGACTCAGCTTGCAAGGCAGCCAGAGTCCAGAACAAATATATTCCATGCTTTAAAAAAGATGGAAGGAAGATCAAAGGTGAGGTCAGAGGCTGTTATAAGTGAGAAAGAATCTTTCTGAAAATGGAAAAAAGAGCCAAATGACGAAAACAGGAAAAAGCATAAATACTGGCAAGTCAAATGCAAGGCATTAATAAGGCAGGCAAAGAGAAAATTTGAAAAGAAGCTTGCTGTGGAAGCAAAAGTGCATAATAAAAACTTTATCACGTATATTCATAGCAGTTGGACCTTTAGATGATGGAAGGGTAAAAGATGCACTGAGAGAGGAACAAGGCCATAGCAGAGAGACTGAAGTAAATTTTTGCTTCAGGCTTTACTGAAGATAATATGGGAAACTTACTCATGCCAGAAATGATATTTAAAGGTGATGTATCAGAGAAATTGAAACAAATCTTGATAAAACAGGAAGAAGTAATACAGATAATTAATAAAGCATAGTTACTCACCTGTAACAGGTGATCTCTGGGAACAGCAGGAATTAAGTCTTCATATTTATTTTTATTTATTTATTTACATTCTCTTATATACCGCGCTATTCTGCATCAGTGCGGTTTACATTGAACAAACTGAAATTACATTGAACAGGGCATTATAACCTGGAGATAACTATTTTACAGGGAACATGGGCTATGGAGGGTTAAGTGGCTTGCCCAAGACCACAAGGAGCACCTGTGGAACTAGAAACCCCAGTCCTTCTGGCCCAAGGTTGCTGTCCTCTAGTGGGATTTGAACCCCCGACCTTCCGGCCTAAAGTACCTTGCCCCAACCACTAGGCCACTCCTCCACTCCCCATATATGGGGTATCATCGGTCCGACGGAGCCTGCGCGGGAACGCTCCCCAGCGTCCAATAGGAAAGCTTTTGGGAGCATACCACAGCGCTTGCGTACTGCCTTCCCACCTTTCCCAACTGTCTCTCTCTGGTTGAGTTTAAAGCTGAGACAAAAGAGAGAGAGAAAGAGAGAGAGAGAGAGAGATACAACTCCTAGGGGAGGTGGGTGGGTTGTGAAGACTAAATTCTTGCTGTTCCCGGAGATAGCACAGTTACTTACCTGTAACAGGTGATCTCTGGGAACAGCAGGAATTAGTCATCACATATGGGTACGTCGGTACCGACGGAGCCTGCGCGGGAAAGCTCCCCAGCTTTTCAAATGAAAAGCTTTTGGGGCCTCCCACTGCACATGCGCGCTGCCTTCCCGCCTTCCTGACCAGCTCTCCTCAGTTCGAGTTTAAAGCTGAGACAATAGAGAGAGAGGACAGGAAGATAGAGGAATAGAGAGACAACTCCTAGGGGAGGTGGGTGGGTTGTGATGACTAATTCCTGCTGTTCCCAGAGATCACCTGTTACAGGTAAGTAACTGTGCTATCTCTAGGAACAAGCAGGAATAAGTCATCACATATGGGGACTCCCTAGCTGAGATGCCTGGGAGATCCCCCTCCAAGGGTAACCATCTTCGGATGGATCTCAGGCATCCATTCTGGGAAGGTGGGCAGGAGTTGTTTAAGTATGGAACAGGTGTTTGAGGACAGCCTGACCAAACAAGGCATCCCGGCGGGAGTCCTTGTCCAAGCAGTAATGGGCTGTGAAGGTATGCACCGAGGCCCAAGTGGCTGCTCGACAGATCTGGTCTATGGAAACAGAGTGGAGATGAGCCATAGAAGTGGCCATGGCTCTCACATTGTGAGCCGTGACATGGCCTTCCAGAGAAATGTTCTTACTCTGGTAAGCAAAGGAAATACACTGAGCAATCCAGTTGGAAAGTGTGCGTTTGGTGACTGGAAGTCCCAAATGAGAAGGATCAAAAGCCACGAAAAGCTGAGAAGACTTTCGATGTGGCTGAGTTCTATTGAGGTAAAAGGCGAGAGCTCTTTTACAGTCAAGAGTATGAAGGTTCCTCTCTGCACTGGATGCATGAGGAGCCGGAAAAAAGACAGGTAGATATACCTCTTGATTAAGATGAAAAGGCGAGACCACTTTAGGCATAAAGTGGGGATTCGTCCTAAGGACCACCTTATCATGATGAAATCTGGTATAAGGTGGATTCGCCACCAAAGCTTGCAGTTCACTGATGCGGCGAGCCGAAGTGACTGCAATAAGGAAAAGGACCTTCCAAGAAAGAAATTTCAGGGAGGTAGATACCAATGGTTCAAAGGGTGGCTTCATAAGTTGACCCAGAACTAAATTCAAGTCCCATGCTACCGGAGGAGGCCGGATGGGAGGCTTAGTGAGGGTTAGGCCTCTCATGAATCTTGCAATAAGAGGATGAGAGGAAACAGATTGTCCATTTATAGGTTTCAAGGATGCTGTAATAGCACTTAAATGGACTCGTACTGAATTCGTCTTGAGGCCTGCATTGGAAAGATGCAGGAGATAGTCTAGTAGAGAATTCAAAGGAAGTGCCAGAGGGTCAAGACCCTGTTGAGCACACCAAATGGAAAAACGTTTCCATTTAAAAGCATAAGAACGCCTGGTAGAGGGTTTCCTAGAGGCATAAAGGATATCTTTCACTGGTTGAGAAAGATTAAACTCTTGAAGACTTAAGCCTTCAGTAACCAAGCTCGGAGATGTAGGGACTTGGGGTTTGGATGCCACAAAGTCCCCTGCTCCTGAGACAGAAGGTCTGGTGCAGCTCCCAGGTCCAGGGAGGAGCCCTGGGAGAGCTGTAGAAGGAGAGGGAACCACACTTGGCGTGGCCAGCGTGGAGCAATGAGGATCATGGATCCGTGATCCCTCTGAATTTTGAACAGAGTTTTGGGAATCAAAGGAATGGGTGGAAAAGCGTACAGGAATTCCTGACCCCAATGCAGGAGAAAGGCATCGTTGGCCTGAGCTCCCTGACACGGAGTCCTGGAACAGAACCGGGGAAGTTTGGCATTCCACGGACTTGCAAAGAGGTCTATGTCCGGGGTCCCCCATTCCTGGAAGATTCTGTGTATCTGGTCCATATGCAGGGACCACTCGTGTGGAAGCAGAACTCGACTGAGTCTGTCTGCCCGAGAGTTTTGAACTCCTGGAAGATATACTGCCAGAAGATGAATTTGGTGCTCTCTGGCGAAGGCCCATAATCTGAGAGCTTCGTTGCAAAGCGACAGAGAGCCCGTCCCTTCTTGTTTGTTGATATAAAACATGGCCACCTGATTGTCTGTCTGAACTAGGACAGTCAGGTTGGCAAGGAGGGTGTGGAAGACTGTGAGGGCAAGGAAGATTGCTCGCAGTTCCAGAAGATTGATATGAAGGGTGGTCTCTTGGGGAGACCAGAGCCCCTGAGTGGAGAGATGTTGAAGATGAGCTCCCCACCCTGTTTGGGAAGCATCTGTTGTGAGGGTTGCTTGGGGCAACGAAGGTTGGAAGGGGGTCCCCAACAACAGATTTTTGGAGGATGTCCACCACTGGAGAGACCAAAACAGACGTTTTGAGGTGAGTACCTGGTCTGACAGCAGTCCCGATGCTTGAGACCACTGGGTGGCCAATGTCCATTGAGCTGCTCTCATATGGAGACGAGCATAAGGTACCACATGAACCGTGGAGGCCATGTGGCCGAGAAGTTGCAGCATTTCTTTGGCTGACAAGTGATTTCTGGACTGAGCCTGGGAGGCCAAGCTTATTAGCCTTTGGCCTCGGACCAGAGGGAGGTAGGCCCTTGCAGTGGTGGAGTCCAATTGGGCACCTATGAATTCCAGGGACTGAATAGGGATGAGTTGGGACTTGGGAATGTTTACCACAAGTCCCAGATATTGAAGAATACGCCTTGTGCGGTCCAGAGAAATCTGGGCTTCTGACTGAGATGGAGCTCGGATGAGCCAGTCGTCCAGATATGGGAAGACAAAGATTCCCATGCCTCTGAGAAATGCGGCTACGACTGCCATGCATTTTGTGAAGACTCTTGGAGCAGAGGCCAGACCGAAGGGTAGTACTCTGTACTGGAAATGTTTTCCCTGGAACAGAAATCTTAGATACTTTCTGTGGGATGGATGGATGAGTATATGAGTGTACGCATCCTTGAGATCTAGAGAACAAAGCCAATCCTGACTCTGAAGGTATGGAAGGAGAAGGCCCAGAGAGAGCATTTTGAATTTCTCCTTGAATAGAAACCTGTTCAATTCTCTCAGATCTAGGATAGGTCTGAAGCCCCCTGTCTTCTTTGTTATGAGAAAGTAAGGGGAGTAGAAACCTAACCCCTGTTGTGGAGGAGGAACCTCCTCTATTGCCCCTTGGGCAAGGAGAGAAGAGACTTCCTGACCCAACAGGGTCAGAAGAGATGGGGGAGAACTGAATTGCCTCACCATGGTATGGGGAGGAAGGCTGGAGAAATGAAGTTTGTAGCCTTCTCGGATAATAGAGAGGGTCCATTGCTCTGATGTTATTTGCTCCCATCTGGGAGCAAAGTGAGCTAGCCTTCCAGGAATGGTGAGGGGCTCTGGCTGTGCTAGAGCCAGAAAGGGCAAGTTCTCTAGAGGGAAGTCAAAACCCCTGAGGGGGTTGAGCCTGCTGGGATGTAGCAGACACTGCAGGCTTTGACTTTACCTGCTTAGATTGTTGTCGCTTAGCCGCAAGGCGAGGCTGAGCAGATTGCTGGCCAGTATTCGTGGGAAATCTGGTCTTTTTATAGTAAGGCCTTTTAAAAGGCTTCTTTTTGGTAGGGGTAGAAGTAGACTTGGAAAGTCTATCTAGAGTGGCATTTTCTGCATCCATTTGAGCAGCTTTAATCTGCCAGTCTTCCCCAAATAAGTTCTCACCGGTACAGGGCAGATTCCTGAGGCCTTCTACAACCCAGGGTTCTAGGTTAGAAGCCTGGAGCCAAGCGAGACGTCGGGCTGCAATAGCAATTCCCGAAGCTCTGCCTGCAACCTCGAAAGAATCAAAGGCTGCCCTGTTGGAGAACTTGGAGACCTCTGAAAGTTGTGTCACCATATAAAAGAAGTCCGCCCTTTGATCATCAGGGATAAAGGGGGCAAAATTTTGTATTTTTAGGGCAAGTTGCCCAAGATACATGCCCATATAAAGGCTATAAGAGTTGATCCTGGCTATAAGCATACTAGCCTGGAACATCTTTCTTCCAAAAGAGTCTAGGTTCTTACATTCACGCCCTGGAGGGGTAGAAGAATGCCTCTTAGGACTCTTTATTTTCTTCATAGCAGACTTCACCACAATGGAGTGGTGAGGCAGCTGAGTTTTTTGGAACCCAGGCGAAGGAGGGACCCGATACATGGTGTCCAACCTGCGGGAATGGGGAGACAGTGTTAAAGGAGTCTCCCACAAATCCATCAAGTGTTCTTGAAGGATTTCATGGACAGGCAGAGTGACTGCCTCTTTAGGAGCTTTTGAGTATCCTAAAATGTCCAATTTTTTTTGATCTGGGTTCTCTTTCAGAAGATGTAGTAATAGCAAGTGCTTTAGCTACATCAACAATGAAATCCTGAAAGGATAAATCCTCTGGGGGAGACATCCTCCTCTTGGGAGAAGAGGGCTCCTCAGGAAGAGTAAGCTCAACAGAGTCATCAGAGGAATTAAATTCATCAGAAGAATCTGAGTACTCTTTCTGTGCTTCCAATGTACGATACGCATACCGATCGGTATCGACATCGGGCGTATCGGGCATGGGATCGGTACCGGGCGAAAGCCGGAATCCGGTATGCGAAACCGATCGACGTTTAGAAGTCGATGGTCTCGGTTCCGGTGTAGATACCGGAACCGGGGTCGGTACCGATGAAATCGGTACCGAGGGCGTCGCAGCCTTAATGAAGGCCAGTACGGCCTGCTGCATGGTCTGGACAGTACTGCCCATAGACGCCACTACTGCCTGGATGTCGGTACCGGTATGGGCCGGTACCCCAGAGCAGTCCAACAGGTGATCTGTCGAGGCCGTGCCATCTATGTCAACTTGTGACCCCATGATTGCTTTGGAGGCCGGAACCTCCCGCCGGGGTTTTTTGGCCTGGGCAGAATCCTCGAACTCAGAACTGAGAGCCTCTCGATCTTTAGAAAGAGATTTGCTTTTAGAGGATTTGCCCAGAGAAGTTTTGGTTACCTGAGATCCATCCGGAGAGGAAGACCTGGATGACTGTGATGCTTCTGAAGGAAACAGCACATGGAGCTTGTTAGCCCGGTTCTGCAAACCGCGTTTAGACATCTGGGTGCAGGATGGGCAGTCCGGTATGGAGTGCTCAGGTCCCAAACATTTGAGACACCATTCATGGGTGTCTGTGACAGAAATAACAGCACTGCATTTGGTACATTTTTTGAAACCAGGGACTGGCTTCTCCATGAGGAGAAACTGTGTAGGCCTTAAGGCCTAACACCGGGTACCAAGCTGTGCTGAAGAAAAATAAAAAAGTCTTTTTTTTTTTTTTTTTTATATAGAAAGAAAGAAAGACCGGCGATACCGGTATCGGTATGGGGAAGGCAGGTACGCGGTCTAAAGAAACAAACAAAAGTAACAAATTCTTCAGCGGTGACAGGAACACGACCTGCTGGCTCCGCGGAAAAAGAAGAACTGAGGAGAGCTGGTCAGGAAGGCGGGAAGGCAGCGCGCATGTGCAGTGGGAGGCCCCAAAAGCTTTTCATTTGAAAAGCTGGGGAGCTTTCCCGCGCAGGCTCCGTCGGTACCGACGTACCCATATGTGATGACTTATTCCTGCTTGTTCCTAGAGATCACCTGTTACAGGTGAGTAACTATGCTATCTCCAGGAACAAGCAGGAATGTAGTCTACACATATGGGGACTCCTTAGCTGCAGATGAAAGGGAGATGGCCCCAGAAAGTTGTGTGCCCTTGTGAAAGGGCTCCACTTCCCCCCATGGATCTCTAGCATCCTAACAGGGATGGTGGATAGGAGTTGATTAAGTATGGAACAGGTGTTGAAGAACAGCCTGACTAAACAAGGCATCCCGGCGGGAGTCCTTGTCTAAGCAGTAATGGGCTGTGAAGATATGAAGTGAAGCCCAAGTAACTGCTCGACAGATGTCGTCAATAGACACAGAGTGAAGATGAGCCATAGAGGCTGCCATGGCTCTCACATTGTGAGCTGTGACATGGCCTTTAAGGGGAAGGTTTTTACTCTCATAGGCAAAAGATATACACTGTGCAATCCAGCTGGACAGTGTTCTTTTGGAGACTGGACGTCCCAAATGACTAGGATCAAAAGCAACAAAGAGTTGAGAGGACTTTCTATATTGCTGTGTCCCTTTGCAAGTAAAAGGCCAAAGCCCTTTTACAGTCCAAAGTATGAAGATTCCTTTCTGCATTTGAGGCATGAGGCCTTGGGAAGAATACATGAAGGTAAACCGCTTGGTTTAAATGAAAAGGTGACATCACCTTTGGTATAAAGTGTGGATGAGTCCTAAGGACTACTTTATCATGATGGAACCTTGTATAAGGAGGATCAGCCACCAATGCTTGCAATTCACTGATGCGACGTGCTGATGTGATTACAATAAGAAAGATGACCTTCCAGGAAAGGAATTTCAAAGAGGTAGTGGTTAATGGTTCAAAGGGCGGTTTCATGAGTTGCCCAAGAACCAGATTTAAGTCCCATGCCACCGGTGGTGGCTTAATGAGAGGCTTAGTTAAAAGAAGGCCTCTCATAAATCTCGCTATGAGAGGATGAGAGGAAATAGGTTGTCCATTTAGAGGCTTGAATGAAGCTGCAATGGCCCTCAAATGAACTCTCACTGAATTGGTCTTAAGCCCTGCATTTGATTAAAGAAAGGAGATACTCCAGTAATGATTCCAGAGGTAACGCAAGAGGGTTAAGACCCTTCTGCGAGCACCATATGGTAAACCTTTTCCACTTAAAAGCATAAGAGCGTCTTGTGGAAGGCTTCTTGGAAGCATAAAGGATATCCTTTACCTGCTGGGAAAGGTTAAGACGGTGAAGTTCTAGGCTTTCAGCAACCAAGCCCTGAGATGCAGAGACTGGGGATTGGGATGCCACAGCATCCCGTCCTCTTGAGAAAGGAGATTTGGAGCAGATCCTAACTCCAGAGGCGGAGCTTGAGAGAGATGTAGGAGCAGAGGGTACCACATTTGCCATGGCCAACGTGGAGCTATGAGAATCATATGACCTCTGTCTCTCTGAAGCTTGAACAGGGTTTTGGGAATTAGGGGAATGGGTGGAAAGGCATACAGGAAGTCCTGACCCCAATGGAGGAGGAAAGCATCCCTGGCCTGACAACCCTGAGCCAGAATTCTGGAACAGAACCGGGGAAGTTTGGCATTTAGCGGACTTGCAAAGAGGTCTATGTCCGGGGTTCCCCAAATTTGAAACGTTTTGGCCACTTGGTCTGCATGAAGAGACCATTCATGTGGAAGCAGAACTCGACTGAGTCTATCTGCCCAAGAGCTTTGAATGCCTGGAAGATACACCACAAGGAGATGAATCTGATGCTCTCTGGCGAGGGCCCATAGTCGCAAAGCTTCGTTGAAGAGCGACAGAGAGCCTGTTCCACCCTGCTTGTTCACATAATACATGGCTACTTGATTGTCTGTTTGAACTAGGACTGTCTTGTAGCTGAGCTGGGTGTGGAATACTCGAAGAGCAAGGAAGATTGCTCTGAGTTCCAGGAGATTGATGTGTAGATAGGCCTCCTGTGGAGTCCAGGTACACTGGGTTGAGAGGCCTTGCAGGTGAGCTCCCCAACCCACCTGTGAAGCATCTGTTGTTAGAGTGGCTTGGGGTAGGGGTTGCTGAAAAGGAGACCCAACCAAAAGGTTTTGGGGTGACTGCCGCCATTGGAGGGACAAAATAAAGCGATCTGAGTTTGCAATTTTGTCCGACAGGCAACCTGACGCCTGAATCCACTAAGTGGATAAAGTCCACTGGGCTGCCCTCATATGAAGGCGAGCATAAGGAACCACATGCACGGTAGATGCCATGTGGCCTAGCAACTGTAACATCTCCCGAGCAGTCAGGTGAGGTTTTAGCACTGCTTGGGAAGCTAACTGCACAATGCGAAGGCAGCGGGGCTGTGGTAGGTAGCCCCTTGTCTGTCTGGTATCCAGCAGAGCTCCTATAAACTCTAGGGACTGAGTGGGAGCAAGATTGGATTTTGGGAAGTTTATGACAAGTTCCAAATATTGAAGGATGCGCATTGTGCAAGAGAGAGCAACCCTGGCCTCTGGCTCTGAAGGGGCTTGAATGAGCCAGTCGTCTAAGTAAGGGAATTCAAATATTCCCAGGGTGAGGAGAAATGCGGCCACCACAGCCATGCATTTTGTGAACACCCTTGGTACAGAGGCCAGGCCAAAGGGAAGAACGCTGTATTGGTAGTGCTTCCCTTGAAACAGAAAAGGAAGGAACTTTCGGTGAGTTGGATGGATCAGAACGTGAGTGTACGCATCCTTGAGATCTAGAGAACAAAGCCAATCCTGACTCTGAAGGTATGGCAGCAGAGTTCCTAGAGAAATCATTTTCAGCTTCTCTTTGAACAGGAATTTGTTCAATTCTCTGAGGTCTAAAATGGGTCTGTCCCCTCCTGTTTTCTTTGGAATAAGGAAATAGGGGGAGTAAAACCCTGTACCCCGTTGGGGAATGGGTACCTCTTCTATTGCCCCTTGAGCAAGGAGCACAGTGACCTCTTGACCTAACTGGTCATTGAGAAAGGTCTGAGAATTGAACTGTCATGCTGAGGAAATGAAGCTTGTACTCCTCTCTTACAATAGACAGAGTCCCATTTTCTGCTGTTATCTGACCCCATCTGGGGGCAAAATGACATAACCTTCCTGGGATGGTGGAGGGTTCTGGGCCAGGAAGGCAAAGTTCTCTAGATAGGAGTCAAAGCCCCTGTGGAGGCTGAGTCTGCTGAGCTGGTTGAGGCTTAGCTGCTTTTGTCTTTCTTTGCCTAGGTTGTTGTTCCTGTCCCTTTTGGGCAGACTGACCTAAATGATGCCCCTGCTGGATATAGAAGGGATAAAACTTCTTCTTCTTACTGAAGAATGGTTTCTTAGAGGATTTCTTCCTGGCAGGATCAGCTGTAGATTTAGACAATCTATTCAAAGTGATATTGTCAGCATCTATCTCATTAGCTTTTTCCTGCCAATTCTTGCCAAAGAGATTCTCTCCTTTGCAAGGAATATTCCCTAGTTTATCCTGTACCCAAATTTCCAAGTCAGATGCATGGAGCCAGGCAATCCTACGTGCATCTATGGCAAGAGCAGAGGTTCTGCTTATGCACTCAAAGCAGTCAAAGGCTGAACGATTCACAAACTTGGAAACATCCTGAGCATGTTTGACAAGGGCGAGGTAATCTTGCCTCTTATCATCAGGAAGGAGAGGGCTCATAAGCTCTAAATCTCCTGTGTCCTCCTTAAGGAACATTCTCATATATAAGATATAGGAACTGATCCTAGCAGAAAGTATGGAAGCCTGGAAGGTTCGACGTCCAAAAGCGTCAAGAGTCCTACACTCACGTCCTGGAGGATTAGATGCATGTCTTTTTGCACTCTTGATCCTTCTCATAGCTGATTCCACCACCATGGAATGGTGTGGTAGCTGAGGTTTTTGAAAAACAGGACAAGGAGGAACTCGATACATGGTATCGAGCCTTCAAGAGTGAGGAGAAGTGGTTAGAGGTGTTTCCCACATCCTTAACATGAGATCATGCAGGATCTCATAAATAGGTAAAGTAGCTGCCACCGTGGGAGCTTTAGGGTATTGCAGGATTTCCAATTTCTTTGCCCTAGGCTCTTTTTCAGGAGCCACTGTGATGGAAAGACCTCGAGCCACATCTCGGATAAAATCCTGAAAGGACATATCCTCTGGAGGAGACATCCTACATTGAGGAGAAGAAGAATCCTCGGGAAGAAGTACTCTGGTGTCGGCAGAGCTTTCAGAGTCGTCAGACTCACCTGAGGATTCAAAGTATCTCCGATCCTGGTGATCATGCAAGGCATGATACCAGTACCGATCAAAGTCGGTGTCGGAGGGTTCCGGTACCGACTTGTCGATACCGGATGGGTAATCTTGACTTGGTCCCGGTAGAATACCTGCCGATGTCGAAGCCTTTTTGGCAGTCTTTATCCTATTCATAGCTGATTCCACCACCATGGAATGGTGTGGTAATTGAGTCTCCTGAAACCCAGATGCATGTCTTTTTGCACTCTTGATCCTTCTCATAGCTGATTCCACCACCATGGAATGGTGTTGTAGCTGAGTTTTTTGAAAACCAGGACAAGGAAGAACTCGATACATGGTATCGAGTCTTCGAGAATGAGGAGATGTGGTTAGAGGTGTTTCCCACATCCTTAACATGAGATCATGCAAGATCTCATGAATAGGTAAAGTAGCTGCCTCCTTGGGAGCTTTAGGGTATTGTAGGATTTCTAATTCCTTTGCCCTAGGCTCCTTTTCAGGAGCCACTGTGATGGAAAGACTTCGGGCCACATCTCGGATAAAGTCCTGAAAGGACATGTCCTCTGGTGGAGACATCCTACGCTGAGGAGAAGAAGAATCCTCAGGAAGAAGTACTCTGGTATCGGCAGAGCTTTCAGAGTCTTCAGACTCATCCGAGGATTCAAAGTATCTCCGATCCGGGTGATTGTGCAAGGCATGGTAGCGGTACTGATCGAAGTCGGCATCGGAGTGGTCCGGTACCGACTTGTCGATGCCGGATAGACACGCATGACTCGGTCCCGGTACAATACCTGCCGATGTCAATGCAGTCGGTGCCGGTACCGGTTGAATTGTCTGAAGCGGTTTCAGGGGCATCGAGGCCGTGAGAAGAGCTGCCAGATTGCGTTCAATAGCCAAGAATCTCTGGTCTATCGACGCTGCCGATACTTGGGTATCGGTACCGGATGAAGCGTCCGGCACCCCAGAGCATGGCAACAGTAGTTCTGCCGAGGTTGAAGCCTTGAGAACATCCTGGAGCCCCATTAGTGCTCTGGAAGCTGAAGCCTCCCGCCGGGGCAATTTTGCGGTGAAAGTCCCTCAAGGGCAACATCTCGATGTCTATAAGGAGATCTACCCTTTGAGGCCCGGCTAGATTTATGTTTAGTTACCTGAGATCCATGGGAGGAAGACGAAGCCCTGGAAGACGTCGATGCCACAGAGGCTGCATCGGAGGGAAAAAGGGTGCTAAGTTTAGCAGCTCGGTTTTGCCGGCCCCTTTTCGACATCATCCCACAGGCAACGCACTCTGAAATAGAGTGGTCAGGACCTAAACATTTGAGGCACCACTCATGGGTGTCGGTGACAGAGATGGTACCGCCACACTTAGAATACTTTTTAAAACCTGAAGCGGGTTTTTCCATTCTGAGGGAAAATGTTGGGCCTAGTGCCCAAAATGGCACATGGCACCTGAGGAGAAAATTACTGGAAAAGACTGCAGAAAGAAAGTTGTTTTAAAAAAAAAAAAAAGAAAAGAAGCAGCGACAGTACAGACGCGACCACAAAAAAGAAGAATAAGGGGCGAATTTTTTCTGCAGTGACAGGATGTGCGACCTGTCGGCTCCGCGGAAAACAAAGAACTGGAGAGGGACAGTTGGGAAAGGTGGGAAGGCAGCACACAGGCGCTGTGGGATGCTCCCAAAAGCTTTCTTATTGGACGCTGGGGAGCGTTCCTGCGCAGGCTCCGTTGGTACCGACTATACCCCATATGTGAAGACTACATTCTTGCTTGTTCCTGGAGATACTAAAGAATAGCAAATCACCTGGACCGACGACATACATCCCAGTGTGCTGAAAGAACTGAAATATGAGACTGTAGAACTACTATTAGTAATCTGTGATCTATCATTAAAATCATTTGTAGTATCCTAAGATTGGAGAATGGCCAAGGAAACGCAAGTTTTTAAAAGGGCTCCGTTGGTACCGATGATACCCCATATATGAAGACTACATTCCTGCTTGTTCCTGGAGATACTAAAATATTTTTCACTCTGTCTAATCAAACTCTGGAATTCATTACCAGAGGATGCAGTAAAAACTATTAGTGCAGCTGCATTTAAAAGAGATTTGGACAAGTTCCTGGAGGAAAAAGTCCGTAAACAACTATTAAAGAGGACTAGGGAAATCCACTGCTTACCCAATGGACAAGCAGCATGGAATCTGGATACCTTTTGGGAACCTGACAGGTACCTATGACCTGGATTGGCCACTGTTGGAAACAGGATACTGGGAGTGATGGACCCTTGGTCTGACCCAGTATGGTGTATCTGATGTTCTTTTGAATGCACATCTCTGTTCCTTGGTACCTGACATAAAAAAGGCTCCAAAAGAAATAACAGAAATGAGGACCTTGTGCCTCTTGGCAGAGAAAAGGATCAGAAATTCAGCTATTAACCAGTGCTGAAGTCACAGGCCATAAAGTGTAGTTACTCACCTATAAAAGGTGTTCTCCGGGGACAGCAGGAATCTGTCCTCACATATAGGTGATGTCGGCACCGATGGAGCCCTCGTGGAAGCATCCCCTAGCTTTCAAAGAAAGCCTTTGGGAGATGTTACCACGCATGTGTGGTTCCCTTCCCGCCCAAGGGTGCCATCTTGCTCAGTCCGATGACATAGCTAAAAGACAGCAAAAATATAAAATAAAAGATGGTAAGGATCAACTCCAAGGGGAGGAGGAAGGGTAGTGAGGACTGATTCTTGCTGTCCCCAGAGAACACTTGTTACAGGTAACTACGCTTTCTCTGGGAACAAGCAGGAAGTCAGTTCTCACATATGGGACTCCCCAGCTATAGGCTACCAAAAGTCCAAAGCGAAAAACACGGTTGCCCTCAAGGGGAGCCGTGAGCAGCAGTAATTGAGCCCGTATCTACAGACTATAGTAGGACCTCTGTGTCCGATGAAAACCAGCATTCCGGTAGCCTGAATACTGAAGGGTCGGAGGGTAGGAGTTGCCTAAACCCCGAAGAGATCATGGAGCACAACCTGGCAGAAGGCACTGTCCTGTCAGGACTCTCTTTCCAGACAGTAATGGGCTGTTAAGGTATGGACTGAAGACCAGGTGGTGGCTTGGCAGATGTCCACCATCGGGACAGAGTGCAGGTTTGCCACCGAGGTCGCCATTTATTTATTTTATTTATTTAAAGTCTTTTCTATACCGCACTCTTTAAAATCAGCTCGGTTTACAGATAACAGTAACTTCGTCCTTCAGTAAAGGTACAGCCTGTACTGGACTTACAGAAAACAGGGTAGAAAAACTTGGGTTAACTGGGAAAAACTATATACAAGCTCTAGGCTAAGGCAGTTACCGTCTTAGCTGGCTATCTACGTACTCCTGCTAGGAGTTGGTGGTGCTCTTGTGTAGCACTAGTGTGTTGTATGGTAGTTGGGTTGGGGTTGCTGTTTTGGTGTCTGTGGGAAGGTGGCTGCTGAATGGTACCATAATGTTGCAGGAAGAGATGGTGCTTCAATGCTTTCCTGAACTGGGTGAGGTCTGTAATTGAACGGATGTCGGGTGGGAGGGCATTCCAACACGAGGGGGCATAGTACATGAAAGCCCTCCTTCTAGTTGCGTGCATTTTGTAATTTTGCTGGGAATACATAGGGTATTGGCTGTGACTGATCTTCTGGCTCTGTTTGGAGGCGTGGGGTGAATGAGGTCAGTGATGGAAGGGGAGGTGAGATTATTGATCGCTTTGAAGGTCAACAGAAGGATCTTGAAAGTGAGTCTACAGTGGACTTGCAACCAGTGGAGGTGCTTCAATATTGGTGTTATGTGGTCCCTCCTAGCGGCGCCAAGTAGTATTCTGGCTGCTGCGTTCATAGCCAGCTGTAGTGGATTCAATGTGTTCTTCAGTAGTCCCTGTAGGATGGCATTGGCATAGGCAAAGTGGGGGATGACTAAGGCCTGATAGATTGTCCTGAAGTCGTCTGGTTCCAGTAGGGGGCGTAGGTGGCGGATTGTCCGAATCTTGAGGTATACTGCCATGGCCCTGACACGGTGTGTTGTGACACAGTCTTCCAGCGGGAGCCCTGCCTGCTCATAGACAAGGGCGATACAGTCCGCCACCCAGGTAGACAGTGTACATTTGGTCACCGCCTCCCCCAGACGACTGGAGTCGTATGAGATGAAAAGCTAAGCAGCTTTGCAGTGGCCCTGACTATGTTGGATGTAGAAGGATAAGGCCCTCTTACAGTCCAAAGTGTGAAGGACCATCTCCCCCCTATTGGTGCGAGGTCTTGAGAAGGTAGTGGGAAGTTCCACCTCCTGGTTAAGGTGGAAGGATGATACCACCTTTGGAAGGAATTTAGGGTGTGCGCGGAGCACCACCCTGTTCTTGGAGAACCTGGTGTATGGCGCCTCCGCCACTAAGGCCTGAAGACCGCTAACCCTGTGAGCGGAGGTGAGCGCAGCCAGGAATGCCACCTTCCACGAAAGGTATCGCAGGTGGCAGGTAGACAGAGGCTCAATGGGCTAGTGAGTGAGCTGCCCCAATACCACACTGAGGTCCCACTCGGTTGCCGGAGAGTGAACCAGGGGCTTCGATAAGAGCAGACCCTGTAAAAAGCGGGTCACCAGCAGCTGGACCGAAAGGGGTTTGCCATCCACCAGGTGGTGGTGTGCCGCCAGGGCACTGAGATGCATCCTGATGAAGTTCGTTTTAAGCCCAGATTGTGAGAGATTCTGTAGCACCAGTCCCACCGGGACAGAGAATGGGTTGGTCCAGTGTTCTGCACACCAATTTGAAAACCTGTGCCACTTGAGGGCATAGGCTTTCCTAGTGGAAGTCTTACGAGAGGCCAGCAGGATCTCCTCTACCTCCCCTGAGAGGTTGAAAGGGGCTAGGGTTACCCTTTCAGCAGTCATGCTGTCAGCAACAGGGACCCCAAATTGAGGTGTAGAAGAGAGCCGCCCTCTCCTAAGACAGCAGCCCTGGAGAGTTCCCAAACAGGATAGGAGTCTCCATTGATAGCCAGAGGATTAGTGGGAACCATGATTGCCTGGGCCTTCGAGGAGCTATTAGGATGAGCGAGGCCTTGCCACAGAGGATCCTGAACAAAGTCTTGGCAATTAGTGGCGTGGATGGGAAGGCGTACATGAAGCCCTCTGACCACGAGACGAAGAACATGGAAGCAGAAATGGGGCAACTTGTTGTCCGGGCTGGCGAACAGGTCTATCACAGGTTCCCACCCCAGAGCTGAAAGAGCCGATTAGCCACACTGGGGTCCAGATGCCAGTTGTACGGCTGGAGGACCCTGCTCAATCTGTTGGCCAGTAAGCTCTAGCCTAGCAGGTATACTGCCTGCAGGAGTATACTCTGCCGAACTGCATAGAAGCAGAGGACCACTGCCTCTCGGCAGAGGGCACGAAACCCCGTGCCCCTGTTTGTTCACATAGAACATTGCCACCTGGTTGGTGACGTAGGCGGTGGCAAAATGCATGGAGGGCTAAGTATATCGCCCATAGCTCCAGGAGGTTGATCTGCAAGTTGCTCTTGTCCTGCGACCAGCTGCCCTGGGTGCGGAGTTCCTCGCAGTGGGCTCCCCAGCCAAGCAGGGAGGCATCAATAACGAGGACCCTTAAGGGGCTCGGGGCTTGAAAGGGCATCCCCGCCTCGAGGTATTGGGGAGTCTGCCACCAGGTCGGGGAGTCTGCCAACTGGCAAGTCACTGAGACTTTGTCCTGGAGGCACCCCGTGGCCTGTGTACACTAGTCCCAAAGGCATCACTGCACGGCTCTCATGTGAAGGCGGGCATCTGGCTGATTTAGTCCGCGGAGGCTATGTGCCCGAGTAGGCACAGGAGCCGCCGAGCAGGCACTGAGGGGCAGTGCTGTATGTCCAGGGCTAGGGCCCTGAGACGGTTGGCTCGATGTCTGGGCAGGAAGGGCTTTGACTGGAGGGAGTCCAGTCTTGCCCCTATGAACTCCAGACATTGTGTCGGGAGGAGGTGGGTCTTGGAATAGCTTATCACAAATCCTAAGTGTTGCAGGACCTGGATGGTGCGCGTAGTTGCCTGCTGCACCTCTGAGGCCATGCCTCCTTTTATGAGCCAGTCGTCCAGGTAGGGGATGACAAAGACCCCCTGGAGGCAGAGGAAGGCAGCTATGACTGCTAGGGATTTTGTGAAGACCCTTGGGGTAGAGGCCAAGCCGAAAGGCAGCACCATGTACTGATAGTGACCGCCCCCGACCATGAACCGCAGGTACTGCCTGTGATTGGGGTGAATGAGGATGTGGGTATAGGCATCCTTCAGATCCAAGGAGCATAGCCAATCTCCCTGCTGGTGGTAAGGCAGCAATGTTCCAAGGAAGAGCATCTTGAACTTCATCACCAGGAACTTGTTCAGGTTGCACAGGTTGAGGATGGGCCTTAGGCCTCCTGTCCTTTTGGCACAAGGAAGTAACTGGGGTAGAACCCCTTGCCCTTGAGATGGTGGGTTACTGGTTCCACCGCTTTGTCCTCAAGAAAACCTGCAAGCTCCTTCAGTAGAAGGTCCCGGTAAAGAGGAGACCTGAGGAGATCTCCCAGAAAGTAAGGGGGGAGGTTTCTGAGTCAGATGTAGGAGGTAGCCCCTTTTGACCACCTGGAATGCCCAGGAATTGGTGGTGATGGTTCGCCACCTTTCGGCATAGTGGATCAGACATCCCCCTGTGCACTGTTCCCTCTAAGCTGTGCGCGTGTGCGCGCGCACACACCTTGCCGAGCGAGCGCACATACTTTACAACAGAGCGCACAAAAATTACGGTTCTGATTCTGATAGAAAACAACACAGACATCTTAAAATTTAAAAGTTGTTGTGTATTTATGGTTTTCACAAGTTCTACAATATTTTCTAGTGCAATCAATGTGGTATACATACTGTATTCTGACGTTTAGTCAAATTTTTAAAGTATATAACTCCGAGTGTCATTATGTGGCGCACAAAAATTGAACCTTCCTTCAAAAGCTGCACAGCTGATATTTTATGCGCACACAGCCTACAGAAAATTAGAGGGAACATTGCCCCTGTGGGCTGTTGACCTCCTTGGGGTTAAAAGGCTATGCTCAAGGAGTCAAAATCTCCCCCCTGCTGTGCTAGGGCCGACGCCTGGGGTTTGGGAGCCTTCTGCTTACGAGGGCCATGCCCATGTCCCTTGGCCTGCTGACCCTGCTGGGGAGCCGGGGAGACCTGAAAAGTTGGGCAGTTTCTGTAAGCAGCCGAGCCTGTCCGTTAGGAAGGGGCAGCGGTCTTTTTAGAGAGCCTGGTCCTTGTCAAGAACTCAGTCTCCAGCTCGGCAGCCTTGTTGACCATGGGCTTGCCAAAGAGGTTCTCTCCTTGACATGGGACATCGACCAATTTGTCCTGAACCCATTGCTCGAGATCAGATGACTGTAGCCAGGCTTGGTGTCGTGCACTGATGCCCGCCACCATTCATTGAGCAGCCGACTCAAAACCGTCATAGGCTGCCCAAGACATACATTTGGAGCATTCACAGACTGCCTTGGCCAGGTTCTTAAACAGCTGCAGGGGTTCCTCAGACATACCAGCAGAGAACCCGGCAATTTCCTTCACCAGGTCTCTCAGGTATATGCCCATATACAGCTGGTAGTCCTCGATGTGGCCGATGAGCATCGACCCCTAGTAACACCTTCTGCCGAGGGCGTCCAAGATGCATGCCTTCCTGCCAAGAGGCACCGAGGAGTGCGCCTTCTGACTCTTCAGATGCATGGCCAACTCCACCACCATGGAGTTGTGCGGCAGCTGTGATTTCGGAAAGCCCGGCTCCGGCAGACTCAATACATCGAGTTGAGCCGCTTGCTCACCACCAGCACTGATGCTAGTGTCTCCCACATATGGAGCATTAGCTGTTCCAGGATGGGAGGGATAGGTACCGTAAGCGATTTCCTCGGAGGGGCCTTGTACTGGAGGATTTCTAACTCCTCCGTCCAAGAATCCTGCTCCGATTCTGTCTGGAACGCTAGGGCCTTTGACATGTCCCTGACGAAGTCAAGGAACGCCATGTCATTTGGTGGAGACAGTTGCCGCGGCTCTGAAGCGGGAGAGTCCAAGGGAATGTCGCAATGGCGACAGGTGGGAGATTTCTCGTCCTCCGTCTCCCACTCAGAGTAGTCCATCGAAGACTCGAAAGAAGGATGGTCCACAGGCCCTGGGGCTGACCCCGGCCCGCAGCCCTCTGAGGCCCCACGGTTGGTGCCCAGCGCTCTGTCTGGGGACAATCACGGTCCCTCGAGCAGGTGATTTTCTCTTACTTGGGTTTTGGGGGGGGGGGGGGGAGGTTACAGGGGCTGCTAGACCACCAGGCAATTACATTTTGTCGGGGCGCCAGCCCTCGCCAGGATTTTGATGGCATCAGGGGCTTTTCCCAATGCCTGATCATCTAAGGAGAAGATGATCTAGGCATCGAGAAAAGCACCTGGTGCCATCAAAATACTGACGGGGGCACGGAGGTTTACGTCTACTCAGACCCTGAAGTAAACATTTTGGCGCTATGGCTGGATGCGAAGTCCTCTACGCCTGTGTCTGCATCAGGCATAGCCATGATTTGCATACCAGCCCAGCTGATTAATATACATTTAAATAATTGGGATTACTATAAATTTAAATATGTGTGGTGTTAAATAGGGCACTAGTTTTTCTGTCAGCATTTGCGTTTATTTCCTGCATTTAAAGGATCGTAAAATGTGCTTAAACCTGACATTATGGGCTCGTAAAGCCCGCGCTAGCTTTCTGCATCAGCCCCTATATCCTCAGTTTTTCTAGCCAATACTTTGACCAAAATTCTATCACCACAATTGAGAAGCAAAATGGTGTGGTGTTATCTAGGGGCTTCCCCTCCTTGGGAATTAACATGAAATACATTCTATACATTGTGGAGTAGCAGCCTAATGGTTAAGGACACTGGCTTGGAAACCCAGAGACCAAGATTCAATTCCCACTAGCACTACTTGTGGCCTTGGGCAAGTCACTTAACCCTCCATTGCCTCAGAAAAGTCCAAATTATCAATGTCCCTGTTTAATGTATATTACCAAGTTTAAGTTTCAATGTAAATCGCTTTGATTGAAATGATAAAGTAGTATATAAAACCTGTTAAATAAATAAATAAATTGTATCGCAAAGCTCCTTAGTTCTTAAAACAGCACTGTATATAGCTGCGGAACAACCACCAATTCATCCCTCAGAAGGTTACAGAATTCACCTGGATATCCATCCTCTCATGCTGCCTTCTCTCACGCCAAACCTTTAACAGCCTTCCTCACCTCCTGCTCGACAACTGGTTGATACATCCAACATTTAAGCCATCCTGGACTTCGCAATGCATTGTTGGACCTCTTCCTACGAAGTCCACACCTTCACTATAAAGTTCCTCATAGAAACTCTTCAAGGCCTCACAAAGTCCCCAAATACTCCTCTGAAGCTGCCTCCACTGATCATAAACCTCAAGCACCATTCCCTGCTCTCTTAACTTTTGGAATTATCAAGCCAAAAGCTTCTATTTGCTCAGCCTCTATAGAATCTATTTTGCTCCTTACTTCCATCAGGTCTAAATAAACCTTCCTACTTCCACTTTGCTTGCGCCTCTTCTGCAAGGCATCCAGTTGTTGCTCTGAGTCCCTTAACCTTCTCTTTCCTAATCCTGGAAGCAACTTTTATAAAACGTCATTTTCAGGGCTGCTTTCCTGGCTTCTCACAACCATCCCAGGAACACACTCCTCCTCATTCTCAGATACCTTGTCCAAGGTCCTTTAACTCCTGTAAAACCCACCACCTCTGAAAGGACACAACGTTCATTCATCAAGTTCCCAGGATCTTCCTTTCTACTTTCCCATTCAATTCTACCAGCATTTTCATCACAACATAATCTGTCAAGAAAATCCAGTAGATTTTGAAGTCTATTGCCCTATATTCCCTTCCCTTCTTAACTAAGAACATATGCAGCTGTGAATAACTACCTTACCTTTAGAGTAAAAAGACATGTGTCTCCCATGCCCCTATACTTATGCCTCCATATATCAACTTACTGAAACTCTTCTATACCCACTCTCAACTCCATATCTTCTCCCCTAACCGGCCTCCTGTTCTTCCCCCGAGTATATTCTGCAGTACAGTTCAAATCTAGTTCACTCACTCCTGCTATCACCATCCACAAAGTTTCTAACTCAAACACAAACACATGCATTTTAAAAAAGAATTTAAATAACTCCTCCTGCTCCATATCAATTAACCAAATAATTCTATCCTACCTTGACTTTTGTTATATCCTACAATGGACCATTCTTGGTTGCCTGTTTCTTAACAGTTGTAAGCCCCCCAAAAATTGATTTCTATCACAATTTCTGCAACATCTCATGCTCCAGCACCATTATTTCCCTTAATGTCTACCTTGCTTTTCTTCAAGATATAACTATATTTTTCTTTTAACCAGACTACTGATTTCCCCCAACAGCATGCGCTGCAAAATTAAGCTTCATGGTAACAATGACCCCTTTCCCTCACCATCCTCTCCCCCTTGATTCAAATTCTGGTCTAGCATGGCGATTTCTGAGTCCCTGCCAACCTAGACAAAAGTTTATGTCTCAGTTTCTGTAAAAACAAAAAACAAAACAAGCACAAACCTCAAAAAGAATCAAAAAGAATCACAGTTGGCAATAAACCACTTCCTCCAATCCTTCCAATCATGCCATTCCCTCCATCTCTAGCTCTGGACCTCCTTTCTTGATCAAGCCACCTTACCTATAGTCCATTTCATGTCACTCCATACCCTCTCCCCTATCCCTCAGGCCATATCCAGGACTTCCATACCCTTTCTACTCAAACTCTTCTCCCCCCCCCCCCACCCAGATCAATACCATCTTACACGCTTCATTCACACCTTAAAACAGATTCTTAACTAGGGGTATCCATACCCCTTGGGGTATGGGAACCAAATGATGGGGGTATGGGACTGGTTCTCTGAACAATTAAAAAAATATGTTGTTAGATTAAAATTTAGATTATTAATCATCAGTTATCAATATGGAATGAGGTGAGCTGCTAACCAATCAGCATTCAGATCATTCTCACTTCCCCATGTTGCCAGTTGATATGTTGGCGACATCAACATTAGATTGCTTCTATAGTCTCCAGCCCATGCAGTCCTTACGCACAATATTCTTTTTGTTACGTCTGTTTTTAAATACTTTTTCTCAGATACTGATACATTATAAAAACATTATTATTCATCTGAAATTTACATTTTTTATTATTTTTTCACAGATTTGTTGCAAAATGTCGTCTGTTAAAAAACAGACATGGAAAGATGAATATGTTGCTTTTGGCTTCACCTTTTTGAGAGAACAAGATGGAACTGAAAGATACTAATGCATAATTTGCAATTTGGTAATAAGCAATGGAAATTTGAAGCAATCAGGATTGAGAGAACATCTCGAAACTAAGCACAATAATAACCAATGTTGGAACCTCAATTGATGTTTACAAGTTGAAAAGAATTCATTATGATCAGAAAGGAACTCTCATCATATGGGTTTGCTCCTCCTGGGAAAGCTCTTCTGGAAGTCTCCTACAAAGTTTTATACATGATAGCCAGAGAAAAGAAGCCCCACACCACGATGGAGATGGCTAAAATTGTGCTGAGAGAGGATGCTGTGAAGCAAATGAATCAGGTGCCCTTGTCCAACACATCAAAGAATTAAAGACATGAGTGAGGACATACTAACCCAAGTTGTCAGTGAGATTAAAAACAGTCCTGTAAAAATCAGCATGCAGCTTGATGAATCAACTGACATTTCAAACCACAGTCAATTGCTAGTATGTTATGTTGTGAAAAGATCATCAAGAAAGAGTTTTTATTGTGTAACTGACTTGAAATAACAACCAAAGCAGCTGATCTGTTCAAGTTGATCCAATAGTTTTTTTAATCATCATGAGTTGGGGTATTCTACCTCCCCAAGCTTTGGCATCCAAAACATTGCCAAAGAAACTTTATTTATTATTAATACATTTTACCAAAATTAATACACGCATACACATACTTGAAGAAAATGTTTGATACCAAAAATAACATTAAACAAAATGAACAACAATCATGGCATTATCCATGACCTATAAAGCAATAACAAACATAGTACCCAACTCCTAGCCCACAAATGATCCAAGATGGACATAGACAATAAATCCACAAAGGAGAAAAAAACAAAATCATACCATGCAAAGCTGAGATTTGACTGAGATTAGATGCAGGAAGGTGAGTCTTCTGCCTGAGCCGGCATACAGCGAGCATTTAAAAAGGAAATGCTGAGACAGGAACAAAAACCCATAAGATAACCCTGAGGTTTAACCAGACACTTACAGGAGTACTTAGGAAAACACACCCCTCCTAGCTGGAGAACCCATGGTCGCAGAACAAGAAATTCACATCTGCGACACTGCGTTTCTCTAGCCAAGTCAGGAAAAATTCCTGGCCAAACACTCTTTAAAGGGGAAGCAGGCTAAAGAGCCCCTGAATCGCTTGCCTACCTCCTCTCCTGTGGCAATTGGTCCTTTGGATCCCTTTATTTGTTGGGAGAAGCGAACAGCATTGTAAGGGGGAGCATTTTTCCCGGCTGGTGGACTGTTGGAGCGCTCTAGCTCTCAGTTTCCCTCAGGAAGTGAGCTTTTGCCCCCCCCCCCCCCCAGATGCAGCATCCTTCGAAACAGCTGTGCCCTGGATACAGTCCAGATGGATTGAAGGTTGCAGCGATTTCTAAAGTTGGTGAAGCTGCAGCTTCTCAGAGGACGCCCGGTGGACGTTCCTGTTGGGCTTGATTTCTTGCTGGATCATCGATTGCAGAGGCAGTCACCGAGAGGGAGTTCTGCCGAATCAGTGGGGATTGGCTCCATGGTGCCAGCACCGGGTGGAACCGTGGGAATGTTAGTGTCTACGGTCACTGAAGTGGGTGCAGCTCCTTTTTCATTTGGGTTGCAAAGACCAGAACAGTTTACTCTGGAGTCTATATGGCATACGATAAAACTACTGGGGGAAGCCATTACTCCTCAGGTACAATCATTAAATACCCAGACTAAGAAGTTAAAAGAGGACTGTTTAAAAAATACAGAATCTATTAACTCTTTGCAAGCTGTTGTGGATGGGTATCTTCACACTTGGTTCGTTTGGAAGAGCAAGTGGATGCATTTATAATGTTAAACTTAAACTGGAACAGCTTGAGAATCGTTAATTTTCCAAAGTCCCCTAGCATAACTGCAAAGGATTTGTTTGTTCAATATCTTGAGGAGGTGTTGGGGGTTTCTTCCGCAGTGTGTCCACCTTTTGTTAAAGCATATTATCTTCCATAGAGCTGGAAATCATCTGCTTCTGTGGAGATTCCCAGCCCTCAAACTGCAGATGTTTTAAACATTTCTGATGTACCTGAGATCTGACACAGATTTGGGTTTGATAACTTCTTCTACTTGTTGATAACTTTGGCATTAATGTCTGATAGAGAGTCATTTATGGTTACTCCGGATGCTTTTTTCGTCAAAGAAAGTTAAAGAAATGATGGTAATAGTTGTGCAAATAGTCAACTTTATTCATGGACATGCATTAAATCATGGGCTATTTCAAGCATTCTGTGAAGAAACCGGAGCAGAATGTTGTGTTTTACTGTACCACACAAAGGTACGTTGTTTATGTCACAGCAATGTTTTGGCATGTGTAGTAGAACTTCAGGATGAAATTTTGAAATTTCTCAAGGATCAACAATCCTCTCTTGCAAACCATTCTGAGGATGAATATTTTATGGTTAGCCTGGGATATCCGGTCGATATTTTCAGTCTCCTCAATGATTTGAATATGCTGATGTAGGGAAGGGATGCAGATATTATTCAAGCCAGTGTAAAGCTTGTGGCATTTAGAAGGAACTTACTTATTTGGAGTTGTCATAATGAAAGTGGAAATCTGGCAAAATTTCCAATCCTTGACTATATCTTTACTGGAGATGGTAAAACATTGTCTGCAGAAATATTTCAAGCAGTCAAGAACCATTTGGAAGTCTTAAGTACAAACTGTGAGGGTTACTTCTCAGATATTAATGATTTTAGCATGGAATCTGTTTGGATCATGAACCCATTCTCATTTTACATATCTATGATACGTTACAATGATCTAGCAAAGGATAATTTCATTGAATTCCAAGAAGACCCAAGAAAGAAAGCTGAATTTGAAAAGGCTGGACTGGATATCAGGCAGTTTTGGTGTAAGAAAATCGCACCTTACCCTAGCTTGGTGATAAGGGGAATGAATGCTTTGGTTCCCTTCTCAACTACTAATCTTTGTGAAACAAGATTCTCTACAATATTAAACCTGAAATCAAAGTAGAGAAATAAACTTGATGTGTCAGATGACATGCAAGTAACATTGTTGGTAACTGTACCTTGATTCTCTGTTTTGATTGTACAAAAACAGAAAAAATGTCACTAGTAGCTAGCTTGTGTATTTGTGATTTAGCGTACTTACTCACCTGTAACAGATGTTCTCCAAGGACAGCAGAAATCAGTCCACACATATGGGTGACATCAGTGCCAATGGAGCCTGTGTGGTAATCTCTCCCAGCTTTCAAAGAAAGCCTTTGGGAGATACACCACGCATGCGTGGTCCCCTTCCCGACTAAGAGTGCCATCCTGCCTCAGTATGATATCATAGCACAAGATGGCAAAAAAACAGCAAGAAGCAACTCCATGGGGAGGAGGGAGGTTTGTGAGGACTGATTCCTGCTGTCCCTGGAGAATACTTGTTATAGGTGAGTAACTACACTTTCTCCAGGAACAGGCAGGAAGTCAGTCCTCACATATGGGACCCCCCAGCTACAGGCTACCAAAAAAACCTATAAAAAGCCACGGGTGACCAGAAAAGGTGAGCCACGAGCAGCAGCAACTGAGTTGGAAGACAACAGACCACGAGTGACCCAAGTGTCCAGCAAGGAACCAGTTCACCAGTAGCCTGAACACAACAAGAGCTGGAGGGTGGGAGTTGCCTACATCCTGAACAAATGACAGAAGAGTACTACCTGGCTGAAGGCACTGTCCCGACAGGACTCCCTGTCCAGGCAGTAATGAGCTGCGAAGTTATGCACTGAGAATCAGGTGACGGCCCGGCAGATTTCTGACAAGGGAATGGAATGCAGATTTGCTATTGATGTTGCCGTGGCCTGGACGCTGTGCGCCGTGACAAGGCGCTCCAGCAAGAGACCAGTCTCCTCGTAAACAAAGGTGATGCAGTCCTCCAGGTGGACAGGGTGTGTTAAGAGACTGCTGACCCCAACTACATGGGTCAAAGGAGACAAAGAGCTGAGAAGCTTGGTGGTGGCCCTGAGTGCGCTGCAGGTGAAGGAAAGCACCCGCTTACAGTCCAGTGTATGAAGGATGGCCTCCGCCCTGCTGGTGTGGGGCCACAGAAAAAAGGTGGATAACACCACCTGCTGGTTAAGGTGGAATGGGGACACCAACTTGGTCAGGACATTGGGGTGCATGTGGAGCATGACCTTGTTCCTACAGAATCTAGTATACAGTGTGTCCGCTAGCAGACGTGAGTGCCACGAGGAACACCATCTTCCAAGTGAGATACTTAAGGTGGCAGGAGCCGAGAGGCTCAAATGATGGTGTGGTAAACTTTGAGAGTACCACGTTCAAGTTCCACTCGCCACCGGAGGACAGATGAGAAGCTTTGAGAGGAGACTTCTCAGAAAGTGAGCCACTAATGGGTTTGCCCTCAATTAGATGGTGATATGCCCCCAGCGCCCTGAAGTACACCCTGAGTTAGGCTTCAAGCCTGTCTGAGACAGGTGAAGCAGATATTGCAGCATCAGCTGGATGGAGCAGGAGAAGGGGTTGATCTGCCTCTCTGTGCACCAGATGGAGAACCTCTGCCACTTGAATGCATATGCCCAGTGTGTGGTAGTCTTCCCACTCGACCAGCAGCAGCACGGATTCCGAGAGTTCCATATAGTTGAAACCCTCCTAACATCCCTTCTGAACACAGTTCTCAAAGGTATCGAAAACGTCAAACAAGGCTTCATTTTCTTTTTCATCAACATAACATCCACATCTGACTCAATAATACACACCATACTTCTAGACAGACTGATGGAAATGGGAATAAATGACACCCCGCTAACATAGTTCCACTCATACCTTTCTGAAAGAAAGACTCAGGTCGGGATCAACAAGAGCACCTCAAGACCCGTCTCACTAAACCAAGGATTGCCGCAAGGCGTGGCTCTCTCCGTCCTCCTATTTAACATTTACATACAGCCAGTCTGCAAAATTATACAGGAGCAAAACATACCTTACCACTTATATGCAGCCACTTATATGCAGATGACCTAATGATTTACTCCACTCTTGACATCAAGAACCCAGACTACTCAAATATCTCGTCTTGTATAACTGCTATCACTGAATGGCTAGCACAACGCAACCTCACAATCAACTACAATAAATCTGAAGCCCTCATAATCACAAAAGACACGACATTTATCTCCCCCCCCCCCCAAAAAAAAACCTAATAGGTAACCGGCCAAACCCAGTTAAGAATGAAGTAAAATACCTTGGAATACACCTAGACCAAAGGCTTATTTTGCAATCACACATCAACAAGACTGCCTCCAAAACCTACTACATAATGAAGATCCTGCAAAATCTACAGCCACTACTCGACCAAAACCACTTCTGATCCATCTGCCAGACATTAATCACCCCACAGCTAGATTACTGCAACCTAATCCTCCAAGGTCTGCCTAAGTGCGCGACCTAAGTTCTACAACTGGCACAAAACACTGCAGCCCATTGATCACAGGTTCAAAAGAAGCACGATCACATCATCCCCATACTGAAATCCCACCACTGGCTCCCCATCCAATCACAAATAAAATACAAGACCGTAATGTTAACATTCAAGATACTATATGACCAGTCAGCCGGATGTTTAACTGGGATAATCAAGCGAGTTCCAGACAACCGATCAAGGAGGAAACAACACCAGAACATCCTTTCAACAGCTAACATTCCCACGCAAACCTCACAATCTGCATTACAGAGTATTCAAATTCTACACTCCACCACTCTGGAACTCCCTCCCGTACCACCTGAGAGCAACCATAGATATCGTCAACTTCAGAAAGCATCTAAAAATCCACTTATTCACAGAACACTTTGACACCCTAGAAATCACACAACCTCGCCAATGTCACTACCCTCCTATATCTAGATACCCCACAAACAACATCATCCCATTGATTTGTAAATAGTTATAACTTGTTTAAATGTTTTTATTTATTTGGTTTTATATACTGCACTATCCATAATTAGCGCAGTTTACAATAGAACAACTTATTACATGGAGGAGTGGAGTAGCAGCCTAGTGGTTAGAGCACTGGCTTTGGGAACCAAGAGACTAGGGTACGATTCCCACTAGCACTCCTTGTGGCCTTGGGGAAGTCACTTAACCCTTCATTGCTCAGAAAAATCCAAGTTATCAATGTTCCTGTTTAATGTACGTCTACCAAGTTTAAGTTACAATGTAAACCGCTTTGATTGAAATGATAAAGCGATATAAAAAAACCTGTTAAATAAAATAACAGTTTACAATGAACATGTGAACATGATATAACAGAATTAACAAATTTACATTAAATAAGTCATACAGTGAACTATTTACAGTCTGACAGAAAACGTTGTGAAGAACTATCAGTTCTTAAATGTGAATAGTTGCAGTTCTATTGTTCTATGTAAAATGCTTTGATAATCCTGAAAAACGATATATAAAAAATGTTAAAATAAATAAATAACCGGTGGGTAACTCTGGGGTCCAGCCTCCACTCGGGCGGCTGGAGGACCTGGCTGAGCCGGTCCGCCAGGGCATTATCCTGGCCTGGGAGGTATACTGTCCACAGGAGCATCCCGTTGTTGCTGGCATAAGCACAGATGCTCGCTGCTTCCTGGAAAAGGAGAGATGACCCCATGCCCCCTTTCTTGTTTATGTAGAACACTGCCACCTGATTGTCGGTCTGAACCAGTACTGGTTGGTCCTGCAGGCAGTGGCGAATAGCCCAGAGGGCTAAAGCAACAGGATGTTGATTTGCTGGAGGCTCTCCACTGGCAATCAACTGCCTAAAGCGCAGAAGTCGCTGTAGTGGGCTCCCCACCCCAATTTTGAGGCATCCGTCATGAGGATCCTTTGCGGTGTGGGGGTCTGGAAAGGCATCCCTGCCAGTTGGTGCGGGAAGCGTTGCCACCAGCCAAGAGAGTCGGCTAGGTGATTGGTGACAGTCATCTGTCTTGAAGGTGCCCCGTGGCCAGTGACCATTGACAGCAGAGTGTCCACTGGGCTGCCTGCATCTGCAAGTGAGCATCTGGGGTGACGTGCACCAGTAGGCGGAGCATATGTCGGGCAGACGCTGAGCAGCGATGCTGGGTGCCCTCTGCGAGCGCCTGGAGGTGCATGGCCCTGTCCCTTGGAAGAAAAGTCCTGGTCTGGACAGTGCCCAGCTGCGCCCCTATGAACTCCAGGTTTTGAGAGGCTGGAGATGAGACTTTGGGTAGCTGACTATGAACTCCAAATGCTCTAGGACAAGGATTGTGCGGCTCATCATCTGTTGTACTTCGGCGGCAGTGTTGCCCTTTACCAACCAGTTGTCCAGATAGGGGAAGATAAAGACCCCCTGGAGCCTGAGGTGGGCTGTGATGACTGCCAGACACTTGGTGAATACCCGTGGGGCAGCAGCCAGTCCAAAGTGGAGCACTCTGTACTGGTAATGACTTCCGCCAACCACGAAGCAAAATAACTGCCTGTGAAAGGGGTGAATAAGGATGTGCGTTTACATAGCCAGTCTCTCTGCTGGAGGTATAGCAGCAATGTTCCAAGGGAGAGCATCTTGAACTTCTTCCTCACTAGGAACATGTTGAGGTCCCACAGGTCTAGAATGGGATGAAAAGAGTAGTTACTCACCTGTAACAGGTGTTCTCCAGGAAAAGCAGGAATCAGTACTCACATATGGGTGACGTCGGCGTCGACGGAGCCCCCATGCGGAGCATTTCCCCAGCTTTCAAAGAAAGCCTTTGGGAATGCAGGCACGCATGCATGGTTCCCTTCCAGCCCAAAGGTGCCATCTTGCTCAGTCAAATGACATAGCTAAAAGACAGCACAAAAAAAGGAAATGAACTATATACAACTGCAACTCCAAGGGGAGGAGGGAGGGTCGTGAGGACTGATTCCTGCTGCTCCTGGAGAACACCTGTTACAGGTGAGTAACTACTCTTTCTCCAGGACCAAGCAGGAAGTCAGTCCTCACATATGGGTGACTCCCTAGCTCTGGGCTACCAGGAACCCAGGCTGAAAAATAGAGCTCCCTCTACAGCCCCAGCACAGTGAGAGAATCTTAGAAACATGATGACAGAAAAAGACCACATGGCCTATCTAGTCTGTCCTTCCATAACAACAACTACAACAGTCCACTTTTTACCTTTAGAGATCCTCTGTGTTGGTCCCATGCTTTTTTGAATTCAGTTACTGTCCTCATCTCTACCACCTCCACTGGGAGACTATTCCATGGATCCACTACTCTTTCTGTAAAGAAATATTTCCGCATATCACTCCTGAATCTATCTCCCTTCACCCTCATCCCATGTCCCCTCGTAGCAGAACTTGCTTTCAATTGAAAGAGGCTCTCTCCCTGAACATTTATGCCATGGAGGTATTTAAACATCTCAATCATATCACCTCTATCCCGCCTTTCCTCTAAGGTGTACATATTAAGATCCTTAAGTCTGTCCTCATATGCTTTATAATGAAGCCCATTAATCATTTTCGTAGCAACCCTCTGCACCGACTCCATCCTGTTCACATCCTTTTGAAGGTGCGGTCTCCAGAATTGCACACCATACTCCAAATGAGGTCGCACCAAAGACTTATACAGAGGCATTATCACCTCCTTTTTTCTGCTAGCCATTCCTCTCCGTATGCACCCAAGCATCCTTCTAGCTTTTGCCGTCGCCTTTTCTACCTGTTTAGCTACTTTTAGAACATCAGACATAACCACGCCTAGGTCCCGCTCTTCTTTAGTGGACAAAGGTACTTCACCTCCTATACTGTATTGCTCCCTTGGATTGCTGCAGCCCAAATTTTTAACATTAAATCCCAGCTGCCAAATTCTAGACCATTCTTCAAGCTTAGCTAGATCCCTCCTCATGTTATCTACACCTTCCTGGGTGTCTACTCTATTGCAGATTTTGGTATCATCCGCAAAGAGGCAAACCTTACCCGACAGCCCTTCCGCTAGATCACTAACAAAGATGTTAAAAAGAATCGGACCAAGGACAGATCCCTGGGGCACACCACTGGTAACATCCTTCTCCTCAGAGTGAGCTCCATTTACTTGTACTCTTTGTCGCCTCCCACCCACCCAATTTCTAACCCAAGCAGTAACTTTAGGGTCCATCCCTAGGGTGCTCAGTTTGTTTATAAGTCGCCTGTGAGGAACAGTGTCAAAGGCTTTACTGAAATCGAAATACACCACATCTAGAGCTCTCCCTCGGTCCAACCCCCTGGTCACCCAGTCGAAGAAATCAATCAGATTTGTCTGACAAGACCTGCCTCTGGTGAATCCATGCTGCCTCGGATCCTGTAATCCGCTGGACTCCAGAAACCTCACTATTTTCTCTTTCAGCAGCGTTTCCAATAATTTACTCACCACCGAAGTTAAACTAACCGGCCTGTAGTTTTCAACCACATCCTTACTTCCACTTTTGTGTAAAGGCACCACATGAGCCTCTCTCCAGTCCTTTGGCACCACTCCTGACTCCAACGAGGCATTGAAAAGGTCAGTCAGTGGAGTTGCTAGAACGTCCCCAAGTTCCCTCAGTATTCTAGGGTGTATCCCATCCGGTCCCATCGCTTTGTCTACTTTAAATTGAGCTAGTTTCTCACGAACACAGTCTTCTGAAAATTGTTCAAGATGTCCCTCGCTTCTGTTCTTATTTGTGGGTGTTTTCTGAGGTCCTGCTCCTGGTTCTTCATCTGTGAACACAGAACAAAAATATTTGTTAAGCAATTCCGCTTTATCCTTATCAGCTTCTACATATTCCCCCCCTGCACCCTTGAGTCTGACAATACCACTTTTGCCCTTCCTCTTCTCACTAATATATCTGAAAAATGTCTTATCCCCCCATTTTATTGCATTGGCTATTTCCTCCTCCTTTTGAATCTTTACCTTCTTGACTACTTTGCTAGCTTCTCTAAGTTTTTCCAAATACAGATGCCTGTCTTCCTCTCTCTGTGATTTCTTGTATTTCATGAAGGCCTCCCTCTCTTTCTTCACTTTTTCAGCTACTTCCTTCGAAATCCATTGTGGTCTCCTGTTCCTTTTGCCTTTATTTACCATTTTAACAAAAAGGTTGGTTGCCCTTAAAATACCCCCTTTCAGCTTTGCCCACTGTTTTTCTACATCCCCCAGCTGTTCCCATCCCACTAACGACTCCCTGAGGTATTGGCCCATCTTCGCAAAGTTAGTCTTCCTAAAGTCTAAGATCCTCACCTTGGAATGGATTCTAACAGCCCTAGTCCTAATACTGAACCACACCATCTGGTGATCACTGGATGCAAAATGATCTCCCACTACAACATCAGAAACACTTTCACCATTGGTAAGCACCAAGTCCAGTATGGCCCCTTCACGTGTGAGGTCTGTTACCAATTGCCTGAATAGTTCTCCCTGTAGAGAATCCAGGATCTCCTTACTTCTAGATGATACTGCAGCAGGAATGTGCCAATCAACATCTGACATATTGAAATCTCCTATCAGTAGCACTTCCCCTTTCCTAGCAATGCTGCGTATGTCTTCAATTAACTCTGTCCACCTCTTCCTCTTGTGAGGAAGGTCTGTATATCACACCAATGCAAATAGATTTCTCTTTCCCTCTTTCTAGTTTAACCCACAATACCTCCTCTCTCCCTTTTAAGCTCTGTAACGCCAAAGCTTTAATAGTAGTTTTTACATATAGTGCCACTCCTCCTCCCCTTCTTCCTACCCTGTCCTTTCTGAATAAAGTATAGCCAGGTATAGTTACATCCCAGTCATGGTTTTCTGTGAACCATGTTTCTGTAACTGCCACTAAATCCAAGTCAGCCACTCCCACCAAAGCTTCAACTTCAGGGATCTTATTTCCCATGCTACGGGCATTAATACACACTGCTTTCCATATGTTACCCCTGTTACCCATTTCCATAAAGGTATTTAATGTATCACCTATCTGGGGGCTTTCACTTACCTGGGGGCTTTCTTCACCCATCCCCAACGAATCTAGTTTAAAGCCCTCTTCAGTAGATTAGCCAGTCTACTACCGAAGATGCGTTGACCTTTCTTGGAGAGATGGATGCCATCTCTGCTCTGCAACCCTTGGAACAGCATCCCATGGTCTAGGAAACCAAAACGCTCTCGATGACAGCATCCACACAGCCATGCATTTATCTCCAGGATGCGAGCCTCTCTGCCTTGGCCTTTACCCTCAACAGGGAGGATTGAAGAGAACACCACCTGTGCACCTAACTGCTTCACCCTCTGTCCCAGAGCCATGAAGTCACTTTTGATACGTTCCGAGGTATACCTGGCAGTATCATTTGTTCCAACATGGATCAGCATCTTCTCTGAGACCACAACTGAACGGTAGCCCAACACCAGGGCCAGAGAGTAGGAGTTGCCTAAACCTCAAAAAGATTACGGAGTACCGCTTGCCTGAAAACACTATCCCTACGGGACTCCCTCTCGAGGCAGTAGTGGTTCGTAAAAGTCTGGCTTGAAGACCAAGTAGCGGCCCTGCAGATGTCTGCCAACGGAACAGAGTGGAAGTGAGCTACTGATGCGGCCTTCGCCCTATCTCGGTGGGCCGTGACTCGACCCTCCAGGGAGAGGCCGACTGACCTGTACGCCCAGGCGATACAGTCTGCCACCCGGATGGACAATGTACGCTTAGTGAAAGGCAACCCCAATTTATTAGGGTCAAAAGAAATGAAGAGCTGAGAAGCCCTTCTATGCCCCTGCGTACGTTCAAGGTAAAAGGACAGCGCCCTTCTACAATCCAGGGTATGCAAGACAGTCTCTGCCGTACTGGCGTGCGGCCTAGGGAAAAACGTTGGAAGTACCACCTCCTGGTTGAGGTGGAAGGAGGACACCACCTTTGGAAGGAACTTAGGATGAGTCCGCAAGACTACCCTGTTCCTATAGAACCTGGTATACGGCCTATCCGAGACCAGGGCCTGAAGCTCACTCACCCGCCTAGCTGAGGTGAGTGCCACAAGGAACAATACCTTCCAGGAAACGTAAATGGCAGGCTGCCATTGGCTCAAAAGGTGGGCGAGTCAGTTGCTGCAAGACCACATTGAGATCCCACTCAGGGGCAGGTGGACGAATAGGAAGCTTAAGCAGAAGCAGGCCTCTTAGAAAACGGGACACCAGAGGGTGGCCTGAGAGAGATTGTCCCTCCACCTGCAAGTGGTGAGCTGAGAGGGCACTGAGGTGAACCCGGACAGAGTTGGACTGAAGTCCTAGGTTGGAAAGGTGGAGCAGGTATTGAAGCACCACCTGGACAGAGCAGGAGAAAGGGTCCTCATGCTGTTGAGAACACCAAGTAGAGAACCTACGCCACTTTAGAGCATAGGACTTCCTGGTGGAATGTTTCCTGGAGGCCACCACCACCTCTTCAACCTCCCTAAATAGGAGCAAGGACTAGCCTTTCAGCAGCCAGGCCATCAAATTGAGAGATTTGAGGTTGGTATGCAAGAGGGACCCCTGGTCCTGAGTCAGAAGGTCGGGATGCAACCCCAGAGGAAGTGGAGTATCCACTGCCAATTGCATAAGAAGAGGGAACCACGGCTTCCTGGGCCACCTGGGGGCTATCAGGATCACCGTGGCTCGGTCCTGCTGGATTTTGAATAGAGTCCGGGCCACCAGAGGTGTGGGAGGAAAGGCATACAGCAGGTCCCCTGACCAAGGGATCAGGAATGCATCTGGCGCTGCTCTCAAGGGATGCGGTTGCCTGGAACAGAACTGGGATAGTTGCTTGTTGAGCAGACTGGCAAAAAGATCCATGGTCGTGAGTCCCCACTTCAGAAAAATCTTTTGCACTACCAGAGGATCCAATTGCCACTCGTGAGGCTGCAGAAGTCTGCTGAGTCTGTCCGCCAGGTAGTTTTCCTGGCCTGGGAGGTAGATTGCCTTGAGGGTCATGCCCCGGGTGACAGCCCAGGAGCAGAGAGCTTGCGCTTCCAGCCATAGAAGTCTGGATCCCATGCTGCCCTGCTTGTTGACGTAGAACATAGCCACCTGGTTGTCCGTCTGAACTAGGACAGACTGGTGAGACAGGACCTGAGAGAAAGTCCGCAAGGCCAGCCGAATGGCCCTCAATTCCAACAGGTTGATCTGCTGGGCAGCCTCCCATGGAGACCACAGGCCTTGGGTGCAGGCTCCCTGGCAGTGAGCCCCCCAGCCCTGCAGGGAAGCATCGGCTGTCAGCACCTGAGTGTGTGGGGAGGCCTGAAAAGGAACACCCCTGACCAGATTCGGGAGATGCCTCTACCAGCGTAAGGAGTCCACCAAGGGTTTGGACACCTTTATTTTGTCTGACAACTTTCCTGTGGCCTGCAGCCATTTCATCCGGAGGTGCCACTGAGACGGCCTCATGTGTAGCCGGGCATGTGGGGTGACATGCACTGTGGAAGCCATGTGACCTAAGAGCCGGAGGAAGTTTCTGGCCGAGATCAGAGAGTTTGCCCGAAACTGACCGGCCAACTTCATCAGCCTGTGTGCTCTGTCCACAGGCAAAAAGGCCCTTGCTTGGAGGGTATCCAACCTGGCCCCTATGAATTCCACGTCTTGTGAGGGGACCAAAGTGGACTTTGGGAAGTTTATAACGAACCCCAGGTGCTGAAGCAGGGATATGGTTCTGCAGGTGGCCTGCCTGGCCTCTTGTGGAGACTGGCCTCTGATTAGCCAGTCGTCCAGGTAAGGGAATACAAAGATCCCCTGGTTCCTGATGTAGGCCGCAACCACTGCCAGGCATTTTGTAAAAACCCTGGGGGCGGAGATGAGGCCAAAAGGAAGCACTCTGTACTGGAAGTGCTTTCCTCCCACCACAAACCTGAGGAATTGTCTGTGGCTTGGATGGATGAGGATGTGGGTATAAGCATCCTTCAGGTCTAAGGAGCATAGCCAATCTCCCTGCTGGAGGTAGGGCAGTAAGATTCCAAGGGTAAGCATCTTGAACTTTTTCCTCTCCAGAAACTTGTTCAGATTGCGCAGGTCGAGGATGGGTCTGAGGCCTCCTGTTCTTTTTGGTACTAGGAAGTACCTGGAGTAGAAGCCTTGCCCTTCCAAGGTGGTGAGGCACCGGTTCCACCGCCTGGCCCCTTAGTAGACCTTCCAACTCCTAAAGGAGTAAGTTTCTGTGCAGAGGGGGTCTTGGAGGCTCCCTTGGAAAGTAGGAGGGGGTATCTGGGTGAAGTGGAGCAGATAGCCCTTCTGGATGATGCTTAACACCCAAGTATCCCCTGTGATGGCTGGCCACCTGTCTGCGTACAGGGTCAGCTGACCTCCTGTGCCCTGGAGAGGAGGAGAGGCTATGCTGGCATAGTCAAACACCCCCTCCCTGCTGAGCAGGAGCCGGAGTAGGAGGCTTGGGGGCCTTCTGCCTACGGGGCCCATGACCCTGCCCCTTGGCCTGCTGGCCCTGTTGGGGAGCTGCAGAGGCCTGGTACTGAGGGTAGGTTTTATAGGCAGTGGTCTTCCTCGGGTAAGGAGAAATTAGGTCTTACCTGCTAATTGTCTTTCCTTGAGTTCTCTCCGGGCCAGTCCAGGGAACGATAAGGTTGTCAATCCCCTTCAGCAGCTGAGAACTGTAAACTAAAAGTTTTGATAACACCTTAAGCCACTCCCCCTGGCTGCACTGCTCCAGTCTCTCATTTGCAAAGCAGCTAACAGTCTAACAGTAAAACTAGAAAGAAAACCACAAAGAATCGTAGTACAGAAAACAATGCCCATTTCCCAGGACAAAAACGTCACACATGCATTAATCAATGTGCCGCAAACTTCATTTTTTGGGGGGGTTTCTTCTTTTTTTTTTTTGTTTTTCGTTCGAAATCGAACCACCTCTGCCAACTCGAGAGAGCCCCAAGAGCCACGCCAACCAGAAGTATCGGGCTGAAAAATCAGCGTGGACTTAGGAAAAACGTAGTAGGTTGTACAGAAAAAAACAAGATCTCATAGCTGAATACCGGCAAAAACAACGGCTGGGCCCTGGACTGGCCCGGAGAGAACTCAAGGAAAGACAATTAGCAGGTAAGACCTAATTTCTCCTTCCTTCTCGTTTCTCCGGGACAGTCCAGGGAACGATAGGGCAGTACCAAAGCAGTACCTAAAGTTGGGAGGGACCGACGAGCTCCGCGACCAGAGCCGCAGCTCCAACCCGTGCATCCTCCCAGGCGAGAACATCCAACCTGTAGAGTTTAGTAAAAGTATGTAATGAAGACCAAGTGGCAACCCTACAAATATCGACAGGAGGAACTGCGGCATATTCCGCCCAGGACGCCGCTTGGTCCCATATAGAATGAGCTTTGAGGCCGTCAGGAGGGGGCCTTCCCCTGGCCTCAAAAGCAGGCACTATGGCCTGCTTTATCCATCTGGAAATGGACGCTTTCGACGCCGCCATCCCTTTACGCGAGCCTCCAAAAAGAACGAACAACCGATCTGATCTACGGAAAGCCTTAGTGGCTTTGAGGTACCTCCTCAACACTCTGCCGAGATCCAAGCTTTTGAGAGCTGCATCCATCGGAGAGCCGGAGAGATCCGAGAACACCGGCAAGGATACAGACTGATTTATGTGAAAGGCAGAAACAACCTTAGGAAGAAAAGAGGGTACCGGACGAAGAACCACCTTCTCCGCCAAAAACTGCAGGTAAGGCTCCCTACACGAAAGCGCTTGCAAATCCGAAATTCGCCGTGCGGAACACAACGCGACCAGGAACGCCGTTTTCCAGGAAAGTTCTTTCAACCCCCCAGACAAAGGTGATGCAAATGGCAGCTGTGTCAATGCCTCCAGAACGACGTTCAAATCCCAAGCTGGCACCACCTGCCTTACGGGAGGCTTGAGAATTCTGGCCGCTCGGAAAAATCGCCCTCAATTGACGGCCCTGCACCACACCCCTATAGCAGGCTAACGTTGCTAAATGAACTTTGCGAGTGCTCAGCGCCAAATCCTTATCCAGACCACTCTGCAGGAAAGACAAGATGTGGGACAACGCCGCAGGAAAACGGACGAATGCTACGCTTTGAACACCAAGACTCAAACACACACCAAATGCGAACATAAGCTAACGAAGTAGAGCGTCTACGAGAACTCAACTTGGTGTCTATCACCAAAGGTGAGTACCCCTTGCGACTCAGCCGTTTCCGTTCAAGAGCCATGCCGTAAGCAAGAAGCGATCCACCTGAGGCATCAAAATCGGACCCTGATTCAACAGACAGCAACGGTCTGGCAGACGCCACGGAGAATCCACTAAAAGTCGAATCAGATCCGCATACCACAACTGCCTGGGCCAATCTGGCGCGATGAGAATTACTCTCCCCCTCTGGCCCGCAATGCGCCGAACGACTCGGCCGATCATAGGCCACGGAGGGAACACGTACAGAAGGTGATCTAACGGCCAGGGCTGAACTAGTGCAACCAGACCCTCCGACATGCGCTCCTGGTGTCTGCTGTAAAAACGAGACGCCTTGGCATTGGCAAGGGTAGCCATCAGATCCATCACCGGCTGACCCCAGCGCTGGGTCAGGCGTTGAAACACTGCTGCATTCAATTCCCACTCCCCGGGATCGAGAACATTCCGACTGAGAAAATCTGCCTGTACATTGTCCTTTCCTGCTACGTGTGCTGCTGACAACACCAGGAAATGAGCTTCTGCCCAGCCCATGAGCTGTTGACTCTCTTCCAGCAAGGCCGCACTGCCTGTACCGCCTTGTCGATTGATATACGAAACGGTCGTCGCATTGTCGGAGAAAACCTGAACTGCTCTGCCCTCGGATCAATGACTGGAAGTGTTGAAGCGCAAGACGTACCGCCCTGAGCTCCAAGCGATTGATCGACCAAGAGCTTTCCATCACTGACCACAGGCCCTGAGTTACGCGAGCCTGACAATGAGCTCCCCAGCCGGATAAGCTGGCGTCCATGGTGAGTAACACCCAACTGGGATCCTCCAATGGTACCCCTGCCCGCAGATGAGTGGCGTCCAACCACCAACTCAGACTGTGATGCACTATTTCTGGACAGACCAACCTTCGTGAGAGAGGCTGAAGCTGTGGAGACCACCTGGACAGTAATGCCTGCTGCAGAGGACGCATATGCACCCTTGCCCATGGAACCCGCTCCAGCGTCGCTGCCATAGATCCCAAGAGCTGCAGGTATCTCCATGCCGAAGGAGCCGGCTGCCGCAAGAACGCCTGCACTTGCTGCAAGATCTTTAACACTGCTCTCGGGTAGAAACACCGACCCTAGTTTCGTGTCGAAGAACGCCCTGAGGTAAGTAAGCTGATGACCCGGTTGCAGCTGACTTTTTGAAAGGTTGACCACCCAACCGAGCTGTTCCAGGACCTGCACTACTTGAGCGGTCGCTGCTACCGAGTCCTGGAGAGGTCCTGTTCTGATCAACCAATCGTCTAGATAGGGGTGTACCCGAATACCTTCCTTTCGCAGCGATGCAGCTACTACTACCATAATCTTCGTGAACGTTCGAGGTGCTGTCGCTAGACTGAACGGCAAGGCTCGAAACTGAAAATGGCCCATGGGCACCGCGAACATCAAAAAACACTGATGATCGGCCCTGATCGAAATGTGAAGATAAGATTCCGTGAGATCTATGGACGAGAGAAATTCTCTCGGCCGTACTGCTCGAATAACGGATTTCAGCGTCTCCATTCGAAAATGAGTTACTTTTAAAGAACGATTGACATGCTTGAGAGCGAGAATGGGTCGAAAAGAACCGTCTTTCTTGGGAACCACAAAATAAATAGAGTATTGACCTAGACCGCACTGGTCTAGGGGTACCGGCACCACCGCGTGAAGCTGCAACAATCGCTGAAGCATATCGTCCATGGCCTGCCGCTTTTGACCCGTACCTCCGGGAGAAACCATGAAGGCCTCCCGTAACGGGTGCGCAAATTCCAGTGCATACCCGTCTCGAACGATCTCTAGCACCCATCGGTCTGAAGTTATCGCGGTCCAGGCAGAGAGAAACCCCTGTAAGCGACCTCCTATCGCACTCTCCACCTGGACCCGCTGACCTTCATTGAGGCTTCCTTGTTGAGCCTTGTTGAGCATTGAAATAACCTCTGCCGAATCCCCTGGCACCCCGAAAGGATGGATTACGAGGCCCGAAACGAGGTTTAGGATAGGGAACAAATCGAGCCCCCCGGAACCTGCGAGAATCTCTACCTTCACCGCGTGGCATCGTACCCGGTCTAGGAGTTTTAGGACGGTCCTCCGGTAAGCGGCCCCCCTTGGAATCTCCAAGATCCTTAACAATCTTTTCCAATGCTTCTCCAAAAAGTAGCTTACCTTTATAGAGGAGCTTGCTGAGCCGAGACTTGGAAGAAGCGTCCGCTGCCCAGTTTCGTAGCCAAAGGAAACGCCTGGCTGCAATAACCGAAGCCATGGATTTCGCGGAGATCCTTACCAAGTCATAAAAGGCGTCCGTGAGGTAAGCTGCAGCGGACTCCAAATTAGCTCCCTCGGACGAATCGTCCGCGGTCTCCGAAGCAGACTCTCCTTGGAGCCAACGGATCGAAGCTCTGGAAACATAAGCTCCACAGATGGACGTCTGCAAAGCCAGCACACTAGCATCAAACGCCTGCTTTAGGAGCACCTCAAGCTTACGATCTTGCAGGTCCTTAAGCGCTGCTCCGCCCTCTACAGGTATCGTCGTCTTCGTCGTCACTGCAGAGACTAGGGCATCCACTTTTGGCATTTTTAATAAGTCCCTCTCCTCCAGCGGAATCGTGTAGAGACGACCCAGAGCACGACCCCCCTTAGAGTAGCCTCCGGGAACTCCCACTCAGACTCCACCATTTGCTTGATCACTCGGTGAACTGAAAAACAGCGCTGCTCTGACTTAAAGCCCTGCAACAACGGATCTTCCAACGGCTCCTGTGGAGCAGAGGGCATAACAATATTCAGCGCCGCTAAGGAGTGCGTAATGAGAGCACCAAGCTCTTCTTTCCGGAAGACCCTGAACACATTAGGGTCCTTTCCCGGTGTAAATTCACCCTCCTCCAGCTCTAGAGGCCAAGAGTCTTTGCCTGTCTCAGAAAGAATCTCCCAATCCTCCACTCCTGGAGGTGCCAGGATCTGTGGCTCTGCACTGTCCAAGCCAGTGCCAACTGAGGCCAGTTTCTGGGAAGTAGCCTCTCCGGGATCCATTCCAGCCAAATCCGCTTTCAAACTGTCCCCACTAGGAGCACCAACTGAGGAACTAGACACCTGTGAAGTTTTCAATAAATAGGCCTTATGCAATGCCAGAATAAAATCCGGCGAAAATAAAGAAAAAAACCCTTCCTGAGCTTCAGGCAAGGTCTGTGCAGAGCTGACCGGTGTAGAAGAGTCCTTATGCGACTTAGACTTTCTTTTAATGTGCTTACTCTGACCCGTGGGAGAAACGGTCGGCTCCCCGAACATGGCTGCCGTTCCCACCTTTTCTGAGGACACCCAAGGCTTCTCCACATCTTTATTAGGAGACTTGCCCTCCATAATTAACAGCTAAGACGCACTGAAAACGCTAACCCGAATGAATAGGAAACTGCTAGCCGTGAAGAAATCGGCCCCCTGAGAGAAACCGCGAACCGCCGGCAGCAGCCCCACACTAAGCATGGACCCAGCGAAGCAAGAACAATGCAGTAGAACAAGACGCCGATCGGCAATAAAAAGGCCTGAAACCTAATGTCTGCCTAGAAAAACTTCACATACCTGAGGGTAGGGTTTCCCTTCGCGTCTCCGCTGTCCCGCAGTTAGCGGGGGACGGAGATCACGAATCTTTTGAAAGGACGGGTGGATCCTGGGGCTCCCAGGCCAAACCGCCTTAAAGCCACAGAGTCCAGAAATGGCAAGGCAGGCTCTGTCTCACACGCTGCTTACAAAAACAACACCGGATCTCCTGGCTATATTAATTAATGCCGTGAAGCGTTTGTTAGGGAAATATAGCATCAGATCAGCCCAGCCAGAGCCAATATGCTAAATACTACCCCACTTCACAGAACCATCTGCTCCATTAGTAGGGAGAGTGAGAGACCCTACGTCCTGTTCAGCTGCTGAGGACTGTAAGACTGGAGCAGTGCAGCCAGGGGGAGTGGCTTAAGGTGTTATCAAAACTTTTAGTTTACAGTCCTCAGCTGCTGAAGGGGATTGACAGCCCTATCGTTCCCTGGACTGGCCCGGAGAAACGAGAAGGAAAAGGTCTTTTTCCCCGAGCCCTTCTTTTTCTGAGAAGGGGCAGAGGTCTTCCTGGACAGCCTTGACCGGGTAGGAGTCTTGGTCTCGGGTTCTGCAGCCTTTTCGGCCATGGGCTTGCCAAAGAGGTTTTCACCTCGGCAAGGGACATCGACCAACTTGTCCTGTACCCATGGCTCGAGGTCCGAGGATTGTAGCCAGGCCTGACGGCGTGCACCGATGCCGGCCCCTGCTACTTGGGCCGAAGCCTCAAATCCATCGTAGGCTGCTCGAGAAATAAACTTCGAGCACTCTCGAATATCCGAAGACAAGGCCTTGAACCTCTGCAAAGGTTCCTCGGACAGACCAGCAGAGAACCCGGCAATCTCCTTTGCCAGGTCCCGAAGGTACATGCCCATGTACAGCTGGTAGGTCTGGACGCGGCAAGCAAACATAGAGCCCTGGAAGCACTTTCTACCGAGGGCATCCACGTTCTGGGCCTCCCTGCCGGGGGGCACCGAGGAGTGCATCTTCTGACTCTTCAGGCGATGCATGGCCGATTCCACCACCATGGAATGGTGTGGTACCTGTGCCTTTTGAAACTCGGGGCTCTTGCGGACTCGATTACTGGAATCGACCTGCTTGCTTAGAACCGGCATCGAGGCCGGCGCCTCCCACATGCGGAGGAGCAACCGCTCCAGCATCGGAGGAACCGGGACAGTAAAGGCCTCCTTGGGAGGAGAGTCATACTGCAGAGCCTCGAGCTCTTCAGCTCGGGGCTCTTCCTCGGGGTCCGCAGGGTATGCCAGTGCCTTGGCCATGTCCCGTACGAAATCCAAGAACATAGTATCCTCCGGGGGGGACCTTGTCCGAGGCTCGGAGCCCGGTGAGTCCGAAGGGACGCACCTAGTCCGGAAGGTGTCAGGAGACTCCTCCTCCTCCTTTTTCCATGCCATTCCTCCGAGGAGGAATCGAGTGGCTCCGAGTGAGCGGGCACTGACGCCATCCACCCCGACGCCAAGGGAACCGGCGTCGACGACCTCGGTCCCGAACGGGAGGCCGAGGGTGACCATTGCCGAGGATCGATTCAAGTTCGCATGGTCTCGAGGATTGGCTCGGCCTCTGGGGTCGACTTGGACGTCGATGTCCCGGTGGTCGGGGCAGATGCGCCGATGAGACCGGCGATCAGCACCCACTGCTGCTCCATGAAGGCAGACAATCTGCTCTCCAAAGCCGTCAACCTGAGCCCGAGCTCAGGAGACCCAGCAGCCTCCTACTCGGGCCCCAATGGCGTCGGCTCCCCCGGAGGGGAGTCCATGAGGACTACGGCACTCACGTGACTCGGGGCCTCCAATTCTACACGAGGATGCTTGGCAGGCCTCTCCGACTCCGAAGACCCAGGACGGCGATTGGGGCTATGCAACCTGGCCCTCGAGGAGCCAAAAGCGTCCACCGATGCTGCCCTCGCGGGTTTCTTCTTCCTTCGGTGCTCCCTCGAGGTGGACTCCCTTTCAGAGGAGCCCCAACAATGCTTGGGGTCAGACTCCAGAGACATCGAGGCCTCTGACGAAGTCCGGACCCGTCCAGAGGCAGACTCAGAAAAGATCCTCTCACGCTGGTGCTGACGGCTCCGCAATGCCTTGGAAGACATTTTGCCACAGGGACTACAGACCGTAGAATCGTGGTCTGGACCCAGGCACCGGAGGCAGCAGTCGTGTGTGTCGGTGAGAGACATCAGTTTCTTGCACCGATCACACTTCTTAAATCCACTGGCAGCCATCGGGGGAAAAAGGGCCCCTGCAAAATCAAAAAATTGGGCTGCCAGGGAAAAGAAAAAAGGCGCGAACGCAAGGACAAAAACCGAAAAGGAGAGATGCAGGCTCGGCACCGGTGTACCGAGTCCAGGCGGGAAAGGAACCGACATTGAACTGATGAAAAAACATGACCCAACGCAAGAAAAATCAACTTTTTTCACGGGTGACAAGGACAGACATCCGTAGGGCTCCGCGGAAAAAAGCAGACTGAGCAAGATGGCACCTTTGGGCAAGAAGGGGATCGCGCATGCATGCCTGCATTCCCAAAGGCTTTCTTTGAAAGCTGGGGAAATGCTCCGCATGGGGACTCCGTCAACGTCACCCATATGTGAGGACTGACTTCCTGCTTGGTCCTGGAGAAACCTCTGGTCCTTTTGGAGATTAGGAAATAGCGGGAGTAGAACCCCTTGCCCGTGAGTTGGACGAGGACAGGTTCCATTGCTTGCTTATTAGAAGGCCTGCGAATTACTAATGGAACAGGGCCCGGTGAAGGGGAGTCCTGGGGGGGGCTTTCCCAGGAAGAGTGGTGGTGGTGGGGGGGGGGGGGCTGTAGGAGGTAACCCTCTCTGACCACCTGGAGGGCCCACGCATTGGTGGTGATGCTGGCCGGCCACTTAGGGGCATAATGTACCACATGACCCCCCGTGTGCTGCAGAACTGTGCCTCCTGGGGAAAGCGCGGCTATGCCCAAGGATTGAAAACCCCCCTCCAGGTTGCATCAGTGGTGTGGTCTGGGGCTTGAAGGCCCTTAGGCTTATGTGGATGCCCTTGTCCTGCTGGGAAGGCTGGGTACTGGGGGTAGTTTCTGTAAGCCTTCCTTTTCTTTGGGAATGAGGACTTTCTGTCTGAAGCCTTCCTTTGGGAAGGGTCAGCGGTCTTCTTGGAGAGCCTGGTCCTTCTCAGATACTCCAGTCTCCAATTTGACAGCCTTGTCCGTCACGGATTTGCCAAAGAGGTTCTCTCCCTGGTAGGGGATATTGACCAGCTTGTCATGGCGTTGGGCACTAATGCTCGCCACAGTCACTCTAGCTGCCTACTTGAAGCTGTCGTAGGCTGCCCCAGTAATAAACTTGGAACACTCTCTGACTGCAGAGGACAAGGTCCAGAACCGTTGGAGGGGTTCCTCCGAGAGCCCAGCCGAGAACCCAGTGAGCTCCTTCACCAGGCCCTTGGATCTGGCTGACAAACATGGAGCCCTGGAAGCACTTCCTGCCTATAGCATCCATGGCACGGGCCTCCCTACCTGGGGGCACAGATTGCATCTTCTGGCTCTTAAGCCTAGGCATGGCTGACTCCACAACCATGGAGTTATGAGGCAGTTGGGCTTTTTGGAAGCCAGGGTTCTGGTGGACCTAATACATTGAGTCCAGCTGCCTGCTTACGATGTGCACCGAGGATGGCATCTTCCACATGTGGAGAAGCAGCCATTCCAGGATGGGGGGGGAACGGGCTCCATGAGTTCCTCCTTCAGTGGAGCCTTGTATTCAGGATCTTGAGGTCCTCCTCTGATTTTGTGGTGAAGGCGAGGGTCTTTGCCATATCCCTTACAAAGGTGAGGAAGTTTATGTCCTCGGGAGGGGATCGGCACAGCATCTCCAGGGGAGACAGGTCCGAGGGTACATCCCATTGGTGGCGGGTGTCCACTCATTGTCCTTGGTCTTCCAATCCAGTTTAGAGGCGATGGAGTTGTCAAGGGATCCCCAGGTCTCGAGGTCGTGCCTCGGCCCCGATGTCCCCAGTCACCTGCCGCTCAGAACCAAGGGGAATGAGCTGGGGAGACCATGGCCCCGAGGAATGGAACCGGGTTCGTGACCGACGCCGAGCGATCTCTTGAGGTCAGTGGTGCTCTAGGTTCAGTTTGACCTCCGGGGAGTCTCTTGATGTGGAGGGCCCCATGGTTTGGAGTGATGACCTGGAGGAATCGGGCATCAGAGCCTGCTGCTGAGCCAAGGCGGCAGACAAACTGTACTCCAGGGCCCCATCCTGGCCTCGAGATCAGATGGCTCTGCAGCCTTTGGCGTAGGCACGGAGGACTTTGGGCCTGGTGCCAGATCCATTGTGGGAGAATCCTCGACGAGTATGGCCTCAGGGGTCTGAGGACGATCCCTTGATATCGATGGCTCCCGTCGGGGCAACTTTGAAGGCCTCTCCCGGCCATCACCCTCAGCATCTTGTTGAGGGCTATGGGTCCTTGGCCCATGGGATTTCCCCACTGCCACGCCTCATCACCCGACATGGTCTTTAAGGGTTTCCAGCTCTGCCAGCTCTCGTTGGTGGAGCTCCGGCTGGAGGCTCTGAAGCCACTTGTTCCACATGAGGATCTAAAGTCCCGGAGGAGGACTAGGAGCGAGGTCTTGCAGACAACTAGGGCTGAGTTAACTTTGTGGAAGATGGACTCACAGTGCCTTGGCAATCATGCTTCCAGAGACTGCAGACCACGGGATCATGATCCGGCTCAAGGCATTGAAGGCAGTAGTCGTGCGGGTCCGTGCGCAAAATGTTGGGCGCACACTGGTCACACGGCTTGAAGCCACTGACCAAAGCCATTTCGGGGAAGACGGCCCCCGTGAGGTCAAACTCACTTGGCCCGGTAGGGAAAATGGTGCGAACCCACGCCCAACGAAAATTAGAAAGAAGAAAAGAACCTGAGAAAACGTGATGCCGAGGCAAGCAGACTCGGGGGCAAGAAGGGACTGATACGCAACCGGAGAAAAGCAAATTTTAAGACAAAAACTATCAACTTTTTCCAAGGGGAACAGACACATATCTGATGGGCTCTGCAGAAAAAAGAAAACTGAGGCAAGATGGCAGGAAGGGGACCAAGGATGCATGGTGTATCTCCCAAAGGCTTTCTTTGAAAGCTGGGGAGAGATTACCTTGCGGGCTCCGTCAGCGCCGACATCACCCATATGTGAGGGCTGACTTCCTGCTTGTTCCCGATGAATAAATATGATAAAATTCTTAAGATTTTCTTTAAACTGTTCTGTTTCTAGCTATATACATATATATGATTTTGACAGTCTGGCAAAGGAGATATGGGGACATTCTGGGCAATCCATTGGGGGGTCTGTAGTTGTAAAAAGGTTAAGAACCTCTGCCTTAAAAGCACCAATCTATCCTCCCTCATACAGGTAATTAGTGACTCAGCTATTTGGTGATGCTAAAGTATGGTGGGGCTAGGATGGGGGTGGGGCAGGGTTGGATGGGACATGGCAGAGTAAGTTAAAAAAAATCTAGGGATGGGGGGAAATGCCTATGTTAACAGTGAGGAGACAGTGAGGATACTTTTTGAACACAGCAGGAAAGGCCTCGTTTGCTGTGTGGCTCTGGTGCAACTGCACCAGCTGTATCCCCACTAATACATCTGTTCCTGTGGCAATATGCACACTGAATACACTCCAGGGAACTATATGCCAAAAAAACCTAAATAATGCCCCAAAATAATACAACATACTAAAAAACCCCAAAAAACAGTATTTGCACTATTCTGGAAATACATGCAGATACTTTAACAATTCGTTCCCAGTCGGCCCTAACCCCCTAGATGCATGTTAATGTTGATCATGTGAAAGTGGGGCTTAGCAGTATTATAACGGAAACCAGTGGTTACTAGCAACCATTAAATTATTTATCTATTGGTTCTTTTCCTAAATTGCCAAATGGCCACTAGGCTTCATATCTGCTAACTTTTAGTTTATTGTTGAGCTATCAAATGTGTTTGGAATATGTATCATCTGTGCTAGTTGTACCAATGCTTAGTAAGGAGAAATTAGACCTTACCTGCTAATTGTCTTTCCTTGAGTTCTCTCCAGGCCAGTCCAGGAACGTTCGGTAGTCAACCTCCTTCAGCAGCTGAGGACTGAATTTCCAGAGTTTTGCTGACAGGCTATCAGGCTCCCCCTGGTGTCCTAGACTCAGTCTACTACTGTCAAAGCAGCCGAACTTGACCTATACCTATGAACACCATTCGAAAACAAAACAACAAAAAAAAAGAACCAACAACCAAACTTTCTCTACCGTACCTCTAGCATTGTGCCTCTACCTCCTTCTTTCTATTCTATTTATTTTGTCTTATTTATTTATTTACTTTTTTTTTTCTTCTCTTCATCTGACCCCAGAAACTCCCCTTCTGACCCGAAAGGAAGCCCCAAAGTCCAATCCTCTTCTCCAACTCGACCACTAGACCTCCGTATCAGCAGACCACCGCACGGCCGATCCGGTCCCTAAAGACCTAGGAGATACTTATCCCCGAAGCACAGGATCCCCTCTGAAAATCGTCCTTTCCTGAAAATCATCCTTCCAGCAGATCCCTAGAATCCCTGCGCAAATGAAAAAACGGGTGGGTCCTGGACTGGCTCGGAGAGAACTCAAGGAAAGACAATTAGCAGGTAAGGTCTAATTTCTCTTCCTCTTCGTCTCTCCGGGCCAGTCCAGGAACGTTCAGGAAGTACCAAAGCAGTTCCTAGACATGGGAGGGCCCTACGAGTCCCGCCAAAATAGCTGAAGCCCTTACATTTGCATCTCCCCGTGCTTGCACATCCAAGTGGTAATGCCATGCAAAAGTGTGGAGCGACGACCAAGTCGCTGCCCTGCAAATATCCACCGGAGGAGCTAAAGTGTATTCCGCCCACGAAGCCGCCTGCTCCCGAGTAGAATGAGCCTTGAGAATTTCAGGAGGCGACTTCCCCTGCGCTGCATACGCCGCCCCGAGGCTTGCTTCACCCAACGCGCAATGGAAGCCTTGGAAGCTGCCTCTCCCCTGCGCGGCCCTCCAAAAACTACGAATAATCTGTCCAACCTCCTAAACGCCTCTGTCTTCCTGAGATAGCGACGTAACACTCTGCCGAGATCCAGCCTCCGAGGTGAGCGATCCACCTCACCCCCTTGAGAGTCCCAAAAAGTCGGCAGCAAAACCGTCTGGTTTAAGTGAAACCCAGACACCACCTTCGGCAAATAAGACGGCACCGGGCATAGCATTACTTTCTCCACGGAAAACTGGATAAATGGCTCTCTACACAAAAGAGCCTATAGATCTGAAATCCTTCTGGCCGAAAACAATGCCACTAGGAAGGCGGTCTTCCAAGACAGCTCTCGCAACCCCACCGAAGCCGCTGGTTCAAAGGGCGGCTGTGTCAAGGCCTCTAAAACTAAATTCAAATCCCAAGGCGGAACCACCGGCCTCACTGATGGATGAATATTCTTAGCTGCTGTGAGAAAACGGCAAACATCTGGAATTGAAGACAAAACGCTGCCCTGCACCCTACCTCTATAGCAGGATAGCGCCGCCAACTGAACTTTGAGCGTGCTGAGGGCTAGCCCCTTCTCCAGACCCCCTTGTAAGAAGGACAAGATCTCTGGTAACGACGCAGCCAACGGCCGGACGCTACGTTCTTTACACCAACCTTCAAAAATGCGCCACACTCGAACATACACCAGAGGTAGATCTTCTCTTGGACTGCAACTTCGTAGCTACTACTGCCGCCGAATACCCTCGACACTGCAACCTCTGCCTCTCAAGAGCCAAGCCGTAAGCAAGAACCGATCCAATTGAGGCATGAGAACCAGCCCCTGACTCAAAAGATTGACCCGACTGGGAAGTCTCCAAGGGCAATCCGCAAGAAGACGCACCAAATCGGCATACCAAGACCTCCGAGGCCAATCTGGCGCAATCAGAATCATGCTCCCATCGTGCCCCGCTATCCTCTGAATGACCCGACCAATCATCGGCCACGGTGGAAAAACATACAGCAGCTGGCTGGTCGGCCAAGTTTGCAACAGCCCATCGAGGCCTTCTGACATGTGTTCCCTGCATCTGCTGTAAAAACACGCCGCCTTGGAATTCGCGAGTGTAGCCATCAGGTCCATGGCCGGCTGTCCCCACCGCACCGTAAGGTCGTGAAACACAGCCGCGTTCAGTTCCCACTCAACTGGGTCTAGCACATTTTGACTGAGGTAGTCGGGCCTGCACAATGTCTCTTCCTGCTACATGTGCCGCCGATATGGCCACCAGGTGGTTCTCCGGCCACTGAAGCAACAGCTGTCTCTCCTCCAACAAGGCAGCACTGCCCGTGCCCCCTGGCTTGTTGATATAGGATACTGTGACGACATTGTCGGAGAAGATGTGCACCGTTTTTCCTTCCACCTGAGAATGGAAATCCTGAAGCGCCAAACACACTGCCCTCACTTCCAACTGATCGACCACATGCTCTCCTCCACCGACCAGACGCCCTGCATCACCTGAGATAGACAATGAGCCCCCCAGCCAACGAGACTGGCGTCCGTGGTGACCAACATCCACTCTGGTTGCTTTAGCGACGCCCCTGCTTGTAGCCGCTCCGGGTCCAGCCACCACCGGAGACTGCTGCTCATGACCCCCTGGCACACCAACGTCTGTGACAGAGGATGTTCCTGCAGCGACCATCTGAACAGCAATGCGCGCTGAAGCGGACGCATATGAGCTCTGGCCCATGGCACCAGGTCCAATGCTGCTGCCATGGACCCCAGCAACTGTAAATATCTCCATGCTGTTGGAGTGCGCAGTCGATAGAAATCCCTTACCTGCGTCAAAATCTTCTGCACCCTGTCCTCAGGTAGGCTCACCAACCCTAACCCCATATCGAACAAGGCCCCCAGGTACTGCACCGGTTGTAACTGACTCTTGTCCTGGTTTATCACCCAACCGAGCTGTTCCAGGAACTGCACTACTTGCCTCGTTGCTGCTATGGACTCCTCCTGAGACTCTGCCCGAATTAGCCAATTGTCCAGGTAGGGATGCACTTGAATCCCCTCTTTTCGCAACGCTGCTGCGACTACTACCATTACTTTTGTGAATGTACGCGGCGCTGTGGCCAGCCCAAAGGGCAATGCGCGGAACTGAAAATGCCCCATGGGCACGGCAAAGCACAAGAACGTCTGATGATCCTGTCTGATCGGAATGTTAAGGTACGCTTCTGTTAGATCTATGGATGACAGCACTTCGCCCGGCTTCACGGCCCGAATCACGGACCTCAGGGTCTCTATCCGGAAATGTGATACCCTCAGACAGCGGTTGACATTCTTGAGATCTAGGATGGGCCGAAATGATCCCTCTTTCCTCGGAACCACGAAATAAATCGAGTATCGACCTAATCTGTACTGGTCTCTGGGAACAGGCACCACTGCTTGAAGGCGTAGCAAGTGTTGGAGCGTGTCGCTTACTGCCTCCCTCTTTGTGGAGGCGTGGCAGGGCGACATTACAAACGTCTCCACCAGCGGCTGAGCGAACTCCAGCGCATAACCGTCGTGGATGATCTCCAGCACCCACTGGTCCGTAGTTATGGTGCCCAGACGGAATGAAGCAACTGCAACCAACCTCCTATCTTCCTCTCCGCCTGAGCCAGCCGTATCTCATTGTAGTTTCTTAGAGGAGTTCTGCTGGGCGTTGAAATACCCCCTACCGAACCCTCTAGCTCCCCGAAAGGACTGCCCTCTGGTCATAAAACAGCCCCTCTGGTAAGGTGCAAACCTCGACCCCCAGAACCTGCGAAATTCCTTACCTTGACCTCTTTGCAGCCCCCCCAGCTTCACACCTCTCGGACAGTCCTCCGGAAGTCTACTTCCCTTGGAATCTCCCAAATTCTTTACAATGTTTTCCAAGGCCTCCCCAAAGAGCAGCCTGCCCTTATAGGGGAGTTTGCTAAGGCGAGCCTTAGAAGATGCGTCCACCGCCCAATTTCTCAACCAAAGGAACCGCCTGGCGGCAATAATAGAAGCCATAGATTGGCTGATATCCTCACCAAATCATAAAAGGCGTCTGCTAAATACGCTGCCGCAGATTCCAGCTTGGACCCTTCTTCAGAAATCTCATCCTCTGATTCAGGTACCAACTCCCCCTGAATCCAGCGGATAGCGGCCCTAGACACATATGATCCACAAATAGCCACCTGCAAGGAAAGAGCGTTGGAGTCAAAAGCCTTTTTAAGGAGGGACTCTAATTTGCGATCCTGCAGATCTTTCAGGGCCGTACCCCCTTCCACCGGAATCATTGTCTTCTTAGTCACTGCTGAGATAAACGCATCTACCTTCGGCATTTTAAGCAACTCTTTCTCTTCGTGCGGAACTGGGTAAAGGAGCCCAATGGCTCGACCACCCCGCAGAGTAGCTTCGGGAAACTCCCACTCTGATTCAATCATCTGCTTTATCACCCTATGCACTGGGAAGCACCGCTGCTCTGACTTGAACCCTTGGAGCAAAGGATCCTCGAGCGGCTCCGCCTGAGACATAGGGGGTACAATATTTAGGGCTGCTAGAGACTGAGCAATTAGTGCTCCTAGCTCCTCCTTACAGAACACCTGAAATACATTAGGGTCATCCCCCACAACAATCTCACCTTCCTCTAACTCTCCTGCGCTAGGGTCCCAACCTGCCTCAGAGAGGATTTCTCCCTCCTCTGCTGTTTGAGGCTCATGAAGCTGCTGCCTGAAGCCATCAAAGCCAGCTTCCAGACCCCTAACAGCCCGAGAGGTTCCCTCTCCCGGATCCGTCCCCCCGATATCTCCTTTGAGGCAACCTGCTAAACTGAGAGAAGGCGGCTTGCTCAATGACTGCTCCACCTTTAAACAGTAGGCTTTATGCATTGCCAGGATGAACTCTGCAGAGATAAATGACTGTGTCCCCCGCTGCAACCCCGGGAGTTGTTCCTGGGGCTTGCTTTCCTCCGGGGGAGGCTTCTTAGACTTCGCCTTCCTCTTCATGGGCATCTCCTGAAGAGCGGGAGAAACGGCCGGCTCAGCTAAAATGGCCGCCGTTCCTGCCCTATCTACTGAGCCCAACACGCTCTCCGGCCCTTTCCCCGGCACGGATTTCGCGTCCATGGAGCCCCCGAAGAGCTACTCCAACTGACTGCACCTCCTAACGCACATGCGGCAGAGCCCCAGCCCAGCACACAATCCGCGATGGCTCTCACACTGAGCGCACACTGCTGATCCCGGCAGCATGCGCTTACAGCCTTCACTCGCTCCGGAGCCTCTCTGATGGCCTAGTAACCGCGGCGACGCACTCTCCCTAAGACGACAAAAGTACCTGAAACCTTGCATACATCCGCTCACCGGTCCCCCCCCTGTACTCCCGCTGCCAGTGGAGACGGAGAATGGACTCCAATCCAAGGTTTGGACTCTGGGGGCTCCCAGATCCACCCTCATCCCATGGAAGGAGCACTGCGGCGTAAGATAGGCAGGCTCTGCCTTACTGCTGCGTGACTGCCAAGGGCATTGAAGTTCCTTTTTTTTTTCAATCAGGAACGAAACCTCTCTGGACCTACAGTCCAGCTAGGGCCAGCCAGATCACCCCTTCCTGCACTGTAACTCCACTTTCACTGCAAATTTTAAGCCAATTCCTCTTCTTCCCTCCAGGAGCCTACCAGCCCATGTCCTGTTCAGCTGCTGAGGACTGAAAGACTGAGTCTAGGACACCTGGGGGAGCCTCATAGCCTGTCAGCCAAACTCTGGAAATTCAGTCCTCAGCTGCTGAAGGAGGTTGAACGAGGTTGACTATCCGAACGTTCTTGGACTGGCCCAGAGAGACAAAGAGGAAGAATTCTTTTCCAGTACCAGTCATATTGTGAAGTAATACAAAACACTACAAAAGTCACTTAGGATCTATAGAGCAATTTTACCAACCAGTAACTTCCAAAGAGTCACACAAGGGGTCTAAACTTAACAAAAGGCAGCACCTTAAACACTGCAGATGGCACTAGATCATCAATACACCTACTGAGAAAACTAAGTAAGCCAGACTGATCCTGCACAGACATTAATCGCTAATGGAATACCTGGCTTCTTTCACATATATAAAATACAGATAGACTCTCACCAAGTATAGGATAACCAGGCCTTGTGACCATCTTGCGCCCCCCCCCTCTCATTGTCTCTCACACTGGTCTCATGTTCTCAAGTCTCACGAGACCAGTGCCAGAATTCTTATACAGTGCAGTATCTTTAGACAGAAAAACACATAACCGTTATAGCTTCTGATATTAAGTGTCTGCACTTGTGTGTAGTGTAATGGTGGTGTGCATATCTGTGCATGGGATGTGGCATGTGTGCGCGCTGCAGAGCTGGAAAGCCTATATGTGGGATGTGCAGATGTGGGGTACCTGTGTCTGTATGTGAATGTGCGTGTGTGTGGAGGTGAGGTGCTTATATATGTGTATGTAGTGTGGAGTTGGGATGCATGTCTGTCCTATGGAGGTGGTGTGGGGTGCTTGTGTGTGTGTTCTGGCAAATACATATTGTGCCCTTTTGTCCCCATGATTTCATCCCTTTAAAATCCAACACCTTGCACTCTTCTTTCCCCCTTTAACCCCTCCCCACTCTGTTCTCCTTCTATACTCTCCCCCTTTCTCCCTCCCCCTAACACTTCCATTCCCCTGCCCTAAATTCCCCCCAGCCCCTTATTTTTTTTTGTTTTTGTTACAGGCCCTTTAGGTTCTTGCAGTTTTACTCCTCCCCTTCCCTCCCGTCTAACCTCTCTCTCCTTTTTTTTTTTTAATTGCCTCCCTCATCAGCTCTCTTCTGCCTTCCAGGCCGTGGATCCTGGCTCTCCCTACCTGTTCTGTCCATGGGGATCTGACTTCCCAAGGGCAGAAGAGAAGGGGATGGTTGCGAACGCAGCCCTTATGCAAGCTGTCTGCCCACAGGTGATCGAATTAGACAGCTTGCATTGGGGATGCGATCACAGCCATCCTTTTCTCTTCTGTCTGTGGGGATCAATCTCCTTCGGGCAGATAGTAAATTCCAGGCACTAGATTAAAATTTCTGGTTGCCACAGTGACCTGGCGTCTGAGATTTGTCGAGCCCTAGAATAAGCAACCACAAATTTAAACTAGAAAAAATTAAACATCAAGAGGCCAGACTGAATGCATTTCCAACACCTGAGAAATACACACTGTATTTCTTCCTGTACTGTGCAAAATATAGACAGAAGATATAAATTTCAAAAACTAGCATAGTCCAAAAACCCAAGAATTGAGTTATGTTCAATCAATTGCCATCACTTCCTCTGTCTTTGCCTGTGATCTGTCCTCATCTCTCTGAAACTCTGTGCTATGTACTCGCTGCTATTTTGCCACCTGCTAGGTTATTTTCCTATCGCTTCTCCATCAGATTACTGCTAAACTCCATTCTCCAGGTATGTTAAACAAGCAGAGTACCAAATATCAGCTTTGACACCTTGCAGCTCCTGCTTACACAGAAACATCTTTCTTATACTCACTGTCCCTCTACTCAAGTCCAAATATTTTATTTATTTATTTATTTTATTTATTTATTTAAACGTTTTTCTATACTGCACTATTCGGCATCAGCGCGGTTTACAAGTAACAAGTTGGTACAATGTGGAGTAACCATAGATTGAACTTACATAAAACAGGGAATTTAAACATGGATAACGGGTGAACTTTATACATAATATACAAAGGGGAATTTAAGTATGGATAACAATTGAACTTTATACATTATATACAAGAGGGGATTGCATCATAGCTGAGTTTATGATACAGGCCCTAAAGGGGGGGTTGGATGAGGTGGAGAGTTATCGTAGGAGAATGGTTTGACGGCATCGGGTAGAGAGACTGTAGGGTCATGTGATACTGTCTAGGTGATGCTGTCAGAGTTAGAAAAGTGTTGTATAAATAGGTGCTGTTTGAGAGCTTTTCTGAACTGGGGGAGGTTGTTTATGGTCCGGATTTCTGTTGGAAGGGAGTTCCAGCATGAGGGGGCAAACAAAGCAAAGGCACGCTTTCTAGTGGATTTGTTGCATTTTGTGATGGCTTTTGGAAGGAGGATGGTATTGCAGGATGTGGCTCTTCTTAATCTGTTGTCTGGTGTAGGTTGAATCAGATCTGACAGTTGGAGGATGGGGCTGTGGAAGCTGATCTAAACTTCAGCATTTACATAAGAGAGTAGAGTTAATGGCGGAGTGGGTTGAGGAACCAGGGAATCGGGGACCAGAGGTCAAACTGTGTATTTTTGGAGTGCCAGAAGGGAAAGAGATGCCAAATACATAAAATACTTTCCAGTCTTTATAAGCACATGCCCTGACTGCCTTGCCAGTTTAGGATAGAGCAAGTTTGGAACAGACTGCTTTATTGAAGATGGTCCCTACGCGTTTCGGCTTGCGCCTTCTTCGGGGGACATACAGCTACCATGGGGTTAAGCAAATAAAGCACAGTTACTTACCTGTAACAGGTGATCTCTGGGAACAGCAGGAATTAGTCCTCACATATGGGTACGTCGGTACCGACGGAGCCCGTGCGGGAAAGCTCCCCAGCTTCTTAGAATAGAAGCTTTTGGGACCTCCCACTGCACATGCGCACTGCCTTCCCGCCTTCCTGAACAGCTCTCCTCAGTTTCGAGTTTATAGCTGAGTCAACAGAGAGAGGACAGGAAGATAGATAGATAAAAGATACAACTCCTAGGGGAGGTGGGTGGGTTGTGAGGACTAATTCCTGCTGTTCCCAGAGATCACCTGTTACAGGTAAGTAACTGTGCTATCTCCAGGAACAAGCAGGAATAAGTCCTCACATATGGGGACTCCCTAGCTTAGATGCATGGGATCCCCTGTAAAGGTTCGCCATCTTCGTATGGATCTCAGGCATCCATTCTGGGAAGGTGGGCAGGAGTTGTTTAGGAATGGAACAGGTGCTTGAGGACAGCCTGGCCAAACAAGGCATCCCGGCGGGAGTCCTTGTCCAAACAGTAATGGGCTGTGAAGGTATGAACCGAGGCCCAGGTAGCGGCTCGACAGATCTGATCTATGGAAACAGAGTGCAGATGAGCCATAGAAGTTGCCATGGCCCTCACATTGTGAGCAGTGACATGGCCTTCCAGAGAAATGTTTTTGCTCTGGTAAGCAAAAGAAATACACTGAGCAATCCAATTGGAAAGTGTACGCTTGGAGACTGGAAGTCCCAAATGGGAAGGATCAAAGGCCACAAAAAGTTGAGAAGACTTTCGATGTGGCTGAGTCCTATTAAGATAAAAAGCGAGAGCTCTTTTACAATCCAGAGTATGAAGGTTCCTCTCTGCATTGGATGCATGAGGAGCTGGAAAAAAGACAGGTAGATATACCTCTTGATTAAGATGAAAAGGCGAGACCACTTTAGGCATAAAGTGGGGATTCGTCCTAAGGACCACCTTATCATGATGAAATCTTGTGTAAGGTGGATTAGCCACTAAAGCCTGCAGCTCACTGATGCGGCGAGCCGAAGTGACTGCAATGAGGAAGATGACCTTCCAGGAAAGAAATTTCAAGGAGGTGGAAAACATTGGCTCAAAAGGTGGCTTCATAAGTTGACCGAGCACTAGATTCAAATCCCATGCGACCGGGGGTGGTCTGATGGGAGGTTTAGTGAGAGTCAGGCTTCTCATGAATCTTGCAACAAGAGGATGAGAGGAGATAGGTTGTCCATTTATATGTTTCAAGGATGCTGCAATAGCACTTAAATGGACTCTTACCGAATTCGTCTTGAGGCCTGCATTGGATAGATGCAGGAGATAATCAAGAAGAGAATTCAAAGGAAGTGCCAGAGGGTCAAGACCCTGCTGAGCACACCAAATGGAAAAACGTTTCCATTTGAAAGCGTAGGAACACCTGGTAGAGGGTTTCCTAGAGGCAGAAAGGATATCTTTCACTGGTTGGGAAAGATGAAAGTCTTGAAGGCTTAAGCCTTCAGTAACCAAGCACTGAGGTGAAGGGATTTGGGGTTTGGGTGCCACAAAGTCCCCTCCTCCTGAGACAGGAGGTCTGGCGCAGCTCCCAGATCCAAGTAGGATCCCTGGGAGAGCTGTAGAAGTAGAGGGAACCACACTTGGCGTGGCCAGCGTGGAGCTATGAGGATCATAGTTCCATGATCCCTCTGGAGTTTGAACAGAGTCTTGGGAATCAAAGGAATGGGTGGAAAGGCATATAGGAATGCCTGACTCCAATTCAGGAGAAAGGCGTCCGTAGCCTGAGCTCCCTGACACGGAGTTCTGGAACAGAACCGGGGAAGTTTGGCATTCCACGGACTTGCAAAGAGGTCTATGTCCGGGGTCCCCCATTCCTGAAAGATTCGGTTTATTTGGTCCAAATGTAGGGACCATTCGTGTGGCAGCAGAACTCGACTGAGCCTGTCTGCCCGAGAGTTTTGAACTCCTGGGAGATACACTGCTAGCAGGTGAATCTGATGCTCTCTGGCGAAGGCCCATAGTCTTAGAGCTTCGTTGCAAAGCGACAGAGAGCCCGTCCCTCCTTGTTTGTTTATGTAAAACATGGCCACCTGATTGTCCGTCTGAACTAGGACAGTGAGGTTGGCTAGGAGGGAGTGGAAGACCTTGAGGGCAAGGTAAATTGCTCGCAGTTCCAGAAGATTGATATGAAGGGTGGTCTCCTGTAGAGACCAAGTGCCCTGAGTGGAGAGAGCTTGCAGATGGGCTCCCCACCCTGTTTGGGAGGCATCTGTTGTGAGGGTTGCTTGGGGTAGCAATGGTTGAAATGGAGCCCCCAACAACAGATTCTTGGTGGAAGTCCACCAGTGGAGGGACCAAAACAGACGATCGGAGGTTTGTATTTGGTCTGAGAGCGCTCCTGACGCCTGAGTCCACTGAGTGGCCAGGGTCCATTGAGCTGCTCTCATATGAAGACGAGCATAGGGCACCACATGCACTGTGGAGGCCATATGACCCAGTAGGCGTAGCATTTCCCTGGCTGTCAAGTGAGTGCTGGACTGAGCTTGGGAGGCCAAACTCAGGAGGCGCTGGCCTCGAACATGTGGAAGGTAGGCCCTTGCAGTGATGGTGTCCAACTGGGCCCCTATGAATTCTAGAGATTGAGTAGGGATGAGTTGGGACTTGGGAAGGTTTACTACCAGTCCCAGATACTGCAAAAGGCTCCTTGTGTGGTCCAGGGAAATCTGGGCCTGTGACTGAGTTGGAGCTCGGATGAGCCAGTCGTCGAGATATGGGAAGACAAAGATTCCCATGCCTCTTAGAAATGCGGCTACGACTGCCATGCATTTTGTGAATACTCTTGGAGCAGAGGCTAGACCGAAGGGGAGTACTCTGTATTGGAAATGTTTTCCCTGAAACAGAAAGCGAAGATACTTTCTGTGGGATGGATGGATGAGTATATGTGTATACGCATCCTGTAGGTCTAGAGAATAAAGCCAGTCCTGACCCTGGAGGTAAGGAAGGAGAATGCCGAGAGACAGCATTTTGAATTTCTCCTTGAAGAGAAATTTGTTCAATTCTCTCAGATCTAGGATTGGTCTGAATCCCCCTGTCTTCTTTGGAATGAGAAAATAAGGGGAGTAGAAACCGGACCCTTGTTGAGGAAGAGGAACCTCTTCTATGGCCCCTTGGGCAAGAAGAGAGGAAACCTCTTGACCCAACAGGGTTAGGAGAGATGGGGGAGAATTGAATGGTCTCACCATATGATGGGGAGGAAGGCTGGAGAAATGAAGTTTGTAACCCTCTCGAATGATAGAGAGGGTCCATTGTTCTGTTGTGATTTGTTCCCATCTGGGAGCAAAGTGAACCAACCTTCCGGGTATGGTGAGAGGTTCTGGTTGTGTTAGAACCAGAAGTGGCAAGTTCCCTAGGAGCAAGTCAAAACCCCTGAGGGGTTGGAGCCTGCTGAGCTACAGTAGCTGCTGCAGGCTTAGCTCGTGCTTGTTTGGATTGCTGACGCTTAGCAGTATAGCGAGGTTGAGAAGACTGCTGGCCAGTATTTGAAGCAACTCTGGCCTTCTTATAGTAAGGCCTTTTAAAAGACTTTTTCTTAGTAGGAATTGAAGTGGACTTTGAAAGTCTTTCCAAGGTGGCATTTTCAGCATCCATCTGGGTGGCTTTGATTTGCCACTCTTCCCCAAATAAGTTCTCACCTGTACAGGGCAGATTCCGTAAGCCATCTAGAACCCAAGGTTCCAGATCAGAGGCCTGGAGCCAAGCAAGACGTCGGGCTGCAATAGCAATGCCCGAAGCCCTACTGGCTCCCTCAAAGGAATCATATGCTGCCCTATTAGAGAACTTAGAAACCTCTAAGAGTTGTTTCACTAGGGAAAGGAATCCCTGCTTTTTATCCTCAGGGATAAAGGGGGCAAAATGCCGCACCTTTTTGGCAAGTTCCTCCAGGAACATGCCCATATAGAGACTGTAGGAATTAATCCTGGCTATAAGCATACTAGCCTGGAAAATTTTCCTACCAAAAGAGTCCAAAGTCTTACATTCCCGTCCTGGAGGGGTGGAAGAGTGCCTTTTGGTACTCCTAATCTTCTTCATTGCAGACTTCACCACAATAGAGTGGTGGGGCAATTGAGTCTTTTGGAAACCAGGAGAAGGAGGGACCCTATACATGGTGTCCAACCTACGGGAATAAGGAGACAAAGTCAAAGGATTTTCCCAGAAATCCATCAGTTGTTCTTGAAGGATTTCATGGATAGGCAGGGTAACTGCCTCCTTAGGGGCCTTTGAGTATCCCAAAATATCCAGTTTTTTGGATCTGGGTTCCTTTTCAGAGGATGTGGTAATAGAAAGGGCTGTAGCCATATCTAAAACAAAGTCCTGGAAGGACAAATCCTCTGGAGGGGACATTCTCCTTTTAGGAGAAGAGGGCTCCTCAGGTAAGTTGAGTGAAAACTCAGCAGAATCATCAGAGGAGTGAAAATCCTCAGAGGAATCGGTGCTTTCCTCTAACGCACGATACGCGTACCGATCGGTATCGATATCGGGCGTATCGGGTATGGAACCGGTATGGAGCGAAAGCCCATACGGTACCGACTTGCGTTTAGAGGTGGACGGCCTCGATACCGGCATGGCGGACGATACCGGTATCGGGCCCGGAACCGCTGAAAGCGGAACCGATGGCGTTGCAGCTTTAATGAAAGCCATGACGGCCTGCTGCATGGACTGTACAGTATCGCCCATGGACGCCATAGCTGCCTGGATGTCGGTACCGGAGTGACCCGGTACCCCAGAGCAGGCTAACAGGTGATCTGTCGAGGCCGTAGCATCGATATCAACCTGAGACCCCTGAATTGGCGTTTTTGGAAGTTGGACTTCCCGCCGGGGTTGTTTGGCTGGGGCAGGGTCCTCAAGTTCTAAGCTAAGAGCCTCTCGATGCTTTGAAGGAGATTTGCTCTTTGAGGACTTGCCCACAGAAGGTTTGGTTACCTGAGATCCATCCGGAGAAGAAGACCTGGATGACTGTGATGCTGTATTCTCTGAAGCAAACAGCACATGGAATTTGTTGGCCCGGTTCTGCAGCCCACGTTTAGACATGTGGGAGCAAGATGGGCAGTCCGGTATGGAATGGTCAGGCCCCAAACATTTCAGACACCATTCATGGGTGTCTGTGACTGAAATAACAGCATTACATTTGGTACACTTCTTAAATCCAGGGGCTGGCTTCTCCATGAGGAGAAATTGAGTAGGCCGAGAGGCCTCTCTGAAGTGACCAAAAAGCTAAAAAATAAGAAAAAAGAATTATAATTTTTAAAGAAAGAAAGAAAAGACCGGCGATACCGGTATCGGTATGGGGAAGGCAGGTACGCGGTCTAAAGAAACAAATAAAATAACAATTTCTTCAGCGGTGACAGGAACACGACCTGCTGGCTCCGCGGAAAAAGAGAAACTGAGGAGAGCTGTTCAGGAAGGCGGGAAGGCAGTGCGCATGTGCAGTGGGAGGTCCCAAAAGCTTCTATTCTAAGAAGCTGGGGAGCTTTCCCGCACGGGCTCCGTCGGTACCGACGTACCCATATGTGAGGACTTATTCCTGCTTGTTCCTGGAGATTATTAAAATCAAAAAAATCCAAAGATGGGTATACAACATTTAAAATAAATAAAGTACACTACAGTTAAAAACAAATAAATAAATCTAATGATGTATAAATTGTGACGAATATAAGTAAAAAACATATGACTAAACTGATAATATATGTGTATAAATTTACATATAAATCAAAGAAGACTATCCAGAGGACAAAAAGTACAATTAATCAAATTAATAAAATTATTAAAATTGAATTAAAATTAAAATTAAAAATGAGATTAAATTAAACTGAACAAACGAGGGCCGAGACAGAGACAGAGAATTAAAATATTAATAACTAGTAGACAGATTGATTCCAAAAACATGAACCAACAACCTAAAATGCTGTACAGGTATGAATATATACATAATAAATAGGAATAAAACGAGTGAAAAGATCATAAAAGGTATAAATTGATAAATTGAGAAAGTAACATACCAATGTTGTATAAAATGGAGTGTCTCATAAAGACAGTTTGGTGAAAGCACTATATGTTGATAGTGCCGTATCTGATGAGCTTGTCTCCAAAGGACAATTAGGTTGTAGCACTATATAATAGCTATAGAAAGAAAAGCTGTGTAATCACATGCTTGGACAGACAATCAATTAAAATACAGAGTATCTAGTATTTCTAAGTAATAAATAAATAAATAAAAATGATGAAATTAATAATACTAATAATAATAATAATAGATCAAAGATAAAGATGAATGGGCACACTAATAATATAAAAATGAAGCTAACACATAAAAGCTTTATATATACTCATATAAAATTGTAAAATGTAAATTGTAAAATATTAAAAATTAATCAATCATTAAACAAATGAGTAAGAGAAAGTGGTAATAAATAGTGATAGATTAGAAAAAAACTGTCAATGAGAAGACATATAAACAGAACATTTATATATTATTTGGATCATAAAGGAGACCACGGGACATCAGATAATAAGCCACTGGTGTGCAGTCAGTATAGACCTAATGATCTAATGTGGGGGAAGAAAGGATAAATACACTGATGAGCGTGGGAAATAGAGAACTCAAGGCGAAAAGATTGAAGGAAACCTATTTTGTAAATGTACTGATGGGATTTGAGGAACAACATGTGGATACAATTTTAAATCGATGGTCTAACATGACAACATGTATTATTATAACATGACAACATGTATTATTATAACTGATGTATTTATAAAACGGAAATTGTCTGGAAATGAAAGGTCTTGTGTACACTAATAATATAGATATTTATAGATCAAACGATCGCTAGAATAATTCTCGCATATTTATATGGAAACAAGTGTTCAACGGCAATTGAATCATCACTTTGTAATATAATAAAAATAATAATAATAATGGTGTGATAAGAGTCCAAATGCTTGTATTACTAAAGAAATATTGCCACATTAAAAAGTAATGGGGAGCTTAAAATAAACTATGATGGGTAGCGGAACCGAAGAGGGAACACTAACTAAAAGCTGAATATCGCATTAAATGAATGGGCGTCAAAGATGGTCACACACAGGAACAGCTAACATTTAGGTGCCAACAAGAACTTAGTAAATAATATTCGCTGAAATGAGCTGTATAGACTCAAAGGTGGAAAGAACACAGTCAAACCACATGTTTTTGAGACCAACGAATTACAGTGCCGAAGATAGATGTGTGAAGCAAAAACATCGTAGCGCTGGTTTGCTAAGGACACCGAAAATCAAAACCACTTTCTCTTACTCATATGTTTAATGATTGATTAATTTTTAATATTTTACAATTTACATTTTACAATTTTATATGAGTATATATAAAGCTTTTATGTGTTAGCTTCATTTTTATATTATTAGTGTGCCCATTCATCTTTATCTTTGATCTATTATTATTATTATTATTAATTTCATCATTTTTATTTATTTATTTATTACTTAGAAATACTAGATACTCTGTATTTTAATTGATTGTCTGTCCAAGCATGTGATTACACAGCTTTTCTTTCTATAGCTATTATATAGTGCTACAACCTAATTGTCCTTTGGAGACAAGCTCATCAGATACGGCACTATCAACATATAGTGCTTTCACCAAACTGTCTTTATGAGACACTCCATTTTATACAACATTGGTATGTTACTTTCTCAATTTATCAATTTATACCTTTTATGATCTTTTGACTCGTTTTATTCCTATTTATTATGTATATATTCATACCTGTACAGTATTTTAGGTTGTTGGTTCATGTTTTTGGAATCAATCTGTCTACTAGTTATTAATATTTTAATTCATATTTTAATTCTCTGTCTCTGTCTTCGTTTGTTCAGTTTAATTTAATCTCATTTTTAATTTTAATTTTAATTCAATTTTAATAATTTGATTAATTGTACTTTTTGTCCTCTGGATAGTCTTTTTTGATTTATATGTAAATTTATACACATATATTATCAGTTTAGTCATATGTTTTTTACTTATATTCGTCACAATATATACATCATTAGATTTATTTATTTGTTTTTAACTGTAGTGTACTTATTTATTTATTTTAAATGTTGTATACCCATCTTTGGATTTTTTTGATTTTAATATTATTTGCTTAACCCCATGGTAGCTGTATGTCCCCCGAAGAAGGCGCAAGCCGAAACGCGTAGGGACCATCTTCAATAAAGCAGTCTGTTCCAAACCTGCTCTATCCTCTTGCTTCGTTTGTCTCCCTCTACACCTGCAAGAGTCACGCTCCTCCTTTGCACTTGCCTTGCCAGTTTAGTCACATGTTTCAGTGCTCCCAGAGGTTCTCTGAGCCTAGGCTTTGACTGTGTTTTTCAATGCATTCTATCCACTTCATATGTTTCAGCATCTAGCTCCAATGGGAAACAAGTTAACATGTTTCTAATAAAGGTAACTGAATTAGGCATCTCTTTCCCTTCTGGCACTCCAAAACTACACAGTTTGACCTCTGGTCCCCGATTCCCTGGTTCCTCAACCCACTCCGCCATTAACTCTACTCTCTTATGTAAATGCTGAAGTTTAGATCAGCTTCCACAGCCCCATCCTCCAACTCTACATGGTCTCTGCAATTCTATCTTGCTACCTAGTGAAACACTCCTCAATATTAATCAACTTATTGAAGGCTCTGATTTCACTGGTCAACACTGAAATTGTTACTGACTTTAAAAGGCCCTAATCTGTAGTATCTTGGTAAGCTGAACACGAATATAACATTAAAATTTTTTTTATGGCTCTCGTTTTGAAGATATTGCATGTAGTTAATTTTTGACATTTCACTGTGTACATTTATCCAGTAGGACATCAACATCATCTCAAATAAGCTTTGAATGATGTAATATTGCATCACATTGCATAATACCAGCATTCACAAATCATCCAGAGTTGATTGCATCATTTTCTGATGCAATGCAATACTACTGCCAGACGGCTGCTGAAGCCATCTGACGTCAGCAGTGTACTATACGCAGTCGGAAAGGAAAGTAATCTGGTATTCTGTTCCGATATTGAAAGCCTCATGAATGCCTTAAAAATCACTCATGACCCACAAGACTGGAGACTATTTATAGACTCTTCGAAACTGAGTCTGAAGGCTGTGCTTTTGAACAATAGAAACTGTCTTCCATCTATTCCAGTAGCGCATGCCATCCACATGAAAGAGACATACGATAACTTAAAGCAGTGTTTCCCAACCCAGTCCTACGGGGCACACCGGCCAGTCAGGTTTTCGGGATATCCCTAATGACTATGCATGAGATATATATGCATTAGAGATATCCTGCCAACCTGACTGGTTTGTGGCCCTCCAGGGCTGGATTTGGAGACCCCTGCCTTACACCTCTGTCATTTAAGATTGTGAGTGGGCAAGGTGCAGATGTCCTAGACATCGAAAGGGTATATAGAATGTGACACATTCCTCCTCGATTCTCACCACCACCAAAAAGTTGTCTAATAGACAATATTTTGGTGGTGGTGAGAATCGAGGAGGAATGTGTCACATTCTATATACCCTTTCGATGTCTAGGACATCTGCACCTTGCCCACTCACAATCTTAAATGACAGAGGTGTAAGGCAGGGGTCTCCAAATCCAGCCCTGGAGGGCCACAAACCAGTCAGGTTGGCAGGATATCTCTAATGCATATATATCTCATGCATAGTCATTAGGGATATCCCGAAAACCTGACTGGCCGGTGTGCCCCGTAGGACTGGGTTGGGAAACACTGACTTAAAGCATCTACTGATTTTCATTAACTATAACAAGTACAGCTGGCACCTCTGTGGTGACTTGAAGGTAGTTGCCCTTTTAATGGGACTGCAGCAGGGATATATAAAATACATGTGTTTCTTATGTGAGTGGGATAGCCGAGCAAGGGATTGGCACTACTTGCGGAAGGAATGGAATCACAGACAAAATGTAACAGTTGGGGAGAAGAATATCCAGCACCCAGCTCTGGTTGAGGCTCACAAAATCCTGCTACCACCCCTTCACATCAAACTAGGTTTGATGAAAAACTTTGTGAAAACCATGGACCGCACTTCGCCAGCTTTCCGATACCTGCATGAAAAATTCCCTCGACTCAGCGAAGCAAAGATTAAAGAGGGAGTTTTTGTGGGTCCTCAGATTCGAGAGCTCTTCAAAGATGACCGGTTCAACAACTTGCTGCAGGGTGATGCGAAACAAGCATGGAATGCTTTTCGCCTAGTGTAAACAAACTTTCTCGGGAATGTTAGGGCAGAAAACTACAAGGAACTAGAAGAAGACATGCTGATGAAGTATCAGAAACTTGGCTGCAATATGTCTCTAAAGATCCATTTCCTTGATTCCCATCTCAATTTCTTTCCTGACAACTGTGGTATGGTTAGTGATGAACAGGGCGAACGTTTTCACCAGGATATCGCAACGATGGAGCAAAGATACCAGGGAAAATGGTCCACTACAATGCTGGCTGACTACTGGGGAGGGAGGAGTAGCCTAGTGGTTGGGGCAAGGTACTTCAGGCCGGAAGGTCGGGGGTTCAAATCCCACTAGAGGACAGCAACCTTGGGCCGGAAGGACTGGGGTTTCTAGTCCCACAGATGCTCCTTGTGGTCTTGGGCAAGCCACTTAACCCTCCACTGCCCATGTTCCCTGTAAGTATTAGTGTATGTGTCTCGTATCCCTGCGTGTTAAATGTATCCCCCAATTGTGTTGTGACCGCTTTGATTGAAGGATAAGGCGGTATACAAAACTGTCTAAATAAATAAATAAATACTGCTGGACACTCCCCAGAGAAGCTCCCGAACAGCTGTACAAGAGACAGGCGAAAAAATCTAAGAAGCAGCCTATGACTTGTTTTTTTTACAGGTATTAACCGAAGGCCTATTATATTTACTATTGACATGCATTTTGTGATGTAAACATTAATTCTTGTAGATTACAAAAACACTAGAGCCAACTTTGCAATTTTACTGTCATATTCGTGTTCAGCATATAAAAATTGATAAGAAATTGTGGCAGGTGCAGGCCTGTGACCCACGGTGTCTGACATAAGCAGGCCAGCATGGCTAGCTTGACCTGTAAATGAGGCCTGTGGAGAGGCATATAGGATTGCACATCCCCCAATATGCTGCTATTGTAAGATAGAACTCAGTAGAAGTATTAAATTAGCTTAGGTAGGCAGAACTGTAGAATTGAGAAATGGAAAAATACAGAAAAGACATGTTTAAAAGTTACTGATAAGAAAAAGTACATCTGCAAAGAAATAATTGGGAGTGCTGACAGATGAGTTGCAGAACCCTGCTCCTCTGCACGCACAGATTGGTTCTATGGCCTTGAAAGTGTGAAAGTAACAAGTTGATGAACTGACCATTGTAATTAGGACTAGAAGGGGGGCATGCAGGTGTCATGCCCACAGAAGGGACATAATTGGATAAACTTATCAGTACCGGGACCAATGGAAGAGGTACGGGAGGTTACCGGGACCAATGAAATGTGCGTTGGCCGGGAAGTTGTGGAATCAAAGTGTATATAGGGCAATATACCACGACTTTCCGCCTCTATAGGCTTGGTCCTGCCGGGATCGCGCCCTTCCGACGAGGGCTGCTCCCTGGCGCCACCGGTCCCTTGTATCGGAGGGAGCTGGTCGGACCTCAGCGGGTGCCGGGCCCGGTTGGAGCCAACGCCTCGAACCCGAGTGAGGGGAGTCCGAGGTCCAACTCATGCGCCTGCTTGGGAAGTTTGAGGACCGGATCCGGTGAGTATAGTTTTGATTTTGGGTCTAGACAGAAATAGAAAGAGCAGTACTGCCATTGGAACTTGGAATTTGGAATTTGTAATCTCGAGATATTGGGAATTGGTAAGAGAGCATGATCAACTCTCAAGGAAGAGCCGAGTAACCCCGCATGGGAATTCGCCGGGTGAAACCCTCATCCTTTTTGTAATTGGGAAAAAGACTAGTCAGAATAGATAGAAACGAATGCATTCTGGGATACGTTGCTAGCATGATTGTGTGAACGAAGTGTGAATGAGAGGTCTGGCAGCACGGACCAAGTGAAGGCGGACCCCTGAGTAGCGCATTTCCTGACCGGGCGACCGCGTTCAGGTCGCGAAAAGGGGGAAGCGATTGTCGTCTTGTCTTGTTATTTGTATTCCCTATACGTTTCCAGGGCCGTGAGGACCCCGTTACCCACGGTCCGCCCTCCTTTTTCCCTTCTGTCTGTTGTTGCGCGCACACATCGAAATGGGAGGGGCGGGGTCTACTAGAAACACTCCATTAGAATGTATGATCGCACATTTTAAAGAGGGATATTCAGGAGATTATGGTATTAAAATGACAGCAGCCCGTTTGCAGATTTTGTGTACTAGGGAGTGGCCCGATCTAGACCCCATCTGGCCCCGAGAGGGAACGTTCACTGTAGAGATTATTCAGTCAATACATCGTAGAGTGCGGATAGCGCACCCCGATCAGTACCCCTATATAGATTCCTGGTTAAGTATTTGTGAAGATCCGCCCCCCTGGGCGCAGCGCTGTTATGAGGAACAGTGCAGAATAATGTTAGCTAAAACAGATTCTAGACAGAAAACGGAACAGCCTAGAATAAAAGAGCAGGATAAGAAAGCCAAGAAGAAGCCCATCTTGGTAGATCCTGATTCCCCAGAAATAGTCCTCAGGCAGCCCCGAACCCCAGGTCCAATAAGAGTAGCCCGGCGTCCTGCCCCAGAACCCCAGAGACGGCCAGAGCCGAGGCGGGACCCAACCCCTGATCCCCCTCCCGGAGAGAGGAAAGAGGAAGAATTAGCGGAAAGAGAAGAGGAGGATATAAAAAGTGAGTCAGAAGCGGAGCTAGAAGAAGGAGAACGAGAGAATCCCCCAGACGAGGAGGAAAGTGTACAAATAATTGAGAAAGCTAGCGCTAGCACTAGCACGCCAGTAAAAGAGAAACCCAAAGCAAAACCTGTTGAAAAAAAGAAAGCGACTCCTGCAAAGGCAACGACAATAACCCTTAGATCCCAAAAGATACCTATGGCGGCCAAACTGTTTCCCTTACGGCAAGTCCCGGGAGTGCCCGTAAAGAATGATAATGATGAAGTGGTAGCGGGACCCCTAACTTATGTATATATCCCTTTCTCTACAACTGATTTATTAAATTGGAGGTCGCATTATGCCTCCTATACTAGTAAGCCCCAGGAGCTGACAGAATTAGTAACTAGTATTATGGAAACTCACCAACCCACTTGGCCAGATTGCCGTCAGCTCCTGACCACCCTATTCACAACAGAAGAACGAGCAAGAATTAGAAAAGCAGCTATTGAATGGATGGCAGAGAACCCCGTAGCTCCGGGACCAGGGCAGAATATAATAGACCGTCGGGAAGCAGCTCAGAGAGAATTCCCGAATGAAGACCCCCAATGGGATCCAAATACAGATGAAGGATCCACAGCCCTAGCCCGCTTTCGCCAAGGCTTTTTACAAGGCCTGAGAAGGGGGGGCCAAAAGGCTATGAACCTTTCCAAAGTTGCAGGAGTTATCCAAGGGATAGATGAGAGCCCAGCAGATTTTTATGAAAGATTAACTGAAGCCTACAGAATGTATACTCCCTATGATCCCGAGGCACCAGGAAGTTTATGTATGGTGAATTCTGCTTTTGTAAACCAGTCTCAACCAGACATTAGACGAAAATTACAGAAATTAGAAGGGTTTGCGGGCATGAATGCAACACAGTTAGTGGAAGTCGCTCATAAAGTGTATGTGAATCGTGATACTGAAAGACAGCGAGAATGTGATAGAAAGATGAAGAAGAAAGCTGATTTTTTGGCTGCGGCCATAGTTGAAAAGAAAAGGGGAGGTGTCCCTAGTCGAAGGAGCAGAGGAAGAGGGCGGGGTCAAGGCGGAGGCCGGACCCAGAGACTAGGCGTGAACCAATGCGCCTATTGCAAAGAGGAAGGACATTGGAGAGATACGTGCCCGCAACTCGAAGACGCCCAGCAAGATGACGACAACGATCATCAGTGGCGAGAAGAAAGACGAGGCCGTCCCCGAGGCCGAGGAGGAGCCAATCGAGAACAATACCAGCGAGAGAGAGGAGGAGCCATTCAAGCATTGGCCACACCAGCCCATGATGAGGATGACGTGGATTAGGACAGACCGGGCTCCAAGTTTGCTTTAGGTCTCCAGGAGCCTATGGTCGGAATACAAATAGGAGACCAAATTATGAACTTTATGGTTGATACTGGAGCACAGCATTCAGTAATAGACAAAAAAATAGCCCCATTCACTACAAAAGCAGTCACCATTATAGGAGCAACTGGTGCCAAAGCCACAAAGTCTTTTCTTCAAAATCGAATATGCAGTCTAGGAGGACAGCAAGTAACTCATCAATTCCTTTACATGCCCGAATGCCCAGTGCCATTACTGGGACGAGATATGCTAGCCAAGCTAGACAAGAACTCCTAGCTCTTAGTTTTGTTCTGCAGACTCTCCATACGTGGATCCAAGACCAGTTGCCTATCAACTTGACGGAACCCTTGCATCCCTACCAGCCTAGTACTTCGGTGTGGATCAAAGATTGGAAGAAGATACCGTTGGAACCCCATTGGAAGGGACCGTACACCGTCATCCTGTCTACCCCAACTGCAGTAAAGGTAGCCGAGATCGACGCCTGGATCCACCACAGCAGAGTCAAGCCCGCCGCCGATCCTGAACCAGAGCAGTGGACAGCAGAACAGCATCCTGATGTACCCTTGCGAGTTACTCTGAGACGGCAACCAGCAATCTAGACACTTCATCACAAGTGCTTTGCAGTAGCCAAGTCTTTCGAAGAGGATTGCTGTTTTCCATGCAGCAACAGTTTTGTTTCAACGAACCCAATTTGTGTGTGATTTGACACACTACTTTGAGACTACATTGACTAAGCCAGACTTCACAAGCCAACTGAAATTGCTAATAAGTTGGTCAATGTGTACTGGACAACCTGAGGATCTTCAATCAACACTCAGCACCCGTTAAATTGCTTCATTAGCAAACGGGACGAAGAATAAAAGACCGTCGTGATCAAGATCAGCAAGCTGAGGACTCAGAAGAACTCCAATCAACATCAACATGTATCTTTGTTTTTGCTTTGCCTTGGTTGCCTTCTTTGGAGGTTTTGAACTGACTTATGCTTTACCTCCATGCACTGCTTGCATTACTTCTACTAGAACTGGACTGAAAGTAACTCAGACTTTGCTTTACCATTCTTACTATACCTGCAAGGGAACAATAACTCGGTGTATCTATAACACCACTGAACTAAATGTTTGCACTCATGGCAAAATCAAAGCATGCTATAATCCGCATCAGAATCCATCCTATTACACGTTGGAAATAAGATGGAAGGATGCAGATGGACCTATATTAGCTGCTACACCACCACCTAAGGACATTACTAAACCTGCTGTTTTGAATTTTGATGCATGTAATGCCATTAATAGAGATAGTCAGTCCACCTGTGGTACTTGGGAAAAAGCGTATCGAAATGACCATAAGTATATGTGTCCAGAAGGTGCCACAAATTGGTGGAAGTGTACAGGTAAAACAGGATCAGGCTATAGTACTGCAACAGCAGCAGACTACTATTGCCCGTATTGGGGATGTGTTTTTTATGCTACCTGGAACACTGGTATAACTGATGAGAAAATAGATAAACGGATGGCTACTCTAACCAAGCCAACCACAAATGATAAATGTCAGAAAGATGCTTGCAACCCCTTACATTTACGTATACACAATCCCCATGCATGGAAACAAGGATACAAGTTTGGTTTACGTATTGCTGGAGGAGCAATAGATCCAGGGACCATTGTGTATATCAGATTGAATACCCAAGCCCACAAGTCATCTAAATATCATATTCATAATACCTTTTATGAAGCTATGCATGTAAATAAGTTTGAGATCCCTCACCCTTCACAGAATTTATTTCTAGAATTAGCCGGAGCAGTAGTATCTAGTCTGAAGATCTCAGATTGCTATTTTTGTGGCGGAACCCAAATGGGAGACCAATGGCCATGGGAAGCCCAAGAATTAAATTATTCTATGACTTACAACCAGACTGAATTACACAAGACTACCAGTGAATGGGTGTTAGCGCACTCAATCGTTGGACGTCTTTGCTATGCCAGAACTGGACCCCAGTTCACCCAGAAGGTAGGACAGCTGGTCTGTCTTAGCCAGAAGTACTATAACGCCACAACCAAAAAGACAGCTTGGTGGTCAGGAATCAGACATCCTGAACCTCCTAACCCATTAGCCAGATTTCCTGAACTTGCAGGTCTATGGACTAACCTTGCCAAAGTCCAAGCCTGGCAAGCCCCACCTGGCCTATATTGGATCTGTGGAAACCGAGCATATGCACAACTCCCGCCACACTGGGGAGGAGCATGTGTCTTAGGAACCATCAGACCTTCTTTCTTCCTGTTAAACACTGAACATGGAGAACAATTAGGATACCCTGTATACACTACCCACCGACACAAGCGAGCATTAAGACAGAAAAGAGAAGCCTTACAGATAGGTAAGTGGGAGAAGTGGCAAGGTGATGATTGGCCACCAGAAAGAATTATTGAGTATTATGGACCTGCCACTTGGAATGATGATGGTATGTATGGTTATCGTACTCCAATCTATATGATTAATCGTATTATTCGCTTACAAGCAGTAGTTGAAATAATAACTAATGAAACTAGTCATGCTCTCACGCTCTTAGCTAGACAAAGTACTCAGATGCGCACTGCTATATACCAGAACCGCTTAGCACTTGATTATTTGTTAGCAGCCGAAGGAGGAGTATGTGGTAAGCTGAATTTAACTAATTGCTGTTTGAAAATAGATGATAAGGGTCAAGTAGTTGAAGAAATTGCTAAAGATATGCAAAGACATGCTTATGTGCCAGTACAGACTTGGCACGCATTGAAATTTCCTAACTGGTTTGCTAACCTTTTCTCTTGGCTGGGAGGATTTAAGACTTTCATTGTTTTAGTACTAATCCTTGTTGCTGTTATCTTTTTATTACCATGTTTAATCCCATGTTGTATGCGTTCCATTCATAATGCTATTGATAATACAGTAGAGCGGAAGACCGCAACTAAAATAATGGCTTTATACAAAGCTAGTCCTAGTCGAAATCCTTCAATCATGATGTGATTCTTCTAAAAGTGATTTAATTCTCACACCTTATTGAGTAATAGGATGAGATTAATCAAAGGGGGGAATGTGGCAGGTGCAGGCCTGTGACCCACGGTGTCTGACATAAGCAGGCCAGCATGGCTAGCTTGACCTGTAAATGAGGCCTGTGGAGAGGCATATAGGATTGCACATCCCCCAATATGCTGCTATTGTAAGATAGAACTCAGTAGAAGTATTGAATTAGCTTAGGTAGGCAGAACTGTAGAATTGAGAAATGGAAAAATACAGAAAAGACATGTTTAAAAGTTACTGATAAGAAAAAGTACATCTGCAAAGAAATAATTGGGAGTGCTGACAGATGAGTTGCAGAACCCTGCTCCTCTGCACGCACAGATTGGTTCTATGGCCTTGAAAGTGTGAAAGTAACAAGTTGATGAACTGACCATTGTAATTAGGACTAGAAGGGGGGCATGCAGGTGTCATGCCCACAGAAGGGACATAATTGGATAAACTTATCAGTACCGGGACCAATGGAAGAGGTACGGGAGGTTACCGGGACCAATGAAATGTTTTTCTATACCTAGAATGGAACAAAAGTCTATAAAAGTTGTTGTAATGCTTGAAAACTTTGCTCAGCCATTTTGAAATTGACTGGTTCGAGACTTGTGCACAAATAAATGATTTGGACCTTCTGAACAGACTCCTGGTATCATTGGTTTGTCTGCGCTTTGCTGCTACAAAATGACTATTTTTATTTCAGTAACATGACTTTTGTAAAAATTTGTTGACCAGTGTTTCCTTTAGAATACCTCCAGTGCTTACATCCAATTTCTGCAATTAACATCTATTCAGTTCTGTTAGTCTTAGATCAGGTATCATGCAATTTAATGCTCCTTAAGTCAGTCAGTGTTTTTTAAGCATTTACATGTGGTACAAATTTCAGGGTTAAATTTTGAAAAAAATATATTAGCCAGATACATCATCAGATAATTAACAACCCTTACATGATACTTTTCTGTCTCGTCTTCTATGCAATGTCTTAGTTTTGAAATGCATGGGCCTTTCAAGTATTTTTTAAATGTTTGAATTCAATATACATTTCTTGGATGGAAACTTTCCATTTCAGTGTTCCCTACTATTTTTAATACTCTTTCTTTTTGAGTCTGAGTCATGCATATTCCAGGAGATTATTTTAAATTTTAATGCAGCCACAATTTATCAGTTTAAGTACCTATCTAGATGTTATGTACATAAACTGACCATTTCTATTAGCAAACAATTTTATTTCAGATTTCTAGTCTTGTCTCAACTGACATGCATTTTCCATCTATAAAATAGTATAATAATTTGAATACTTCAGTCAAACCAAAACAAAGTTTCCAATGCTGTTAAAACCCTTAACTTTTCACAACTTTTCTCATATAATTTGTAATCTGTTTTAACTGATCCTCTGTGCCACTGATGCATTTCCCTTCCTCACTTACTCTGCCTATTAACGTCCTTAGATCCTGATGATTTTTACTCAGCAAACCTTTCACCTCATCAATTTCATTGTTCATGACTTTCTTTAATAAAGATCTGTAATATTTCCACTGCCACTGTTAATGTGAAGGATGGAATAACATTCAAAGATAAACAGATTATTCTCAAAGGCACAAAAGGCTGATATTTTCCAAAAGATGTATATTCTAACAACGGATTTTCTTCTCCATCTTGCTCCATTTTATTCTAAGGTCTTTGTTTTAGTAACTGTGTTTCTATAGCTTCTTTTATATCAAGGTGGTCAGGAAAACTAGATGGCATGTATTATTCCCCATATCATAACTCAGAACACATTTAGAGTTCAGTCATCCATAATTTTGGTGCTGAAATAACAAGTATTTTATAAGAACATAAGATATGCCATACTGAGTCAGACCAAAGGTCCATCATTCCCAGTATCCTGTTTCGAACAGTGGCTTATCTAGGTAACAAGTACCTGACAGGTTTCCAGAAATTACACAAACAAGTATTTGTCTAATTCATAAAATTATTTTAAAATTTCAAAAAGATATTTGCTTTCATTTCCCCCCTGGAGTGGAAAATTGACCTAATGATTAGAGCTGCGGACTGTGAAATAGGGTTCAAATCACACTGTCACGCCTTGTGATTTTGGGCAAATTACTTAACTCTCCACAGCCTGAAATACAAGCTTAGATCGTAGCATTCCAGAGATAGAAAAAATACCTACTGTAACTGGATGCAACCTATTTTAAGCTATTACTGAAAAAGGTATGAGTTTAATCCAAAATTCCCCTTCATGTGTTTGTGTGTTTCTACCACCTGAACTTCTTTTCCACTAAAGATGCATATTTATCAGTGTTTTAAAAATTCAGAATCATAAAAACGTTTTAAAAATCCCACATATTATTTAAACAATGAGCTTTGTGTTAAAGTAGAAAAACTATTTTAACTTCAGGTTTAAAATATGTAATATAGAAACATGATGACAGAAAAAGACCACATGGCCTATCTAGTCTCTCCTTCCATAACAACAACTACAACAGTCCACTTTTTACCTTTGGTTGTAAAAAAACAAGCAAACAAATCTCCCCCCGTTTTCCTACACATGATTTATACACAAATGTATGTATTCTAGACTACTGTTATCTTCTACAATATTTTGAAAGGGGATGGTTTGGATTTCGTCTACGTTTTTTCATGTATTCTGCAAATCTAGTAGCCATGCTACACATACAAATTCACATACTAGAAAGCATAGTTCTAGCAGGTGTTCTCCATGGACAGCAGGAATAAGCCCTCACGTATGGGTGATGTCCTCGACGGAGCCCAACGTGTGAATGCTCCCCAGCTTCTACTGGAAGCTATTTGGAGACTCCACTGCACATGTGCGCCATAATGCCATTTTCTCAAGTAAAATAAAAGTAGCCAGAAAACAACTCCTTGGGGAGATGGGAGGGTTGTGAGGACTTATTCCTGCTGTCTATGGAGAACACCTGCTACAGGAGAGTAATTATGCTTTTTCCATGGATAGGTAGGAAGTAAGTCCTAATGTATGGGAATTTCATGCTACAGGCTACTGAAAACCAAGGTTGCCAAAAGTCCAACAGGGGCAACAGAACCAGAGAATAAGAGAAACAATGTGGCAGTGCTTCTAGGGGACTCGACTGAATCAGCATCTTCAGTGTACAGCATTATTGAGGCGTATACTTTTTGGTAGCCTTGACAGATAGAAGGGGTGGTAGGGGAAGGAGATGGAACCAAATTCCCAAAGAGATGCCTTAGCATGGCTTGATCGAATATGCTGTTGCGTCGGGAATCCCATCTAGACAGTAATGAGTTGTGAATGTGTGGACTGAAGACCACATTGCAGCTCCTCCATTGAGACAGAGCGCCAAGTTGGTCACCGATGCAGCCATGGCGCCCGACAATGTGAGCCATGACATAATGCCTGGGCATTAAAAAAAGAAATGCAGTCTGCTAGCCAAATTGACAGAGTGCGTTTGGAGACAGCAACCCCCAGCTTGCTAGGGTCAAAAAAGACAAACAGCTGGGTGGATTTACAGTGTGCCTTCATCCGCTAAAGATAGAAGGCCAAGACACGCTTGCAGTCCAATATGTGCAGTGTTGCCTCCCCCCTCTTGGCATGAGGCTTGGGAAAGAAAGTCAGCAGAATGATCAACTGGTTGAGGTGGAATGCAGATAGCACTTTTGGCAGGAAACACAGATGCGTGTACAAGGCTACCCTATTATATGGTGGAACCTGGTGTACAGCGGGTGAGCAATCAATGCCTGTAGCTCACTTAGAGGGCACGCCAAAGTGACTGCCACCTGGAACAAGATCTTCCAGGTCAGGAATTTCAAAAAGCAGGAAGATAGTAGATCAAAGGGAGCCAACAAGAGCTGTGCCAGAACCACAATGAGGTCCCAAGCTGGATGTTAGAAAGGAGTAAGCCCCGCATGAAGTGAGCCACCAGGGGCTGAGATGGGCTTCCCTGAGCCACGATGGTAGGCCCCACTGCGCCCTCAGCTCCATCCCATGAGCAATGGCGAACTTCCACTAGCAGATTACTTACAAGCAGAGGAGGTAATACCTTGTGCCGCCCTGCTTGCTGATGTAATACATCGCCACCTGATTGTCTGCCTGAAACAGCACAGATTGGTTGGCCAAGTAAACCTGGAATGCATGGAGAGCATTTGCTATGGCTCTGAGTTCCAAGAAATTGATTTGGTGCAGGCTCTCCTGCACGGACCACACGCACTGGGTACGCAGGCCATTTAGATGAGCCCCCAAGCTTGCTTGGACGCAATCTGTCAGTGTTTGCTAGGGGGGGGGGGGGGTGCGACGTCTGAAATGGGAGACCTCTGAGCAAGATCTGGGGCTCCAGTCACCAGTGTAGGGACTGGACTAGAGGCAAGGTAACTGCCACCACATCCTGGAGGTGGCCCATGGCTCATTTCCACTGCATTCTCGGAGTCTACTGAACTGTGGGTTTGGGTTGTACTGGCACTTAAGCTGGAACTAAGTCTTCCTGCCCTGGTATTTCTTCCAAGAAGGATCAGACATTTTTCTCGAAAGCCTGGTGAGGGTGACATGCTGCGTCTCAATCTCACCTGTCTTGGCCTCCAACTGCTTCTCAAAGAGATTCTTGTCCCAGCAAGGCACATTGGCCAGCTTGTCCTGAACCCACTGCTCCAGATCTAAGGATTGAATCCAGGCAAACTGGTGGGCATTGTGGCCCTGCAGGTTGATTTCAAGGCGTCTAAGTCAACAATACAATGAACTAGGAACAATTCTTGCTGTGGCCCACCAAAGTGCAAAAAGAGTTCAGGCGCTCAAAGGGGATAAGCAGGCCGAACCCAGCCACATCCAGCATGATGTCCTTGAGGAACATGAACTGGCATGAAAAGACCCTGGCCACTAACATGGAGCTCTGGAAGCACTGCCTGCCAAAGGAGTCCAAGGTTCTTGCCTCCCTATCCAGGGAGCGAGTCTTGTTGCTCCTGATGCTCTTCATGGCCAACTCCACCACCAGAAAGTGGTGAAGGAGTTGAAGCTTCTCAAAATCTGGGGCCTTCTGGATTGATTTGTCAAGTCCAGCCGCCTGCGGATTAGTGGTACTTTGAGGGGGTTCTTCACATCCGCATTTGCAGCCTCTTCAGGATCTGGAACACCGGCACTGTCACAGCCTCCATGGGTATCAAGGATATTGGAGGATTTCCAGTTCATCTGCCCTGGGCGCATCTTCAGACCAGAGAGAAGGGGATGTAGTAAAAGCTGTTGGTGTAGCTGGGTTTAAAAAAGGTTTGGACAAGTTCCTGGAGGAAAGGTCCATAAACCATTATTAAAAGGGACCCAGGATATCACTGCTTGACCAAATACAAGCATTGTGGAACCTTCTCTTTAGGGGAAACTGCTAGGTACTTATGACCTAGATTGGCCACTGTTGGAAACAGGATACTGGGCTTGATGGACCTTGGTCTGACCCAGTATGGCATATCTTATGTTCTTATGATGTCCTGAAAGGATATGTTTTCCAGAAACAACTTCTGCCACTCGTGAAGAAGAAAGGGGTCTAAAGTTAAGAAGATCTGCTCCCAGACAGCTCTGATTCTGCTCGTTTTCTCAGCCATCGGAGTGCTACTCAGAGAGGAAGTCTAAGCAACATTGGGCATCCTCCCAATGTTGACTCCAGTTGCGCAGAGAGGTAGAGTCTCAGAGACTGATGGTGCACTGTGCTTCTGTGGCATTACTCAGGCATCGGATCCAGATATACTCAATAGGGAAATGCCTGTTGGCACTAGTGTCTATTCCAATCGCTGGCCCAGTACGTCAGCATCAGCAGGCAGAGCATGGGTCTCGGGGATAGCCTGCATGGTCAAAACATGGTCAAACGTGCCGCCATAGGGAGCTCTAGGGCTTGAAGACATTCTTCCAAGACTGCTGTCTCCAAAGGCATCAGTGCCAGAATTACAACTTTGGCCACTGACTCTGTCGCCTTGGTCGGGGAACTCATGACGGTGGGGACATTGGGGGATGCCCGGTGTCCCTCCATTACCATGGGTGACTATTCCTCTCATCAAGTACTTTAGCAGGTCATTCCCGGCCACTGCTCTCCATGTCGCGTTGGGAAGGGCTCCGATGTCGGTGCACACGAACCTTGGCCCGGTACTCGGACACCCCCTTCGATGATTACGGGGGTCAATGAAGTCTATTCTGGGAAAAGGTCAAGGGAGATCCTTCACTCTGGGGCACCGCTGTCCCTCGGCTCCGAGTGCACTTAAGCTTCTCTTGATGCCAATGCCTCTGAAATGCTGCGCGAGAACATCGGGTTTGAAGCTGCAGAATCTATTACCCAAAAAAGGACTCGCGCTGCTTCCCCTGACCCTTCAAAAGCCCCTTCTTGTCATCTGCAAACACAGGTTACAAGAAGCGGGTTGGTGGTTGGGTCCCAGGCATTGAAGGCACCATTTGTGCCAATCCATGACCGAGATGGTCTTGCCACAATGATGCACTTCTTAAAACCACTTGCTGGCTTCTGGGGCATGTCCAGGACCACATCCATAGCAAAGTCAAACGGCTCGAAGGTGCCAGCATGAGAAAAACCACAGAAAAAGAAAAAAAGACCAAACACCAAAAAAATGAAAGCAACGACACTGGGGTCGGCGCTACCGATGACAGGTGGTAAAACTAGATGGAAAACGCACCACAAAGGTGTTGAAAGCAAAAATGTTTTCAGACGGTGCAGGACACATCCTAAAGGCACCATGGAAAAAGAAAGACTGGAAAGATGGCCACACAGCAGGCAGGGAAGGCAGGTGCACATGCACAGTGGAGCCTCTCAAATACTTCCAGTAGAAGCTGGGGAACATTCCTACATGGAGCTCCATCGGGGATGTCACCCATACACAAGGACTTACTTCCTGCTTGTTCACCGAAAGAGTAGTTACTCACCTGTAACAGGTGTTCTCCAGGAGCAGCAGGAATCAGTCCTCACATATGGGTGTCATCGGCGCCGATGAAGCCCCAGCGGAGCATTTCCCCAGCTTTCTATGAAAGCCTTTGGGAATGCAGGCACACATGCACGGTTCCCTTCCCGCCTAAAGGTGCCATCTTACCTCAGTCAAATGAAATAGCTAAGAACAGCACACAAAAATGAAAAATAAACTATGTACAACTGCAACTCCAAGGGGAGGAGGGAGGGTTGTGAGGACTGATTCCTGCTGCTCCTGGAGAACACCTGTTACAGGTGAGTAACTACTCTTTCTCCAGGACCAAGCAGGAAGTCAGTCCTCACATATGGGTGACTCCCAAGCTCTGGGCTACCGAGGAACCCAGGCTGAACAAGAGAACTCCCTCTAGTCTCAGCAGCAAAGAAAGGCTTTTCAAGGACACAACCTCCACCGGTAGCCCAACAGAGGGCAGGAGTTGCCTAAACCTCAAAGAGATTCCGGAGGACTGCTTGGCCAAAAGCACTGTCCCTATGGGACTCCCTCTCCAGACAGTAATGGGCCGCAAAAGTCTGGCTTGAAGACCAAGTTGCAGCCCTGCAGATGTCTACCAAGGGCACAAAGCGGAGATGAGCCACTGAGGCAGCCACTGCCCTGACTCGGTGGGCCGTAACCCGACCCTGCAAAGGAAGGTCAGCCGCCTTGTAAGCCCAGGTGATACAGTCAGCCACCCACATGGACAAGGTACGCCTGGACACAGCCAACCCCAACTTATTAGGGTCAAAAGAAACGAAGAGCTGAGTAGCCCTTCTATGCCCCTGCGTACGGTCAAGGTAGAAGGATTAGGCCCTCCTACAGTCCAGGGTATGCAGGACTGCTTCAGCCTGGCTTGCATGAGGCCTAGGGAAGAATGTTCCCTAGGAGTGGAGGCGTGGCCTAGTGGTTGGGGCAAGGTACTTCAGGCCGGAAGGTTGGGGGTTCAAATCCCACTAGAGGACAGCAACCTTGGGCCGGAAGGACTAGGGTTTCTAGTCCCACAGGTGCTCCTTGTGGTCTTGGGCAAGCCACTTAACCCTCCATAGCCCATGTTCCCTGTAAAATAGTTATCTCCAAGTTATAATGCCCTGTTCAATGTAATTTCAGTTTGTTCAATGTAAACTGCACTGATGCCGAATAGCGCGGTATATAAGAGAACGTAAATAAATAAATAAATGTTGGAAGAACCACCTCCTGATTGAGGTGGAAAGAGGAGACAACCTTTGGGAGGAACTTTGGATGAGTCCTGAGGACTACCCTGTTCCTATAAATCCTGGTGTAAGGCCTATCACAGACCAGGGCCTGAAGCTCACTCACTCGCCTGGCCGAGGTTAAGGCTATCAGGAAGGGTGTCTTCCAGGATAGGAAGTGTAGTGGACAAGTAGCCATCGGCTCAAAAGGTGGGCGAGTCAGTTGCTGCAAGACCACATTCAACTCCCACTCAGGGGCAGGAGGACGGATTGGAGGCCTGAGCAAAAGCAAGCCCCTGAGAAAGCGGGACACCAAGGGGTGAACCGACAGAGAATGTCCTTCCACCAGTGAGTGGTGAGCTGCTAGAGCTGAGAGGTGGACCCAAACAGAATTGGACTTAAGTCCCTGATTGGACAAGTGCAGTAAGTACTGAAGCACTACTGGCACAGTACAGGAGAAAGGATCCTCTGTACGTAGCTGACACCACACAGAAAACCTTTTCCATTTGAGAGCATAGGTTTTCCTAGTGGACTGTTTCCTAGAGGCTAAGACAACCTCCTCAACTTCCTGAGGTAGGCCCCAGGGAGCCAAAACTACCCTTGCAGCCTCCAGGCCATCAAATTGAGAGCTTTGAGATTGGGGTGCAGAAGGGAACCCTGCTCCTGTGAGAGAAGGTCGAGTTGCAACCCCAGAGGCAGTGGGGGATCCACCGCCAGTTGAAGAAGAAGTGGAAACCAAGGCTGTCTCAGCCACCTGGGAGCCACCAGCAGGACTGAGGCCTTGTCCTGAAGAATTTTGAAGAGAGTTCGGGCCACCAAGGGCGTGGGAGGAAACGCATACAGGAGGCCCTGAGACCATGGAATCAGAAAAGCATCTGCTGCTATCCGCAGAGGATGCGGTTGCCTGGAGCAGAACTTTGGCAGTTGCTTGTTCATTGGGCTGGCAAAGAGATCTATCAAAGGGAGACCCCATTTTAGGAAGATCTTCTGAACTACTGAAGGATGCAACTGCCACTCGTGGGGCTGCAGAATCCTGCTTAACTTGACGGCCAGGTAGTTGTTCTGGCCTGGAAGGTACACAGCCTTGAGGAGCATGTTGTGCTTGAGGGCAAATGAACAAAGGTCCTGAGCCTCCCGACAAAGGAGTCTGGACCCAGTCCCGCCATGTTTGTTCACATAAAACATGGTTAACTTGGTTGTCTGTCTGAACCAGGACAGATTGATGAGCCAGGGTAGGAGAGATAGCTCTGAGTGCTAATCTAATAGCTCTGAGTTCGAGGAGATTGATCTGCTGTGCAGCCTCCCAAGGAGACCACAGGCCCTGGGTGCACTTGTCTAGACAATGAGCTCCCCAGCCCTGTAGGGAGGCGTCGGTGGTCAGTACCACCGTGTACCCAGGAATCTGAAAAGGCACTCCCTTTAGTAGATTGGGTGGATGCAGCCACCAGCTGAGGGAGTTCAGAAATTGTCTGGACACCCTTATCCTGTCCCTGAGGCTGCCTGTGGCCTGTGATCACTGAGTCCGAAGGCACCACTGTGCAGGCCTCATATGGAGCCTGGCATTGGGGGTCACATGCACTGTCGAAGCCATGTGGCCTAGAAGCCTCAGGAAGAGTCTGGCGGAGACTAGTGACCTGTTGAGAAACTGGTTTGCCAAGGCTATCAATCTTTGTGCTCTGTCTTCTGGCAAGAAAGCCTTTGCTAGGAGAGAGTCCAGCCTTGCTCCTATGAACTCCAAATTCTGGGAGGGGAGGAAAGTGGACTTTGCGAAGTTTATTACAAACCCTAGGCTCTGAAGAAGAGCAATAGTTCTGAGGGTGGCTTGTCTGGCCTCCTGGCACGTCTGATCCCTAATGAGCCAGTTGTCCAGATAGGGGAAGACAAAGACTCCCTGATTTCTCAGGTAGGCCGCCACCACTGCCAGGCATTTGGTAAAGACCCTGGCAGCGGAGGTGAGGCCAAAAGGCAGTACTCTGTACTGATAATGGTTTCTTCCCACAAGGAACCTGAGGTACTTTCTGTGGTCTGGATGAATGAGGATGTGAATGTACGCATCCTTTAGATCTAAGGAGCATAGCCAATCTCCCTGCTGGAGGTAGGGCAGAAGTGTTCCAAGAGTAAGCATCTTGAACTGTTCTTTCTCTAGGAACTTGTTGAGGTTCCTGAGGTCCAGAATGGGTCGAAGGCCACCGGTTCTTTTGGGCACCAGGAAATACCTGGAGTAGAATCCGTGACCTTGCAAGTGGGGAGGCACAGGCTCCACCGCCCTGTCCACCAACAGACCTTGAAGTTCCTGAAGGAGAAGGTCTGTGTGCAGGGAAGGCCTTGGAAGCTCCCCTGGAAAGTATGGTGGAGGCAGTTGGTGAAAATGTAGAGCATAGCCCCTGTGGACTATGTCCAACACCCAACTGTCCCCGGTGATGAGGGGCCACTGGTGGGCAAAGAGGGAGAGGCGACCTCCTGTGCAGGGTTGGGAGAGCAGGGATGGAGAGGCTACGCTCAAGGAGTCAAAAACCCCCACCCTGCTGAGTGGGTGCAGGGGCCGGAGGCTTGGGGGTCCTCTGCCTACGGGGCCCATTACCCTGCCCCTTGGCTTGCTGACCCTGGGGTGCAGCTTGGGTAGCCTGATATTGAGGGTACTGTTTGTAGGCAGTGCCCTTCCTCGGGTAAAAGGGCTTTTTACCCGAGCCCTTCTTTTTATGAGAAGGGGCAGAGGTCTTCCTAGACAGCCTTGTCCGTGTAAGGTGCTCTGTTTCGAGCTGGGCAGCTTTCTCGGTCATGGGCTTGCCAAAAAGGTTTTCACCTCGGCAAGGGACATCGACCAACTTGTCCTGAACCCATGGCTCGAGGTCCGATGACTGCAGCCATGCCTGGCATCGAGCCGCGATGCTGGCTGCCGCAACTCGGCCGAAGCTTCGAAGCCATCGTAGGCGGCGCGGGACATGAACTTCAAAAAGTCCTGAGTCCCCGAGGGCAAGGACTTGAATCTCTGCAAGGGTTCCCCGGAGAGTCCAGCAGAGAACCCGGCCAACTCCTTGGCCAGGTCCCGCAAGTACATGCCCATGTACAGCTGGTAAGACTGGACACGGCAAGCAAGCATCAAGCCCTGGAAGCACTTTCTACTGACGCCATCGAGTTTCTGGGTCTCCCTGCCGGAGGGGGGGGGGGGGCACCGCGGAGTGCATCTTCTGGCTCTTCAGACGATGCATGGCTGATTCCACAACCATGGAATGGTGTGGTAGCTGTGCTTTCTGAAAGACAGGGCTCTTCCTGAGTCGATAGATCGAGTAGACTCGCTTGCTTAAAACCGGCACCGAGGCCGGTGCCTCCCACATCTGGAAGAGGAGCCGTTCCAGCAACGGAGGAACCGGGACAGTAAAGGCCTCCTTCGGAGGAGAGTCATACTGCAGGGCCTCGAGCTCTTCAGCTCGAGGCTCTTCCTCGGGGTCCGACCGGAATAGCCAAGGCAGTGGCCATATCCCGGACGAACTCCGAGAACCGAGTATCCTCCGGAGGGTATCTACTCCGGGGCTCAGACTGCGGTGAGTCCGACGGGACGCACCGAGTCTTGAACGTATCAGGGGACTCCTCATCCTCCGTCTCCCAGGCGGACTCGTCTGACGAGGAGTCAGGGTCCGACCCCGCGGGGCTCTGGAGCACCCGCCCCGACGCCGGAGGCACCGGCATTGACGCCCTCGGTCCTGAGCGGGAGGTCAAGGGAGACCGCGACCGAGGTCAACTTCGAGCCATGATGGACTCGAGTATCGGCTCGATCTCCGGGGTCAACTTCGAAGTCGATGTCCCGGTGGTCGGGGCAGATGCGCTGGACAGGCTGGCCATCAGTGCCTGCTGCTGCTCCATGAAGGCAGACAATCTGCTCTCCAAGGCTGTCATCCTGAGACTCAGCTCGGGAGACGCAGCAGCCACCGACTCGGGCCACGGCGGCGGTGCCGGGCCCGACGTCGGCTCCCTGGGAGGAGAGTCCTCGAGGACTACAGGGCTTACATGTCCAGCAGACTCCGGCTCCACACGAGGAACTTTGGCAGGCTTTTCTTGGTCCACGGGCCCGGGGCGATGGTCGGGGGTCTTAGACCTGGCCCTCGAGGAGCCAGGGACCTCCTCCTCCGATGCCCTCACGAGCCGCTTCTTCCTCTTGCGTTCCCGGTCGGGGGACCCCCTGTCCGAGAAGCTTCGACGGCGCTCGGGATCCGAATCCCGAGATGTCGAGGCCTCAGACGAGGTCGGGGCCCGGCCGGAGGCTGAGTCCGAGAAAAGCCTTTCTTTCTGCTGCTGGCGACTTTGGAGTGCCTTGGAAGACATCTTCCCACATGGCCCACACGACTTAGGGTCGTGATCAGGACCGAGGCACCGGAGGCAGCAGTCGTGTGTGTCGGTGAGAGACATTAATTTCTTACACCGATCACACTTCTTGAAACCGCTGGAAGCCATTGGGGAAAAAAGAGTCCCCGTGAGGTCAAAGGACTGGCCTTCCAGGGAAAAAGCAAAAAAGGGTGCGAACGCCAGCCACGAAGGACAAAAACTGAAAAAGAAGAATCGGGCTCGATACCGGTGTACCGAACCCGGCAGGAGGGGAAACCGGCGTCGAACCGGGAGAAAAAACAGCGAGTATCGCCGAAAAAAAATCAACTTTTATCCGGGATGACAGGACACATGTCCGGTGGGCTTCTTGGAAAAAAAGAGACTGAGGTAAGATGGCACCTTTAGGCCGGAAGGGAACCGCGCATGCGTGCCTGCATTCCCAAAGGCTTTCATAGAAAGCTGGGGAAATGCTCCGCTGGGGCTTCATTGGCGCCGATGACACCCATATGTGAGGACTGACTTCCTGCTTGGTCCTGAAGAAAAGATTAATGACAAAAAGTACTCTACACCTAAAAATCTTCTTGCATGTTTTGTAGTGAGGGGCAGCATGGAAAGAATGGAAACAGAGAGATGGAAAAAAAATCTTAGTAGTTGTAAAAGGAAGTTAAAATTTAGGTTTGCGTAAGTTGAAAACACAGAAGCTACCAAATATCATATTGCTATTCAAGACAAAGACTATTATATATTTTATACCCTATACATTTTTAAATTGACATTTAAATCAACAATCTACATGCTCAACATGATGTTCTTATGTTCTTAAAAAAAATTCTAATAATCTGCTTTTCTCTTCCACTAATTTGCTTTTCTCTCTTTATCTATCACTTTAAAGGCAGAATGTATTTTATGGCAAGTTTTAGATTTTATTCTATAGATATAATAATTTGTGTAAATTAAATTACCTTTGCTTTTCCCAGTCATAAATATTCAACCAAAATATCATGAGAGAGAAAACAGATCTTATGAAATCCAAGCTAACCCCTTTTGAGAAAAAGCCATAGGAGCAATGTTCCCTCTAAGCTGCGCTGGGTCCATCGCCAACATTCCTACTGGCGGGGGGGGGGGGGGGGGGGGGGGAGGGGTTGTGTGTGAAGTAACACGCCACAGCACCCTCGCATGGTTCCCTTTCATCGGCGCTGGGTCCTCCACCGGCATTCCCGCCGGTGGGGGGAGGGGCAGAGCGATCTATCGCACTGCACCCCCCCCACGCTGGCAGGAATGCTGGCGGCGGACCCAGCGCAGCTTAGAGGGAACATTGCATAGGAGTAAAGCATAGTTACTCACCTGTAGCAGGTGTTCTTCATGGACAGCAGGCATAAGTCCTTGCATATGAGATGACGTCCCTGACGGAGTCTCACGCGGGTAAGCTCCCCAGCTTCTATTGGAAGCTTTTGTGAGGTTCCATCACATATGTGCGCCTGCCTTCCCGCCTGCTGTGGTGCCAACTTATCTCCAGTATTATAACAAAGCTAGTAGACAAAAACAACTCCACAGGAAGATGGGAAGGTTGTGGGAACTAATTGATGCTGTCCATGGAGAACACCTGCTACAGGTGAGTAATTACGCTTTCTCTGGACAAGGAGGACGTACAGTTGTGGTCAATATTATTGGCACCTTTGCAGTTCAACCCCTTAATACCAAATCTCCTAAAAAAACAAACAGGCCAGTGAAATGGCTTTGGACTATATATGCACACATATTTGACACACAAAAGAATCAAATAAAACAAGACCTATTGTTCTCGTCATCACAGCTCCAAGAGATTCTACACAAAGCTAAACTTTCAGATTTTACAATTGCCTGTATTTTTAATATAAATTTTAACTTTTAGCTATAAGTTTAGGAAGATTCAGACTGCCTACATTCCTTGCATAGCCTTTAAATCAGATAGCAGAGTGTGCTCACAATTCATATAAGGTGTACTGGCCAGGGGCACTTAACTTTTCACCCATCCTCCAGGAGTGGAGGAGTGGCCTAGTGGTTGGGGCAAGGTATTTCAGGCCGGAAGGTCGGGGGTTCAAATCCCACTAGAGGACAGCAACCTTGGGCCGGAAGGACTGGGGTTTCTAGTCCCACAGGTGCTCCTTGTGGTCTTGGGCAAGCCACTTAACCCTCCATAGCCCATGTTCCCTGTAAAATAGTTATCTCCAAGTTATAATGCCCTGTTCAATGTAATTTCAGTTTGTTCAATGTAAACCGCACTGATGCAGAATAGCGCGGTATATAAGAGAATATAAATAAATAAATCCTACCCTTCACCCCACCCATTCCAGGATTGCATTGCCTATATAGTCATCATATACACTGATATCTGTCCTTTAATTAGGTGTTACACCCACCTTTTTTCGGACCACTTTATAAGTCTTAATCAGCATGTCGTGTATTCAATACATGTGGTGCTTTCATTCTAAGAAGAATAATTTGGAACCTAAGAGCTTGCCCTATTTGGCTCAAGTTAGCTGTTATGCATAAAGAATTGATTCTACAAAAGAAAGAATTAGTTGCAACTAAACACACCTCTTCTAGGGTACAAACTGAACAAAATCCACCAATGCTCCCACAAAGAATCAAACAGACCAGGAACAAATGGATCACAGTGGGTTCTGGTAGGTTGCGACCTGTAAGACGGAGACACTCTCTGCATCAAGAGATATCCCTGCATAATGCCTTCTCTGCCGTAGACAGTGAGGGTGCCCAATCTGTGGAAACTGAAGTGTCCTTAAATGAGAGAATCAATACCAAATCTACTAATGCACCAAACATGAAGAAAAAAAAAATCACAAAACAGAAAACTACTACTACTTGGCGAGTCCATTCTCAAAGGCACCAACTTGGGAACACAGTTCAAAGGAGAGAAGATGGTCAAATGCCTCCCAGGCTCTTCAGCCAGCAGGAGTATGAACCAAATTGTTGGTATAGTTAGTGCAGAAAGTGAACACTCCAAAACTGACATCGCCATCCACTTAGGTACAAATGACCTGGCTAGAAACAGTGCTTCTGCAGTTCAAAGGGACTTCCAGACTCTGGGAGAGAAAGCACAGTTACTTACCTGTAACAGGTGATCTCTGGGAACAGCAGGAATTAGTCTTCACATATGGGTGTACGTCGGTACCGACGGAGCCTGCACGGGAATGCTGCCCAGCTTCCAATCAGAAAGCTTTTGGCAGCATCCCTCGCGCCTGCGCAGTGACTTCCCGCCTTCTCCACAGCCTCTCTTCAGTTGAGTTTCAGAGCTGAGACAAAGGCGAGGAGAGAAAAGGAAGAAGATAAAAAAGATGCAACTCCTAGGGGAGGTGGGAGGGTTGTGAAGACTAATTCCTGCTGTTCCAAGAGATCACCTGTTACAGGTAAGTAACTGTGCTATCTCCAGGAACAAGCAGGAATGAGTCTTCACATATGGGGACTCCCGAGCTGGAGATGCCAGGGGGAGATCCCATAAAAATGCAAGTGCCTGGATCAGGGGTGCATTTTGTCTCCAGGAATCCCCGGCATCCAATGTGGGATGGAGGGCAGGAGTTGACAATAAAGGAGCTGTGAGGAAAGAAACAGCATAGCCAAGGACTAGAGGGATTTACAAACTACAGGAGTCCTTGGTAGATATGATGAGTAGCATTAAAAGACATTTAATGTACACTTAAAATATGCAGCTTACCTACTGTATTGTAGGAAGTAGAAAGCATGATGGAGTCTACTGGATAAGCAGTGGCGGAATCTTCAAGGTGACCTCTCAGTAGTGAGGATGAAGGTCCAGCCCTGGAGGTAGTAGATGATCCAGGTGTCAACTGGGTAGGATGCGACGTCAGGTCTTTAATGGAAAGCTTTATGGGAAAAGCTGAAACTCCTTTAGGCATAAGGTCATTAACATTGAGGACTAAAGGAAGAAGACTGACGGAGTTGGACAACTAGCCCAGTCCTGGCGGGAAGAGGGGGACTGGAAAAACCCCCTATTCCCACTGAAAACAGTTGTGTACTCAAAATAAAGAGGTACATTGTTTTTCCTAGCTGGCGAGAGATAGGAAAAAATATTGAAGCTTGATGCTTCATGGACTTAAAGAAAAAATGGAAGATGTTAGCACCAAAATGGTTAGTGGTGCCTAACAGTTTCTGCATCGAAATATGGCATGGGACGTAGGGCGACAGACTGTCTAAAACCTCTAGGAGGTAAAACATGTAGTATAGACAGTAAGGGTGATAGTGTGTAAGACAGACCAACCCTTAAGAGGCCCCCCATGAAACACATATATATATGGGGATATATACATGTGGCTGGAAGATATATGTATATGTATATATATATATATATATATATATATATATATATACACATACATATGTACAGATGTATATTAGGATATGGGTGGTGAAATATATCAAATATATATATATGATATACCTGAATATATGTAAATTTGTGGGGCATGGTCTAGCACCACCAGGGTAATGATATAGGTATGTGGACATATATGGAGATGCTACATACCAGACAATAGGTTGAAGATACATGTCTACCACCCATCCCCATAATTGTACATGGGGAATATAAAAGAAAAAGATTCTGTGCTCTACAAGAGGGTGAACCCACTTGAGATATGTAGAGAGAATCTATTTTCAAGGATTGAGGGATGCAGAAAAGCAATCTAACCAGATAACCGTGATGTTCACGTGAGAACAGATGAATATATGAATCTGTGAAGAACAAGGCGGGAGCTCCACAGAACACTGATATGGTAGATGTGGAGAAACGCAAGGGAGATACCAGAGGGACCTATGGAAGGACCCAGAGGTAGCATGCGTAAACAGAAGCCTTGGAGTCTCACGCAGAAGAACTGATATCTCGTGTTAACACCCCCAGGCTAGAGGGGGTGTGGAGAACCTTCATAAGTATAGGAAGGGTTTAGAAGTTTTTTCCGCACTAATAGAGAAACTTCAGAGACAAGGTCAATGCTCTATAGCAAGGCCCTCATAGTAGAAAGCTTCTCTGAAGACTACAGAGAGCATTGTGCAGGAGAGGTATGAGATAAACTGACTGAAGTCAGGTGTGTTGCCATATCCTAGGAGAGGAGATGGTAGAATAATGTGAGAAAGCCTAAACGAGTAGGAGGATCCAGATAGTTTGGAATCACTACTGAGGCTAGACAAAATGTTGAATAAGGGACTGGAACTTGGAAAAAATCCCAGTAATACCATCACTGGAACTCCTGCAGGCAGAGCTGATGACGGAAACAGCAGAGATGTTGTCCAGTGCTGAATAAAGAAAAACAGAGAAGAAAAGAGAGGAGATATCTTTTCTCTCTGTCTGGGGAACGAGCTTGCTAAAGAAGCTGTTCAGTATGGTACCCCTCAAGTAATTAGAGGGTGACGTACCCATAGGGTAAGTCAACTGAAGGAAAAAATGGTCAGTTGGGATAAAGACTATCAGGGGATAGTTGCAACTGCTCTTCTAGGGAATAAGAAGAGGAGAAGGGTGTAGACCCTGAACAAAAATTTTTCCCTCCGACAGGTTAATACACTGAAAAGAAAAGCACAGTGAATAAACTTCTAATATGTAGAAGTGATGTAAGTTACAATTCCCGGCCCCTATGGTTGCTGGGAATGCTGAGACTGGCCAGAAGTGGAGGACTTCAGACTAGGCTGAGGTGTCCCTTGCTTAGGTACAGCCGAATGATGGGCAGGAGATGAATGAAACTTTCTTTCTTAGGGAAAGAAGGTTTGGTAGAACATTTCCTACTCTTTGAAGGAGGTGGCTTAGAATGGTTTCTAGTGGAAGAAGAGTCAGTGGAGCATTGAGCAACCTGACGTAAAGCCTCCTTATTGAAGAGACCTTCTCCTGTACAAGGAGAATGAGCTAGTATAGTTTGTGCCTGTTTGCTCAAGTCTGAAGCCTCAAGCCAGGCTCTGCGACGTGCTGCAATGGCAATAGCAGAGGATCTGCTAACGGACTCAAAAGCATCTATAGAAGCACGAGACAGGAACCAGGATATATTCTGGCTGTGATTGATGAGCAAGGAATAATCAGTAGCCTTGGGCTCTGGTAAAAAAGGGGTGAAAAGAGACAATTTCTCTGTGACTTCCTGGAGTGTTAGACTCATGTGAAAAATATATGAGAGAACTCTGGAGGCCAGCATAGAGTTTTGGAAGGCCTGACGGCCAAAAGCATTGAGTGTTCTTGAAGAACGACCTGGTGGATAAGAAGAATGCTTCTTCTTGCTCTTAACTTTCCTCAGTGCCGATTCCACTACAAGGGAACGATGAGAAAGTTGAGGCTTTTGGAACACTGGAGAGGGTGGCACTCGGTACCGAACCTCAATGTCTGTAGTAACTTGAGGAAGTCGTAAGGGCGATTTCCAAACCCTGAGAAGGAGATCCTGCAGAGCAGGATGTAAAGGAAACTTTATATTTTGCATTTGTGCCGGTGAGCCATGGGTAGGATCACAACCAGGGATAGAAATATTAAGAAAGGTTGCCATATCCAGGAGAAAAGCCTGAAAAGCCTGATCTCCTATGGGAACCATCCCTGGTAAGGCTAAAGGAAGAGCCTGAGCACCAGAGGACTTACAGTGTACTGCACCAATGCCAGGTATCGGTTCCAAACTAGGCATCGGTGCAAGAACAGGCATCGACATCGATACTGATACAGGATTAGCAGGTGAAGTCGCCATCGGGAACTGCTGCAGTGGTACCGAGATCATGAAGGAGTTATGGCTGGGATCTTCAGAACTGCCTATCTGGAAACGACAGGAGTCGGTTCCAGGACGCGTCGATACGCAGCCCTCGAGACTAGATATCGGCTCAAGACTCAGCATCGGAGGAAGCGAGGCTATCGATGCATGTCGCGAGGGTTCCGACGCCGGTGGCAGCATCGGCGATGCCGATACCACCAAGGCAGCCTGGGTTACATCGATCGATACCGACGGTACCGAGGATACCCAAGGAGCACCTCTTGCAAAGGCGGTCCATCTCGATGCCGATGCCAGGGTATCGGAACCGATCGATGCCGGTACCGTCCCGGAGCATGGCTGAGATTGAGGGAAGTCAATGCGGTGCGTATCGATCGGTCCCGAAGGTATCGAGGATGCCCGATGACGAGTAGATTACTCGACACCGGTGCCGATGCCGGAGGCTCGGTACCGCTCGAAGCGGATACCACCCCCGCGCATGGCTCAGGCATGTTTTGTGAGGGGTGAGCCCTAGGAACATCCTGAAACCCCTTTAACGCTTTGGAGCCCGAAGACTCCCGCAGGGGTAAAGCCAATGGATTCTTGAGGGTAAGGCTGGAGCCGTCACCATGCTGGGCATGGGACATACCACTCAAGCATTGACTAGTCTTAACAGACTGTTTTTGGGTTACCTGATCCTGTGAAGTAGAGAAACCGGGTACCCTCACTGCCGAGGAAAAAACGGTATCGAGGGAAACTCTAAATACTGAAGGTTTCTTCACAAAATTATCTCCTGAAAAGTCAGGGGAAAAAGGGTCAGGACCCACACAGTTTAAGACACCAACTATTGGTGTCTAAAAAGAAACAGGTGTTTCCACATCGAATGCACTTCTTAGGAAAAGAAGGCTCCATGATGAAAAGGCCTAGTAGGCCTAAGTAGTTAAGGCAAAAAAACTGAAGAAAAAGTTTCTCAGAATTTAGTCAAAAATCCACCGGCGATACCGGTGGCAGCGGGAAATACAGCCGCGACCACAAGAAAACAAAAAACTAAAGTAATTAAAAAGAAAAGTTTCTGCGGTGACAGGAGGACGTCCTGCCGGCTCAGCGGAAAAACGAAAACTGAAGAGAGGCTGTGGAGAAGGCGGGAAGTCACTGCGCAGGCGCGAGGGATGCTGCCAAAAGCTTTCTGATTGGAAGCTGGGCAGCATTCCCGTGCAGGCTCCGTCGGTACCGACGTACCCATATGTGAAGACTCATTCCTGCTTGTTCCTGGAGATACTCAAGCCTAGTGTTAACACTACAGCATTCTCAGGAGTTCTATCTGTTCTTGGTAAGGGGCAGAAAGGTTGCCTCACATAAACAACTTTAATACATGGCTCCAAACCTGGTGTAAACAAGAAGGATTTAAATATACAGGAGACTGGGGAAATAGATGGATCAACAAGAGACTATACTGTGCTGAAGAACTACATCTCTCTGTCACAGGGAAAAGTATCCTAAGTGAAAAATTTAGGCAGTATGTGGATAGACATTTAAACTAGGGAAAGGGGGTGACAGATGGAAAAGGACAAGTTCAAGATGTCACGCCCAGCAAAAGCATAACAACATTGGAAACAGCCACACTTTTAAACCACATATCAATGGCAAGTGGGAAGAGGCGTATAGAACAAAATCCATGCAAAATAAAGGAAAACCAGTCAGCAAATGCTGGAAGCCTAGCCAACAATGTTCCTGATCTGGGAGCCCAAATGGTATAAGTGGATTTGGACATTTGAAACACGGTTTAACGAGACATATGAACAGGATATTGCCATAGCTGGCTATAATTTATTTAGGAGAGATAGAGATGGCAGAAAAGAAGGAGTAGCAGCCTATATGTCAAAAGCAATATTAAAGCTCCTGAAATGCACGGGACGTGAGGAAAAGCAGCACTGTGGATTGTGTTGGAATGAGGAGATGGCATTATCAAAACGACAAAGTCAAACTTCATCCACACCATACACAACATGGTGAAAAGTTCTCTAACCCAAGGTATCATGCCAGACCAGCTAAAACTCGCCACAATAAGACCAATCCCGAAGAAATCAGCACTCGACAAAAACAACCCAGCAGCCTACAGACCCATCTCAAGCATCCCCCTACTGGCTAAGATTATTGAGAAAGCGGTACAACATCATCTACAAGACCACATCGACAACTGCGCACAACTCGACCACAACCAACACGGTTTCCGCCCCAACCACGGAGTTGAAACACTCCTGCTATACCTCTTTGAGGACATACTACACCTTATAGACAACAGCAAGAATGGAATACTAATGATCTTCATTGATTTATCATCAGCGTTTGACAGAGTCGACCACGGAACACTACTAGCAAGACTTCAGAACATCGGACTACACGGAGCCACACTGAGATGGTTCCAATCTTACCTAACGGACAGACAGATACAGGTCAAGATCGGGCCCAACACATCCCGACCCATAAAAGTCATGCAAGGATCCGCGCTATCAGCTCTCTTATTCAACATCTACATTCAACCAATATGCAACATCATAAAAGAGCACGGGATAAAATACACAATCTATGCGGGCGATATAATGATATACACACCAATCACCCTCAACAACCCAGACCACACCAAGATAACAGACTGTCTCACACATATGAACACCTGGTTTCAAGACAACAACATGACCATAAACTACAGCAAGACCGAGGCGCTAATCATCAAACGAAACTCCGACTTCACCCCCCCGCGACATCAAGATAGGCACCACAACCATACCCATACAACCAGAAGTGAAATACCTTGGAGTGACAATGGACAAAGAACTTAACCTTCAATCCCACATCAACAGAACCACCAAAAATGCATACCACAGGATGAGACTAGTACGATGTCTCAAGCCCCTCCTCGCTCAGGAACACTTCTGCACAGTTTGTCAGGCACTAATAACCCCTAGACTTCTGCAACCCAATCTATCTGGGCCTACCGAAACAGACACTAAGACCATTGCAACTGGCACAAAACACTGCAGCACGCATAATTGCTGGCACCACAAGACAAGAACACATCACAACCACCCTAAAAGAGCTCCACTGGCTGCCTATCAGTGCCCGAATCAGATACAAGACAATCATAAACATTTTCAAAATCAAACATCAATCATCAGCTTTCAGCCTACACCCACTCATACAACCCGACAATAGCACAAGACCAAGGAGAAGAGGCACATCCAACCGTGTCAACACACCTAAAGTTATCAACAGGGGATGCAAGGACACCGAAAAACGAGCCTTATCAAAAGCGGCACCAACAATCTGGAACGCCCTCCCCGACGAACTGCGTTCAACAACAGACATTAAGGAGTTCAGGAAACTACTGAAGACGACACTCTTCATAGAACAATATGGTGACATTACTTAAACCATGCAACAGTCACCTCAATTCCCCCCACGTCACTACAATTGTAATTAAGCAAGGACCTGATACCCATAGCATTGTAAATAGCGCACGCTGTAAATAGCACACCAAGAATCAACGTACAGACACACTCATACGCATACACTACCCACTGCATGTGTATCTTATTGTTTGCTGTCCAGACTGCCTTGATTGCAGGATAAGGCGGTATAGAAATCAGTTTAAATAAATAAACAATCATCCATACTGGGGAAGTTTATAGGCTTCCAACTCAAACCAAAGAAATGGATAGAACCTTGATTATTGATCTTGCAAAGGTAGCCATGAAGTGGGAAGTGATCATATTGGGTGACTTTAATCTACCAGATGTGGATTGGAGTATTCCTTCTGCAAATCTGTCAAAAAAGTGAAAAGAATTGTGGATGCCTTCCAAGATGCACTGCTAAGACTAATGGTGATGGAACAGACTATGGAAAGCTCAATGTTAGATTTAGTACTCACCAAGGGAGAAAGTGTGTCGAACGTCCAGGTGGGTGCCCATATGAGCAGCAGCGATCATCACATTGCGTGGTTTGAGATAAAAGCCAAGGCAAAGTCCCCTCACAGCAAGCTCAAAGTCCTAAACTTTAAAAACGCTGACTTCAGGAAAATGCCTGAAGGAGGAGTTGGCAGGGTGGGAGGAGGTAAGGGCAGTGGAATTGCAGTGGACTAAACTAAAGGAGGCAATAAAGCATAGTTACTCACCTGTAACAGGTGATATCCAGGAACAGCAGGAATTTAGTCTTCACGTATGGGTATCGTCGGTACCGACGGAGTCTGCGCGGGAACGCTCCCCAGCATCCAATAGGAAAGCTTTTGGGAGCATCCCACAGCGCCTGTGTGCTGCCTTCCCACCATTCCAACTCTCCCTCCTCAGTTGAGTTTATAGCTGAGACAAAGGAGAGAAGGAGAGAGAGAAAGAGAGAGATAGAGAGACAACTCCTACGGGAGGTGGGTGGGTTGTGAAGACTAAATTCCTGCTGTTCCCGGAGATCACCTGTTACAGGGGAGTAACTATGCTATCTCCAGGAACAAGCAGGAATGTAGTCTTCATGTATGGGGACTCCCTAGCTGAAGATGCCAGGGAGATGACCCCAGGAAGCTGCACCCCATTGTGAGATGGGCCATGCTTTCTCCCATGGATCTCTGACATCCCACCAGGGATGGCGGGTAGGAGTTGAATTAAGTCTGAAAGAGATGTTGACGAACAGCCTGGCCAAACAAGGCATCCTGGCGGGAGTCCTTGTCTAAGCAGTAGTGGGCTGTAAAGGTATGTACCGAAGCCCAAGTGGCTGCTCGACAGATGTCGTCAATAGATACAGAGTGAAGGTTAGCCACAGAGGCTGCCATGGCTCTCACATTGTGAGCTGTGACATGGCCTTCAAGAGGAAGACCTTTACTCTCATAGGCAAAGAATATTCATTGTGCAATCCAGTTAGACAGAGTTCTTTTGGAAACTGGAATTCTCAAATGACTAGAATCAAAAGCAACAAAGAGTTGGGAAGACTTTCTATGTTGCTGTGTTCTTTGTAGGTAAAAAGCTAAAGCTCTTTTACTGTCCAAGGTATGAAGGTTCCTTTCTGCATTGGAGGCGTGAGGCCTCAGAAAGAATACAGGAAAGTAAACCGCTTGGTTTAAATGGAAAGGGAAAACCACCTTTGGCATAAAGTGTGGATGAGTCCTAAGAACGACCTTATCATGCTGAAATCTTGTATAAGGAGGATCAGCAACTAGAGCATGCAACTCACTAATGCGGCGTGCGGAGGTGATTGCAATTAGGAAAATGACTTTCCAGGAAAGGAATTTCAGAGATGTAGTGGCTAAAGGCTCAAAGTGCGGTTTCATGAGCTGTCCAAGAACAAGATTCAAATTCCATGCCACTGGTGGCGATCTAATGGGAGGTTTTAATAGAAGACCTCTCATAAATCTTGTTATAAGTGGATAGATTGTCCATTTAGAGGTTTGTAGGAAGCTGCAATAGCACTAAGATGGACTCTTACTGAATTGGTCTTAAGAGCAAGGGGATTAAGTCCCTTTTGAGAACACCATATGGTAAACCGTTTCCACTTAAAGGCGTATGATTGTCTTGTGGAAGGTTTTCTAGAAGCCTGTAGGATATCTTTTACCTGTTGATAAAGGTTGAGATCCTGAAGATCTAGGCTTTCAGCAACCAGGCCCTGAGATGCAGGGACTGGGGATTCGGTGGCCACAGCATCCCGTTCTCTTGGGAGAGAAGATCTGGAGCACACCCCAACTCCCAAGGTGCAGCTTGAGAGAGATGTAGAAGCAGAGGATACCACGTTTGCCGTGGCCAACGTGGAGCTATGAGGATCATACAACCTTTGTCTCTCTGAAGCTTGAATAGTGTTTTGGGGATGAGGGTAATGGGTGGAAAGGCATAGAGGAAGTCTTGACCCCAGTGAAGGAGGAAGGCGCCCCTTGCTTGACAATCTGGAGCTGGAATTCTGAAACAGAACCGGGGAAGTATGGCATTCAGTGGACTTGCAAAGAGGTCTATGTCTGTGGTTCCCCAGATTTGAAATATTTGGGCAACCTGGTCTGAATGGAGAGACCATTCGTGTGGCAGCAGTACTTGGCTGAGTTTGTCTGCCCAAAGGTTTTGAATGCCTGAAAGATATACCACGAGGAGGTGAATTTGATGCTCTCTGGCGAGGGCCCATAGTCGTAAAGCTTTGTTGTATAACGACAGAAAGCCCGTTCCGCTCTGCTTGTTCAGGTAGAACATGGCTACTTGATTGTCCGTCTGGACTAGGACTGTCTTGTAGCTGAGCTGGGCCTGGAATACTCGAAGAGCAAGGAAGATTGCTCTGAGTTGCAGGAGGTTTATGTGAAGACAAGCCTCCTGTGGAGTCCAGGTACCCTGGGTAGAGAGATCGTGCAGGTGGGCCTCCTATCCCACCTGTGATGCATCTGTTGTTAGAGTGGTCTTGAATAGGGGTTGCTGGAAAGGAGACCCCACCAGAAGGTTCTCCAGTGATTGCCACCATTGGAGGGACGAAACAAGACGTTGTGAGTTTGCTATTTTGTCCGACAGGCGACCTGTGGCCACTGAGTGGCTAGGGTCCACTGGGCTGCTCGCATGTGGAGGCGAGCATAGGGAACCACATGTACAGTGGATGCCATATGTCCCAATAGTTGGAGCATTTCTCGAGCAGTCAGTTTTTACTGCTGCTTGGGCAGATAGTTGCACTATGCGCAGACAGCAGGGCTGTGGAAGGAAAGCCCTTGACTGTCTGGTATCTAGGCGAGCTCCTATGAATTCTAGGGACTGAGTAGGAGCAAGATGGGATTTTGGGAGGTTTATGACCAATCCCAAATAATGAAGGATTCGCATTGTGCGAGACAGAGCAGAGCTGGCTTCTGGAGCTGTGGGGGCTCGTGAGCCAGTCGTCTAAGTAAGGGAAGACGAATATCCCTAGAGTTCGCAGGAATGCAGCTCCTACCGCAATGCATTTTGTGAATACTCTTGGTGCTGAAGCCAGACCAAAGGGAAGAACTTTGTATTGGAAGTGTTTTCCCTGGAAAAGGAACCGCAGGAATTTCCTGTGATCTGGATGGATGAGAATATGAGTATATGCATCCCTTAGATCTAGAGAACAAAGCCAATCCTGACTTTGAAGGTATGGCAGAAGAGTTCCTAGAGAGATCATTTTGAATTTCTCTCGGAACAGATATTTGTTCAATTCTCTGAGATCTAAAGTGGGTCTGTGTCTTCCTGTTTTCTTTGGGATAAGAAAATAGGGGGAGTAGAACCCTGTACCCTGTTGTAGAATGGGTACTTCTTCTATTGCTTCTTGAGCAAGAAGTGTTGTGACCTCCTGGCCTAAGAGATCGTTGACAGTGGTCTGAGAATTGAACTGTCTTACGATTGGAGGAGGGGGCATGCTGTGAAAATGAAGCTTCTACCCCTTTCGTACAATGGACAGAGTCCAATTTTCTGTTGTTATTTGGTGCCATCTGTTGGCAAAATGACACAACCTGCCAGGGATGGTTAAGGGTTCTGGACCGTTCAGGGGCAGGAAGGCTAAGTTCTCTAGGTAGGAGTCAAAGCCCCTGAGGAGGCTGAGCTCTCGGCCCTTTTGGTTTCTTTTTTTGTCTAGTTTGTTGCTGTTGTCCCTTTTGGGCAGCCTGAACTGGACCGTGCCCCTGCTGGGCATAAGAAGGATAAAACTTCCTTTTTTTGTTGAAAAAGGGTTTTTTATAGGACTTCTTTTTGGCTGGGTTGGCTGTAGATTTTGACAATCTACCAAAGGAAGCACTATGCCACGTTGCTAGAAGACACCCAGTCCAAAAAATGTGGTTTTGAAGGAAGGAGTAATTTTTATTTAATATTAATTGATTCCTCGCGTCAAAAAGCCCGACACAGGTCATGTTTTGAATTCACTTCATCAGGGGAATTCAGGCGTACCGAGGCCAAAGGCGATTCATGTCTTGATATACCCTCAAATACTGGCAATGCTGACAAAGGTCATAGTATAGGAGCATCTATACTTTTATAAATTTATACACGGGAATTAGAGAACCGCAAATGAGAGAGCCATCAAGGAAAGTATAGATGCTCCTATACTATGACTTTTGTCAGCATTGCCAGTATTTGAAGGTATATCAAGACATGAATTGACTTTGTCCTAGTCAGGAACTCAGACTCCAGCTCAGCGGCCTTGTCTGTAATGGTTTTGACAAAGAGGATCTCTCCACGGCAAGGGACGTCAACCAATATTGTCCTGGACCCATTGCTCCAGGTTGGAGGACTGTAATCAAGCATGGCGCCGGGCACTAATGCCCACTGAAGCTACTCTAGCCGCTGACTCAAAGCCATCATAGGCGCTCAAGTGATAAACTTGGAGCACTATTTGACTGTCAAGGTCAGGGTCTCGAACCGCTGGAGGGGTTCCTCCAAGAGACCAGCCAAGAACCCAGTGAGCTCCTTCACCAGGTCTCGAAGGTACATGCCCATGTACAACTGGTAAGCCTGAATTTGGCGAACACCACCGAGCCCTGGAAGCACTTTCTGCCCATGGCGCGGGCCTCACTGCCTGGGGATACTGAGGAGTACACTTTCTGGCTCGAGCCTCCGCATGACCGACTCCACCACCATGGAGTTGTGAGGCAGTTGGGCTTTTTGAAATCCAGGGCTCCGGCGGACATGGTACATTGCGTCCAGTCGCCTGCTAATTATGGGCACTGATGCAGAGGTCTTTCACATCCAGAACAGCCGTTCCAGGATGGATTGGGGGGGGAGGCACTCTTTCAGGGGAGTCATGTACTGGAGGTCCTCCATGCAAAGGTCCTCCTCTGACTCAGTGGTGAAGGCCAGAGCCTTGTCATGTCTCACACGAAGTCCCACAGGTGGGGGCCAGCACCTCGACTCCGGAGGGGACAGGTCAGAGGGCATGCCGTAGTGATGGTGGGTATCTGGGGACTTGTCGTCCTCTGTCTCCCAGTCTGAGTCCAGCTCGGAGGAGGAGTCAAGGGTCCTCTGGGACTCAGGGTACTGACCTGATCCAGAGGACCTCAGGGCAGTGGCCCTCAGAGCCGAGGGCACTGAGCGGTGAGAACCGCAGCCCCAAGGACTGGGACCGCAGTTGAGGCTTCTCTCGAGGCTGGTGGCGCTCAAGAATCAGCTTGACCTCTGGGGAGTCCCTCGAGGTGGAGGGCCTGGTGGTTGGAAGTAATGACCTGGAAGAAGATAGCATCAGAGCCCGCTGCTGGGCCATGAAAGCAGACAAACTACGCTCCAAGGCCACCATTATGCCCTCTAGACCAGATGGCTCTGCAGCATTCGGTGCGAGCACTGAGGACTTTAGACCCAGTGCCAGCTCCATCTATGGGGAGTCCTTGACCAGGATGGCCTCGGCGCTCTAAGACCTGTCCCAGGGCATGGACAGCTCCGAGCAAGGCAACTTGGACAGCCACTCTTTGCCGTTGTCCTCAGCCTCCAGTCAAGGGCTGTGGGACCGGGGCCCGTGGGATTTCCCCGACTCATTGCTTGACGGGGTCCTTGAGGTCTTCCAGCTCTTCTTGGGGCGATCCTCAACACAGGAGATCCGGCTGGAGGTTCCATGGTCCCTGGGCTCTGAGACCGCACCGTCTCCACTGGTGCTCGAGGTCCTGCAAGGAGTCTCTGAGCGGACTCTTGTGGAGGACACCGGGGCGGAGTTGCTCTTCTGAAAATTCCACTCACGTTGCTGCTGACGTTTCCTGAGGGCCTTGGGGGTCATCTGCTTACAGAGACCGCAGACCAAAGCATCATGGTCCAGCTCGATGCATCGAAGGCAGCAGTTGTGTAATCTGTGTGTGACATATTATGAGGGCAGCAGTCGCATGGCTTGAAACCACTGGCTGAGGGTCATGGCAGGGAAGATGGCACTCGTGAGGTCAAATTCACCAGGCCCGGCCAGGAAAAAATGCAATGGTACACTACCGAAAAAAACAAAGATGACAAAAAATCACCATCTTTTTCTGGGTGAACAGACATGTCCGATGATCTCTGCGGAAAAAAGGAGACTGGGGACCATGCATGTGTGATACATCTCCCAAAGGATTTCTTTGAAAGCTGGGGAGAGGTTAACGCATGGGGTCAGTTGGCGTCGACATCACCCATATGTGAGGACTGAAATTCTGCTTGTTCCCGGAGAAATAGAGAGTTAGAGTAAGTACCACAGGGCATGATTTAAGGTTCCATCAACCCGCAAAACACGTATTAACTGTTGAAGGCGTTAGGGAAGGAGTGCACCTTGGAGCTTCTTGGGCAGAATGCATGTTAGGACCGCGCAATCTGCAGGCACATAATAAGCAAAAACGTTACTAAACCGTGCAGAAACCCCCCACCCAGCGCCAACGGTTCCTGGTAGTCCACCCTGAATTGCATCCCTCAGAGACGGAACTGGGAGCTCTCAACAAGGACAATGATAAGGTCAAGCCTTGGGAATGAAGTAGATTCCACATCATTCACAGAAGATGTCTTAGAACAACGTGCAAAACTGAAAGTGGACAAGGCCATGGGACCAGATGGGATACATCCCAAGATACTTTAAGAGCTCAGAGAGGTTCTTGCAGGGCCGTTAAAGGATGTTTTCAACAGATCCTTGGAAACAGGAGAAGTTCCTCATGACTGGAGAAGGGCTGATGTGGTACCTCTTCACAAAAGTGGTGAGAGAGAAGTGACAAACTACAGGCCCGTGAGCCTTACCTCGGTGGCGGGAAAAGTAATGGAGGTGCTCCTGAAAGAGTGGACTTTCTCAAAACCAACAGGTTGAATGATCCAAGGCAACATGGTTTTACCAAAGGACGATCTTACCAAACAAATCTGATTGAGTTCTTTGACTGGGTGACCAGAGAACTAGATCAGGGGCATGTGATGGATGTCATCGACTTGGATTTCAGCAGAGCCTTTGATACTGTTCCTCATAGGAGACTTATCAATAAACTCAGTAGTTTGGGGATGGGTCCCAAGGTGGTGAACTGGGTCAGAAATTGGTTAACTGACAGATGGTGATGGTAAATGGAGCTCACTCGGATGAAAGGAGGATGATTAGCGGGGTGCCCCAGGGTTCGGTCCTGGGCCTGTTCAATGTATTTGTAAGTGATATTGCTGAAGGACTGAATGGAAAAGCCTGTCTTTTTACAGATGACACGAAAATTTGCAACAGAGTGGACTCCCCTGAGGGAGTGGATAACATGAGGAAAGATCTACAAAAGCTGTAAGAATGGTCTAATGCTTGCCAGTTGAGATTTAATGCGAAGAAGTGCAGTGTCAGGCACTTGGGAAGCAGAAAGCCAAGGGAAATGTACGCGATAGGGGGGCGAGAGGTTGGTGTGCATGGACCAGGAGAAGGACCTTGGTGTGATTATTTCTGAGGATCTCAAGGTGGCAAAATAGTGCGACAAGGCAGTGGCAAAAGCTAGGAGGATGTTGGGTTGCATACAAAAAGGAATTACGAGCAGAAAGGAAGAGGTACTAATGCCACTGTATAAGGTCACTGGTGAGGCCTCACTTTGAATACTGTGTTCAGTTTTGGAGACCATATCTCGCAAAGGATGTAAAAAGACTGGAAACTGTTCAGAGGAAGGCGACCAAAATGATTTGGAGCCTGCGTCAGAAGCCTTATGAGAAGAGACTTGAAGACCTAAATATGTACACTCTGGAGGAGAGGAGGGACAGAAGAGATATGATTCAGACCTTTAAATACTTAAAGAGAAATAATGAACAAACAAACCTCTTCCAAAGACGGGGAAGCTGTAAAACTAGAGGGCATAACATGAAGCTGCAAGGGGGTAAATTGAAAGGCAATGTCAGGAAATACTTTTTCACTGAAAGGGTGGTGGATGCTTGGAATGCCCCCCTGATGGAAGTGGTGGGGGCAAATACAGTGACAGAATTCAAAATGGCATGGGACAGACACAGTGGATCCCTTTACAGCAACAGGATAAAATCAAAATAAACTTAACTATTTAACTTCTCAACAAACAGGGGTGGGTGATGTGTTCACCCCTAAACAAAGACATGGGGAGGGGTGGCCTACACGGAGCGGCAGATGCACCTACTCTTGCCATCTTACTGGGCAGATTAGATGGACCATACTGGTCTTTATCTGCCATCATTTACTATGTTACCATCTTGGAACTCACCTCCTGAGAGACCTGGACAGAGGATCTGTGCCGAGCTCAGCTCTACTCCTCTGAAACCGCTTCGCTGGCTGGGTTTACATTTCAGTAGCACTGTGTGAAAGGTGGCTGCAGGCAGATTCCTCTGAGAGCCTTCTACAGTCTTTGGGAGAGAGCAGAGGGGAAGGAGGAGGAGGGAGGGGGTGCTGAGGTTGGGTGATGCTCCTGCTGACTTCCATATGTTTCAAATTGTGGCCCTTATCATGATAAGTGCGTGGAGCTGAACCAATTTTCACTCCTCCTATGGATACCAAAAAACTGCAGTCCAATGAAGCCTCACGTTACACTGAAGTTAGTGAGTCACCTCTTTAGGGTTTGAGATTGTCGTTAATGAATATTTAATCAATCTCTTTTCCTCTCAATCTTCATTTTTCTAGAGAGAGGAGAAAATCCATCCATCATCTGCTGGAGACAAAAGAAATACTGAAGGGACCTCTGGTGACTGAGGCTGATAGAGGCATCGAGTGACGTCATTGAAACCAGGGCTTTTCATTGATCTGTCTCTACCAATCTGCTGGGTAGGTGAACACAACCCACTTGTTTAGACTAGTCTAGCAGGATGATATGGAAGTGAGTTTACCCCTCTCCGACATCTCCACCAATTTTGCCTCCCACTTCCCAAGGCTGGGGCCATCAACGGACTCCTATTTCCTTGCAATGACAAGTTTATGTTTATTATGATTCTTGATATACCGCACCTTATTATATCAGGGTGGTTTACAAATTAACAAAAATAAAGAATGATGGCTCACGGCCAGGAAAAAGAATTCCATTTCATGACAGGACAGAGAAAGCACAGTTACTTACCTGTAACAGGTGATCTCTGGGAACAGCAGGACTAAGTCTTCACATATGGGTACGTCGGTACCGACGAAGCCTGTGCGGGAACGCTCCCCAGCTTCCCAAAAAGGAAAGCTTTTGGGAGCATCCCACTGCGCCTGCGCGCTGCCTGCCTTCCCGCCTTTCCTGACCAGCTCTCCTCAGTTCGAGTTTAAAGCTGAGACAATAGAGAGAGAGAGGAAAGGAAAGACAGAAAAGAGGTACAACTCCTAGGGGAGATGGGAGGGTTGTGAAGACTTATTCCTGCTGTTCCCAGAGATCATCTGTTACAGGTAAGTAACTGTGCTATCTCCAGGAACAAGCAGGAATGAGTCTTCACATATGGGGACTCCCTAGCTAAAGATGCCTGGGAGATCCCCAAGGATATGAGACCCTGGGAAGGGTTCTACCTCCTCCTTTGGATCTCAGGCATCCATCCAGGGAAGGAGGGTAGGAGTTGATTAAGAATGGAACAGGTGTTTGAGAACAGCCTGACCAAACAAGGCATCCCGGCGGGAGTCCTTGTCCAAGCAGTAATGGGCTGTGAAGGTATGAATCGAGGCCCGGGTGGCTGCTCGACAGATCTGGTCGATGAACACAGAGTTTAGATGAGCCATAGAGGTGGCCATGGCCCTCACATTATGAGCTGTGACATGGCTCTCCAGAGAAAGGTTCTTACTCTGGTAGGCGAAAGAAATACACTGAGCAATCCAGTTGGACAGTGTTCTTTTAGAGACTGGAAGTCCTAAATGAGAAGGATCAAAAGCAACAAAAAGCTGGGAAGACTTTCTATGTTGCTGTGTCCTTTGCAAGTAAAAAGCAAGAGCTCTTTTACAATCCAGAGTATGAAGGCTCTTCTCTGCACTGGATGCATGAGGAGCTGGAAAAAAGACAGGTAAATATACCTCCTGATTAAGATGGAAAGGTGAGACCACTTTAGGCATAAAGTGTGGATTTGTCCTAAGGACCATCTTGTCATGATGGAACCTTGTATAAGGTGGATTAGCCACTAAGGCCTGCAGTTCACTGATGCGGCGAGCTGAAGTGACTGCAATGAGGAAAATAACCTTCCAGGAAAGAAATTTCAAGGAGGTAGTGGCTAAGGGTTCAAAAGGTGGCTTCATAAGCTGATCAAGAACCAAATTTAAGTCCCATGTCACCGGAGGAGGCCTGATGGGAGGTTTAGTTAAAGTTAGGCCTCTCATGAATCGTGCAATGAGAGGTTGAGAGGAAATAGGTTGTCCATTAATGGGCTTAAGGGATGCTGCAATAGCACTCAAATGGACTCTTACTGAATTCATCTTAAGGCCTGCATTGGAGAGATGCAGGAGATAGTCTAAGAGAGAATTCAAAGGTAGTGCTAGAGGGTCAAGACCCTTTTCAGCACACCAAATGGAAAATCTTTTCCATTTAAAAGCATAGGAACGCCTGGTGGAAGGCTTTCTGGAAGCATGTAAGACATCTTTCACTTGCTGAGAAAGATTCAAGCCCTGAAGGTCTAGGCCTTCAGTAACCAAGCTCTGAGGTGAAGGGACTTGGGGTTTGGGTGCCACAAAGTCCCTTCCTCCTGGGATAGGAGGTCTGGAGCAGCTCCCAAGTCCAAGGAGGGGGCTTGAGAGAGATGTAGAAGTAGAGGGTACCACGCTTGGCATGGCCAGCGTGGAGCTATGAGGATGATAGATCCTTGGTCCCTCTGGAGTTTGAACAGAGTCTTGGGAATCAAGGGAATGGGTGGAAAGGCATACAGGAAGCCATCCTTGGCCTGTACTCCCTGACACGGAATTCTGGAACAGAACCGGGGAAGTTTGGCATTCCACGGACTTGCAAAGAGGTCTATGTCCGGGGTTCCCCATTCTTGGAAGATTCTAAGTACCTGATCCATGTGCAGGGACCATTCGTGTGGAAGCAGAACTCGACTGAGTCTGTCTGCCCAAGAGTTTTGGACTCCTGGGAGGTAAACTGCCAGGAGATGGATTTGATGCTCTCTGGCGAAGGCCCACAATCTTAAACCTTCGTTACAAAGCGACAGAGAGCCAGTTCCTCCTTGCTTGTTTATGTAAAACATGGCTACTTGATTGTCCGTATGAATGAGGACTGTCTGGTAGCTGAGGAGGGTATGAAAGACCTTGAGAGCTAGAAAAACTGCTCGAAGCTCCAAGTGGTTGATATGAAGGGCGGTCTCCTGTGGGGACCAAGTGCCTTGAGTGGAGAGGTCTTGTAGATGGGCTCCCCAACCTGTTTGGGAGGCATCTGTTGTGAGGGTTGCTTAGGGCAACAGTTGTTGGAAGGGGGACCCCCAGCAACAAATTTTCAGTGGACATCCACCATTGGAGAGACCAAAAGAGACGTTTGGAGGTTGCTATTTGGTCTGAGAGAGCTCCTGTGGCTTGAGTCCACTGGGTGGACAAGGTCCATTGAGCTGCTCTCATGTGTAGGCGAGCATAGGGTACCACATGCACTGTGGAAGCCAAGTGGCCTAGCAATTGTAGCATCTCCCGGGCAGTTAAGTGGCTCCTTGACTGAATCTGGGAGGCTAACTGTACTAGACGTTGGCAACGGGCCTGAGGAAGGTAGGCCTTTGCAGTTGTGGTATCCAACCAGGCTCCTATGAATTCTAGGGACTGAGTAGGGGTAAGCTGAGACTTTGGGAGATTTACCACGCCCCAGATACTGCAGAATGCGTCTTGTGCGGTCGAGGGAAATCTGGGCCTCTGACTGAGATGGAGCTCGGATGAGCCAGTCGTCCAGGTAAGGGAATACAAATATTCCCAGAGTGCGTAGAAAGGCAGCTACTACTGCCATGCATTTGGTGAACACTCTTGGAGCAGAGGCCAGACCAAAGGGAAGCACTCTGTATTGGTAATGTTTTCCTTGGAAAAGAAAACGTAGAAACCTTCTGTGAGATGGATGGATGAGGACATGGGTGTACGTATCCTTGAGATCTAGAGAACAAAGCCAATCCTGACTTTGAAGGTATGGAAGGAGAGTGCCTAGAGAAAGCATCTTGAACTTCTCCTTGCATAGAAATTTGTTTAATTCTCTGAGATCTAGAATGGGTCTGTATCCCCCTGTCTTCTTTGGAATGAGAAAAAAGGGGGAGTAGAACCCTGACCCTTGTTGAAGAAGAGGAACTTCTTCTATTGCCCCTTGGACAAGCAGGGTAGTTATCTCCTGACCCAGAAGGTCGAGAAGAGAAGTGGGAGAATTGAAGTGTCTCACCATGGTGTGAGGAGGAAGGTCTAAGAAATGAAGTTTGTAGCCTTCTTTGATGATGGAGAGGGTCCACTGCTCTGATGTGATTTGCTCCCATCTGGGAGCAAAATGAGCTAACCTTCCTGGAATGGTGAGAGGTTCTGGCTGTTTCAAAGCCAGAAAGGTTAAGTTCTCTAGCATCAAGTCAAAAACCCTTAGGGGCTTGGGACTGCTGAGTTGCAGCAGCAGCTGTAGACTTAGTCCTGGCTTGCTTAGGTTGCTGACGCTTAGTGGTAAAGCGACCTTTAGATGATTGGTGGCCAGAAGTGGAAGGGAATCTGCCCTTTTTGAAAAAATACTTTTTAGAAGTCTTTTTCTTGGCAGGAATGGAGGTCGACTTTGAAAGTCTATCCAGAGCAGAGTTCTCTGCATCCATTTGAGTGGCTTTTATTTGCCACTCCTTGCCAAATAGATTTTCACCTGTACAGGGTAGATTTCCTAAGCCATCTTGAACCCAGGGTTCTAAATCAGAAGCCTGGAGCCAAGCAATTCTATGAGCAGCTATGGCAATGCCTGAGGCTCTGCTGGCACCTTCAAAGGAGTCAAAGGTTGCCCTGTTGGAAAACTTTGAAATGTCTTGAGTATGCTTAAGCCAAAGGAGAAATCCTTCCCTTCTATCTTCTGGAATAAAAGGGAAGAAAGTGTGCAGCTTTTCTGCCACTTCCTTTAGAAACATACCCATGTAGAGGCTATATGAGTTGATTCTGACAATGAGCATACTGGCCTGGAAGATTTTCCTACCAAAAGCATCCAGGGTTCTGCATTCTCTTCCTGGAGGAGCAGAAGAGTGTCTCTTTGTACTCTTTATCCTCTTCATAGCCGACTGCACCACAATGGAATGGTGAGGAAGCTGAGTTTTTTGAAATCCAGGACAGGGAGGGACACGGTACATAGTGTCCAACCTGCGAGAATGAGGAGAGAGAGAGTGAGAGGAGTCTCCCATAAATCAATCATGTGTTCATAAAGAATCTCATGAATTGGTAAGGTGACTGCCTCTCTAGGAGCCTTAGGGTATCCTAAAATATCCAATTTTTTTGCTCTAGGCTCTGATTCAGAGGCTACTGAGATAGATAGTCCTTTAGCTACTTCTCTTATGAAGTCTTGAAAGGACAAGCCCTCTGGAGGAGACATTCTTCTTTTTGGAGAAGAAGGCTCTTCAGGAAGGGCTAGGATACTTTGGGTGATTCATCTGATGAATCAGAATCATCAGAGGAATCGAAGTACCGCCTGTCAGGGTGCTCTTCCAGCGCTCAATACGCATATCGAGCGGTATCGACATCGGGCGTTTTCGGAACCGGATCGGTACCGAGAAATAGCCCTGGACAAGGAACCACTGTCCTAGTCGATGTCGATGGGGTCGGTACCGGCGCCGGTGCCGATACCGACAACGGAGCTCGTTGCGGTACCGTCGGCGTCGCAGCTTGAATAAAGGCTGAAATAGCCTGCTGCATGGACAGAACATTCTGATCCATCGATGCCATGAATGCCTGGAGGTCGGTACCGGGAGATTGTGCCGGTACCCCAGAGCATAATAACAGGTGATCGGTCGAGGCCGTGCCATCGATGTCAACCTGTAACCCCATAGGAGGAGCTGTGGAAGCCGGAGCTTCCCGCCGGGGTTGTTTGGCTGGTGCAGGGTCCTCGAGGATAAGCCCGGAGGCATCTCGATGCTTAGAGGGAGATCTACCCTTCGAGGACCTGCTAAACCTATGTTTGGTTACCTGAGATCCATCAGGAGAAGAAGACAGGGAAGAGGTCGATGCTACCGACGCTGCATCAGCGGGAAACAGGACATGGAGCTTAGCTGCTCGGTTCTGTAAACCCCGTTTAGACATTTGAGAGCAGGACGGACAATCTGGAATGGAGTGTTCAGGACCCAAACATTTAAGGCACCATTCATGGGTATCTGTAACAGAAATAGTACCGCTACACTTAGTGCATTTCTTGAACCCGGAGGCTGGTTTTTCCATGAGGGAAATTTTCTCTTGGGCCTTGAGGCCTAGAAGAAAAAATTACACTAAGTGGAGAAAAGTATAGATTTTTTTTTTTTTTAAAGAAGAAAGAAAAGACCGGCGGTACCGGTCCGGAGTCGGGGGAGGCAGTCACGCAACCAAAGAAATAAAATAAAATAAAGAACTTCTTCAGCGGTGACAGGGCTCGACCTGCTGGCTCCGCGGCAAAGAAGAACTGAGGAGAGCTGGTCATTTAAGGCGGGAAGGCAGCGCGCAGGCGCAGTGGGATGCTCCCAAAAGCTTTCCTTTTTGGGAAGCTGGGGAGCGTTCCCGCGCAGGCTCCGTCGGTACAGACGTACCCATATGTGAAGACTCATTCCTGCTTGTTCCTGGAGATAGTACACTTACCTGTAAACAGGTGATCTCTGGGTACAGCAGGAATAAGTCTTCACATATGGGTACGTCGGTACCGACGGAGCCTGCACGGGAATGCTCCCCAGCATCCAATCAGAAAGCTTTTGGGAGCATCCACCGTGCCTGCGCACTGCCTTCCTGCCTTTTCCACTGCCTCTCCTCAGTTGAGTTTGATAGCTGAGACAAAAGGAGAGAAAGAGGAAAGGAAGATAGATAGATAGATACAACTCCTAGGGGAGGTGGGTGGGTTGTGAAGACTTATTCCTGCTGTTCCCAGAGATCACCTGTTACAGGTAAGTAACTGTGCTATCTCCAGGAACAAGCAGGAATGAGTCTTCACATATGGAGACTCCCTAGCTATAGATGCCAGGGGGAGATTCCATAAAATGCGTGTCCCTGGATTAGGACTACAGTTCCCACACATGGATCTCCGGCATCCCATGAGGGATGGAGGGTAGGAGTTGAAAAGAGAGGTAGCTGTGGGAAAAAACAGCAAAGCTAAGGACTACAGGGGAGGAGTCCTTGGTATGTATGATAAGTACCATTAAAATTATTTAATGAACAATCACAATGGATCTTACCTACTGGATTGTAGGAAGTAGAGAGCGTGATGGAGTCTACTGGAGATTCAGTAGAGGATCCTCAAGGTGACCTCACAGCAGAGAGGGTGAAGGTCCAATCTGGAATTTGGAGGTGACCCAGGTGTCAACTGGGGTAGTATACGAACGGCAGGTCTTCAGTGGAAAGCTTTATGAAAAAAGCTGAAAACTCTTTTAGCTACAGAATCATTAACATTGAGGAGTAAAAGAGGAAGATTGACCGATTTAGACAAGTAGCCCAGTCCTGGAGGGAAGAAAGGGTATGGAAAAGAACGCGCATTCCCAAGGAGGACAGATGTGTGAAGGGCTGAAAACCTCAGAACTACTGAAGATCTACACTGTCTTTCCTAGCTGGTGAGAATTAGGAAAGATATTGAAGCATGATGCTTCAGGGATAGCGAGACCTAGAGTAAAGTAGCAGCTGTTGGTACCACAGTAGTGGTTGTGTGCATAACAGCCCCCACATACTGAGGGACAGTATGAAGATATGCCAGCCCACTGTCTGGAAGCTCTAGGAAGGTGGAAACCTTTATAGCATAGACAGTTAGGGAGATAATATGTAATACATATCTACCTATAAAAAGCATCTCGACAGATACATATATAGAGGGATATATATATATATATATGTATGTATGTATGTATATATATGTGTAAATATATATAGATATATATATAGGGGCATAACTAATGCACACACAGCTTACAGACATATGTATGTAGAGAATATATATATAGAGATATATAAATACATGAATATGTAAGACTGAAGGTACATGTCTGCAACTAAGCCCCATAAGAACATTCACATGAGAAATGTGAAGGAGAAAGATTCAACTATTTACAAGAAGGTGGAACCTACTTGAAAAGATATATAGAGAATCTATTCCTCCGGGCTAAGAGGGTGCAGGAATGCTATCCAGTGAAATAACCAGGATGGTTGCGTGAAAACAGAGGATAATATCAGTCTGTAGCGAGCAAGTCTTGAGTTCTGTAGAACTCTGACATGGTAAATGGACAGAAAAACGCAGAGAAGGAGATACCAGGATGACCCATTGGAGGGACACAGGGGTATCATGCATTACCAGTAGAATATGTGCTGTCCATGAGGAGTAGGATAGCATGAGGCCAAGCTGTAAGGAAAAAAGAGCATATTCCTGCAGGATTGGGAAAAACTCTTGGACATTCAGGCAGAAAAAGCTTATATCCTGTGTTATAACAGGAGACAAGAGGGTGTGGAGAACCCTCACAGTCATGGAAAATGACTGATAAGCTTTTTCTACTATATAGAATAGCCATCAGAGACAAAGTCCAATGCTCTCTAGCAAGGGCCCATAGTAGAAAGCTTCTCTGAGGATTGCAGAGAGCAGTATGCAGGAGAATCAGGAGATAAAACTGACGATAGGTCAGGTGTGATGCCACATCCCAGAAAATGGAGATGGCCAGGAAGAAGATAATGTGAGAAGCCTGAAGTGAGTAGGGTTATCCAAGATAGATGAGGACTGTCTTGGATCACTGCTAAGGCTAGACAAAAGTAGTGGAAGACAGACTGGAACTTGTAAGAAGTACCAGTAGTTTAATCACTGGAACTCCTGCATGAACAAAAGCTAAAAGAGACAGCAAAGAGAATCTTTCTGTGGAAAAGAGAGAGAACAGACAAAGGGAGAGGAAAAAATTCCTGTCCCTGTCTGATAAGCTGTCCAGAGAATTTATTCAAGGAAAAAACTCTACACTGGAATGAAAGGCCAGAGAAGCTGTTCAGTATGGTACCACCCATTCAGGGAACCCTGGATGAGAGGGTAGAGAGAATAACTGAAGGGTGACTTACCATCTGGTGAGTCAGCTGAAGGAAAAAATGTTCATGTTGGGACAGAAACTATCATGGGATAGTTGTTAACTTCTCTTCTTGGAAGGAAGAGGAGGAGAAATCTGTAACACATGGACAAGAATATCCTGACAGCTTAGCCACGCGTAGAGCTTTAAAGAAAAAAACAGTGAACAAACTTCTGCTACGAAGAAGTTAACTGCAGGTTGCAACCTTCAAGAACCTATGGCTGCTGGGTGTGCAGAGACTGGCTAGAGTTTGGATTCTTCAGACCAGGACGAGGTGTCCCCTGCTTGGGTACCTCTGAATGATGGGCAGGAGAAGAGTGAAACCTTCTTTCCTTAGGGAAAGAAGGTTTGGTAGGACATTTCCTACCTCCTGGGGGAGAAAAAGGCTTAGGATGGTTCTTAGAACCAGGGAAGTCAGTGGAGCAATGAGCAACCTGACATAAAGCCTCCTTATTGAAGAGATTTTCCCCAGTACAAGGAGAATTACCCAATGTGTGTTGTGCCCATCTGCTCAAGTCTGAAGCTTGGAGCCAGGCTCTACGACGTGCTCCTATGGCAATAGCAGAAGATCTGCTGACAGACTCAAAAGAGTCTAGAGAAGCACGAGAAAGAAACCAAGATATATTCTGGCTATGACTAAGAAGCAAGGAATAGTCTGCAGCCTTAGGTTCCGAGAGAAAAGGAGTCAAAAGAAATAATTTCTTTGTGACCTCCTGGATAGACTCATATAAAATATATAAGAGATAATCCTTGATGCCAGCATAGATGTTTGGAAGGTTTGACATCCAAAGGCATCAAGTGCTTTAGATGCACGACCTGGAGGATAAGAAGAATGCTTCTTCTTGCTTTTTACCTTCCTCATTGCTGATTCCACTACAAGGGAATGATGGGGAAGTTGAGTTTTTTGAAACCCTGGAGAGGGGGGCACCTGATACAGAACATCAGTTGCTGTAGAAGGTGAGGGAACCCTTAAAGGTGATTCCCATATTCTCAGAAGAAGATCCTGCAAAGAATGATGTAAAGGAAGCATTATATTTTCCTTTTCTGCAGGAGAGCCTCGAGTAGGATCACAGCCAGGGATAGGAATAGCAAGAAATGCTGCCATGTCAAGGAGAAATTTCTGAAAAGAAGGATCTCCAATGGGAACTATCCCTGGGTAGGCTGAGGTTGAAGGGGCAGCCTGCGCACCAGAGGATGTAGTGGTCTGGTGCAGAAAAAGAACCCCACTAGATGGATAGTGGTACTGGCAGTCACGATTTGAGGCAGTCAGTACTGCATCGTCCATGCCAGGTATCGATTCCAAACTAGGCATAGAAAGGATCGATGGTACCGGTGTAACTGCAGGAACCGACATGGATACCGGTACAGGTAGCCGAGTCGGAATCGGAGACGGTAACGCCGTCGAAGCAGTCATCGGAGGCTGCTCAAGCGGTACCGAGGCGACCAGAAACACTAGGTGAATATCCACGGTACTGCGTATCCGGAAACGATATGGGTCGGTTCCGAGACGAGTCGGTACCCAGTCATCTAGACTAAATATCGATTCCAGACTCGGCATCGAAGGGAGCGAGTCTATCGATGCATGTCTAGAGGGTACCGACGTCGGTGGTGGTATCGGCGATGTTGCCAACACCGGAAAGTCAATCTGGGTCGTATCGATCGGTCCCGAAGGTACCGAGGACGCCAGCTGACGGTCCTTGGTGAAGAGTGGAGCACTCAACACCGATGTCGATGCCGGGGAATCCGTACCGCTCGAAGCGGATGCCACCACCGAGCATGGCTGAGATACAGGAAAGTCAATCTGGGTCGTATCGATCGGTCCCAAAGGTACCGAGGACGCCAGCTGACGATCCTTGGTGAAGAGTGGAGCACTCAACACCGATGCCGATGTATCGGTACCGCTCGAAGCGGATGCCACCACCAAGCATGGCTCAGGTATGTTCTGTGAGGGGTGAGCCCCAGGAACAACCTGAAACCCCTGAAATGCTTTGGAGCCCGGAGACTCCCGCCAGGGTTTTAATGCCAATGGGGATTTGAGGGCAAGGCCGGAGCCGTCATCATGCTGGGCATGAGACCTACCACTCAAGGATTGGCTAGTCTTAACAGACTGTTTGTGGGTTACCTGATCCTGTAGAGAAGAAAAGGCCGGTGCCCTCACTCCAGGAGGGAAAACGGTATCGAGGGAAACTCGAAAGAGGGAAGTTCTTCTCACAGATTCGCAGCCTGATTGTTCAGGGGAAAAAGGGTCAGGACCCACACAGGTTAGACACCAGGCATTGGAGTCTAAAAAGAAAACTGTGTTTCCACAGTGAAGGCACTTCTTAGGGGAAGAAGGCTCCATGATGGAGAGGCCTTGCAGGCCCAAAAAATTTAAGGCAGAAACTGAGGGAAAAATCTCCCTGAGTTTAAGAAAAAGAAAAGAAAAACCCACTGGCGGTACCGGTGGCGGCAGGAAAAACAGCCGCGACCACAAGAAAACGAAATAAAGAAAAAAAGTTTCTGCGGTGACAGGAGGACGTCCTGCCGGCTCCGCGGAAAAACGAAAACTGAGGAGAGGCAGTGGAAAAGGCGGGAAGGCAGTGCGCAGGCGCGGTGGATGCTCCCAAAAGCTTTCTGATTGGATGCTGGGGAGCATTCCCGTGCAGGCTCCGTCGGTACCGACGTACCCATATGTGAAGACTCATTCCTGCTTGTTCCTGGAGATAGGAGAGCAGGTAGGTAGAAAAGGAGAGGAAGGAGCAGAAAAGATCATGAAAGGGAAAGAGCAGAGAGGCATTAAGAGCTTGCAGTGATTGTATCACAAACCAAGAGTAGCCCTTTTGAGGGCTACCGTGGGGAAGCCAGTCCAAAGGAAAAAAGCATAGGATCAAAGGGCAGCCCAATTCCAGCACACTTTGATACTTGTTCCTGCATCCCAACCCAAGAAGGCTTTATAAGCCCCATACTCCCACCACATATGAAAAAAGGAGCCTTCTACAGTCCCACTTCTCCAGCAACAAGAGGCGGCAATAACCCCCATTTAAAATAATTTAGTAGGAATAATATATATCCAATTTACTATTTTATACTGTGTTTGCCTACAAGTCACTACAAAGAAACACTTATTACAGTACCAATATTTATTTTTCCTTTCTTCCTTCCCAATGGAAAACCTAACCCACTTTTCCCATGCTTTTCTATGTGAAAGCATCTCCTTATTACACTCAAACTTAGTACTTGCATAAACGGGATAGCAAGCCAGTTTTCCTTTGATCCCTAATTCTTCCGTATCAAGTGAGTCTACTGAGTTCCCAACTATAATGCAGAACTTGACAAATCCCAGGAGAAAGTCACCATAAATTTGCTCCTGGTGCCTGCAATTTTCTTGCTCCCTTTTTCTTCCCAGCATGTTTCAGCAGCTGTCTGTCCACAGATATCCCATCTCCCATGGGCAGAACAGAAGGCCTTGATTGTGTCTGCAGCAACAAAATGGTGGGGTGGGGCAGGCGTGAGGGCAGTGAAGATGTAAAGGGGCAAAGGACAGAGAAGAAAAGAAGGATGGGGGAGATGGAAGGCAGGAGATAAGAGTGCTAGGGGAATGTGAAGGGGAGAGAGTTTGGAAGGAGAACAGAGTGGGGTTGGAGCGGGGAGGGAAGAGTGCAAAGTGTTGAAGGTTAAAGGGATGAATGCAAAGGAACAAAAGGGCACAATGTATATTTGCAGAAAGATGAATCCCCCCTCCCCACAACAAACACATGCAAGTAACTCACCCCACAAGCACCCCAACTCCGCAGGACAGAGACGCACATACACACATACATCCCAGCTCTGCACTATAAACACATACAGGTATCCCATCTCTGCAATACACACATGCACCCACAGCCCCACATCCCACCCACAGAAGGCACCCACCACCACATTCCATGCATAACAGATATATCACCGTTGCATCACACACACTCTTGCTATCTGAAGCTATAACCATTGTCATCTACATATTTCCGTCTAAAGATGCCACGCAGTGTAGGAATTCTAGCGCTGGTTTAGCAAGATTTGGGAACATGAGACCAGAGCGAGAGTCATGGGAGTAGGGTGGACACAAGCACTGGTTCCTAAGGTTTTGGCCTGGCTCCTAAATCCACATAAAATTTGTCAAGGTTGGCTGTAATGCATAATACAATAACATAGTTGGAAAAATTGGCTTAAAGGGAAAACTAACTCCTACCTTTTCCTCAACCCTCCTCATAGCATACAATCCCCATTACCCATAAAGTCCTTAAACTTAGTCATACACACTCTGGTACGTTTACCCAGAACTTCTTTGGATTCCTTTGTAGAGAAGGCAAGAAAGCACAGTTACTTACCTGTAACAGGTGATCTCTGGGAACAGCAGGAATAAGTCTTCACATATGGGTATCGTCGGTACCGACGGAGCCTGCGCGGGAACGCTCCCCAGCGTCCAGTAAGAAAGCTTTTGGGAGCATCCCACAGCGCCTGCGCGCTGCCTTCCCGCCTTTCCCAACCGCCTCTCTGCAGTTCGAGTTTTAAAGCTGAGACAAAGAGAGAGAGAGAGGAAAGGAAAGATAGAGAGATACAACTCCTAGGGGAGGTGGGTGGGTTGTGAAGACTTATTCCTGCTGTTCCCAGAGATCACCTGTTACAGGTAAGTAACTGTGCTATCTCCAGGAACAAGCAGGAATGAGTCTTCACATATGGGGACTCCCTAGCTGCAGATGCCAGGGGAAGACCCCAGGTTGTGTGTCCTTGAAAAGGACTCTACCTCCCCCCATGGATCTCTGGCATCCAACCAGGGTAGGTGGGTAGGAGTTGATTAGGAATGGAACAGGTGTTTGAGAACAGCCTGACCAAACGAGGCATCCCAGTGGAGTCCTTGTCCAAAAAGTAATGGGCTGTGAAGGTATGAACCGAGGCCCAGGTGGCCGCTCGACAGATTTGGTCGATGGACACAGAGTTTAGATGAGCCATTGAGGCTGCCATGGCTCTCACATTGTGAGCTGTGACATGGCCCTCCAGAGAAATGTTCCTACTCTGGTAGGCGAAAGAAATACACTGAGCAATCCAGTTGGACAGTGTTCTCTTAGAGACTGGATGTCCTAAATGAGAAGGATCAAAAGCAACAAAGAGTTGAGAAGACTTTCTATGTTGCTGTGTGCTTTGTAAGTAAAAAGCGAGAGCTCTCTTACAATCCAAGGTATGAAGATTCCTCTCTGCATTTGATGCATGAGGTCCTGGAAAAAAGACAGGTAAATATACCTCTTGGTTCAGATGAAAAGGTGAGACCACTTTAGGCATAAAGTGTGGATTGATCCTGAGGACTACCTTATCATGATGGAACCTTGTATAAGGTGGATTAGCCACCAAAGCTTGCAACTCACTGATGCGGCGTGCTGAGGTGACTGCAATGAGAAAAATAACTTTCCAAGAAAGAAATTTCAAGGAGGTGGTGGCTAAAGGTTCAAAGGGTGGCTTCATAAGCTGGCCAAGAACCAGGTTTAAGTCCCATGCCACTGGAGGTGGTCTAATGGGAGGTTTAGTTAAAAGAAGGCCTCTCATGAATCTTGCTATAAGAGGATGAGAGGAAATAGGTTGTCCATTGAGAGGCTTGAGGGACGCTGCAACAGCACTCAAATGGACTCTTACTGAATTCGTTTTCAGACCTGCATGGGATAGATGCAGGAGATACTCTAGTAGAGAATTCAGAGCTATTGCAAGAGGGTTTAGACCCTTCTCTGAACACCAAATGGTAAATCTTTTCCATTTGAAAGCATAGGAACGTCTCGTAGAAGGCTTTCTAGAGGCATGAATAACATCTCTGACTTGCTGAGAGAGATGAAAATCTTGAAGGTCTAGGCCCTCAGCAACCAAGCCCTGAGATGGAGCGACTGGGGGTTTGGGTGCCACAATGTTCCCTCTTCCTGGGACAGAAGGTCTGGTGCAGAGCCCAAGTCCAGGGAAGGAGCTTGAGAGAGATGCAGAAGTAGAGGGTACCACACTTGGCGTGGCCAATGTGGTGCTATGAGGATCATGGTCCCTCGATCTCTCTGAAGCTTGAATAGTGTTTTGGGAATTAGGGGAATTGGTGGAAAAGCATAAAGGAAGTCTTGACCCCAGTGAAGGAGGAAGGCATCCTTGGCCTGAACTCCCTGACACGGAATTCTGGAACAGAAACGGGGAAGTTTGGCATTGCACGGACTTGCAAAGAGGTCTGTGTCCGGGGTTCCCCAAATTCGAAAAATCCTGGCTACCTGGTCCATGTGGAGGGACCACTCGTGTGGAAGCAGAACTCGACTGAGTCTGTCCGCCCAAGAGTTTTGAACGCCTGGAAGATATACTGCCAGAAGATGGATGTGATGCTCTCTGGCGAAGGCCCACAGTCGCAAAGCTTTGTTGCAAAGCGACAGAGAGCCAGTCCCGCCCTGCTTGTTTACATAGAACATGGCTACTTGGTTGTCCGTATGGATGAGGACTGTCCTGTAGCTGAGCAGGGAATGGAACACTCTGACAGCTAAAATATTGCTCTGAGTTCCAAGAGATTGATATGCAGAGAAGTCTCCTGTGGAGACCAGATGCCCTGGGTGGAGAGATCCTGCAGATGAGCTCCCCAACCCATTGGAGAAGCATCTGTTGTCAGAGTTGCTTGGGGTAGCGACTGCTGAAAAGGGGACCCCAGCAACAGATTTGGAGGGGACTTCCACCACCACTGGAGAGACCAAAATAGGCGACTGGAGTTTGCTATTTTGTCTGACAGGCAACCTGATGCCTGAGTCCATTGGGTGGACAAAGTCCATTGAGCTGCCCTCATGTGAAGGCGAGCATATGGAACCACATGCATGGTGGATGCCATGTGGCCTAGTAGTTGTAACATCTCTCGAGCAGTTAAATGGGACTTTAACTGTATCTGGGAGGCTAACTGCACCAAGCGTAGGCAACGGGCCTGAGGAAGACAGGCCCTTGCAGTTGTGGTATCCAGCAAGGCCCCTATAAACTCCAGAGACTGAGTAGGGGTGAGATGGGATTTTGGGATGTTTATTACCAGTCCAAATACTGAAGGATACGCATTGTGCAGGTTAGAGAAATCTGGGCCTCTGACTGGGATAGAGCTCGAATGAGCCAGTCGTCCAGATATGGGAAAACAAATATTCCTAGAGTGCGTAGAAATGCAGCTACTACAGCCATGCATTTCATGAACAGCCTTGGTGCAGAGGCCAGACCGAAAGGAAGCACCCTGTATTGGTAGTGCTTTCCTTGAAAAAGGAACCGAAGGAACCTTCTGTGTTGGATGGATGAGGACATGGGTGTACGCATCCTCGAGATCTAGAGAACAAAGCCAGTCCTGACTCTGAAGGTATGGCAGCAGAGTACCGAGAGAAATCACCTTGAATTTCTCTTTGAATAGAAACTTGTTCAATTCTCTGAGATCTAATATGGGTCTGTAGCCCCCTGTTTTCTTTGGAATAAGAAAATAAGGGGAGTAGAATCCTGAGCCCTGATGAAGAAGGGGTACTTCTTCTATTGCCCCTTGGGCAAGAAGGGTAGCAATCTCCTGACCCAGAAGGTTGAGGAGAGGTGTTGGAGAATTGAACTGTTTCACCATGGTGTGGGGAGGAAGGTTTAAGAAATGAAGCTTGTACCCTTCCCTTATAATGGAGAGGGTTCATTGCTCTGCTGTGATTTGCTCCCATCTGGGAGCAAAGTAAGCAAACCTTCCTGGAATGGTGAGGGGCTCTGGTTCTTCCAGAGCTAGAAAGGCTAAGCTCTCTAGTTGCAAGTCAAAGGCCCTGAGGCTGAGGCTGCTGGGCCGTGGGAGGCCTGGCAGCCTTTGACTTGGCCTGTTTAGGTGGTTGCTGACGCTTTGCAGCAAAACGACCTGCAGAAGATGCCTGCTGACCATAAGCAGGATAGTATCTTCCCTTTTTAGAAAAAGTTGTCTTTTTGAACAATCTTTTCTTAGCAGGAACAGAGGTAGACTTTGACAGTCGATCCAAAGCAGAGTTCTCAGCATCCATCTGAGTGGCCTTTGCTTTCCAATCCCTGCCAAAAAGGTTTTCACCTGTACAAGGAAGATTTCCCAGTTCATCTTGGACCCTAAGTTCCAAATCAGAGGCTTGTAACCAAGCAATTCTGCGTGCACCTATGGCAATAGCCGAGGCTCTGCTTACACACTCAAAAGAGTCAAAGGCTGCACGTTTGGAAAATTTGGAAACATCTTGGGCATGTTTAAGCCAAGTGAGAAATTCTTGCCTTTTATCTTCTGAAATAAAAGGGGCTAAAGTCTGCAGATGATCTGTGACTTCTTTTAGAAACATCCCCAAATAGAGACTATAGGAGTTGATTCTGGCAGCAAACATATTAGCTTGGAAAACCCTTCGGCCAAAAGCATCAAGGGTCCTGCATTCACGTCCTGGAGGATTAGATGAGTGTCTCTTTGCACTCTTTATTTTCCTCATGGCAGACTCTACCACAATAGAGTGGTGAGGAAGCTGAGACTTATGAAAGCCAGGACAAGGAGGGACACGGTACATGGTGTCTAATCTACGAGAATGAGAAGAGGTGGTAAGAGGAGTCTCCCACATGCTCAACATGAGATCATAGAGAATCTCATGAATAGGTAAAGTAGCTGCTTCTTTAGGAGCCTTAGGATATTGCAAAATATCTAGTTGCTTGGCTCTAGGCTCTGACTCAGGGGCCACTGTAATGGAGAGGCCTTTAGCCACTTCCCTAATGAAGTCCTGAAAAGACAAGTCTTCTGGAGGAGACATTCTTCGTTTTGGAGAATCAGACTCCTGAGGAAGAAGTACCGGTGCATCGACAGAAACCTCCGACTCATCAGAGTCTTCGGAGAAATCAAGTATCGCCTGTCTGGATGCTCCTGTAAAGCCCGATATGCATACCGAGTGGGATCGACATCGGGAGTAAGCAGTACCGGTTCGGTACCGATGGGCATCATAGGACAGGGTACCATTGCAGTCGACACTGAAGCCAATGTCGATGCAATCGGTACCGGCACCGGGAACGATGCCGGTGCCGGTACCGGCAACGGAGACTGTTGCGGTACCGAAGGCGTCGAAGCCTGCATAAACGCCATTAAGGTGCGCTGCATGGACAGAATCTTCTGATCCATCAACGCCACCAGATTCTGGATGTCGGTACCAGTGGAGGCCACCGGTACCCCAGAACACGGCAACAGGTGATCGGTTGAGGCCGAACCATCGATGTCAACCTGTGACCCCATAGACCAGGGGTGGGCAAACTTTTTGACTCGAGGGCCGCAATGGGTTCATATATTGGACCCGGGGGCCGGACCAAGAGTAGATGGACGGTGTGTATGTGTGAATTAATATAAATTAAATTTAAATTTGTAACATTAAATGTTTAGATTAATTTAAGGTAGAAAAGCATAAAAAGAGTTATTTTACAAAACGTTTATGCAATGTATTTCTTTCATAAAATAGTACCTTCAATTTTAGTGGGAACAGTGTTGTTGGTCTCCCTTTTTTGTTAAGGCATCAAAGTCAGGAGATAGCTTTGCTGTTGCAATTCGCAGAATAGATCTGAGGTGTTGGTCAGTTAACTGGGATCTGTGACGGGATTTATTGATGTTCATGACGCTGAACGTCTGCTCACACACGTAGGTCGAGCCAAACAAGGCCAGAATCTTCTGTGCCATCCCCCGGAGGTTTGGAAAACAGTCATCTTTAAGTGAGGCATAGAACTCTTTTAGTGGAAGAGAGTGGAAGTTCTCCTTTAAGATTGCATCAGATTGAAGATCGATTAGTTCCAATTGCACTTCTTGTGGTGCTGTTTCTGGGTCTTGTGAAAAGGGACAGGCCACCAGCTGAAGTGACTTTTCAATTTTTTCCAAATCTGAAAACCGACGGCAGAATTCTTCATGCTGTACCTGAATCTAATAACTTGAACTACTACTAGAAAGACATAAGCTGAATAAAAATAAAGTAAATAAATAAAAATAACCGCTGTGGCGATCAGTTCAGTCACCCCTGCTGTTTCTTTCTCTCTCAGGCCTATGCAGGCTAATTCAGACACCACTGCTGCCCCACTGTTTCTTTCTTACAATCTTAATGTGGCACCCAGAGATTTCTAGGGTGTCTCCAAAGACCTTGTCATTTTAACAGAATCCCAGAATCTCCAGGTGTAACTTGCTGATGCCACCAAGGGGGTCCTCGTCTGCATCATGTTCTATGCTTCCAGACAATAACGGGACAAAACCAGGCCTGGCTTAGTCCGTTCCTGCGGTGACAGCAGATTTCTAACACATTGCCCCCGAGCACATGAAGTTGTGCCCTTCCCCGGGAGCCTGCGATGTTGCGATCGGATTCCGGCTTTCCACTCCTGCGTGCCACAGTTTCCGCTCCTCTCTTGTGCCCTTAAGTATATTTAGCTTCCTATAGCACCTGCCTTACCTTATATAGCAGATGCCACATGGGCTCCTCACTCATGTTATTAATAGCTCGGGAGAAGTTCATTGGAGGCTGAGTGCGAGAGGTGCGGGGGGACAGTCTGTGTCCTTGCCAGCAATCTGCTGCTGCTGCAACAAAAAAAAAAAGCCCAGCCCATGGCTCCGATCGCTCGCCTCTCGCCCGCCTCATCGCCGGATCCTGCAGGCCGCAGCAAGAGGTAAGGCGCCTGCCTGGGGCGGGGGGCACCTGCTTCTGCATTCAGCCCGAGAGCTCCGGCAGCCCACAAGCACCTTTCCTCCGCTTCTCAGACTTTCATTGCACCATTTCCCCCCTCTGCTGGGGCTGAAGACCATCTGCTAAGTTTCTGGTGCAGTGCAAAGCTCCTTCAAGGTGGGACCCCCTCCCTCAGGTGTCTGGCCTTCCATGTTAGTAAAGGGGGGGTTGCTGGGGTGTCTCCCAGATGCAAGTCCCCGTGAACAGGGACTCAGGGGCCTGCTTTCATTTGCACGGCGGTGACAGGATCTCATTAGCAGCGAGCTGGCTCCGTCCCATTGCCAGCTCTTCTCCCGGGGAAGGAAGAGGCGCACATGCGGCAAGCGAGTACCCGCGGGCCCAGGACTCCGGCTCTTGAACTTCCACCCCGAAGTAGTGCGCTACTTGCCCGGGACTCGGGAGGGGAGAGCAGACGGATCCGCTTCCCTTGAAAGATTAAGCAGCCCTGTGATGTTCGGAGAAAATAAATCCCACTTTGGAGTGGGGGAAGGGGGTTGCCAACTCGATTTAAGAGGTCTTCGGAGCCTTTTGCTTATTAGCCCGCGGGCCGTAGTTTGCCCATGCCTGCCATAGACAATGCTTTGGAAGCCGGAACTTCCCGCCAGGGCAATTTTGCCGGTGCGGAATCCTCAAGGACAAGCCCGGAGGCATCTCGATGCTTAGAGGGAGATTTGCCCTTCGAGGACCGGCTAGATTTATGTTTGGTTACCAGAGATCCATGGGAGGAAGAAGCAGCCCTGGAAGACGTCGATGCCACCGAGGCTGCATCAGAGGGAAACAGGGTACTGAGCTTGGCTGCTCGGTTCTGCCGACCTCTTTTAGACATCATGGTACAGGACACACAATCCGTGATGGAATGGTCAGGACCCAAACATTTTAGACACCAGTCATGGGTGTCAGTGACAGAAATAGTACCGCCACACTTCGTGCACTTTTTGAACCCGGAAGCAGGCTTCTCCATGAGGAGAAAATATGTTCAGGCCTAAGGCCCAAACCGAAAATGCACAGTTGAAGTTTTTTTTTTTTAAAGAAAGAAAAGAAAAGACCAGCGGTACCGGTCTGACTTCGAAGAAGGCAGACGCGACACAGAAAAATAAAGAAAAAAATAAAAAATTCTGCGGTGACAGGAACATGACCTGCTGGCTCCGCGGAAAAGAAGAACTAGAGAGAGGCGGTTGGGAAAGGCGGGAAGGCAGCGCGCAGGCGCTGTGGGATGCTCCCAAAAGCTTTCTTACTGGACGCTGGGGAGCGTTCCCGCGCAGGCTCCGTCGGTACCGACGATACCCATATGTGAAGACTCATTCCTGCTTGTTCCTGGAGATAATCCTCTAGCTTACACCAAGGGGAGTGTACTATTTTTTCCCCAGTTTGTATTTAGCCCTCTTCCAGGATAAAATCAAAGAGCAAATCAATGGATGCTGCCAATAGTCTTTATACTCCATTCCAACCACATCTATCACCTAGAAAACAGACAAGAGAGATACTAAAACCTTCTCTATCAACATCCAACCAGCCTCACTAGGTTTATCATAGAACATTTTAAGTGCTCTTAACATTGCAGTGGCATGGTACCATACCATACTCAAAAGAGAACCTAAACACTTTGCATTCACTGGGACCACCAAATACTGCCATCCCACTCTAGGTCTTTTACCACCCCCACATAAATCGATTCATATTCTTGTATAACTTTTTTTTAAAAAACCCAGAGTTCCATAAACAAGAAAATGAACTTAGGGAGAATCATCATGTTGGAAGCAGAGATTCTACTCGACCAACTTAGGGAAAGATCCTGCCAATCCTCCAGTTCTCTTAAGAATATTTGGGCCCCAGGTCTGTAATTCATCTCAAAAGGTTGATCTAAATCTCCTGAAACATGAATCCCCAGGTATTAAAGACTATGAGTAATCAACTTAAATGGAAAGATTCCCTTATATTCCTGGATGCTATAGGGGTGCTAAACTCTATTACAACCTTATCCAGATTTATTTAAATTTCCAGAGACTTGAAAAACTCTTCAGCTTAAGCAACAAAAATAAGGCACAGAAAGTTCAAGCTCTTTCATACATACTTCTGTCTCATCTGCATACAAGGAAACTTTAGGGGGCCATCCCCTCTCCCAACTACAGTAAGTGGATGTTTTCACTGGCCTTGGCCTTAAAGACAGCAGACAGAGTTTTGATACACAAAGCAAACAGAAATGAAGATAAAGGGCAACCTCGTCTCATACCTTTGGCCAACTGAAACTTCTCTGAACAGCACTCATTAACCAGGAGAGAGGCATTAGAGGTTGATGATGTATCACCTTACCTCCCATGACAATGCCCTTCCCCACACTGATATATTCTAACAGGGTGAACAAGAAGGACTATGCAACCCTGTAGAATGCTTTTTCAGCATACACAATGCTTTCTCTTTCCATCTGGACATTTCCCAGATAACACACTGATCACAGGGAATGTTACGTTGCTCCCTAAAATACTGACTGGTCAGGATGGATAATTTGCAGAACAACCTTCTCCAATCTGGTAGATAATACTCATCTTAGCAAAGATTTTAATATCACAATTCAATAAAGCTATTGGGTGATAGCTGCTATAACAAATCAGCTATATTTGAAAAAATCGTCAAAGAGCCAAAACAGCCAAAACCATATAAACATATAAGGTTATATGGTTTTAACAAATCAGCTGGCATACCTTTTTTATGTATATTGATCACAATGGCATCACGCATAGTAATAGAGAGTAGCCACTTCTCTACCACGTCATTAAAAACTTTAGTCCAGTGGTTTCCAAACTTGGGGTCGGGACCCCAAATGGGGTCACATCATCAGTGGATTAAGTCACATTAACATGGCCCTTTTCCTTTCTTGTAGTGGCAGTCACTAGTCAGAATGTGGCCTGTGAACCAGTGAACATTCATAGGCCCTTGCCCCTACTGGAAAAGCTTCTTGTTAGACTGGAAACCCATGCTGAGTACTCAGGTCTGTAAACACACTCTGCACACTGACACAAAGGACCCTGTACTGACTGCTGCCACTACTACTGCTGCTGCTTTGTGCTTCAGATGAGTGGAGAAAGGGGAAGGAGCCTGGATACCTGCTATTTTGATTTCATCATCATCTAAGGTCATGTGAATTTTCTGTTGTTAAAATGGGGTCAATATGGGATAAACATTTGAAAAGCACTGCCTTAGTTAAAAGAGAAGCACATTTTTCCTGAAGAGCTTTATAATACTCTATAGGGAACACACCTTACCAGTTGCCTTCTTACTGGGAAAGCGTAATTACTCACCTGTAACAGGTGATCTCTGGGAACAGCAGGAATTTAGTCTTCACATATGGGTATCGTCGGTACCGACGGAGCCTGCGCGGGAACGCTCCCCAGCGTCCAATAGGAATGCTTTTGGGAGCATCCCTCAGCACATTCGCGCTGCCTTCCCGCCTTTCCAACTGTCCCTCTTCAGTTATGTTTGTAGCTGAGTGAAAGGATAGAGGGAGAGAGGAAAGAGACAGACAGATAGAGACAACTCCTAGGGAAGATGGGTAGGTTGTGAAGACTAAATTTCTGCTGTTCCCAGAGATCACCTGTTATAGGTAAGTAACTACGCTATCTCCATGAACAAGCAGGAATGTAGTCTTCACATATGGGGACTCCCTAGCTGAAGATGCCAGGGAGATAGCCCCAGGAAGCTGCCACCTATAGTAAGGTGGGCCATGCTTCCTCCCATGGACCTCTGGCATCCCACCAGGGTTGGTGGGTAGGAGTTGAATTATGTCTGAAAGAGATTTTGAAGAACAGCTTGGCCAAAGAAGGTATCCCGACGGGAGGCTTTATCTAGGCAGTAGTGGGCTATAAAGGTGTGTACGGAAGACCAGGTGGCTGCTCGAAAAATGTCATCGATAGACACAGAGTGAAGGTTAGCCATAGAGGCTGACATGGCTCTCACATTATCAGCTGTGACATGGCCGTGAAGAGGAACTCTCTTACTCTCATAAGCAAAGGATATACATTGTGCAATCCATTTGGATAGAGTTCTCTTGGAGACTGGAAGTCCTAAATGACTAGAATCAAAAGCAATAAAAAGTTGAGAAGACCTTCTATGTTGCTGTGCTCTTTGTAGGTAAAAAGCCAAGGCTCTTTTACAATCCAAAGTATGAAGGTTCCTTTCTGCATTAGAGGCTTGAGGCCTCGGAAAGAATACAGGAAGATAAATCGATTGATTTAAATGAAAAGGCGAAACCACCTTTGGCATAAAGTGTGGATGAGTTCTGTGAACAACCTTATCATGGTGAAACCTAGTATAAGGAGTATCAGCCACCAAAGCTTGCAATTCACTAATGCGATGTGCAGAGGTGATTGCAATTAGGAAGATGACCTTCCAGGATAAAAGCTTTAGGGTTGTAGTGGCTAAAGGTTCAAAAGGCGGTTTCATGAGCTGCCCGAAAACTAGGTTTAAATCCCATGCTATCGGTGGTGGCCTGATGGGAAGCTTTGTTAATAGAAGACCTCTCATAAATCTTGATATGAGTGGATGAGAGGAAATTGGTTGTCCATTTAGAGGCTTATAGGAAGCTGCAATTGCACTAAGATGGACTCTTACTGAATTGGTCTTTAGACCAGAATTTGATAAATGAAGTAGATACTCTAGTATCGATTCCAAAGGTATCATAAGGGGGTTTAACCCCTTCTGCGAACACCATATAGTAAAACGTTTCCACTTGAAGGCGTAAGAGCGTCTTGTGGAAGGTTTTCTAGAAGCCTGAAGGATATCTTTTACCTGTTGGGAAAGGTTGAGATCCTGAAGGTCTAAGCTTTCAGCAACCAGGCCCTGAGATGCAGGGACTGGGGATTCGGGTGCCAGAGCATCCCGTTCTCTTGGGAGAGAAGATCTGGAGCACACCCAAACTCCAGAGGTACAGCTTGAGAGAGATGTAGAAGCAGGGGATACCACGTTTGGTGTGGCCACCGTGGCGCTATGAGGATCATACGACTTCTGTCTCTCTGAAGCTTGAAGAGTGTTTTGGGGATGAGGTGAATGGGTGGAAAGGCATAGAGGAAGTCGTGACCCCAGTGAAGAAGGAAGGCGTCCCTTGCCTGGCAATTTTGAGCCGGAATTCTGGAACAGAACCGGGGACGTTTGGCATTCAGTGGACTTGCAAATAGGTCTATGTCTGGGGTTCCCCAGATCTGAAATATCTTGGCCACCTGGTCTAGGTGGAGACCCCATTTGTGAGGCAGCAATACTCGGCTGAGTTTATCTGCCCAAAGGTTTTGAATGCCTGGAAGATATACCACGAGAAGGTGAATTTGATGCTCTCTGGCAAGGGCCCATAGTCGTAAAGCTTTGTTGCATAACGACAGAGAGCCTGTTCCGCCCTGCTTGTTCACGTAGAAAATGGCTACTTGATTATCCGTTTGGACTAGGACTGTCTTGTAGCTGAGCTGGGCATGGAATACTCGAAGAGCTAGATAGATTGCTCTGAGTTCCAGGAAGTTTATGTGAAGACAAGCCTCCTGTGGAGTATAGGTACCCTGGGTAAAGAGATGATGCAGGTGTGCTCCCCATCCCACCTGTGATGCATCTGTTGTTAGGGTGGCCTGGAATAGGGGTTGCTGAAAAGGAGATCCCACTAGAAGATTTTCCAGTGATTACCACCATTGGAGGGACAAAATCAGTCATTGTGAGTTTGATATCTTGTTCGACAGATGTCCTGTGGCCTGTGTCCACTGTGTGGATAGGATCCACTGGGCTGCTCGCATAGGGAACCACATGAATCGTGGATGCCATATGTCCCAATAGTTGTAGTAGTTCTCGAGCAGTTAGGGAGGACTTCACTGCTGCTTGAGAAGCTAGGTGCACTATGCGAAGACAGCGAGGTTGTGGGAGAAAAGCCCTCGACTATCTGGTATCTAAACAAGCTCCTATGAACTAAAGGGACTGAGACGGAGCAAGCTGAGATTTTGGGAGGTTTATGACTAATCCCAAGTATTGAAGGATTCGCATTGTGCGAGACAGTGCAAAGCTGGCTTCTGGAACCGTAGGGGCTTGAATGAGCCAGTCGTCTAAGTAAGGGAAGACGAATATCCCTAGGGTTCGCAGAAATGCAGCTACTACTACCATGCATTTTGTGAATACTCTTGATGCCAAAGCCAGACCAAAGGGAAGGATCCTGTATTGGAAATGCTTTCCCTTGAAAAGGAATCGTAAGAATTTCCTGTGATCTGGATGAATCAGAATGTGAGTATATGCATCCTTTAGATCTTTTTTCGGAACAGATATTTGTTCAATTCTCTGAGGTCTAAAATGGATCTATGTCCTCCTGTTTTGTTTGGAATAAGAAAATAAGGGGAGTAGAACTCTATACCCTATTGAAGAATGAGCACCTCCTCTATTGCTCCTTGAGCAAGGAGTGTTGAGACCTCTCAATCCAGTAGATTGTCTGTAGAGGTTTGGGAATTGAACTGTCTTACGATTGTAGGAGGGGGCACACTGTGAAAATGAAGCTTGTACCCCTCTCCCACAATGGACAGAGTCCAATTTTCTGCTGTTATTTGGTGCCATCTGTTGGCAAAATGACACAACCTGCCTGGAATGTTTAGGGGTTCTGGACCTTTCAGAGGCAGGAAGGCTAAGTTCACTATGAAGGAGTCAAAGCCCTTGAGGGGGCTGGGCCTGTGGAGCTGGTTGAGCTCTAAGGCCTTTTGGCTTCTTTTGTTGACTGGATTGTTGTTGTTGACCTTTCTGGGCAACTTGACCCTGAGCTTGCCCTTGCTGGGTACAGGACGGATAAAACTTCCTTTTTTTGCTAAAAAAGGACTTTTATAGGGTTTCTTTTTGGCTGGAGTAGCTGTAGATTTAGACAATCTATCTAGAGTGATATTGTCAGCATCTATCTCATTAGCCTTTTCCTGACAATTCTTGACAAAGAGGTTTTCTCCTGTGCAAGGGATGTTTCCTAATTTATCCTGCACCCAAATCTCCCAGTCTGATGCTTGAAGCCAGGCAATCAGACGTGCACCAATGGCAATAGCAGATGTTCTGCTGATGCATTCAAAGCAGTCAAAGGCTGCACGATTTACAAACTTGGAGTCGTCTTGAGCATGCTTGACAAGAGTAAGGAAGTCTTGTCGTTTGCCATCACGGAGAATGGGGCTCATAAGCTCCAAATCTCCTGTGACCTCTTTGAGGAAGTCGCATATATAAAATATATGAGCTGATCCTAGCTGAAAGCATGGAAACCTGAAATGTTCGACGCCAAAAAGAATCAAGAGTCCTGCATTCATGACCTACAGGACCCAAAAGGCAGGCAGAGCTCCAGAGTCTCAATACGTGGATGAGACAATGGTGCAGAGATGAGGGTTTTGGATTTGTTAGGAACTGGGGAACATTCTGGGGAAAGAAGGGGCTCTCTTCCGAAGGGATGGGCTTCACCTTAACTGGGATGGAACCAGGCTGCTGGCATTAACATTTAAAAAGGAGATAGAGCAGCTTTTAAAATAGATGATAGGGGAAAGACGATAGTCACCCAAGCGCGGATGGTTCGGAAGAATGTATCCTTGAAGGATACTACCAAAAGCAGAGAGGTTCCAAAAAAGCATAGTTACTCACCTGTAACAGCAGGAATTTAGTCCTCACATATGGGGTATCGTCGGTACCGACACAGCCTGCGCGGGAACGCCCCCACCGTCCAATCAGAAAGCTTTTGGGAGCATCCCACAGCGCCTGCGCGCTACCTTCCCGCCTTTCCCAACTGCCTCTCTCCAGTTGAGTTTTAAAGCTGAGACAAAGAGAGAGAGAGGGAAAGGAAAGAGATAGATAGAGAGATACAACTCCTAGAGGAGGTGGGTGGGTTGTGAGGACTAAATTCCTGCTGTTCCCAGAGATCACCTGTTACCGGTGAGTAACTATGCAATCTCCAGGAACAAGCAGGAATGTAGTCATCACATATGGGGACTCCCTAGCTTTAGGTACCAGGGAGAGACCCCAGAAGTTGTGTGTCCCTGAAGAGGGCTCCACTTCCCCCCATGGATCTCTGGCATCCTACTAGGGATGGTGGGTAGGAGTTGATTAGGTATGGAACAGGTGTTTGAGAACAGCCTGACCAAACAAGGCATCCCGGCGGGAGTCCTTGTCCAACCAGTAATGGGCTGTGAAGGTATGAACCGAGGCCCAAGTGGTTGCTCGACAGATGTCGTTGACAGACACAGAGTGCGGATGAGCCATTGAGGCTGCCATGGCTCTCACATTGTGAGCTGTGACATGGCCCTCCAGAGAAAGATTCTTACTCTGATACGTGAAGGAAATACACTGAGCAATCCAGTTAGACAGTGTTCTCTTGGAGACTGGAACTCCCAAATGAGAAGGATCAAAAGCAACAAAGAGTTGAGAGGACTTTCTATGTTGCTGTGTTTTTTGTAGAGCTCTTTTACAGTCTAAGGTATGAAGATTCCTCTCTGCGTTTGATGCATGAGGCCCTGGAAAAAAACACAGGTAGGTAGACCGCTTGGTTCAGATGAAAAGGCGAGACCACCTTAGGCATAAAGTGTGGATGAGTCCTAAGGACTACCTTGTCATGATGGAACTTTGTATAAGGTGGATTAGCTACTAGGGCTTGCAACTCACTAATGCGACGTGCTGATGTGATTGCAATGAGAAAGATAACCTTCCAAGAAAGGAATTTCAAGGAGGTGGTAGCTAAAGGTTCGAAAGGTAGCTTCATGAGCTGCCCGAGAACCAGGTTTAAGTCCCATGCCACCGATGGTGGCCTAATGGGAGGCTTAGTTAGAAGAAGGCCTCTCATAAATCTTGCTATAAGAGGATGAGAGGAAATAGTCTGTCCATTTAGAGGCTTAAGGGAAGCTGCAATAGCACTCAAATGGACTCTTACTGAATTTGTCTTAAGGCCTGCATTAGATAAATGAAGGAGATACTTCAGCAAAGATTCCAGAGGTATCGCAAGAGGGTTAAGACCCTTTTCCGAACACCAAACGGTAAACCTTTTCCACTTGAAAGCATAAGAGCGTCTAGTGGAAGGTTTTTTGGAGGCATAAAGAACATCTTTCACTTGCTGAGAAAGATTAAGAACTTGGAGATCTAGGTCTTCAGCAACCAAGCCCTGAGATGCACAGACTGGGGATTGGAGTGGAGGAGTGGCCTAGTGGTTAGGGCAAGGAACTTCAGGCCGGAAGTTCAGGGGTTCAAATCCCACTAGAGGACAGCAACCTTGGGCCGGAAGGACTGGGGTTTCTAGTCCCACAGGTGCTCCTTCTGGTCTTGGGCAAGCCACTTAACCCTCCATAGCCCATGTTCCCTGTAAAATAGTTATCTCCCAGTTATAATGCCCTGTTCAATGTAATTTCAGTTTGTTTAATGTAAACCGCACTGATGCATAATAGCGCGGTATATAAAAGAATGTAAATAAATAAATAAATAACTATAAATAAATAAATAACATTCCGCCCTCCTGAGACAGGAGATCTGGAGCAGACCCTAACTCCAGGGAGGGAGCTTGAGAGAGATGTAGAAGCAGAGGGTACCACACTTGCCGTGGCCAATGTGGTGCTATGAGAATCATATGGCCTCTGTCTCTCTGAAGCTTGAACAGGGTTTTGGGAATTAGGGGAATGGAAGTCTTGACCCCAGTAAAGGAGGTAAGCATCCCTGGCCTGAGCCCCCTGAGCCGGAGTTCTGGAACAGAACCGGGGAAGTTTGGCGTTCCACAGATTTGCAAAGAGGTCTATGTCCGGGGTTCCCCAAAGTTGAAATATCCTGGTCACCTGGTCTGCAGCAGAGACCACTCGTGTGGAAGCAGAACTCGACTGAGTCTGTCCGCCCAAGAATTTTGAATGCCTGGAAGATACACTGCCAGAAGATGAATCTGATGCTCTCTGGCGAGGGCCCGTAGTTGCAAAGCTTTGTTGCAAAGTGACAGAGAGCCCATTCCCTCTTGCTTGTTCACATAGAACATGGCTACTTGAATGTCCGTATGAATGAGGACTGTCTTGTAGCTGAGCAGGGTGTGGAACACTCGCAGAGCAAGAAAGATTGCTCTGAGTTCCAAGAGATTGACATGTAGACAACTCTCTTGTGGAGACCAGGTGCCCTGGGTGGAGAGGTCTTGCAGATGAGCTCCCCAACCCATTGGAGAAGCATCTGTTGTGAGAGTTGCTTGGGGTAAGGGTTGCTGAAAGGGGGACCCCAGCAACAGGTTTTGAATGGAGTTCCACCACTGGAGGGACAAAATGAGGCGACTTGTGTTTGCTATTTTGTCTGACAGGCACCCTGATGCCTTGGTCCATTGGGTGGATAAAGTCCACTGAGCTGCCCTCATGTGGAGGCAAGCATACGGAACCACATGCACGGTGGATGCCATGTGGCCTAGTAGTTGCAGCATTTCTCGAGCAGTTAGATGAGGCTTTAGCACTGCTTGAGAAGCTAACTGCACCAAGCGAAGGCAACGGGCCTGGGGGAGATAGGCCCTTGCCCTTGTGGTATCCAGGAAAGCGCCTATGAACTCTAAAGACTGAGGGGGAGTTAGACTGGATTTTAGGATGTTTATTACCAGCCCTAAATACTGAAGGATACACATTGTGCAGGATAGAGAAGTCCTGGCTTCTTACGGCGTTGGAGCTCGAATGAGCCAGTCGTCCAAGTAAGGGAAGACAAATATCCCTAGAGTGCGAAGAAATGCTATTACAACAGTCATGCATTTCGTGAACACCCTTGGTGCCGAGGCCAGACCAAAAGGAAGCACCCTGTATTGGTAGTGCTTTCTTTGAAAAAGGAACTGAAGGAACCTTCTGTGGGTTGGATGGATGAGGACAAGGGTGTACGCATCTTTGAGATCTAAAGAACAAAGCCAATCCGGACTCTGAAGGTATGGTAGCAGAACTCCGAGAGAAACCATCTTGAATTTCTCCTTGACAAGGAATTTGTTCAATTCTCTGAGATCTAAAATAGGCCTGTAACCCCCTGTTTTCTTTGGAATAAGAAAATAAGGGGAATAGAACCCTGTGCCCTGTTGATGAAGAGGTACTTCTTCTATTGCCCCTTGGGCAAGAAGGATAGCCACCTCCTGAACTAACAGGTTGATGAGAGAGGTCGGAGAATTGAACTGCTTTACTATCGTGTGAGGGGGCATGCTTGAAAAATGAAGCTTGTACCCCTCCTTTATGATGGAGAGTGTCCAATGCTCTGCTGTTATTTGCCCCCATCTGGAGGCAAAATGACATAACCTTCCTGGAATTTTGGAAGGTTCTGGTCCCTCCAGAACCAGAAAGGCTAAGTTCTCTAGCTGAAAGCTGCTGGGCCGGTGGAGGCCTAGCAACTTTGCTTTCTTCTGTTTGGGTGGTTGCTGACGTTTCCTTGAAAGCTGACCTGCAGAAGATGCCTGCTGAACATAAGCAGGATAAAATCTTTTCTTTTTAGAAAAAGATGTTTTCTTGAACAATTTCTTTCTAAGAGGATCAGCAGTGGACTTGGATAGTCTATCCAAGGTGGAATTTTCAGCATCCATTTCATTGGCTTTTTCCTGCCAATCTTTACCAAACAGGTTCTCACCAGTACAAGGGATATTTCCCAATTTGTCTTGTACCCAGAGCTCTAGATCAGATGCCTGGAGCCAAGCAATTCTACGTGCACGTATGGCGATAGACGAGGTTCTGCTTATACACTCAAAGTAGTTAAAGGCTGCATGGTTGGAAAATTTAGAAACATCTTGGGCATGTTTGACCCAAGTGAGAAAGTCCTGTCTTTTATCCTCAGAAATGAAAGGACTTAAAGTCTGTAAATTATCTGTGACCTCCTTTAGGAACAAACCCATGTAGAGACTATAGGAACTGATCCTGGCAGAAAGCATGGAAGCTTGGAAGACTCTACGTCCAAAAGCATCCAGGGTTCTGCACTCACGTCCTGGAGGATTAGAGGCATGCCTTTTTACACTTCTGATCCTTCTCATAGCTGACTCCACCACAATAGAGTGGTGAAGAAGCTGAGTCTTACGGAATCCAGGACAACGAGGGACTCGATACACAGTATCCAATCTACGAGAATGAGAGGTGGTAAGAGGTGTTTCCCACATCCTCAACATGAGATCATATAAAATCTCATGAATGGGCAAGGTAGCTGCCTCCTTAGGAGTTTTGGGATATTGTAGAATTTCCAATTCCTTGGCCCTTGGCTCTGTTTCAAGGGGTCACAGTAATGGACAGGCCCCGAGCAACCTCCCTGATGAAGTCTTGGAAGGAAATATCCTCTGAAGGAGACATCCTGCGTTTAGGGGAGGACTCCTCCTCTGGAAGAAGCATCGCTGCATCGACAGAACTTTCAGAATGCTCAGATTCTTCTGAGGACTCGAAGTATCGTCTGTCCGGATGCTCTTGCAGAGCCCGATACCCGTACCAACCAAGGTCGGTACTGGGAATAACCGGTACCGGAGAATCGGTACCGGAGGCAGGGTACCGACAGAGCAGACACCGATGCCGATACTATCAGTACCGGTACCGATACCGGTGCCAGTGGAGTTGTCTGTCGCGGTACCAAGGGTGTCGATGCCACAAGGAGAGCCGCCAGACTGCGTTCCATAGCCAGATCTCTCTGGTCTATGGATGCTGCCAATCCCTGGATGTCGGTACCGGAGGAGACCGCCGGTACCCCAGAGCATGGCACCAGGAGATCTGTCGAGGCCGAGCCATCGACAACATCCTGGAACCCCGATAATGCTTTGGAAGCCGAAGCCTCCCGCCGGGGTAATTTTGACAGTGCAGAATCCTCGAGGGCAACGCCAGAGGCATCTTGATGCTTAGAAGGAGATCTACCCTTCGAGGACCGGCTGGATTTATGTTTAGTTACCTGAGATCCACGGGAGAAAAAAGCAGCCCTGGAAGACGTGAATGCCACCGAAGCTGCATCAGAGGGAAACAGGGTACTGAGATTGGCCGCTCGGTTCTGCCGACCTCTTTTAGACATCATGGCACAGGACACACAATCCGTGATGAAGTGGTCAGGACCTAAACATTTTAAACATCATTCATGGGTGTCGGTGACAGAAATGGTACCGCCACACTTGGTGCACTTTTTAAAACCTGAAGCAAGTTTTTCCATTTTAAGGAAACATTTTTGGGCCGAAGGCCCAAAAAGGCGCGTGCACCTGAAGAAGAGGAAAAAAGATTTTTTTTTTTTTTTTACAGAAATAAGAAAACAAAGACTGGCGGTACCGGTAGAGCGTCGAAGAAGGCAGATGCGACCACAAAAAGAAAGAAAGAAAAAAGGAATTCTTCTGCGGTGACAGGAACACGATCTGCTGGCTCCGCGGAAAAAGAAAAACTGAAGAGAGGCAGTTGGGAAAGGCGGGAAGGCAGCACGCAAGCGCTGTGGTATGCTCCCAAAAGCTTTCTGATTGGACGCTGGGGAGCGTTACCGCACAGGTTCCGTCGGTACCGACGATACCTCATATGTGATGACTACATTCCTGCTTGTTCCTGGAGATAGAGTAAAGCAGCCCAAATGCCCTCGAGTATGGAGCAGACAGAGCTTAAAGATCCCAAATTACCCATGTCTACCAATAGCAAAAATTAATATGAATAAAATAGTGTCTCTAAAATGCTTGTATACATATGCTATAAGTCTAAAGAATAAGATGGGAGAGTTAGAATATATAGCACTAAATGAGAGGTTAGATATGATTGGAATATCAGAGACATGGTGGAAGGAGGACAACCAGTGGGACACTGTGATACCTGGGTACAAACTATATCGTAATGACAGAGCTGATCAAATTGGTGGAGGGGTTGCGCTCTATGTTAGAGAGGGCATTGAGTCAGAAAGGATTAAAGTTTTGCAGGAAACAAAATTTGCTGTAGAATCTCTATGGATTGAAATTCCATATAAAAAGGGGAAGGCAATGGCAGTGGGGGTGTACTATCGACCACCTGGCCAGAATGAACAAATGGATGATGAAATGCTCAAAGAAATCAAGGAAGCTAACAAATGTTTCAGCGCAGTAATAATAATGGGTGATTTCAATTACCCCAGTATCGAATGGGTCAGTGTCACGGAAGGACATGCTAGGGAGATAAAGTTACTAGATGAAATAAATGACTGCTTCTTGGAACAGCTGGTTCATGAACCGACCAGAGGGGAAGCCATATTAGACCTAGTCCTTAGTGAAATACCAGATCTAGTGCAAGAGACAAGGGTGTTGGGGCCACTTGGCAATAGTGATCATAGCACGATCGCCTTTGATTTAATTAGTGGAGGAGGGATAGTAAGGAAAGCACAGTTACTTACCTGTAACAGATGATCTCTGGGAACAGCAGGAATAAGTCTTCACATATGGGTACGTCGGTACCGACGGAGCCTGCGTGGGAACGCTCCCCAGCTTCCCAAAAAGGAAAGCCTTTGGGAGCATCCCACAGCGCCTGCGCGCTGCCTTCCCGCCTTTCCTAACCGCCTCTCCTCAGTTCGAGTTTAAAGCTGAGACAAAAGAGAGAGAGAGGAAAGGAAAGATAGATAGAGAGATACAACTCCTAGGGGAGGTGGGTGGATTGTGAAGACTTATTCCTGCTGTTCCCAGAGATCACCTGTTACAGGTAAGTAACTGTGCTATCTCCAGGAACAAGCAGGAATGAGTCTTCACATATGGGGACTCCCTAGCTAAAGATGCCTGGGAGATCCCCAAGGATATGAGACCCTGGGAAGGGTTCTACCTCCTCCTATGGATCTCAGGCATCCATCCAGGGAAGGAGGGTAGGAGATGATTAAGAATGGAACAGGTGTTTGAGAACAGCCTGACCAAACAAGGCATCCCGGCGGGAGTCCTTGTCCAAGCAGTAATGGGCTGTGAAGGTATGAACCGAGGCCCAGGTGGCTGCTCGACAGATCTGGTCGATGGACACAGAATTTAGATGAGCCATAGAGGTGGCCATGGCCCTCACATTATGAGCTGTGACATGGCTCTCCAGAGAAAGGTTTTTACTCTGGTAGGCGAAAGAAATACACTGAGCAATCCAATTGGACAGTGTCCTTTTAGAGATTGGAAGTACCAAATGAGAGGGATCAAAAGCAACAAAGAGCTGGGAAGACTTTCTATGTTGCTGTGTCCTTTGTAAGTAAAAGGCAAGAGCTCTTTTACAATCCAGAGTATGAAGACTCTTCTCTGCACTTAATGCATGAGGAGCTGGAAAAAAGACAGGTAAATATACCTCTTGATTAAGATGAAAAGGTGAGACCACTTTAGGCATAAAGTGTGGATTGGTCCTAAGGACTACCTTATCATGATGGAACCTTGTATAAGGTGGATTAGCCACTAAGGCCTGCAGCTCACTGATGCGGCGAGCTGAGGTGACTGCAATGAGGAAAATAACCTTCCAGGAAAGGAATTTCAAGGAGGTGTGGTGGCTAGGGGTTCAAAAGGAGGCTTCATAAGCTGACCAAGAACCAGATTTAAATCCCATGCCACCGGAGGAGGCCTAATGGGAGGTTTAGTTAAAGTGAGGCCTCTCATGAATCTTGCAATAAGAGGATGAGAGGAAATAGGCTGTCCATTGATAGGTTTAAGGGATGCTGCAATAGCACTCAAATGGACCCCTACTGAATTCGTCTTAAGGCCTGCATTGGAAAGATGTAGGAGGTATTCCAAGAGAGAATTCAAAGGTAGTGCTAGAGGGTTGAGACCCTTTTGAGCACACCAAATGGAGACTCTTTTCCATTTAAAAGCATAGGAACGCCTAGTGGAAGGTTTTCTGGAAGCATGGAGGATATCCTTCACTTGTTGAGAAAGATTCAAGCCTTGAAGGTCTAGGCCTTCAGTAACCAAGCTCTGAGGTGAAGGGACTTGGGAGCCGCAAAGTCCCCTCCTCTTGGGACAGAAGATCTGGAGCAGCTCCCAAGTCCAGGGAGGGGGCTTGGGAGAGATGCAGAAGTAGAGGGTACCACACTTGGCGTGGCCAGCGTGGAGCTATGAGGATCACAGATCCTTGATCCCTCTGGAGTTTGAACAGAGTCTTGGGAATCAAGGGAATGGGTGGAAAGGCATACAGGAAGCCCTGACCCCAATGAAGGAGGAAGGCATCCTTGGCCTGAACTCCTTGACATGGAATTCTGGAACAGAACCGGGGAAGTTTGGCATTCCACGGACTTGCAAAGAGGTCTATGTCCGGGGTTCCCCACTCTTGGAAGATTCTGAGTACCTGATCCATGTGCAGGGACCATTCGTGTGGGAGCAGAACTCCACTGAGTCTGTCTGCCCAAGAGTTTTGGATTCCTGGGAGGTATACTGCCAGGAGATGGATCTGATGCTCTCTGGCAAAGGCCCACAATCTTAAAGCTTCGTTGCAAAGCGACAGAGAGCCAGTTCCTCCTTGCTTGTTTATGTAAAACATGGCTACTTGATTGTCCGTATGAATGAGGACTGTCTTGTAGCTGAGCAGGGTATGAAAGACCTTGAGAGCTAGAAAGACTGCTCGAAGCTCCAAGTGGTTTATATGAAGAAAGGTCTCCTGTGGGGACCAAGTGCCTTGAGTGGAGAGGGTCTTATAGATGAGCTCCCCAACCTGTTTGGGAGGCATCTGTTGTGAGGGTTGCTTGGGGCAACAGCTGTTGGAAGGGGGATCCCAGCAACAGATTTTGAGTGGACATCCACCATTGGAGAGACCAAACGTGACGTTTGGAGGTTGCTATTTGGTCTGAGAGAGCTCCTGATGCTTGAGTCCACTGGGTGGACAAAGTCCATTGGGCTGCTCTCATGTGTAGGTGAGTATAGGGTACCACATGCACTGTGGAAGCCATGTGGTCTAGCAGTTGTAGCATCTCCCGGGCAGTTAAGTGGCTCTTTGACTGAATCTGGGAGGCTAACTGCACTAGACGTTGGCAACGGGCCTGAGGAAGGTAGGCCCTTGCAGTGGTAGTATCCAACCAGGCCCCTATGAATTCTAGGGACTGAGTAGGGGTGAGCTGAGACTTTGGGAGGTTTACCACAAGTCCCAGATACTGCAGAATGCGTCTTGTGCGGTCCAGGGAAATCTGGGCCTCTGACTGAGATGGAGCTCGGATGAGCCAGTCGTCCAGGTATGGGAATACAAATATTCCCAGAGTGCGTAGAAATGCAGCTACTGTTGCCATGCATTTGGTGAACACTCTTGGAGCAGAGGCCAGACCAAAAGGAAGCACCCTGTATTGATAATGTTTTCCTTGGAAAAGAAAACGAAGGAATCTTCTGTGAGATGGATGGATGAGGACATGTGTGTACGCATCCTTGAGATCTAGAGAAAAAAGCCAATCCTGACTTTGAAGGTATGGAAGGAGAGTGCCCAGAGAAAGCATCTTGAACTTCTCCTTGCATAGAAATTTGTTCAATTCCCTGAGATCTAATATGGGTCTGTATCCCCCCTGTCTTCTTTGGAATGAGAAAATAGGGGGAGTAAAACCCTGACCCTTGTTGAAGAAGGGGAACTTCTTCAATTGCCCCTTGGGCAAGAAGGGTAGCTACCTCTTGACCTAGAAGGCCGAGAAGAGATGTGGGAGAACTGAAGTGTCTCACCATGGTGTGGGGAGGAAGGTCTGAGAAATGAAGTTTGTAGCCCTCTCTTATGATGGAGAGGGTCCACTGCTCTGATGTAATCTGCTCCCATCTGGGAGCAAAATGAGCTAACCTTCCTGGAATGGTGAGAGGTTCTGGCTGTTTTAAAGCCAGAAAGGCTAAGTTCTCTAGCATCAAGTCAAAAACCCTGAGGAGGTTGGGTCTGCTGAGTTGCAGCAGCCCCTGTAGTCTTAGGCCTGGCCTGTTTAGGTTGCTGACGCTTAGTAGCAAAGCGACCTGTAGAGGATTGTTGGCCAGAAGCAGAAGGGAATCTGCTCTTTTTGAAAAAAGACTTCTTGAAGGGTTTTTTTCTTGGCAGGAATGGAGGATGACTTTGAAAGTCTATCCAGAGCAGAATTCTCTGCATCCATTTGAGTGGCTTTTATTTGCCATTCTTTGCCAAACAGGTTTTCACCTGTACAGGGGAGATTTCCTAAGCCATCTTGGACCCAGGGTTCTAAATCAGAAGCTTGGAGCCAAGCAATTCTGCGAGCAGCTATGGCAATGCCAGAAGCTCTGCTGGCACCTTCAAAGAAGTCAAAGGCTGCTCGGTTGGAAAACTTTGAAATGTCTTGAGTATGCTTAAGCCAAATGAGGAATTCATCCCTTTTATCCTCTGGAAGAAAAGGGAGGAAAGTGTGCAGCTTATCTGCAACTTCCTTTAGAAACATACCCATGTAAAGACTATAGGAGTTGATTCTGGCAATGAGCATACTGGCCTGGAAGATTTTCCTACCAAAAGCATCCAAGGTCCTGCATTCTCTTCCTGGAGGAGCAGAAGTGTGTCTCTTTGTACTTTTTATCCTCTTCATAGCTGACTGCACCACAATGGAATGGTGAGGAAGCTGTGTTTTATGAAAACCAGGACAGGGAGGGACACGATACATAGTGTCCAATCTGCGAGAATGAGGAGAGATAGTGAGAGGAGTCTCCCATAAATCAATCATGTGTTCATAAAGAATCTTATGAATTGGTAAGGTGACTGCCTCTTTAGGAGCCTTAGAATAACCCAAAGTATCTCATTTTTTTGCTCTAGGCTCTGATTCAGAGGTTACTGAAATAGAAAGTCCTTTAGCTACTTCTCTTATGAAGTCTTGAAAGGACAAGTCCTCTGGAGGAGACATTCTTCTTTTTGGAGAAGGCGGCTCTTCAGGAAGGGCTATGGATAATTCAGCAGACTCCTCTGATGTATCAGAATCACCAGAGGAATCAAAATACCGTCTGTCAGGGTGCTCTTCTAACGCTCGGTACGTGTATCGAGCAGTATCGACATCGGGCGTCATCGGTTCCGAATCGGTACCGATGAGCAGCCCTGGATAAGGAACCGCTGCAGTCGGTATCCTGGTTGATGCCGATGCAGTCGGTACCGGTATCGGCGCTGGTGCCGGTACCCGAGTCGATACCGACAACGGAGTTTGTTGTGGTATCAACGGCGTCGCAGCTTGAATGAAGGCATTGATAGCCTGCTGCATGGACAGAACGTTCTGATCCATCAATGCCATGAATGCCTGGAACTCGGTACCGGAAGGTTGTGCCGGTACCCCAGAGCATTCTAACAGGTGATCGGTCGAGGCCGTGCCATCGATGTCAACCTGTAACCCCATAGGTGGAGCTTTGGAAGCCGGAGCTTCTCGCCGGGGTTGTTTTGCCGGTGCAGGATCCTCGAGGGCAAGCCCGGAGGCATCTCGATACTTAGAGGGAGATCTACCCTTCGTGGACCGGCTGGATTTATGTTTGGTTACCTGAGATCCATTGGGGGAAGAAGCAGCCCTGGAAGACGTCGATGCCACCGAAGCTGCATCAGCGGGAAACAGCACATGGAGCTTAGCTGCTCGGTTCTGTAAACCCCGTTTAGATATCAAAGAGCAGGACGGACAATCCGAAATGGAGTGTTCAGGACCCAAATATTTAAGACACCATTCATGGGTGTCTGTAACAGAAATAGTACCGCTGCACTTAGTGCATTTTTTAAACCCGGAGGCTGGTTTTTCCATGAGGAAAAATTTCTTGTGAGGCCTAAGGCCCAAAGAGAAAAAATACACTAAGTATGGGAAAAAATATATAGTTTTTTTTTTTTTTTTAAAGAAAAGAAAGAAAAGACCGGCGGTACCGGTCCGGAGTCGGGGGAGGCAGACACGCGACCAAAGAAATAAAATAAAACAAAGAACTTCTTCAGCAGTGACAGGGCTCGACCTGCTGGCTCCGCGGCAAAGAAGAACTGAGGAGAGGCGGTTAGGAAAGGCGGGAAGGCAGCACGCAGGCGCTGTGGGATGCTTCCAAAGGCTTTCCTTTTTGGGAAGCTGGGGAGCGTTCCCGAGCAGGCTCCGTCGGTACCGACGTACCCATATGTGAAGACTCATTCCTGCTTGTTCCTGGAGAAATCCACAGTACTACCTTTTAAATTTCGAAAGGGAGACTATGATAAAATGAGGAAAATAATTAAGAAAAAACTAAAAGGAGCATTGCAAAGGTTAAAGACTTACATCAAGCTTGGGTGTTGTTGAAAAATACTATCTTGGAAGCCCAAACCAGCTTTATTCCACGCTTTAAGAAAAGTGGAAGAAAGTTCAAAAAACTGCCAGCATGGTTTAAAGGTGAGGTCAGACAGGCTGTTGTTGCCAAAAAAGCATCTTTCAGGAAATGGAAAAAAGAGCCAAACGATGAAAGCTGGAAACAGCACAAGCACTGGCAAGTCAAATGCAAGGCATTGATAAAGCAGGCAAAGGGAGAATTTGAGAAGAAGCTTGCTGAGGAAGCAAAAATGTGAAATAAAGATTTTTTCAAGTACATTCACAGCAAAAAACCTGTGAGAGTCAGTTGGTCCATTAGATGACAGAGGAGTTAAAGGGGCACTAAGAGGCGACAAGGCGATAGCGGAGAGACTGAATGAATTCTTTGCTTCGGTCTTTACTGAGGAAGATGTAGGGATGTTACCCATGACTGAAGTGGTATTTAAAGGTGTGGAAAAATTGAAGGAAATATCGATACATCGGGAAGATGTATTACAACTATTAGATAAACTGAAGAGTAGCAAATCACCTGGGCCGGATGGTATACATCCAAGGGTGTTGAAAGAACTGAAATATGAGATTGCTGACCTGCTATTAGTAATCTGTGAACTATCACTAAAATCATCTCTAATACCTGAAGATTGGAGGATCGCCAATGTAACACCAATTTTTAAAAAGGATTCCAGGGGTGATCCGGGAAACTACAGCCCGGTGAGCCTCATGTCAGTACCGGGAAAAATGGTAGAAACCATAATAATGAATAAAATTACTCAGCATGTAGATAGTCATGGCCTAATGCGAGACAGCCAACATGGCTTTAGACAAGGAAGATCTTGTCTTACTAATCTGTTATGTTTTTTTGAAGGTGTGAATAAACAGGTGGACAAAGGTGAGTCGGTTGATATTGTGTATCTGGACTTTCAAAAAACCTTTGACAAGGTCCCTCATCAGAGACTTTTGGCAAAACTAAAGAGTCATGGGATAGGAGGCAGTGTACTACAGCGGATCAGGAACTGGTTAAAAGACAGAAAGCAGAGGGTTGGGCTAAATGGCCAATTTTCCCAATGGAGAAAGGTGAATAGTGGAGTACCCCAGGGATCTGTGCTGGGTCTGCTGCTTTTTGACATATTCATAAATGACTTGGAAAGTGGAATAACGAGTGAGGTTATCCAAATTGCAGATGACACAAAACTATTTAAAGTTGTTAAAACCCAAGAGGATTGTGGAAAATTGCAAGAGGATCTTGATAAATTGGAAGACTGGGCATCAAAATGGCAGATGAAATTTAATGTGGACAAGTGCAAAGTTATGCACATAGGGAAAAACAACCCAAACTATGGTTACACAATGCAAGGTTCCCCATTAGGAACCACCACCCAGGAAAAAGATTTAGGCGTCAATGTGGATAACATGTTAAAACCCTCAGCCCAGTGTGCAGCGGCGGCCAAGAGAGCAAATAGAATGCTAGGTATCATAAGGAAAGGAAAATAAAACAAAATATATTATAATGCCTCTATATCGTTCCATGGTGAGATCGCACCTTGAATATTGTGTGCAATTCTGGTCGCCGTATCTTAAAAAGGATATAGCATTATTAGAAAAGGTTCAGAGAAGAGCCACCAAAATGGTAAAGGGGATGGAAGGATACTCCTATGAAGAAAGGCTAAAAAGGTTAGGGCTCTTTAACCTGGAAAAGAGACGGCTGCTGAGGGGAGATATGATAGAAGTCTATAAATTAATGAACGGAGTGGAACGGGAAAACGTAGATCGATTGTTTACGTTATCAGAATATAGAAAGACTAGGGGACATGCAATGAAGCTACAGGGTAAACTATTTAAGACTAATAAAAGAAAATACTTTTTCACTCAACGTGTAATCAAACTCTGGAATTTATTACCGGAGGATGTAGTAAAGGCTGTTAGTATAGCTGGGTTTAAAAAAGGTTTGGACAAGTTCCTGGAGGAAAGGTCCATAAACCATTATTAAGAAGGGACCCAGGATATCAATGCTTGACCCAGTACAAGCATTGCAGAACCTGTGTCTTTTGCGGAAACTGCTAGGTATGTATGACCTAGATTGGCCACTGTTGGAAACAGGTTACTGGGCATGATGGACCTTGGTCTGACCCAGTATGGCATAGAAACACAGAAACATGATGACAGAAAAAGACCAGATGGCCTATCTAGTCTGTCCTTCCATATCAACAACTACAACAGTCCCCTTTTTACCTTTAGAGATCCTCTGTGTCTGTCCCATGCTTTTTTGAATTCAGTTACTGTCCTCATCTTTACCACCTCCACTGGGAGACTATTCCACGGATCCACTACTCTTTCCGTAAAGAAATATTTCCACATATCACTCCTGAATCTATCTCCCTTCACCCTCATCCCATGTCCACTCGTAGCAGAACTTGCTTTCAATTGAAAGAGGCTCTCTCCCTCCACAATATAAGACATCTTTTTTCCTAAAGTGAGCCTTTAAGATAGAAACTTTCTCTTCCTCTGAGGACAAAGTAACAAGTAATGTAGCCCGCGTGGAGATATTATCCTGAGTGTCCTCTAAAAAAGCGGTCAAATCAAAGACCACAGGTTCTTCAGAGACAACTAAATCATCGCCGTTGGGTTTAACCACCTTAAAGGGAAGGTAATAACATTTTGAGAAAGATAAAGTATCTGCATTAGTAATTTGCAATATGTCCTTAAGATATTTTCTAAAAAGAATTAAAGGTGATAGTAAAGATATACAGGGAAAGTTTAACACCCGAAGATTTTTAGATCTATGCATATTTTCCAGACTTTCAAGCTTCTGGGAATAAACCAAACTATCCCTGACGCTATCTGACTGCCAAGATAATAATGCTTTAACCTGAGTATCTAATTGTAGACAATTGGAGGATAAATTGTCCACTCGCCGGTCAACTGCCTGGAACTTACAATAAGTATCCCTGGTAAATTGGCATAATGAAGGGATCGTCTCCATAAGAAGAGACTCAGTTCTTTTAACAACTTGCCATATATCTATCAGGGAGATTGAAGTCCCAGCAGGAGAACTAACAGGGGCAACAGGCTCCTTCCAAACGACTACTTTAGGTAATAAACCAATCTCCGATGATTCTACGGAGGGAGAAGGCAGTCCTGAGAGTTCCAAAAAACCCGGAGGCAAAGGTGGATGTCTTATATTGTGGAGGGAAGGTTTCAATGTTTCCTGACGTGTGTCGTGCGACTCAGTTTCGTTGGAAGTCCTTTCTTTCCTATAGAGATAGAATCGTCGCTGTTGGGGCCACCTTTTTTCTCCGCTATCCTTGCAAATGTATTATTACCATGGATCAAAATAAATTTGTATTTTTGTTATCTACTGATCTAGAAAGATGGCTCTTGGAGAAGGAAAGGCAGGTACAGAGGGTTTCGTCCTCTTCTTCTTCTCTGTCTGATGCCTAATTACTACGGAAGTGAAATTTAGGCTAGTTTAATGTTAATCAGGCACTTGGTAGTGTCTGATTTGTTTTCTTATTTGAATATTCCCCGTGATGTGGTCTGCTGTACTTGGGAATCTTTTTCGTTTAAAATTGTTTTTCTTGATTTTTATTATGTTTCTTTTTCTGATCTGTATTGTCAGAATGTTAAAAATTTTCAATAAAAATAATATTTAAAAAAAAGAAAGAGGCTCTCTCCCTGAACATTTATGCCACGGAGGTATTTAAACATCTCAATCATATCACCTCTATCCCGCCTTTCCTCTAAGGTGTACATATTAAGATCCTTCAGTCTGTCCTCATATGCTTTATAATGAAGACCACAAATCATTTTAGTAGCCACCCTCTGCACCGATTCCATCCTTTTGAAGGTGCGGTCTCCAGAATTGCACACTATATTCAAAATGAGGTTGCACCAAAGACTTATACAGAGGCATTATCACCTCCTTTTTTCTGCTAGCCATTCCTCTCCGTATGCACCCAAGCATCCTTTTAGCTTTTGCCGTCGCCTTTTCTACCTGTTTAGCTACTTTATGATCAACAGACACAACCACGCCTAGGTCCCGCTCTTCTTTAGTGGACAAAAGTACTTCACCCCCTATACTATATTGCTCCCTTGGATTGCTGCAGCCCAAATGCATGACCTTACATTTTTTAACATTAAATCCCAGCTGCCAAATTCTAGACCATTCTTCAAGCTTAGCTAGATCCCTTCCTCATGTTATCTACACCTTCCTGGGTGTCTACTCTATTGCAGATTTTGGTATCATCCGCAAAGAGGCAAACCTTACCCGACAGCCCTTCCGCTATATCACTAACAAAGATGTTAAAAAGAATCGGACCAAGGACAGATCCCTGGGGCACACCACTAGTAACATCCTTCTTCTCAGAGTGAGCTCCATTTACTTGTACTCTTTGTCGCCTCCCACCCAACCAATTTCTAAACCAAGGAGTAACTTTAGGGTCCATCCCTAGGGTGCTCAGTTTGTTTATAAGTCGCCTGTGAGGAAAAGTGTCAAAGGCTTTACTGAAATCTAAATACACCACATCTAGGGCTCTCCCTCGGTCCAACTCCCTGGTCACCCAGTCAAAGAAATCAATCAGATTTGTCTGACAAGACCTGCCTCTGGTGAATCCACGCTGCCTCGGATCCTGTAATCCGCTGGACTCCAGAAACCTCACTATTTTCTCTTTCAGCAGCGTTTCCAATAATTTACTCACCACCGAAGTTAAACTAACCGGCCTGTAGTTTCCAACCACATACTTACTTCCGTTTTTGTGTAAAGGCACCACATGAGCCTCTCTCCAGTCCTTTGGCACCACTCCCAACTCCAACGAGGCATTGAAAAGGTTAGTCAGTGGAGCTGCTAGAACGTCCCCAAGTTCCCTCAGTATTCTAGGGTGTATCCCATCCGGTCCCATCCCTTTGTCTACTTTAAGTTGAGCTAGTTTCTCATGAACACAGTCTTCTGAAAATTGTTCAAGATGTCCCTCGCTTCGGTTCCTATTTGTGGGTGTTTTCTGAGGTTCTGCTCCTGGTTCTTCATTTGTGAACACAGAACAAAAATATTTGTTAAGCAATTCCGCTTTATGCTTATCAGCTTCTACATATTCCTCCCCTGCACCCTTGAGTCTGTCAATACCACTTTTGCCCTTCCTCTTCTCACTAATATATCTGAAAAATGTCTTATCCACCCATTTTATTGCATTGGCTATTTCCTCCTCCTTCTGAATCTTTGCCTTCTTGACTACTTTGCTAGCTTCTCTAAGTTTTTCTAAATACAGATGCCTGTCTTCCTCTCTCTGTGATCTCTTGTATTTCATGAAGGCCTCCCTCTTTTTCTTCACTTCACTTTTTCAGCTACTTCTTTCAAAAACCATAGCGGTCTCCTTTTCCTTTTACCTACCATTTTAACAAAAAGGTTGGTTGCCCTTAAAATATCCCCTTTCAGTTTTGCCCACTGTTTTTCTACATCCCCCAGCTGTTCCCATCCCACTAACGACTTCCTGAGGTATTGGTCCATCTTCACAAAGTTAGTCTTCCTAAAGTCTAAGATCCTCACCTTTGAATGGATTCTAACAGCCCTAGTCCTAATACTGATCCTCACCATCTGGTGATCACTGGATGCAAAATTATCTCCCACTACCACATCAGAAACACTTTCACCATTGGTAAGCACCAAGTCCAGTATGGCCCCTTCACGTGTGGGGTCTGTTACCAATTGCCTGAATAGTTCTCCCTGTAGAGAATCCAGGATCTCCTTACTTCTAGATGATACTACAGCAGGAATGTGCCAATCAACATCTGGCATATTGAAATCGCATATCAGTAGCATTTCCCCTTTTCTAGAAATGCTGCGTATGTCTTCAATTAATTCTGTCGATCTCTTCCTCTTGTGAGGGAGGTCTGTATATCACACCAATGCAAATAGATTTCTCTTTCCCTCTTTCTAGTTTAACCCACAATGCCTCCTCTCTCCCTTTTAAGCTCTGTAATTCCAAAGCTTTAATAGTAGTTTTTACATATAGTGCCACTCCTCCGCTTCTTCCTACCCTGTCCTTTCTGAATAAAATATAGCCAGGTATAGTTACATCCCAATCATGGTTTTCTGTGGACCATGTTTCTTTAACTGCCACTAAATCCAAGTCAGCCACTCCCACCAAAGCTTCAACATCAGGGATCTTATTTCCCATGCTACGGGCATTTATACACACACATATCTTCTGTTATGTTCTTATCGAGTTGGTCCGGTACCAATCTGTCGATGCCAGAAATAGTCAGCATGGGAAGAATTCCCACCGGGGCCGGTACCGGTATCTTACCTATGCTGGTACCGGCATTGGTATCGGTGCCGCAGCTGTAAGGAGAGCTGCAAGACTGCATTCGATAGCGAGGAATATCTGGTCTATTGACGCTGCCGATGCCTGGGTATTGGTACATATAAAAGCGGCTGGAGCCCCTGAGCATGGCACCAGTAGTTCTGCCGAGGTCGAGGCCTTGAGAACATCCTGGAACCCCGTTGATGCTTTGGAGGCGAAAGCCTCCCGCCAGGGCCGTTTTGCCGGTGTGGTTCCCTCAAGGGCAATGCCAATGGCCTCTCGATGCTTTGCAGGAGAGCTACCCTTTGAGGACCAGCATTTATGTTAGTTACCTGAGATCCATGGGAGGAATACGAGGCCCTTGAAAACATCGATGCAATAGACCTGGCATCCGAAGAAAAGAGGGTACCGAGCTTTGCAGCCTGGATCTATCTTCCTCTTTCAGTCATCCCCATACAAGAGAGACACTGAGATGGAGAATGGTCAGGGCCTAAACATTTGCGACACCAGTCATGGGTGTCGGTGACGGAGATGGTACCGCCACACTTAGTGCATTTTTTAAAACCACTAGCTGGTTTTTCCATGTTTTAGGAAAAATGGGGCCTAATGCCCAAAATGGTGCCTAGCACCAAAAGAAAAGTTTCTGAAGAGAACAGTTCAGAAAATATATATATATATTTTTTTTTTAGAAAAGAAGAAAAAAGAACAGGCGGTACCGATAGTTGTCGTGCGGATGCAGACACGACCACAAGAAAACAAGTTTAAATTAGAAATTTTCTGCCGTCATAGGGAATGTGTCCTGTCGGCTCCGTGGAAAATGAAGAACTGAAGAGGGACAGTTGGAAAGGTGGGAAGGCAGCGTGCATATGCTGAGGGATGCTCCCAAAAGCGTTCCTATTGGATGCTGGGGAGCGTTCCCACGCAGGCTCCGTCGGTACCGACTGTCAGCATACATCAACATGACATTATGCCTAGCATAGGTGTCATGGCTGTTCCCAGACCTTGGATTTCAAGAGATTACACCGACGATACCCATATGTGAAGACTACATTCCTGCTTGTTCCTGGAGATAACTCTTAACTGCAAGCAGAATCTCAAAAGCAACAAGGAGCCAAGTTAAAAACTCCTTGTCCTTCACTGAGATTTTATGACTATCTGCCTCCTCCAAATAGGGCATTGTCTCACATGTTGTCTTATTAATTTCTGAATTTCTTTAGTGAACATCTTTGAAGGCCATGCATATGTCCTTATTATTCCTACATTACACCTCCAGTGGCTGCTGATCACCTTCGACGAGGGAGAGCAGGGCTGGTAAGCTCCTCCCTGCTCCACAGCGACCAGGCCAATCAGCGCAGACCCATGATTGTTCAAAAGCCTCAGCGTGCCTTGTCGGGCCCGTGCCTAAGGGCCACCCAAAGGGCCCTTAGGCGAGGAACGCCAAATCAAGTCAGATATAACAATCGGTGGCTCTAACACCTCTATGCTACCAATCCAGTTCCCCAAATCTTTACCTTGAGAGCAGCACCTACACCAACACCACAGAGCAGTGATCCGCCATCTGGGGAGGAAGTGGAAGCCGCGTGTCGCTACGGCTTCCCCCACCAAGGCCCACTCGGTGCTCTGCAGCAGCAATTAAATGCCGGCTACCGCCAGGCGTGCCCGCGCCTGACAGACCCGCGCCTGAAGGTCCTTGGGCGGCAGGAAGAGATACTAGAGCTAGCTGCTGTAATGCTCTTCTGACGCTGATTCTACCGCCATTACTAGCAGGCTCCCCTGATCGTTTAGGGCCGAGCCCGGGAACCTTCCCGCCGGCAGCCACATCACCCAAAGTGGGCCGTTAGCAGGAACCCTGTCACAGGATCAAACAGGTACAACATGTAGACTCCATTGCTACCTCATTGTTTGCAAAGACCATCTGCTACTAGCCTGTTGACTCCACTGCTTGCCTGTAGACTTTGTTGCTTGCCTGTTGCTACCCCACTGCTTGTAAATAACATCTGCTGCTAGCCTGTTGATTTCATTACTACCCATTGCCTGTACAGAACATTTGCTGCATAGCGCATTGACTCCATTGCTACCTAACTGCTTAGAAACATAGAAATATGACGACAGAAAAAGACCACATGGCCTATCTAGTCTGTCCTTCCATAACAACAGTCCCCTTGTAAATAACATCCGCTGCTTAGCCTGTACAGAACATTTCCTGCATAGCACATTGACTCCATTGCTACCTGCTTGTAAATAACATCCGCTGCTTAGCCTGCTGACTTCACTGCTACCTCATTGTTTGAAATAATAACACCTCTGCATAGCTGTCAACTCCACTGCTTGTAAAGAGTAGTTACTCACCTGTAACAGGTGTTCTCCAGGAGCAGCAGGAATCAGTCCTCACATATGTGTGACATCGACGTCGATGGAGCCCCCATGCAGAGCATTTCCCCAGCTTTATAAGAAAGCCTTTGGGAATACACCCATGCATGCGCGGTCCCCTTCCCGCCCAAAGGTGCCATCTTGCTCAGTCAGATGACATAGCTAAAAGACAGTACAAAGAAACCAAAATGAACTATGTACAACTGCAACTCCCAGGGGAGGAGGGAGGGTTGTGAGGACTGATTCTTGCTGCTCCTGGGGAACACCTGTTACAGGTGAGTAACTACTCTTTCTCCAGCACCAAGCAGGAAGTCAGTCCTCACATATGGATGGCTCCCTAGCTCTGGGCTACCAGGAACCCAGGCTGAAAAATAGAGCTCCCTCTGTGAAGCCTCAGCATCAGGGAAAGAATTTTACTGAGACGAGAACCCGCCGGTAGCCCTCCAAGAGGGCTGGAGGGCAGGAGTTGCCTAAACCTCAAAGAGATTCCCGGAGTACTGCCTGACCAAAAGCACTGTCCCTACGGGACTCCCTCTCCAGGCAGTAATGGGCTGCAAAAGTCTGGCTTGAGGACCAAGTTGCAGCCCTACAGATGTCTGCCAACGGTACAGAACGGAGATGAGCTACTAATGCAGCCATTGCCCGGACACGGTGAGCTGTGACTCGACCCTGCAAGGGGAGGTCTGCTGCCCTGTAAGCCCAGGTGATACAATCCGCCACCCAAATGGACAAGGTACGCTTGGAGACAGGCAACCCCAAGTTGTTTGGATCAAAGGAGACGAAGAGCTGAGTAGCCCTTCTATGACCCTTAGTACGCTCAATGTAGAAAGACAAGGCTCTTCTACAGTCCAGGGTATGCAGGACTTCTTCAGCCCGGCTGGTATGGGGCCTAGGGAAGAATGTTGGAAGAACCACCTCCTGATTGAGGTGGAAAGAGGAGACTACCTTCGGGAGGAACTTAGGATGAGTCCTAAGGACTACCCTGTTCCTACAGAAATGAGTGTATGGCCTGTCACAGACCAGGGCTTGAAGTTCACTCACTCATCTGGCCGAGGTCAGTGCCACTAGGAAAAGAGCCTTCCAAGAAAGGAAGCGGAGAGGACACGTAACCATCGGCTCAAAAGGAGGGCGAGTAAGCTGCTGCAAGACCACATTCAACTCCCACTCAGGGGCTGGTGGATGGAGAGGAGGCTTTAGCAAGAGCAAGCTTCTGAAGAATCTGGACACCAAGGAGTGAACTGATAAAGAGTGCCCATCCACCTGTGAGTGGTGGGCTGCCAGAGCAGAAAGGTACACCCGAACAGAATTGGACTTAAGACCCTGATTAGACAAGTGTAGCAGGTACTGAAGCACCAGCGGCACAGGACAGGAGAAAGGGTCCTCCTGGCACTTATCACACCACAAGGAGAACCGCTTCCACTTCAGGGCATAGGTCTTTCTGGTGGATTGCTTCCTAGAGGCCAAGACCACCTCTACAACTTCCTGAGGCAGGCTCCAGGGAGCCAGCACTACCCTTGCAGCCTCCAGGCCATCAAATTGAGAGTTTTGAGATTGGGGTGCAGAAGGGAATCCTGATCCTGAGATAGAAGATCGGGTTGCAACCCCAGAGGGATTGGGGTGTCCACCGCCAGCAGTAACAGAAGCGGGAACCAGGGCTGTCTCGTCCATCTGGGAGCTACCAATATGACCGAGGCCCTGTCCCTTAGAATCTTGAACAAGGTTCGGGCTACCAGGGGAGTGGGAGGAAACGCATACAGGATGCCCTTGCACCATGATATCAGGAAGGCATCCGCTGCGAATCTCTTGGGATGCGGTTGCCTGGAGCAGAAATGAGGCAGCTGCCGGTTCAGGGGACTGAGCAAGATGGCACCTTTGGGCGGGAAGGGGACCGCGCATGCGTGGGTGTATTCCCAAAGGCTTTCTTAGAAAGCTGGGGAAATGCGCCGCATGGGGGCTCCATCGACGTCGATGTCACCCATATGTGAGGACTGACTTCCTGCTTGGTCCTGGAGAAATAACATATACTGCATAGCCCCTCTCCATTCCTCTTCCATGGCTCCACGCCACATTATCTTCCTTTTCCTCATACTCCCCAACTGTTTCTCCTCCCACCAGCACCCTCTCTCCTCCTCCCCTCCCTTGCCACCCTCACTTCCCCTTCCACTCTGTCTTCTAACCAATCATTAGCTCTTGAGCTCCATCACTTTCTCCCTCTCATTCAACCATCTCCTCTCTCCCTAAGGCAACCTCACCCTCGTTTCTGCTGTACTGTCTCCTCTCTACCCCGCACTCTACTACTCCTTCTCCTCTCATCCATTGACATCAACCCCAATCCTGGCCCACCTAGCTTTCAGTCTCCCTCCGAGAAGAGATCCTCACGCATTAGACAAGTCTAATGTTATCCATATCCCTCTCCTTTTCCCCTCCACTCTCCCCTTTCTCATGTGCCTTATGGAACGCACACTCTGTCTCTAATAAACTCACTTTTACTCATGATCTCTTTATCTCCAAAGCTCTACATCTTCTTGTCCTGAGACCTGGCTCCTCCCTGATGATACTGCATCTCCTGCTGCCCTCTGCCATGGAGGCTATCAGTTCTCTCACACACCTCACCCCACTGGCCGCAGTGGCGGTGTTGGACTTCTACTGTCTCCCTCCTGCCAATTCCAAACCCTCCTGCTGCCTCAGTCTCAACTCCTTTCTCTCTTTCGAAGTCCACTCCATCCGCCTCTTCACTCCATTTCCTCTCTGGGTAGCTGTCATCTATCGACCTCCTGACAAGTCTGCTTCTACCTTTCTATCTGACTGACTCGTGGCTCTCCCTCTTTCTGGACTCCTCTTTCCCCACTCTTATTCTTGGGGATTTTAACATTCATGTCGATAACCCCTCTGACCCCCATGCTCTAAAGCTCCTCTCCCTCACCTCCTCGTTTCACCTCCACTTTGTTCCACTGCCCCCACTCACCAGCATGGCCACTGCCTGGACCTGATATTTTTCTCTAGTTCCTTACCCTCAAACGTCCGTAACTCAGTTCTTCCCTTATCTGACCATCATCTTTTACACTTCAATCTTCATCTCCCGCCACCTCAGCCCCGCCCTGTCTCCGCCACCCTATTTAGAAATCTTCATGCTATCGATCCCTTGACTCTCTCTTCCACCATTTCCCCATCTCTCTCCTCCATTATGTCATCCAGGTCTGTCGATGAGGCAGCAACGTCCTATAATGCTGCACTCTCGTCAGCTCTGGATGCCCTCGCCCCACCCACCCCACATCCTGTGAGACATTCCCCACCCCAGCACTGGCTTTCATCCACCACCGGTTATCTACATTCCTGTGCCCGTTCTGCTGAGCATGCTTGGCTCAAATTCAGCTCCCCTGAAAATCGTCTACACTTCAAATTCATGCTCGTCTCTTTCCAGTCAGCCATAGCTCTTGCCAAACAAGATTACTATATCCATCTGACTAACTCTCTTGCCTCTGACCCTCGCCGTCTCTTTACTACTCTCAGCTCTCTCCTCAAAGTGCCTCCGCCTCCGATCCCTCCCTCCCTTTCTGCCCAAACCCTAGCTGACTACTTCTATGACAAAATCCACAAGATCACCCTCCAATTCCCTACAAACTCAGCTACTTCTCCTCCTCCCCCTTTCCACTCCCAACTCTTCCCCCACCTTTGATACCCTCTCTGCCTTTCCTGTCATCTTTGATGAGGAAACTGCACACCTTCTCTCTTCCTTCAAACTCACCACCTGCTCCTCTGATCCTATCCCCACCCATCTCATAGGCCCCATCTCTTCCACCGTTGTCCCCTCCATCTCTCATATTCTCAACCTTTCGCTCTCCACTACAACCGTCCCTGCTGACTTCAAGCATGCTGTGGTCACACCCCTCCTCAAGAAACCCTCACTTGATCCTACCTGTCCTTGACCCATCTCTCTCCTTCCCTTCATTTCTAAAATACTTGAACATGCAGGTCACCGCTGCTGCCTCGACTTCCTCTCCTCTCATGCCCTCCTGGATCCATTACAGTCTGGTTTTCATCCCTTACACTCCACTGACTTGTTCCTGGCTAAATCCAAGGGCCTGTACTCTGTCCTCATCCTTCTTGACCTCTCTGCTGCTTTCGATACTGTTGACCACAACATTCTCCTCGATACCCTGTCCTCACTTGGCTTCAAGGGCTCCGTACTATCCTGGTTCTCCTCCTATCTCTCCCATCGCTCCTTCAGTGTGTGTTCCGGTGGCTCCTCCTCCTCCGCTACTGCGCTCCCAGTTGGTGAACCCCAGGGATCAGTCTTGGGTCCACTCCTTTTCTCTCTCTATACCCAGTCCCTTGGTGCACTTATCTCTTCCCATGGCTTTCAATACTATCTGTATGCTGATGATTCCCAGATCTACCTCTACACCCGAACTCTCTCCAGCAATCCAGACCCAGATCTCTGCCTGCCTTTCTGACATTGCTGCGTGGATGTCTCACCGCTGTTTGAAATTGAACATGGCCAAGACTGAACTTCTTGTCTTTCCCCCTAAAACCTCCTCTCCTCTTCCTCCTTTCTCAGTATCAGTGGATAACTCTGTACTCCTTCCTGTTTCCTCGGCCCGCAACCTGGGGGTTGTCTTTGACTCCTCTCTCTTTCTCCACACATATCCATCTCATTGCTAAGACCTGCCGTTTCTTTCTCTATAACATTAGCAAAATCCGCCCCTTCCTTTCTGAACATACCACTAAAATGCTTATCCACTCCTTAATCATCTCCCGTCTTGACTACTATAACCTACTCCATGCTGGTCTCCCTTTGAGTCATCTCGCTCCCCTTCTATCTGTTCAACACTCTGCTGTGCGGCTAATCTTCCGCCAGCCTCGTGATGCCCATATTACTCCTCTTCTCAGGTCTTTTCATTGGCTCCATATCCCCTTCTGCATCCAGTTCAAACTTCTCCTGCTAACCTATAAATGTATTCAATCCTCGGCTCCTCAGTACCTTTCATCTCTTATCTCTCCTTATCACCCCCCTCGGGAACTCCGTTCCTCTAGCAAACTGCTTCTTTCTATGTCCTGCTCTCATACTAACTCCAGACTTCGCTCCTTTCACCTTGCTGCACCTTACGCCTGGAACTAACTATCTGTGTCCATACGCCAGGCACCTTCTCTAACCCTCTTCAAGACTAGGTTGAAAGCTCACCTCTTTGCTGCTGCCTTTGGATCTTGACTCACCTGATCTCCTCTCTCTCCCTTGCTCTACCCCTGTTTCACTCCCTTGCTCTACCCCCGCCTACACCCTCCGTGTTTCGTGTGTTATGTCTTAACGAGATTGTAAGCTCTAATGAGCAGGGACTGTCTCATATGTGTCTATATTGTACAGCGCTGCATACGACTGTTAGCGCTATATAAATGTTGAGTAGTAGTAATAGTAGTAACATCCTGTCTCTATTTTTAATTTCCTACACAAGGCAAGGAACTTCTCTGTTTAAGTTGTCAGGCAAGCAATTTACTTGCTTTACTGCTCTGCTCAAGATAGAATAACAGTCGAGAGTAACAAAACAGATATTTTCTATTTCTAAAGTTTCAAAACTATTAAGTCCTGTAAAAGTCTCTTACACACCTTAGGGCAGCAGCTGCCATCGCCACCACCCCACCTACCTTATGAAGCTCCTCCACTTCGTTGTGTAGCTTCTGGATTTTCCTCTCCTGCTTCTTAACCTTTACAGCAATCTGTGTTAGCATGCCTTACTAGTTTCCCACAACAATCCTGGTGACACATTTATTTATTTATATTTTCTTATATACCGCGCTATTCTGCATCAGTGCGGATTACAATGAACAAACTGAAATTACATTGAACAGGGCTTTATAACTTGGAGATAACTATTTTACAGGGAACATGGGCTATGGAGGGTTAAGTGGCTTGCCCAAGACCACAAGGAGCACCTGTGGGACTAGAAACCCCAGTCCTTCCAGCCCAAGGTTGCTGTCCTCTAGCGGGATTTGAAACCCCGACCTTCCGGCCTGAAGTACCTTGCCCCAACCACTAGGCCACTCCTCCACTCTTCCACATTCCTTACACCATTACAATCCATAAAATAATCCAAAGATGTCTGCAACTCTCTCTTTATCGCTGATCTTAACAAAAGGTTAACATTCATTCTCCATGTTTTCCCACTTTCTTGTTGCCAACCAGCACCCAACTCTACACCTTCAAAGACACCATGATGTGATCTAAAATCACAGCTGGGGCAATATCAACCTGCTGTGCCCACTTCTTTTGAATAGTCTTCACCAAAAACATTTGGACAAGGAAGTATAATCTTTCATTCCACTATTTTAGCCCTCCAAATATCCATAACAAGATCGGCTTTTCTAAAGCTATGAGAATTAAAGAAAGAATTCCAGCCTCGAATTGGAATGTTGCAAGATGCTCAAGGATCAATGCTGAGAAGATTAAGAAAAGGTGAAGAGTAAGAAAAGGTGGAAAGAAAATTCACAGTCATTATATGATAAACATCAAGTGGACCACCAGCCGTTTCAACCTGTACCTTATGATCAGGAACCACTGGTGATGAAAGTCATCGAAGCAGCATTGAAAGCCTTATCAAAGAACAAAGCACCAGGCATTGATGGCATTCCTACTGAAGTATTGAAGCAATCTAATGCAGCTGTTACCATCTTTACAAGGCTCTGCCAGGAAATTTGGAAGACATCATCATAGCTTAATGACTGGAAAAGATCTGTGTTTATACCAATACTAAAAAAAGGTGATACAACCAAATGTGGAAATTATCACACAATCGCTCTGATCCCACATACCAGCAAGGTTCTACTCAAGATTATTTAGCAGAGACTACAACCATACCTGGAACGAGAACTGCCTGAAGTGCACACAGGGTTCAGAAAAGTGGAGGAGTGGCCTAGTGGTTGGGACAAGGTACTTCAGGCCGGAAGGTCGGGGGTTCAAATCCCACTACAGGACAGCAACCTTGGGCCGGAAGGACTAGGGTTTCTAGTCCCACAGGTGCTCCTTGTGGTCTTGGGCAAGCCACTTAACCCTCCATAGCCCATGTTCCCTGTAAAATAGTTATCTCCAAGTTATAATGCCCTGTTCAATGTAATTTCAGTTTGTTCAGTGTAAACCGCACTGATGCAGAATAGCACGGTATATAAGAGAATATAAATAAATAAAATATAAATAAATAAGAAAAGGATGAGGAACGAGAGATGATATCATGGACGTGAGATGGATCCTTGAAAAGACCAAAGAATACCGAAAGGATATCTATATGTGTTTTATTGACTACAGCAAGGCTTTTGACTGTGTAAACCATGAGAAACTCTGGGCCACATTAAGAAGCATGGATATACCAGAATATCTGATAGTTCTTTTGCACAACCTTTACATTGCTCAAGAAGCAACAATTTGAACGGAACAAGGAGAAACAGAATGGTTTAAAAATCAGCAAAGGTGTACGACAAGGCTGCATACACTCCCCCTACCTGTTTAATTTATATGCAGAACAAATAATCAGAGAAGCAGGACTGTATGAAGACAACCAACGTGTGAAGATTGGTGGAAAACTCTTTAATAGCCTTCCCTATACTGATGATACCACATTACTGGCTGAAAGTGAAGACGATCTGAAAGATTTGCTTCTCAAGATCAAGGAACATAATCTTAAAATGGGCCTGCACCTTAATGTAAAGAAGGCAAATATCCTGACAACTGGCAATCAATAAGTTCATCGTTGATAGAGAACAAATCAAAATAGTGGATAACTTTAAGCTACTTGGATTAACTATCAAGCATAGTTACTCACCTGTAACAGGTGATCTCCGGGAACAGCAGGAAATTAGTCCTCACATATGGGTATCGTCGGTACCGATGGAGCCTGCGCAGGAACGCTTCCCAGCATCCAATTAGAAAGCTTTTGGGAGCATCCCACAGCGCCTGCGTGCTGCCTTCCCGCCTTTCCCAACTGCCTCTCTCCGGCTGAGTTTTAAGCTGAGACAACGAGAGAGAGAGGGAACGGGAAAGAGATAGATAGAGAGATACAACTCCTAGGGGAGGTGGGTGGGTTGTGAGGACTAAATTCCTGCTGTTCCCGGAGATCACCTGTTACAGGTGAGTAACTATGCTATCTCCAGGAACAAGCAGGAACGTAGTCATCACATATGGGGACTCCCTAGGTTTAGATGCCAGGGAGAGGTCCCAGAAGTTGTGTGTCCCTGAGAAGGGCTCCACTTCCCCCCATGGATCTCTGGCATCCTACCAGGGATGGTGGGTAGGAGTTGATTAGGTATGGAACAGGTGTTTGAGAACAGCCTGACCAAACAAGGCATCCGGGCGGGAGTCCTTGTCCAAGCAGTAATGGGCTGTGAAGGTATGAGCAGAGGCCCAAGTGGTTGCTCGACAGATGTCGTTGATAGAGACAGAGTGCAGATGAGCCATTGAGGCTGCCATGGCTCTCACATTGTGAGCTGTGACATGGCCCTCCAGAGAAAGGTTCTTACTCTGATAGGCGAAGGAAATACACTGAGCAATCCAGTTAGACAGTGTTCTCTTGGAGACTGGAAGTCCCAAATGAGAAGGATCAAAAGCAACAAAGAGTTGAGAGGACTTCCTATGTTGCTGTGTTCTTTGTAAGTAAAAAGCTAAAGCTCTTTTACAGTCCAAGGTACGAAGATTCCTCTCTGCATTTGATGCATGAGGCCTTGGAAAAAACACAGGTAGGTAGACCGCTTGGTTCAGATGAAAAGACCACCTTTGGCATAAAGTGTGGATGAGTCCTAAGGACTACCCTTGTCATGATGGAACCTTGTATAAGGTGGATTAGCTACTAGCGCTTGCAACTCACTAATGCGACATGCTGATGTGATTGCAATGAGAAAGATAACCTTCCAAGAAAGGAACTTCAAGGAGGTAGTAGCTAAAGGTTCGAAAGGTGGCTTCATGAGTTGCCCAAGAACCAGGTTTAAGTCCCATGCCATCGGTGGTGGCCTAATGGGAGGCTTAGTTAGAAGAAGGCCTCTCATAAATCTTGTTATAAGAGGATGAGAAGAAATAGGCTGTCCATTTAGAGGATTAAAGGAAGCTGCAATAGCACACAAATGGACTCTTACTGAGTAAGTCTTAAGTCCTGCATTGGATAAATGAAGGAGATACTCCAGCAATGATTCCAGAGGTATCGCAAGGGGGTTAAAACCCTTTTGCGAACACCATATGGTAAACCTTTTCCACTTGAAAGCATAAGAACGTCTTGTGGAATGTTTCCTGGAAGCAAAAAGAATATCTTTTACTTGCTGAGGGAGATTAAGACCATGAAGATCTAGGCCTTCAGCAACCAAGCCCTGAGATGCAGAGACTGGGGATTGGGATGCCATAACATTCCGTCCTCCTGAGATAGGAGATATGGAGCAGACCCTAACTCCAGGGAGGGATCTTGAGAGAGATGTAGAAGCAGAGGGTCCCAAACTTGCTGTGGCCAATGTGGAGCTATGAGAATCATATGGCCTGTGTCCCTCTGAAGCTTGAACAGTGTTTTGGGAATTAGGGGAATGGGTGGAAAGGCATACAGGAAGTCTTGACCCCAGTAAAGGAGGAAAGCATCCCTGGCCTGAGCCCCCTGAGCCGGAATTCTGGAACAGAAGCGGGGAAGTTTGGCATTCCACGGACTTGCAAAGAGGTCTATGTCCGGGGTTCCCCAAATTTGAAAAATCTTGGTCACCTGGTCTGCATGCAGAGACCACTCGTGTGGAAGCAGAACTCGACTGAGTCTGTCTGCCCAAGAGCTTTGCACGCCTGGAAGATACACTGCCAGGAGATGAATCTGATGCTCTCTGGCGAGGGCCCATAGTCGCAAAGCTTTGTTGCAAAGCGATAGAGAGCCTGTTCCCCCCTGCTTGTTCACATAGAACATGGCTACTTGATTGTCCGTATGAATGAGGACTGTCTTGTAGCTTAGCAGGGTGTGGAACACTCGAAGAGCAAGGAAGATTGCTCTGAGTTCCAAGAGATTGATATGTAGATGAGTCTCTTGTGGAGACCAGGTGCCTTGGGTGGAGAGGTCTTGCAGATGAGCTCCCCAACCCATCGGAGAAGCATCTGTTGTGAGAGTTGCTTGGGGTAAGGGTTGTTGAAAAGGGGACCCCAGCAACAGGTTTTGAGTGGACTTCCACCACTGGAGGGACAAAATAAGGCGACTTGTGTTTGCTATTTTGTCTGACAGGCATCCTGATGCCTGGGTCCATTGAGTGGATAAAGTCCACTGGGCTGCCCTCATATGGAGGCGAGCATAGGGAACCACATGCACGGTGGATGTCATGTGCCCTAGTAGTTGTAACGTTTCTCGAGTAGTGAGATGAGACTTTAGCACTGCTTGAGAAGCTAACTGCACCATGCGAAAGCAACGAGCCTGGGGGAGATAGGCCCTTGCCTTTTTGGTATCCAGCAAAGCTCCTATGAACTCTAAAGACTGAGTGGGAGTTAGACTGGATTTTGGGATATTTATGACCAGACCCAAATACTGAAGGATACGCATTGTGCAGGATAGAGAAGTCCTGGCCTCTGACTCTTGGGGCTCGAATGAGCCAGTCGTCTAAGTAGGGGAAGACGAATATCCCTAGAGTGCGGAGAAATGCTGCTACTACAGCCATGCATTTCGTGAACACCTTGGTGCTGAGGCCAGGCCAAAAGGAAGCACCCTGTATTGGTAGTGCTTTCCTTGAAAAAGGAACCGAAGGAACTTTCTGTGGGTTGGATGGATGAGAACATGGGTGTACGCATCCTTGAGATCTAGAGAACAAAGCCAATCCTGACTCTGAAGGTATGGCAGCAGATTTCTGAGAGAAATCATCTTGAATTTCTCTTTGACAAGGAATTTGTTCAATTCTCTGAGGTCCAAGATAGGTCTGTATCCCCCTGTTTTCTTTGGGATAAGGAAATAGGGGGAGTAAAGCCCCGTACCCTGTTGAGGAATGGGTACTTCTTGTATAGCCCTTTGGGCAAGAAGGATAGTGACCTCCTGACCTAATAGGTTGATGAGAGGTGTCGGAGAATTGAACTGCCTTATTATTGTGGGAGGGGGCATGCTTGAAAAATGAAGCCTGTACCCCCTCCTTTATGATGGAGAGTGTCCAATGCTCTGCTGTTATCTGCCCCTATCTGGGGGTAAAGTGACATAACCTTCCTGGAATGGTGGAAGGCTCTGGTCCCACGAGAGCCAGAAAGGCTAAGTTCTCTAGCTGAAAGTCAAAGGGCTTGTGGAGGCTGAGACTGCTGGGATGGTTGAGGCTTAGCAGTCTTTGCTTTCTTCTGTTTGAGTGGTTGCTGACCTTTCTTGACAAGCTGACCTGCAGAACGTCCCTGCTGAGCATAAGCAGGATAATATCTTTTCTTAGAAAAGAATGGTTTCTTGAACGATTTCTTTTTAGCAGGATCAGCTGTGGACTTGGATAACCTATCCAAGGTGGAGTTGTCAGCATCCAATTTGTTGGCCTTTTCCTGCCAATCTCTACCAAACAGGTTCTCACCAGTACAAGGGATATTTCCCAATTTGTCTTGTACCCAGAGCTCCAGATCAGATGCCTGGAGCCAAGCAATTCTACGTGCACCTATGGCAATGGCAGAGGTTCTGCTTATGCACTCAAAGCAGTCAAAGGCTGCACGGTTGACAAATTTAGAAACATCTTGGGCATGTTTGACCAATGTGAGAAAATCCTGTCATCTATCCTCAGGAAGAATAGGACTTAAAGCTTCTAAATCATCTGTGACCTCCTTCAGGAACATTCCCATGTAGAGACTATAGGAACTGATCCTGGCAGAAAGCATGGAAGCTTGGAAGACACGACATCCAAAAGCATCCAGGGTTCTGCACTCACGTCCTGGAGGATTAGAGGCATGCTTCTTTGCACTCTTGATCCTTCTCATAGCTGATTCCACTACAATAGAGTGGTGAGGAAGCTGAGTCTTTTGGAAACCAGGACAAGGAGGGACTCGATACAGAGTATCCAGTCTGCGAGAATGAGGAGAGGTGGTAAGAGGTGTCTCCCACATCCTTAACATGAGATCATATAAAATCTCATGAATGGGCAAGGTAGCTGCCTCCTTAGGAGTTTTGGGATATTGTAAAATTTCCAACTCCTTAGCTCTGGGCCCTGTTTCAGGGGTCACAGAAATGGACAAACCCCGAGCCACCTCCCTGATAAAATCCTGGAAGGAAATATCCTCTGGAGGAGACATCCTGTGCTTAGGGGAGAAGGGCTCCTCTGGGAGAGGCATTCCTGCATCGACAGAACTGTCAGACTCCTCAGATTCTTCTGAGGACTCGAAGTACCGTCTGTCCGGATGCTCCTGAAGAGCCCGATACCCATACCGACCGAAGTCGGTACCGGGAGTAATCGGTACCCAAGGGCATCGGATGACTGGATACCGGCAAAGCAGACACCAATGCCGATGCTATCGGTACCGGTGCCGGTACCGACCGGATTGTCTGTCGTGGTTCCGAGGGCGTCGATGCCACAAGGAGAGCCGACAGACAGCACAGTTACTTACCTGTAACAGGTGATCTCTGGGAACAGCAGGAATTAGTCCTCACATATGGGTACGTCGGTACCGACGGAGCCCGTGCGGGAAAGCTCCCCAGCTTCTTAGAATAGAAGCTTTTGGGACCTCCCACTGCACATGCGCACTGCCTTCCCGCCTTCCTGAACAGCTCTCCTCAGTTTCGAGTTTATAGCTGAGTCAACAGAGAGAGGACAGGAAGATAGATAGATAAAAGATACAACTCCTAGGGGAGGTGGGTGGGTTGTGAGGACTAATTCCTGCTGTTCCCAGAGATCACCTGTTACAGGTAAGTAACTGTGCTATCTCCAGGAACAAGCAGGAATAAGTCCTCACATATGGGGACTCCCTAGCTTAGATGCATGGGATCCCCTGTAAAGGTTCGCCATCTTCGTATGGATCTCAGGCATCCATTCTGGGAAGGTGGGCAGGAGTTGTTTAGGAATGGAACAGGTGCTTGAGGACAGCCTGGCCAAACAAGGCATCCCGGCGGGAGTCCTTGTCCAAACAGTAATGGGCTGTGAAGGTATGAACCGAGGCCCAGGTAGCGGCTCGACAGATCTGATCTATGGAAACAGAGTGCAGATGAGCCATAGAAGTTGCCATGGCCCTCACATTGTGAGCAGTGACATGGCCTTCCAGAGAAATGTTTTTGCTCTGGTAAGCAAAAGAAATACACTGAGCAATCCAATTGGAAAGTGTACGCTTGGAGACTGGAAGTCCCAAATGGGAAGGATCAAAGGCCACAAAAAGTTGAGAAGACTTTCGATGTGGCTGAGTCCTATTAAGGTAAAAAGCGAGAGCTCTTTTACAATCCAGAGTATGAAGGTTCCTCTCTGCATTGGATGCATGAGGAGCTGGAAAAAAGACAGGTAGATATACCTCTTGATTAAGATGAAAAGGCGAGACCACTTTAGGCATAAAGTGGGGATTCGTCCTAAGGACCACCTTATCATGATGAAATCTTGTGTAAGGTGGATTAGCCACTAAAGCCTGCAGCTCACTGATGCGGCGAGCCGAAGTGACTGCAATGAGGAAGATGACCTTCCAGGAAAGAAATTTCAAGGAGGTGGAAAACATTGGCTCAAAAGGTGGCTTCATAAGTTGACCGAGCACTAGATTCAAATCCCATGCGACCGGGGGTGGTCTGATGGGAGGTTTAGTGAGAGTCAGGCCTCTCATGAATCTTGCAACAAGAGGATGAGAGGAGATAGGTTGTCCATTTATATGTTTCAAGGATGCTGCAATAGCACTTAAATGGACTCTTACCGAATTCGTCTTGAGGCCTGCATTGGATAGATGCAGGAGATAATCAAGAAGAGAATTCAAAGGAAGTGCCAGAGGGTCAAGACCCTGCTGAGCACACCAAATGGAAAAACGTTTCCATTTGAAAGCATAGGAACGCCTGGTAGAGGGTTTCCTAGAGGCAGAAAGGATATCTTTCACTGGTTGGGAAAGATGAAAGTCTTGAAGGCTTAAGCCTTCAGTAACCAAGCACTGAGGTGAAGGGATTTGGGGTTTGGGTGCCACAAAGTCCCCTCCTCCTGAGACAGGAGGTCTGGCGCAGCTCCCAGATCCAAGTAGGATCCCTGGGAGAGCTGTAGAAGTAGAGGGAACCACACTTGGCGTGGCCAGCGTGGAGCTATGAGGATCATAGTTCCATGATCCCTCTGGAGTTTGAACAGAGTCTTGGGAATCAAAGGAATGGGTGGAAAGGCATATAGGAATGCCTGATTCCAATTCAGGAGAAAGGCGTCCGTAGCCTGAGCTCCCTGACACGGAGTTCTGGAACAGAACCGGGGAAGTTTGGCATTCCACGGACTTGCAAAGAGGTCTATGTCCGGGGTCCCCCATTCCTGAAAGATTCGGTTTATTTGGTCCAAATGTAGGGACCATTCGTGTGGCAGCAGAACTCGACTGAGCCTGTCTGCCCGAGAGTTTTGAACTCCTGGGAGATACACTGCTAGCAGGTGAATCTGATGCTCTCTGGCGAAGGCCCATAGTCTTAGAGCTTCGTTGCAAAGCGACAGAGAGCCCGTCCCTCCTTGTTTGTTTATGTAAAACATGGCCACCTGATTGTCCGTCTGAACTAGGACAGTGAGGTTGGCTAGGAGGGAGTGGAAGACCTTGAGGGCAAGGTAAATTGCTCGCAGTTCCAGAAGATTGATATGAAGGGTGGTCTCCTGTAGAGACCAAGTGCCCTGAGTGGAGAGAGTTTGCAGATGGGCTCCCCACCCTGTTTGGGAGGCATCTGTTGTGAGGGTTGCTTGGGGTAGCAATGGTTGAAATGGAGCCCCCAACAACAGATTCTTGGTGGAAGTCCACCAGTGGAGGGACCAAAACAGACGATCGGAGGTTTGTATTTGGTCTGAGAGCGCTCCTGACGCCTGAGTCCACTGAGTGGCCAGGGTCCATTGAGCTGCTCTCATATGAAGACGAGCATAGGGCACCACATGCACTGTGGAGGCCATATGACCCAGTAGGCGTAGCATTTCCCTGGCTGTCAAGTGAGTGCTGGACTGAGCTTGGGAGGCCAAACTCAGGAGGCGCTGGCCTCGAACATGTGGAAGGTAGGCCCTTGCAGTGATGGTGTCCAACTGGGCCCCTATGAATTCTAGAGATTGAGTAGGGATGAGTTGGGACTTGGGAAGGTTTACTACCAGTCCCAGATACTGCAAAAGGCTCCTTGTGTGGTCCAGGGAAATCTGGGCCTGTGACTGAGTTGGAGCTCGGATGAGCCAGTCGTCCAGATATGGGAAGACAAAGATTCCCATGCCTCTTAGAAATGCGGCTACGACTGCCATGCATTTTGTGAATACTCTTGGAGCAGAGGCTAGACCGAAGGGGAGTACTCTGTATTGGAAATGTTTTCCCTGAAACAGAAAGCGAAGATACTTTCTGTGGGATGGATGGATGAGTATATGTGTATACGCATCCTGTAGGTCTAGAGAACAAAGCCAGTCCTGACCCTGGAGGTAAGGAAGGAGAATGCCGAGAGACAGCATTTTGAATTTCTCCTTGAAGAGAAATTTGTTCAATTCTCTCAGATCTAGGATTGGTCTGAATCCCCCTGTCTTCTTTGGAATGAGAAAATAAGGGGAGTAGAAACCGGACCCTTGTTGAGGAAGAGGAACCTCTTCTATGGCCCCTTGGGCAAGAAGAGAGGAAACCTCTTGACCCAACAGGGTTAGGAGAGATGGGGGAGAATTGAATGGTCTCACCATATGATGGGGAGGAAGGCTGGAGAAATGAAGTTTGTAACCCTCTCGAATGATAGAGAGGGTCCATTGTTCTGTTGTGATTTGTTCCCATCTGGGAGCAAAGTGAACCAACCTTCCGGGTATGGTGAGAGGTTCTGGTTGTGTTAGAACCAGAAGTGGCAAGTTCCCTAGGAGCAAGTCAAAACCCCTGAGCTGTTGGAGCCTGCTGAGCTACAGTAGCTGCTGCAGGCTTAGCTCGTGCTTGTTTGGATTGCTGACGCTTAGCAGTATAGCGAGGTTGAGAAGACTGCTGGCCAGTATTTGAAGCAACTCTGGCCTTCTTATAGTAAGGCCTTTTAAAAGACTTTTTCTTAGTAGGAATTGAAGTGGACTTTGAAAGTCTTTCCAAGGTGGCATTTTCAGCATCCATCTGGGTGGCTTTGATTTGCCACTCTTCCCCAAATAAGTTCTCACCTGTACAGGGCAGATTCCGTAAGCCATCTAGAACCCAAGGTTCCAGATCAGAGGCCTGGAGCCAAGCAAGACGTCGGGCTGCAATAGCAATGCCCGAAGCCCTACTGGCTCCCTCAAAGGAATCATATGCTGCCCTATTAGAGAACTTAGAAACCTCTAAGAGTTGTTTCACTAGGGAAAGGAATCCCTGCTTTTTATCCTCAGGGATAAAGGGGGCAAAATGCCGCACCTTTTTGGCAAGTTCCTCCAGGAACATGCCCATATAGAGACTGTAGGAATTAATCCTGGCTATAAGCATACTAGCCTGGAAAATTTTCCTACCAAAAGAGTCCAAAGTCTTACATTCCCGTCCTGGAGGGGTGGAAGAGTGCCTTTTGGTACTCCTAATCTTCTTCATTGCAGACTTCACCACAATAGAGTGGTGGGGCAATTGAGTCTTTTGGAAACCAGGAGAAGGAGGGACCCTATACATGGTGTCCAACCTACGGGAATAAGGAGACAAAGTCAAAGGATTTTCCCAGAAATCCATCAGTTGTTCTTGAAGGATTTCATGGATAGGCAGGGTAACTGCCTCCTTAGGGGCCTTTGAGTATCCCAAAATATCCAGTTTTTTGGATCTGGGTTCCTTTTCAGAGGATGTGGTAATAGAAAGGGCTGTAGCCATATCTAAAACAAAGTCCTGGAAGGACAAATCCTCTGGAGGGGACATTCTCCTTTTAGGAGAAGAGGGCTCCTCAGGTAAGTTGAGTGAAAACTCAGCAGAATCATCAGAGGAGTGAAAATCCTCAGAGGAATCGGTGCTTTCCTCTAACGCACGATACGCGTACCGATCGGTATCGATATCGGGCGTATCGGGTATGGAACCGGTATGGAGCGAAAGCCCATACGGTACCGACTTGCGTTTAGAGGTGGACGGCCTCGATACCGGCATGGCGGACGATACCGGTATCGGGCCCGGAACCGCTGAAAGCGGAACCGATGGCGTTGCAGCTTTAATGAAAGCCATGACGGCCTGCTGCATGGACTGTACAGTATCGCCCATGGACGCCATAGCTGCCTGGATGTCGGTACCGGAGTGACCCGGTACCCCAGAGCAGGCTAACAGGTGATCTGTCGAGGCCGTAGCATCGATATCAACCTGAGACCCCTGAATTGGCGTTTTTGGAAGTTGGACTTCCCGCCGGGGTTGTTTGGCTGGGGCAGGGTCCTCAAGTTCTAAGCTAAGAGCCTCTCGATGCTTTGAAGGAGATTTGCTCTTTGAGGACTTGCCCACAGAAGGTTTGGTTACCTGAGATCCATCCGGAGAAGAAGACCTGGATGACTGTGATGCTGTATTCTCTGAAGCAAACAGCACATGGAATTTGTTGGCCCGGTTCTGCAGCCCACGTTTAGACATGTGGGAGCAAGATGGGCAGTCCGGTATGGAATGGTCAGGCCCCAAACATTTCAGACACCAGTCATGGGTGTCTGTGACTGAAATAACAGCATTACATTTGGTACACTTCTTAAATCCAGGGGCTGGCTTCTCCATGAGGAGAAATTGAGTAGGCCGAGAGGCCTCTCTGAAGTGACCAAAAAGCTAAAAAATAAGAAAAAAGAATTATAATTTTTTAAAGAAAGAAAGAAAAGACCGGCGATACCGGTATCGGTATGGGGAAGGCAGGTACGCGGTCTAAAGAAACAAATAAAATAACAATTTCTTCAGCGGTGACAGGAACACGACCTGCTGGCTCCGCGGAAAAAGAGAAACTGAGGAGAGCTGTTCAGGAAGGCGGGAAGGCAGTGCGCATGTGCAGTGGGAGGTCCCAAAAGCTTCTATTCTAAGAAGCTGGGGAGCTTTCCCGCACGGGCTCCGTCGGTACCGACGTACCCATATGTGAGGACTTATTCCTGCTTGTTCCTGGAGATTGCGCTCAATAGCCAGGAATCTCTGGTCTATCGACACTGCCGATGCCTGGATGTCGGTACTGGAGAAGACCGCCGGTACCCCAGAGCATGGCACCAGTAGTTCTGCCGAGGTCGAGGCCTTGAGAACATCCTGGAGCCCCAATAATGCTTTGGAAGCCGAAGCCTCCCGCCGGGGCAATTTTGCCGGTGCAGAATCCTCAAGGGCAACGCCAGAGGCATCTCGATGCTTAGTAGGAGATCTACCCTTTGAGGACCGGCTGGACTTATGTTTAGTTACCTGAGATCCACGGGAGGAAGAGGAAGCCCTGGAAGACGTCGATGCCACCGAAGCTGCATCAGAGGGAAACAGGGTACTGAGCTTAGCAGCTCGGTTCTGCCGACCTCTTTTAGACATCATGGCGCAGGACATACAATCCGTGATGGAGTGGTCAGGACCTAAACATTTTAGACACCATTCATGGGTGTCGGTGATGGAAATGGTACCGCCACACTTGGTGCACTTTTTGAAACCTGAGGCAGGTTTCTCCATTGTAGGACAACGTTTTTGGGCCTAAGGCCCAAAAAGGCGCGTGCACCTGGAGAAAAATAAAAAAAAAAAAAACCTAGGATTTTCCCTAAGACAGAAAATAAGAAGAAAAAAACGGCGGTACCGGTAAAGCGTCGAGGAAGGCAGATGCGACCACAAAAAAGAAAGAAATAAAGAAGAATTCTTCTGCGGTGACAGGAACAACGACCTGCTGGCTCCGCGGAAAAAGAAGAACTGGAGAGAGGCAGTTGGGAAAGGCAGCACGCAGGCGCTGTGGGATGCTCCCAAAAGCTTTCTAATTGGACGCTGGGGAGCGTTCCCACGCAGGCTCCGTCGGTACCCATATGTGATGACTACATTCCTGCTTGTTCCTGGAGATATAAAAAAACAAGCAGCAGTCAAGAAATCCAATGAAACATTGCTCTTGGCAGAATGGCTATGAAGGACCTAAACAAGATTCTCAAGAGAAGAGTTGTCTCTCTCCATAAAAAAATTAGACTCCTTCAAGCCATGGTATTTTCAATAACGTCATATGGATGCGAAAGTTGTACAGTGAAAAAGACAGGCAGGAAGAAAATTGATGCCTTTGAATTATGGTGCTGGCGACGAAGAAGTAATTAGATCTTACCTGCTAATTAGTGTTCCTGAAGGAACGACAGTCCAGTCCCTTTACTTCTGGGTTACGCAACCCTTCCAGCAGCTTGGAGGCTGAGCCCAACCTTTTTGGAGGTGGGGCGGTATAAATACCACTGAGACCACCCACCAACTCCAGTATTCGACTGAAAAAGCAGCCTAAACAAACTTCTATGAATAATCAATAAACTAAAAACCTAACTCCTCTAGGGGATACAGAACAAAGAACCAAACCCTATTTTTTTTTTTAAAATAGGAAATAGGGATAAAGAAGGGGGAAGGCAACGGAGGAGGTGGAATGCCTGATACTGTCCGAGGCGACTTTTTCCCTGGCCTCCTTCCCCCCAGACCTAGTTTCGCGCTCGGTCCGCGGCTCCGCCCTTGTCTGATAGGTCTTCAAGTCCGACCGAGCCGGGTGGGATCAGGGACTGGACTGTTGTTCCTTCAGGAACACTAATTAGCAGGTAAGATCTAATTACTTCTTCCTTATCGTCACTCCAGTCCAGTCCCTTTACTTCTGGGAAGTATCAGAGCAGTTCAACTCCGGGTGGGATCCGGCAATCCGGACTGAAGAACCGCCAGACCAAACCGAGCGTCCGCTGAACTCTGTATGTCCAGCCTGTAGTGTTTTGTGAAGGTATGCAGAGAGGACCAAGTCGCCGCTCTACAAATATCCAAAGGGGGAACTAGACTGAACTCTGCCCACGAGGTGGCCTGAGCCCGGGTGGAGTGCGCCCGAAGCCCCACTGGAACCTGCTTCCCTTTTAGGATGTAGGCGGAGGCAATCGCTTCTCTGATCCACCTGGAGATGGAGGCCTTGGCCGCCGCCTCCCCTTTGTGCGGGCCTCCGAACTGGACGAAGAGTCGGTCGGATTTCCGGAAGGGAGCTGTGCGGGAGAGGTATCGCTTCAAGATCCTCTGGACTTCTAGCAGTCGCAGCTTGCTATCCCTACCTCCAGGTCCCTCGGCCGGGCAGGCCGGGAGGGTAACTGTCTGGTTCAAATGAAAGGGAGAGATGACCTTGGGCAGGAAGGAAGGAACTGTACGTAGGACCACCTTGTCCCTGAGAAAGGCTAGGAAAGGAGGTTGGGAGGACAGCGCTTGCAATTCGGAGACCCGCCTGGCCGAGCAGATAGCGACCAGAAAGACTGTCTTGAGGGTTAAGTCCTTCAAGGAAGCCTTCTTTACCGGTTCAAAGGGTTCCCCGACCAATGCATTTAGTACCAGATTGAGATCCCAAGGGGGGATCACCGACCTACGTTGTGGATGCAGACGTCTAACAGCTCTTAGGAACCTGGAGACGTCCGCGTGGGCCCCTAGGGGCTTGCCGCGGATCTTACCTCTGTAGCAAGCGATGGCGGCAAGTTGGACTCGTAAGGAACTGTGCGCCAGGCCCTTGTCAAGACCCGCTTGCAAGAATTCCAGGACCTCAGGGACTGAGGCCGAAAGGGGTTTCCTTCGGTGTTCCGCACACCACGCTTCAAAGATGCGCCAGACCCTTACGTAAGAAAGACAGGTCGAGCGTTTCTTTGCATTCAACAGCGTTGAGATTACCGCTCCTGAATAACCTCGCTTCAAGAGACGCGCCCTTTCAATAGCCAGGCCGTAAGCGAGAATCGATCCACGTGAGGCATCAGCACTGGACCTCGCCTGAGCAGGTCCCTTTTGCAAGGGAGCCTCCAAGGCTGGTCGGCTAGCAACCTCACCAGATCCGCATACCAGGGGCGACGCGGCCAATCCTGGGCAATGAGAATCACAAGTCCCTGGTGAGACTCTACCCGCTGGAGAACCTTTCCGATCAGGACCCAAGGAGGGAACACGTAGAGAAGACCCTCCGACGGCCATTTCTGAGACAGAGCATCAAGGCCTTCGGACATTCTTTCCTTCCGCCGACTGAAGGACCGGTCCACCTTGGCTGACGAGAAACTTGCCATGAGATCCATGACTGGGAGTCCCCAGCGGGCCACTATCTGGTCGAAGGTCTCCTTCTCCAGCTCCCACTCTCCGTGGTCTATCCTGTGCCTGCTGAGGTAATCGGCCGTGAGGTTGTCCGTGCCTGCCACGTGCTGGGCCGAAATCGCTTCCAGGCGGAACTCCGCCCACTGGAAGAGAACATCCGCTTCCTTCTCCAAGGCGGGGCTGCTGGTGCCGCCCTGGTGGTTGATGAAAGCTACCGTGGTGACGTTGTCGGAGAGAACGCGAATAGCTCTTCTTAGCACTAGGGACTCGAGCGCTCTGAGCGCTAGAGTGACGGTCCGCAATTCCAGTCTGTTGATGGGCCATTGAGATTCCAACGGAGTCCACCGGCCCTGGACAAATTGGTCCTCGCAGTGAGCCCCCCAGCCTGTCAGGCTGGCATCCGTCGTCAACAGTACCCAGAGATGCGGCTCGAGAGGCATCCCACGTTCCAGATTCTTTGGGCACTGCCACCAGCGAAGGGCTCGTTTGGTCCGCGGAGCACACGGTAACTGTGTTGATAGGGGATGGTGATGTGGGGACCATCGACGCAAGAGGGCGCGCTGCAACGGCCGCATGTGAGCTCTGGCCCAAGGCACTACCTCTATTGCCGCCGCCATTGTGCCCAGTACCTGAAGATAATGCCATGCTGAGGGGTTTCGTCTGTTCAGAAACTGCGCGACTAGCAGTCTTAGGTCCCTTGATCGCGTTCGAGACAGGAACACTTTGCCCCTTCCGGTGTCGAATCTTGCCCCGAGATATTCGAGGTCCTGGGAGGGAGTCATCCTGTTCTTTGCTCGGTTGATGACCCACCCCAACTCCTCTAGAACCTGCATTACTCTGTCCGTCGCCGAGCAACTTTCTACTTCCGACTTTGCCCGGATTAGCCAATCGTCTAGGTATGGGTGTACTAGTATTCCCTCCTTCCGGAGGAAGGCCGCCACAACTACCATCACCTTGGTGAATGTCCGTGGAGCCGTGGCTAGGCCGAAGGGAAGGGCCTGGAATTGAAAGTGGCCCCCCGGCACTGCGAATCTTAGGAACTGTTGATGGGACTTCCTGACTGGAATATGCAGGTAGGCTTCTGTCAAGTCGAGGGATGTCAGGAACTCTCCGCCCCTTACTGCTGCGATGACTGATCGTAGGGTCTTCATGCGGAAGTGTGGTACCCTGAGACAGCGGTTGACCTGTTTTAAATCCAGGATTGGCCGAAAGGACCCTTCCTTCAGCGTAGTTACTCACCTGTAACAGGTGTTCTCCAGGACCAAGCAGGAATCAGTCCTCACATATGGGTGACGTCGGTGCCGACGGAGCCCTCGCGGAGCAATTTTCCCCAGCTTTCAAAGAAAGCCTTTGGGAATTGCAGCGCGCATGCGCGGTCCTCTTCCCGCCCAAGGGTGCCATCTTGCTCAGTCAGATGACATAGCTAAAAGACAGCAAAAATTAGCAAAAACGAAAGCATAAAACTGCAACTCCACGGGGAGGAGGGAGGGTTGTGAGGACTGATTCCTGCTGCTCCTGGAGAACACCTGTTACAGGTGAGTAACTACGCTTTCTCCAGGACCAAGCAGGAAGTCAGTCCTCGCATATGGGACTCCCAAGCTTAAGGCTACCGGAGACCCTAAGCACAAAAATGAGCTCCCTCTAGCTCAGCAGCACAGAAGGAAGGAATCTTCTCTGAATACGTCTCCAACCGGTAGCCCAACATCCGGGATGGAGGGTAGGAGTTGCCTATACCTCGAAGAGGTTACGGAGGACTGCCTGTCCGAAAGCACTGTCCCTGCGGGACTCCCTCTCCAGGCAGTAATGGGCTGCAAAAGTCTGGCTTGAAGACCAAGTAGCGGCCCGGCAGATGTCTGCCAACGGAACAGAGCGGAGGTAAGCCACTGATGTAGCCTTCGCCCGAACACGATGAGCGGTGACTCTACCTTCCAGCACGAGGCCCGCAGCCTCGTAAGCCCAAGCGATGCAGTCCGCAATCCAGATGGACAGAGTACGCTTGGAGACAGGGAGACCCAACTTGTTGGGGTCATAAGACACGAAGAGCTGAACAGCCCTTCGGTGCTCCCCCGTACGGTCAAGGTAGAAGTTCAGCGCCCTTCTACAGTCCAGGGTATGCAGGACCATTTCAGCTCGGCTGGAGTGTGGCCTGGGAAAGTAGGTCGGAAGTACCATCTCCTGGTTGATGTGAAAAGGGGAAACCACTTTAGGAAGAAACTTAGGGTGAGTCCGTAGGACTACCCGGTTCTTGTAGAACCTAGTGCAAGGAGGATCAGATACCAGGGCCTGCAGCTCACTAACGCGTCTAGCAGAAGTGAGGGCCACCAAGAACAAGGTTTTCCATGAAAGAAAACGAAGAGGACAGGTAGCCATAGGCTCAAAAGGCAGACAGGTAAGCCGCTGTAAAACCAGATTGAGATCCCAGTTCGGGGTTGGCGGGCGCAAAGGTGGTTTAAGGAGTAGGAGGCCCCGGAGAAAACGAGCCACCAGAGGGTGGCTGGAAAGAGATCTACCCTCCACCGGTAGGTGGTGCGCAGAAATAGCACTGAGGTGGACCTTGACCGAGTTGGACTTAAGTCCAAGATTGGAAAGGGAAAGCAAGTACTGCAAGACCACTGATGTTGAACAGGAGAAGGGGTCTTGCGACTGCTGAGTACACCAGACGGAGAACCGACGCCACTTGAGAGCGTAGGACTTCCGGGTGGAAGGCCTCCTGGAGGCCAAGACAACCTCTTCCACATCTGGAGGTAGCTGGAGAGGAGTAAGGACTACCCTTTCAGCAGCCAGGCCATCAGATGAAGGGACCGAAGGTTGGGGTGCAGGAGCGTCCCCTGATCCTGCGAGAGGAGGTCGGGCTGAAACCCCAGAGGAAGAGGGGTGTGCACCGCCAGCTGCAGCAGAAGCGGGAACCAAGGTTGTCTCGGCCACCGGGGAGCCACTAGGATCACCGACGCCTTGTCTCGGAGAACTTTGAAGAGCGTCCGAGACACCAGAGGCATGGGTGGAAAGGCATACAAGAGGCCTGTGGACCACGGAATCAGAAAAGCATCCGCCGCTACCCGGAGAGGATGCGGCTGCCGAGAGCAGAATCTGGGAAGCTGCCGGTTCAGAGGACTGGCGAACAGATCCATGGTGGGGAGGCCCCACCGGAGAAAGATCCGCTGAACCACGAGCGGATCCAATCTCCACTCGTGCGGTTGGAGGATCCTGCTCAGTTTGTCTGCCAGGTAGTTTTCTTGACCTGGGAAATAGACAGCTTTGAGGACGATGTTGCGATGAACGGCCCAAGAGCAGAGCTTCTGTGCTTCCTGACAGAGAAGGAAGGAGCCGGTTCCGCCTTGTTTGTTCACGTAGAACATGGCAACCTGATTGTCTGTCTGGACAAGTACCGACTGGTGAGAAATCAGGTGAGAGAAGGCTTTGAGCGCTAGGCGGATGGCTCTGAGCTCCAGGAAGTTGATCTGCTGAGCGGACTCCCAAGGAGTCCAGAGACCCTGAGTACAAGTCCCCTGGCAATGTGCTCCCCAACCCTGGAGAGAAGCATCAGTCGTCAGGACCCGAGAATGTGTAGGGGGCTGAAAAGGCACCCCCAGCACTAGGTTTGGAAGATGAAGCCACCATCACAGAGGAGACCAGCTGGTCGGAGATCTGTACTGAGTCCGCTAGGCTCCCAGTGGCCTGATGCCATTGTTTGCGAAGGCACCATTGAGCAGGTCGCATGTTCAGGCGGGCATTGGGGGTCACATGGACTGTGGAAGCCATATGGCCGAGCAGTCTCAGAAATTGCCTGGTCGAGACCAGGGAATTGCTGTGAAAGCGGCTGGCGAGATCCATGAGCCTTTGGGCCCTGTCCAGAGGCAGGAAGGCCCGCGCCTGAAGAGTGTCCAACCTGGCGCCGATGAATTCTAGATCTTGAGAGGGGAGCAAAGTGGACTTTGCGAAGTTTATGACAAAACCCAAGTGCTGGAGCAGAGCCACAGTGCGATGAGTAGCCTGAGTGGCTTCTTGGGCAGACTGGGCCCTGATGAGCCAGTCGTCCAGGTATGGGAACACAAAGAGACCTTGAAGTCTCAGATAGGCCGCCACCACTGCTAGGCATTTGGTGAATACTCTGGGGGCGGAGGATAGGCCGAAAGGCAGTACTCTGTACTGGTAATGGTGTCCGCCCACAACAAACCTGAGGTATTGTCTGTGGTCTGGATGAATAAGGATATAAGTATACGCATCCTTTAGATCTAAGGAGCATAGCCAGTCTCCCTGCTGGAGGTAGGGCAGCAGGATTCCAAGGGTAAGCATTTTGAACTTTTCCTTTGCAAGGAACTTGTTGAGGTTTCGCAAGTCTAGGATGGGTCTGAGGCCTCCTGTCCTTTTCGGAATCAGGAAGTATCTGGAATAAAACCCTTGACCCTTCAGGTGGTGGGGCACCGGTTCCACGGCTTGTTCCTGAACAAGACTTGCTAACTCCTGAAGGAGTAAGTCCCTGTGCAGAGGGAGTCTGGAAGGCTCCCCTGGAAAGTAGGAGGGAGGTACCTGGTGAAAATGAAGAAGATAGCCCTTTTGAACTATCTGAAGCACCCAGGTATCTGTGGTGATGTTGGACCACCTGTGGGCAAAGTGGACCAGCCGGCCTCCTGTGCCGAGAGAAACCAGCTGAGGGGGAGAGGCTATGCTGAGAAAGTCAAAAACCCCCACCCTGCTGAGCAGGGGCCGGTGGTGCAGGCTTGGGGGCTTGCTGCCTACGGGACCCATTACCCCGTCCCTTGGCCTGCTTTCCCTGTGGGGGAGCTGGTGAGGCCTGATACTGAGGGTAGTATTTATAGGCAGCACCTTTCCTCGGGTAAAAGGGCTTTTTCCCTGAGGCCTTCTTCTTTTGAGAAGGGGCAGAGGTCTTCCTTGAGAGACGAGTCCTGGTGAGAGTCTCCGTCTCGATTTGTGCAGCCTTCTCATCCATGGGCTTGCCAAAGAGGTTATCACCTCGGCAGGGGACATCGACCAACTTGTCCTGTACTCAGGGCTCGAGGTCGGACGTCTGAAGCCAAGCCTGGCGGCGTCCACCAATGCCGGCTGCGGCTACTCGAGCCGAAGCCTCAAAACCATCATAGGCTGCTCGAGAGATAAACTTGGAGCACTCCCGAATACCAGTAGACAAGGATTGGAACCTCTGCAAAGGTTCGTCGGCGAGACCAGCAGAGAACCCGGCTATTTCCTTAGCCAGGTCTCGGAGATACATGCCCATGTAGAGCTGGTATGTCTGGACTCGACAAGCAAGCATAGAGCCCTGGAAGCACTTCCTACCGAGGGCATCCAGGCTGCGGGCTTCCCTACCAGGGGGCACCGAGGAGTGCATTTTTTGACTCTTCAGTCTATGCATGGCCGATTCCACCACCATGGAATGGTGCGGCAGTTGTGCCTTTTGGAACCCGGGGCTCTTGCGGACTCGATAAATGGAATCGACCCGCTTGCTTAACACCGGCGACGACGCCGGGCTCTCCCACATGCGGAAGAGAAGTCGTTCCAGCATGGGAGGAACCGGTACAATAAAGGACTCCTTCGGGGGAGAGTCATATTGGAGGGCATCGAGTTCTTCGACTCGAGGCTCCTCCTCGGGATCCGCAGGGAAGGCCAAGGCCTTGGCCATATCCCTCACGAAGTCCGAGAACCGGGTATCCTCCGGGGGGGACCGTCTCCGAGGTTCGGACTTGAGGGAGTCCGAAGGGACAGACCGAGTCCGAAAGGAACCAGGTGACTCTTCGTCCTCAGATTCCCAGGCCGACTCCTCGGAGGAGGAGTCGATCGGCTCCGGTCGGGCGGGCACTGATGCCATCCGCCCCGATGCCGAGGGAGTCGGCGTCGACGACCTCGGTCCCGAACGGGAGGCCGAAGGAGACCTCGACCGAGGATCGACTCGAGCCCTCATGGACTCTAGGATCGGCTCGGTCTCCGGGGTCGATTTGGAGGTCGACGTCCCGGCGGTCAGGGCAGAAGCACCAGCGAGGCCAGCGATCAATGCCCGCTGCTGGTCCAAGAAGGCAGACAAACTGCACTCCAAGGCCGTCAACCTGAGTCCGAGCTCAGGAGACCCAGCAGCCCCCGACTCGGGCCCCGACGGCGGGTCCTTCGGAGGCAAGTCCACGAGGACAACAGTACTTACGTGAGCGGGCAAGTCCGTCTCGAGTTGAGGATGTTTTGACGGCCTCTCCGACTCCAAGGACCCGGGACGGGAATCGGGGCTATGCGATCTGGCCCTCGAGGAACCAGGAGCGTCCACCGATCCCGCCCTCGCGGGTTTCTTCTTCCGATGATGCTCCCAGGTAGGAGACCCCCGTTCAGAGGAACTCCGACGATGCTCAGGACCAGAGTCCCGAGACGTCGAAGCCTCTGACGAGGTCCGAGCCCGGCCGGAGTCAGAGAAGATACGCTCCCGCTGGTGCTGCCGACTCCTCAACGCTTTTGAGGACATTTTGCCGCATGGCCCGCAGATCATGGGGTCATGATCTGGGCCGAGGCAGCGGAGGTAGAAGTCATGAGTGTCTGTAAGAGACATAAGTTTCTTACAGAGGTCACACTTTTTGAAACCACTGGCCGCCATCGGGGGAAAAAGGGCCCCTGCGAGGTCGAACGACCGGGCAGCCAGGGAAAAAAGGAATAAAGCGCGAAATCTGTCACGAAGGACAAAAAAACGAAAAATAAAGGACGGACTCGCAACCGGCGTCGCGAGTCCGGGCGCGAAGAAAAAACAGAGACATAGAGAAAAATCAACTTTTCTGCGGGGATTCACAGGCAACGTCTGTAGGGCTCTGCGGAAAAAAGAAGACTGAGCAAGATGGCACCCTTGGGCGGGAAGAGGACCGCGCATGCGTGCTGCAATTCCCAAAGGCTTTCTTTGAAAGCTGGGGAAAATTGCTCCGCGAGGGCTCCGTCGGCGCCGACGTCACCCATATGTGAGGACTGACTTCCTGCTTGGTCCTGGAGAATTTGGTACTACGAAGTAAATCGAGTATCAACCCGATCCGAACTGGTCTGGTGGTACTGGGATCACTGCCCCGAGTGCAATTAGCCGTGCGAGGGTTGTCTCTATCGCCGACCTCTTTGCAGGGGATCCGCTGGGAGATTGAACAAATGCTGGAGGTATTTGTCTTGCGAATTCGAGAGCGTATCCCTCTCTGATCACCTCCAGTACCCATTGATCCGAAGTGACCCGGGCATAGGCGGGAAGAAACAGCCTTAAGCGACCTCCCACTGGCCGCTCTTCCCCCTGGACCCCCGTCGCTTCATTGGTGTTTTCTAGTGGCCGAGGAGAAGGAGGAGGCCCCAAAGCCGCGCCCTGCTCCCCAAAACCCCCGGAAACCTTGACCCCTGGAGGGGAAGCGTCCCCTGGAGGAGGGGTTGGATCTGGCTGGGCAAAACCTCCGAGTATCCCTAGTCTGGGTACGCGTCGGGGGCAGAGGATGACCTTGTTTCGGTCTGTCTTCCGGGAGCCTGCCTCCCTTGGACTCGCCAAGGTCCTTTACCAGTTTCTCTAAATCCTCCCCAAACAGAATTCCCCTTAAAGGGGAGTCGACTCAGGCGTGCCTTTGAGGAGGCATCCGCTGCCCAATTTCGTAACCACAAATAACGCCTGGCCGCAACCACCGAGGCGATGTTCTTGGGCAGACTTCTGATGAGGTCATACTGACTATCCGCCAAGTATGCTGCTCCGGATTCCAACCTAGAGGCGTTGGGCCGAGCGTCGCCCGCGGGGACCTCCGCTGCCTGAAGTTGCTGAGACCACCTTAAGCAGGCCCGAGCTACCCGAGCTCCGAGACGGAGGCCTGTAAGGCGAGAGCGCTTACATCAAATGCCTGTTTCAGGAGGGTATCCAATTTCCTGTCCTGAGAATCTCTTAAGGCCGTGCTGCCCTCAACTGGGATAGTAGTCTTCTTAGTGACTGCCGAAACCGCTGCATCCACTCTGGGGGACTTCAGTAGCTCTTTGTCTGCCTCTGGGAGAGGATATAGGCGCAGCATGGACCGAACTCCCCTTAGGCTAGATTCCGGCTGGTCCCATTCTTCCTGGATCATCTGGCGCACCACTCTGTGGACCGGAAAAACTTTCTGGGATTTCCTAATGGCCTGGATCAATGGGTCCTCCAACGCCTCCTCTTCAGCTGGCGTATCAGAGGCCACATTGAGTACTTTTAGGGACTCATTAATTAATGCCGGGAGCTCCTCCCGACGAAAGACTCTGATAATCCTGGATTTATTTATTTATTTTATTTATTTAGTATACATTTGTATACCGCTACTTCCAGTGATTAGCAGCGGTTTGATTACAGATTGGAAATTGTCAAATCATGACAGGAAATTTTTGAGGTATAAACACATTGATTAGACAGGAAAGCACAGCACACAGAGAACTATTTTACAGGGAACATGGGCTATGGAGGGTTAAGTGGCTTGCCCAAGACCACAAGGAGCACCTGTGGGACTAGAAACCCCAGTCCTTCCGGCCCAAGGTTGCTGTCCCCTAGTGGGATTTGAACCCCCAACCTTCCGGCCCGAAGTACCTTGCCCCAACCACTAGGCCACTCCTCCACTTCCTCTGGGATCTCTCCTTCTTCCAGCTCCTCTTCCTCTTCGTCTAAGTCCCTGTCCGAGTAAACCTCCTCCGGGGTACCCTGAGAGAGGGCCGCTAGGGGATCTTCCTCACTCAACCGGGAGCGCTTAGGCGGTATGCTGGATTCTGGGATACCTGCTCCCAAGAGTCTGGCTGATTTGTCTTCCCTCGACGGTCCGGCCTCTCCTGCTCCTGAGCCCTGCTTCCGCAAGCAATAGGCCTTGTGAAGTAAGAGGATGAAGTCCGGGGAGAAAAAATCCCTGGACCCTCCTTCCCCCGCAGGGAGGGGGTAGGGGGGTAGGGAAGGAGAAGGTACGTCCGAGGACGTAGAAGGAGGGACATGAGACCCTCCCTCCCCTTCTAGGAGGTCTCCTGACCCCTGAGGAGGGAGAGCTACGGCCAGATTAATTTCCTGCTCCACTGAGGCCGCCTGCCTCTGCGGAGGTGCCCCTGCGTGTTCCGCAGGAAGGACAGCGGGACTTGGTCGCCATGACCTAGGTTTGGGGACTTCCCACTGGGAGCACCGAAATTCAATAAATTTCAATATATATTTCAATATATATTTCCCCCCGGGAAAGCTAACTAACAGCCCCTTAGGTTGGGAACAAGGGAAAACAAAGGAAAAACAAATCAGTTCTAAATGAAGCAAAATTAACAGAAAATTAAAAGAATTAAAATTAAAGGTGTACTAAATCAAATTATAAATAAAATTTATCTCCTTTTCCTCCAACGGAGGTACTTGCGTTTTAGATGCTGATTTGACTTCTGTGCCCGGCTCAGCGATCCTAGCCCGCAGGCTCTACACGTGGTAGGCCTCACCACGTGGAGCCTGAACGGGGAACCGCGAGGCTGTCCGACGAGCTGTGCTGCACTCCCAATGCCGTACAGAGCTGGAAACCGCTGCTGCCTTTCCAAATCGTTGCTTTACTGGCTCCCCCGCTGTGCCGTGAAGATCGGGTCTCGCCTCTGCGTCCGGCAGCTCCGGGACGGGATCGGCGAGAGAAAACAAATGGCGGTCTTGCCTCAAGCGCTCAGCCACCCGGAGGGCTTCGGCGCGAGGCAGGGAATGGCAGGAGAGCTCGATGTGCTGTTCTTCCCAGGGGCAGCGGGGAGCAGAAGTCCTCCTCGGTGCTGCAGGCCGCCGTCCACCTCCGATACCCGGCCCGATCGGGAGGGGAGGGGGGGGGGGAGGGAGAAGGGAGCAGGCAGGAATTAAAGGCGCAGGAGCTACCAAACAACTAGAAAGCCAAAATACAGAAATAAAATGTAAGTAAGTGGAATTAAAACTAGTAGCTTAAAGGAATTAAAAGAATAAAATTAAAAGTAGGACTCCAGTAAGCCCTAGGCTTACGGAACCCTCTAGCTGCTTGGAGGCTGAGAATACTGGAGTTGGTGGGTGGTCTCAGTGGTATTTATACTGCCCCACCTCCAAAAAGGTTGGGCTCAGCCTCCAAGCTGCTGGAAGGGTTGCGTAACCCAGAAGTAAAGGGACTGGACTGGAGTGACGATAAGGAATACTATGTATACCATGGACTGCCCGAAGAACAAGCCAGTCGGTAGTAGAGAAGGTCAAATCTAAGCTTTCTTTAGAAGCTCAGATGACAAGACTGACTTTCATACTTTGGACACATCATGCAAAGAGAGAGCATTAGTTTAAGACATCATGCTTGGCAAGATAGAAAGTCAACGCAAAAGAGGAAGGCCAGCAATGAGATGGATCAATACAATAATAGCAGCTATGGGTGCCACTCTGTCAATAATGAGCCACCTGAATGAAGACCGAACAGAGTTTAGGACAACTATCCAGAGGGTCGCCATGAGTCGAAACCGACGCGATGGCACTTAACTACAAAATTCCTTAAAGCCTTCCGCAATTCTTTCCTTTCCCAGGTCTGTCTACCACTTCTAAAGTGGTCCAATTTTTCCAACGTACAATTCATATTCCCCTCCCCTCAACAATTTGAATTCCCATTGGCCTCTTTTTCAAAATCTAAAACATGGAGACAAAGAAAATTCCCTCTGGGACCATTAGAAGCATGAAGATTAAAAATACAGCTTTCTGTCTGTTTAGTTCTACCCACAATCCCCACCATTCACCGTTGTCTGTCTTGGACCATGACCATCTCTCTTGGACCATGACCATCTCTCTTTAGAATTAAAATAACCACCGCTCTTTTTCTGAATTACTGTAGAACCTGAGTAGAAAACCTATGTCCATTGCTCTCCCTTTAACATATGCTCCCATGATATCAAATGTATTTATTCTTTCCTCGCTCCTACTGGTCATATCTCTATCTATGCACCCTAGCATTTTTACACTCTAGCATACTTTAAGATCATCAGTTATAACCCAAGCTAATAAAGAAATATAATTAGATTAGCTAGCAAATGGCTATTGTGAGCAAAATAAATACCAAAATGGTACAGAGATAGAAAAAACAAACAAACTGAATAGCAATCACCAAGACCATTTTTAATGTACATCCTTTAAAAAACAGAACCCATACAACTCTGTAGAAAATATAATGTAATGAAAGGCTAAGAAAAACAAAAAAAAAGTTTATTAGGGAACTGATATTATCCTGACTTATTCCTACAGCACCATCAAATCAAACCACCTTGGTGGTCTCATGAACCAAGTGGCAGTATAACAAAATTTGCAAATATATACATATTACCAGTAACAGACATTATCAGTGTGTGAATTTAACTTTACATCACAGTTTTGCAAATTTCACTTGAACATAATTATAATCAATTATCGATGATGGTCAACAGGAATTTGGTTGCAAACATTATCACTGGCCAAAAGGCGTAAGTTTCAACATGACCTTCCATGTCCAAGCTTGCCAGAACAAACCAAGTAATAAAACTCACTAGCCAACTGGAAAATGTTAACAGATATCAACTTATAAGACCTTTTGATTGGATTATAATTAATATTCTACCTTCAACAAAAACTGCATCAAGATGGCAGGGCTGGCGCTACCACTAGGTGAACTAGGTGGTCGCCTAGGGTGCCAGACCTCAGAGGGTGCCCACTGCCACTGTCCCTCTCCGGGGACTGCAGTGGTGGCAACAGCCCTCAAACTGTGATACAGCACTTACTAACACACCGGCGCTGCACTGCGTTTTCCTCCTGTGCACAATGTGCTGGTTCTGTCCCCCCCTCCGAAACTGAAACCGGCATCAGAGGGAAGAGGAAACGGCATATTGTGCACAGGAAGAAACTGCGACTCAACATCAGAGTGTTAGAAAGTGCTGAGTCACTGTTTGGGGGCTATTGCTGCTGATGCTGACACCTGAGAGGGGTGACAGTGGTGGCAATGGGGGGGGGGCAGCTCGAGGGGCAGCAGTGATGGCAATGGAAGCAGCAAAATGGAGGGCCCACTTAGGGTGCCTCCAATCCTTGCACCAGCCCTACAAGGTGGATTACAATAATAATTATAATATATAATTTGACCTGCCCAGTTGCCTTGCCTATACTACTTCAGCCTTGGTCATCATTAATGATTGTCCTTACTGTCCATCCACTGCACAAAGGAGATTTGGCAGCTACAAGCAGCAAACCTACCTTTTAGTAATTTGTCATCTATTTTATTACATCCTCTAAGACACATGAAAATTAGAGAATGGCCAAAATAACACCAGTTTTTAAAAAGCGGGTTACAGAGGTAGCCCAGGAAACTATAGACTAGTGATCTTGATGTCTGTGCAGGGCAAAATGGTATGTATTTATTTATTAGTATTTAGCTCACACCTTTCCAGGAGGAGATCAAGGCGCGTTACATTCGGGTACAGAAGGCATTTCCGTCTCCAGAGGGCTTACAATCTAAACTAAATTACTGACAATATAAGCAGTCATGGTTTAATGGGACAAAACTAACATGGATTAAGGGAAAGAAAGTTTAGCCTTACTATCTGCTACATATTTTTGAAGGCATGAACAAACATATTGATAAAGGTGAGCCAGTAGATATGAAGCTCCATTTTACAATAGGGCTTTAATTGAGAAATGGGACATCCCAGGTTGGGAAGGCTTTTAGATTTAGCTCATGTTTTTTTTTTTTAATAGAAACTCAAGGAGCGATATCATTCAGGTATAGTAGGTATAATTCCTGTCCTGGGAAGGTTTCCAACCTAACGGGCCCTTTTATTAAGGTGTGTTTACACTTATCACATGTTCTGCATAAAAGCTAACAGGATTTAAGTGCAAAGGTCGTGCACTGTGAGGGGTGTGGCCAGCATGTTCCTGATAGTTATTGCACGGAAAGGTAACCTAATGAGTGGCAACTGCAGTCACAATTAACAGAAACCTCCTCCTGTGAAAGTAGTCCTGGGGCGCGGCCCAGGGGACTCAGAGGCACCGCTCTTAAAAGGGCTTCTTACCCGAGGCCTTCTTCTTGTGAGAGGAGTGGAGGAGTGGCCTAGTGGTTGGGGCAAGGTACTTCAGGCCGGAAGGTCGGGGGTTCAAATCCCACTAGAGGACAGCAACTTTGGGCCGGAAGGACTGGGGTTTCTAGTCCCACAGGTGCTCCTTGTGGTCTTGGGCAAGCCACTTAACCCTCCATAGCCCATGTTCCCTGTAAAATAGTTATCTCCAAGTTATAATGCCCTGTTCAATGTAATTTCAGTTTGTTCAATGTAAACCGCACTGATGAAGAATAGCACAGTATATAAGAGAATGTAAATAAATAAAATAAAAATAAATAAGGGGCAGAGGACCTCTTGTCCTTGTAAGGTGCTCAGTCTCGAGCTGTGCGGCCTTCTCGACCATGGGCTTGTCAAAAAGGTTTTCACCTCGGGAAGGGACATCGACCAACTTGTCCTGAACCCATGGCTCGAGGTCCGATGACTGCAGCCATGCCTGGCATCGAGCCGCGATACCGGCTGCCGCAACTGGGGCCGAAGCCTCGAAGCCATCGTAGGCGGCGCGGGACAAACTTCGAGCAGTCCCGAATCCCCGAGGACAAGGATTTAAATCTCTGCAAGGGTTCCCCGGAGAGACCAGCAGAGAACCCGGCCAACTCCTTGGCCAGGTCTCGCAAGTACATGCCCATGTACAGCTGGTAAGACTGGACACGGCAAGCAAGCATCGAGCCCTGGAAGCACTTTCTACCTACACCATCGAGGTTCCGGGCCTCCCTGTCGGGGGGCACCGCGGAGTGCATCTTCTGGCTTTTCAGACGATGCATGGCCGATAACACCACCATGGAATGGTGTGGTAGCTGCGCCTTCTGAAAACCAGGGCTCTTCCGAAGTCGATAAATCGAATCGACTCGCTTGCTTAGAACCGGCGCCTCCCACATCCGGAAGAGGAGCCGTTCCAGCATCGGTGGAACCGGGACAGAAAGGCCTCCTTCGGAGGAGAGTCGTACTGTAAGGCCTCGAGCTCCTCAGCTCGAGGCTCTTCCTCAGGGTCCGCAGGAATAGCCAACGCGGTGGCCATATCCCGGACAAACTCGGAGAACCGGGTGTCCTCCGGAGGGGATCTACTCCGGGGCTCAGACTGCGGTGAGTCAGAAGGGACGCACCGAGTCTTGAATGTGTCGGGAGACTCCTCATCCTCTGTCTCCCAGGCGGACTTGTCCGACGAGGAGTCAGGGTCCAACCCCGCGGGCCCCTGGGGCACCCGCACCGACGTCGGAGGCACCGATGTCGATGCCCTCGGTCCTGAACGGGAGGTCGAGGGAGACCGCGACCGAGGTCGACTTCGAGCCATGATGGACTCGAGTATCGACTCGATGTCCCGGTGGTCGGGGCAGACGCGCCAGACAGGCTGGCCATCAGTGCCCGCTGCTGCTCCACGAAGGCAGACAGTCTGCTCTCCAAGGCTGTCATCCTGAGACTCAGCTCGGGAGATGCAGCAGCCACCGACTCGGGCCCAGGCGGCGGCGGCGGCGCCGGGCCCGACGTCGGCTCCCTGGGAGGAGAGTCCTCGAGGACCACAGGGCTTACGTGTCCAGCAGACTCCAGCTCCACGCGAGGAACTTTGGCAGGCTTCTCTTGTTCCACGGGCCCGGGGTGATGGTCGGGTGTCTTAGACCTGGCCATCGAGGAGCCAGGGACCTCCTCCGACGAAGCCCTCATGAGCCGCTTCTACCTCTTGCGTTCCCGGTCGGGGGACCCCCTGTCCGAGGAGCTTCGACGGCGCTCGGGATAGCCTTCAGAAACAGGGGAGTCAGTGGACCACTGAGCAACCTGATGTAAAGACTCCTTATTAAAGAGATTTTCTCCAGTGCAAGGAGTATTACCCAGTCTTTGTTGTGCCCATTTGTCTAAGTCTGAAGCTTGGAGCCAGGCTCTACGTCATGCCCCTATAGCTATAGCAGAAGTTCTGCTAATAGACTCAAATGAGTCTAGGGAAGCACGAGTAAGAAACTAAGAGATATTTTGAAGATGACTAAGTAGTAAGGAATAGTCTGCAGTCTTGGACTCTAAAAGAATAAGGAGCCAAAAGATATAACTTCTTTGTGAGCTCCTGAAGAGATAGACACATATTAAAAAAATATGAGAGAATTCTTGCGGACAGCATGGATGTCTGGAAGGTTTGACGTCCAAAGGCATCTAGTGTCCTAGACTCACGACCTGGTGGGTAAGAAGAGTGCTTTTTCCTACTTTTCACCTTCCTCACTGATGATTCCACTACAATGGAATGATGAGGAAGTTGAGTCTTTTGAAACCCTGGAGAAGGGGGCACCTGATACAGAAGATCAGTTGCTTTAGAAGGTGGGGGTAACCCTTAAAGGTGCTTGCCACATTCTTAGAAGAAGATCCCGCAAGGAATGATGCAAAGGAAGTATTATGTTCTCCTTTGCTCCAGTAGAAACAGAGCCTTGTGTGGGATCATGGCCAGGGATAGGAATGGTAAGGGATCTTGCCATATCCAAGAGGAAATCCTGAAAAGAAGGATCTCCAAAGAGAACCTTCCCAGGACAGGCTAGATCTGAAGAACTAGCCTGGGCACCGGAGGATCTACCTGAGTATATAACATAAGAACATAAGATATGCCATACTGGGTCAGATCAGGGTCCATCAAGCCCAGTATTCTGTTTCCAGCAGTGGCCAATCTAGGTCATATGTACCTAGCAGTATCCCCAAGAGACACAAGTTCCACAATGCTTGTACTGGGTCAAGCATTGATATCTTCGGTCACTTCTTAATAATGGTTTATGGACCTTTCCTCCAGGAACTTGTCCAAACCTTTTTTAAACCCAGCTACACTAACAGCCTTTACTACATCCTCCGGTAACAAATTCCAGAGTTTGACTACACGTTGAGTGAAAAAATATTCTCTTTTATTAGTCTTCAATAGTTTACCCTGTAGCTTCATTGCATGTCCCCTAGTCTTTCTATATTCTGATAAGGTAAACAATCGATCTACGTTTACCCGTTCCACTCCGTTCATTAATTTATAGACTTCTATCATATCCCCCCTCAGCCGTCTCTTTTCCAGGTTAAAGAGCCCCAACCTTTTTAGCCTTTCTTCATAGGAGTATCCTTCCATCCCCTTTACCATTTTGGTAGCTCTTCTCTGAACCTTTTCTAAAATCGCTATAACCTTTTTAAGATACGGCGACCAGAATTGCACACAATATTCAAGGTGCGGTCTCACCATGGAACGATATAGAGGCATTATAATATCTTTTGTTTTATTTTCCATTCCTTTCCTTATCATACCTAGCATTCTATTTGCTCTCTTGGCCGCCGCTACACACTGGGCCGAGGGTTTTAACATGGTATCCACAATGACGCCTAAATCTTGCATCGTGTAACCATAGTTTGGATTGTTCTTCCCTAGGTGCATAACCTTGCACTTGTCCACATTAAATTTCATCTGCCATTTTGATGCCCAGTCTTCCAATTTATCAAGATCCTCTTGCAATTTTTCACAATCCTCTTGGGTTTTAACAACTTTAAATAGTTTTGTCTCATCTGCAAATTTGATAACCTCACTCGTTATCCCACTTTCCAGGTCATTTATGAATATGTCAAAAAGCAGCGGACCCAGCACAGATCCCTGGGGTACACCACTATTTACCTTTCTCCATTGGGAAAATTGGCCATTTAGCCCTACCCTCTGCTTTCTATCTTTTAACCAGTTCCTGATCCACAATAGTACACTGCCTCCTATCCCATGACTCTTTAGTTTTGCGAAAAGTCCCTGATGAGGGACCTTGTCAAAGGCTTTCTGAAAGTCCAGATACACAATATCAACCAACTCACCTTTCTCCACCTGTTTATTCACGCCTTCAAAAAAACATAACAGATTAGTAAGACAAGATCTTCCTTGTCTAAAGCCATGTTGGCTGTCTCCCATTAGGTTGTGACTATCTACATGCTGAATAATTTTATTCTTTATGATGGTTTCTACCATTTTTCCTGGTAATAACGTCAAGCTCACCGATCTGTAGTTTCCCGGATCACCCCTGGAACCCTTTTTAAAAATTGGTGTTACATTGGCGATCCTCCAATCTTCAGGTATTAGAGATGATTTTAATGATAGTTCACAGATTACTGATAGCAGGTCTGCAATCTCATATTTCAGTTCTTTCAACACCCTTGGATGTATACCATCAGGCCCAGGTGATTTGCTACTCTTCAGTTTATCTAATAGTTGTAAGACATCTTCCCGATGTATCGATATTTCCTTCAATTCTTCCGCACCTTTAAATACCACTTCAGTCATGGGTAACATCCCTACATCTTCCTCAGTAAAGACCGAAAGCACAGTTACTTACCTGTATCAGGTGATCTCTGGGAACAGCAGGAATAAGTCTTCACATATGGGTACGTTGGTACCGATGGAGCCTGCGCGGGAACGCTCCCCAGCTTCCCAAAAAGGAAAGTTTTTGGGAGCATCCCACTGCGCCTGCGCGCTGCCTTCCCGCCTTTCCTGACCAGCTCTCCTCAGTTCGAGTTTAAAGCTGAGACAATAGAGAGAGAGAGGAAAGGAAAGACAGAAACGAGATACAACTACTAGGGGAGGTGGGAGGGTTGTGAAGACTTATTCCTGCTGTTCCCAGAGATCACCTGTTACAGGTAAGTAACTGTGCTATCTCCAGGAACAAGCAGGAATGAGTCTTCACATATGGGGACTCCCTAGCTAAGATGCCTGGGAGATCCCCAAGGATATGAGACCCTGGGAATGGGTCTACTTCCTCCTATGGATCTCAGGCATCCATCCAGGGAAGGAGGGTAGGAGTTATTTAAGAATGGAAAAGGTGTTTGAGGACAGCCTGACCAAACAAGGCATCCCGGCGGGAGTCCTTGTCCAAGCAGTAATGGGCTGTGAAGGCCCAGGTGGCTGCTCGACAGATCTGGTCAATGGACACAGAATTTAGATGAGCCATAGAGGTGGCCATGGCCCTCACATTATGAGCTGTGACATGGCTCTCCAGAGAAAGGTTCTTGCTCTGGTAGGCGAAAGAAATACACTGAGCAATCCAGTTGGACAGTGTTCTCTTAGAGACTGGAAGTCCCAAATGAGAAGGATCAAAAGCAACAAAAAGCTGGGAAGACTTTCTATGTTGCTGTATCCTTTGTAAGTAAAAAGCAAGAGCTCTTTTACAATCCAGAGTATGAAGACTCTTCTCTGCACTGGATGCATGAGGAGCTGGAAAAAAGACAGGTAAATATACCTCTTGATTAAGATGAAAAGGTGAGACCACTTTAGGCATAAAGTGTGGATTTGTCCTAAGGACTACCTTATGGAACCTTGTATAAGGTGGATTAGCCACTAAAGCCTGCAGTTCACTGATGTGGCGAGCTGAAGTGACTGCAATGTGGAAAATAACCTTCCAGGAAAGAAATTTCAAGGAGGTAGTGGCTAAGGGTTCAAAAGGTGGCTTCATAAGCTGGCCAAGAACCAAATTTAAGTCCCATGCCACCGGAGGAGGCCTAATGGGAGGTTTAGTTAAAGTTAGGCCTCTCATGAATCTTGCAATGAGAGGATGAGAGGAAACAGGTTGTCCATTGATGGGCTTAAGGGATGCTGCAATAGCACTCAAATGGACTCTTACTGAATTTGTCTTAAGTCCTGCATCAGAAAGATGCAGGAGATAGTCTAACAGAGAATTTAAAGGTAGTGCTAGAGGGTCAAGACCCTTTTCAGCACACCAAATGGAAAATCTTTTCCATTTAAAAGCATAGGAACGCCTGGTGGAAGGTTTTCTGGAAGCATGGAGAATATCCTTCACTTGCTGAGAAAGATTCAAGCCTTGAAGGTCTAGGCCTTCAGTAACCAAGCTCTGAGGTGAAGGGACTTGGGGTTTGGGTGCCACAAAGTCCCTTCCTCTTGGGACAGAAGGTCTGGAGCAGCTCCCAAATCCAGGGAGGGGGCTTGGGAGAGATGCAGAAGTAGAGAATACCAGCGTGGAGCTATGAGGATCATAGATCCTTGATCCCTCTGGAGTTTGAACAGAGTCTTGGGAATGAAGGGAATGGGTGGAAAGGCATACAGGAAGCCCTGACCCCAATGCAGGAGGAAGGCATCCTTGGCCTGAACTCCCTGACACGGAATTCTGGAACAGAACCGGGGAAGTTTGGCATTCCACGGACTTGCAAAGAGATCTATGTCCGGGGTTCCCCATTCTTGGAAGATTCTGAGTACCTGATCCATGTGCAGGGACCATTCGTGTGGAAGAAGAAATCGACTGAGTCTGTCTGCCCATGAGTTTTGGACTCCTGGGAGGTATACTGCCAGGAGATGGATTTGATGCTCTCTGGCGAAGGCCCACAATCTTAGAGCTTCGTTGCAAAGCGACAGAGAGCCAGTTCCTCCTTGCTTGTTTATGTAAAACATAGCTACTTGATTGTCTGTATGAATGAGGACTGTCTTGTAGCTGAGGAGGGTATGGAAGACCTTGAGAGCTAGGAAAACTGCTCAAAGCTCCAAGTGGTTGATATGAAGAGAGGTCTCCTGAGGGGACCAAGTGCCTTGAGTGGAGAGGTCCTGTAGAGGAGCTCCCCAACCTGTTTGGGAGGCATCTGTTGTGAGGGTTGCTTGTGTAACAACTGTTGGAAGGGGGACCCCAACAACAGATTTTGAGTGGCAATCCACCATTGGAGAGACCAAAAAATACATTTGGAGGTTGCTATTTGGTCTGAGAGAGCTCCTGATGCTTGAGTCCACTGGGTGGACAAGGTCAATTGAGCTGCTCTCATGTGTAGGCGAGCGTAGGGTACCACATGTACTGTGGAAGCCATGTGGCCTAGCAGTTGTAGCATCTCCCGGGCAGTTAAGTGGCTCTTTGACTGAATCTGGGAGGCTAACTGCAGTAGACGCTGGCAACGGGCCTGAGGAAGGTAGGCCCTTGCAGTAGTGGTATCCAACCAGGCCCCTATGAATTCTAGGGACTGAGTAGGGGTGAGGTGAGACTTTGGGAGGTTTACCACAAGTCCCAGATACTGCAGAATGCGCCTTGTGCGGTCCAAGGAAATCTGGGCCTCTGACTGAGATGGGGCTCGGATGAGCCAGTTGTCCAGGTATGGGAAGACAAATATTCCCAGAGTGCGTAGAAATGCAGCAACTACTGCCATGCATTTGGTGAACACTCTTGGGGCAGAGGCCAGACCGAAAGGAAGCACTCTGTATTGATAATGTTTTCCTTGGAAAAGAAAACGTAGGAATTTTCTGTGAGATGGATGGATGAGGACATGTGTGTACGCATCCTTGAGATCTAGAGAACAAAGCCAATCCTGACTTTGTAGGAGTGGAAGGAGAGTGCCCAGAGAAAGCATCTTGAACTTCTCCTTGCATAGAAATTTGTTCAATTCCCTGAGATCTAAGATGGGTCTGTATCCCCCTGTTTTCTTTGGAATGAGAAAATAGGGGGAGTAGAACCCTGACCCTCGTTGAAGAAGAGGGACTTCTTCTATTGCCCCTTGGGCAAGAAGGGTAGTCACTTCCTGACCTAAGAGGTCGAGAAGAGATGTGGGGGAATTGAAATGTCTCACCATGGAGTGGGGAAGAAGGTCTGAGAAATGTAGCTTGTAGCCCTCTCTTATGATGGAGAGGGTCCACTGCTCTGATGTGATTTGCTCCCATCTGGGAGCAAAATGAGCTAACCTTCCTGGAATGGTGAGAGGTTCTGGCTGTTTTAAAGCCAGAAAGGCTAAGTTCTCTAGCATCAAGTCAAAAACCCTGAGGAGGTTGGGACTGCTGAGTTGCAGCAGCCCCTGTAGACTTAGGCCTGGCCTGCTTAGGTTGCTGACGCTTAGCGGTAAAGCGACCTGTAGAAGACTGTTGGCCAGAAGTGGAAGGAAACCTGCCCTTTTTGAAAAAACACTTTTTAAAAGTCTTTTTCTTGGCAGGAATGGAGGTAGACTTTGAAAGTCTATCCAGAGCAGAATTCTCTGCATCCATTTGAGTGGCTTTTATTTGCCACTCTTTGCCAAATAGATTTTCACCTGTACAGGGCAGATTTCCTAAGCCATCTTGAACCCAGGGCTCTAAATCAGAAGCCTGGAGCCAAGCAATTCTGCGAGCAGCTATGGCAATGCCTGAGGCTCTACTGGCACCTTCAAAAGAGTCAAAGGCTGCCCTGTTGGAATACTTGGAGATGTCTTGAGTATGCTTAAGCCACATGCGGAATTCTTCCCTTTTATCCTCTGGAATAAAAGGGAGGAAAGTGTGCAGCTTTTCTGCCACTTCTTTTAGAAACATACCCATGTAAAGGCTATATGAGTTGATTCTGGCAATAAGCATACTGGCCTGGAAGATTTTCCTACCAAAAGCATCCAAGGTTCTGCATTCTCTTCCTGGAGGAGCAGAAGAGTATCTCTTTGTACTCTTTATAGCTGACTGCACCACAATGGAAAGGGCAGGACAGGGAGGAACACGATACATAGTGTCCAACCTGCAAGAATGAGAAGAGAGAGTGAGAGGAGTCTCCCATAAATCAATCATGTGTTCATAAAGAATCTCATGAATTGGTAAGGTGACTGCCTCTCTAGGAGCCTTAGGGTATCCTAAAACATCCAATTTTTTTGCTCTAGGCTCTGATTCAGAGGTTACTGAGATAGAAAGTCCTTTAGCTACTTCTCTTATGAAGTCTTGAAAGGACAAGTCCTCTGGAGGAGACATTCTTCTTTTTGGAGAAGAAGGCTCTTCAGGAAGGGCTATGGATACTTCAGGAGATTCATCTGATGAATCAGAATCACCAGAGGAATCGAAGTACCGCCTGTGAGGGTGCTCTTCCAGCGCTCGATACACGTATCGAGCGGTATCGACATCGGGGGTCCTCGGAACCGGATCGGTACCGAGAAATAGTCCTGGACAAGGAACCGCTGCAGCCGGCATCCTGGTCGATGTCGATGCAGTCGGTACCGGTATCGGCGCTGGTGCTGGTACCGGAGCCGGTACCGACAACGGAGTTTGTTGCGGTACCGTCGGCGTCGCAGCTTGAATGAAGACTGTAATAGCGTGCTGCATGGACAGAACATTCTGATCCATCGACGCCATGAATGCCTGGAGTTCGGTACCGGGAGATTGTGCCGGTACCCCAGAGCAATCTAACAGGTGATTGGTCGAGGCCGTGCCATCGATGTCAACCTGTAACCCCATAGGAGCAGCTTTGGAAGCCGGAGCTTCCCGCTGGGGTTGTTTGGCTGGGGCAGGATCCTCGAGGGCAAGCCCTGAGGCATCTCGATGCTTAGAGGGAGATCTACCCTTCGAGGACCTGCTTGACTTATGTTTGGTTACCTGAGATCCATCAGGAGAAGAAGACCGGGAAGAGGTCGATGCTACCGACGCTGCATCAGCGGGAAAACAGCACATGAAGCTTAGCTGCTCGGTTCTGTAAACCCCGTTTAGACATTAGAGAGCAGGACGGACAATCCGGAATGGAGTGTTCAGGACCCAAACATTTAAGGCACCATTCATGGGTATCTGTAACAGAAATAGTACCGCTACACTTAGTGCATTTCTTGAACCCGGAGGCTGGTTTTTCCATGAGGGAAATTTTCTCTTGGGCCCTGAGGCCTAGAAGAAAAATTATACTAAGTGAGGAAAAGTATATATATATATATATTTTTTTTTTTTTTAAAAGAAGAAAGAAAAGACCGGCGGTACCGGTCCGGAGTCGCACGCGACCAAAGAAATAAAATAAAATAAAGAACTTCTTCAGCGGTGACAGGGCTCGACCTGCTGGCTCCGCGGCAAAGAAGAACTGAGGAGAGCTGGTCAGGAAAGGCGGGAAGGCAGCGCGCAGGCGCAGTGGGATGCTCCCAAAGGCTTTCCTTTTTGGGAAGCTGGGGAGCGTTCCCGCGCAGGCTCCGTCGGTACCGACGTACCCATATGTGAAGACTCATTCCTGCTTGTTCCTGGAGATGCGAAGAATTCATTCAGTCTCTCCGCTATCGCCTTGTTGCCTCTTAGTGCTCCTTTAACCCCTTTATCATCTAATGGACCAACTGACTCTCTCACAGGTTTTTTGCTACGAATGTACTTGAAAAGGTCTTTATTTCGCGTTTTTGCTTCCGCAGCAAGCTTCTTCTCAAATTCTCTCTTTGCCTGCCTTATCAAGATAAGATCCTGCACGGTGCAAAAAAGGATCCTTAAGGGATGGATGTTGGTACTGGAGGTCAGGACCTGTGACAGTCAGTACTACATCATCTATGCCAGTTATCGACTCCAGACTTGGTATAGAAAGGAGTGACCCTGGTGAAGGAAGCATGGAAGGAGCTGGCCCCGATGCTACTGCGGATACCGGTACCGAAACCGATACCGATAGCGCTGTCGGAATCGAAGGCGACACCGACATCGGAGCAGTCATCGGTGGCAGCTCAATTGGTACCGAGGTGACATAATGCCTTCGGTAATTATCCTCAGGACCTAACGTCCGGTACCGATAGGTGTCGGTACCGAGACATGTCGGTACCCAGTCTTCCAGACTAGAGATTGATTCCAGACTCGGCATCGAGGGGAGCGAGTCTATCGATGCATGTCTAGAGGGTACCGACGTCGGTGGTATCGGCATCGATGCCAATACTGGAAAGTCAATCTGGAGCGTATCCACCGGTCCCGAAGGTACCGAGGAAGCCAGATGACGATCCCTGGTGAAGAGTGTTACGTCCAACACCAGTGCTGATGCCGGGGTATCGGTACCGCTCGAAGCGGATGCCACCACCGAGTATGGCTCAGGTATGTTCTGTGAGGGGTGAGCCCCAGGAACAACCTGAAACCCCTCATAGGCTTTAGAGGCCGAAGACTCCCGCCGGGGTTTTGAAGCCAATGGACCCTCGAGGGCAAGGCCGGAGCCGTCTTCATGCTGTGCATGAGATCTACCACTCGAGGGTTGGCTAGTCTTAACAGACTGTTTGTGGGTTACCTGATGCCGTGTAGAAGAGGAAATGTTCGGTTCCCTGACACTGGAAGGGAACCTGGTATCGAGGAAAACTCAATGTGGAAAATCTCTTCTCACAAAACTGTAGCCCGAGGGCTCCGGAGGAAAATGGTCAGGACCCAAACAGGTTAAACACCAGCTTTTGGAGTCTAAAAATAAAGCTGTACCGCCACAGCGTAAACATTTCTTAGAGAAAGTGGCTGGCGGTTCCATGAGGGACATGGACAGGCCTAGAAGGCCTAAAACTTTAAGACAGAAGAAAAAATATACCCTGAAGGGAAAAAATTTCAGAAAAGAAAAAAAAAAAAACGAAACACCGGCGGTACCGGTGGTGTCGGGGAGACAGCTGCGACCACAAGAAAATAAAAGAATTAAAAGAAGAATTTTCTGCGGTGACAGGAGGACGTCCTGCCGGCTCCGCGGAAAAACGAAAACTGAGGAGAGACAGTTGGAAAGGCGGGAAGGCAGCACGCAGGCACTGAGGGATACTCCCAAAAGCTTTCTGATTGGACGCTGGGGAGCGTTCCCGCACAGGCTCCGTCGGTACCGACGTACCCATATGTGAAGACTCATTCCTGCTTGTTCCTGGAGATAGTAATAACACACATATAAAGTCATTGCAAACTAACCATATAAACCACAGGATTGAACATTCCTACGATGCCTTCGTAAAAGAGTGATACCTAAGTTTAACTGCAAAGGTCCTCGCCTCCCCTCTAGGAAGACACCCGACCCCAAAATATATTTCCCCATACAGAAATTCCCCACCTGAACCCGAAGCTCCACAGTTTACCCTTGTCTCATACCTGTGAAATCTTCTGCTTCAGGCTCCAATCGTCTCAAAGAACCAGGATGGGACCCGGGACTAGACTGGAGTTCCTTCAGGAACTACAATTAGCAGGTAAGTCTAATTTAAATTTCCTTATTGTCTCTCCAGTCTAGTCCCGGAAACTCTGGGGATGTAACAGAGCAGTAAAAGAACTCAATGGGTGGGACCTGCTAGACCAGCCTGAAAGAGTAGTTATTCACTTGTAACAGGTGTTCTGCAGGAGCAGCAGGAATCAGTCCTCACATATAGGTGTCATCGGCGCCGATGAAGCCCCAGCGGAGCATTTCCCCAGCTTTCTATGAAAGCCTTTGGGAATGCAGACACGCATGCGCGGTTCCCTTCCCGCCTAAATGTGCCATCTTACCTCAGTCAAATGACATAGCTAAGAACAGCACACAAAAATGAAAAATAAACTATATACAACTGCAACTCCAAGGGGAGAAGGGAGGGTTGTGAGGACTGATTCCTGCTGCTCCTGGAGAACACCTGTTACAGGTGAGTAACTACTCTTTCTCCAGGACCAAGCAGGAAATCAGTCCTCACATATGGGTGACTCCCCAGCTCTGGGCTACCGAGGAACCCAGGCTGAACAAGAGAACTCCCTCTAGTCTCAGCAGCAAAGAAAGGCTTTTCAAGGACACAACCTCCACCGGTAGCCCACCAGAGGGCAGGAGTTGCCTAAACCTCAAAGAGATTCTGGAGTACTGCCTGGCCAAAAGCACTGTCCCTACGGGACTCCCTCTCCAGGCAGTAATGGGCCGCAAATGTCTGGCATGAAGACCAAGTTGCAGCCCTGCAGATGTCTACCAAGGGCACAGAGCGGAGATGAGCCACTGAGGCAGCCATTGCCTTGACATGATGGGCCGTGACCCTACCCTGCAAAGGAAGGTCAGCCGCCTTGTAAGCCCAGGTGATACAGTCAGCCACCCAGATGGACAAGGTACGCTTGGACACAGCCAACCCCAACTTATTGGGGTCAAAGGATACGAAGAGCTGAGTAGCCCTTCTATGCCCCTGCGTACGATCAAGGTAGAAGGATAAGACCCTCCTACAGTCCAGGGTATGCAGGACTGCCTCAGCCTGGCTTGCATGAGGCCTAGGGAAGAATGTTGGAAGAACCACCTCCTGATTGAGGTGGAAAGAGGAGACAACCTTAGGGAGGAACTTTGGATGAGTCCTGAGGACTACCCTGTTCCTATAAATCCTGGTGTAAGGCCTGTCACAGACCAGGGCCTAAAGCTCACTTACTCGCCTAGCCGAGGTAAGGGCTATTAGGAAAAGTGTCTTCCAGGAGAGGAAGCGTAGTGGACAAGTAGCCATCGGCTCAAAAGGTGGGCGAATCAGTTGCTGCAAGACCACATTCAGCTCCCACTCAGGGGCAGGAGGACGGATGGGAGGCTTGAGCAAAAGCAAGCCCCTGAGAAAGCGGGACACCATGGGGTGACCAGATAGAGACTGCCCCTCTACCAATAAGTGGTGAGCTGCTAGAGCTGAGAGGTGGACCCGAACAGAATTGGACTTAAGTCCCTGATTGGATAAGTGCAGTAAGTACTGAAGCACTACTGGCACAGTACAGGAGAAACAATCCTCTGTACGTAGGTGACACCACACAGAAAACCTCTTCCACTTGAGAGCATAGGTTTTCCTAGTGGACTGTTTCCTAGAGGCTAGGACAACCTCCTCAACTTCCTGAGGTAGGCCCCAGGGACCCAAAACTACCCTTGCAGCCTCCAGGCCATCAAATTGAGAGACTTGAGATTGGGGTGCAGAAGGGAACCCTGGCCCTATGTGAGAAGGTCGGGTTGCAACCCCAGAGGCAGTGGAGGATCCACCGCCAGGTGAAGCAGAAGAGGAAACCAAGGCTGTCTCGGCCACCTGGGAGCTACCAGCAGGACCGAGGCTTTGTCCTGAAGAATCTTGAACAGGGTTCTGGCCACCAAGGGCGTGGGAGGAAACGCATAGAGGAGGCCCTGAGACCAAGATATCAGAAAAGCATCCGCTGCTGTCCGCAGAGGATGTGGTTGCCTGGAGCAGAACTTTGGCAGCTGCTTGTTCAAGGCGCTGGCAAAGAGATCTATCAAAGGGAGACCCCATTTCAGGAAGATCTTCTGAACTACTGAAGGATGCAGCTGCCACTCGTGGGACTGCAGTATCCTGCTTAATCTGTCTGCCAGGTAGTTGTCCTGGCCTGGAAGGTACACAGCCCTGAGGAGCATGTTGTGCGTGAGGGCAAAAGAACAAAGGTCTTGAGCCTCCCGACAGAGGATCCTGGACCCAGTTCCGCCCTGTTTGTTCACATAAAACATGGCAACTTGGTTGTCTGTCTGGATCAGGACAGACTGGTAAGTCAGGGTAGGAGCGAAAGCTTTGAGTGCTAAGCGAATAGCTCTGAGTTCGAGAAGATTGATCTGCTGTGCAGCTTCCCAGGGAGACCAGAGGCCCTGGGTGCACTTGCCCAGACAATGCGCTCCCCAGCCTTGCAGGGAGGCATCTGTTGTTAGCATCACTGTGTAACCTGGAATCTGAAAGGGCACCACTTTCAGCAGATTGGGTGGGTGTAGCCACCAGTTGAGGGAGTGCAGAAATGGTCTGGACACTCTTATTCTGTCGCTGAGGTTGCCTGTGGCCTGTGACCACTGAGCTCGAAGACACCACTGTGCAGGCCTCATATGGAGCCTGGCATTGGGGGTCACATGTACTGTCGAAGCCATGTGGCCTAGAAGCCTCAGGCGGAGTCTGGCGGAGACCAGGGACCTGCTGAGAAACTGACTTGCCAAGGCCATCAACCTTTGGGCTCTGTTTTCTGGCAAGAATGCCTTTGCCAGGAGAGAGTCCAACCTTGCCCCTATGAACTCCAAGTTCTGGGAAGGGAGCAAAGTGGACTTTGCGAAGTTTATGACAAACCCCAGGCGTTGTAGAAGAGCAATGGTCCTGAGGGTGGCTTGATTGACCTCTTCACCTGTCTGACCCCTGATGAGCCAGTCGTCCAGACAGGGGAAGACAAAGATGCCCTGATTTCTCAGGTAGGCCGCCACCACTGCTAAGCACTTTGTAAAGACTCTGGGGGCGGAGGTGAGGCCGAAAGGCAGCACTCTGTACTGATAATGGTTTCCTCCCACGATGAACCTTAGGTACTTTCTGTGGTCTGGATGAATGAGGATGTGAGTGTACGCATCCTTTAGATCTAAGGAGCATAGCCAATCTCCCTGCTGGAGGTAGGGCAGAAGGGTTCCAAGAGTAAGCATCTTGAACTTTTCTTTCACTAGGAACTTGTTGAGGTTCCTGAGGTCCAGAATGGGATGAAGGCCACCGGTTCGTTTGGGCACCAGGAAATACCTAGAGTAGAAATCGTGACCTTGCAAGTGGGGAGGCACAGGCTCCACCGCCCTGTCCACCAACAGACCCTGAAGCTCCTGACGGAGAAGGTCTGTGTGCAGAGGAAGCCTTGGAGGCTCCCCTGGAAAGTATGGGGGTGGCAGTTGGTGGAAATGGAGGGCATATCTCTTGTAGATTATCTCCAGCACCCAACTGTCCCCGGTGATAAAGGGCCACTGGTGGGCAAAGAGTGCGAGATGACCAACTGTGCAGGGTTGGGAGAGCAGTGGAGGAGAGGCTATGCTCAAGGAGTCAAAAGCCCCCACCTTGCTGAGTGGTAGAAGGGGCCTGAGGCTTGGGGGTCCTCTGCCTACAGGGCCCATTACCCTGGCCCTTGGCTTGCTGACCCTGGGGGGCAGCTTGCGCAGCCTGATATTGTGGGTACTGTTTGTAGGCAGTGCCCTTCCTCGGGTAAAAGGGCTTTTTACCCGAGTCCTTCTTTTTATGAGAAGGGGCAGAGATCTTCCTCGACAGCTTTGTCCGAGTGAGGTGCTCGGTCTCGAGCTGAGCTGCCTTCTCGGTCATGTGCTTGCCAAAAAGGTTTTCACATCAGCAAGGGACATCAACCAACTTGTCCTGAACCCATGGCTCGAGGTTCGATGACTGCAGCCATGCCTGGCGTTGAGCCGCGATGTCGGCTGCCGCAACTCGGGCCGAAGCCTCGAAGCCATCGTAGGCGGTGCGGGACATGAACTTCGAGCAGTCCCGAATCCCCGAGGACAAGGACTTAAATCTCTGCAAGGGTTCCCCGGAGAGACCAGCAGAGAACCCGGCCAACTCCTTGGCAAGATCCTGCAAGTACATGCCCATGTACAGCTGGTAAGACTGGACACGGCAAGCAAGCATCGAGCCCTGAAAGCACTTTCTACCGACGCCATCAAGGTTTCGGGCCTCTCTGCCAGGAGGCACCGCGGAGTGCATCTTCTGGCTCTTCAGACGATGCATGGCCGATTCCACAACCATGGAATGGTGTGGTAGCTGTGCCTTTTGAAAGCCAGGGCTCTTCCGGAGCCGATAGATCAAATCGACTCGCTTGCTAAGAACCGGCGCCGAGGCCGGTGCCTCCCACATACGGAAGAGGAGCCGTTCCAGCATCTGAGGAACCGGGACAGTAAAGGCCTCCTTCGGAGGAGAGTCATACTGCAGCGCCTCGAGCTCTTTAGCTCGAGGCTCTTCCTCGGGATCCGCCGGAATAGCCAAAGCAGTGGCTATATCCCGGACGAACTCCGAGAACCGGGTGTCCTCCGGGGGGGACCAACTCCGGGGCTCAGACTGCGGTGCGTCCAAAGGGATGCACCGAGTCTTAAAGGTATCAGGAGACTCCTCGTCCTCCGTCTCCAGAGCCGACTCGTCCGAGGAAGAGTCGGGGTATGACCCCGCGGGGCCCTGGAGCACCCGCCCCGATGGCGGAAGCACCGGCATCGACGCCCTCGGTCCCGAACGGGAGGTCGAGGAAGACTGCGACCGAGGTCGACTCCGAGCCACGATGGACTCGAGTATCGGCTCGGTCTCCGGGGTCTTCTTCGACATCCCGGTGGTCAGGGCAGATGCGCCAGACAGGCTGGCCATCAGTGCCCGACGTCGGCTCCCTGGGAGGAGAGTCCACGAGGACTACGGGGTTTACGTGTCCAGCAGACTCAGGCTCCACACGAGGAACTTTGGCAGGCTTCTTCGGTTCCACGGGCCCAGGGCGACGGTCGGGGGTCTTAGACCTGGCCCTCGAGGAGCCAGGGACCTCCTCCTCCGATGCCTTCGCGAGCCGTTTCTTCCTCTTGCGTTCCCGGTCGGGGGACCCCCTGTCCGAGGAGCTTCGACGGTGCTCGGGATCGGAATCCCGAGATGTCGAGGCCTCAGACAAGGTCCGGGCCAGGCGGAGGCTGAGTCCGAGAAAAGACTTTCCTTTTGCTGCTGGCGACTTCGTAGTGCCTTGGAAGACATTTTCCCACAGGCCCCGCACGACTAAGGATCGTGGTCGGGGCCGAGGCACCGAAGTCAGCAGTCTTGTGTGTCGGTGAGAGACATTAGTTTCTTACACCGATCACACTTCTTAAAACCGCTGGAAGCCATCGGGGAAAAAAAGAGTCCCCGCGAGGTCAAAAACCGGCCTTCCAGGGAAAAAGAGAAAAAAGGGCGCGAAGGGCAAAAACCGAAAAAGAAGAATCGGGCTCGATACCGGTGTACCGAACCCGGCAGGAGGGGAACCGGCGTCGAACCGGTAGAAAAAAAGAGCAAAAATCGCTGAAAAATCTAATTTTAACCGGGAAAACTGGACACACATCCGGTGGGCTTCACGGGAAAAAAAAGAGACTGAGGTAAGATGGCACCTTTAGGCGGGAAGGGAACTGCGCATGCGTGCCTGCATTCACAAAGGCTTTCATAGAAAGCTGGGGAAATGCTCCGCTGGGGCTTCATTGGCGCCGATGACACCCATATGTGAGGACTGACTTCCTGCTTGGTCCTGGAGAAGCACCGCTGTTCCAAAACAGGTATCCCTACTCGCCTGAATATCCAGACGATAATGCTTGACAAACAAATTTAATGACGACCACGTCGCTGCCTTACAAATTTCCACTGCCAGAACCAATCTGTACTCTGCCCAAGAAGCGGCTTGCGCCCTAGTCGAATGCGCTTTTAATCCTTCAGGCACCCGCTTACCCTTCAACAGGTACTCTGACTCTATCGTCCCTTTTATCCATCTGGCAATTGACGCTTTTGAAGCTGCTTCCCCTTTGCAAGGACCCCCGAACAATACGAACAGTCTATCAGATTTTCTGAACTCTGCTGTCCTTCCAAGGTACCTTTTCAAGGTCCTCCGGACATCCAAAAGATGCAACTGTTGCGTCGAAGAATCCTCTGAATCTGTATGAAACACCGGTAGTGATACCACCTGATTCACGTGAAAAGGAGACAGCACCTTCGGCAAAAAAGATGGCACTGGCCTCAAGACCACCTTTGACTCATAAAAGGACAGAAACGGTTCCCTACATGATAGAGTCTATAACTCGGAAATTCTCCTCGCCGATGCATTCGCCACTAAGAACACCACCTTTAGCGTAAGATCCTTCAACGTTGCCTTAGCCAAACGCATACAATACCAATTACAGTTCCCACCTAGGAACTAGCTGCCTGCACGGTGTCCTTAAAAGACCAACCGCTCTCAAAAATCTCTTAATATCTGAGTGAGTACCCAGCGTGTGCCCCTTGATATTCCCCCTAAAACAGGAAAGCGCCGCCAACTGCACCTTTAAGGAAGAGGCCGCTAACCCTTTTTTAAAACCATCCTGCAAGAACGCTAATACCTGTGGCACGGACGCTCGTAATGCCTCACAATTCCTGTCAACACACCAAGCCTCAAAAACTCGCCACACGCGAACATATGCAAGAGAAGTAGACCTTCTACGCACCCCCAACAAGGTACCGACCACCACCTCCAAGTAGCCTTTAGCTCTTAACCTTGCCCTCTCAAAAGCCATGTCGTAAGCGAGAACCGAGCTACCTGAGGCATACACAACAGACTTTGCATCAATAGGTCCTCTCTGACTGGTCTCCTGAGATCCGCATACCAGTATCATGAGATCCGCATACCACGGCCTTCTCGGCCAATCCGGACCGATCAGTATCACTAATCCTCTGTGGCGTTCGATGCGTCGCACTACACGTGCTATTAACACCCAAGGCGGAAACACGTACAGCAGCCGATTCACCAGCCAATCTTGGATGAGAGCATCCAGACCTTCCGACATTCGCTCTCTCCTTCTGCTGAAAAACCGACCGACCTTCACTGAATTGAATGTCGCCATGAGATCCATTATCGGCAACCCCCCCCCCCCAGCGCCGCACTACCATGCCGTACACCTCCGGATGAAGTGTCCACCTTTACTCGACTCAAGAAGTCGGCCGCTACATTGTCCACTCCTGCTACATGCGCTGCCGACAGAGCCTGAATATTTTGTTCGACCCAATGAAACAACTGATCTGCCTCGGCTTCCAAGGGAGCACTGCTGGTGCCCCTTGTTTGTTGATGTAGGCCACCGCGGTCGCGTTGTCCGAAAAAGCGTAGTTACTCACCTGTAACAGGTGTTCTCCAGGAGCAGCAGGAATCAGTCCTCACATATGGGTGACGTCGGCGCCGACGGAGCCCTCGCGGAGCAATTTTCCCCAGCTTTCAAAGAAAGCCTTTGGGAATTGCAGCGCGCATGCGCGGTCTCCTTCCCGCCCAAGGGTGCCATCTTAGCCAGTCTGATGACATAGCTAAAAGACAGCATAAAAATTTGCAAAAAAAAGGTTAAGCAGATGATTGCAACTCCAAGGGGAGGAGGGAGGATTGTGAGGACTGATTCCTGCTGCTCCTGGAGAACACCTGTTAGAGGTGAGTAACTACGCTTTCTCCAGGACCAAGCAGGAAGTCAGTCCTCACATATGGGACTCCCAAGCTTAAGGCTACCGGAGACCCTAAGCACAAAAATGAGCTCCCTCTAGCTCAGCGGCACAGAAGGAAGGAATCTTCACTGAATTATTACCCACCGGTAGCCCCCATCCGGGATGGAGGGTAGGAGTTGCTCAAACCTCGAAGAGATTTCGGAGGACTGCCTGTCCGAAAGCACTGTCCCTCCGGGACTCCCTCTCGAGACAGTAATGGACCGCAAAAGTCTGGCTCGAAGACCAAGTAGCGGCCCGGCAGATGTCTGCCAGCGGAACAGAGCGGAGGTAAGCCACTGACGTAGCCTTCGCCCGAACACAATGAGCCGTGACACGACTTTCTAACGAGAGTCTGGCTGCCCCATAAGCCCAAGCGATACAGTCAGCAACCCAGATGGACAGAGTACGCTTGGAGACCGGGAGCCCCAATTTATTGGGGTCAAAAGACACAAAAAGCTGAGCAGCTTTACGGTGCTCCCGCGTACGGTCAAGGTAGAAGTTCAATGCCCTTCTACAGTCCAGGGTATGTAGGACCATTTCAGCTCGGCTGGAGTGTGGCCTGGGAAAGAAGGTCGGAAGTACCACCTCCTGATTGATGTGAAAAGGGGAGACCACTTTTGGAAGAAATTTTGGGTGAGTCCGTAGGACTACCCTATTTTTGTAGAACCGAGTGTAAGGGGGATCAGACACGAGGGCCTGCAATTCACTTACGCGTCTAGCGGAAGTGAGGGCTATCAGGAATAAGGTTTTCCACGAAAGAAAACGTAGGGAACAGGTAGCCATAGGTTCAAAAGGCGGACAGGTGATCCGCTGTAAAACCACATTCAGATCCCAGTCAGGTGCTGGCGGGCGCAGAGGTGGTTTAAGTAGGAGACCTCGGAGAAACCTCGCCACGAGAGGGTCGCTGGAAAGAGGTCTGCCGTCCACCGGCACATGATGTGCTGAGAGAGCACTGAGGTGAACTTTGATGGAGTTGGACTTAAGTCCCAGATTAGAGAGGTAGAGCAAGTACTGCAAGATCACCGACACCGAGCAGGAGAAGGGATCCTGAGACTGCTGGGCACACCAAGCGGAAAAGCGACGCCATTTAAGGGCGTAGCATTTGCGGGTAGAAGGTCGCCGGGAAGCTAGGACGACCTCTTCCACCTCTGCCGGCAATAGAAGGGGAGCAAGGACTACCCTTTCAGCAGCCAGGCCATCAGATGTAGAGATCTGAGGTTGGGGTGTAGCAGGGACCCCTGATCCTGTGTTAGGAGATCTGGTTGAAACCCCAGAGGGAACGGATCCTCCACCGCTAATTGCAGCAGGAGTGGAAACCACGGCTGTCTGGGCCAGCGAGGAGCCACCAGGATCATGGAAGCTTTGTCTCGGAGAACCTTGAAAAGAGTTCGAGAGACTAGCGGGATGGGAGGAAAAGCATACAGAAGGCCCTCCGACCATGAGAGTAGAAAAGCATCTGCCGCTACTCGAAGGGGATGTGGCTGATGAGAGCAGAAGCGAGGAAGTTGCCGGTTGAGAGGACTGGCAAAGAGATCCATCGTGGGGAGTCCCCACTTCAGAAAACGTTTCTGAACTACCAAGGGATCCAGACGCCACTCGTGCGGCTGGAGTATCCTGCTGAGTTTGTCCGCCAGGCAATTTTCTTGGCCTGGGAGATAAACTGCCTTGAGAAGAATGCCGTGACTGACGGCCCAAGAGCAGAGCTTCTCGGCAGAGAAGGAAGGAGCCCGTGCCCCCCTGTTTGTTCACGTAGAACATGGCAACTTGATTGTCCGTCTGGACAAGGACGGACGGGTGAGAAGTCAGGTGGGAGAAAGCCTTGAGCGCCAGACGGATTGCTCTGAGCTCCAGGAAGTTGATCTGCTGAGCAGACTCCCACGCGGTCCAGAGACCTTGAGTACATGCCCCTTGGCAATGTGCTCCCCAACCCAGGAGGGAAGCATCGGTTGTCAGCACTTGAGCCGGCTGAGGTGACTGAAAAGGCATTCCGAGCACCAGGTTCGGCCGATGAAGCCACCACTGTAGAGAAGAGGCCAGCGGCCCGGAGATGCGCACTAAGTCGGCTAGTCCGCCGGTGGCTTGTTGCCACTGCTTGCGAAGGCACCATTGAGCAGGCCGCATATTCAGGCGGGCATTGGGGGTCACGTGGACGGTGGAAGCCATATGGCCGAGTAGTCTCAGGAAGCGCCCTGTCGAGAGGCAGGAAGGCTCGTGCCTGAGGAGTGTGCAGTCTTGCGCCGATGAACTCGAGATCCTGTGAGGGGAGCAAAGTGGACTTTGCGAAGTTTATGACAAAGCCCAAGTACTGCAGAAGAGTCACCGTGCGGTGTGTGGCATCGGTGACTTCCGGAGAGGACGATGCTCTGATGAGCCAGTCGTCGAGGTACGGAAAGACATAGAGGCCGTGAAGCCGGAGATAGGCCGCCACCACCGCGAGACATTTTGTGAAGACTCGCGGTGCGGAGGATAGGCCAAAGGGCAGTACTCTGTACTGGTAATGATTTCCTGCCACCACAAACCTTAGGTATTGGCGGTGGCTTGGGTGGATGAGGATGTGCGTGTAGGCATCCTTTAGATCCAAGGAGCATAGCCAATCTCCCTGCTGGAGGTAGGGCAGAAGGATTCCAAGGGTAAGCATCTTGAACTTTTCCCGCACGAGGAACTTGTTGAGGTTGCGCAAGTCCAGGATGGGCCTGAGGCCTCCTGTCCTTTTTGGTATTAGGAAATACCTGGAATAAAAGCCTTGACCTCTCAGGTGGTGAGGCACCGGTTCCACAGCCTGTTCCTGAAGAAGACTCGCTAACTCCTGAAGGAGTAAGTCCCTGTGCAGAGGGAGTCGTGTAGGTTCTCCTGGGAAATAAGAGGGAGGGACCTGTTGGAAGTGGAGAAGATAGCCTTCTCTTACGACTTGAAGCACCCAGGCATCTGAAGTGATGTTGGACCACCTGTGGGCGAAGTGAACCAGCCAGCCTCCGGTGCTGGGAGGAGCCAGCTGAGGGGGAGAGGCTATGCTGATGAAGTCAAAAAACCCCACCCTGCTGAGCAGGGGCTGGTGGTGCAGGCTTGGGGGCTTGCTGCCTACGGGACCCGTTACCCCGTCCCTTGGCCTGCTGGCCCTGTTGGGGAGCTGCGGAGGCCTGATATTGAGGGTAGTGTTTATAGGCAGCCGCCTTTCTCGGGTAAAAGGACTTCTTTCCCGAGCCCTTCTTTTTCTGGGAAGGGGAGGAGGTCTTCCTAGAAAGCCTAGTCCTGGTGAGAGTCTCCGTCTCGATTTGTGCAGCCTTTTCAGCCATGGGCTTGCCAAAGAGGTTCTCACCTCGGCAGGGGACATCGACCAACTTGTCCTGCACCCAGGGTTCAAGGTCAGACGACTGCAGCCAAGCCTGTCGGCGGGCACCGATGCCGGCTGCTGCCACTCGAGCCGATGCTTCAAAGCCATCATAGGCTGCTCGGGACATGAATTTGGAGCATTCCCGAATACCAGTTGTCAAGGCCAGGAACCTCCGCAAAGGTTCCTCGGACAGTCCAGCGGAGAATCCGGCTATCTCTTTAGCCAGGTCTCGGAGATACATGCCCATGTAGAGCTGGTAGGTCTGGACACGACAAGCAAGCAAAGAGCCCTGGAAACACTTCTTACCAAGGCCATCCAGGTTACGGGCCTCCCTGCCAGGAGGCACCGAGGAGTGCATCTTTTGGCTCTTAAGCCTATGCATGGCCGATTCCACTACCATGGAATGGTGCGGTAGCTGTGCTTTTTGGAAGCCAGGACTCTTGCGGACTCGATAGATGGAATCGACCCGCTTGCTTAATACCGGCGACGAGGCCGAACTCTCCCACATGCGGAAGAGTAGTCGTTCCAGCATGGGAGGAACCGGTACAGTAAAGTGTTCCCTGGCGGGAGAGTCATACTGAAGGGCGTCGAGCTCTTCGGCTCGAGGCTCCTCCTCGGGATCCGCAGGGAAGGCCAAAGCCTTGGTCATATCCCTGACGAAGTCCGAGAACCGGGCATCCTCCGGAGGGGACTGCTTCCGAGGTTCGGACTCAGGTGAGTCCGAGGGGACACACCGAGTCCGAAACGAATCAGGTGACTCTTCCTCTTCAGACTCCCAGGCCGACTCCGAGGAGGAATCGGTGGGGTCGGCTCGGGCAGGCGGAGGCGTCGGCCGCCCCGACACTGAGGGAGTCGGCGTCGACGACCTCGGTCCCGAACGGGAGGCCGAGGGTGACCTCGACTGAGGATCGACTCGAGTTCGCATGGACTCGAGGATCGGCTCGGTCTCCGGGGTCGACTTAGACGTCGACGTCCCGGCGGTCGGGGCAGTGGCGCCAGCGAGGCTAGCGATCAGTGCCCGCTGCTGGTCCATGAAGGCAGATAGTCTGCTCTCCAAGGCCGTCAACCTGAGTCCGACCTCAGGTGACCCAGCAGCCCCCGACTCTCTCGGAGGCGAGTCCAGGAGGACTACAGGACTTACCCGAGCAGGCAACTCCGACTCCAGACGAGGTCGCTTCGGGAGGTGCTCCTTCTCCAAAGACCCGGGACGGCTATCGGGGCTATGCGACCTGGCCCTCGCGGAGCCAGGAGCGTCCACCGACGCCGCCCTCGCGGGTTTTACCTTCTGTCGATGGTCCCCGGAGGGAGAACCCCTGTCGGAGGAGCTTCGGCGATGGTCAGAGCTGGAACCTCTGGACGCCGAGGCCTCCGACGAGGTCCGGGTACGGCCGGGGTCAGCGAAGATTCTTTCCCGCTGGTGCCGCCGACTCCTTAACGCTTTGGAGGACATTTTGCCGCAGGCCCCACAGATCAGTTCTTCGTGATCCGGGCCCAGGCAGCGGAGGCAATTATCGTGTGTGTCAGTGAGTGACATATTTCTGTCACACTGGACACACCGCTTGAAACCACTGGCAGCCATCGGGGGAAAAAGGGCCCCTGCAAGGTCAAAGGACCGGGCTGCCAGCGAAAAAACGAAAAACGAAACTGACCAAAATCAGAAAAACCGAAAAATAAGAGAAGGACTCGCAACGGCGTCGCGAGTCCGGGCAGGAAAAAGACTGGCGTCGAACCGAAGGAAAAAAGAGAAATAAATCACTAAAATCAACTTTTTCAGCGGGGACACGACGGGTACGTCTGTAGGGCTCTGCGGAAAAAAGAAGACTGGCTAAGATGGCACCCTTGGGCGGGAAAGAGACCGCGCATGCGCGCTGCAATTCCCAAAGGCTTTCTTTGAAAGCTGGGGAAAATTGCTCCGCGAGGGCTCCGTCGGCGCCGACGTCACCCATATGTGAGGACTGACTTCCTGCTTGGTCCTGGAGAACACCCTGATCGCTGCTTCCCTTAGGTACGGCTGAAACTTCACTAGTGCCCACACTACCGCCCGCAGTTCCAACCTGTTGATCGACCAAGTCCTCTCCCGTTCCGTCCACTGACCCTGCGCGAACTTGCCATGAAAACGCGCTCCCCAACCTAGGAGACTGGCATCTGTAGTCAATGGTAACCAGTTCGGTGCGTCCAAAGGGCATGCCCTTTGCTAAGGACTCTGGAAGCAACCACCACTGTAACGCTTCCCGCGTCTCCTCCGGACAGGCAAGCCGCCGGGATAGCGGGTCGTTTTGGTGAGACCACCTCCTGAGTAACACTCTCTGCAACGGCCTCATATGCACCCTCGTCCAGGGCACCAACTCGATAGTTGCCGCCATTGTTCCCAGGAGCTGTAAATAATGCCACGACACGACCTGCCGAGAAACCCTCGAACCAATTTTCATAACGCCACTGCACGATGCGGAGGCAGGAAAACGTTTCCTGCCACCGTATCGAAACGTGACCCTAGGTACTCGAGATCCTGAGATGGTAATAGACTGCTCTTGGCCATATTGACCACCCAACCTAACCTCTGAAGGCAGCTGACGACCTTGGCAGTAACCTCCTCACTTTCCATTCTCGATTTTGCTGGAATCAACCAGTCGTCGAGATATGGATGAACCAGAACACCTTCCTTCCGTAACTCTGCTGCCACGACAGAGTAGTTACTCACCTGTAACAGTTGTTTTCCAGGAGCAGCAGGAATCAGTCCTCACATATGGGTGACGTCGGCGTCGACGGAGCCCCCATGCGGAGCATTTCCCCAGCTTTCAAAGAAAGCCTTTGGGAATGCAGGCACGCATACGCGGTCCTCTTCCTGCACAAAGGTGCCATCTTGCTCAGTCGGATGACATAGCTAAAAGACAACACAAAAAGAAAATGAACTATATACAACTGCAACTCCAAGGGGAGGAGGGAGGGTTGTGAGGACTGATTCCTGCTGCTCCTGGAGAACACCTGTTACAGGTGAGTAACTACTCTTTCTCCAGGACCTGAGTGTGTGGGGAGGACTTAAAAGGAACACCCCTGACCAGATTTGGGAGATGCTTCCACCAGCGTAAGGAGTCCACCAAGAGTTTGGACACCTTTATTCTGTCTCACAATTTCCCTGTGGCCTGAAGCCAGTGTGACCTGAGGTACCACTGAGCCGGCCTCATGTGCAGCCGGGCATGTGGGGTGACATGCACTGTGGAAGCTATGTGACCTAAGAGCCGGAGGAAGTGTCTGGCCGAGACCAGAGAATTCGCCCGAAACTGGCCGGCCAACTTTATCAGTCTGTGAGCTCTGTCCACAGGCAAATAGACCTTTGCATGGATGGTATCCAAACTTGCCCCTATGAACTCCACGTCCTGTGAGGGGACTAAAGTGGACTTGGGAAAGTTTATCACGAACCCCAGGTGCTGAAGCAGGGATATGGTTCTGAAGGTGGCCTGCCTGGCCTCTTGGGGAGACTGGCCCCTGATAAGCCAGTCGTCCAGGTAAGGGAACACAAAGATCCTGAGGTTCCTGAGGTAGGCCGCAACCACCGCCAGGCATTTTGTAAAAACCCTGGGGGCGGAGGTGAGGTCAAAAGGAAGCACTCTGTACTGGAAGTGTCTTCCTCCCACCACAAATCTGAGGAATTGTCTGTGACTTGGATGGATGAGGATGTGAGTATAAGCATCCTTCAGGTCTAAGGAGCATAGCCAATCTCCCTGCTGGAGGTAGGGCAGTAAAATTCCAAGGGTAAGCATCTTGAACTTTTCCCTCTCCAGAAACTTGTTCAGATTCCTCAGGTCGAGGATGAATCTGAGGCCTCCTGTTCTTTTTGGTACCAGGAAGTACCTCGAGTAGAAGCCTTGCCCTTCCAGGTGGTGAGGCACCGGTTCCACCACCTGGTCCTTTAGTAGACCTTCCAACTTCTGAAGGAGTAAGCTTCTGTGCAGAGGGGGTCTTGGAGGCTCCCCTGGAAAGTAGGAGGGGGGTATCTGGGTGAAGTGGAGCAGATAGCCCCTTTCAATGATGCAAACACCCAAGTATCCCTTGTGATGGCTGGCCCCCTGTCTGCGTACAGGGTCAGCCGACCTCCTGTGCCCTGGAGAGGAGGAGAGGCTATGCTGGAATAGTCAAAAAAACCCTCCCTGCTGAGCTGGAGCCGGAGTAGGAGGCTTGGGAGCCTTCTCTGCCTACGCGGCCCATGACCCTGGCCCCTTGGCCTGCTGGCCCTGTTGGGGAGCTGCAGAGGCCTGGTAGTGAGGGTAGGTTTTGTAGGCAGCAGTCTTCCTCGGGTAAAAGGTCTTTTTCCCCGAGCCCTTCTTCTTCTGAGAAGAGGCAGAGGTTTTCCTGGACAGCCTTGTCCGGGTAAGAGTCTCGGTCTCGGGTTCTGCAGCCTTTTCGGCCCTGGGCTTGCCAAAGAGGTTTTCACCTTGGCAAGGGACATCGACCAACTTGTCCTATACCCATGGCTCGAGGTCCGAGGATTGTAGCCAGGCCTGGTGGCATGCACCGATGCCGGCCCCTGCTACCCGGGCCGAAGCCTCAAATCCATCGTAGGCTGCTTGAGAGATAAACTTCTAGCACTCTCGAATACCAGAAGACAATGTCTTGAACCTCTGCAAAGGTTTCTCGGACAGACCAGCAGAGAACCCGCAATTTCCTTTGCCAGGTCTCGAAGGTACATGCCCATGTACAGCTGGTAGGTCTGGACACGGCAAGCAAGCATAAAGCCCTGGAAGCACTTTCTACCGAGGGCATCCAGGTTCCGGGCTTCCTTGCCGGGAGGCACTGAAGAGTGCATCTTCTGACTCTTCAGGCGATGCATGGCCGATTCCACAACCATGGAGTGGTGCGGTAGCTGTGCCTTTTGAAACCCGGGGCTCTTGCAGACTTGATAGATGGAATCGACCCGCTTGCTTAGAACCGGCATTGAGGCCGGCGCCTCCCACATGCGGAAGAGCAACCGCTCCAGCATCGGAGGGACCAGGACAGTAAAGGCCTCCTTGGGAGGAGAGTCATACTGCAGAGCCTTGAGCTCCTCGGCTCGAGGCTCCTCCTCGGGGTCCACAGGGAATGCCAGTGCCTTGGCCATGTCCCTTATGAAATCCGAGAACCTGTTATCCTCTGAGGGGGACCTTGTCTGAGGCTCGTATCCCAGTGAGTCTGAAGGGACGCACAGAGACTGGAAGGTGTCAGGGGACTCCTCCTCCTCTGTGTCCCACGCCGATTCCTCCGAGGAGGAATCGAGCGGCTCCGAGTGGGCGGGCACCGACGTCATCCGCCCCGACGCCGAGGGAACCGGCGTCGACGACCTCGGTCCCGAACGGGAGGCCGAGGTTGACCTCGGCCGAGGATCGACTCGAGTTCGTATGGTCTCGAGGATCGGCTCGGCCTACGGGGTCGACGTCCAGGGCAGATGCGCTGGTGAGACCGGCGATCGGCACCCGCTGCTGCTCCATGAAGGCAGACAATCTGCTCTCCAAGGCCGTCAACCTGAGTCCGAGCTCAGGAGACCCAGCAGCCTCCGACTCGGGCCCCGACGTCGGCTCCCCCGGAGGAGAGTCCACGAGGACTACAGTACTCACATGACCCAGGGCCTCCAACTCTACACGAGGATGCTTTGCAAGCCTCTCCAACTCCGAAGACCCGGGACGGCGATCGGGGCTATGCGACCTTGCCCTCGAGGAGCCAAGAGTGTCCACCGATGCCGCCCTCGTGGGTTTCTTCTTCCTTCGATGCTCCCTCGAGGGGGACTCCCTTTCAGAGGAGCCCCGACGATGCTTGGGGTCAGACTCCCAAGACATAGAAGGCCTCTGACGAAGTCCGTACCCGTCCAGACGCAGATTCGGAGAAGATCCTCTCACGCTGGTGCTGACGGCTCTTCAATGCCTTGGAAGACATTTTGCCACAGGGGCTACAGACCGTAGAATCATAGTCTGGCCCTAGGCACCGGAGGCAGCAGTCGTGTGTGTCGGTGAGAGACATCAGTTTCTTGCACCGATCACACTTCTTAAAGCTACTGGCAGCCATCGGGGGAAAAAGGGCCCCTGCAAGATCAAAAAATTGGGCTGTCAGGGAAAAGAAAAAAGGTGCGAACACAGTCTCTAAGGACAAAAAACGAAAAAAGAGATCCAGGCTCGGCACCGGTGTACCGAATCCAGGAGGGAAAGGAACCGACGTCAAACCGAAGAAAAAAACTTGACCCAACGCAGAAAAATCAACTTTTTTCACAGGTGACAAGGACAGGCGTCTGTAGGGCTCCGCGGAAAAAAGAAGACTGAGCAAGATGGCACCTTTGGGCGGGAAGGGGACCGCACATGCATGCCTGCATTCCAAAGGCTTTCTTTGAAAGCTGGGGGAATGCTCCGTATGGGGGCTCCGTCGACGCTGACGTCACCCATATGTGAGGACTGACTTCCTGCTTGGTCCTGGAGAACACCATGATCTTGGTAAAGGTCCGTGGCGCCATTGCCAGTCCAAAAGGTAACGCTCGGAACTGAAAATGCCGCACTGGCACCACAAACCGGAGGAACCGTTGATGTTCCTGACGAATCGGAATGTGTAAGTATGCCTCGGATAAATCGAGGGAAGTAAGAAACTCCCCTTTTCTGACCGCCATGATGACCAATCTCAGCGTCTCCATATGAAAATGAAATACCCTGAGACACCGGTTCACCCTATTTAAGTCAAAAATTGGTCGATAAGTTCCTTCTTTCTTCGGAACCACAAAATAAATGGAGTATCGACCTAAACCACATTGGTCTCGAGGCACCGGTACTACCGTTTTGAGATCTAGTAATCTCCTCAACGTCTGATTGACCGCCTCGCGTTTGCGGTGCACCTTGCAAAGGGACTGTAAAAATGAGTGTTACTGGTTTCTGAAATTCTAATGCACAGCCTTCTTGAACCACCTCTAATACCCACTTATCTGACGTAATCTCGACTCAGGCAGCGTAAAACTCCTGCAGACAACCTCCGACTGCTACGCCCACCAGGGCCTCCCTGACTTCATTGCGGCTTTCTGGTACCCGAAGAGGCGGCCGCAAAACCTATGCTTGCCCCTCGGAAAATGCCCCCTCTGACTCTGAGGAAACCAGGATGCCCGAAAACGACGAAAATCCTTTTGCGACATTCTAGCCATTGGCGGAAACCTCCCAGGTTTCTGCTTATCCTCTGGAAGCCTTCCGCCTTTGGATTCCCCCAGATCCTTAACAATCTTGTCCAAATCTTCTCCAAATAGTAGCTTTCCCTTAAAGGGAAGCTTACTTAACCTGGCCTTAGAAGATGCATCCGCTGCCCGATTGCGCAGCCAAAGGTACCTTCTTGCTGCTACCACCGAAGCCATACTGTTCGATAGCCTCCTAATGAGGTCATAATGGATATCAGTGAGATACGCCGCTCCAGACTCCAAACGAGCCGCCTCACCTACCGAGTCCTCGATTCGCTCTCCCTGGACTCGCTGAGCCCAGCGCAGACAGGCTCTTGCCACCCAAGCACCACAAATAGATTCTTGAATGGAAAGAGCATTAACCTCAAAAACTTGTCTTAACAAAGCATCTAGCTTTCTATCTTGAGTATCCTTGAGAGCCGCACTCCCTTCTACCGGAATGGTCGTCTTCTTAGTCACCGCAGATACAGCTGCATCCACTCTCGGCGACTTAAAGAGCTCCTTATCTTGTTCCACCAGCGGATACAGACGAGACATTACCCTAGAGCCCTTGAGTGTTGCCTCGGGCATGTCCCACTCACCTTGAATCATCTCCTTTATCACCCTATGCATGGGAAACGCTTTTTGTGTATTCCGAAACGCTTGCAAGAGCGGATCCTCTAATACCTCCTCCTCCACCGGCCCTGATGCCGGTACATTAAGCGCTTTAAGCGTCTCCGAAATGAGTGCGGGCAACTCTTCTCTCCGAAAAATGCGCACTACTCTTGCCTGGTCCTCCTGTTCTGTAATCTCTCCATCTTCCAATTCCTCATCTATCTCCGAATCCTGCTCCCCGTCTTCCGTGCGCAAATCTTCCAAAAACTCCGACTGTCCCTGCTTCTCAATGTCTACTCTCGCTCTCTTCGGCAGCACCGCCGAAGCAGCCACTGACAGCGGAGTCCTTGGCCTTTTCTGGCCCAAGACCCCACTCATGGGACCATCCGCTGAGGATGAAGCTTCCCTTTGAGAACCGTTGAACGCCCTTTGAATAAGAGCTACAAAGACTGGTGAGAAAATTGAGGACAAATCACCAGGCAAGGGCGCCTGAGCCACCAGCATATCCGTCATCGTGGAGGGTCCCGGCACCGGTTCCGCTGCATCCCCCACCGGAGACAGAGGTCCCTCGAGGGCCACCTCCAGCTCCTCTGCCGTATCCAAGTGTTGGTGTTCTGCGCCTGATGCCTGGCTACAGCTTCTAGAGATACCTGCATCTGAAACTGCAGATCTTTTTACTCCACAAACATAACATCTTTGCAGGCATCTTGACCCCCGTCACTCGGGCCTGATGCTCTTAAGGCCCCCCCCCCCGAAGACAACACCCTTCCAAGGGACCCGCAACAGCCGCTACACTGAACAGCCCGACTAACCCAAGCTTTTTTTTTTTAATTTTTAAAGTATCCCAAAATTGAGCAGGGGACTTCCCGACCTGAACCTCACCAGAAAAAAATCAAAACGAAGCTGCGCCGCCGAATTACGCTTGTCTGTTTCCCTGCTGCTGCTACCGACGTTTCCCGCCCAAAATACACGCGGCGCGGGCCTGCTTATCCCCCGGCTCTCGAACAAGAACTGACCGCGAAAGAAACTCCGTGGCTTACCTGAGCTCTGAACCGCTTCTCAGCCCCATACAAGCTCCACCGGCTGCAGGTATGCTGGCTGCTTCTGAAAGTCGCGTCTATTCTCCCTGATGCAGAGAATCAGCAAGGGATAGAGGAACCGCGGCTCCCTTCTGCCCGGTCCCCCAAGCGCAAACAGGCAATCCCTTCTGTGAAGCGCCGGGGGAGGACCTCTTTCAAAATTACTAGTCCTGCTCACGCAGGACCGCCCCCGGGGTCTATCTGTTCCTGCTCTCAGGCCGTCCCCGGTAAGAGAGAGAGGAAGAGGGGAAGAGAGGTCCTCAGCAGCCACAATTTAAAGGCATATCACCTCAAATTTAAAAACCTTTCCAAAGGACTTGCCAAATACTAGAAACCAATTGAAAATAAAACACCCAATTGAAAGATAATCTAAAGATATTTTAAAACCCCCAAATTTAATCTAACTTCCTAAATGTCCTTAATTGTTCCTCTAGTGAGCCGGGAACTCCGGCTCACATCCTCCAGCTGCTTGGAGATTGATCTAACTGGAGTGAGGAGGCGGTGCCTGTGTCCTTATACCAGTGTCATCAAAGAATGACGTTGATCAGTCTACAGGCTGCTGGAAGAGGTGCACAACCCAGAGTTTCTGGGACTAGACTGGAGGGATGATAAGGAATAATTCTTTTTTGCGGTTGAGGACCTAGGAGTGGTAGTGATGGTGATGTGCTTTGAAAGTATGGAGAAGGGCACGGCCCTTCCATTTCTGCTATGATCTCTCTGCTGCCCTAAGCTGCTGCTTTAGGAGGTGGAGCACAGGGTGGAACGGGGAATGAGCGACAGGATGCTGGTTGAACCTGAACTAAGGGGACAATTAGATCTAATTGATGAGAGAGCAGAGAGTTCCAGAAGACAGTTTTCTGGATCAAGGGAAGTGAGTTAAAGTCTTGCGGAAAGATCTCAGAGGCTGGAGGGAAGTGAGCTTTGGACTCCGGGGACAGGTGCTTGAGTGTAGGGGATGACCAAAGCAAATACTGATAGACTAGTGTCTAATGACTTCGATCCTTCCACCTAGCTGCTCCATATGCCTGGAACAAACTATTTAGTCTGTGCATCAAGCTTCACCTCTGGCCCTTTTCAAGTCCAGGCTGAAAACTCACCTCTTCAAAGCCGCTTTTGAATCCTGATCCTCTTAGTCTCCTATGTGTTTCCTTACCATTCACCTAGATATATCCTTATCCTCAGCTGTTGTGTTGTCTGTCTTGATGAGACTGTAAGCTCTGATGAGCACGGACAGTCTTTTAATGTGTCTGTACAGCGCTGCGTACGCCTTGGAGCGCTATACCAATGATAAATATTAGTAGTTTATCAAATCACTGTACCACATCCAGTAAGAAATCATGGGCAGGATCCATGTTAGCACGTGATCACTCTTGAAAGATGTCCTCCTGCTGCCTGACTGGCAGAGCAGGGGACTCTCTAAGAGATAAAATGCCTACCAGAGGATGAAATTAACAGTTGAAGTGGACTGCAATGAACCCAACGAGGAGAATCAATGAGAGCCTGAACTCAGAGCCCTGGTTGCACAATTGAATGGCTACCAGAAATACTTTAGTTTCCACAGATACCATAGTGCAAGATATAATTGGTACAGTCAACAATGAGTTCCCCGGACCATGGCTTTTTGCAAAGGTGTGGCCATTTTGAAGAGAGGCAGAATCTGTGCAAGACTGCAGACGTAATGAAAGATAGCACTGTTAAGAAGACTCAAACCTTGAGGTGATGAAGCAGTGAGTTGTCCAAAGCGGCAGTTGTTCCTCTGTCATAACGCTCATTATATCTAGGGCCGGTCTGTCCACTAGATGGCCACCTAGGATGGCACGACATACTTTTGCTAACCGCAGCACGATATGGAGTTTGACACTTGTGGCGTGAAAACATGATCTGCCGCTCCTGTCCCCTTCTGATGTAACTTCCTGTCGAAGAGAAGCAGGAGCGGCAGACCATGTATATGTGTGGGAGCCAAAGCACATGGTCTGCCAGTGCACCAAAAAGACAGTATAAAGCTGCAGCCACTGTTCTCCCCCCCCCCCCAAGATGATGGATTTGGGCGGCATTGCAGGATGGCAGGGACGACGTTTTCTGCCTGGGACCGGCCTTGATTGTATCTTGTGCATTCTGTACTATCTGGGGTTCCACACAGAGCACCCCACCCTCAAGATGGCGCAAACATCACAAGGACAAAAGCATTTCTGACTTGGGAACCCCCAAGGAGCTTACACAATGAGAAGATGATTATACAGTGTGATTCTGTGTTTCTGGACCTCTGAAGTGACTGTGCAAAAAAGTGAAGTCTCTCTACCAGGTACATAAAGAGTAGTTACTCACCTGTAACAGGTGTTCTCCAGGAGCAGCAGGAATCAGTCCTCACATATGGGCAACGTTGGCGCCGACGGAGCCCCCGTGCGGAGCATTTCCCCAGCTTTCATAAAAAGCCTTTGGGAATGCAGTGCGCATGCGCGGTCCCCTTCCCGCCCAAGGGTGCCATCTTGCTCAGTCTGATGACATAGCTAAAAGACAGCAAAAATAGCAAAAAAGAAAGCATATGACTACAACTCCAAGGGGAGGAGGGAGGGTTGTGAGGACTGATTCCTGCTGCTCCTGGAGAACACATGTTACAGGTGAGTAACTACTCTTTCTCCAGGACCAAGCAGGAAGTCAGTCCTCACATATAGGACTCCCTAGCTCAGGGCTACCAGAGGCCCCAAACTGAAACAATGAGCTCCCTCTAGAGCCTCAGCATGCAAGAACAGAATCTTCTCTGATAACGCCCCCGAAAGGTAGCCCAACACCAGGGCTGGAGGGTAGGAGCTGCCTAGACCCCAAAGAGATTATGGAGTACCGCTTGCCCGAAAGCACTGTCCCTGTGGGACTCCCTCTCAAGGCAGTAGTGGGCCGCAAAAGTCTGGCTTGAAGACCAAGTAGCGGCCCGGCAGATGTCTGCCAACAGAACAGAGCGGAGATGAGCCACTGACGCAGCCTTCGCCCTGACACGGAGAGCCGTAACTCGACCCTGCAATGAGAGGCCGGCTGCCCTGTAAGCCCAGGCGATGCAGTCAGCTACCCATATAGACAAAGTATGCTTGGAGAAAGCCAACCCCAACTTATTGGGGTCATAAGAGACGAAGAGCTGAGCCGCCCTCCGGTGCTCCCGCGTACGGTCAAGGTAGAAGGACAACGCCCTCCTACAGTCCAGGGTATGCAAGACCATCTCAGCCTGGCTAGCATGAGGCCTGGGAAAGAAAGTCGGAAGAACCACCTCCTGATTGAGGTGGAAGGAGGAGACAACCTTTTGAAGGAACTTAGGGTGAGTCCGTAAGACTACCCTATTCCTATAGAACCTAGTATATGGTGCTTCTGATACTAGGCCTGAAGCTCACTCACTCGCCTTGCTGAGGTAAGGGCTACCAGAAATAGTGCCTTCCAGGATAGAAAACGCAGAGGGCAAGTAGCCATAGGTTCAAATGGTGGGCAAGTAAGCCGTTACAAGACCACATTTAAATCCCATTCAGGGGCAGGTGGACGCACTGGAGGCTTAAGCAAAAGAAGGCCTCTGAGGAAGCGAGCGACCAAAGGATGGCCGGATAGAGACTGGACCTCCACCTGTGAGTGATGTGCTGAAAGAGCACTAAGATGAACTCTAACAGAATTGGATTTAAGGCCTAGGTTGGACAGGTGAAGCAAATACTGCAGCTCCACTGGTACCAGGCATGAGAAGGGATTCTTGTTGTGTTGAGTACACCAGGTAGAGAATCTACGCCACTTAAGGGCATAAGACTTTCTGGTGGACTGCCTCCTAGAGGCCAAGACTACATCCTCCACTTCCCTAGGCAGTAGTAAAGGCGCTAGGACTACCCTTTCAGCAACCAGGCCATCAAATTGAGGGACTGGCGATTGGGATGCAAGAGGGATCCCTGCTCCTGAGACAGGAGATCGGGTTGCATCCCCAGAGGAAGAGGCGTGTCCACCGCTAGTTGCAACAGTAATGGGAACCAGGGTTGCCTGGGCCACCAGAATCACTGAGGCCTTGTCCAGGAGCACCTTGAATAGTGTCTTGGACACTAGAGGTGTGGGAGGAAACACATATAGGAGGCCTGTAGACCATGGAATGAGAAACGCATCCGCTGCTACTCAGAGGATGCGGTTGTCTGGAACAGAACCTGGGAAGTTGACAGTTCAGAGGACTGGCAAAAAGATCTATGAGAAGAATGCCGTGATTGACTGCCCAGGAGCACAGCTTCAGTGCTTCCTGACATAGAAGTCGGGACCCTGTGCCCCCTTGTTTGTTCACATAGAACATAGCAACTTGATTGTCCGTCTGTACCAAGACGGACTGGCGAGAGATGAGATGGGAGAAAGTTCTCAGGGCTAAGTGGATAGCTCTCAGTTCTAAGAGATTGATCTGCTGTGCGGCCTCCCAAGGAGTCCACAGGCCTTGAGTAAATGCCACATGGCAATGTGCACCCCAACCTTGAAGAGAAGCATCAGTTGTCAGCACCTGAGAGTGTGGAGGTGCCTGAAAAGGCACCCCTTGCACTAGATTCGGAAGATGAAGCCACCACTGCAGACTGTAGTAGGCTGGACACCCTCACTTTGTCCGCGAGGCTTCCTGTGGCCTGGTGTCACTGAGTCCTGAGTCCCCATTGAGCTGGCCTCATGTGAAGAAGGGCATTTGGAGTTACATGGACCGTGGATGCCATGTGGCCTAAGAGTCTTAGGAATTGTCTAGCAGAGACCAGAGAATTGCTGTGGAATAGCCTGGCTAGATCCATCAATCTGTGGGCCCTGTCCACTAGAAGAAAAGTCTTTGCCTGAAAAGTGTCCAGTCGAGCTCCTATGAACTCCATGTTCTGGGAGGGGTGCAAACTGGACTTTGCGAAGTTTACGACAAACCCCAGGTGCTGAAGCAGAGCAACAGTGCGAAGGGTGGCTTGATTGGCCTCTTGCAGGGATTGACCCCTGATGAGCTAATCGTCCAGATATGGAAAGACAAAGAGGCCTTGAACCCTGAGGTAGGCCGCCACCACCGCCAGGCACTTGGTGAATACCCTGGGGACGGATGTAAGGCCAAAAGGCAGTACTCTGTACTGATAATGGTTTCCTCCCGCTACAAATCTGAGATATTGTCGGTGGTCTGGATGAATAAGGATGTGAGTATAAGCATCCTTTAGGTCTAAGGAGCATAGCCAATCTCCCTGCTGGAGGTAGGGCAGCAGGATTCCAAGGGTAAGCATCTTGAACTTTTCCCTCTCCAGGAACTTGTTCAGATTTCACAAGTCTAGGATGGGTCTGAGGCCTCCTGTTCTTTTTGGTACCAGGAAGTACCTGGAATAGAAGCCTTGACCTCTCAGGTGGTGGAGTGGCTATGCCATTGCAGTCAAAATCCCCCTCCCTGCTGAGCAGGAGCCTTCTGCCTACGGGGCCCATGACCCTGCCCCTTGCCCTGCTGACCCTGTTGGGGAGCTACAGAGGCCTGATAATGAGGGTACTGTTTATAGGCAGATGACTTCCTTGGTTAAAAGGTCTTTTTTCCCAAGCCCTCCTTCTTCTGAGAAGGGGCAGATGTTTTTCTGGATAGCCTTGTCTGGGTAAGTCTCGGTCTCGAGTTCTGCAGCATTGTCAGCCATGGGCTTGCCAAAGAGGTTTTCACCTCGGCAGGGGACATTGACCAACTTGTCCTGCGCACCCATGGCTCGAGGTCCGATGACTATAGCCAAGCCTGACGGCATGCACCGATGCCGGCCGCGGCTACTCGGGTCGAAGCCTCGAAGCTATCATAGGCTGCTCGAGATATAAACTTCGAGCACTCACGAATACCCGAGGACAGAGCATTGAACCTCTGCAAAGGTTCCTCGGAGAGACCAGCAGAGAACCCGGCAATCTCCTTTGCCAGGTCTTGAAGGTACATGCCCATGTACAGCTGGTAGGTCTGGACACAGCAAGCAAGCATAGAGCCCTGGACGCACTTCTTACCGAGGGCATCCAGGTTCTGGGCCTCCCGGCTGGGAGGCACCGAGGAGTGCATCTTCTGACTTTTCAGACGATGCATGGCCGATTCCACAACCATGGAGTGGTGCGGTAATTGTGCCTTTTGGAACCCGGGGCTCTTGCGGACTTGATAGATGGAATCTACCCGCTTGCTTAAAACTGGCGTCGAGGCCGGCGCCTCCCACATGCGGAAGAGCAACCGTTCCAGCATCGGAGGAAGCGGAACAGTAAAGGCCTCCTTCGGAGGAGAGTCATACTGTAGGGCCTCGAGCTCCTCGGCTCGAGGCTCCTCCTCGGGATCCGTAGGGAATGCCAAAGCCTTGGCCATTTCCCGCACGAATTCCGAGAACCGGGTATCCTCCGGGGGGTACCTTTTCCGAGCATTGGACTCAGGCGAGTCCGACGGAACGCACCGAGTCTGAAAGGTGTCGGGCGACTCGTCATCCTCCATCTCCCAGCCGGACTCCTCGGAGGAGGAATCGAGCTGCTCCAATCGGGCAGGCATCGATGTCATCTGCCCCGACGCCGAGGATACCGGCGTCGACGACCTCGGTCCCAAACGGGAGGCCGAGGGGTACCTTGGCCGAGGATCGACTCAAGCTCGCATGGATTCGAGGATCGGCTTGGCCTCCGGGGTCGACTTGGAGACATATTGCAGCAAAGTTTCTGATACTGCATCAGCATGTCTTCTACTAGTTCCTTGTAGTTTTCTGCCCTAACATTCCCGAGAAAGTTTGTTGGCACTAGGCGAAAAGCATTCCATGCTTGTTTTGCATCACCCTGCAGCAAGTTGTTGAACCGGTCATCTTTGAAGAGCTCTCGAATCTGAGGACCCCAAAAACTTCCTCTTTAATCTTTGCTTTGCTGAGTCGAGGGAATTTTTCATGCAGGTATCGGAAAGCTGGCGAAGTGCGGTCCATGGCTTTCACGAAGTTTTTCATCAAACCTAGTTTGATGTGAAGGGGTGGTAGCAGGATTTTGTGAGACTCAACCAGAGCTGGGTGCTGTATATTCTTCTCTCCAACTGTTACATTTTGTCTGCGATTCCATTCCTTTCGCAAGTAGTGCCAATCCCTTGCTCGGCTATCCCACTCACATAAGAAACACATGTATTTTATATATCCCTGCTGCAGTCCCATTAAAAGGGCAACTACCTTCAAATCACCACGAAGTGCCAGCTGTACTTGTTATAGTTAATGGAAGTCAGTAGATGCTTTAAGTTATCCTATGTCTCTTTCATGTGGACGGTATGCGCTACTGGAATAGATGGAAGACTGTTTCCATTGTTCAAAAGCACAGCCTTCAGACTCCGTTTCGAAGAGTCTATAAATAGTCTCCAGTCTTGTGGGTCATGAGTGATTTTTAAGGCATTCATGAGGCTTTCAATATCGGAACAGAATACCAGATTACTTTCCTTTCTGAAGAAAGGCTCCAACTGCTGGTGGCGCTTTCGATATGAAGTAATGTTGACATCTTCTTCTAGAAGATTCCATTGTTGCAGTCTTGATCCTAGCAATTCTGCCTTGTTCTTGGATAAGTCCAAAAAATGAACCAGGTCATTTAGTTCTTCCTGTGCTATTCTGTGTGGAGTTGATAATGCATCCCTGTGAAAATCTGGGTCACTGCATGCTGATGGACCAGGAGAAGAACAAGTCGGCTCACCCTTGTCCTCATCAGATGAATCAAGAGAATATTCTGATGGAGGTTCTGGAATAGGAAGTCCCTCACCATGTGGAACTGGTCTCAATGCAGACGGAATGTTTGGGTAGACTATGCTCAACTTCTTTTGCTTCATTATTCTGATGGAAAGAGGAGGAACCAAGCAGAAGTAACAGTCATTTATGTGGTTGCTTGGCTCTCTCCATACCATGGGGACTGCAAACGGCATTGATGGTCTTTTGCAATTCAACCACTGTGAAAGCTGTGTTGTACATGTAGCGCAGTATATATGCGGGGCCCAAGGCTTGTCTTGGTCACCAATCTTGCATCCGAAGTAAAGATGATATGCCTTCTTCAGTTGAGAAGTGATACTTTTCTTCTGGTTGGCAAATGTCACTTCCCCACAAATGTAGCAGAAATTGTCAACGGTACTAACGCACTTTCGCGGCATTACTGTTCTGTATTGTACCTAAATGGCTAAAATTATATGATTAATAAAAGTTACATGTAACAGTAGCTTAAACTGTCTTGCACACAGTCTGAAATATTTTAAATGCTCAACCTTTCCGACTGCGTATAGTACACTGCTGACATCAGATGGCTTTAGCAGCCGTCTGGCAGTAGTATTGCATTGCATCAGAAAATGATGCAATCAACTCTGGATGATGTGTGCATGCTGGTATTATGCAATGTGATGCAATATTATATCATTCAAGGCTTATTTGGGATGTTGTTGATGTCCTACTGGATAAATTTACACGGTGAAACGTCAAAAATGAACTGCATGCAATATCTTCAAAACGAGAGCCAATAAAAAATGTTTAATGTTATATTCGTGTTCAGCTCACCAAGATACTACAGATTAGGGCCTTTTAAAGTCAGTAACGATTTCAATGTTGACCAGCGTAACCAGTGGATTGTGAGAAATTGCAGGAGGATCTTGGAAGACTCCTATCTAGATAGCAGATTAAATTTAATGCAGGCACGTGCAAAATACAGCACATAGAAAAGAGTAATCCAAACTATAGCTACACAATGCTAGGTTCTACATTAAGAATCACCACCTAGATAAAAATTCTAGATATTGTTGAAATTCTTGGTTCAGTGTGCAGTGGCCAAAAAAAGCAAACAAAATGCTGGGAATTATAAGGAAAGGAATGGAGAATAAAATGAATATCAAAATGCCTCTATCACTCAATGGTGTGATTGCAGCTGGAGTATTGCGTGCAAGTCTAGTCACTGCCCCCGATGCCATGAAAATACTGTCAGAGGCAAGCGCAGGATGTTTAAGCCACCTCAGACCAAAAGTAGAGATATTGGTGCTTTGGCTGGTTGCAAAATCCTCTACACATTTCTCTGCATTGGGCACAGACAATATTAGCATGCCATTTTATTACGCATAGCTCATTTGCCTATAATTTAAATACTCTTGGCATTACTGGGTGCGCTTGCTTTTCCTTTGCTGTTTACGCACACGTCAGTTTCTTTTCTGCATTTGGCTTGTCAGAACTTGTGTTTATGAGTTGCGTTATCTTCGCGCAAAGGGCACTTTGGTCTTTTTGCATCTGCCCCTATGTGAATAAGATCAAGAGTTCTGCAAGTTAGCAAAAGCCTGGCTCATTGCGTCGGCATTTGGAGGCTAATGGATTTTTTTTTTTTTTTTTTTTTTTTTACAGTTTAATCTTCTTTATTCCAAGAAGCAAAAAAAAAAGAGAAAATACAGGAAAACAGTTGTCATATTACAACCAGAGCAATACATGAGAATAAAGAGAGAACCCTTCTCATATACATACACCCAAGATAAAACCCATCCAGTCCACAACATGAAGAGCATGACAAAAGAACCTCAGAAACAAATTAAACAGAACCCTTTTACATGAACCAAGAGTGAACTAGAATAAGCAAAGCAATAATACTATTAACCCTTCCCATACAAAAAAACCCTCCAATTGCAAAGAATCAAAAAACACATATGTTTTGCCTTGTAAAGACACAATACATTTACAGGGATACTTAAGAAGAAAGGATGCTCCTATTGCCAAGGCACAAGACCTGAGTACAAGAAAAGCCCTTCGCTGCCCCTGAGTCAGCCGGGAGATATCTGGATAAATCTGAATAGCCTATCCAAAAACTTTCTCGTGTCTTTTTGAAAAATACAACTTAAATATATAATCTTTATCTTTCTCAAGGAGAAAGGTGACAAGAAGCGTAGCCCGATTCGATATATCCTCTACAGATGATTCCAAAAAGCAGATAAATCTAGACTAGGGACAGATAAATGATCAAATTCCCCAGATGAAGCTCCAGCTTCTCTCAATTCAGCTACATCCTTTCCCTCTCTAACTCCTCTAGGAAGATAAGAAATCTTAGACATGCGAATACATCAGGATCAAGAACATTCAACACATCCTTTAAGTATTTCACAAACAAAATAAGAGGAGAACGATAATGGGTATGAGGAAAATTTGACAAACACAAATTTTTACTACGAAGTGCATTTTCTAAGTGTTCATTTTGCCGATGTAAAGCGACAGCCAAATGAAGGGACACAAGCTGAGACAACCCCTTTGAGGTACTAGCCTCAAGGGCAGACAACCTAGACTTGTGTTTCATCAGAACAGCCACTGACTTCTTGAAAAACTTGGACAATTTATATAAAGAAGATTGAAGGGAAAGTTAAGTTCTAAATATGATTTGCCAAATATCTTGCAAAGAGACATCCTGGGGAGGTACCAAAGTTCCTTGACTAGAGGGAGAAAACTCAAACGGGTTAGGCACAACAGTTTGTACAGAGGTAGTCAATCAGAGAAAAGCATCAGGGAGGGGAACCGAGGCAGAGAAAAGCTTGGGGGTGGAGTCCTTTACCAGCAAACCTATTACAGGGTCGGGAGGGGAAAAAAACCTTTGTACTTTAGGAGACAGAGGGAGATGCAGTACTCACAGATACCAGAGAGACCTCTGAAGAATCCATCCGTGCAGCTCCCCCTGTGGGCATCATGGACTTTAAAGCACATCCATTTATTTATTTATTTATTTTATTTTATTTATTTTCTCTTATGTACCGCGCTATTCTGCATCAGTGCGGTTTACATTGAACAAACTGAAATTACATTGAACAGGGCATTATAACTTGGAGATAACTATTTTACAGGGAACATGGGCTATGGAGGGTTAAGTGGCTTGCCCAAGACCACAAGGAGCACCTGTGGGACTAGAAACCCCAGTCCTTCCGGCCCAAGGTTGCTGTCCTCTAGTGGGATTTGAACCCCCGACCTTCCGGCCTGAAGTACCTTGCCCCAACCACTAGGCCACTCCATGGGACCCACAACGTTCACCTCTTTATTATTTAAGGAAGTTGATGATACAGGTCTCTTCTTCCATTTCCCCACGAAGGAAACAACGCTCTCCACTAAGCTCCTTCGTGCTCTGAAGGGGCTCTAAAGGGGCAAATCTGCCCCTTTGGACATGCCCCTTCAGAGCACGCGCCCTCGGGCATACGTCCCGTGGTGGAGCACAAGTCTTATAGCCCTTGGAAATCACGTGGTGCTCCACGCTCAACAGCCACGGGTTTGAGGCTTCCAATAAGGTAACAGGTAGGCCGGAAACAAAACCAATACACTCTCTAATGGATTTTTTAAAATCTATTCCTTTTACTTTCTGTATATGGCATTTTTCAGTTTTTCTTTTGGCTCACACCTTTTCAATAGTAGCTCAAGGTGAGCATACTTCCTAATATTCAATTTTAATTGTTCTGCCCTGCTACAAAAGCTCAGACTGGTAGGGGATATTCAAATGTGAATAAATAGGCGGCTTCTTTATCTGGAACAGCAACAGAAAAGGTTCAAACCCTGTATGATGTAAATACAAGTTTATAGTGCCAGAGCCGCATTACAGGCTGGCTCTGATTGAACCAGAGGGCCAAAAAGAACAGGAAAAAATTGCTAGGCCAAACAATATCAATGAAGATACTTACAGTACACAAACTAAAAAAAACTAGAGGAAAAATGAACCATTATAAAATACAGAAACAAGAAGAGGACAGGGATATGGAGACAAATCTTTTGACAAAGAAATATAAGCATTTGATATTTAATGTCATATGTATACTGATAAAGTTATAGAAATTGGGAGAAACTCTTGATCAGGACTCTTCAATCCATCAATATTAGTAGTAGTAGTAATAGGATGGGGTTTACTAGCACAGTGGAAAAGATGCCAAATATGTTCATTTGAAACAAAGTATATACAGTACCAGTTCACAGCTATAAAACATATTTTCATTATAGTAAATTAAACTTTCAAAACACAAAAGTTAGACACTTTAGAAAGTGCAGAAATACCCTGTGAACACTGTTCCCTCTAAGCTGTGCGCGTGTGCGCGCGCACACCCCTCACCGAGCGAGCGCACATACTTTACAACAGAGCGCACAAAAATTACGGCTCTGATTCTGATAGAAAACAACACAGACGTCTTAAAATTTAAAAGTTATGATTGTAATTACTAGAAATTTCCTGCTTCATTTAGTAATCGTCTAGTTTCATTTAATTTGATTAAAATCAATGTGGTGTGCATACTGTATTCTGACGTGTAGTCAAATTTTAAAGTATATAACTCCGAGTGTCGTTATGTGGCGCACAAAAATTTAACCTTCCTTCAAAAGCTGCACACAGCTGATATTTTATGCGCACACAGCCTACAGAAAATTAGAGGGAACATTGCCTGTGAAGTGACTAATGGAGAATAAATCCTTTAAGTAAATCATGTGTTGAAAGCAGGAAGCTAGACTACATGTTTTAAAGGGACAATATATTTCATTAAGTGCTGTTGAGAATGTTAAAACAAACCCAACCAACTCATGTGCTGTACACTTAACGGTCCTATTCAATAAAGTTTTCCATTGGCACAGAATGGGAGAAAGGTCCTTTTAGACAAACGCCCAAAGTTCTTATATTACATAAGAGCACAGTTAAAACAGATTCTTCCTTTTCTGCCTTTGTAGATCCGATAAATTGTATCTAAATACAAGTATCCTATTTCTTTATTTCTATAAGCAAGAGAAATTTCAAATTATCTTACAGTTTGGGACAGCAGTAGAAATAGGTGGTGGTGGAATAGTGGGTGGTGGCACGGGTGGTGGCACGGGTGGTGGCATAAAACCTAAAAGGAAACAAAATAAAACTAATCATCTTACATCACTAAAGTTATTAGCAATAGTTTGCTTTCCACTCATATCACAGTATAATAGCAACTGCTAAAAAAACACCCTCAGCAAAGGCTCTAGAAATATAATAAGAACTGTTGTCTAGTGCTGAATACCCTGTGCTCAAAAATAATGAGCTACTGCAAAATTTAAAACAGCAGCATGATAGTATCAAAAATAAAATCTCAAAGTCTGCATATGGGACAAATTTTATAAGGAGTTTTCCGCATGTACAGCCAGTTTAACATGCAAGAAAAAACCTTTTATATAACTGTGTGTGTATATAAGTGCAACTACAAGACTGCATATATATCTATATATAGATATGCATGCTCTGCATGTAAGCATTCCCAGGGCATAGCTTAGGGAGAGATGGAGCAGCAATATAGCATAGTTACTCACCTGTAACAGGTGATCTCTGGAAACAACAGGAATTTAGTCTTCACATATGGGTATCGTCGGTACTGACGGAGCCTGCGCGGGAACGCTCCCCAGCGTCCAATAGGAAAGCTTTTGGGAGCATCCCACAGTGCCTGCGTGCTGTCTTCCCGCAGAGAGAGCTAGAGAGATATAACTCCTAGGGGAGGTGGATGGGTTGTGAAGACTAAATTCCTGCTGTTCCCGGAGATCACCTGTTACAGGTGAGTAACTATGCTATCTCCAGAACAAGCAGGAATGTAATCTTCACAATTGGGGACTCCCTAGCTGCAGATGCCAGGGAGATGGCCCCAGAAAGTTGTGTGCCCTTGTAAAAGGGCTCCACTTCCCCCCATGGATCTCTGGCATCCTACCAGGGATGGTGGGTAGGAGTTGATTAAGTGTGGAACAGGTGTTGAAGAACAGCCTGACCAAACAAGGCATCCCAGCGGGAGTCCTTGTCTAAGCAGTAATGGGCTGTAAAGGTATGAACCGAAGCCCAAGTAGTTGCTCGACAGATGTCGTCGATAGACACAGAGTGAAGATGAGCCATAGAGGCTGCCAAGGCTCTCACATTGTGAGCTGTGACATGGCCTTCAAGAGGAAGGTTCTTACTCTCATAGGCAAAAGATATACACTCTGCAATCCAGCTGGACAGTGTCCCTTTAGAGACTGGAAGTCCCAAATGACTAGGATCAAAAGCAACAAAGAGTTGGGAGGACTTCCTATGTTGCTGTGTCCTTTGCAAGTAAAAGGCCAAAGCTCTTTTACAGTCAAAAGTATGAAGATTCGTTTCTGCATTTGAGGCGTGAGGCCTTGGGAAGAATACAGGAAGGTAACCCGCTTGGTTTAAATGAAAAGGTGACACCACCTTTGGCATAAAGTGTGGATGAGTCCTAAGGACTACCTTATCATGATTGAACCTTGTATAAGGAGGATCAGCCACCAACGCTTGCAATTGACTGATGCGACGTGCTGATGTGATTGCAATAAGAAAGATGACCTTCCAGGAAAGGAATTTCAAAGAGGTAGTAGCTAATGGTTCAAAAGGCGACTTCATGAGCTGCCAAAGAACCAGATTTAAGTCCCATGCTACCGGTGGTGGCTTAATGGGAGGCTTAGTTAAAAGAAGGCCTCTCATAAATCTCGCTATGAGAGGATGAGAGGAAATAGGTTGTCCATTTAGAGGCTTGAAAGAAGATGCAATAGCACTCAAATGAATTCTCACTGGTCTTAAGCCCTGCATTAGACAAATGAAGGAGATACTCCAGTAATGATTCCAGAGGTATCGCAAGAGGGTTAAGACCCTTCTGCAAGCACCATATGGTAAACCTTTTCCACTTGAAAGCATAAGAGCATCTTGTGGAAGGCTTCCTGGAAGCATAAAGGATATCTTTTACCTGCTGAGAAAGGTTAAGACTGTGAAGTTATAGGCTTTCAGCAACCAGGCCATGAGATTCAGAGACTGGGGATTGGGATGCCACAGCACCCTGTCCTCCTGAGAAAGGAAATTTGGAGCAGATCCTAACTCCAGAGGCGGAGCTTGAGAGAGATGTAGGAGCAGAGGGTACCACATTTGCCGTGGCCAACGTGGAGCTATGAGAAAGCACAGTTACTTACCTGTAACAGGTGATCTCTGGGAACAGCAGGAATAAGTCTTCACATATGGGTACGTCGGTACCGACGGAGTCTGCGCGGGAACGCTCCCTAGCGTCCAATCAGAACGCTTTTGGAAGCATCCCAATACGCCTGCGTGCTGCCTTCCCACCTTTCCCAACTGCCTCTCCTCAGTTAAGTTTTAAAGCTGAGGAAAAGAGAGAGAGAGAGAGAGAGAGAGAGCGCAAGGAAGGGAAAGATAGAGATAGAGAAATGCAACTCCTAGGGTAGGTGGGTGGGTTGTGAAGACTTATTCCTGCTGTTCCCAGAGATCACCTGTTACAGGTAAGTAACTGTGCTATCTCCAGGAACAAGCAGGAATGAGTCTTCACATATGGGGACTCCCAAACTGAGATGCCCAGAGGGAGTCCTAGCATGTTGCGAATCTAGAAAGAGCCATGCTACTCCTCAGAACCTCAGGCATCCTGGGGAAGGAGGGTAGGAGTTGAATTACAGAAAAGGTGCTGTGGAACAGCTGGACTAGAACAGGACTTCTATAGAGGAAGACCCTGTATAGAGGGTATTTAGTAGTAAAATATTGAATGCAATATTCTAATATGGGTCTCCTTTGGTGGCATTGTAAAAAGTCTATTGAGGCTCATATGGGTCTGTTAAAAGAGCCAGTGGAAGATCCTCAAAGAGTACCTCACTGAGAAGTAGAGGTAATAACTGTAGACAACACAAGTGGAGGTCAGAAATAGCCCCAGGGGAAACTGGGGTAGTATGAAGAGGTAGGGCTTCAGCGGAAAACGCAGAAGGCACTATTAGACAAAGCTTAAGCTCTTTTGGCCCAAGAACAGTACAATCCTAGGACCAAAAGGAAAATGAGTCTGACCTATCTGGACTGGCAATGGAGTTAGTCCATGTAGGAGAGAAAGGGTATGGAGACCCCTGTATCTGATAAGAAAGTAAGGACAGACTTAGGAAGCGTTAAGCTTTGGATTAACTGAAGTTCCGCAATGTCTTTCCTAAATGGGGTCAATTAGGAAAGAAAAAATGTACATGGAGAGCTTCAGAGGTACCTAACCCTGAAAGGTTATGGTAAGAAAAAAAATTTGTAAATTACCACAGGGAGTGGTTGTATGTGTAGAACCCTAAGCATGCTGGCACAGCATTGATAGGGGTAGTGCCCATCTGTCAGGTTCATATAGGAATATATGGATATCCGAACCTAACAGAGAGACAGATAAGTATGTAGATACATATCTACCTAAAAGATATATCTCAACAGATATATAAATATATATATGTATGTAGATATAGCACAGTTACTTACCTGTAACAGGTGATCTCTGGGAACAGCAGGAATAAGTCTTCACATATGGGTACGTCGGTACCGACGGAGTCTGCGCGGGAACGCTTCCCAACATCCAATCAAGAGCTTTTGGAAGCATCCCAGCACGCCTGCGTGCTGCCTTCCCGCCTTTCCCAACTGCCTCTCCTCAGTTAAGTTTTAAAGCTGAGACAAAGAGAGAGAGAGAGAGAGGAAAGGAAAGATAGATAGAGATACAACTCCTGGGGAGGTGGGAGGGTTGTGAAGACTTATTCCTGCTGTTCCCAGAGATCACCTGTTACAGGTAAGTAACTGTGCTATCTCCAGGAACAAGCAGGAATGAGTCTTCACATATGGGGACTCCCAAGCTGAGATGTCATAGGTTGGAACATGCTATCTCCCAGAACACCAGGCATCCTGAGGATGGAGGGTAGGAGTTGAAGAAAGAAGGATGCTGTGGAACAGCTAAGCTAGCATAGGACTGCAGAGAAGGAGTCCATGTGAGGATGATGATGGTCATCAATAATATTGCAAAGGATATTGCAATATGAACCTCCCCTGACAGGATTTCACAGAAGTATGGAGGTTCATGGATCTACTGGGAAACCTAGTAGAGGAACCTTGAAGAGGATCTCACTGTAAGTGGAGGTAATAATCCTGTAGGAAAACCAGTGGAGGTCAGAATCCTGAAAAGTAACAGGTAACCCCAGTAGGAAAACTGGGGTAGTCCAAAAACGGTGGGCAGAGTGAGTCACTCTTAGGAGCAAAAAGAGAAAGGCTAACCGATTTGGACGAACAGGCACAGTCCTTGTGGGGAGAAAGGGTGTGGGAACTCCTTGTATTCCAAAAAGAGAGGACAAAGGCCAGAGGCGTTAAAGCCTGTGATTAACTGAAGATCTACAATGTCTCTCCTAACTGGGGTAAGCTAGGAGAGATATTGGGCACGGAGAGCTTCAGAGGTACCTAAACCATTAGGTTATGGTATAAAAATTGTTGACTACCACAGGAGTGGTTGAGTGTGTAGAACCCCAAACCTGCTAGATAGCATAGGTATGGGTAAAGCCCCTCTGTCAGAATCATATAACTATATGAGGATAGACAGTGAGATAGATAAGTATGTGGATACATATCTATCTATAATAAAATAGCTCAACAGATACATATATATATATAGATATATATAGATATATATATATAGATATATAGATAGACATATAAGAATATATCTATAGTGAGATATGGAAGGGCATAAAATACACACAAAAAATAAATATGGATATGTAGGCCTACATATGGGTGTCTGCAATTAAACAGACAGAAATATGCCTACAGCACAGTGATCACATAGGATATGTGGAGAGGAAAAATTCATCTAATAACAAGGAGGTGGAACCTACTTGAGAAGATATATAGAGAATCTTTTCCTCCTGGTCATGATCTGCAAGAATGCTAGGTAGTGAAAAATAACCAGGACTGTTACGTGAAAAACAAAGGATAATATCAATGTGCAGCCAGCAAGTCCCGAGTCTTCCAGGACTCTAGCATGGTAAGTAGACAGAAGACGCCTAGAGATGAGATACCATGTTGACCTGCTTAAGGGCAAAGGTATCATGCGTTCTTACCATGAGGACGAGCATATCCCCGATTGGGAATACTATGGACCAAAGCAGGGAACTGGCAACTCCTTGAGCTTTCACGTAAGAGAAGGCCTATGTCCTTTATATCAAAAAAGGAGATAGTAAAAGAAGGGAGAAACTTCTAGTCATGGGAGACATGACTGAAAAGCCTTTTCTAACCAGCTAGGATAGCTGTTGGAGAAAAAAAAAACCCATGCTCTCTAGCAAGGGCCCATAGTGGAAAGCTTCTCTGTAGATTGCAGAGAGCATGATGCAGGAGAATGAGGAGATAGAACTGGCTGCTAGAGAGCCAGTATCTCTGCCAACTATGCTGCCAAACCCAGGAAAATGGAGATGGCAGAATAGAAGACAATCTAGAAAGCTTGTAGTGAGATGATCTCCAAGAGAGATGAAGCACTGACTTGGAGCCACTACTAAGACTAGACAGAATGTTAGTGGAGGACAATCTGGTTGTTTGAAGACAAGAACCAGTGGTCCAAACATTAAGGCTCCTGCATAGGCAGCTGCTAGCAAGACAGCAGAAAGAATCTTACTGTTGAAAACAGAAAGAACAGACAGAACAGGAGTAGGAAACTCTGGATATGTCTGATAAGCTGCCCCAAAGCAAGATTGAAGCAGAGGAGGTAACTCAGAGAGGAAAACTCCACACTGGAAAGTGAGAAAAGTAGAGAGGCTGAATAAAAAGCCTCCCAGTAAGTAATTCCCTCTTACAGGGGAAAAACTTGGTAGAGGGTGAAGAGAATGGAGCTGAAGAAGACTTACGAAGTAGGAAGTCTATAGAAAGGAAAAAATACATGCTGGCACAGGAACTATCATTTGATAGTGGTTAGACCTCTTTCCCTAGCAGGAAAAAGAGGAGAAACCTGTGACCTATAGGCATGAATATCCTGACAGCTCATAGAAATATAGAAAAAAAGGATATCTTTTGGAAAGAGATCCATGTGTAGGGGTTAGAATGAAGCGGTGGATTGTCTTCATTGAGAAGAAGCAACTGTAGATGCTAACCCCCAGAGTCACAAGCATCTGATGATGATTGATCAGAAACCCTGCAGATGCTGGGTTTGCTGAGCCTGGTGAGAGGTTGGATTCTTCAGAACAGGATGATGCCTCCCCTGTTGGGGAACATCTGTATGATGGGCAAGTGATGAATAAAACCTTCTTCTCCTGTGGGAAGAAAGTTTGGTAGGAGATTTCCTACCTAGTGGGACAGAAGAAGGTGTAGAACAACCCTTAGGAACAGGTAAAGCAGTGGATAACTGAGTAACCTGACGTAAAGACTCCTTGTTGAAAAGATTTTCTCCAGTGCAAGGAGTATGTCCCAGACGTTGTTGTGCCCATTTGTCCAAGTCTGAAGCTTGGAGCCAGGCTCTACGTCGTGCCCCTATAGCAATAGCAGAAGTTCTGCTAACAGACTCAAAAGAGTCTAGGGAAGCACGAGAAAGAAACCAAGAAATATTCTGGATATGCTTAAGCAGTGAAGAATAGTCTTTAGTCCTGGAATCTGGAAGGAAAGGAGTCAAAAGATGTAACTGCTTTGTGACCTCCTCAAGAGAAAGACTCATATAAAAAATATATGAGAGAATTCTTGCAGAAAGCATAGATGTCTGGAAGGTTTGACGTCCAAAGGCATCTAATACTAAATCCAACAACTTAACAGAAAAACCACTGAACTAAAAACTCTATGATTCAACCCTAAAGTACCTACAACTTGTATTTGTATATAGTTTATTGTACATAGTTTACAAGCCAGTTATGCTGTTATGCATTAGCTCATGCTGTTAACCATTATATTGTTTATTGTTACAAAATGTTCGATGTAAAACCAAGCTCTTGCTTTGTGGATTTTGTTTTATTGTGAACCGCAACTGAACTCTGGAAGATGCGGGATATAAATGATTGTTAAATAAATAAACAAAATAAAAATCTAGTGTCTTAGACTCACGACCTGGCGGATAAGAAGAGTGCTTTTTCTTACTCTTTACCCGCCTCACTGCTGATTCCACTACTATGGAATGATGAGGAAGTTGAGTCTTTTGAAACCCTGGAGAGGGGGGCACCTGATTTAAGAGATCAGTTGCCCTGGGAGGTGGGGGTACCCTTAAAGGTGTTTCCCACATTCCTAGAAGGAGATCCTGCAAGGAATGATGCAAAGGAAGCATTATGTTGTCCTTTGCTTTTGTAGAAACAGAGCCATGTGCAGGATCATGTCCTGGAATAGGAATGGCAAGGGATCTTGCTATATCCAGGAGGAAACTCTGAAAAGAGGGATCCCAAACAGGAATCTACCTTGGACAGGGTAAATCCAAAGAACTAGCCTGAGCATCCACAGTTTTATCCAAATATATAGGAATAGAAGATCCTGCAGAGTGCAGTGTGGAATGCTTAAAAGATGGTTGCTGGTACTGGCTGTCAGGAGCAGCCACCATCCTTACCACATTGTCCATGCCAGGTATCGACTCCAAACTTGGTATAGAATGGATGATCCTGTTGAAAAAAGCATGGCAGGAGTTGGCCACGATGCTACTGTGGGTACCGGTACCGATGCCAATACCGGTACCGATGTCGGAGTCGAACCCGACAAAGACTTCGGAGCAGTCATCGGTGACAGTTCAATCGGTACCGAGGTAACAGAAAACCTCCGGCCGCTATCCTCGGTACCGAAGCACCGGTATCGATCGGTGTCGGTACCAAAATCTATTGGTACCCAGTCTTCTAGACTAGAGATCGATTCCAAACTCGGCATCGAGGGCAAAGAGTCTGATAAGCGAAGCATGGAAGCCACCGACCGTGAAGGTAATGAGGACATCGGTACCTTGTCTGATACCAGTTAAGGAAGGGCAACCAGTGGCAACTCAATCGGCGTCAGGGGAACCGAGAGTTGCGGATCCGAATCATCGGAACCGAGCCTTCGGTACCGTCGAGAGCCGGTACCCAGTCCTCCAGACTGGAGATCGATTCCAGACTCGGCATCAAAGGAAGCGAGGCTATCGATGCACATCTGGAGGGTACCGACGTCAGTTGGGGTATCGGTGTTGGTACCGATAATGGAAAGTCAATCTGGAGGGTATCCAGCGGTCCCGAAGGTACCGAGGACGCCAGATGACGATCCCTGGTGAGGAGTGTTTCATCCAACACCAGTGCCGATGCCGGGGTATCGGTACCGCTCGAAGCGGATGCCACCACCGTACACGGCTTAGGTATGTTCTGTGGGGGGGGGGGGGGGTGAACCCCAGGAACAACCTGAAACCCCTTATAGGCTTTGGAGACCGAAGACTCACGCCGGGGTTTTGAAACCAGTGGGCCCTCGAGGGCAAGGCCGGAGCCGTCTACATGCTGCGCATGAGACCTACCACTCGAGGACTGGCTAGTCTTAACAGACTGTTTGTGGGTTACAGATCCTGTGTGGAAGAAGAAGGGGACGGTGCCCCGAAGTTGGAGGGAAACCGTGTATTGAGGGAGCCTCAATGTTGAAAACCTCTTCTTACCAAACTGTTGTCAGGACCCAAGCAGGTTAGACACCGACTTCGAGGGTGTAAAAATAAAGTTGTACCGCCACAGTCTGAACATTTCTTGGAGAAAGTGTCTGGCGGTTCCATGAAGGAAAAAGAAGAGGCCTAAAAGGCCTAAGAGACCGTGGGACACTATGAAGAAAATATATCCCGTGGAAAAGGAAACATTTTACAAGAAAAGAAAAGAAAACACCGGCGGTACCGGTGGCGTCGGGAAGAGAGCCACGACCACAAGAAAACTAAAAAATAAAAACAAGAATTTTCTGCGGTGACAGGACGAAGTCCTGCCGGCTCCGCGGAAAAACGAAAACTGAGGAGAGGCAGTTGGGAAAGGCGGGAAGGCAGCACGCAGGCGTGCTGGGATGCTTCCAAAAGCTCTTGATTGGACGCTGGGAAGCGTTCCCGCGCAGACTCCGTCGGTACCGACGTACCCATATGTGACGACTCATTCCTGCTTGTTCCTGGAGATATATATATATATATATTCCTAAATATATACCCATATAGGGTATATATGCATATACAGAGAGAGAGATATACATGGGCAGAAGATACACAGATTATATTATATATATATATAAATATGTAGGTATATAGACACGTCTCCAGGTATATGGATGGAAAGATGCTTATATAACTAGATCCCCCTAGGAATATGGGGAGAGAGAAAGATTCCTCTAGTAGCAAGAAGGGTGATACCTGCTTGAATAGATGCATAGAGAATCTTCTTTCCCTGGTTATGACTGACAGTCAGAGGAATGGTCTCCCTGACAAGGAGTCTAGATTCCTTTCAGAAATCGAGCTCTTGAATAACCAGGATGGCCTACGTGAAAAATGCAGAGGATAACTTCAGTCTGCAGGCAGCAAGTCCAGATTTCTCCAGAACTGCAGTATGGTGAATGGATAGAGGGCGCCAGTGAAATAAGATACCATAGTGACCCGCCTATAAGGGCAGATGAGTATCAGGCGTCCTTGAGCTGCCACTGAAGAAAAGTATCTCTGGCGAGAAGTCCAAAGGAGAAATGGGCCAAGCCAGGGAATTGGCCATTCTTTAGGTTTTCAAGTGATGAAAGGCCTGTGTCTTATGTCTCAAAAGAGATTTAGATGAGATGGTAAGGGTAGGGAACACCTACCAGTCATGAGAACATGACTGGGGGAACCCCTCCTAACCATCTGGGATTATCTGCTAGACAAGATACTAATGCTCTCTAGCAAGGGCCCATAGTGCAAAGCTACTCTGTAGAGTTGCAGAGAGCATGCTGCAGGCTGGTTAGAAGAAAAACTGACTGTTTAAAGCCAGTGGGTAACTTAACTATTCTGCCAAGGACAAGGGGGCGAAGAATAGAAGTTAACCAACCAGTCTGTGATAATAGGGTTTCCAAACAAGGTTGATAACCTGTTTGGGGTTTAGCACTGAGGTTAGAAGGATTGCTAGTGGAGGAGAAACCCTGGTTGTGTGGTGAACAGAACCAGTGGCTTAACCACTAGGAGTTGCTGTATCTGCAGCAACTAGCAGGGCAGTGGAAAAAAAAATTTTCTCCCCTCTTTTTTTTTTTTTTTTTAGATTGGGAAAAAGAAACAATAGACATAGTAGGAGTGGTAAGACTTCCTATTGTCTGATGAGCTGCCCTAAGGTAATAAAGGGGGAGACAACTCTGGAAGGGAGAATCCCCCTGTGGAATAGGTAGAGGACCATAGGGGCTTACCAGTGTAATAGAGCCACTCTTACAACCCGAATGTTGTAGTAAGAGGGAGGTAAAACAGAGTTGAATGAGACTGACTATGTAGTAACTCTCTGAAAGGTAAGATGATACATGCTAGTACAGGGAAAAACTGTCTTATTGATAGTTGTCACTTCTCTTTTCCCAGAAGAGGAAGAGAAACCTGTTAACTATGGGCATGATCATCATAAGACTCTTAGAGTGAAAGAAAAGATGTCTCGTGAAGAGAGATCTAGGAAAAGTTAGGATGAAATTAGTGCAGATGCTTCAGGTGAAAAGAAGCAGACTGCAACTCTAACCACCAACCAAGAGAGGTAACGATGATCTATCTGAAACCCTGCAACTGCTGGGTTTGCTGAACCTGTTGAAATTGTGGTTCCCTTAGACCAGGGCGATGTTTCCCCTGTTTGGGAACATCTGAGGATCAATCATAGCAAGACCGATGTCCTCTTTGTCACTAGGAACCAGAAGTTCGTCACACCTCCCTACCTGCAAGTTAAAAACGCCGAACTCAAAACGAGAGACACAATCCGATATCTAGGAATTACTCTAGATCGGCGTCTAGACATGACAACCCACGTAAAGACCGTTACAAGATCAGTTTACCACAAGATACGAACCCTCCGCCACCTCCGCCCACTACTCGATTTTTCGGACTATCGAACGATATTTCAGGCCCTAGTAATCCCACATCTTGATTTCGCAAACATCATCCTCCATGGCCTCCCACAGGCAACCCTCAGCCCGCTTCGGCTGGCCATGAACTCAGCTGCTAGGGTTCTAACAGGTGTATCAAAATTGGAACATATAACGCCAGTAATGAAAGAGTTACACTGGCTACCGCTACAAGCCCGAATTCAATATAAGGTACTAGTCATGACTTTCAAGGCACTGAACAACCAGTCTCCCACACCCATCAGCAATCTGATTAACAATATCCCTGAAAACAGAGTAAGACGGCCTGCACTACTCAACATGCTAATAGTACCCAAATTTACCACAAGGTGCACAAAGACAACTACTAACAGAGCTTTCTCGATTTATGCTCCGACAGCCTGGAACGAACTTCCCACCTGGATTCGATCCATACCAAGCCTCACCACATTCAGAAAAGAAATAAAACACCATCTGTTTCAAATCTACTATCCTGAAACCAGTCCTGAAAAACATAAGTCGCAGGCATTCACCTCCTGCTCTGACTATCCCAACACCCTAACCCAACATGAAAACGATTAGCCGCCCCTCCCCCTATGGCTGTATCCTGTCTCCACCAGACCGTGCTATGATCACATGAAGAGTTTAAGTATTAGTTGTATATAACTCTATGTAAATTTTATGTGTATATATCTTATAAATAGTTTCCCCCGTTCTCCACTTATGATTGTACCCCTGTTCTATGTAAGCACATCGTGTTATGTAATACATTGTTGCATTGTTCAGTTATAATGTAAACCGCGCTGATCTTAATAGCGCGGTATATAAGAAAAATAAATAAATAAAATAAAATAAATAAATCTGTATGATGGGCAGAAGATGGATTAAACTTTTTCCCCCTAGGGAAAGAAAGTTTGGTAGGACATTTCCTACCAACTGCGAAAGAGGAAGGCGTAGAACAGCCTCTGGAAACAGGAATGCCAGTGGTTAACTGAGCAACTTGGAGTAAAGACTCCTTGTTAAAGAGATTTTCTCCAGTGCAAGGAGTATTTCCCAGTCTTTCTTGTGCCCATTTGTCCAAGTCTGAAACTTGGAGCCAGGCTTTACGTCGTGCCCCTATAGCTGTAGCAGAGGTTCTGCTAACAGACTCAAAGGAGTCTAGGGAAGCACGAGTAAGGAACCTAGAGATACTTTGAGCATGACTAACCAGTAAGGAATAGTCTGCTCTTTTGGGCTCTTGAAGAAAAGGAGTCAAAAACAGTAATTTCTTTGTGACCTCTTCAAGAGATAATCCCATATAGAAAATATATGAGAGAATTCTTGCTGAAAGCATGGATGCCTGGAAGGTTTGGCGTCCAAAGGCATCTAAAGTCTTAGACTCACGACCTGGCAGATAAGAAGAGTGCTTTTTAGTATGTTTATTGTTTATGTTTATTAAAATATTTGCTATACCGCCCCATTACAATGGCATCTGGGTGGTTTACAATTGCTAAAATAACATTACATTAAGGCTGTTAAGAAGCGGAAAGGAACGCCAATTAAAATTTAAAAGCGATAGAAGAGAGGCAAAGAATAAAAGGACAATACAGAGAAGGAACATCAACAGGAGGAAGAAGAGGGAGAGAAGGACGGGGAAGGGAGATCAAATGCCAGACTAAACAAATGAGTTTTGAGTTGCTTTTTGAAGGCTGGGTAGGATTGCTCTGAACGGAGGGAAGGGGGAAGAGAATTCCAAAGTCTAGGGCCCAAAAAGTAAAAAGCTGAGGAACGAGTAGATTCAAGGTGGGCTTGGGAAGGGGAAGGAAGGGACATACGGTTAACAGGAACGAAGCAAACGATGGGGGGGGGGGGGTGGAAATGAATCAAATCTGCAAGATAGAGAGGGGTGCCTGTATGAATCACCCTGTGTGCAAATGTGAGAATCTTGTACTGTATACTGTACTCTTAATACGCCTCATTGCTGATTCTACAACAATGGAATGATGAGGAAGTTGAGTCCTTTGAAAACCTGGAGAGAGGGGCACCTGATATAGAAGTTCAGTTGCCCTAGAAGGTGGGGGTACTGTTAAAGGAGCTTCCCACATTCGTAAGAGGAGATCCTGCAAGGACTGATGCAAAGGAAGCATGATGTTCTCTTTTGCACTCCCAGGAATATACAGGGATTCTGTACTCCCCTGTGTAGGATCCTGTCCAGGTATAGAAATGGCAAGTGATTTTGCCATATCCAGCAGAAAAGCTTGAAAAGAAAAATCTCCAGAGGGAAATCCTCTTGGAAGAGGACGACAGGCTAGATCTGTTGAAGAACTAGCATTGGCACCCAGGGATCTATCCAATTTTAGAGGAGTAGAAGATCCTAAAGGGTGGAGTATGGGATCCTTAGAGGATGGTTGCCGGTACCGTAGGAGGTCGGGACCAGCAACAGTCGGTAGCGCATCGTCCATGCCAGGGATCGATTCCAGACTCGGTACCGAGGGAAGCGAGCCTAATGAAAGAAGCATGGAAGGTACCGACAGCGATGGTAAAATGGATACCGGTACCGTCTCCGGTACCGTATTCAATACCGGTGGAAGGCGGCCAGCCGGTGACGGCTCTAGCGGTATCGGAAGAACCGAGAGTGCCTAACATGGATCATAGGAACCGTGCCTTCGGTACCGTCCGGTGTCAATACCAAGGCGAATCGGTACCCAATCCTCCAGACTGGAGATCGATTCCAGATTCGGCATCGAAGGAAGCGAGTCTATAGATGCACATCTGGAGGGTACCGACGTCGGTAACAGTACTGGTACCGGAATCGATACCGATACAGGAAGATCGGTCTGCAGCGTATCCAACGGTCCCGCAGGTACCGAGGATGCCAGACTACGATCCGTGGTGGGGAATGTTTCATCCAGCACCATTGCCGATGTCGGGGTATCAGTACCGCTCGAAGCGGATGCCACCACCGAGCATGGCTCAAGTATGTTCGGAGAGGGGTGAACCTCAGGAACAACCTGAAACCCCACTAAGGCTTTGGAGGCCGAAGACTCCCACCGGGGTTGTAAAGCCAGTGTGTTCTCGAGGGCAACATCTGCCTTACCCAAATGACGAGTTGGTGCCAAAACAACAACCTCGCAATTAACTACAACAAGACCGAAGCTTTAATCATCACTCGGAACCAAAGCTTCATATACCCACCAAACATAAAGATACAAAGCACTACGATACCGATAAGATCAGAGGTGAAATACCTTGGGGTTACTCTGGACAATAAACTCAATCTCAAACCACACATAGACAAAACAATCCAAAAAGCCTACTACAAGATGCGAATCGTCAGGAGACTGAAACCACTCCTCGCCCCAGAACACTTCCGTACCGTCTGTCAAGCCCTGATAACCCCACTACTGGATTTCTGCAATCCGATATACCTTGGACTACCGAAACAAGCCCTCAAACCACTCCAACTGGCACAAAACACTGCAGCACGAATAATATCCGGAGCTGTAAGACGGGAGCACATCACACCTACCTTAAAGGACTTACACTGGCTTCCAATCAGTGCACGCATCAGATACAAGACTATCATAAACCTATTTAAGATAAAACAGCACACATCAGCCAACAGCCTCCACACGCTCATACAACCAGAAACCAGCACACGTCCTAGAAGAAAACAAACACACAACCGAGTCAGTACCCCAAATGAATACAAGCACACACGCAAGGACACAACAGACAGAGCACTCTCCATGGCTGCTCCAACAATATGGAACAATCTACCGGACGATTTGAGGGCAACTCCAGACCTCAAAGACTTCAGAAAACAGCTGAAAACCATGCTGTTCATAGAGCACTATGGACACATCACATAACCTAAGAGAATGTACAACAGCTCACCATACCCTCCTAAACACTGTATGTATATAAAATGTGTTTTTAGCACCACTGTAGATAGCCCACTTTGTACATAGCTCAAACAAATCTAGCACACAACTCAGCCCACACACATCTAAGTCTCACCCTCACTGCATGTATAACACACCCACTTTACCTGATTGCTTGCTGTGATACCACCTTGATTATTAAGATAAGGCGGTTTAGAAATAATGTTAAATAAATAAATAAATAAAGGCAAGAGGCATCTCTATGCTGTGCATGAGATCTACCACTCGAGGACTGGCTAGTCTAACAGACTGTTTTTGGGTTACATGATCCTGTGAAGAAGAAGGGGTGGTCGGTGCCCTGACGTTGAATGGGGACCGAGTATCGAGGGGAACTCGATGCTGAAGACTTCTTCCCACTATACAGTTACAGGAGGGACATTCCAGAGGAAAATGGTCAGGACCGAAGCAGGGCAGACACCAATTTTGAGTGTCTAAAATAAGTTTTATACCGCCACAGTTTGAACATTTCTTAGGAATAGTGGCTGACGCTTCCATGAGGAAAAAAGGGGTAGGCTTAGCAGGCCGGGAGAAACCCCGTCAGACACTAAGAAGGAAAAATATTCCCTAACAGGAATAAGTTGAAGAAAAAAGAAAAGAAACACCGGCGGTACTGGTGGCGTCGGGGAAGGCAGCCGCGACCACAAGAAAACTAAAAAATAAAAGAAGAATTTTCTGCGGTGACAGAAGGACGTCCTGTCGGCTCCGCGGAAAAACGAAAACTGAGGAGAGGCAGTTGGGAAAGGCGGGAAGGCAGCACGCAGGCGTGTTGGGATGCTTCCAAAAGCGTTCTGATTGGACGCTGGGGAGCGTTCCCGCGCAGACTCCGTCGGTACCGACGTACCCATATGTGAAGACTCATTCCTGCTTGTTACTGGACATTCATATGACCTCTGTCTCTCTGAAGCTTGAAGAGGGTTTTGGGAATTAGGGGAATGGGTGGAAAGGCATACAGGAAGTCCTGACCCCAATGGAGGAGGAAAGCATCCCTGGTCTGACAACCCTAAGCCGGAATTCTGGGACAGAACCGGGGAAGCTTGGCATTCAGCAGACTTGCAAAGAGGTCTATGTCCGGGGTTCCCCAAATTTGAAAAATTTTGGCCACCTGGCCTGCATGGAGAGACCATTCGTGTGGAAGCAGAACTCAACTGAGTCTGTCTGCCAAAGAGTTTGGAATGCCTGGAAGATACACCGCAAGGAGATGAATCTGATGCTCTCTGGCGAGGGCCCATAGTCGCAAAGCTTCGTTGCAGAGCGCAGAGAGCCTGTTCCGCTCTGCTTGTTCATATAGAACATGGCTACTTGATTGTCCTTCTGAACTAGGACAGACTTGTAGCTGAGTTGGGTGTGGAATACTCGAAGAGCAAGGAAGACTGCACCGAGTTCCAGGAGATTGATGTGTAGATAGGTGTCCTGTGGCATCCAGGTACACGGAGTAGAGAGGCCAAGCAGGTGGGCTCCCCAACCCACCTGTGAGGCATCTGTTGTTAAGAGTGGCTGGGGTGGGGGTTGCTGAAAAGGAGACCCCACCAAAAGGTTTTGAGGTGACTGCCACCATTGGAGGGACAATATAAGGGGATCTGAGTTTGCTATTTTGTCTGACAGGCAACTTGATGCCTGAGTCCACTGAGTGGATAAAGTCCACTGGGCTGCCCTCATATGGAAGCGAGCAAAAGGAACCACATGCACGGTGGATGTCATGTGGCCTAGCAACTGTAACATTTCCCGAGCAGTGAGGTGAGGTTTTAGCACTGCTTGGGAAGCTAACTGCACAATGCGAAGGCAGCGGGGCTGTGGAAGGAAGGCCCTTGTCTGCCTGGTATCCAGCAGAGCTTCTATAAACTCTAGGGATTGAGTGGGAGCAAGGCTGGATTTTGGGAAGTTTATGACAAGTCTCAAATACTGAAGGATGCGCATTGTGCGTCACAGAGCAACCCTGGCCTCTGGCTCTGAAGGGGCTTGAATGAGCCAGTCGTCTAAATAAGGGAAGACAAATATTCCCAGGGTGAGGAGAAATGCTGCCACCATAGCCATGCATTTTGTGAACACCCCTGGTGCAGAGGCCAAGCCAAAAGGAAGAACCCTGTATTGGTAGTGCTTCCCTTGAAAAAGAAAGTGAAGGAACTTTCGATGAGTTGGATGGATGAGAACATGAGTGCACGCATCCTTGAGATCTAGAGAACAAAGCCAATCCTGACTCTGAAGGTATGGCAGCAGAGTTCCTAGAGAAATCATTTTGAACTTCTCTTTGAACAGGAATTTGTTCAATTTTCTGAGGTCTAAAATGGGTCTGTGTCCTCCTGTTTTCTTTGAAATAAGGAAATAGGGGGAGTAAAACCCTGTACCCCGTTGGGGAACGGGTACCTCTTCTATTGCCCCTTGAGCAAGGAGCAAAGTGATCTCCTGATCTAACCGGTCGTTGAGAGAGGTCTGAGAATTGAACTGTCTTACCACTGTAGGAGGGGGCATGCTGAGGAAATGAAGCTTGTACCCCTCTCTTACAATAAACAGAGTCCAATTTTCTGCTGTTATCTGATCCCATCTGGGGGAAAATGACCTAACCTTCCTGGGATGGTGGAGGGTTCTGGGCTGTTCAGGGCTAGGAAGGCAAAGTTCTCTAGATAGGAGTCAAAGCCCCTGTGGAGGCTGAGTCTGCTGAACCGGTTGAGGCTAAGCTGCTTTTGTCTTTCTTTGCCTAGCTTGTTGCTGCTGTTCCTTTTGGGCAGACTGACCTAAACGATGTCCCTGCTGAGCATAGGAGGGATAAAACTTTTTCTTCTTGCTGAAGAATGGTTTCTTAGAGGATCTTTTCCTCGCAGGATCAGCTGTAGAATTAGAAAATCTATCAAAAGTGATATTGTCAGCATCTATCTCATTAGCTTTTTCCTGTCAATTATTGCCAAAGAGATTCTCTCCTGTGCAAGGTATATTCCCTAGTTTCTCCTGTACCCAAATTTCCAAGTCAGATGCCTGGAGCCAGGCAATCCTACGTGCACCTATGGCAATGGCAGAGGTTCTGCTTAGGCATTCAAAGCAGTCAAAGGCTGCACAATTGACAAACTTGGAAACATCCTGAGCATGTTTGGCAAGAGCAAGATAATCTTGCCTTTTATCATCAGGAAGGAGAGGGCTCATAAGCTCTAAATCTCCTGTGACCTCTTTAAGGAACATTCCCATATACAAGATATAGGAACTGATCCTAGCAGAAAGCATGGAAGCCTGGAAGGATCGATGTCCAAAGGCGTCGAGTCCTACACTCACGTCCTGGAGGATTAGATGCATGTCTTTTTGCACTTTTCTGATTAAATATTCCTATCAAATGGTATATAATACATGACCATAGCAGAAGGAAAATCACTATTAGAATATATTGAATAAGACGGGTACAATTTTCCTGAAATAAGCAAAAATTAACCCGGCTGCAGAATGTGGATTAAAAATTTAAAGTAGGCCTTCAAAGGGTTAAGGAACATTCCCATATACAAGATATAGGAACTGATCCTAGCAGAAAGCATGGAAGTCTAGAAGGATCGACGTCCAAAGGCGTCAAGAGTCCTACACTCATGTCCTGGAGGATTAGATGCATGCCTTTTTGCACTCTTTATCTGTCTCATGGGTGATTCCACCACCATGGAATGGTGTGGTAATTGAGTCTTCTGAAACCCAGGACAAGGAGGAACTCGATACATGGTGTCGAGTCTTCGAGAGTGAGGAGATGTGGTTAGAGGTGTTTCCCACATCCTTAACATAAGATCATGCAAGATCTCATGAATAGGTAAGGTAGCTGCCTCCTTGGGAGTTTTAGGATATTGTAGGATTTCTAATTCCTTTGCCCTAGGCTCTTTTTCAGGAGCCACTGTGATGGAAAGACCTCGGGCCACATCTCGGATAAAATCCTGAAAGGACATATCCTCTGGTGGACATATCCTACGCTGAGGAGAAGAGGAATCCTCAGGAAGAAGTACTCTGGTATCGGCAGAGCTTTCAGTGTCTTCAGACTCATCCGAGGATTCAAAGTATCTCCGATCCGGGTGACCGTGCAAAACACAGTACCGGTACCGATCGAAGTCGGCATCGGAGTAGTCCGGTACCGACTTGTCGATGCCGGATAGAGACACATGACTCGGTCCCAGTAGAATACCTGCCGATGTCGATGCAGTCGGTGCCAGTACCAGTAGAATTGTCTGAAGCGGTGTCAGGGGCATCGAGGCCATGAGAAGAGCCGCCAGACTGCATTCAATAGCCAAGAATCTCTGGTCTATCGACACTGCCGATGCTTGGGTATTGGAGCCGGATGAAGCGGCCGGAACCCCAGAGCATGGCACTAGTAGTTCTGCCGAGGTTGATGCCTCGAGAACATCCTGGAACCCCGTTAGTGCTGTTGAAGCCGAAGCCTCCCACCGGGGCAATTTTGCCGGTGAAAGTCCCTCAAGGGCAATGCCAGAGGCATCTCGATGTTTAGAAGGAGATCTACCTTTTGAGGACCGGCCAGATTTATGTTTAGTTACCTGAGATCCATGGGAGGAAGACGAAGCCCTGGAAGACGTCGATGCCACTGAGGCTGTATCGGAGAGGAAAGTTTAGCAGCTCGATTTTGCCGGTCCCTTTTCGACATCATCCCACAGGCAACACACTCTGAAATAGAGTGGTCAGGACCCAAACATTTGAGGCAACACTCATGGGTGTCAGTGACGGAAATGGTACCCCCACAGTTGGAACACTTTTTAAAATCCGAAGCGGGTTTTTCCATTGTGAAGGAAAAAGTTGGGCCTAGTGCCCAAAATGGCACGTGGCACCTGAGGAGAAAATTACTGGAAGAGAGTCCAGAAAGAAAGAGGTTTTTTTTTTTTAAAAAAAGAAAGAACCACCAGCGGTACCAGTGTAGCGTCGAGGGAAGGCAGACGCAACCACAAAAAAGAAGAGGGGAATTTTTTCTGCGGTGACAGGATGTGCGACCTGTCGGCTCTGCGGAAAACGAAGAACTGGAGAGGGACAATTGGGAAAGGCAGCCCGCAGGTGCTATAGGATGTTCCCAAAAGCTTTCTTATTGGACGCTGGGGAGCGTTCCCACGCAGGTTCCGTCGGTACCGATGATACCCATATGTGAAGACTACATTCCTGCTTGTTCCTGGAGATACTTGTTTAAGTTTCTTAGGTCGAGGATGGGTCAGAGGCCTCCTGTTCTCTTTGGTATGAGAAAATACCTGCAGTAGAAGCCCTTGCCGTGCAGGTGGTGGGGCACCGGTTCCGCCTCCTGATCCTGTAGAAGACCTGCCAGCTACTGCAAGAGGAGGTCCCTGTGAAGAGGGGGTCTGAGAGGCTCCCCTGGAAAGAAGGAGGGTGGTAACTGGCTGAAGTGAAGCAAATCGGCCCTCTGGACTATTTGCAGGATCCAGATATCCGAGGTGATGGCTGGCCAAATGTGGGCATACAGGGTTAGCCTTCCGCCTGTGCATGACCTTACCACTGGCGGAAGAGAGACTATGCATTGGGAGTCAAAAACCCCCACCCGGCTGGGTAGGAGCCGGGGCCTGGGGCTTGGGGGCCTTCTGCTTATGCAGACCATGCCCCTGTCCCTTGGCCTGCTGCCCATGTTGGAGAGCTGGGGTGGCCTGGTAAGTGGGGTAGTTGGGGTAAACAGTACCCTTTCTCAGGAAAAAGGGCTTTTTACCCGAGCCCTTCTTCTTAGAAGGGGCAGAAGTCTTCTTTGAGAGTCTTGTCCGGGTCAAATACTTGGACTCGAGCTCAGCAGCCTTCTCAGTCATGGGTTTGCCATTGGAGGAAAAAGGGCCCCTGCAAGGCCGAAGGACCGGGCTGCCAATGAAAATAAAAGAGAGCGCGAACGCTAGTCTCTAAGGACAAAAACGCAAAAAATTGACTGGACTTCATACCAGTTTCCCGAGCCGAAGGCGGGAAGGGGAACCAGCGTGGAACCGGTTGAAGATCCAAAAATTCTTCCAAGTTTTGATGCATTTTTAACGTGAGGAATTAGGGACAACGTCTGTTGGCTACGCGGAAAAAGGGAGACTGAGCAAGAGGGCACCCTTGGGCGGGAAGGGGACCGCGCATGTGCGATGCAGTCCCAAAGGCTTTCTTTGAAAGCTGGGGAATTGCTCTGCACGAGGGTTCTATCGGCGCTGACGTCACCCATACGTGAGGACTGACTTCCTGCTTGTTCCTGGAGAATGAATGTGGCTATTTTAAACATTAGAGCCATCATTCATTGGTTGATTCAAGTCATGTTAGTACTGAGAATTGATTACAGGTGCATCTAATTTTACTGCAATGGGAATGTGGTTCATCTGTTCAAGCTGATTTGAATTGTTTATAAGGGTGCCAATAATCATATTTTCTACCGTAAATACTAACCCCAATAGTGTTCCCCACCAATATATTATAATTCTTATCAAGAGCAGCACTCATCATATTTTTTGTTGGAATATACAATGTGAAGATCAATATTATTCTGCACCTTCTCGTAGTGTATTATTCCTTTTTATTCTTTTTTTCTTTCTTTTAAAGGGGTAACTAACCCCTAAACCACACTAAGGAAACTTATCTCCATAGTCTGTACCAAGGTGACCATTTCATTCATGTGAAAATCAAGACCAAAAAAGCACTTAGCTGTCGTCACATAGAACCAGAGAAGAAAACGTTCACAATGGAGGACCATCCCCTTTTCCACTTTCACATGCCCCCATGCGGAGCACTTCCCCAGCTTTCAAAGAAAGCCTTTGGGAATGCAGCCACGCATGCGCGGTCCCCTTCCCACCCAAAGGTGCCATCTTGCTCAGTCTGATGACATAGCTAAAAGACAGCACGAAAAAGAAAATGAACTATATACAACTGCAACTCCAAGGGGAGGAGGGATGGTCGTGAGGACTGATTCCTGCTGCTCCTGGAGAACACCTGTTACAGGTGAGTAACTACTCTTTCTCCAGGACCAAGCAGGAAGTCAGTTCTCACATATGGGTGACTCCCTAGCTCTGGGCTACCAGGAACCCAGGCTAAAAAATAGAGCTCCTTCTAGAGCCTGAGCAACAGTGAGAGAATCTTCTTTGAGACCACACCTGAAAGGTAGCCCAACAACAGGGCCGGAGGACAGGAGTTGCCTAAACCTCAAAGAGATTACGGAGTACCGCTTGCCCGAAAGCACTGTCCCTACGGGACTCCGTCTCGAGGCAATAGTGGTCCGCAAACGTGTGGTTTGAAGATCAAGTAGCGGCCCGGCAGATGTCTGCCAACGGAACAGAACGGAAGTGAGCTACTGATGCGGCCTTCGCCCTGACCCGGTGGGCCGTGACTCGACCCTCCAGGGAGAGGCCGGCTGCCCTGTACGACCAGGCGATACAGTCTGCCACCCAGATGGACAACGTACGATTAGTGATAGGCAACCTCAATTTATTAGGGTCAAAGGAAATGAAGAGCTGAGAAGCCCTTCTATGCCCCTGCGTATGTTCTAGGTAAAAGGACAGCGCCCTTCTACAATCCAGGGTATGCAAGACAGTCTCTGCTCTACTGGCGTGCGGCCTGGGAAAGAACGTTGGAAGTACCACCTCCTGGTTGAGGTGGAAGGAGGACACTACACCTTTGGAAGGGACTTAGGATGAGTCCTCAAGACTACCCTGTTCTTATAGAACCTGGTATACGGCCTATCCGAGACCAGGGCCTGAAGCTCACTCACACGCCTAGCCGAGGCGAGTGCCATGAGGAACACCACCTTCCAGGATAGGAAACGTAAGTGGCAGGTAGCTATCGGCTCAAAAGGTGGGCGAGTCAGTTGCTGCAAGACCACATTGAGATCCCACTCAGTGGCTGGTGGCTTGAGCAGAAGCAGGCCTCTGAGAAAGCGAGACACCAGAGGGTGGCACGAGAGGGATTGTCCATCCACCGGCGAGTGGTGAGCTGAGAGGGCACTGAGGTGGACCCGGAAAGAGTTGGACTGAAGTCCTAGGTTGGAAAGGTGGAGCAGGTATTGCAGTTCCACCGGGACCAATCAGGAGAAGGGATCCTCCTGCTGTTGAGAACACCAAGTGGAAAACCTACGCCACTTCAGAGCATAGGCCTTCCGAGTGGAATGCTTCCTGGAGGCCAACACCACCTCTTCAACCTCCTTTGGTAGGAGCAAGGACTACTCTTTCAGCAGCCAGGCCATCAAATTGAGGGATTTGAGGTTAGGGATGCAAGAGGGACCCCCTGATCCTGAGTCAGAAGGTCGGGTTGCAGCCCCAGAGGAAGTGGAGTATCCACTACCAACTGCAGAAGAAGAGGGAACCATGGTTGCCTGGGCCACCTGGGAGCTATCAGGATCACCGTGGCTCGGTCCTGCTGGGTTTTGAATAGAGTCCGGGCCACCAGAGGTGTGGGAGGAAACGCATACAGCAGTCCCTCTGACCAGGGGATCAGGAATGCATCTGCCGCTGCCCTCAGAGGATGCGGTTGTCTGGAACAGAACTTGGATAGATGCCTGTTCAGCGGACTGGCAAAAAGATCCATGGTTGGAAGTCCCCACTTCAGAAAGATCTGTTGGACTACTCGAGGATCCAACTGCCACTCGTGAGGCTGCAGGAGTCTGCTTAGCCTGTTCGCCAGGCAGTTTTCCCGGCCTGGGAGGTAGACCGCCCTGAGGGTCATGCCCTGAGTGATAGCCCAGGAGCAGAGAGCTTGTGCTTCCAGGCACAGGAGTCGGGATCCTGTGCCTCCCTGCTTGTTGACGTAGAACATAGCCACCTGATTGTCCGTCTGAACCAGGACAGACTGGTGAGAGAGGACCCGAGAGAAAGTCTGTAAGGCTAGTCGAATTGCTCTCAATTCCAACAGGTTGATCTGCTGGGTGGTCTCCCACGGAGACCACAGGCCTTGGGTGCAGGTTCAGCCTTGTAGGGAAGCATCGGTTGTCAGTACCTGAGTGTGTGGGGAGGCCCGAAAAGGAACTCCCTCGACCAGGTTTGAGAGATGCCTCCACCAGCGTAAGGAGTCCACCAAGAGTTTGGACACCTTTATCCTGTCTGACAACTTCCCTGTGGCCTGTACCCACTGCGCCCTGAGGCACCACTGAGCCGGCCTCATGTGCAGACGGGCATTTGGGGTGACATGCACTGTGGAAGCCATGTGACCTAAGAGCCAGAGGAAGTGTCTGGCAGAGACCAGAGAGTTCGCCTGAAACTGGCCGGCCAACTTTATTAGCCTGTGAGCTCTGTCCACAGGCAAATAGGCCTTTGCTTATTCATCCTTGCCCCTATGAATTCCACGTCCTGTGAGAGGACTAAAGTGGACTTTGGGAAGTTTATAACGAACCACAGGTGCTGAAGCAGGGATATGGTTCTGAAGGTGGCCTGCCTGGCCTCTTGTGGAGACTGGCACCTGATAAGCCAGTCATCTAGGTAAGGGAACACAAAGATCCCCTGGTTCCTGAGGTAGGCTGCAACCACCGCCAGGCACTTTGTAAAAACCCTGGGGGCGGAGGTGAGGCCAAAGGGAAGCACTCTTACTGGAAGTGGTTCCCTCCCACCACAAATCTGAGGTATTGCCTGTGACTTGGATGGATGAGGATGTGGGTATAAGCATCCTTCAGGTCTAAGGAGCATAGCCAATCTCCCTGCTGGAGGTAGGGCAGTAAGATTCCAAGGGTAAGTATCTTGAACTTTTCCCTCTCCAGAAACTTCTTCAGATTTCTCAGGTCTAGGATGGGTCTGAGGCCTACTGCTCTCTTTGGTACCAGGAAGTACCTTGAGTAGAAGCCTTGCCCTTCCAGGTGGTGAGGCATCGGTTCCACCGCCTGATCCAGTAGCAGACCTTCCAACTCCTGAAGGAGTAAGTTTCTGTGCAGAGGGGGTCTTGGAGGCTCCCCTGGAAAGTAGGAGGGGGGGGGGGAGCTGGGTGACGTGGAGCAGATAGCCCCCTCGATGATGCTTAACACCCAAGTATCCCCTGTGATGGCTGGCCACCTGTCTGCGTACAGGGTCAGCCGACCTCCTGTGTCCTGGAGAGGAGGAGAGGCTATGCTGGCATAGTCAAAAACTCCCTCCCTGCTGAGCAGGAGCTGGAGTAGGAGGCTTGAGAGCCTTCTGCCTACGGGGCCCATGACCCTGCCCCTTGACCTGCTGGCCCTGTTGGGGAGCTGCAGAGGCCTGGTAGTGAGGGTAGATTTTGTAGGCAGTGGTCCTCCTCGGGTAAAAGGCCTTTTTCCCCGAGCCCTTCTTCTGAGAAGGGGCAGAGGTTTTCCTGGACAGCCTGGTCCGGTTAAGAGTCTTGGTCTCGCGTTCTGCAGCCTTTTCAGCCATGGGCTTGCCAAAGAGGTTTTCACCTCGACAAGGGACATCGATCAACTTCTCCTGTACCCATGGCTCAAGGTCCGAGGATTGTAACCAGGCCTGGCGGCGTACACCGATGCCGGCCCCTGCTACTCGGGCCGAAGCCTCAAATCCATCATAGGCTGCTCGAGAGATAAACTTTGAGCACTCTCGAATACCAGAAGACAAGGCCTTGAACCTCTGCAAATGTTCCTCGGACAGACCAGCAGAGAACCCGGCAATCTCCTTTGCCAGGTCTCGAAGGTACATGCCCATGTACAGCTGGTAGGTCTGGACGCGGCAAGCAAGCATAGAGCCCTGAAAGCACTTTCTAATGAGGGCATCCAGGTTTCGGGCTTCCCTGCCGGGAGGCACCGATGAGTGCATCTTCTGACTCTTCAGGCGATGCATGGCCGATTCCACAACCATGGAGTGGTGCGGTAGCTGTGCCTTTTGGAACCCGGGGCTCTTGTGGACTCGATAGATGGAATCGACCCGCTTGCTTAGAACCGGCATCGAGGCCAGCGCCTCCCACATGTGGAAGAGCAACTGCTCCAGCATCGGAGCAACCGGTACAGTAAAGACCTCCTTGGGAGGAGAGTCATACTGCAGGGCCTCGAGCTCCTCGGCTCGAGGCTCCTTCTCGGGGTCTGCAGGGAAGGCCAAGGCTTTGGCCATGTCCCGTACGAAATCCGAGAACCGGGTATGCTCCGGGGGGGGGGGGGGGGGGATCTTGTCCGAGGCTCGGATCCTGGTGAGTCCGCAGGGACGCACCGAGTCCAGAAGGTGTCCGGGGACTCCTCTTCCTCAGTTTCCCACGCCGATTCCTCCAAGGAGGAATCGAGCGGCTCCGAGTGGGCGGGCACCGACGCCATCCGCCCCCGACGACATCGGTCCCGAACGGGAGGCCGAGGGTGACCTCGGCCAAGGATCGACTCGAGTTCGCATGGTCTCGAGGATCGGCTCGGCCTCCGGGGTTGACTTGGACGTTGAGGTCCCGGTGGTTGGGGCAGATGTGCCGGTGAGACCGGCGATCAGCACCCGCTGCTGCTCCATGAAGGCAGACAATCTGCTCTCCAAGGCCGTCAACCTGAATCCAAGCTCAGGAGACCCAGCAGCCTCCGACTCTGGCCCCGACGTTGGCTCCCCCGGAGGAGAGTCCACAAGGACTACAGTACTCACGTGACTCGGGGCCTCCGACTCTACACGAGGATGCTTTGCAGGCCTCTCCGACTCTGAAGACCCAGGACGGCGATCGGGGCTATGCGACATGGCCCTCGAGGGGCCAAGAGCGTCCACCGATGCCGCCCTCGTGGGTTTCTTCTTCCTTCGGTGCTCCCTCGAGTGGGACTCCCTCTCAGAGGAGCCCCGACGATGCTCGGGGTCAGACTCCCGAGACGTCGAGGCCTCTGACAAAGTCTGGACCTGTCCAGACGCAGAGTCGGATAAGATCCTCTCACGCTGGTGTTGACAGCTCCTCAATGCCTTCAAGGACACTTTGCCACAGGGACTACAGACCTCTGGATCATGGTCAGGCCCCAGGCACCGGAGGCAGCAGTCATGTGTGTCGGTGAGAGACATCAGTTTCTTGCACTGATCACACTTCTTAAAGCCACTGGCAGCCATCGGGGGAAAAAGGGCCCCTGCAAGATCCAAACATTGGGCTGCTAGGGAAAAGAAAAACTGGCGCGAATGCAGTCTTTAAGGACAAAAACCGAAAAAAGAGATCCGGGCTCGGCACCGGTGTACCGAGTCCAGGCGGGAAAGGGAACCGACGTCGAACCGAAGAAAAAAAACTTGACTCAACGCAGGAAAATCCACTGTTTCTACGGGTGACAAGGACATACGTCCGTAGGGCTCCGCGGAAAAAAGAAGACTGAGCAAGATGGCACCTTTGGGCGAGAAGGGGACCGTGCATGCATGGCTGCATTCCCAAAAGCTTTCTTTGAAAGCTGGGGAAATGCTCCGCATGGGGGCTCCGTCGGCGCCAACGTCACCCATAGGTGAGGACTGACTTCCTGCTTGGTCCTGGAGAACAGCAGGAATCAGTCTTAACATACGGGTGACGCTAGTACCAATGGAGCCCGTCTGGGAACACGCCCCAACGTCCAATAGGAAAACCTTTGGGAGCACTCTGCTGCACCTGCATGCCTGCCTTCCCACCTTTCCAACTCCTCTCCTCAGTTGAGTTTGTAACTGAGAGGAAGAGAAAAAAAAATAAACAAACCCTATAACTCCTAGGGGAGGAGGGTGGGCTGTGAAGACTGATTCCTGTTGTTCCTGGAGATCATCTGTTACAGGTGAGTAACTACGCTATCTCCTGGAACAAGCAGGAATGCAGCCTTCATTAATGGGACTCACTAGCTTCCAGGTACCAGGCTAGTACAGGGGAGAGAGCAGTGTGATCTCTGAGGCTAAAAGCTTGTAGCTGAAGAGTCTGAAAGAGTTGTGGGCCATTGGACTCAATTCCAAGAGGCAATACTCCCCCAATGATAGTCTGGTCTCTTGTATTAGTCCGGGACGGAGGGTAGGATTTGAGTTTAAGTTCCAAAGAAGTGCTGGAATATAGCTTGGCCAAAGACAGTGTTCAGACAAAAGTCTCTGTCCAGACAATGAGGACGACCAGGTAGCTGCCCAACAGAGATTGGCTAAGGAGTTTGCCATATCCTGCACATTATGAGCAGTGGCATGACCCTCAAAAGCGAGTCCTGCTTGTGCATAAGCAAAAGAAATGCAATCTATTATCCATCTGGATAGAGTACTTTTCATCACCGGTAGGTCTAAGTGACTGGGATCAAAGGAAATGAATAATTGAGAGGATCTTCTGTGATCTTTAGTTCTATCCAAGCAGATAGCTAGTGCTCGCTTGCAGTTTAAGATGTATAGCACTGCTTCAGCCTGAGACGCATGTGGCCTATTGAAGAAAATCAGGAGGATTACCGACTGGTTTAGATGGAAGGAGGAGACTACCTTCGGAAAGAAATGCGGATGGATATGCAGAACCACCTTGTCACAGTGGAACCGGGTATAGGGCGGATCCACCAGTTCACCTGCAGTTCACTGACGCGCTGAACTGACATAAGGACAATGAGGAAGATTACCTTTCAAGATAGAAACTTCAGTGAAGTGGTGGCTAAAGGCTGGAAAGGAGATTTTAGAAATTGAGAGCGAACCACATTGAGAATCCAGGCCACTGGAGGCAGCTTAATGGGTGGCTTGGGCAGCAGGATATGCTATTAAGGGGTGTGAGGAGATGGGCTGTCCATCCAGTGGCTTGGGAGAGGCCGCAATGGCACTAAGGTAAACTCTCACAGAGTTAGTTTTAAGACCGGTTAAGGATAAGTGGAGGAGATATTGTAGAAGGGACTCCACCGGGCAAGAAAAGGGTTCAGTGCACCAGAGGGCAAACCTACACCACTTGAAAGCATAAGATCACCTGGTGGAATCTTGGTGTGATGTAAGGAAGACATCTTTGCTCACCTGTGGCAGGTTGAGATCAGCAAGCACTGTCCCTTAAGCAGCTATGCTGAAAGGCATAGGGAGTGAAGATTAGGATGGAGGAGTATCCCATGGACCTGAGAGATGAGTTTGGGTGCACATCCTAGGCTGAGATGTTGAGTCTGCACAAGGTGAAGCAGTAGAGAAAACCACGGGGCCAAAAGGAGGCTATGAGCATCATCGAGCCCTTGTCGGCCTGGAGCTTGAAAAATGTTTTAGATATCAAGAGGATGGGTGGGAATGCATAGAGCAGTCCCTGTTCCCAATGTACAAGGAAGGCATCTGGGGCCTGTCGTTGCAGCGACAGAACTCTGGAGCAGAAGAGTGGAAACTGTGTTTTGCGGAGTGGCAAAAAAGATCTATGAGTGGATTCCCCACGTTCAGAAGATCGAAGCAGCCGACTCCCGATGCAAGGTCCATATGTGTGGACAAAGGATACAGCTTAACTTGTTCACAAGGACATTGATTTCATCCGGGAAGTGCACTGCTCTGGGGTGAATGCTGTGTGAAATGGAAAAGAACCACAGGCGAAGCTCTTTCTCGCAAAAGTAACAGGACCCCATGCTCTCCTGTTTGTTCACGTAGAACATGGCAACTTGGTTGACCGTCCTGGCTAGAACAGGTTGCCCTGAAAGTTGGGACTGAAAAACCCCAACAGCATTTGTCAGTGCCCGTAGTTCTAGCAGGTTGATCTGCAGGGCAGACTCCTATTGTGTCCACAGTCCCTGTGTAGTTAGGTCATTCAGATGCACTCCCCAACACAGCTTGGAAGCATCCCATGACAGGGTGCATCGAAGTGGAGGCATCTGAAAAGGTGACACGACGAGTAGGTTCTGTGGAGAACACCACTACTGAAGGGACTTGATCAGTTGAGATGTGGATCTTGTCTCTGAGACTCCCATTTATTTGCGTCCATTGAGAAGACAGAGTCCATTGCGCTTGTCATATGCGTAATCGAGCGTAGGGGACAAGCTATTACTCGGCTTTGCTTCTGCACCTCCCTTGCCAGCTTGATGAGGCAGGCACACAATCCTGTGGAAGGAAAGCTCAGGCCTGTTGGGTGTCTAAAAGTGCTCCAATGAACTCCAATCGTTGGGTTGGAAAGAGCTGAGACTTTGGGAAGTTTATTTATTTATTTTATTTATACAGATTTGTATACCACTTTTTCCTTCAATCAAAGTGGTGGTTACAAAGGACGGGTTTACAATGACTAAAGGATAACATAACTTACGAAGGGAAAGCTTATGGCAAAGCCCAGGTGGAGCATGTGATGGTGCAATGAAGGGAGAGTCTTACCTCCTGAGGGGCATCTTACCTGATCAGCCAGTCATATGAGTAAGGGAAGACGTATACTCTTCAAGACGCGTAGGTAGGCAACGACTACTACCATGCGTTTTGTGAAGACTCTTGGGACAGAGATTAGACCGAAGGGGAGAACCCGGTAATGATAGTGGTTTACTTGAAACATGAAGTGCAGATACTGTCTCTGGGAGGGACTGATCAGTAAATTTGTGCATGCCTCTTTTAGGTCTAGAGAACATAGCCAATTGTGTCTCTGGAGGTATGGTAGGATCCTAGAGAAAGCATTGTGAATTTTTATAAGATCGTGAATTTGTTTAGGTCTCTGAGATCCAAGATGGGCCTGAATCCTCCTGTTTTCTTTGGAATGAGAAAATATGGAGAGTAGAAGCCCATCCTTTCTTGAGGAGGAGGAACTCTTCTTTTAAGAGAGTGCTTTGAAGGGGTTGGTAGGACAGTCCCTTGTGAAGCTGGTGGGGGGGGGGGGGTAAGGTTTCGAAGTGAAGCTGATAACCCCCTTTGGACAATCTGGAGTGTCTACTGCTCTGATGTTATGAGATGCCACCTGTGGGCATAGTGACAGAGTCTGCTGGGGGCATTTTCTCCAAATGGGCTGATTTTGCCGATACGACAGTGGTGGACCTCGCTTCTAAGCCAAGATATGTAGAGTATGATCTTAGTCTTTCAAATTTACTGTTAATGCTCGGTATAATACTTGCATCATGCCAAAGAGAGCTTCCTTCTGGAGTTCGTAAGATATAACAGGTATGGGTAGTTTGTCAAGATGTGCTTGGAAATTCTTCTTTATCAAGCCTGTCGCTCCCAGTACAATGGGAACGATATCTGTATCTTTCTGCCACATTTTCTTCATCACTGACTGCATTTCTTGGTACTTCTGCTGGCTATGTACAGGGTCTGGGGACCTTCCAGGGGCAAATTGGCAATGCTCTCCAGGAAGGAGTCAAAACCAGATGCAGGTTGTGCCTGTGCTGCTGGTTGAGGCTTAGAAGCCTTGGGCTTCTTCAGCTGGTGAAGGCCCTGCTGTCTCTGCTGAGAACGATGAGGCTGAAAGGCAGCAGAAGGCAGGTAAGAAGAATAGTAGCTCTTCTTTTTAGAATAGAAAGATTTCTTGGGAAGAGTCTTCCCTCTTGGATGGGTCAGCTGTTTTCCTGGAAAGGCATTTTAGGGTGAGATCTCTCTCTATCTCTCCTGCTTTTTCCCCTCCAATCTTTGCCAAAACGTTTGCCTCCAGTACATAGTATATTGGCCAGTTTATCCTGGACCCACTGCTCAAGGTCTGATGCCTGTAACTAGGCCATTCTACGAGCCCCAATGCAGACTGAAGAACCTCTGCTTGTTGATTCAAAGGCATCAAAAGAGGTCCTGGTAAGAAACTTAGAAGTATTTTGGCCTTGCTTGATGAGTGTCTAGAATGCACTCCACTTATCCTCAGGAAGCATGGGGTGAAAGTCTCCAGATCCCTGGTGACATACTTCAGAAACATGCCCATGTACAACATGTAAGAGTTTATTCTGGAGGCCAACATGCATGCTTAGAAGCATTGCTGCTCAAAGGCATTAAGTGTCCTCAAGTCTCTGCCAGGTGGCATGGATGAATGGGTTCTTAGAGCTCTTTATGCGGCGCATCACTGATTCCACCACTATTGGGTGCTGGACGAGCTGAGGTTTTTGGAAACCTAGGTACTCTGGTACTCGGTACATGGTACCGAGCCTCTTGCAGACAGGCGGAACCGTGAGCAGAGCATAAGATCCTGTAGAATCCTATGCAGCAGTAATGTAGCCACCTCATTGGGTGTGGGAGGGTATTGGAGTATCTCCAATTCCTCTGCCCTTGGTTCCTTTTCCGAGGTTACTGTGATGGCGAGCCTTACTACCATATCATCTCACCTATAAAGTCCTGAAAGGACATATATTCTGGTGGGGACTGATGCGGTTCAGGGATGTCTGGAAGCTTTTGGTAAACAAGTGATCCCTCGTCGGATTCTGAAGAACTGGAATCAGAATCTGGTAAGAAGTCAAAGTAAAGGTGGTCTTGGGTTTGAACTCAATGCTTCATGGATATCGAAGGTCGATGCCGATGCCGATGCTCGGAAGTATCGGAACAGAAAGCCATGTCAGTTTGAGTCTGGAATCGACCAGGGTCTCAGTCAGTTCCGACGACGGGGTTCCGCCGATGCCAGTTCAAGGGCTGGCATTGGGTCGATACACCTGGCTGTAGGCTTGGTGCCGAAGTCTGCACTCCTGGAGCTCTTGATGCTATCAGTACTGAGGCTGCCAACAATGCCACCAAACTCCTCTCAAGAGCCATCATGTGCTGGTTCAGGGAGATGTCTGATGTCTGGATAGAATCACCCACAGGGTTCTGAGCCACCGTCGCAGAACATGGAACCGGTAGCTCTCCGGAGGTTGATTCCTTGGGAGTGTCCTGGAGCCCCTCTCGTGTTTTGGAGGACAGATCCTCCCTTCGGGGCTGTTTGGCTGGCATGTCTGCATCGGAAGCACCTCTAGAGTCGCCGCAATGCTTATACTGGGACTTCTCTCTGGTTTCAGTATCGGTCTTTGATGCCGATGACTTTGGAGTGGCCAGAGACTTGAACTTACTTTTATGCTTGGACTTTGAAGAAAACTGAGACCCATGAGAGGAAGTCGATGCCCCTGAAGAAGTGGAGGCCACTGACAGAGTTCAAGGCAAACAATAATATGTACTGTCTGGCTCGGTTCTTTAGGCCTTTCTTTGTCATTTGCTGGCACAAAGGCCAGAATTGGGTTGATGTTCAGGCCCCAAACATTTTAGACACCAATCATGTTTCTCAGTGACTGATATGGTACCAATACACTTGGTAAAAACCACTAGTTGGCTTCTCCATGCCTCAAAACAGTTGTCTTCAAGATTGAAGATAAGGCTATGAAGGTCTAAAGGCCTAGTTTAGCGGTGAAAACCATGTTAAAGAAAAAATAAATAGAAAAATGTAAAATAAAGAATTATCAGAACTGATGTCTGATTCGACAGACCAGTTTCAATGGAAAGGCAGAAGTACGATGTTCCACACCAAAAAAGAGAGGTTTTTCGGCCTTGACAGGACGATATGTCCTGTTGGCTCCACGGAAAACGAAGAACTGAGGAGAGGAGTGGGAAGGGGGCACGCAGGTGCAGTGGAGTGCTTCCAAAGGCTCTCCTACTGGATGCTGGGGAGCGTTCCTGCATAGGCTCAGTCAGTACCGACGTCACCCATATGTGAAGACTGAATTCTACTTGTTCCAGGAGATTAATTTTTTAATTACTGTAAGAGGAACTATGGAACAAATGTCAGTATTTTCAAAAGAGACTGTTTCTACTCTTCAGTTGCATGAAGACATTTCAACAAATACAAACTCGGCTGGATAAGCTTTCTGTTCAAGTACCTACTATACAGAAATCGGTTACTTCAAATATTAAGAACAGTATGTTTATTCACAGGCAGTTAGAATCTCTAGAAAATATGTCTAGGAGTAAAAATCTTAGGGCTCAATGGTCAGCCATACCCGCAGAAAGTTACTCGTTCAGGAAAAGTGCCTGGACCATGAGTCTTGTGCTGCCAAAACAGACAAGCAACGAAAATGCAGCACAAACCGAGCACAGCGGCAGGTGCCTACACCGGCATAATGAGTAATTGCAGGACGCTTAACCCAGGCACTGTGCCCAAAGTAAAGGTGATACCCGTGTATGTGACCACAAACAACAGCCAGAGAAGCAGGATGGCATGTACTCAGGAACCCATGTACTGCCCACCTAGTGTACCCGTGGCATAGATGACACCATTACGCAGGCCGCCTGGGCAGGAGCCCCTTGTGGCTGGGCAGATAGATACCAGTGGCATGGTGGTGAGAAGTGGTGCAAACATCAGCCCCAATGACAGCGAGAACCTTGTCCGCTCCATGCTGTAGCACGAGGGGGAGTCCTCAACTCGGGGGGGCGTTGGCCAAACCTGCGGCTGACAAGAGTCATATGGAGGGGCATCCAACTTTGGCTGCACAGATAAGGAGGTCACAACAGGTGGGGAGGGGGGCGAGCACTATGCTAGACAGAGACACCCTGAAAGGCACAGCTGTGTGTCTGCACAGGAAGACAGGGCTGTGATGCCAAGCCACATGCTGGTGGCTGCCCCAATGCATGCCTATCAGGTGGTGATGGAGGGACGGGCCATGCATTGGTACAGGTGCCAGCCCTGATTGCTTGTAGCAGGGGGCATATCCAAACACAGCAGGTAGTGAGGATGCTGTACCCACTGGTAGCGGTTGTTAACAATGTCAGAGGGCATGCACAGTGATGGCAATGCCCGGTGCAGGGGGAGCTGTGGATGGGTTGGGCAATGCAGGGGACTCTGGCAGCCATTGTAGATGCTCCGGACACTTGCCCCACCCCCTGTGCCCTGGCACAGAGGTCTGGGGGAACTGGTGGCAGAAACCACATGTGTTGCCTCTCTGTCCCTGCAAGCAGCTCTGCCACCACAGCCTGCCACCCAAGGGTATGCTCCTGCCCCCAGGATGGGCATGTCGTCAGACTGTGGCAGGTTACAGGTATAAACAACAGGCAATATGGTAATAGCCAACTGAGCTCATGTGTGTCCCACCCTCTCTCCCGCAGGGAATATGGCATGCGACGCACCCTCAAGGCCCTCAAGTGCCACTTCCACACACTGTGCAGCAGGAGACCAAACCAGCTACAGCATATCAGGGAGCAGCTGACAGCTAAGAAAGGTCAGCAGGGTACACAGTGGCAGACCTCCTAGTGGTGGATTCACATTGTACGCAATGATGGGAATGTGCTATGGGCAGTTGTGCCATCCCCCGGTGCCACCATCAGGTGTGTGCACCAGCTAGCACCCAAGACATGCAGGTGTGCCCACACCTGGCTGGGTCATGGCACAGAATGGAAGTACAGGGGGAAACACCCCCATTGGCGGCCCCAGAGGCACATTGTGCACCTGACAATGCTGTCCCCTGTGCATGGTATGTCCAGCGCCTGGGTGGGGGGGGGGGGGTAGGCTGGCAGGCCACAGCTCGTCATGTGAGGGGAGAACAGAGCTGGCTGGAGGTGGGCAAAAGGGAGGGCGTGCAGTGTGCACTATTGGGGAGGCAGGCCCCTGTGTGCTGAAGATGAGTTGAACAATGCATCTGTGGGCCCCCCCAGGGGTGTGCCAGTCCCACCCCAGGACCATGCCTGTGCGGACCAGTAACCCGCCCCTCCTCTTTCCACAAAGCTGGCTCCAGGGAGGACCAGGACACCGCTGGCCCACCTCACTGACCACCCAGGAGCAGTGGTGCAGCGCCACCTGAACAGACTAGAAGCAGTACCACCAGCAGTGACAGGGACGAGGAGGAAGTGCAATCGTCCAGCAACACTGCAGCAGAGGACATCTCGACAGAGGAGGGGGGCAGCGAGGGGGCCATGGCACAGTGGGTGGATAGGGAGTCAGAGGAGGAGAGATCGGAGGGCCAGGGTAGGGAGATACAGGTGTCAGAGGAGGAAGGATCGGAGGGCCAGGGGCAGGGTGGGGAGGTACAGGTGTCAGAGGAGGAAGGATCGGAGGGCCAGGGGCAGGGTGGGGAGGATGAGGAGGGATCGGAGGGATGAGAGGACCAAGGGCAGGGTAGGGAGGATTAGAAGGGATGGGAGGAGGGATGGGAGGGCCAGGGGCAGAGAGGGGAGGATGAGAGAGGGGGATGGGAGGGTCAGGGCCAGGATGGGGAGGATGAGTCGTCAGAGGAGGAGGGATGGGAGAGCCAGGAGCAGGGTGGGAAGTATGAGGAGGGGAGATAGGAGGGCCAGGTACAAGGTGGGGAGGCAGGGGCATCAAAAGAGGAAGGCGCAGAGGGGGGCAAGCAGGGGGGATGCAGGAACCACCCACCAAGTGCCCCATAGGTGGAGCTTCACCCCCCTGGCTGTACCCTGCAGCACATAACCATGCCCGCCCACGATCCTACCAAGGGGCCATGTGCCTGCTGAATGGCTCAGCACGAGCCAGGTGCGACAGGCAGCGGGGACAGAGGTCCACCTCCTGCAGCTGGGGGCCCCCACAGCCATCCCAGTACCCATGGGCGCACTCTGGTCCTGTCACACCAGGCCCCTCTGCGCCACCACCCCCTCGTCAATTGAGTGACTGGGCTCTAGCTGCCCTGATGGCAGAGGTGCATCTCCTCAGGGAGGAGGTGCGGACCGCAGCATAGACCATTGCCATGCACCTGGATGCCCTCACTACTGCAGCGAGGGGCACAAAGCAGGGGTCCACTGCACTATAGGCAGTCTCCCAGGCAGGTGTGCCCTGCATTGGAGAGGTTTGCACAACTGTGCATTGTTTGCCACTATTGGCAGTGTTGTAAATATGTTGGCCCATTTTGTTAATAAAATGGCTCATGTTTGCAAATGCTGTGTCATCCATTTTGTGGGGGCAGGGTGTCGTGTCTGCATAGGTGGTGCATGGGACCAGGAGTCTTGGGACATGGGTTGTGGGCATGCTTATTCTGCGCAGGTATGGCAGAGGGCCATTACCCGTGCAGATGGTCGCGGACAGAGCTGGTCTCTGGGAGCAGAAACACAGCAGCTGCGTGTTCTCCAGACTGGCAAAGAGGTTGATCTCCTGGATCCCCCAGCGTCGGAAGACCTCTCCCAGGACGGCTGGGTTCAGTCTCCACTGATGGGGCTGGAGGACTCTGCTCAGGCAGTTATATTGTCCTGGCCCGGCAGGTACATCACTTTGAGGGAGATGTTCTTCCCCGTTGCGACGTTCCAGAGGCTCACCGCCTCCCAGCAGAGGTGGTACAAGCCCGTGCCCCCCTGCATGTTGACATAGTACATTGCCATCTTGTTGTCCATCTGGACCTGAACCACCTGGAAGATTTGCAGAGCATGATAGACTGTTCTGAGTTCCAGCAGGTTGATCTGCGAGGCACTCTCTTCTGGCGACCATGGGCCTTGTGAATGCAGGTGATCGCAGTGGGCCTCACAGCCCAACTTGGACGCATCCGTTGTTAGGATGGATTGTACCTGGGGAGCATGGAGGGGCAGGTCGGCTCTGAGGTTGAGGGGTCCTGCCACCAAGTCCAGAGAATTTGTTAGGGACAGCGTGACTTAGATACGGTCCTCCAGATGGCCCAAAGCCTGTGTACACTGGGCTCTGAGCGTCCACTGAGCCTGTCTCATGCAGAGGCAGGCAAATGGGGTGACATGGACAGTGGATGCCATGTGCCCCAAGAGGCAGAGCATCTGCCTTGCTGTCACTGCTGAGCTGCCCTGCACAGTCTCTGCCAGGGTGGAGAGGCGGTGCGCCTGATCCAGTGGCAGAAAGGCTCTTGCCTGAGTGGAATCCAGTAAAGCGCTGAAGAACTCCAAGTGCTGGGTGGGCAGGAGGTGAGACTTTGGGAAGTTCACCACAAAGCCCAGGCACTGGAGTAGCACTATGGTGCATTGTGCTGCGTTGCGCACTTCCTGGGGCAAACTGGCTCGTATGAGCCAGTCGTCCAGGTAGAGGAAGATGAAAACCCCCAGGAGCCTGAGGTGAGCTACCATGACTACCAGACATTTTGTGAATACCCGAGGAGCCGAAGGAGAGTACCCTATACTGATAATGTTGTCGGCTGATAACGAATTTGAGGTACTGATGGTGCCATGCATGGATCAAGATGTGGGTGTAGGCATCTTTGAGATCCAAGGAGCATAGCCCATCTCCCTGCAGGAGGTAAAGCAGTAAGGTTCTGAGGGATACCATTTTGAACTTTTCTTTGACCAGGAAGTTTTGGTTGAGGTCCCGTAGATCCAGGATGGGCCGGAAACCCCCTGTCTTTATGGGGACAAGGAAGTGAGTAGAATCCCCTGACTTGAAGAGGTTGGGGGATGGGCTCCATCATTTGATCCTCAAGCAAAAACTCAAGCTCCCTTTGCAAAAGCTCCCTGTCCAAGGGGGTCCATAGGTAATTCTCCTGGGAAGAAGGGAGGAGAAAACCTTCCCTGACCACCTGCAACACCCAAGCGTCTATGGTGATGTTTGGCCACTGGTGTGCAAAGTGGACCAGTTATCCTCCCGTGAACCTTGGGAGTCAAAAGCTCCTCTCAAGCTGTGCCTGGGGCACGGTTTGGGGGCCTTTGGCTTACAGAAGCCATGCTCCTGGCCCTTGGCCTGCCGCCAGAGGGGGAGCATGATAGGCCTGAAACTTAGAGAAGTTCCCATAAGCCTTCTTGGTCTTGGGGTGGAAAGGTTTTTTCCCCTCCCCGAAGTCTTCCTGCAGGAAGGTTCAGACACTTTCTTGGACAGCCTGGCTCTGGTCATGAATTCTTTCTTCTGCTCATCGGCCTGCTCAGTCATGGGCTTGCGGAAGAGATTTTTCGCCCAGGCAAAGGACATCGGCTAACTTGTTATGAACCCACTGCTTCAAGTTGGAAGACTGTAGCCAGGCAAGACGGTGGGCACTAATGCCCACCGCGGCTACCCAAGCCACCGATCCTGAAGTGCTTAAGGGGATCACCTGATAGACCAGCCAAGAACATGGTGAGGAACTTCGCCAGGTCCCACAGGTACATGCCCATGAACAGTCAGTATGCCTGGATCTGGGCTGTGAGCATGGAGCCCTGGAACACTTCCTGCCAAATGCACCCATGGTGTGAGCCTCCTTGCCGGGGGGGCACTGAGGAGTACGTCTTTTGGCTCTTAATGCAACGCATAGCCGACTCCAACACCATAGAGTTATGAGGCAGTTGTGTTTTCTGGAAGCCAGGGCTTCAGCCGACTTTACTGCGTGTCGAGTCGACGGTTCACAATTGGCACTGTTAACGGGGCATCCCACATCATGAACAGCAACCGTTCAAGGATGGGGGGCAGGGGCACCATTAGTGCCTCCTGAGGAGAGGCCTCGTACTGGAAGATCTCAAGATCCTCAGTACGCGGCTTGTCCTAAGGCACTGCCACAAGGTGAGTGCCTGGAATGCCATCTGCACAAACTCCAAGAATGCAAGATCCACTGGGGATGACTGCCACCAATGGTATGACGGGGATGGTCAGAGGGGATGTCCCAGTGGAGGATGGTATCCGGAGATGACTCATCTGTTTCTCACACCGACGGAGCCAGAGGAAATCGGCGAGCGCCCCATGGTTTGTGGACCGGCTCGGCATCGATGACACCTAGCATCAGGGTTCTGGCATGGCTGTACCCAATGCTGTGCCGGGCCTCGAGTCGGGCGCCGACAGAATCGACATAGATCAAGTCAGCTGCTCGAGGATGTGTGAGCATCCTCCGGGGAACTCCTGGTTGAGAACAGCCCCTTGGCGGGCACCAACGACCCAGAGAGACTGGGAGTTGGGCCCCTCTGTGCCACAATGAATGCTGCAAAGCAGTGTTCCAAGGCTACCATCCTGGCCTCGATGCCCAATGGCTCCGAGAGGTGGGAGCCAGCTTCAAGGACATCGAGGCCGGCATTGTGACCCTACCAGGGGAGTCCCTGATGGTGATGGCATCGGGGGATAAGACTCAATCTCCCGACTCCTCCTGCAGAGGTTGCTTGGAGGGACACTCCCGGCCATCGTCACTGGTGTTGAGTCAAAGAAGTGCCCGGGTCCTGGAGGTCTTGCCCCCCAGGCCAGGGTCGGACCTCAACTTTAGCTTTGATGAAGCCTTTAACGCCCAGGGAAGGTCCTCCAAGGATGACTACAACGCCCGATGATCCTGGGGCTCCGACTGGGCGTGACAATGTGATGCCATGTCGACCGATGCTGGAAGGGAAGGCAGGGATTCCATCCCGGATGCCTATCCTGAGGCAGACTTACCAAACAGCTTCCCCTGCCGCTTTTCGTGTTCCTTAAAGGTCTTGGCTGACAACAAAAGACAGAGGGTAGGAAGACATGTCGTGGTCTGCCCCGAGGCATTTAATACAGGTATTGTGGCAGCCTGTGTGGGACATTGTGCAGTTGAACTTGCCACACTGCTTAAATCCGCTGGTTGATGACATTGCAGGAAAGAGCCCTGCAAGATTAAACTCAGATGTCTCGACCAGCTAGGCAGCAAGCAAAAAAACAGTGGGCCAAAAAAGTAAAGAAAAAAGAAGTACACAAGCGAAAAACACAACTCTGAGGCATTGGATTCGGGCAGCAGGAGGTGACTGATAGTGAAGAAAGCAAGAAATATACCAACAAACGGTAAAAAAAAATCAACTCAATCTGGGTTGCACAGATAGCATATCTGCAGGGCTCCACAGATAAAAGAAAACTGAGATAAGATGGCACCTTTGGGCAGTAAGGTGACTGCTCATGCGTGGTGTAGCTCCCAAAAGCTTTCTTTTAAAGCTGTGGATTGAATCCGCGTAGGCTCAATTGGCAACGACATCATCTATATGTGAGGACAGACTTCCTGCTTGTTCCTGGAGAACAATAGGTTTATTGGATGAGAACTGTGCTCTCTTGGGGATAATGAAGATCTCGTTTTGTTTTGTGTTATTCCTTTTGAGTTTTGGGTTGTGGTATTACTGTGGGGATGTGATTTATCCTAGTAATTATAATTATTTAATTCAGTTGATTATGAATATCTAGCATTTCTCTCACCCTTGACGTGGGCTATCTTTTTTTTTCCTTTCAATAATCATTTTTTTGTTATCGATTTCTATAGTTTCTTAAATATTTACTTAAAGATCTTGAAAATCTAATTAAAAAACAGATCAGAGTTCTCTTTTAAAAAATTTAAAAAGAAGTGAAAACATATTTCTTTGAATCAGCCTTCAATAATATCTTAGCCTCCAGTTTTGGTCAGGCTGAGCAAGCAATGCACATAATGTATTTCTCATTTCTACTTTCCCTCTTGTCCTCTAGCTATCTTCCTCCCCATTCTTTTATATTTAATATTGCTCTTATTCTTTTATCCTATTTTATACTTTGTAAACTGCATTGACGCTTTGGTGAAGGACAGTATAGTAAATAAACAAACTATAAACTGAAAAGCCTCATCTCCCTACTGTCATTGCCACTACAGTGGTTAACTTTTAATTACCATCCGGAGGGGGGAAAAAGTAGCTTTGGAAAGAAGGCGTCCCCTCTCTGCTGCTACCAAAAAGAAAGGCACCAGAGAAGGAGGAGTATCCCCACAATCTCAATCTCTGCTACCACTACTGCTAATAAAAGAAAAGAACAAAGGAGGAGGAGTGCCCCCCAATGATTATATAGAGTAGTTACGCACCTGTAACAGGTGTTCTCCAGGGACAGCAGGAATCAGTCCTTATTTATGGGTGACATCGGCCCGACAGAGCCCGCGGTGAGCAATTCTCCAGCTTTCAAATAAAGCCTTTGGGAATGCTGCCACATATGTGTGGTCCTCTCCCCGCCCAAGGGTGCCATCTTGCTCAGTCAGGTCCCTTAGCTCGAGCCCTACCAAGCAGATGGCCAGGGAACGACAAAAATCTAGCAACATATCAGGGAAGGCGGGAGGGTAGTGAGGACTGATTCCTGCTGACCCTGGAGAACACCTATTACAGGTGAGTAACTACACTTTCTCCAGGAACAAGCAGGAAGTCAGTCCTCACTTATGGGACTCCCCAGCTACAGGCTACCGAACCTGTAACCAAAAAACGCCTCCGCGAGGCCATGAGCAGAAGCCCATGCCCGAAGGAGCCCGAGTCCTCGGGTCGAAGCCCTCAGTAGCTGAGAAGAAGGGTCAGAGAGCAGGAGTTGCTTATACCCCAGATTATGGAGTAGAGCCTGGCTGAAAGCGCTGTCCTGGCGGGACTCCCTCTGCAGGCAGCAGTGGGCAGAGAAGGTATTCGTGGAAGACCAGTTCGCCACCCGGCAGATGTCCATCAGGGGCACAGAGCGTAGCGAGGCCACCGAGGTCGCTTTGGCTCGAACCCCGTGTGTGGTGACTCGACGATCTAGCGGGGCACCCGCCTTCGCATGAGTGAAAGAGATGCAGTCCACCACCCAAACTGAGAGGGTGCGTTTGGTAACTGCCTACCCAGGACTATTGGAATCGTAGGTCACAAAGAACTGGCCAGACTTGCGACGAGTCTGGGTACGCTGCAAGTAGAATGCGAAAGCTCTTCTGCAGTTGAGGGTGTGGAGAGTTGCCGACGCCTGGTCGGCATGGGGCCTCGGAAAGAAAGTCGGCAGGACTATCTCCTGGTTAAGATGGAAGTCCGAGATGACTTTGGCAGGAATTTAGAATGGACTATCTCCTGGTTAAGATGGAAGTCCGAGATGACTTTGGCAGGAATTTAGGATGGGTATGGAGCGTAGCATGGTCCGAGTGGTGACCCGGGGAGTACTTTGAATGCGGGCTGCCAGAGCTCGGAGGCGGTCAGCGCGATCCGCCGGCAAGGCGGCGGTCGCCTACTGAGTATCGAGGCACGACCCAATGAACTCGAGAGCCTGCACCAGCTCGAGGTGAGACTTTGGGTAGTTGACCAAGAACCCAAAGCCTTCCAACAGAAGGATGGTGCGCAACATTGCTCGCCGGGTTTCCTCGACCAAGGAGCTTGACACGAGCCAGTCGTTGAGGTGGGAAACATCAGCATGCCCTGACGCCGGAGACGGGCGATGACCACAAGGCATTTTGTAGACTCATGGGGCGCATGCGAGGATGAAGGGGAGGACCCTGTACTGGAAGTGCTCTCCCTGCACCCTGAAGCGCAGATACTGCCTGTGCTGGAGGTGGATTAAGATGTGGGCATAAGTATCCTTTAGATCTAAGGAGCATAGCCAGTCGCCCTGCCGGAGGAAGGGCAGCAGAACGCCAAGGGAAACTGCTAGGTACGTATGACCTAGATTGGCCACTGTTGGAAACAGGATACTGGGCTTGATGGACCTTGGTCTGACCCAGTATGGCATATCTTATGTTCTATGTTCTTATGATAACATCTTGAATTTCTCCCACACCAAGAACTTGTTCAACTTGCGGAGGTGGAGGATAGACCGCAGACCCCCCCCCCCAGCTTTTTCGGGATGAGAAAGTACCGGGAATAGAAGCCCCAACCTCGAAGCTGTGGAGGGACCTTCTCGACTGCCCGCTAGGCAAAGAGAGAGAGTAATTCCCTCTGCAGTAGAAGCTGGTGCGCAGGGAGTCTAGGAGGCTCCACTGGGGAGAAGGGAGGTGGAAGCCTGTCGAAATGAAGGCGATAGCCATCTTGGACGATCTGGAGAACCCAGGGGTCTGAGGTGATGGAAGCCCACAACGGGGTGAAATGAGACAGGCGTCCCCCCACTGGCTGCTGCGCCGCTGGAGGGCGAGGGGGTATGCCGATGGTGTCAAAACCCCTGCGCGGGTTGTGGAGGAGCCAGAGTTTGGGCTTTCGGCCCTTTCGGCTTACGATGCACTTGGCCAGATTTACCCTGCACTGGGGTAGTCGGCACGGGGGTAGCCGGGTATGGTGGATAGCCCCGGTATTGAAGGCCCTTCCGAGAAAAGAAGGGCTTCTTGGCTGGTTGATTCTTTTGAGGCAGAGTGGAGGTCTTGTGTAAGAGACAGGTTCTGGTGACAAACTACGTCTCTATCTCTGCGGCTTTATCCTCCATTGGCTTGCAGAAGAGCTGCTCGATGAGGCAGGGAACGTCCAGGAGTTTCTTCTGCACCCACTGCTCCAAATCCGAGGATTGGAGCCATGCCTAGCAGTGGGCCACGATGCCCACGGCCGCCACCAGAGCCGATGACTCTAACCCATCTTAGGCGGCTCGGGAGAGGTATTTAGAGCAGTCTACGACAGACTTCAATAGAGTGCCGAATCTATTGAGGGGCTCGCCCTCGAGACCCGCGGAGAACCCTCCGAGCTCCTTGGCTAAATCGCGCAAAAACATACCTATGTATAGTTGGTATGCTTGAATGCGACAATAGCGCATGGAATCTTGGTAGGCCTTGCGTCCCAGGGCATCAAGGGCTCTCGACTCTCGGCCGGGGGTACTGCAGAGTGCAATTTTGGGCTCTTTTGCTTCCTCATGGCCGACTCCACTACCATAGAGGTGTGGGGAAGTGACGCTGATCCCGGGATCACCGGGTCAGGCATCGAGGAGAGGGGGTCCTCAACGGGACGGCCCTCAGGAGATCAGGCGCCTTCGCCAGAGGCCTTCGCTTCCGTGCGGGGTACCTTGCAGGGGTGCTCCCTGTCCGACTCTCGGGAACGCCAAAGGGGGCTAAGCAACAGTGTGCGGGAGCGCACGCGCTTATTGGGAGCCCCCGACAGCGACTTCGAGGCCGCCTTCTTTTTGTGCCGCTCCATCTCGGGGGGGGGGGGGGGGTATCCCATCGAGGGAGAGAAGACCGAGAGTGCCAGTGGATTCCGAGGCAGCCTTTCGGAAAATGTCTTCGGACTTCTGCTTACAGCTCAGCAGGGCCTTAGAGAACATTTTCTTACAGAGCGAACAGAGATCAGGATCATGGTCAGCTCCGAGGCACCGCAGACAACAGTCGTAAGTGTCTGTAAGCGACATGTTCCTAGAGCATCTATCACATTTTTTGAAGCCGGTAGCCATGGGGGCAAAAATGGCCCCTGCGCGGTCGAAGACCCATATAGCAAGCGGTTAGGGAGGAGAAAAGGGCGCGTAGCCTGTAACAAAAAATGAAAAGACTATCCCCCGATAGCTCTAAGAAGGTAGAACAGGGGAAGGATGGGTAGAGGACCGGTGTAACAGGAAAATAAAAGGCCTGTTAGGCCAAAAACGAAAACGTTTTCCAAAGGACAAGGACGTGCGTCCGATGGGTTCTGCGGAAAAAAGGAGACTGAGCAAGATGGCACTCTTGGTCGGGAAGAGGACCACACATGCATGGCAGCATTCCCAAAGGCTTTCTTTGAAAAGCTGGAGAATTTCTCCCCACGGGCTCCGTCGGTGCCGATATTACCGATAAGTCAGGACTGACTTCCTGCTTGTTCCTGCAGAACTATTGCTGCTACTGTTAAAAAAAAAAAAAAAAAAAAAACGAAAGAAAGAACCAGAGGAGGAGGAGCAATCCCCTTCCCCCAATCGCTACCATTGCCACTATTACTACCCATGTGAAAAGACATCCTCCACAGATGTAAAAAATGACAAGAAACGGAGAACTGCATGAGGCATGTGGCTGCTGAAGAGGAGCAGTGTAAAAAATCAGAATTGCAAGAGTTATGTGAACAAAACACAAGCTGTCTTAATGTATCCAAAGTGATTTAACCTGTGCTGTAAATTTCTTGTTACATACTAAAAACTTGTTAAAAAAGAACCCAGTAAATTAAATACTCTGAGACATGTTTATTAAAGGTCAATGTGCGTTAATGAAACACAGTGCATTTACTCACCTGGAAAGCATAGTTACTCACCTGTAACAGGTGATCTCCGGGAACAGCAGGAATTTAGTCTTCACATATGGGTATTGTCGGTACCGACGGAGCCTGCGTGGGAACGCTCCCCAGCGTCCAATTAGAAAGCCTTTGGGAGCATCCCACAGCGCCTGCGTGCTGCCTTCCCGCCTTTCTTAACTGCCTCTCTCCAGTTGAGTTTTAAAGCTGAGACAAAGAGAGAGAGAGAGGGAAAGAGAAGAGATAGAGAGATACAACTCCTAGGGTAGGTGGGTGTGTTGTGAAGAATAAATTCCTGCTGTTCCCGGAGATCACCTGTTACAGGTGAGTAATTATGCTATCTCCAGGAACAAGCAGCAATGTAGTCTTCACATATGGGGACTCCCTAGCTTTAGATGCCAGGAAGAGAACCCAGAAGTTGTGTGTCCCTGAGAAAGGGCTCCACTTCCCCCCATGGATCTCTGGCATCCGACCAGGGATGGTGGGTAAGAGTTGATTAGGTATGGAACAGGTGTTGGAGAACAGCCTGACCAAACAAGGCATCCTGGCGGGAGTCCTTGTCCAAGCAGTAATGGGCTGTGAAGGTACGAACCGAGGCCCAAGTAGCTGCTCGACAGATGTCATTGATTGACACACAGTGCAGATGAGCCATTGAAGCTGCCATGGCTCTCACATTGTGAGCTGTGACATGGCCTTCCAGAGGAAGGTTCTTACTCTGATAGGCAAAGGAAATACACTGTGCAATCCAGCTGGACAGTGTTCTCTTGAAGACTGGAAGTCCCAAATGAGACATATCAAAAGCAACAAAGAGTTGATGGGACTTTCTATGTTGCTGTGTTCTTTGTAAGTAAAGCACAGTTACTTACCAGTAACAGGTGATCTCTGGGAACAGCAGGAATTAGTCCTCACATATGGGTACGTCGGTACCAACGGAGCCTGCGCGGGAATGCTCCCCAGCTTCCCAGAATGAAAGCTTTTGGGGCATCCCACAACGCATGCGCGCTGCCTTCCCGCCTTTCCTACCAACTCTCCTCAGTTCAAGTTTAAAGCTGAGACAATAGAGAGAGAGAGTAAAGGAAAGACAAAGAGAGAGATACAACTCCTAGGGGAGGTGGGTGGGTTGTGAGGACTAATTCCTGCTGTTCCCAGAGATCACCTGTTACAGGTAAGTAACTGTGCTATCTCCAGGAACAAGCAGGAATAAGTCCTCACATATGGGGACTCCCTAGCTAAGATGCCTGGGAGATCCCCAAGGGTATGAGACCCTGAAGGGTTCCTCGTCTTCCTATGGATCTCAGGCATCCATTCAGGGAAGGAGGGCAGGAGTTGTTCAAGAATGGAACAGGTGTCTGAGGACAGCCTGACCAAACAAGGCATCCCGGCGGGAGTCCTTGTCCAAACAGTAATGGGCTGTGAAGGTATGAACCGAGGCCCAGGTGGCTGTTCGACAGATCTGATCGATGGACACAGAATGAAGATGAGCCATAGAGGTGGCCATGGCCCTCACATTGTGAGCTGTGACATGGCCCTCCAGAGAAAGGTTCTTACTCTGGTAAGCAAAAGAAATACACTGAGCAATCCAATTGGACAGTGTTCTTTTGGAGACTGGAAGTCCTAAATGAGAAGGATCAAAAGCAACAAAAAGCTGGGAAGACTTTCTATGTTGCTGTGTCCTGTGTAAGTAAAAAGCTAGAGCTCTTTTACAATCTAGAGTATGAAGGTTCCTCTCTGCAGTGAATGCATGAGGAGCTGGAAAAAAGACAGGTAAATATACCTCTTGATTAAGATGAAAAGGTGAGACCACTTTAGGCATAAAGTGAGGATTTGTCCTAAGGACTACCTTATCATGATGGAACCTTGTATAAGGTGGATTAGCCACTAAGGCCTGCAGTCCACTGATGCGGCGAGCAGAAGTGATTGCAATAAGGAAAATAACCTTCCAGGAAAGAAATTTCAAGGAGGTAGTGGCTAAGGGTTCAAAAGGTGGCTTCATAAGCTGACCAAGAACCAAATTTAAATCCCATGCCACCGGAGGAGGTCGAATGGGAGGTTTAGTTAAAGTTAGGCCTCTCATAAATCTTGCAATAAGAGGATGAGAGGAAACAGGTTGTCCATTGATAGGCTTAAGGGATGCTGCAATAGCACTTAAAATGGACCCTTACTGAATTTGTCTCAAGGCCTGCATTGGAAAGATGCAGGAGATATTCTAATAGAGAATTCAGAGGAAGTGCCAGAGGGTCAAGACCCTTTTTGAGCACACCAAACGGAAAATCTTTTCCATTTAAAGGCATATGAACGCCTAGTGGAAGGTTTCCTGGAAGCATGAAGGATATCCTTCACTTGCTGCGAAAGATTGAAGTCTTGAAGGTCTAGGCCTTCAGTAACCAAGCTCTGAGGTGAAGGGACTTGGGGTTTGGATGCCACAAAGTCCCCTCCTCCTGAGACAGAAGGTCTGGAGCAGCTCCTAAGTCCAGGGAGGGGGCTTGGGAGAGATGCAGAAGTAGAGGGTACCACACTTGGCGTGGCCAGCGTGGAGCTATGAGGATAATAGATCCTTGATCCCTCTGAAGTTTGAACAGAGTCTTGGGAATCAGAGGAATGGGTGGAAAGGCATACAGGAAGTCCTGACCCCAATGAAGGAGGAAGGCATCCTTGGCCTGAACTCCCTGACATGGGATTCTGGAACAGAACCGGGGAAGTTTGGCATTCCACGGACTTGCAAATAGGTCTATGTCCGGGGTACCCCATTCCTGGAAGATTCTGAGTACCTGATCCATGTGCAGGGACCATTCGTGCGGAAGCAGAACTCGACTGAGTCTGTCTGCCCAAGAGTTTTGAATTCCTGGGAGGTATACTGCCAGGAGATGGATTTGATGCTCTCTGGCGAAGGCCCATAATCTTAGAGCTTCGTTGCAAAGCGACAGAGAGCCAGTTCCTCCTTGCTTGTTTATGTAAAACATGGCTACCTGATTGTCTGTTTGAATGAGGACTGTCTGGTAGCTGAGGAGGGTATGAAAGACCTTGAGAGCTAGGTACACTGCTCAAAGTTCCAAGAGGTTGATATGAAGGGAGGTCTCCTGTGGGGACCAAGTGCCTTGGGTGGATAGGTCCTGTAGATGAGCTCCCCAACCTGTTTGGGAGGCATCTGTTGTGAGGATTGCTTGGGGCCACAAAGGTTGTAAGGGGGACCCCAGCAACAGATTTTGAGTGGATATCCACCATTGGAGAGACCAAAAGAGACGTTTGGAGTTTGCTATTTGGTCTGAGAGAGCTCCTGAAGCTTGAGTCCACTGGGTGGACAAAGTCCACTGAGCTGCTCTCATGTGTAGGCGAGCATAGGGCACCACATGTACTGTGGAAGCCATGTGGCCTAGTAGTTGTAGCATCTCCCGGGCAGTTAAGTGGTCCTTTGACTGAATCTGGGAGGCTAACTGCACTAGACGTTGGCAACGAGCCTGGGGAAGATAGGCTCTTGCAGTAGTGGTGTCCAACCAGGCCCCTATGAATTCTAGGGACTGAGTAGGGGTGAGCTGAGACTTTGGGAGGTTAACCACAAGTCCCAGATACTGCAGAATGCACCTGGTGGTGTCCAGGGAAATTTGGGCTTCTGACTGGGATGGAGCTCGGATGAGCCAGTTGTCCAGATATGGGAAGACAAAGATTCCCAGAGGGCGCAGAAATGCAGCAACTATTGCCATGCATTTGGTGAACACTCTTGGAGCAGAGGCCAGACCAAAAGGAAGGACTCTGTATTGGTAATGTTTTCCCTGGAACAGAAAACGTAGGAATTTTCTGTGGGATGGATGGATGAGTATATGAGTGTACGCATCCTTGAGATCTAGAGAACAAAGCCAATCCTGACTCTGTAGGTATGGAAGGAGAGTGCCTAAAGGGAGCATCTTGAATTCTCCTTGTATAGAAATTTGTTCAATTCTCGGAGATCTAGAATGGGTCTGTATCCCCCTGTTTTCTTTGGAATGAGAAAGTAGGGGGGAGTAAAACCCTGACCCCTGTTGAAGAAGAGGAACTTCTTCTATGGGCCAGAAGGGAGGTTACCTCCTGATCCAGAAGGTCGAGGAGAGATGTGGGAGAATTGAAATGTCTCACCATGGTGTAGGGAGGAAGGTCTGAGAAATGAAGTTTGTAGCCCTCTCTGATGATGGAGAGGGTCCACTGCTCTGAGGAGATTTGCTCCCATCTGGGAGCAAAATGAGCCAACCTTCCTGGAATGGTGAGAGGTTATGGCTGTTGCAGAGCCAGAAAGGTTAAGTTCTCTAGTATCAAGTCAAAACCCCTGAGGGGCTTGGGACTGCTGGGTTGCAGCAGCCCCTGCAGGTTTAGGCCTGGCCTGTTTAGATTGCTGACGCTTAGTAGCAAAGCGACCTGTAGAAGACTGTTGACCAGAAGTGGAAGGAAATCTGCCCTTCTTGTAAAAAGACTTTTTAAAAGATTTTTTCTTGGCCGGAGTGGAGGTAGACTTAGAAAGTCTATCCAGAGCAGCATTTTCTGCATCCATTTGAGTGGCTTTAATTTGCCACTCCTTGCGAAATAGGTTTTCACCTGTACAGGGCAGATTTCCTAAACCGTCTTGAACCCAGGGTTCTAGATCAGAAGCCTGGAGCCAAGCAATTCTACGAGCAGCTATAGCAATGCCTGAGGCTCTGCTGGCACCTTCAAAAGAATCAAAGGCTGCCCTGTTGGAAAACTTTGAAATGTCTTGAGTATGCTTGAGCCAAAGAAGGAATTCATCCCTTTTATCTTCTGGAATAAAAGGGAGAAAATTGTGCAGCTTTTCTGCAACCTCCTTCAGAAACATACCCATATAAAGGCTGTATGAATTGATTCTAGCAATAAGCATGCTAGCTTGGAAGATCTTCCTACCAAAAGCATCCAAGGTCCTGCATTCTCTTCCTGGAGGAGTAGAAGAGTGTCTTTTGGTACTCTTTATCCTCTTCATAGCTGACTGCACCACAATAGAGTGGTGAGGAAGCTGAGTTTTTTGAAATCCAGGAGAAGGAGGGACACGGTACATAGTGTCCAATCTACGAGAATGAGGAGAAAGGGTGAGAGAAGTCTCCCACAAGTCAATCAAATGTTCTTGAAGAATTTCATGAATTGGCAAGGTGACTGCCTCTCTGGGAACCTTAGAGTATCCCAAAATATCTAATTTTTTTGCTCTAGGTTCTTTTTCAGAGGTTACTGAAATAGAGAGTCCTTTAGCTACTTCTACTATGAAGTCTTGAAAGAACAAATCCTCTGGAGGAGACATTCTCCTTTTTGGAGAAGAGGGCTCCTCAGGAAGGGTGATAGATACTTCAGGAGACTCATCCGATGACTCAGAATCATCAGAAGAATCGAAGAATCGTCTGTCCGATTCCAAAGATCGATAGGCGTATCGATCGGTACCGACATTGGGTGTTCCCGGTACCGGGTCGGTACCGAGAAAGAGCCCAGGACAGGGAGCCGGAATCGGCATCCTGGCCGATGTCGATGCAGCCGGTACCGGTATCGAGGTTGGTACCGGTACCGGCATCGAGGTTGGTACCGGTACCGGCATCGAGGTTGGTACCGGTACCGGCATCGAGGTTGGTACCGGTACCGGCATCGAGGTTGGTACCGGTACCAGCGCTGGTACCAACAACATGGCTTGTTGCGGTACCGACGGCGTCGCAGCCTTGATGAAAGCCAGTATGGCCTGCTGCATGGATTGCACAGTGTGATCCATGGACACCACGACTGCCTGGATGTCGGTACCGGGAGATTGTGCCGGTACCCCAGAGCAGTCTAACAGGTGATCGGTCGAGGCCGTGCCATCGATGTCAACCTGTAACCCCATAGGAGGAGCTTTGGAAGCCGGAGCTTCCCACCGGGGTTGTTTGGCTGGGGCAGGATCCTCAAGGGCAAGCCCGGAGGCATCTCGATACTTAGAGGGAGATTTGCCCTTTGAGGACCTGCTAAAAGTATGTTTGGTTACCTGAGATCCATCAGGAGAGGAAGACCTGGAAAAGTCGATGCCACCGCCGGTGCATCCGTGGGAAACAGCACATGGAGCTTGGCTGCTCGGTTCTGTAACCCTCGTTTAGACATTAGGGAACAGGACTGGCAATCCGGGACGGAGTGTTCAGGCCCCAAACATTTAAGACACCATTCATGGGTGTCTGTCACAGAAATTGTACCGCTACACTTAGTGCATTTTTTGAAGCCAGAGGCTGGTTTTTCCATGAGGGAAAGTTTCTTGTGGGCCTGGAGGCCTAAGAAGAAAAATATACCAAGTGAGGAAAAAGTATTATTATTTTTTTTTTTTGTTAGAAGAAAAGAAAAGAAAAGACCGGCGGTACCGGTCCGGCGTCGGGGAAGGCAGACACGCGACCAAAGAAATAGATTAAAATAAAGAACTTCTTCAGCGGTGACAGAAACACGACCTGCTGGCTCCGCGGAAAAGAAGAACTGAGGAGCGTTGGTAGGAAAGGCGGGAAGGCAGCGCGCATGCGCTGTGGGATGCCCCAAAAGCTTTCATTCTGGGAAGCTGGGGAGCATTCCCGCGCAGGCTCCGTCGGTACCGACGTACCCATATATGAGGACTTATTCCTGCTTGTTCCTGGAGATAAGACTAAAGCTCTTTTACAGTCCAAAGTATGAAGATTCCTTTCTGCATTTGATGCATGAGGCCCTGGAAAAGACATGCAGGTAGATGAAAAGGCGAGACCACCTTTGGAATAAAGGGAGGCTTAGTTAGCAGAACGCCTCTCATAAATCTTGCTATAAGAGGATGGGAGGAAATAGGTTGCCCATTTAGAGGCTTGAAGGAAGCTGCAATAGCACTCAAATGGACTCTCACTGAGTTAGTCTTAAGTCTTAAGTCCTGCATTGGATAAATGAAGGAGATACTCCAGTAATGATTCCAGAGGCACAGCAAGGGGGTTAAGACCCTTCTGCGAACACCATATGGTAAACATTTTCCACTTGAAAGCATAAGACCGTCTTCTGGAAGGCTTCCTGGAAGCATAAAGGACATCCTTTACTTGCTGAGGGAGGTTAAGATCATGGAGATCTAGGCCTTCAGCAACCAAGCCCTGAGATGCAGAGATTGGGGATTGGGATGCCATAACATTCCGTTCTCCTGAGATAGGAGACTCTGGAGCAGACCCTAACTCCAGGAAGGGAGCTTGAGAGAGATGTAGAAGCAGAGGGTACCACATTTGCCGAGGCCAACGTGGAGCTATGAGGATCATACATCCTGTCTCTCTGAAGCTTGGGAATTAGGGGAATGGGTGGAAAGGCATAAAGGAAGTCTTGGTCCCAGTGAAGGAGGAAAGCATCCTTGGCCTGAGAGCCCTGAGCCGAGATTCTGGAACAGAACCGGGGAACTTTGGCATTCAACGGACTTGCAAAGAGTTGGTCACCTGGTCTACATGGAGAGACCATTCGTGCGGAAGCAGAACTCGACTGAGTCTGTCTGCCCAAGAGTTTTGTATGCCTGGAAGATACACTGCCAGGAGATGAATCTGATGCTCTCTGGTGAGGGCCCATAGTCGCAAAGCTTCGTTGCAAAGCGACAGAGAGCCTGTTCCCTACTGTTTGTTCACGTAGAACATGGCTACTTGATTGTCCGTATGGATGAGGACTGTCCTGTAGCTGAGCAGGGTGTGGAACACTCGAAGAGCAAGGAAGATTGCTCTGAGCTCCAAGAGATTGATATGTAGATGAGTCTCCTGTGGAGTCCAAGTGCCTTGGGTGGAGAGGTCTTGCAAATGAGCTCCCCAACCCACTGGTGAAGCATCTGTTGTGAGAATTGCCTGGGATAAGGGTTGTTGAAATGGGGACCCCAGCAACAGGTTCTGAGTGGACTGCCACCATTGGAGGGACAAAATAAGGCAATTTGTGTTTGCTATTTTGTCTGACCCTGATGCCTGGGTCCACTGAGTGGATAAAGTCCACTGGGCTGCTCTCATATGGAGGCGAGCATAAGGGACCACATGCACGGTGAAGGCCATGTGGCCTAGTAGTTGTAGCATTTCTTGGGCAGTGAGATGAGGTTTTAGCACTGCTTGAGAAGCTAACTGCACCATGCAAAGGCAACGGGCCTGGGGAAGATAGGCCCTTGCCCTTTTGGTATCTAGCAAAGCTCCTATGAATTCTAGAGACTGAATGGGAGTTAGATTGGATTTTGAGACATTTATGACAAGACCCAAATACTGAAGGATACGCATTGTGCAAGATAGGAAGGTCCTGGCCTCTGGCTCTGATGGGGCTCGAATGAGCTAGTCGTCTAAGTAGGGGAAGACGAAAATCCCTAGAGTGCGGAGAAATGCTGCTACCACAGCCATGCATTTCGTGAACACTCTTGGTTCTGAGGCCAGGGCAAAAGGAAAAACCCTGTATTGGTAGTGCTTTCCTTGGAAAAGGAACCTAAGGAATTTCCTGTGAGTTGGGTGGATGTGAACATGAGTGTACGCATCCTTGAGATCTAGAGAACAAAGCCAATCCTGACTCTGAAGGTCTTGCAGCAGAGTTCCTAAAGAAATCATCTTGAATTTCTCTTTGAACAGGAATTTGTTCAATTCTCTAAGGTCTAAAATGGGTCTGTATCCCCCTGTTTTCTTTGGAATAAGGAAATAGGGGGAGTAAAACCCGGTACCCTGTAGTTGAATGGGTACTTCTTCTATTGCCCCTTGGGCAAGAAGCATAGTGACCTCTTGATGTAACAGGCTGATGAGAGAGGTCTGAGAATTGAACTGTCTTACCATGGTGGAAGGGGGCATGCACAGAAGTGCAGCTTGTACCCCTCTCTTATAATGGAAAGTATCCACTGCTCTGGTGTTATTTGCTCCCACCTGGGGGCAAAGTGACATAACCTTCCTGGAATGGTGGAAGGCTCTGGTCCATTCAGGGCCAGGAAGGCTAAGATCTCTAGATGAAAGTCAAAGGCCTTGTGGAGGCTGAGACTGCTGAGACGGTTGAGGCTTAGCAGTCTTTGCTTTCTTTTGCTTGGGTGGTTGCTGACCCTTCCGGGTAGACTGACCTGTGGAACGTCCCTGCTGGGGAATAAGAGGGATAAAACCTCTTCTTTTTTAATAAAGAAATCCTTCAAGAAGCCTTTCTCATAGGATCAGCAGTGGCTTTGGATAGCCTATCCAAAGTGGAGTTGTCAGCATCCAACTCATTGGCCTTTTCTTGCCAATCTTTAAAAAACAGGTTCTCACCAGTACAAGGAATATTGCCCAGTTTGTCTTGTACCCAGAGTTCCAAATCGGATGCCTGGAGCCAGGCAATTCTTCGTGCACCTATGGCAATGGCAGAGGTTCTGCTTTTGCACTCAAAACAGTCAAAAGCTGCACGACTGACAAATTTGGAAACATCCTGGGCATGTTTGACCAATGTGAGAAAATCTCGTCTTTTATCCTCAGGAAGAAGAGGGCTCAAAACCTCTAGATCCCCAGTAATTTCCTTCAGGAACATTCCCATACATAAAATATATGAACTGATCCTGGCAGAAAGCATGGAAGCTTGGAAAGTACGACGTCCAAAAGCATCCAAAGTTCTGCACTCACGGTCCTGCAGGATTAGAGGAATGCCTCTTTGCACTCCCGATCCTTCTCATAGTTGATTCCACTACAAAAGGGTGGTGAGGAAGCTGAGTTTTTTGGAAACCAGGACAAGAAGGGACTCGGTACATAGTATCCAGTCTGCGAGAGTGAGGAGAGGTGGTAAGAGGCGTCTCCCATATTCTTAGCATGATATCATGCAAGATCTCATGGATGGGTAGAGTAGCTGCCTCTTTAGGAGCTTTGGGATAATGTAAAATTTCCAACTCCTTTGCTCTGGGCTCTGATTCAGGAGCCACAATGATGGACAGACCTCGAGCCACCTCCCTGATGAAGTCCTGAAAGGAAATATCCTCTAGAGGAGACATCCTGCGCTTAGGGGAGGAGGGCTCCTCTGGGAGAAGCATTCCTGCATCGACAGAACTATCAGAATCCTCAGATTCTTCTGAGGACTCGAAGTACCGTCTGTCCGGATGCTCTTGAAGAGCCCGATACCCGTACCGACCGAAGTCGGTACCGGGAGTAATCGGTACCGGAAGGCATCGGATGACTGGGTGCCGGCAATGCGGACACCGATGTCGATGTTATCAGTACTGGTACCGATGGAACTGTCTGACGTGGTTCCGAGGGTGTCAATGCCGCAAGGAGAGCCGCCAGACTGCGTTCAATAGCCAGGAATCTCTGGTCTATCGACACTGCCCATATGCCTGGATGTCGGTACCGGAGAAGACAGCCGGTACCCCAGAGCATGGCACCAGTAGTTCTGAAGAGGTTGAGGCCTCGAGAACGTCCTGCAGCCCCGATAATGCTTTGGAAGCCAAAGCCTCCCACCGGGGCACTTTTGCCGGTGCAGAATCCTCAAGGGCAATGCCAGAGGCATCTCGATGCTTAGAAGGAGATCTACCCTTTGAGGACTGGCCAGATTTGTGTTTAGTTACCTGAGATCCACGGGAGGAAGAGGAAGCCCTGGAAGACGTCGATGCCACCGAGGCTGCATCAGAGGGAAACAGTGTACTAAGCTTAGCAGCTCGGTTCTGCCGACTCCTCTTAGACATCATGGCACAGGACATACATTCCGTGATGGAGTGGTCAGGACCTAAACATTTGAGACACAATTCATGGGTGTCGGTGATGGTACCGCCACACTTGGTGCACCTTTTAAAACCCGAAGAGGGCTTTTCCATTGTGGAGGAATTTTTGGGCCTAAGGCCCAAAAAGGCACGTGCACGTGGAAAAAAGTACTAAATTTTTATTTTTTTTTTAAAGAAAAGAAAGAAAGAAAGAAAGAAAAACCGGCGGTACCGGTAGAGCGTCGAGGAAGGCAGACGCAACCACAAAAAAAGAAAGGTAAGAAATTTTCTGCAGTGACAGGAACGACGACCTGCTGGCTCCGTGGAAAACGAAGTACTGGAGAGAGGCAGTTGTCTGTCTGGTTGTCTGTCTGGACCAGCACCGGCTGGTGATGCAGGTGGTGAAAGAAGACTTCTCAGGGCTAGTTGTATGGCTCGGAGATCCAGGAGGTTGATCTGCTAGGTGCTCTCGTCTGGTGACCAGCTGCCCTGAGTGTGGAGATCTCCACAGTGGGCTCCCCATGGGGCAGGGAGGCGTCTGTGGTGAGGAACCTTTAGGGGCCTAGGGCCTGAAAATGCATGCCTGCCTCGAGATGCTGGGGAGACTGCCACCAGACCAGAGAATCCACCAGTTGGCGGGTAACAAACACTATCTCGGAGGCGGCCCGTGGCCTGAGGCTACTGGTCCCGGAGACACCACTGCGCTGCCCCATGTGCCCGAGGAGACGCAGAAGCAGCTGAGCGGGCATCGAGGGTCAGCACTGTACATCCCGAGCTAGAGTCCAGAGATGGTTGGCTCGGTCCCTGGGCAAGAAAGCCTTCGACTGGAGAGTGTCCATCATTTCCCCAATGAACTCCAGACACTGTGTCAGGAGGAGGTGAGACTTGGGGTAGTTTATGACAAACTCCAAGTGCTGCAGAACCAGGATGGTGCATGTGGTGGCCTGCTGCACCTCTGAGGCTGTGCCTCCCTTTATGAGCCAGTCATCCAGGTAGGGAAAGACGAAGACCCCCTGGAGCCAGAGGAAGGCAGCCATGACTGCCAGGCATTTTGTGAAAACTCTTGGGGCAGAGGCTAGGCTGAAGGGGAGAACCCTGTACTGAAAATGCCTGCTCCCCACTATGAACTGCAGGTACTACCTATGGTTGGGGTGGATGAGGATGTGGGTATAAGCATCCTTGAGGTCTAAGGAGCATAGCCAGTCTCCCTGCTGGAAGTAGGGCAGCAATGTTCCAAGGGAGAGCATCTTGAACCTCTACCTCATCAGGAATTTGTTGCGGTTGCACAGGTCGAGGATGGTCCTGAGGCCTCCCGTCCTTTTTGGCACGAGGAAGTACCTGGAGTAGAACCCTTTGCCCTTGAGAAAACCTGCCAACTTTATCTTTATCTTTATTGAACTCCTTCAGAAGAAGATCCCAGTGGAGGGGAGACCTGAGGGGCTCTCCCGGAAAAGAAGGGGGAAGTTTCTGAGTCAGGTGGAGGAGGTAACCCTCCCTGACAAGTGTCCAGGAATCAGTGGTGATGGTCACCCACCTCTGGGCATAGAGGGCCAAATGTCCTCCTGTGGCTGCTGATCTCCTTGGGGTTGATAGACTATGCTCAAGGAATCAGGAACTCCCCCCTGGCTGGTCCGGAGCAGGTGCATGTGGTTTTGGAGCCTTCTGCTTACACGAGCCATGCCATGTCCCTTGGCCTGCTGACCATGTTGGGGAGCTGGGGCAAGGCCTGATAAGGTGGGCAGTTTGGGTAAGCAGCTCCCTTCCTCGGGTAAATGGACTTTTTATCCGAGCTCTTCCATTGGGGAGGGTCAGCGGTCTTTTTGGAGAGCCTGGTACGTGTCATGAACTCGGTTTCCAGCTCGGCAGCCGTGTTGGTCATGGGTTTGCCAAAGTGGTTCTCTCCTTAGCAGAGGACATCAACCAATTTGTCCTGAACCCACTGTTTGAGGTCGGAAAACCGCAGCCAAGCTTGGCGGCATGCACCGATGCCAGCCACCGCTACTCGAGCCACCGACTTAAACCCGACATAGGCCTCCCGAGACATGAATTTGGAGCATTCCCGGACAGCTCTGGCCAGGTTCTTGAACCGCTGTAAAGGTTCCTCAGAGAGACCAGTTGAGAACCCAGAGAGTTCCTTCACCAGGTCTCTCAAGTACATGCCCATGTACAGTTGGTAGGCCTGGATGCAGCTGATGAGCATTGAGCTCTGTAAGCACTTTCTGCCGAGGCAGTCCAGGGTGCGGGCCTCCCTGCTGGGGGGCACCTAGGAGTGTGTCTTCTGGCTTTTCAGCCAACGCATGGCCGACTCCACCACCATGGAGTTATGTGGCAGCTGTGACTTTTGGAAAACTGGACTCCGGCAGATTCGATACATTGAGTTGACCCGTTTGCTCACCAGTGGCACTGAAGCCGGTGTCTCCCACATTTGAATTATCAGCTGTTCCAGGATGGGAGGGATAGGCACCCTGAGCGATTCCCATGGAGGGGCCTCTTACTAGAGGATTTCCAACTCATCTGCCTGAAGGTCCTCCTCCGACTCTATCGGGAATGCCAGGGCCTTAGACATGTCCTTGACAAAATCAAGGAAGCCCATATATCCTTGGGTGGGGACCGCCGTCGAGGCTCTGAGAAGGGAGAGTCAGATAGGATGTTGCGGTGGCAACGGGTATCAGGGACTCCTCGTCCTCCATCTCCCACTCGGAGTAGTCCGTCAAGGACTCGGAGTGCTGCTCCATAGGCCTCAGGGCCCCCGAAGCCCCGCGGCTGGTGCCTGGAAAATGTTCAGGGGATGATTGTGGGCCCATCGAGCAGGACTCAGATCGCAACCTCGGCAGAGGATCGACTTGAGGTCGAAGGACCTTGAGGATCGGCTCGGCCACTGGGGGACGTCTTGGACGTTGAGGGCCCGGTGGTCGAGGCGGATGAACCGGTCGTGCTGGACAACAGCGCCTGCTGCTGGTCCATGAAGGCAGACAAACTGTGCTCCAGGGACTCCAGACCAGAAGGCTCTGCAGCCTTCGGTGCGGGCACAGAGGGACTCGGGTTGACGCCAGCTTCCCCGAAGGGGAATCCTTGAGGATAGTGTCTGGGAACAGAGGCTGGTCCGCGGTCGGATGCTTCCAGGGGACCTTCGCAGGCCACTCCTTCTCCGATGCCTCGGACGAATGTCTCGGACTGCGGGACTGAACACAGGGAGCACTCAGCCGGTCAAACCAATCCAAGGACGCCAACTTCAAGGGTTTCTTCTTCCTGAGGTCCCTCGAGGGAGACCTCCTTTCTGAGGACCCATGACAAAGCTCAGGCTCTGAAGGTTCTGCCCAAGATGTCGAGGCCTCAGACCAGGCCTTGGCCTTCGGAGGCACCGGGGACTCGGGGAAAAGTTTATCGTGCTGCTGCTGGCGGCTCAAGGGCCTTACTGGACATCCTCTTGCAGAGACTGCAGGCTGCCGGGTTGTGGTCTGGCCCAAAGCAGCAGAGACAGCAATCGTGTGTGTCGGTCAAAGACGCAATTTTAGAGCACCGATCACACTTCTTAAAGCCACTGGTAGCCATGGGGGGGAAAGGTACCCCTGCGAGGCTGAAGACTCTCCAGGCTGCCAGTGGGAGAAAAAAAGGCATGAAGGCGCCAGGAAAAGAACGAAAAAAAACTACAGAAAAAGACCAAACTTGACGCCGAGGCAACGAGGTCGGTAGGCGGTTAGAGTACCGGTGCAATACCGGAGTTGAGTATGAAACTCAGAGAGAAAAAACAACTTTTTCTGGGGACAAGCCAGACAAACGTCTGAAGGGCTCCGTGGAAAAAAGGAGACTGAGCAAGATGGCACCCTTGGATGGGAAGTGGACCACGCATGCGTAGTGGCATCTCTCAAAGGCTTTCTTTGAAAGCTGGGGGGATGCTTCCATGAGGGCTCCGTCAGTTCCGACGTCACCCATATGTGAGGACTGACTTCCTGCTTGTTCCCAGAGAACCACAGAAATAAAAAGGGCCCTGGCAGCACTTAATGCACATTAAGTTTTAGTAAGCATGCCCATTTTTTTATATCCTGGAAGTCATATTATATATACATATCTCCAACCTGAAGGTCTCAATTCTACAAAGAACGTTTTAGCAAACTGGTAGATATTTCTGAACTATTGTACTCAACGGTATAAAATCAGACATGTTCTACAATTCAGCAACACAGCAGCAATCATACTACTAGAACCAAAATATTTACTTACCAGGTGGTGGCTGTGTAGGGTTAAAGGTTGGTCTTAAGAAAGGAGGTGGTGGGATTGAAGTATATCCTGGAGGAGGAATCGACATGGAAACAGGAAATGCTGGAGGGACTAAACTAACAGCAGGTACAGCTGGAGCCACAGGAATCTATTTTTGAGAGAAGAGGGGAAAAATGCAAGGTGTTATTTTTATACTCTTAATATATACTGAAGAATACTGAAGAATCAAAAGTTGATGAGAGACAAAACATCTTGTAATTTAAAATATTCCTTTTTTTTCTTTTTAGAGCAGTTGTTCTCAACCTAAGCCTCTGAGCACACTCAGTATGTTGAGTTTTCAGGATATTTACAATGAATATGCATAAAACAGATTTGCATACAACAGAAACTGTGCTTGCAGATTACTCTCATGAATATTCATTGTGGATATTCTGAAAACTCAACTGGCTTGGTGCATTCTAAGGTCTGGGTGTGCACCATTGTATTACAATAAAATACAAAAACAAACTGAAGGAAAGGTTAGATACATACATTCTGAAAAAGTTGTGCCAATGTAGTGTATGAAAAATATGGTCAGTATTTTCAAACATTTCTATTGCATAGTGTTATTTGAAAAAAATAAGTTATGACCTAAGGTTAGGGTTTGCATAAGCCTGAAATGCTCCACTTTTCCATAACATTGTATTTCTTAAATGTGTTTAATTCATTCAAAGGTGTTCTTCTGTAAACACCTTTAAATGAATTGTGCCATGAAGGCAATATATACATTTTCATAGATAAAGAAGAAGAAAGAGCTATCCTTCGAAAGGAGGAGGATAATTCTGATGACAGCAACTGCCTCTCACACTATTCACACTCTGCTCTGGAAAAATTCATTCTATACACCCCAATTTCTAGATACACTCAATCTCTGCTCTGTGTTGGGAGAGCCAATTACACTGCTGTAAATTGGTTAGACCCAAAACACAAAGGTAAAAATGTTACTACTACTATTAAGCATTTATATGAGTGGAGGAGTAGCCTAGTGGTTAGAGCACTGGCTTGGGAACCAAGAGACCAGGGTTCTATTCACACTAGCACTCCTTGTGGCCTTGGGCAAGTCACTTAACCCTCCATTGCCTCAAAAAAATCCAAGTAATCAATGTCCCTGTTTAATACACGTTTACCAAGTTTAAGTTACAATGTAAACTGCTTTGACTGAAATGATAAAGCGGTATAAAAAAACTGTTAAATAAATAAAAATAAATATAGCACTACAGGGAGCATGCAGCGCTGTACAGATACATATAAAGACGGTCCCTGCTTGTCAGAGCTTCTAATCTAATCAAGACACAATATAATAGATGAGAATAAGGGTACAAATAGGGAAGGGTAAGGAGACACAAGGAAAACAAGGGATCAGGATCCAAAAGCAGTCACAAAGAGGTGAGCCTTTAGCATGGATTAGAAAAAGGGGAGAGATGAAGCCCAACGTACAGATGCGGGTAGTTTGTTCCAGACTTAAGGAACAACAAGGTAAAAGGATTGAAGCAGGCCAGTGGAGGAGCGGAGTTCATGAGAGAGGAAAGGCAGTGAGAAGCAGTAGAGTGAATGCATTTATAGGTCAGAAGGAGAAGTTTGAATTGGATACGGTAACGGAAGGGGAGTCAATGAAGTGACTTAAGAAGAGGGGTTAAATGGGTATACTGGGGTTGGCAGAAGATTAGCCAGGCAGCCAGAGTTCTGAACAGATTGAAGGGGAGAGAGGTGACTCAGAGGGAGACCAGCAAGGAGGAGGCTGCAGTAGTCAAGACGGGAGGTGACTAAAGAATGGATAAGTGTTGTAGTAGTGTGTTCAGAAAGAAGGCGAAATTAGACCTTGCCTGCTAATTGTCTTTCCATGAATCCTTCCAGTTCAGTCTCAACGAATGGATTCTCCCCACTACCTTCAGCAGTTGAGAACTGAGCATGTCAGAATTCTGATCTCCCACAAGTAAGAGCTCCCTCTTCAGCTCCAGGATCCAGTATCCTATCGATAAAGCAGAACAATAAAAACATATCTCAAAACTAACAAACCTGAATCTCTCTAGGACCCTAAGACAAAACTGTCCCTTGGAGATTAGAGAAGCATGTACATGAAAGGGCTACCAGGCACAGCCACAGCTGCCCAGCAAACAGCAGCACCTGTGAACTCAAAAGAGCCCCCAAGAAAACTTGCCCCTTATTTATTTTATTTTGTTTTGTTTTGTTTGGTATTTATGTGTTCTGCTGGACTTGCCAGATCATCATCCATAAGACCTCAAAAACCTGACTGATTCCAGGAGGGAACAAGACTGGACTGGAGGGATTCATGGAAAGACAATTAGCAGGTAAGGTCTAATTTCACCTTCCATATCATCCCTCCAGTTCAGTCTCGACGAATGGGATGTACCAAAGCAGTGCCTAAGCATGGGAGGGACCAGCGAGTCCTGCTCGGAAGCATTCATACCCCAAAAACCCGTGTCCTCCGCTGTGTGTACATCGAGATGATAGCAGCGAGCAAAGGTATGCAGCGACGCCCGTGTTGCTGCCTTACAAATTTTCCCTCAACCAGCACACTCTAGTAACCTTTGAGGTTTCCTCTCCCCTTTGAGGACCCCCAAACAAGACACTTCCTCTGAGCTCCCCAAACTTGGGAACAACGTGAGACACACTGACTGGTTGACAGGAAAAACAGACACCACCCTTAGGTAAGAACAGCACCAGTTGCAACACGACTTTCTCCTTTGATAAGATAAGAAGAAAAGGCTCTCAGCAGGATAGCACTTGCAACTCTGAAATCTAGTGTGCCGAGCACATGGCCATGAGTAACACCATTTTCAAGGTGACATGCTGCAGTGAGGCCCCTGACAATGGCTCAAAAGGAGCTGCCACCAGCTCTGACAGCACCCAGATTGAGATCCCAGAGGGGCACCACTGGGCATACTGGCAGCTAGATCTGCTTCACTGCTCACAAGAACTGGACCACATCTGGATAGTCGCCAGAGTACGGTCCCGAACTTGTCCTCTGTAACTTGCGAGGGCTGCTACCTGCACCTTCAGACAAATGAGTGCCAACCCCCCCCCCCCTCTCCAAGCCATCCTATAGGAATAGAAAAATCTCTGAGATATCTGCTGCAAAAGGTCGAACGCTCTTCCTATTCCACCACTTTCGAATACTTGCCAGATGCGTATATAGGCCATCTTAGTGGACTTCTTTCTGGCTTGTAGGAGGGTGGTGACAGAGGCTGAATATCCTTTACGCCTCAATCGTGCCCTCTCAAGGGCCATGCTATAAGTGAGAATCGATCCACTTGCAGCAGCAGTACTGGACCCTGCATTAATAGATTGCTCCGGTAGGGAAGTGGCTATAGATCGTCCATCAGAAGTCATACCAAGTCCACATACCATGGTCTACGAAGCCAATCTGGGGCTAGCAGAATCACCTGCCTCCAGTGTACTTCTATGTGCTGCAAGAGCCAATTAATCACCGGCTTTGGGTGGAAACACATACAGAAGACCATTTCTCGGCCACTATTGTGCTAGGGCAACAAACCTTTTGGACATGTGCTCCCTGCGCCGGCTGAAGAACCTAGCCACAATGGCACTGGCAAACAACACCATCAGATCCATGACAGATGTGTCCCAACGCCTTGTGATACTGTGAAACCCGGTTTCGTTCAGCTCCCATTCGCCTGGATCCAAGTAGTGACGTCTGAGAAAATCGGCCTGTATATTTTCCTTGCCGGCAACATGTGCCACCGAAAGAGTGGTGAGCCAATACTCCACCCACAAGAGTAGAGGCTGAGCCCCCTCCGCAAAGACTATGCTCCCCGTGCCTCCTTGGCAGTTCATAAAGGCCACCGTGGTTGCATTGTCCAAATACTCTCGCACTTCTTTTCGCTGAATCAGTGGCTGAAGTATTGGAGGGTCAGAAACACTGCCCTCAACTCTAGCCGATTGATGGGCCAAGCGCTCTCCTCCAGGGACCACTGCCCCTGCCTCACCTGTGACTGACAATCCGCTCCCCAACCAGTGAGGCTGGCATCTGTCGTCACCAAAATCCAATCCAGCGGCTCCAGGGACACCCCTGCCGCAAAAGTTTCTCTTCATAGCCACCAATCCAGACTTTCCCAAAACAAACAACGGCTGGAGGGGCCACATGTGAGTTCACGCCCAGGGCACCAATTCCAATGCTGCCACCATGGATCTCAACAGATGCAGATACCACCATGCTGTTGGTTCTCTTATAGCCAGAAACTAGTGAATCTGATGCTGGATTGATCGTATCCTGTCCTCTGGAAGTGAGATGAGACCCATTTCTGCATCAAACCTTACCCCCAGGTACATCAACTGCTAGATGGGTTGCAATAGATTTGGCCAGATTAACCACCCATCCCTGACTCCAAAGGAACTACACCACCCACTGGTTGACCGGCTGCGCCTCCTATTTAGTCTTTGCTCGACTCAACCAGTCATGCCAATACGGATGGACCATGGTGCCTTCTCCTTCCACAGGGCAGTCGCCACTACCAACATCACTTCTGTGAAAGTGCGTGGAGCCGTGGCCAGCTCAAAAGGCTGACATGCAAATCCTGTGGAATGAAAGGCCAACTTGCACCGCCAGTGAAAGATAAGCCCTTTGGAAACAAACCCATACTGATCCTTCGGCTGATGCACACACACTCCTGAAACTTGAGCTTAGTTCAGCTCAGATGTGAGCAACCACTAGGCAGCGAAGCAAGTCCAAGTACATAGAAATGGCAGATCGTACGAAAGGGCAACTACTACTGTTCCTCAGACATTGATAGAATCGCCCTGAGCAAGAACTCCTACTCTAAGGGCATCTCATCTTCAGTAATCAATAAGGTTATTACACTGATGCCCTTGACTGCATAAACAGTCTGTACATCAGAAATGTCATTTAGATTACACATGACTTGTACCATGAGAACTACCTCTATTTCATTCAAGTCATACATTAACTTATATATGGATGTACTTCATGTATAGCATTCAACTCACGGACATCATTCAGATGAGTTACGCCATGTATATCATTTAAATCATTTTTCATTCAAGGCATTTGTGTCATATAGATCAGTTATTTGAAATATGTCAAGTATATCAATTACATTGTGTAGGCCATTTCATACATACATTCCATGTATTGCAGGCATGTCAGTTATGTGAAATGCTTCAGAGAGTGCCTCTCATGCTTTCACTTTATTTATGTAGTGCTTTCTTTCTCCCCAAGTATGCCATCAGGCCTGGAAGCAAGAGTAGAACAGACATTCCTGCTGAAAACCCCAGGAAACAAAAGAAACAACCCAAAATAAAGCAAAACAACATTTAAATATCCTCTATTAGGCGACTGGGAGACACGCCTCTGTTGAGGCCTGTTTAAGGGACCTTCCATTCCACTTCAATCACTGTTTTAATCACTCTATGTAATGCATAGCACCTCTGGCCACCCCTGAACTCCTGCAGGAGGGGATCCTCCAATGGCTCCTCCACCAAAACCACGGGCTAGGCAATATTTAAGCCGCCAAGGAGTGCTTGATAAGACCCACTGATTTCTCCTTATGAATAACCCTGAACACATTAGGTTCCTTCCCCAAGGGGAACTCACCTTCTTCCAAGTCTGGGCTAGCAGAGTCACCCCAGTGGTCTGAGTGACCCTCCACGGCATCCTCTGAAGTCTGGGAGTGGGGGGAATTCCGATGCTTCCCACAGATCCAGTTCAGTCTTAGCTTTCTGCCCTGGAGGCTCCTGAATAGACAGAGGAGACTCTTGCAGTGTTTTTTCTATATTTCTATAATGGAAAAAAGGGGAGTGTTGTAGTTGTAGATAGGCCATGTGGTCTTTTTCTGTCGTCATTTTTCTATGTTTCAGTCGGCATAATGGAAGGCACAGTAGGCTGAGCAGGCCTGAACCTCTTGTCTCTTTAACCTATAGGCATTATGCAATAATAAACTAAATCTGCTGAGAAAACTGTGTCCACCTGCTCACTAGCCAGCAAAGATGCTGTCTGCGATGCTGAGCTGTGGTTTAATCGCTGTTCTTGGTTTTCACAGCCTTTCCCTTAGCCGAGGAAATGGCTGCCGAATCTAACATGGCTGCGGCTACTACCAAAATAGCGGGGTCTCTGGATCTGCCAGATCGCAACCTGACTTCTCCCCTGAGCGATACATGCCCCCCAAGGCCAATCCACGCTCCAGGGTTCTTCCCTGCTTTAAACAAACACGTCAAAAGCTGTTAGCCGACAAATTGCAGTTTCCCCCACTGCCGGTGCACAAAGAGAAACCGACGCACTTGCACTGCTCCCCGGGGACCCCCTGTCAAACCAAAAACAGAAAAACATATCGTCAGCTGATCTAGCAACAAGCCTGAAGCAAGAAACATCGGCTATAAGCAGAGCTCTGTAGTAAAACCAGCACAGAAGTAAAGCTCAAGCTGCTTTTATTATTGAGTGACAGCCTCCTTAAAAAGGCCTATTTTAGCAATGTGAAGGGAAAATCCAAATCTCTTTAACTCAGAAATGTGGGTAGCCCAGTCAGGGAAGAAAGGCACCTGGGGAGGGAATGCAGATTTGCCCCAGAAGTAGCCATGGCCCTGACACGGTGTGCCATGACCCTCTGGTTCAGTGACATTCCTGCTTCCTCGTAGACAAGGGTAATGCAGTCTGCTACCTAAGTGGACAGAGTTCGCTTAGTCATTGGGATCCCCAGGTGACTGGGGTCATAGGATATGAAAAGCTGAGGTGCTTTGCAGGGGCCCTGGGTCCATTTCAAGTAAAAGGACAAGGCTCTCTTACAATTCAAATTGTGGAGAATGGTCTCCGCCTTACTGGCGTGAGGCCTCAGAAAGAAGGTGGGAAGGACCACCTCCTGGTTGAGGTGAAATGGAGACAACACCTTCAGCAGAAGCTTGGGATGTGTGCGGAGTAGCACCCTGTTTGTAGAACCTCGCATGGGGGGCTCTGCCATCAGAGACTGGAGCTGGCTGACTCTGCGAGCTGATGTGAGTGCTACCAGGAAGGTGACCTTCCAGGATAGATACCGGAGGTGGTAGGTAGCCAGAGGCTCGAACGGAGACTTACTGAGAGCACCACATTGAGATCCCACTCACACCGGGGGGGGGGGGGGGAGGATGGGGGGTTTGGATAAAATGAGGCTCCGCAGACATCGGAAAACAAGGGGCTGAGCCGAGAGGGCTTTTCCCTCAATGGGATGGTGAAGTGCTGCAAAGGTGTTCAGGTGTACTTGGACCGAACTGGACTTCAGTCCCACCTGCAATAGGCGAAGCAGGTACTGAAGTACCACCTGTACTAAGCAGGAAAATGGGTTTGCCTGTCTTTCCTCATACCACACCGAGAATCAGTGCCACTTGAAGGTGGCATGCTCTTCTAGTGGAGGGCTTACGAGAGGCCAAAAGAATCTCTTCCATGTCCCCATGGGAGGTTGAAGGGAGCTAACGCTACTCTTTCAGCAGCCAAGTCATGAGTGAGGGGGGGGGGCCAGACTGGGGTGCAGGAGAGAGCCCTTCTCCTGTGAGAGCAGCTGTGAGCTCAGCCCAGGGGAATTGGCGATGCTGCAGATAGGGAGAGGAGCAGTGGGAATCAGGGCTGCCTGGGCCACCGAGGGGTTATCAGCACTAGTGATGGTCTCTTGTGCTGGACCTTGAATAATGTCTTGGCTACCAATGGTGTCGGTGGGAAGGCATACATGAAGCGTTCTGTCCACGGGATGAGGAACGCATCCGTTGCTACCCAGGATGGATGCAGCTGGTACAATAGCCTGTTGTTATGGCTGGTGAACAGGTCTTTTACAGGGACGCCCCAACAATGGAACAGCTATGAGGCTACCACTGGATCCAGGTGCCACTCATGCGGCAAGAGGTCCCTGCTCAATTTGTCTACCAGGGCACTGTCCTGGCCTGGGAGGTACACAGCCCTTAGGAGCATCCCTCTGCGTGCAGCATAGGAGCAGCGTAGGAGAAGAGGGCTATCGCCTCCTGGCAGAGGAGTATGACCGTGTACTCTCCTGTTTGTTCACAGAGAACATTAAGACCCAATTGTCAGTCTGGATCAGCACCGGGCGGTGTTGAAGTTGGTTGCGGAAGGCTCGGAGGGCTTGGTATATTGCCCGGAGTTCCAGCAGGTTGATTTGCAGCCGAGATTCCTCCTGGGACCAGGAGCCTTGTGTCTGGAGACCCCTGCAATGCGCTCCCCAGCCCATTAGCGAGGCGTCCGTGGCGAGGATCTTCTAGGAGTTGGGTGCCTGGAAGGCGGCATAGATTCTGCTACCATACGAGGGAGTCCACCAGCTGACAGGTCACCTTCACTCTGTTACTGAGTCTGCCTGTGGTCTGAGTCCACTAAGAGTGGAGGCACCACTGGGCTGCCCTCATGTGCAGGTGGGCATATAGGGTTATGTGAACTGTGGAGGCCATGTGTCCCAACAGGTGGAGGAGGAGCTGGGCAGGTATCGTCCGGCATCAGTGTACCTCTGCGGCAAGCTTCCCGAGATGTTCTGACCTCTCCTGGAGGAGGAAGGCTTTTGCCTGGAGAGTATCTAGTTGCGCCCCTATGAACTCTTGGGGCTGGGCCGGAGTGAGGTGGGACTTGGGGTAATTTATGATGAACCCCAGGTGCTGCAGGGTGTTGATGGTATGCTCAGTGGCACATTGTGCATCAGCAGCCATGTCTCCGTTTATGAGCCAGTTGTCCAGATAGGGGAAGACGAAGGCCCCTTGGAGCCGGAGGTGGGCTGCTACCATCTTGAGGCATTTTGTGAAGACCCTTGGTGACAAGGCCAGACTGAAGGGCAGCTCCCGTATTGGTAGTGATATCATCTCATCACGAACCGGAGGTACTTTCTGTGGCTGGGATGGATTAGGATGTGAGTGTAGGCATCCTTTAGCATAGCCAATCTCCCTGCTAGAGGAATGGCAGTAGTGTCCCAAGGGAGAGCATCTTGAGCTTCTCCATAACCAGAACCTGTTGAGTTCTCACAGATCCAGGATGGACCTGAGGCTCCTCTTGGGGATGAGGAAGTATCTGGAATAGAAGCCTGTGCCCCAAAGATGTTTCGGCACTGGCTCGACTATTTTATCGTTGATTAAGCCTGTCAACTCGGTGAGGAGCAGAGTCTGGTGAATGAGAGGCCTGGTGGGCTCCCCTGGGAAGTATGTAGGTGGCGCTCGATGTAGGTGGAGGAGGTAGCCCTCCTTGACCACCTTTAGTACCCAGGTGTAGGTAGTGATGACTGTCCACCTGTGGGCAAAAATGGCTAGACGCCCCCCTGTTGGCAGTAAAGGATCCCCTGGGGGTAGGTGGGCGGTTACGCCCAGGCAGTCAAAAGCTCCCACCAGGCTGGGCCATGGCCGGTGATTGGGACTTCGGGGCCTTTTGTTTCCTGGAACCGTTCCCCTGTCCTTTTTGTTGCTGGCCCTGTTAATGGGCCGAGAAGGCCTGGAGGTACAGAGTACTACTGAAGCCTCCTTTCTTCCTTGGGAAGAATGGCTTTCTTCCAGGAGTGCACATATTCAGTCTCTATCTTCACTGCCTTATCTGCCATGGGTTTTCCGAATCGGTTTTCACCTATGCAGGTGACATCTATCAGTTTTCCTGCACCCATTGTTCCAGGTTGGATGACTACAGTCATGACTGGTGTCAAACCCCGATGCCTGAGGCAGCCACCCTGGCCGATGACTCAAAGCCATCGTAGGCTGCACAAGACAAAAACTTTGAACATTCTTTTACTGTCGAGTTTAGGGTCGAACCTCTGTAGGGGTTCCCCCCTTGAGGCCTGATGAGAATCTACCGAGCGCCTTCGACAGTTCCTTCAGGTAATGCTGATGCAGAGCTGGTAGGACTGGATCTGGCATGTTAGCATCGAGCCCTAAAAGGTCTTCCGGCCGAGGGAGTCAAGGGTTCGGGGCCTGCCTGCCGGGTGACACCGATGAATGGGTCTTTTGGCTCTTAAGCCGGAGCATTGTCGACTCCAAGAGCATGAAGTTGTGGGGAAGCTGGGTCATTTGGAACCCAGGGCTTCAGTGTACCCGGCACATGGCGTCGAGGTACCCAACAATTGGTACCAATGCCAGTGCTTCCCACATCTGGAGGCGGCGGCGGTTGAGGATCGAGGGCACTTGGACCATAAGGGTCTTCTTTGGGGGTGTCTAGTATTGGAGTATCTCCAGTTCCTCAGTGTGAGGGTCCTCCTTGGCTTCAGTCTTGATGGTGAGGGCCCTGGCCATGTTCCACAGAAAATCGAGGAATGCAACGTCCTTGAGCGGGGAGCGTCATCGGGGGGGAAACGGGTCCAAGGGCACATCATGGTGCTGCCTCATGTCCGGGGACTTTTTGTCCTCAGACTTGAAGTCCAAGAACGAATCAGACGCCACGCGATCACCTCGGCCGAGGGCAGCTCTCAGCGGTCCGTGACCTCTGGGGGATTGTCGGTCCAAGCCACAGGCGCTCCCCAGGGAGGACCAGTGTCCCTAGGAATAATTCAGTAGGCTTTGTATGTATGCAGGGTAAAGATGTGGATTTATACTCAATTTGGTATATGATGAATTTGGATATATTTATTATCCGGCAATACCAGGTGATTATTTATAGTTTTAAAATTTTTTTGATTGGTTTTTATGTGTTCATCAAGAGGATTGGTATGCCATGATGATTTTGTTTTTTGAATTTTATCATATGTGATATTAGGTTATTATTTATTATTTTAATGTTTTAATCTATTTATTATTTATGAGTTTATGAAGCCTTTTGGTAGTATTTATATTTTAACTATGGTGTTCATTATTATTTTTTTTTTTATTATTCCGTATGCTTATAGTCTTTATGATATATTAGGTGGCATCGCATTACTTCAAAGGTGGTTCTTTTTACCTTAATTCACTTGTAGTATTTGCAATATTTTATACATCTTTATATAAGGATACATGGTATATTAAGTATTTCCCATTTGTTTATACACGGGTTTAACATTAGCAGCATTTATATGTTTTCAACCTTTTGGTGTACGTAAGATGGATTTGATTGCACCCTGTATATTTACACTGGTGTACTTGCATTTGTGATTCTTTTAGCTGGATTTTTAAGCATGTATGTGTAGGAATTAAGATCAGTTACTGCATAATACGAGACAAGTATTCATTTTCCTTTTATATATGGCTTCATATCATTTTAGAAATATGATTTTACTGTATGGATTATAAGGATGGACACCACTTTATCCCCTTCCCCTCCTTTTTTCCTTGTGCTGTTGCACTCGCGATCCTCTCAGTAGCATCTTTAAGTAGGTCAATGTAGAAATAAAGATCGGCTCCTGCATAACATGAGGAAAATATTCATTTGTCTCTCATAATATGGTTTTATATTACTTTAGAAGTGTAATATACCGTGGTTAATATTAATAGTAATGCTTTTGAATGTCCCTGATCCCTTGGCTCCGCCCCCTAGCCTGCCCACTTTTGCTTCCCACTTTTTGCAGCTTTGAATTTAAACGCGCATGAGCCGGCGTTTTTTTCTAATCGCTTCAGATACTAACGTGAACCTCCAAGCTGATGTCTGATTGAGTAAGACTTTTAAACTTAGGGGGAATTTATTAAGAAAGAGCATTATTACCTCAAGGAAACACATACTCAATGGGACAAGCAATCAGGAAGTTTAAGAAAAGTGTGCATAATTTATTTATTTATTTATAGGTTTTTCTATACCGCACTATTTGCCATCAGCGAGGTTTACAGATAAAGATTGTGCAATGAGGAAGGACCACATTGCACTTACATTAAACAGGTATATTAACATGGAGAACGGGAAAACTATATACAGGTTGCGAACTATAATACAGGATGATAACAGTCGGTGGGTCGCCTGTCTGGGCGTTAAGTATAGTTAGAATTTTGAAAGTAATCCTACAGTGAACCGGAAGCCAGTGTAGTGTTTTTAGGATGGGTGTAATATGATCTCTTCTAGCTGCTCCGTAGAGAGTTCTCGCTGCAGTATTCATAGCAATATGCAGGGGGTGAAGTGTACTCTTTGGTAGACCATGTAGGATGGAGTTGGCATAGTCAAAGTGGGGCATCACAAGGGCTTGGAACACTGTTCGGAAGTCTTTCGGTTCAAGCAGTTGACGTAACATCAAGCAGTGACGTAACATCCTGATTTTGAGGTAAACCGCTCTTACCATGTTACTTATGTGGGCATTTAAGTCTAGATGTTGGTCCAGAGTTACCCCCAGGTATCGAATTGATGTTTTAGTCGGGAGTTCTGCGTCGTGTACCTTAAGTGAGGAGGGCGGAGTGAATGAGTGGTCTCTGCTGATGAAAAGAACATCCGTCTTTTTGAGATTTATTTTTAGCTTCTGTGATTGCAGCCAATCAGTGACTGCATTGAAGCAGGTGGACAGGTGAGAAAGGTCTGGGTTTTCTGTTGATACTGGGATAAACATGAGGACGTCGTCGGCATAGATTAGGCAATTGATGTTAAAGGACCTGATAATGCTGCAGATAGGTTGCATATAGACGTTGAAGAGCAGTGCCGAGAGAGACGATCCCTGTGGGACCCCCTTGGCTTGGGGGAATAGGCTGGATGAGGAGGAGCGGGACCGAATTTGCTGCCATCTGTCATTCAGATATGAGGCACACCAGGCAAGTGCATTTCCATGTATTCCCTTCTCAGTAAGATGGAGCATAAGAACATAAGATATGCCATACTGGGTCAGATCAAGGTCCATCAAGCCCAGTATTCTGTTTCCAACAGTGGCCAATCTAGGTCATATGTACCTAGCAGTTTCCCCAAGAGACACAAGTTCCACAATGCTTGTACTGGGTCAAGCATTGATATCTTCGGTCACTTCTTAATAATGGTTTATGGACCTTTCCTCCAGGAACTTGTCCAAACCTTTTTTAAACCCAGCTACACTAACAGCCTTTACTACATCCTCCGGTAACAAATTCCAGAGTTTGATTACACGTTGAGTGAAAAAATATTTTCTTTTATTAGTCTTAAATAGTTTACCCTGTAGCTTCATTGCATGTCCCCTAGTCTTTCTATATTCTGATAAGGTAAACAATCGATCTACGTTTACCCGTTCCACTCCGTTCATTAATTTATAGACTTCTATCATATCTCCCCCTCAGCCGTCTCTTTTCCAGGTTAAAGAGCCCTAATCTTTTTAGCCTTTCTTCATAGGAGTATCCTTCCATCCCCGTTACCATTTTGGTGGCTCTTCTCTGTACCTTTTCTAAAATCGCTATATCCTTTTTAAGATACGGCGACCAGAATTGCACACAATATTCAAGGTACGGTCTCACCATAGAGCGATATAGAGGCATTATAATATCTTTTGTTTTATTTTCCATTCCTTTTCTTATCATACCTAGCATTCTATTTGCTCTCTTGGCCGCCGCTGCACACTGGGCCGAGGGTTTTAACATGTTATCCACAATGACACCTAAATCTTTTTCCTGGGTTGTGGTTCCTAATGTGGAACCTTGCATCGTGTAACCATAGTTTGGGTTGTTCTTCCCTAGGTGCATAATCTTGCACTTGTCCACATTAAATTTCATCTGCCATTTTGATGCCCAGTCTTCCAATTTATCAAGATCCTCTTGCAATTTTTCACAATCCTCTTGGGTTTTAACAACTTTAAATAGTTTTGTGTCATCTGCAAATTTGATAACCTCACTCGTTATTCCACTTTCCAGGTCATTTATGAATATGTCAAAAAGCAGCGGACCCAGCACAGAACCCTGGGGTACACCACTATTCACCTTTCTCCATTGGGAAAATTGGCCATTTAGCCCTACCCTCTGCTTTCTATCTTTTAACCAGTTCCTGATCCACAATAGTACACTGCCTCCTATCCCATGACTCTTTAGTTTTGACAAAAGTCTCTGATGAGGGACCTTGTCAAAGGCTTTCTGAAAGTCCAGATACACAATATCAACCGACTCACCTTTGTCCACCTGTTTATTCACTCCTTCAAAAAAACATAACAGATTAGTAAGACAAGATCTTCCTTGTCTAAAGCCATGTTGGCTGTCTCCCATTAGGTTGTGACTATCTACATGCTGAGCAATTTTATTCTTTATGATGGTTTCTACCATTTTTCCCGGTACTGACGTCAGGCTCACCGGTCTGTAGTTTCCCGGATCACCCCTGGAACCCTTTTTAAAAATTGGTGTTACATTGGCGATCCTCCAATCTTCAGGTATTAGAGATGATTTTAATGATAGTTCACAGATTACTGATAGCAGTTCTGCAATCTCATATTTCAGTTCTTTCAACACCCTTGGATGTATACCATCCGGCCCAGGTGATTTGCTACTCTTCAGTTTATCTAATAGTTGTAAGACATCTTCCCGATGTATCGATATTTCCTTCAATTCTTCCGCAGCTTTAAATACCACTTCAGTCATGGGTAACATCCCTACATCTTCCTCAGTAAAGACCGAAGCAAAGAATTCATTCAGTCTCTCCGCTATCGCCTTGTCGCCTCTTAGTGCTCCTTTAACCCCTTTATCATCTAATGGACCAACTGACTCTCTCACAGGTTTTTTGCTACGAATGTACTTGAAAAGGTCTTTATTTCGCGTTTTTGCTCCCCTCAGCAAGAGTAACTCATGGTCAACGGAGTCAAAGGCTGCTGCGATGTCCAGGAAAACAAGAGCAAAGCCTTGTCTGATGTTATCAAGACCTATCATTAGGGTACTGAACAGGGTTGTTAGCAGTGATTCAACACCATGACATTCCTGGAATCCATGTTCGCAGGGGTCAAGGGGAGTGTTGCTCTCTATGTGGTGGTTCAGTTGACGGAGGGCTATTTTTTCCATGATCTTGGCTAGGAGTGGAATGCTGGAGATGGGTCTGTATGACTCCATCATTGCAGAGTCAAATTTGTTATTCTTCAGCAGCGGTCTGATTGAAGTTTGCTTTAGGTTGTGGGGGAAGGTACCGGTCTGGAAAGAGGTTCCTATCAGTTTGGTTAGGAAGGGACTGAGCTCGTTCCGTAGGGTTTTTATCCAGAAGGCTGGACATGGATCATTCGGTGCTGTGGTGGTGTTTATATTCATGATAGTGTCTTGGATCTCCTTTTCAGAAAGGGTGGTGAAGGAAATGATGAGATGTTGGTTATCTAGCCGAGGTCGTGGAGGCAAAGGAGGGGTGGAGAGTATGGTTGGGATAACTGTAGGGCTGGTAATTTGAGGTTATGATAGATTGGCTTATTTTGGCTTGGAGGTAGTTTGCATATTCTTGTGGGTCCGGTTGGATTGATTGACCTGAGGAGGGTTCCTTAGTTAAGGTTTTGATCAGGTTGAAGAGCTCATGTGGTTTGTTAAGGGCTCTTTGTAGCATCTCTGTATGGTATTGCTTCATTCACTTTAATACTACTGTTCGGTGGACGTCTAGTTGGGCGATGTAAGCATCATGATTTTCGGTTGACCTGGAACGGCGCCAGCGTTTTTCAAGTTGTCTGAGTTTACAGAGAGAGGTCTTTAGTTCAGATGAGTACCAGGGTGCCCTTCTTCTCGTACAAGGTCGTTTAGCGATGAGGGATGATTCAGATGCAGCGTTGAGACATTTATTCCATGAGGAAGTCATGTCATTTACATTGAGTGTTGTTAGGGTGTGGAGGGGCTGTGTTTTTTCCAATATCTCTTCTCTGTTGAATTGTCGGAACCGATTTCGGGTTGTTGTTGATGATTCCTTTGGAGATTTTGAGGCAGTGGGTAAAGGGTTTACTGGTATCAAGAATCTTATCAGGCTATGGTCAGACCATGGTACAGCGTCTAATACAAGATTGAACTTGTGAGTATGGTTGAGTGGAGTTTACGGTGCAAAAATGAGGTCAAGCATATTTCCCTTGATGTGAGTAGGGGCATTGACCAATTGGGTGTAACCTAATGTCTCAAATGCATCGATAAGGGCTTTGGACTGAGTAGCTTGAAGAGAAGGGAGATTGAAGTCACCAAGTATCCAGTTTGGTATGTGAGACTTGGTGAGGTTGCAGGCAAGGTCTATGATTGTGAAAAGGTTGTGGTGAGGTTGCAGGCAAGGTCTATGATTGTGAAAAGGTCGTCCATTGATGAAGAGGGTGCACGGTAGATCAAGTTGATAGAGCAGTGTTTATTTGTTATGGAAATGTAGTCAAGGTGGGAGGAACTTTTGGAAGAGAATGTCATGAATTGTAGGTCGGTCTTGGATATTATGAGAACTCCTCCACCTCTCTTGTCAACTCTGTGGCACGAGTGAGTGGAAAAGTTAGGAGGAACAAATTGATGAAGGAGAACTGTATCTGCAGCAGACATCCAAGTTTCGGTAATGCATAGAATGTCAAGGTCAAAGGTGGTAAGGATATTGGATATTGCAGGCCATTTCTTTCGGATCGAACGGGTGTTTAGGAGGGCGCACTTCAGATTATAATTGGTTCAAAAAATCCTTTTCATACCTTCTGTTTTATTTTAGCATAACCTGCGAGGCAGTCTACATCTGTTTGAAAGGTATCGTGCAATATTTGGAGGACAATACGGTGGATGGTCACCGATATAGTAGGTTTTATATAAATACTATTCTTTAACATCTTTGTTTTTCAAAAAACTCTCAGACAGGTCTTTTTATAAAAAGGGATACATGTTTTAGAAGCAATATTGGCTCTAGCCTATTATTAGATCCTTTTTCGCTCCTGCTACGTTCTTGGTTCTTGCTATTGGTGTTACTTAACATTTTTATTGATGTTTTATTGATGTTATATATGTTCATACATATGATTTTATGATGTTTTTATTATATACCATATGTATATATATTTTTTTTAACTGTTATTGATTATATTTATAGTTTTACTACAAGGTTCACTTTATATTGGTTACATGGTGAAGTGTCCTCAGTACCCAACATTAAGGTAAAAAATCTTTTATGGTTTTATGTATATATCCATCTGTCACATTTGGATATTGTATATCGATATGATTTCATAATATTGATTATATCTAGCATCTGTTCTTATTGTAGCTAACTTTTATATTTATTTTATTATGTTTGTTTTTATGGTTGTAGTGTGTCTACCAATTCCATCCCTGACGAAGGGTAATCGAAACACGGCCTGTGTCGGGTGGTAATGGGCCTATAAATGAGAATAAACTTGTCTTTCCTATAATAATCACGTACTGGACTGGTTTTAGTATTGGAGTATCTCCAGTTTCTCAGTGTGAGGGTCCTCCTTGGCCTCAGTCTTGATGGTGAGGGCCTTGGCCATGTTCCACAGAAAATCGAGGAATGCAACGTCCTTGAGCGGGGAGCGTCATCGGGGGGGAAACGGGTCCAAGGGCACATCATGGTGCCGCCTCATGTCCGGGGACTTTTTGTCCTCAGACTTGAAGTCCGAGAACGAATCAGACGCCACGCGATCACCTTGGCCGAGGGCATCTCTCAGCGGTCCGTGACCTCTGGGGGATTGTCGGTCCAAGCCACAGACACTCCCCCAGGGAGGACCAGTGTCCCTAGGAATGGGAACAGGACCTCATCCAGGGCCGGTGCTCTCTAGAGGCAGATAGTACTTGAGGACTGGTTCGATGTCCGGGGAATCCCTCGATGTCGAGGGTACCATCATCGGGACGGATGAACCGGACATGAACCCCTGCTGCATGACCACTAGAGCAGGTATACTGCTCTCTAGGGCTGCCATTCTGGTCCCTATATCAGTTGGCTCTGCAGTCTTCGACGCGGGCAACAAGGGTTTCGGGCCCAGTGTCGAACCTGTCGAGGGGGAATCCTCGATGAGGATAGTCTTGGAGGCCTGAGGCCAGTTGGTGGGTGCTTATGGGGCAGCTTGGTGGGCCGCTCCTGCCCCGACTCATCGGACTCACGCCTGGGACTGCAGGTCCTAGGGTAGGATTTCCCCATCTTCCCAGATCCGTCCTCCGAGGCGGTCTTCGAGGATTTCTTTACATTTACCCGTTCCACTGCATTCATTAATTTATAGACCTCTTCATATCTCCCTCATACATCTCTTTTTCAGGATGAAGAGCCCTAAGTTTTAAGCCTTTCCTCATAGGGATATCCTTCCATTCCCTTTAATATTTTGGTGATTTTTCTCTGTATCAATGCCACAATATTCTTTTTAAGATACGGTGACCAGAATCGCACACAATATTCAAGGAGTGATCGCACCATGGAACGGATACAGAGGCATTATAATATCCTTTGTTTATTCTCCTTTCCTTTCCTTATGATTCCTAGCATTCTATTTGCTTTCAGGGTTGCAGCTGCACACTGGGCGGAGAGTTTCAACATGTTATCCACGATGACACACAAATCTTTTTCCTGGTTGGTGGTTCCTAATAGGAACCTTGCATCGTGTAACCATAGTTTGGGTTGTCCTTTCCTAGGTGCTTAACTTTGCATTTGTTCACATTAACTTTCATTTGCCATTTGACCAGTCTTCCAATTTTATCAAAGTCCTCTTGCAATTTTTCACAATCCTCTAGGGTTTTAAGAACTTTGAATAATTTTGTGTCATCTGCAAATTTGATTACCTCACTCGCTATTCCTTTTTCCAGGTTATTTACGAATATGTTAAAAAGCAGCGGACCCAGCACAGATCCCTGGGATACTCCACTATTCAACTTTCTCCATTGGGAAATTTAGCCCTACCCTCTGCTTTCTATCTTTTAACCAGTTCCTGATCCATAATAGTACACTGCCTCCTATCCCATGACATTTTAGTTTTGCCAAGAATCTCTCACGAGGGATCTCGTCAAAGGCTTTCTGAAAATCCAGATAGACAAAGAAAGAGTCATTTGATGTAGTGTATTTGTTTATTCACACCTTCAAAAAATATAACAGATTAGGAAGACAAGACCTTCCTTGGCCAAAGCATGTAGGCTGTCTTCCATTAAGCCACGACTATCTACTTGTTCAGTAATCTTGTTCTTTATAATTGTTTTTACCATTTTTCCCGATACTGATGTCAGGCTCACCGGTCTGTAGTTTCCCGGATTACCCCTGGAACCCTTTTTAAAAATTGGTGTTACACTGTCCATTCTCCAGTCTTCAGGTATTAGAGATGATTTTAATGATAGTTCACAGATTACCAATAGCAGGTCTGCAATCTCATATTTCAGTTCTTTCAACACCCTTCGATTTATACCATCCGGTCCAGGTGATTTGCTATTCTTCAGTTTATCAAATAGTTGTAATATATCTTTACGGTGTATCGATATCACTTTCAATTCTTCTGCGGCATCACCTTTAAATAGCATTTCAGTCATGGGTAACATCCTTACATCTTCCTCAGTAAAGAATGAAGCAAAGAAGTCATTCAGTGCTATGACCTTATCCCCTCTTAGTGCCCCTTTTACCCCTCTATCACCTAATGATCCAACTGACTCTCTCACAGGTTTTTTACTACGAATGTACTTGAAAAAGTCTTTATTATGTATTTTCGCTTCCACAGCAAGCTTCTTCTCAAATTCTCTGTTTGCCTGCCTTATCAATGCCTTGCATCAAATTTGCCAGTGCTTATGTTGTTTCCAGTTTTCATCATTTGGCTCCTTTTTTCATTTCCTGAAAGATGATTTTTTGGCAACAGCCTCTCTGACCTCACCTTTAAATCATGCTGGCAGTTGTTTGGACATCCTCCCACTTTTCTTAAAGCTGGTCTGGGCTTCCAAGATAGTATTTTTAAACACCACCCATGCTTGATGTAAAGCTTTAACCCTTGCAACTGCTCCTTTTAGTTTTTTCTTAACTATTTTCTTCATTTTATCATAGTCTCCCTTTTGAAAGCTATAAGGTAGTACTGTGGATTTCCTTACTGTACTTACTCCATTTATTAAATCAAACGCGATCATGATTGCTACTGCAAAGTGCCCTAACACCATTATCTCTTGCACCAGATCCTGTGTTCCAACTGAGGACAAAGGACAAAGTCCAAAATGGCTTCCACTCTGATCAGTTCATGAACCAGCTGTTCCAAGAAGCAATCATTTATTTCATCTAGAAACGTTATCTCCCTAGCATTTCCTGCCATTACACTGTTGATACCGGGTAACCAAAATCACCCATTACTATTATTACTGTGCTATAACTTTTGTTAGCATCCCTGATTTCTCTGAACATTTCATCATCCATTTGTTCATGCTGGCCAGTCGATCGATAGTACAACCCCAATGCCATCACTTTCCCCTACCCCTTTTTACATGGGATTTCAAGCCATAGAGATTCTACAGTGTATTCTGTTTCCTGCAATTCTTTGTGACTCAATGCCCTCTCTAACATAGAATGCAACCCCTCCACCAATTTGATCTACTCTCATTGCAATATAATTTGTACCCAGGTATAGAGTAGTTACTCACCTGTAACAGGTGTTCTCCAGGAGCAGCAGGAATCAGCCCTCACATATGGGTGACGTCGGCGCCGACGGAGCCCCCGTGCGGAGCATTTCTGCAGCTTTCATAAAAAGCCTTTGGGAATGCAGCGCGCATGCGCGGTCCCCTTCCTGCCCAAGGGTTGTGATAAGGTGAGCTGTGAAGATGAGATGGAATGGGAGAGAAATGAGGAATGTGCCTTTAAAAATAGATGTAAACAGGGTTCCCATAGAAACCACAAGCCACCCGAGCATGCAGTAGCTAGAGCTAAACCCTGCCCAAACAGTGACGTAAGAGCTAGGTTGAGCCCTAACAGCTCTCACATGTGGAGAGAGGAGGGTGTGGCTGAAAAGAAGCACCATTTTAAAACGGCTTCAGAGTTTGGTAAAAGTAGTCAGGAGGAAAGGAGTCAGGAGGAAAGCATTCACGAGGAAGCAAGCCACGAGAGAAGGGAGCTTAAGGAGCAAAGGAGAAGAGGAGGAAAGGCAGTTGATTCTTGCCCTCAGAAAGCAGTGGAAGCAAGGTTGGAACCTGTCCTAAAGCACCCCAGAGAAGGAAAGCTGGAAAGGTTTGTTTCCACATGGGGAAACAGCTCAGAGAGCCAGCCGAGTAAGAAAGGTGGGGCAGACAAGTTTGCTACAGTTCCTAACAGAGGCTTTTCTGAAGAAGTGGTCAGAGAGCTGAGGAAAAGCTCTGAAAGCTGTGCTAGTCGAAAGACAAGGAAAGCAGTTCCAGCCAGGAACAGGAGCCGTGCAAGTAAGTGCCGCGAGTCAGCTTTAAAAGCTGTTGAGAAGCTTTTCTATGAGAGAGAAACTCCTTCTTTAAGCTGTGCTGATATAGAGCAGAAAGAATACTTTTTGTTGTTGTTGTTAAGTGCCGTCGAGTCAGAGTCGACTCATGGCGACCCTCTGGATAGCTATCCTAAATTGTGTTCGGTCTTCAGTCAGGCGGCTCATTGTTGACAGACTGGTACCCGTAGCTGCTGTTATTGTATCGATCCATCTCATTGCTGGCCTTCCTCTTTTGTATTGACCTTCTATCTTGCCAAGCATGATGTCTTTCTCCAATGATCTCTCTCTTCACATGATGTGTCCAAAGTATGAAATTCGAAGTCTTGTCATCTGAGCTTCTAAAGAAAGCTTAGGTTTGATCTCCTCTAGTACCGACTGGTTTGTTCTTCGGGCAGTCCATGGTATACACAGTATTCGCCGCCAGCACCATAATTCAAAGGCATCAATTTTCTTCCTGACTGTCTTTTTCACTGTCCAGCTTTCACATCCATATGATGTTATTGAAAATACCATGGCTTGAACAAGTCGAATCTTTGTATGGAGACACATCTCTGCTCTTGAGAACCTTATCTAGGTCTTTCATAGCCATTCTGCCAAGAGCAATGCGTCGTTTGATTTCTTGACTGCTTGTTGCTTCTTTATTGATAGTTGATCCAAGTAGGTTAAAGTTGTTCACAATTTCAATTTCTTCTCCTTCAACGATGAACCTGTTGATTATGCCAGTTGTCATCTTTACATTAAGGTGCAGGCCCATTTTGAGACTATGTTCTTTGATTGTGAGAAGCAAATGTTTCAGATCATCTTCACTTTCAGCCAGTAATGTAGTATCATCAGCATAGCGAAGGTTGTTGATGAGTCTTCCACCAATCTTCACACCTCTGTTGTCTTCATACAATCCTGCTTCTCTGATTTGTTCTGCATATAAATTAAACAGGTAGGGGGAAAGTATGCAGCCTTGTCTTACACCTTTGCTTATTTTAAACCATTCTGTTTCTCCTTGTTCCGTTCGAACTGTTGCTTCTTGATCAATGTACAAATTGCGCAAGAGAACGATCAGATGTTCTGGTATACCCATGCTTCTTAATGTGGCCCAGAGTTTCTCATGGTTTACACAGTCAAAATCCTTGCTATTTATTTATTTATTTAACAATTCTTTTATACCGCGCTATTACAATCAGTGCGGTGTACATTGAACAAGAAACATACTACAATGCATACAAGTAACATTGAGTTTTACATTGAACAGGGAACTTCAACAATAGGACAACCGGGGGAACTATGTACAGAATAACTTAATGGTATATACAGTAATAAAACTCGTTTGGATATTGCAATGTGGTTCGCTAATAGGACTAGAGAGAAGGTTGATCAACTAGCCCTTTTCAGGTTGTATTGAGGTGCTAGTTTTGTTAATGTCTAGGTTGACATCTGGGTAGCATTTTGTGAACAAGTGGTATTTCAGTGCTTTTCTGAATAGGATTAGGTTTTTGATAGCACAGATTTCGTGAGGTAGCGCATTCCAGTTTAGAGGTGCAAATAAGGAGAAGGCCCTGTTGGAGGTGGCCTTAGTGCACTTCGTTATTATTTTTGGGACTATTAAGGTGTTCATTGATGTGGTTCTCCTTTTTCTGTTTTCCAGGGTGCCATGGATAAGCTTGCTGATTGGTGTAGGGGGGTAGTTATTTAGAGCCTTAAAAGTAAGGACTAAAGACTTATATTGGATTCTGGCATGTAATGGTAACCAATGCAGTTCTTTCATGATGGGTGTTATATGGTCAGATCTTGATGAGCCGGAGAGGACTCTGGCGGCTGTATTCATGGCTAGGCGGAGCGGATTTAAAGTTGATTGAGGGAGGCCATGAAGGATGATGTTGGCAAAATCCAGGTGTGGGAGGACTAATGCCTGGAAGGTTATTCGGAAGTCTGTGGGATCTAGTAGGGAGCGGAGGTGACGTAGCGATTTGATCTTATAATATATAGTTTTTGTGATGTTCTTGACATGCGTTGTCATATTCAAGTGCTGATCCAATGTGATGCCGAGGTAACGGATTGTAGCTTTTGATTTCAGCTCTATGTTGTTGACGAGTAGTGATGGAGGAGGTATGAACTTACGGTTCCTTGTGACAAAAAGAACGTCAGTTTTGTTGTGATTAATCCGAAGGTTTTGTGATAGCAACCATTCGGCTACAGCTTCAAAACAATTGATTATTGGGGAGAATACTGGATGTTCAATTGTGAACGGCATATATAGGAGGATGTCATCTGCGTAAGCGAGACATTGTACGTTAAAGGATCTGATCAAGTCACATATCGGCTGCATGTAGATATTAAACATTAGTGCCGATAAGGACGATCCTTGGGGTACTCCCTGTGATTGCAGGAATGGTTCTGAGGATGTGTGGCCTGTCTTTACTTGTTGCCACCTGTTCGATAGGTAGGATTTACACCATTCGAGTGCTGTGCTTTGAATTCCCTTATCTTTCAAGCGTTGCAGGAGTATGTCATGACTCACAGAGTCGAAAGCGGCGGAGATGTCCAGGAAGATGAGGACGAAACCCTGTTGAATGTTATTTATTCCTGTTACCAGAACATTGAATAGGGTTGTAAGGACTGTGTTGACTCCATGTGCTTCCCTGAAGCCATGTTGAGATGGATCTAGTGGTGCTTCAGAGTCGATATGATGTTGGATTTGTTGTTGGGCGGCCTTCTCAATGATTTTTGCAAGCTGTGGGATGCTCGAGATAGGCCTGAAGGATTCAACCTTGGATGGGTCCAGTCTATTATTCTTCAGTAGGGGCTTGATGGAAGTGTGTTTCAGACTCTGCGGGAATGAACCTGTTGAGAAGGACTGGTTAAGTATTTTGCTCAATATTTGACTGAGGTCATGTCGCATGTCCTTGATCCAGCTGGCTGGACACGGGTCATTAGGAGCTGTACTAGGATTGATTGAGGCAATAATGTTCACAACCTCTCTGTTTGATACAGTGGAGAAGTTGTGTAGTGGCATTGCATGGGATTCCTTAGGTGAAGTGGAGACGTTGTTGACATTTATGTCTGTGTTGGTTTTAATCATCTTTGATTGCAGGTAGTTTGCGTAGTCCTGCGGCTGAGGCATAGGGGGTTGTGCTGAGACCGGTTCTCCCGTTATGGACTTTACTATGCTGAACAATGCATGTGGTTTATTGATGGAGCGTTTTATTAAGCCTGTGTGGTAAGTTTTCCTGCTTTGTGTTATCTTTGCTCGGTGGGTAGTTAAGTATGAGCTGCATGCTGCCAGCGCCTCAGGAGAGTGAGTTCGTCGCCATTGTCGCTCAAGTTTGCGTAGATGGTGGAGAGATGTACGAAGGTCTGTGGAGAACCATGGAGTATGTTCACGTTTTCGAATTCTCTTTTCAGTGAGTGATGGGCAGGAGGCAGCTCTCAGGTTTTCATCCCATTTGGATATGAGATCATCTAAATCCATGGTTGTGTTGGCCATGAGAGGTCTGAGATTCTCTAGGACTACGCTCTGGTTGAGTGGTCTAAAGCGGGTAGTGTGGGTTCCAGATGTGTTAGAAGACTTTCGGCTTTTGTGGGATGTGTTAATGGGTATATTGAAACTGAGAAGACTGTGGTCCGACCAGGGTACTGGTATTACAGATAGTGCAAGAGTTAGGGGTATTGTGGCGTTGGAGAGAGGTGCGAAAATGAGGTCTAGTTTGCCACCCTTAGTGTGGGTGGGGGAATCGACATGTTGTTTGTAACCTAGGTTCTCAAGGGCGTAAAGGAATGCTGCTGAGTGGCTGTCTTGAAGAGATGGGAGATTGAAGTCACCGATTAGCCAACTTGGTGAGCGTGAGGTGGATGTGGTACATGCCTGCTCAATTATAGTTGGAAGATCATCTGGTGAGGAGGAGGGTGCCCGATAGAAAAAGTCGATAAAGCACAAATAGATATCCTTTTGGTATTCTTTAGTCTTTTCAAGGATCCATCTCACATCCGCAATGATGTCTCTCATTCCTCGCCCTTTCCTGAACCCTGCTTGCACTTCAGGTAGTTCTTGTTCCAGGTATGGTTGTAGTCTCTTTTGAATAATCTTCAGTAGAATCTTGCTGACATGTGGGATCAGAGCGATTGTTCAATAATTTCCACAGTCTGTTGGATCACCTTTCTTTAGTATTGGTATAAACACAGATCTTTTCCAGTCAGTTGGCCATGATGTTGTCTTCCATATTTCTTGGCAGAGCCTTGTAAGTATGGTAACAGCTGCATCAGATTGCAGCAATACTTCTATAGGAATGCCATCAATGCCTGGTGCTTTGTTCTTTGATAAGGCTTTCAATGCTGCTTCAACTTCTTCTTTCATCACCAATGGTTCCCGATCATAAGGTACAGGTTGAAACATGGAATACTTTTTAGGGAAGCTAAAAGATTTTCTGCAGAGTGAGAAGTTTAAACCTTCTGATATAAGCTCCCTAGAAGAGGATTCAAACGAAGCCATGGAAGATATGCAGATAGAAATGTTTGAAAACCCTTGTGTTGATGACGTAGTAGAAATGGAATGCTCATTTTGTAAGTCAAATGTGTGCTAGGCTCAGGCCAAGTGAAGAAGCTTATTTATCCTGGTTTATTAAGCTAAGTGAGAAAGAAAACCCTGACTGAGAAGTTTAAAAGTCTGCCTGATGTAATTAACAGCCATAGCAAAGAAAGGCATTTGCCTGAAGGAAGCTGAGTGCCGCTGCTATGGAAAGAATATTTCGGACTTTGATGTTAAGCCTGTTTTGTTCACCTTCATTATTTAATTTGGAGAAATGATCCTTGCCTTGTTTATGCGCTATGAATTTTGATGCGAGGGAGAAACCCCGGAATAAATTTCTTTGCTTTGCCTGACAAACTGTGTGGTCACACTACTTTGCTTGGAGAGTATACAAAACTACAAGTCCCAGCATTCAGTGCTGGCAACCTAAGCCTGGGACAGTACTCAAAGGGCAAATATGGCAGCCCTATTGCCTACCGGCCATCGGCCTAGGCAGGGGGTCACGACAGGGTGCCATCTTGCTCAGTCTGATGACATAGCTAAAAGACAGCAAAAATAGCAAAAAAGAAAGCATATGACTGCAACTCCAAGGGGAGGAGGGAGGGTTGTGAGGACTGATTCCTGCTGCTCCTGGAGAACACCTGTTACAGGTGAGTAACTACTCTTTCTCCAGGACTGAGCAGGAAGTCAGTCCTCACATATGGGTGACTCCCTAGCTCTGGCCTACCAGGAACCCAGGCTGAAAAATAGAGCTCCTTCTAGAGCCTCAGCAACAGTGAGAGAATCTTCTCTGAGACCACACCTGAACGGTAGCCCAACAGGGCCAGAGGATAGGAGTTGCCTACCAGAGGGCCCAAACTGAAACAATGAGCTCCCTCTAGAGCCTCAGCATGCAAGAACAGAATCTTCTCTTTTAACGCCCCCGAAAGGTAGCCCAACACCAGGGCCGGAGGGTAGGAGTTGCCTAGACCCCAAAGAGATTATGGAGTACCGCTTGCCCGAAAGCACTGTCCCTGTGGGACTCCCTCTCAAGGCAGTAGTGGGCTGCAAAAGTCTGGCTTGAAGACCAAGTAGCGGCCTGGCAGATGTCTGCCAACGGAACAGAGTGGAGATGAGCCACTGACTAAGCCTTCGCCCTGACACGGTGAGCCGTAACTCGACCCTGCAACGAGAGGCCGGCTGCCCTGTAAGCCCAGGCGATGCAGTCAGTTACCCATACGGACAAAGTATGCTTGGAGACAGCCAAACCCAACTTATTGGGGTCATAAGAGACGAAGAGCTGAACCGCCCTCCAGTGCTCCCGTGTACGGTCAAGGTAGAAGTATAACGCCCTCCTACAGTCCAGGGTATGCAAGACCATCTCAGCCTGGCTAGCATGAGGCCTGGGAAAGAAAGTCAGAAGAACCACCTCCTGATTGAGGTGGAAGGAGGAGACAACCTTCGGAAGGAACTTAGGGTGGTCCGTAAGACTACCCTATTCCTATAGAACCTAGTATAGGGTGCTTCTGATACTAGGCCTGAAGCTCACTCACTCGCCTTGAAATAGCACTTTCCAGGATAGAAAACACAGAGGGAAAGTAGCCATAGGTTCAAATGGTGGGCAAGTAAGCCGTTGCAAGACCACATTTAAATCCCCATTCAGGGGCAGGTGGACGCACTGGAGGCTTAAGCAAAAGCAGGCCTCTGAGGAAGCGAGCCACCAAAGGATGGTCGGATAGAGACTGGCCCTCCACCTGTGAGTGGTGTGCTGAAAGAGCACTAAGATGAACTCTAACAGAATTGGACTTAAGGCCTAGGTTGGACAGGTGAAGCAAATACTGCAGCACCACTGGTACCAGGCATGAGAAGGGATTCTCGTTGTGTTGAGTACACCAGGTAGAGAATCTACGCCACTTAAGGGCATAAGACTTTCTGGTGGACTGCCTCCTAGAGGCCAAGACTACGTCCTCCACTTCCCTAGGCAGTAGTAAAGGCGCTAGGACTACCCTTTCAGCAGCCAGGCCATCAAATTGAGGGACTGGAGATTGGGGTGCAAGAGAGATCCCTGCTCCTGAGACAGGAGATTGGGTTGCATCCCCAGAGGAAGAGGAGTGTCCACCACAAGTTGCAACAGTAGTGGGAACCAGGGTTGCCTGGGCCACCTGGGGGCCACCAGAATCACTGAGGCCTTGTCTCGGAGCACCTTGAATAGTGTCTTGGACACTAGAGGTGTGGGAGAAAATGCATCCGCTGCTACTCAGAGGATACGGTTGTCTGGAACAGAACCTGGGAAGTTGACGGTTCAGAGGACTGGCAAAGAGATCTATGGTTTGAAGAACCCATCGCAGGAAGATCTGTTGAACCACAAAAGGATTCAACTGCCATTCGTGGGGCTGCAAGATCCTGCTCAATCTGTCTGCCAGGTAATTCTCCTGACCTGGGAGATAGACCGCTTTGAGAAGAATGCCGTGATTGCCTGCCCAGGAGCACAGCTTCTGTGCTTCCTGACATAAATTCGGGACCCTGTGCCCCCTTGTTTGTTCACATAGAACATAGCAACTTGATTGTCCGTCTGTACCAAGACGGACTGGCGAGAGATGAGATGGGAGAAAGTTCTCAGGGCTAAGCGGATAGCTCTCAGTTCTAAGAGATTGATCTGCTGTGCGGCCTCCCAAGGAGTCCACAGGCCTTGAATACATGCCCCTTGACAATATGCACCCCAACCTTGAAAAGAAGCATCAGTTGTCAGCACCTCAGAGTGTGGAGGTGCCTGAAAAGGCACCCCTTGCACTAGATTCGGAAGATGAAGCAACCACTGCAGAGAAGACTGTAGTAGGCTGGACACCCTCACTTTGTCCGCGAGGCTTCCTGTGGCCTGGTGCCACTGAGTCCTGAGTCCCCATTGAGCTGGCCTCATGTGAAGATGGGCATTTGGAGTTACATGGACCGTGGATGCCATGTGGCCTAAGAGTCTTAGGAATTGTCTGGCAGAGACCAGAGAATTGCTGTGGAATAGCCTAGCTAGATCCATCAATCTGTGGGCCCTGTCCACTGGAAGAAAGGCCTTTGCCTGAAAAGTGTCCAGTCGAGCTCCTATGAACTCCAGGTTCTGGGAGGAGTGCAAACTGGACTTTGCGAAGATTATGACAAACCCCAAGTGCTGAAGCAGAGTGATAGTGCGAAGGGTGGCTTGATTGGCCTCTTGCGGGACTGACCCCTGATGAGCCAATCATCCAGATATGGAAAGATAAAGAGGCCTTGAACCCTGAGGTAGGCCGCTACCACCGCCAGGCACTTGGTGAATACCCTGGGGGTGGATGTAAGGCCAAAAGGCAGTACTCTGTACTGATAATGGTTTCCTCCCACTACAAATCTGAGATATTGTCTGTGGTCTGGATGAATAAGGATGTGAGTATAAGCATTCTTTAGGTCTAAGGAGCATAGCCAATCTCCCTGCTGGAGGTAGGGCAGCAGGATTCCAAGGGTAAGCATCTTGAACTTTTCCCTCTCCAGGAACTTGTTCATGTTTCGCAAGTCTAGGATGGGTCTGAGGTCTCCTGTTCTTTCTGGTACCAGGTAGTACCTGGAATAGAAGCCTTGACCTCTCAGGTGGTGGGGCACCGGTTCCACTGCCTGTTCCTTCAGAAGACCTGCCAACTCCTGCAGGAGTAAGTCCCTGTGCAGACGGAGTCTGGGAGGCTCCCCTGGAAAATAGGAGGGGGGTACCTGGTGGAAGTGGAGGAGATAGCCCTTCTGGACTATACTTAGAACCCAGGTATCCCTTGTGACGGTGACCACCTGTGGGCGTACAGGGCCAGCCTGCCTCCAGTGCTGATAGAGGCCAGCTGAGGAGGAGAGGCTATGCCATTGCAGTCAAAATCCCCCTCCCTCCTGAGCAGGATCCGGAGTAGGAGGCTTGGGGGCCCTTCTGCCTACGGGGCCCATGACCCTGCCCCTTGGCCTGCTGACCCTGTAGGGGAGCTACAGAGGCCTGATAATTAGGGTACTGTTTATAGGCAGATGACTTCCTCGGGTAAAAGGTCTTTTTTCCCGAGCCCTTCTTCTTCTGAGAAGGGGCAGAGGTTTTTCTGGACAGCCTTGTCTGGGTAAGAGTCTCAGTCTCGCGTTCTGCAGCCTTGTCAGCCATGGGCTTGCCAAAGAGGTTTTCACCTCGGCAGGGGACATTGACCAACTTGTCCTGCACCCATGGCTCGAGGTCCGATGACTGTAGCCAAGCCTGACGGCGTGCACCGATACCGGCCGCGGCTACTCGGGCCGAAGCCTCGAAGCCATCATAGACTGCTCGAGATATAAACTTCGAGCACTCACGAATACCTGAGGACAGAGCATTGAACCTCTGCAAAGGTTCCTCGGAGAGACCAGCAGAGAACCCGGCAATCTCCTTTGCCAGGTCTCGAAGGTACATGCCCATGTACAGTTGGTAGGTCTGGACATGGCAAGCAAGCATAGAGCCCTGGAAGCACTTCCTACCGAGGGCATCCAGGTTCCAGGGCCTCCCGGCTGGGAGGCACCGAGGAGTGCATCTTCAGACTTTTCAGACGATGCATGGCCGATTCCACAACCATGGAGTGGTGCGGTAATTGTGCCTTTTGGAACCTGGGGCTCTTGCAGACTTGATAGATGGAATCTACCCGCTTGCTTAAAACCGGCGTCGACGCCGGCGCCTCCCACATGCGGAAGAGCAACCGTTCCAGCAAAGGAGGAACTGGAACAGTAACGGCCTCCTTCGGAGGAGAGTCATACTGTAGGGCCTCGAGCTCCTCGGCTTGAGTCTCCTCCTTGGGATCCGCAGGGAATGCCAAAGCCTTGGCCATGTCCCGCACGAAGTCCGAGAACCGGGTATCCTCCGGGGAGGACCTTCTCCGAAAGGTGTCGGGCGACTCCTCATCCTCAGTCTCCCAGCCGGACTCCTCGGAGGAGGAATCGAGCGGCTCCGATCAGGCAGGCATCGATGCCATCTGCCCCGACGCTGAGGGTACCGGCGTCGACAACCTCGGTCCCGAATGGGAGGCCGAGGGGGACCTTGGCCGAAGATCGACTCGAGCTCGCATGGATTCGAGGATCGGCTCGGCCTCCGGGGTCGACTTGGACGTCGATGTCCCGGTGGTCGGGGCAGATGTACCGGTGAGACTGGCGATCAGTGCCCGCTGCTGCTCCATGAAGGCAACCAAGCTGCTCTCCAAGGCCGTCAACCTGAGTCCGAGCTCAGGAGACTCAGCAGCACCCGACTCGGGCCCCGGCTGCGCCGGGCCTGACGTCGGCTCCCCTGGAGGTGAGTCCACGAGGACTACAGTACTCACATGACCCGGGGACTCCATCTTCACACGAGGTTGTTTTGCAGGCCTCTCCGACTCCGAAGACCCGGGACGCCACTCGGGGCTATGCGACTTGGCCCTCGAGGAGCCAAGTGCATCAACCGATGCCGCCCTCGCGGGTTTTTTCTTCTTACGATGCTCCCGTGAGGGAGACCCCCTTTCAGATGAGCCTCGGCGCTGCTCGGGGCCGGAGTCCCGAGATGTCAAGGCCTCTGACGAGGTCCGGGCCCTACCGGACGCGGAGTCAGAGAAGATTCTTTCCTTTTGGTGCTGCCGACTCCTTAACGCCTTAGAGGACATCTTCCCACACGAACCACAGATCATCGGGTCATGATTGGGCCGAGGCACCGGAGGCAGCAGTCATGTGTGTCGGTGAGAGATATACGTTTCTTACACCGATCACACTTTTTAAACCCGCTGGCAGCCATCGGTGGAAAAAGGGCCCCTGCAAGGTCAAAAGACAGGGCTGCCAGTGAAAAAAGAAAAAATGGTGCGAACGCTAGTCACTAAGGACAAAAAACGAAGAGAGATCCGGGCTCGATCCTGATGTATCGGGCCCAGGCGGGAAAGGGAAACCGGCGTCAAACCGAAGAAAAACAGGTTAACGCAGAGAAAATCAACTTCTTCCTCGGATGAAACAAACATACATCCGTCGGGCTCCGCGGAAAAAAGAAGACTGAGCAAGATGGCACCCTTGGGCGGGAAGGGGACCGTGCATGCGCGCTGCATTCCCAAAGGCTTTTTATGAAAGCTGGGGAAATGCTCCGCACGGGGGCTCTGTCGGCGCCGTCACCCATATGTGAGGACTGACTTCCTGCTTGGTCCTGGAGAACACAGTGTCCCACTGGTTGTCCTCCTTCCACCATGTCTCTGAGATACCAATCATATCTAACCTCTCATTTAGTGCTATATATTTTAACTCTTCCATCTTATTTTTTAGACTTCTAGCATTTGCATACAAGCATTTTAGAGAATGTATTTTATTCATATTAATCTGGTTATCGGTAGGCAGGGGTAATTTGGAATCTTTAAGCTCTGTTTGCTCTGTTGGGTAACTTTTGTCTTTACTGGAACCTCTCCGTAGATATGCCCTAACTTCAATCTTTTGCTAGTATCCTTCACGGATACATTGTTCCTAACCATGTGGTCTTGGGCGACTGTCGGCTTTCCCTTATTATCTAGTTTAAAAGCTGCTCTCTCTCCTTTTTAAAGATTAATGCCAGTAGCCTGGTTCCATTCTGGTTAAGTTGGAGCCCATCCCTTCAAAAAAGCCCCTCCTTTCCCCAGAAAATCCAGTTCCTAACAAATTCAAAACCCTCTTCCTTGCACCATCGTCTCATCCATGCATTGAGACTCCAGAGCTCTGCCTGCCTTTTGAGTCCTGCGTGTGTAACGGGAAGCATTTCGGAGAACGCTACCCTGGAAGTTCTGGATTTCAACTTCCTACCTAAAAGCTTAACCCTTTCCAGGCCGAGCCCAAAACTCTTGGGATCCAAAATTCTGACTAAATATTCCTATCAAATGGTATATAATACATGAACATAGCAGAAGGAAAATCACTATTAGAACATAATTAAATAAGATGGGTACAATTTTCCTGAAATATGCAAAAATTAACCCGGCTGCAGAATGTGGATTAAAAATTTAAAGTAGACCTTCAAAGGGTTAAATTTGGCCTCCAGAACCTCCCTACCACACTTTCCTATGTCACTGATACCAATATGTACCAAGACAGTAGACTCCTCCCCAGCACTATCTAAGACCTTTTCTAGGTAGCACGTGAGGTCCGCTACCTTCGCACCAGGCAGGCATGTTACCAGGAGATCCTCATGTTCATAAGGCACCCAGCTATCTATATACCTAATGATCGAATCACCAACTATTAACGGCTGTCCTAACCCTTCCCTCTTGGGCACATGGCCCTGGAGAAACCACCTCACTGTGAGAGGGTTTTGCATGACCTCAAGTACAGGTCCTAGCTACAGGATCACTTTCTGCTACACCAGGGTGATAATCTGTCACGTGACCTCTGTCCTCCATGGCAACAGGTATGCACTGCCAGACTGGAGGTGGGACTTCAATACTATGTCCCTGTAGGTCTAGTCGATATACCTCTCTTTGCCTTCCTTATGTCCTCCAAAGTCTGCTACTCTAGCCTCCAGAGATCGGACTTGTTCCCTAAGAGCAAAAAGTTCCTTACACCTTGTGCACACATAAGACCCCTCAACAACTGGGAGAAACAATGTAGTTACTCACCTGTAACAGGTGTTCTCTAGGGACAGCAGGAATCAGTCCTCACTTATGGGTGACGTCGGCACCAACGGAGCCCATTCGGAGCAATTCCCCAGCTTTCAAAGAAACCTTTGGGATTGCTGCCATGCATGTGTGGTTCTCTTCCCACCCAAGGGTGCCATCTTGCTCAGTCAGGTCCCTTAGCTCGAGCCCAACCAAGCAGATGGCCAGGGAAGGACAAAAAACTAGCAACTCATCAGGGGAGGCGGGAGGGAAGTGAGGACTGATCCCTGCTGTCCCTTGAGAACACCTGTTACAGGTGAGTAACTACGCTTTCTCCAGGAACAAGCAGGAAGTCAGTCCTCACTTATGGGACTCCCCAGCTACAGGCGACCGAACCTGTAACCAAAAAACGCCTCCGTGAGGCCCTGAGCAGAAGCCAATGCCCGAAGGAGCCCGAGTCCTCGGGGCGAAGCCCACGGTAGCTGTGAAGAAGGGTTGGAGGGCAGGAGTTGCTTATACCCCGAACAGGTTATGGAGTACAACCTGGCCGAAGGCGCTGTCCCAGCGGGACTCCCTCTCCAGGCAGTAGTGGACAGTGAAAGTATTCGTGGAAGACCAGGTTGCCGCCCGGCAGATGTCCATCAGGGGAGCGTAGTGAGGCCACCGAGGCTGCTTTGGCCCGGACCCCATGTGCGGTGACTCGACGATCTAGCGGGGCACCCACCTTCGCATGAGCGAAAGCGATGCAGTCCGCCACCCAAACCGAAAGGCTGCGTTTGGTAACTGCCTGCCCCAGCCTATTGGGATTGTAGGACACAAAGAGCCGGCCAGACTTGCGATGAGTCTGGGTACGCTGCAAGTAAAAGCCGAGAGCCCGTCTGCAGTCGAGGGTGTGGAGAGCCGCCGACGCCTGGTCGGCATGGGGCCTCGGAAAGAAAGTCGGAAGGACTATCTCCTGGTTAAGATGGAAGTCTGAGACGACTTTAGGCAGGAATTTAGGGTAGGTACAGAGGACCACCCTGTTTCGATAGAACCTGGTTTAAGGGGCATCAGTCATGAGAGCCTGGAGTTCACTGACCCCCCCCCCCCTTGGTCCCCATCGTGAGCAAGTGCCTTGAGATGATGTACATGGTACAACGTGGGCCCGGTTTCAGGAAGACCCAACTTCCCCCCACATCTCTATGATGGTGGAGTCTGCCATGAGGAAGCAAAAGAACCCAAAATCACACTCTTCGGTACCGCACGGCCGAGAGTCGAGAGCCCTAGATGCCCTGGGCCGCAAGGCGTCTACCAAGGCTCCATGCTATCTTGCCGCATTCAAGCCTACCAACTATACATAGGTATGTTCTTGCGCGATTTAGCCAAGGAGCTCGGAAGGTTCTCCGCGGGCCTCGAGTGCGAACCCCTCAATAGATTTGGCACTCTGCTGAAGTCCGTCGCAGACTGCTCTAAATACCTCTCCGGAGCTGCCTACAATGGGTTTGAGTCATCAGCTTGGGTGGCGGCCGCGAGCATCGGGGCCCGCCGCCAGGCATAGCTCCAATCCACTGATTTGGAGCAATGGGTGCTGGAGAAACTCCTGGATGTGCTCTGCCTTGGCGAGCAGCTCTTCGGCAAGCCGATGGGGATAAAGCCGCAGAGATAGACGGAGTTCGTTACCAGAATCTGTCTCTCACGGAAGACTTCCACTCTGCCCCGAAAGAAGCAACCAGCCAAGAAGCCCTTCTTTCCTCGGAAGGGCCTCCATACCGGGGCTATCCGCCATACCCGGCTACCCCTGCGCCGACCATCCCGGCGCAGGGTAAATCCAGCCAAGGGCATCGAAAGCCGAAAGGGCCAAAAGCCCAAACACCGGTCCTCCACAACCTGTTCAGGGCTTTTAACGTCATCAGCATAGCCCCTCACCCCCCCGGCGATGCAGCAGCCGAGATAGAATACAAGGAACTGGCTCAGTGAGGGATTCCCTGGGCGGGGACTCGCACTGAAGAATATTGAGTTCTTCAGCATTAGGGTCCTTCTCAGCCTGAGTGGCCAGGTTAAGGGCCCGTGCCATGTCCCAAACAAACACCAGGAAGGAGGTGACCTCAGTGGCGAATGCCGCAGGAGCGCGGGCGGATAGGGGTCCGACGGAAGATCCCGGTGGGTACGGGTTTCCGGGGAGGTGTCCCCATTGGACTCTCACTCCAAGAAATCGGTCGAGGAGTCTGAGTTGGACAGATTGCCCTGTCCAATGGCCGGTGTCGGCTTGAAGCCGGAGGCCCTGGATCTCACCTCCGAGGAATGGAAGAGCGAGCGAGACCGATGTCAAGGACCCTCATGAGGCACGCGGCTCTCGGGGGTTTCCTGGATGGATTTTGGTGTCCCACTTGAGGGACCCACGGTCTCTGGCTGTGAGCGCCTGCTGGGAAGCAATGAATGCAGAAACGCTGCATTCCAGCGCCAGCATGCGGGACTCCCACACGGGACTCCCACGCAGGCATGGGGCCCTGCGATGCCGATCCCGGGGTCACTGGGTTGGGCGCTGAGGAGGAGAGGGGGTCCTCACCGGGACTGCCCTCAAGAGACTGGGCGCCTTCACCAGAGGCCTCTGCTTCTGTGCGCGGTACCTTGCAGGGCCGCTCCCCGTCTGACTCTCGGAAACGTTGAAGGGGGCTAAGCGACCGAGTGCGGGAGCGCTCATGCTTATCGGGAGCTCCCGACAGCGATTTCGAGGCCGCCTTCTTTTTGCGCCGCTCCACCTCAGGGGATCCCTGGTCGGAGTGCTGTCGAGAGTGCGGGGGGACCCCACCAGGAGAGAGACGACCAAGGGTGCCACCGGGGATTCCGAGGGGGCCTTTCTGAAAATGTCTTGGGCCTTCTGCTTACGGCTGAGCAGGGCCATAGAGGACATTTTCTTGCAGAGTGAACAGAATTCCGGATCATGGTTGGCTCCGAGGCACCACAGACAACAGTCATGCGTGTCTGTAAGCGACATGTTCCTAGAGCATCTATCGCATTTTTTGAAGCCGGTGGCCATGAGGGTAAAAATAGCGCATGCAAGGTCGAAGACCCACGCGGCCAGCGGTTAGAGGAGAAAAAGGGTGCGAAGCCCATAACAAAAAATGAAAAGGAGAAAACTATCACCTAAAGCTCTAAAAATGTAGGGCAGGGGAAGGATGGGTAGAGGACCGGTGCAACCGGAGAACAAAAAGGCCTGTAGGCCCAAAAATCAAAAACATTTTCAGAGGGACGAGGACGCGCATCCGATGGACTCTGCGGAAAAAGGGAGACTGAGCAAGATGGCACCCTTGGGCGGGAAGAGGGCCACGCATGCGTGGCAGCAATCCCAAAGGCTTTTGTTGAAAGCTGGGAAATTGCTCCGTGAGGGCTCCGTTGGTGCTGACATCACCCATAAGTGAGGACTGACTTTTTGCTTGTTCCTGGAGAATCATACATTTGGCACTCAATGCAAAAGACTGGAAAGCCCTCATCTTGATGCTGGACTGCTGTCTGCATATTAGTTTTAAGGTTGTGTTTAGGCATTTAAGTTGTTTGCTTAGGTTTTGCTGGGGATACTTATACTAATAAAACTATACCTAATACGTTTTATGGACTTTGTTCACCTAAAGATTAATTAATCTCAGGCCCTTAATGTATACCTGATGAGGATAAACAGCTGCACCCTAGTGTGAATATGGGCACCCGTTTCCCTTTAAGAGGTTTAAGCATCTATAAAGGTACGATTATCCCAGGAGTAGGTGGAAGTCAGAGAGGGAGGGAAGAAAAGATGACTTAAGAAAAATTGGCTGCTACACAGTGCTAACTAATCATGAGATAGCACTGTGTAGCAGCCAGTTTTTATTAAGTCATCTTTCCCCCTTCCCTTTCTGACTCCCACCTACTAACCATGAGATGCCAGTAGGTTGCAAAATTAGTGCAAATAAAAGCAGAATATATCTGCAGTATGGCCAGCAAAGCTAGAACAGACCCAAATGAAGTAAAATCGGCAACGTGGGGCAGATCAAGGACATTGGCCCACTTGCAACTACCAGAAATTATGACGTTGCTGACTCAAAGTCAGAAGCAGAAGGCAGCAGAAGAAAAACAGAGCTGTTGCATGGTTAGATGGTGAAATACTTTGCAAGGCTTAAGAAAAAGTTAAAAGCAGTAAGAGAAAATATTAACAAAATAAAAGACGTGCTATGGAAAATCAGACTTGGATATGAGAGTAGAGGAATTAGAAGCCAAGCTGGAGGAGCATGAGGAAGCTTGAGATAATCTGAGGTTTCTTGATGGATTATAAGGAAGAAGGTGATTAGGACAATCTTTCGAAAGGGCCCAGTACACTAGCATAATAATTTTACATTTAATACGAAAGGTCACAACTAACCAGTGTTGAGACTGTTAGAGAGAAATGAGCAAAGCATCTTGTATTCATAATATTTATTTAAATGATTTATACAGCACCAAATCTATAGCCAAGGCTGTTTACATAGAACAAGGCAACGCTTAGTTACATGGAACCTTAAGAGTGAAAACAGGTGAATTTCACAGCTGCATTTTGCATGATTTGAAAGTACCTAAAGAGCACTGGAAGAAGATCTCACAGTCAATGCAAAATGAGATTTCAAAACTAGCTTCCTTATACACAAGTCAACTGCCTCAAGAAGAAGAGCCAAAAAGGAGATTCCAGTGGAAATGGAAGCCCCTCAACTTAATTTTTAAAGTACTGGCATACTAACTTTTGAATTTTTAGCTATTTTTTCTAATGATGCTGAAGGTGACCTCCTGATGGTGGGACTGATGACCAATATATAAGGAGTAAAATGTGCACTTTTTTTTTAGCACACCTGAATTCTTTCTGATGGTCCCTAATACTATTTTTGTAATTATTACGTAATTAACTTTGTAAACAGTTGTGTGTGAAGGTGGCTCTCTCAAAATGACACTATTGCCAGTGGAGTTTTTTGTAAGTGGTATGAGTTTTTTCCTTTAATCAGTGGAATTGTTCTGTGGAAGGCAGTCTACAGCATTATCAGAATTCGGGTAGAATAAGTCCCTAACTTGAACGGCTTACAAATCCATAAAGATACTGATGATGACAGAATTGCGAAGACAGTTTCTGAATAAAATGGGGAAAAGAAGAAATTAGACCTTACCTGCTAACTGTCTTTCCTTGAGTTCTCTCCGGGCCAGTCCAGAACATTTGGGTAGTCAAATCTCCCTCCTCTAGCAGCTGAGGACTGAATACTTTTTGTTGTTGCTAGGATACCCATCTCTCCCCTGGTGACAGCAGCCAGTCTTAACGTACCAAGCAGATAAAAATAACAAACCAGAAGAAGAAATATGGGAAACAGTGATAACAATGGAAGAGAGACACAGAGGTTTGTCAAAGATGAACTGAGAACCGCCCCCCCCCCCCCCCACAGGGAGGGATTGGAAGAGCAAAAGCTCCTGTTTTCCGCCGCCAGTGCGGCACTGGTGTCATTTTTTTTTTCCAATCAGCCAAAGCCAAAGCTAAGACGGCTCCTAAAAAGTAGGACACTGAGAAAATCTCGAAACTCCAGAACATCTAGAAGGGGTGGGTTCTGGACTGGCCCGGAGAGAACTCAAGGAAAGACAATTAGCAGGTAAGGTCTAATTTCTCCTTCCTAATCGTCTCTCCGGGCCAGTCCAGAACATTTGGGTAGTACCAAAGCAGTATCTAACCCTGGGAGGGACCTGTGAGCCCCGCTAAAATGGCCGAAGCCCCCACACATGCATCTTGACGCGCGAAGACATCCAACCGATAATGACGCGAGAAAGCATGGAGAGAAGACCAGGACGCCGCTCTACAAATATCCACCGGAGGAACTAAGGCCGACTCCGCCCAGGAGGTCGCCTGACCCCTGGTAGAATGCGCACGAAGCCCAACAGGCACGGCTTTGCCCCTGGTCTCATAGGCGACCCGGATGGCCTGCTTCACCCAACGCGCAATGGAGGCCTTGGAGGCCGCCAGACCCTTAGACGGCCCCCCGAAAAGCACAAACAACCGGTCGGATTTACGAAATGACTCAGTTTCCTTGAGGTAACGACGGAGCACACGACCCATGTCCAAACTCCGCAGAGAACGATCACCCGACGCCCCGCCCCCCGACTCAACGAAGGTGGGCAGCGAGACAGACTGATTCAGATGGAATGCAGACACCACCTTAGGCAGAAAAGACGGAACCGGACGCAAAACCACCTTCTCCGCGGAAAACTGAAGAAATGGAGGTCTACAGGAGAGAGCCTGTAAATCGGAAATACGCCTGGCGGAACAAAGAGCCACCAAAAAAAACGTCTTCCATGTCAATTCTCTGATGGAACTAGAAGAACGTGGCTCAAAAGGAGCGCCCGTCATCACCTCCAAGAAGAGATTCAAGTCCCAAGGAGGAATAACCTGCCGGACCGGCGGCCTAAGATGTCTGGCCGCCCTAAGGAAACGCAGAACGTCCGGATGCGAGGAAAGGCGAATTCCGCGAACTGTACCCCGAAAAACTGCTAGCGCCGCTAATTGTACCTTCAAGGTGCTAAGAGCAAGACCCTTCTCCAGACCGCATTGAAGAAAGGCGAGAATATCTGGGATGGAAGACAAACGGGCCCGCAAGGCGCGTTCCGCGCACCACGCCTAAAAAATGCGCCATACGCGGATGTAAGCCAACGACGTGGAACGTCTGCGAGACTGCAGCAACGTAGAAATTACCGATGCTGAATAACCTTTGCGGCGCAAGCGTTGCCGCTCAATAGCCATGCCGTAAGCAAGAATCGATCCACCTGGGGCATGCGCACTGGTCCCTGCAGCAGTAAGTCCGCTCGAGCGGGTAACCGCCACGGCGGTTCCAGCAGAAGCTGTATCAGATCGGCGTACCATGGGCGCCGAGGCCAATCTGGAGCAATAAGAATCACCTGACCTCCGTGATTGGCTATTCTCTGAATGACTCGACCCACCAAGGGCCACGGAGGAAACACATACAGAAGGCGGTGCGAGGGCCAGGGTTGTACTAGGCCGTCGAGACCCTCCGACATATGCTCCCTGCGCCTGCTGAAAAAGCGTTCCGCCTTCGCATTGCGAAGAGTGGCCATGAGGTCCAGAACTGGCTGGCCCCAACGGAGGACGATCTCGTGAAAAACCTCCGCGTTGAATTCCCATTCTCCGGGATCCAGCAGATTGCGGCTGAGATAGTCGGCCTGGATATTGTCCTTTCCTGCCACATGAGATGCCGACAGCGCTACCAGGTGCAATTCCGCCCAGTGGAACAAGCGCTGGCTCTCCTCCAGGAGATGGAGACTTCCCGTTCCGCCTTGACGATTTATATAGGAGACCGTCACCAGGTTGTCCGAAAAGACACGCACCGGCTTGCTCGCAAACTCCACCAGCGCTAGATACACTGTTCTCAGTTCCAGTCGATTGATGGACCACAGGCTCTCTTCCGGCAACCAGGAGCCCTGTGCTATGTGAGCCAAACAATGCGCTCCCCAGCCGGAGAGACTGGCATCCGTCGTGACCAAAATCCACTCTGGGAGAGCTAGGGGGACGCCTGCGAGCAGATGGTCCGTCACCAACCACCACTGAAGACTGAGCCTCACGTGGTCGTTACAGGCTAAGCGACGAGAAAGCGGGTGATGTTGGGGAGACCACCGCGAGAGCAGAGCCTGTTGGAGCGGACGCATGTGCGCCCGGGCCCAAGGAACTAGATCCAAGGCCGCCGCCATCAGCCCCAGCAATTGCAAGTACTTCCAAGCTGTCGGCGCGCGAACACGCAAAAAGGCTGAAACGTGAGAGAGAAGCTTTCGAACCCTCTCCGGAGGCAAGAGAATGAGCCTCCTGTCCATGGCGAAGGAAGCCCCCAGATACGTAAGCTGCTGCACCGGCTGTAGCTGACTCTTCGCCTGATTCACAATCCAACCGAGACCCTCGAGACAGGAAACTACCCGAGCGGTCGCCCTGACCGACTCCTCTCGCGATGCCGCTCGAATTAACCAGTCGTCCAGATAAGGATGAACTAGGACTCCGTCCCTGCGAAGAGCCGCCGCCACCACCACCATCACCTTCGTGAAGGTGCGCGGCGTCGTCGCTAACCCGAATGGCAACGCCCGGAACTGAAAATGACCCATTGGAACTGCGAACCGGAGGAACCGCTGATGATCCGGTCTGATAGGAATGTGCAGGTAGGCCTCTGTCAAATCGATGGAGGAAAGAAATTCTCCCGGACGCACGGAGCTGATCACTGATCGCATGGTTTCCATCCGGAAATGAGAGACCCGTAGACGCCGGTTCACGTGCTTCAAATCCAAAATGGGCCGGAAGGAGCCCTCCTTTTTGGGCACCACAAAATAAATCGAGTATCGACCTAAGCCGCACTGGTCTGGAGGAACTGGAACCACGGCTCGGAGCTGCAGCAAGCGTTGCAAGGTGCTGCGGACCGCCTCCCGTTTGGAAACCGGACCACAGGGAGAGAAAACAAACGCGTCCGCCAGAGGTCCAGCGAACTCGAGAGCATAGCCCTCTCTGATAATCTGAAGCACCCACTGATCGGTGGTAATGGCGGCCCAGGCGGAGACAAACTCCTGTAAACGACCTCCTACTGGAATCTCCGCCTGGACCGGCCGCACTTCATTGTGGTTTTTTAAGAGACGTTGGAGCGGAACCAAAGTAACCCCTGCCGGAACCTCTAGCGCCCCGAAAGGACTGCCCACGGGATTGAAACCGATCCCGCTGATAAGGAGCAAAGCGGGCCCCGCGAAAGCGGCGAAACTCACGTCCTTGGCCCCTAGGGAAGGAGCTTTGCTTAGTCGCCCGAGGACGATCCTCGGGTAGGCGTCCCCCTTTGGAGTCACCCAAATCCTTAACAATCTTCTCTAGTGCTTCCCCAAAGAGAAGCTTACCTTTGTACAGAAGCTTGCTGAGACGGGCCTTGGAAGAAACATCCGCCGCCCAGTTACGCAACCAAAGAAACCGACGGGCGGCAATCATGGAAGCCATCGCTTTTGCGGAAATGCGAACCAAATCATAGAATCCATCCGCCAGATACGCCGCCGCCGACTCTAGCTTAGCTCCCTCTCCAGAAGAGGAAGCCTCTGCCCCAGGACTCGAAGCTAGCTGACTCCACCGAATAGCAGCTCTGGACACATAGGCTCCACAGACGGATGCCTGCAGCGCCAGGGCGCTAGCATCAAAGGCTTGCTTCAAGAGCCCCTCTAACCGACGATCCTGCATATCCTTAAGAGCCGCAGCTCCTTCCACTGGGATGGTGGTCTTTTTGGTGACCGCCGAAACCAGCGCATCAACCTTAGGCATACGGAGGAGCTCCCTCTCCTCCTGTGGCACCGGATACAAGCGTGCCATAGTCCGAGCTCCCCGCAAGGAAGCCTCCGGACATTCCCACTCGGACTCAATCATCTGTTTGATGACTCTGTGCAGGGGAAAACATTTTTGTTCGGATTTTAACCCCTGTAACAAAGGATCCTCTAACGGTTCCTGCTGAATTACTGGAGGAAGAATATTGAGAGCCAATAGAGACTGTGAAATCAGAGCCGGCAACTCCTCCTTCCGAAAAACTCGAAAAACATTAGGGTCCTCCCCAGGTCCTAATTCCCCTTCCTCCAAATCTGTCGGCCAGGAGTCCAAACCTGGGTCTGAAAGGAGCTCTCCCTCCTCTGGACCCATGGCCTCAGCCGTCACAGAAAAGTCATCCACTTTAGTCTCCCTAAGAGCCGAGAAAGAAGAAGAACCCCCTTCCCCTAGCTCAGACCGGCTAGAAACTGCCGCCGGAGCCATCAGCGAGTCTGATACTACCTGTCCAGGAGACTGTGCCTTTTTAATCAAATAAGCTTTGTGAAAAGCCAGAATAAACTCTGGCGAAAGAAGTGGATCAATCTCCCCTTGCAGAGCTGGCAGCGCTGGCCCCCCAGGCTGCTCTTGCTCAACCGGACAATGGCGCGATTTACTTTTCCTTTTACAAGGCTTAGAGAGCGGGACCGCTGACATGGACGGCTCTGCTAAGATGGCCACCGTTCCCGCGCTTTCCCCTAATGCCTGCATTTTCGCTGCCTGCTCACTCAACTGATCCGGCATAGCCCCCGACTCCCGAAGGACGGAGAGAACGGAGGACCTTGAAAATACCGCGTATCCCTGCACCCTTCCGGAAAGCACCCGCGGGGAACAAAAAACCGCGAAAGAGCAGGGGGGGAGGGAAACCGCCGCGGCTCACTAAAAGTACCTCACAGAAGCTGCCGGTCCGGAAAAAGATCTCACAGAAGCAGAACCGCTGCCAGCGGTCTCCGGAGCAGAAAGTAAATGCAGCAGGTAACAGTAGCTGGGGCACCCAGGCCTGTTCCTAACATGGGGACTTAAAAGAGAAGAGGAGACAGGCTCTGTCCCATTCTCTAAGCCGACTAAACGGCTAACAGACACCAGCACATCAATCAGCTTAACAATTTGGAAGTGCTAGATACCCTGCTAGGGTAAAGCACTCAGAACCCTGTGAAACTCTTCCAGACAAAAATAACAAAAAGGCCACAGAAGCAATAGAACAGAACTTTGTGGGGAGTCAAATCTTAACACATCCAGCTCAGCTGCTGAGGACAATAAGACTGGCTGCTGTCACCAGGGGAGAGATGGGTATCCTAGCAACAACAAAAAGTATTCAGTCCTCAGCTGCTAGAGGAGGGAGATTTGACTACCCAAATGTTCTGGACTGGCCCGGAGAGACGATTAGGAAAGTGATGTTTCTTTAATTCTATGATAAAATAATTTTCTAATTAATGTTCAATACTAAATCTTCCCTGCTGTCTAGAACTGATCAACTATTTTTCCTGTATAAGACAGAATTTGGAAGAAAGTAATTGTAGTTAAACATTAGATTTGTTATGAATCTGAATATATAGCACTCCCTTTTCAATCAAAAACTGGCTACTATATGGACAATATGCTTCTGCTTAATTTTCCCAATGTTCTTTTGTGAAAATCTAATAGGCTGAATGATGACTTTAAGCCTGCCTTGTGGTGAACAGGCACTCTTTTCTGTACCAAACTTTTCAAGCTGATATCTCTTTAAGAGGAATATTTAATTCATGTGCTTTAAAAGAAACATCTGCCCAGAAATGTTGCTGCCAGGGGGCGATATAGGCCAAATCATTTATGTATTCTGCTGATAAAACTTGTGCTTTGGAACAGTTCGTTTTTTCAATTTTGTGATCTAACTACTGAGTCTAGTAAATCATAGCCTGAAACAATGTTCCCTCTAATTTTCTGTAGGCTGTGTGCGCATAAAATATCAGCTGTGCAGCTTTTGAAGGAAGGTTGAATTTTTGTGCGCCACATGACGACACTCGGAGTTATATACTTTAAAATTTGACTACACATCAGAATACAGTATGTACACCACATTGATTGCACTAGAAAATATTGTAGAAATTGTGAAAACCGTAAATACACAACTTTTAAATTTTAAGACGTCTATGTTGTTTTCTATCAGAATCAGAACCAAAATTTTTGTGCGCTCTGTTGTAAAGTATGTGCACTCGCTCGGCGAGGTGTGCACGCGCACACGCGCACAGCTTAGAGGGAACAGTGGCCTGAAACCAAAACCCTGTAAAACATTTCTGTATCATATTCTTTAAAGTTTGGATCATTTCATTCCTCAGTCATATCATGACCATCTTGTTAAATCAAAGCTGAAGTTTTTGAAATATGGAGACATTTTAGCAGGTTGTCTGACTGTCGGCAACCATGTTCAAAACTCAAATACAAAAACGAGAGCATAACTAGGTTAGCGTAATTTAATAAGGAACTTATGTTGGAATTGGGGGGGGGGGGGGCGCGTCATGCTTGCTTGGGAAAAATGACCAGAATTAAGAGGAGAAACACTTGCTTGTCTTTTTAAAGAACTGATGCACTTTTGAATACAGACGGAAAATTATCTGAATTTTTGTCCATTTTTTAAATTTAGCTAGGCCATACACATGGTATATCTAGGGTTTAGTAGAGCCCAATGTTTATTTTAAGACCACAGCAGTGAAAGGGCAGAGGAGACAGCGCAGGGATAGTGGAATTTCATAACTTATAATTTTCTCATACCCGTGGCACAGTAAGTTGATATTATGCTGTGGTTACTTTTTTCTTTTGCTTGCCAGTCAGCCAAGATAAGAAAGGAGCAGAGAGAAATCCAGCTCAGCTGTGTGACAATGGGGGCTGCTGACTGATCAGACATCCCTGCAAACAGATGAGCATACTTGGAGTGGGAGCACAGCCTAATGGTTAGAGCAGCAGGCTGAGAACAAGGGAAGCCAGGTTTGAATTCCAGTGCCACTCCCCTCATGATCTTAGGCAAGTCATTTAACTTTCCACTGCTTCAGTATAAACTTAAGATTGTAAACTCTCTAAAAGCAGATAAATATTCACTGCAACCCAATGTAACTTGTCTTAATCTATTCCTGAAAAAACATGAGCTAAAAAAACACTTGTTCAGTTTGTTTCCTTTAATGGCACAGCTCCAACTTCTGGGGTGGTGGTAATAAAAAAAAAAAAAATAGAAGTTTGGCTGCTTGCAGAGGCAGATCAAGCTCAATAGAAGAGGCACAAGGCAGTGAAAGCAGGATTAAACACAATCTATGGCATAGAACTGTGTGATGAATGACTGCGTTTTCCTCCATTACTGCTCTTTCCCCACACCACTTGCTGACCTTGGTAGTGTTGTCACTTCAACTCTATGTTGCGGCTTCCCCCACTGCTTTATCTGCTTGCAAAGTGTCAGCCACATATCACGTTTTTATAGAGCTATACTCTCAGGCAGCAGACCCCTAGGTTACATAGAAGGAAGAGGTCTTGGGACTAGTGGGGCCAGATGACAGGCTATACTTTGCTCAACCTTGTATTAAGAAGATAGCTTCCCAGGATAATTATTTCCTGTCTGCTGAATCTACAGGCTCAAATGGAGATTTTATGAGCTGAGCCAGAACCACATTGAGAACCATGGAATGCTACTATTACTGAGCATTTGTATAGCGCTACCAGTCGTACGCAGTGCTGCACAGATATGTGCTCCTTGATCCTTCTGGATCAAGGAGCTCCGCAGTCACTTCAGCCCAGTAATTGCCAACATAATGAACCTCTCCTTTTCAACAGGATCATTCCCTTCAGCCCTTAAGCATACTTCAATTAGACCCCTGTTGAAAAACTGCAAGCTCGACCCCCTAAGGGTAGATTCCTACAGACCCATTTCTAGCATACCTCTACTCGCTAAGATCATCGAGAAGGAGGTCCAACGACAGTTACAAGACCATATTGACACCGCTGCACTGCTAGACCCCTGCCAACACGGCTTCAGGGAATACCGTGGAGTCGAAACTCTCCTCACCACACTCTTCAGCAAGATAATCACTGGCATAGATAACATCCGCCAAGGATTTGCCCTCATCTTTCTGGATATCGCCGCAGCGTTTGATTCAGTGAATCACGAACTCCTTTTAGCGAGACTAATTGAGAAGGGCATCAGTGGAACAGCGCTTGAATGGTGCAGGTCCTACCTATCCGGAAGATGGCAGCATGTCCGCTCAGGAGGCAGAACTTCAGAACCCTTCCACCTAGATCAGGGAGTCCCACAAGGTTCCTCACTTTCTGCCCTTCTGTTTAACATCTACATGCAACAAATCTGTAAGATCATCCGGTCATTTAATGTCGACTGCATGCTTTATGCCGATGATGTTCTACTTTACACCCCCTTCTCCACTGACCATTTAGATCTCTCCCCTCTAATAAACTGTTTCAATGCAGTATCTGACTGGCTTCTCTCCCAAAACCTCCGTATACAACATAAGAAAACGGAAGTCCTCTTCATCACGAGGAACCCCAACTTCATCCCACCACAATATCTCAAAACAAAGGAAGCTGAATTGCAATCCAAACCCTCAATACGTTACCTGGGAGTCACTCTGGATCAACGCCTGGATATGAAGTCCCACATAGGAAACACAGTCAGAACAATATACTATAAGATTCGTTCACCGAGACACCTACGCTCCATGTTGGAGCCAAAAGATTTCAGGACAATCTACCAAGCACTGATCATACCCCACTTCGATTACGCCAATGTCATTCTTCAAGGTCTTCCTCAATCCACCTTGAACCCGTTACAGCTGGCAATGAATGCCGCAGCAAGGGTCCTTCATGGAGCCGCCAGGACTGACCACGTTACACCTCTGCTGATTCAATTACATTGGCTACCCATCCAGGCCAGAATTATCTTCAAAACTCTACTTCTCATGTTTAAAGTTCTCAATAAGCTCTCCGCCGCATCCTTATCTGCCCTTATTCACACTACTACACCAAACAGAGCAAGACGATCCACGACCATCAACTCCCTAAAGCTCCCAAAGGCCCTAACAAGCTGCTCTTCGTCTACAGCCAACAGAGCCTTTATCCTCTGTGCCCCAACGTGCTGGAATGCACTACCCCCTGGCATCCGGGCTATCAACAGCTTAACACAATTTAGGAAAGCTCTCAAATTCCATCTCTTCAACAAGTACCTTATAGAGTCATCGACACCCATAGACCTTAGTGATTCCACCCAGTAATACAATTCCTTGGTGTCTCAATAACACGCCAAGGCTGATTCTCTATAAGTAATGATTATATTCTTAGTAACTGCTCCTAGTAACAGGTACGTATGCAGTAGTATTATCCTTGTAAATAGATTGTAAATAATTACCCTTGTTATCCAAGTTCCTTCCCTTGTTATCAGTAAACTCATACATGTTGACTGTACTGAGATTTTTGTTCTATGTGAACCGCGCTGATGCTGAATAGTGCGGTATATAAGAGAATATAAATAAAAAAATAAATAAAAATATGTAAGAGACAATCCCTGCTCATCAGAGCTTACAATCTAGTTAAGACGAAACACAGAAGGTGTAGGCAGGGGTAAAATAAGGGGAAAGAAAAAGGAGATCAGGTGAGTCAGGATCCAAAAGCAGCAGCGAAGAAGTGAGCTTTCAACCTGGATTTGAAGAGGGTTAGAGAAGGTGCCTGGCGTACAGACACAGGTAGTTTGTTTCAGGCGTAAGGTGCAGCAAGGTGAAAGGAGCGAAGTCTGGAGTTAGCAGTAGAAGAGAAGGGCACAGATAGAAGCAGTTGGCTAGAAGAGCGGAGTTCCCGAAGGGGGTTGTAAGAAGAGATGAGAGAAGAAAGGTACTGAGGAGCCGCACAGTGAATGCATTTCTAGGTCAGCAGGAGAAGTTTGAATTGGATGCGGAAACAGATAGGGAGCCAGTGAAGTGACTTGAGAAGAGGAGTAATATGGGCATGAAGAGGCTGGTTGAAGATTAGCCGTGCAGCGGAGTGTTGAACAGATTGAAGGGGAGAGAGGTGGTTCAAAGGGAGACCAGCAAGGAGTAGGTTACAACAGTCAAGACGGGAGGTGATTAGGGAGTGGATAAGCGTTTTAGTAGTGTGTTCAGAAAGGAAAGGGAAGATTTTGCTAATGTTATAGAGAAAGAAAGGGCAGGTCTTAGCTACGAGATGGATATGTGTGGAGAAAGAGAGAGAGGAGTCAAAAACAATCCCCAGATTGCGGGCCGAGGAAACAGGAAGGAGTATAGAGCTATCCACAGAGACTGAGAAAGGAGGAGGAGGAGGGGAGGTTTTAGGGGGAAAGATAAGAAATTCAGTCTTGGCCATCTTCAATTTCAAGTGGCGGTGAGACATCCAGGCAGCAATGTCAGAAAGGCAGGCAGAGATCCGGGTCTGGATTTCTGGAGAGAGTTCAGGCGTAGAGAGGTAGATCTGGGAGTCATCAGCACACAGATGATACTGAAAGCCATGGGAAGAGATAAGCGCACCAAGGGACTGGGAATAGAGAGAGGAAAGGAGCGGACCCAAGACAGATCCTTGGGGTACACCAACTGGGAGCGGGGTAGCGGAGGAGGAGGAGCCACCAGAACACACACCGAAGGAGTGAAGGGAGAGATAGGAGGAGAAAGAGTAGTTACTCACCTGTAACAGGTGTTCTCCAGGAGCAGCAGGAATCAGTCCTCACATATGGGTGACATCGACGTTGATGGAGCCCTTGTGGAGCATTTCCCCAGCTTTCTATGAAAGCCTTTGGGAATACTGCACGCATGCGCGGTCCCCTTCCCGCCTAAAGGTGCCATCTTGCTCAGTCTGAAGACCTAGCTAAAAAACAGCACACAAAAATGTAAAAACAAACTATATACAACTGCAACTCCCAGGGGAGGAGGGAGGGTTGTGAGGACTGATTCCTGCTGCTCCTGGAGAACACCTGTTACAGGTGAGTAACTTTCTCCAGGACCAAGCAGGAAGTCAGTCCTCACATATGGGTGACTCCCTAGCTCTGGGTTACCAGGAACCCAGGCTGAACAAGAGAACTCGATCTAGTCCCAGCAACAAAGAAAGGCTTTTCACTGAAAGAACCTCCACCGGTAGCCCAACGGAGGGCTGGAGGGCAGGAGTTGCCTAAACCTCAAAGAGATTCTGGAGTACTGCCTGGGCAAAAGCACTGTCATATTCATATATTCATTTATTTGATATACCGCCCTTCATGGGTAGGCAGAGCGGTTTACAATAAAATCACAGAAGAGGCACGAGGCCGGGAAACGGAAAGGAAGTTACATATTGGACAGGAAAGAGGAGCGAGAGAAGAAATAAAAGGAGGAAGGGGGGGAGAGAAGGTTAAGGGTCGGGGGGGTAGAGGTCAAAGGCAAGGGAGAAAAAATGAGTTTTAAGGGAACGCTTGAATGCGGGGTCGTGAGATTCAAGGCGGAGGGGTGGGGGAGAGAGTTCCATAGAGCAGGGCCGATAAAGAAAAAAGCAGAGGAGCGTGTGGATTGCAGATGGGCACTGGAAGGAGATGGTAGTACTAGGCGGTTGAGGTGAAAGGAGCGAGGGGTATGACGAGGGGTGTGAAAGCGGAGAAAGATCAGATAGGTATTGGGGGGTAGAGGTGTGGAGTGCTTTGTGGACCAGTGTAAGAAGCTTAAACTTAATGCGGAAGGTGATAGGGAGCCAGTGAAGTTGTAAAAGAAGTGGAGTGATATGAGCCCGAGAGGAAGAGTGCGTGATGAGACGGGCAGCAGTGTTTTGAATGCGTTGAAGACGTGAAAGTTGAAGTCTAGAAATACCTAATAAGAGGGAGTTAGAGAAGTCAAGGCGAGAGATGACTAGAGTCAGTAACAGCGTAGTGATAGCAGAGGGGGAGAGGAAAGGACGAATGGCGCGAATTTGACGGAGGTGAAAGAAGGAAAGTTTAGAGACGTGAGAAATGTGCGATGAGAAGGAGAGATCAGAATCAAAAAGAACCCCAAGGTACCGAAAAGTCGAAACTAGAGAGATGGGACTCCCTCTCCAGACAGTAATGGGCCGCAAAAATCTGGCTTGAGGACCAAGTTGCAGCCCTGCAGATGTCTGCCAACGGTACAGAGCGGAGATGAGCTACTGAGGCAGCCAGTGCCCTGACACGGTGGGCCGTGACCCGATCTTGCAAGGGAAGGTCAGCCGCCCTGTAAGCCCAGGTGATACAGTCAGCCACCCAGATGGACAAGGTACGCTTGGCACAGCTAACCCCAAATTATTATGGTCAAAAGATATGAAGAGCTGAGTAGCCCTTCTATGCCCCTGCGGATAAGGCCCTTCTACAGTCCAGGGTGTGCAGGACCGCTTCAGCCTGGCTTGCATGAGGCCTAGGGAAGAATGTTGGAAGAACCACCTCCTGGTTTAGGTGGAAAGAGGAGACAACCTTTGGGAGGAACTTTGGATGAGTCCTAAGGACTACCCTGTTCCTATAGAAGCGAGTGTAAGGTCTGTCACAGACCAGGGCTTGAAGCTCACTCACTCGCCTGGCCGAGGTTATGGCTACCAAGAAGAGTACCTTCCAGGATAGGAAGCGGAGAGGACAAGTAGCCATCGGTTCAAAAGGTGGGCGAGTCAGTTGCTGAAAGACCACATTCAACTCCCACTCAGGAGCTGGAGGACGGACATTTATTTAACATTTCTTCTATACCGCGCTATTATAATCAGCGCGGTGTACATTGAACAAAACATACTGCAATGCATACAGGCAACATTGAGTTTACAAAGAACAGGGAAAAATAACACATGGGATAACCGGGAGAACTATGTACAGGTTAACTTTATACTATATACAATACTCTAAACTCGTTTGGATATTGTAAGTGATTTTGTGTGGATGGTGCAGGTAAATGGTTATCATGTGGGCTATTGTGTAGGCTAACCATTTTCTGGTTGTATTAAGGTGCTAAGGCGTCTGGGGTATGTGGGAAGCTTGCCAGATGTGTGAGTGTCAGGGATGACGTCTGGGTAACATTTTGAGAACAGATGGTGTTTCAAAGCTTTTCGGAATAGGATTAGGCTTTTGATGCCATGGATTTCATGGGGAAGTGCTTTCCAGTTTAAAGGAGCAAATATTGAGAAAGCTCTGTTTGAAGTAGCCTTAGTGCACGATGTCATCATCCTAGGAACTATTAAGGTGTTCATAGCAGTAGGCCTCCTGTTTCTATTTACAAGGGTGCTGTGAATTAGCTTGCTGATTGGTGTAGGTGAGTAGTTATTCAAGGCTTTGAAAGTAAGGACTAATGACTTATAGTGGGGTCTGGCTTGTAAAGGTAGCCAATGCAGATCTTTCATGATAGGCGTTATGTGGGCAGATCTTGGTGACCCAGAGAGGACTCTTGCAGCTGCATTCATAGCCAGGCGAAGCGGATTTAAAGTTGATTGAGAGATACCGTGGAGGATGATGTTCGCAAAATCTAGGTGTGGGAGGACTAATGCCTGGAAGGTTGATCAGTAGTCAGTAGAATCAAGTAGGGGGCGGAGGTGGCGTAGTGTTCTGATCTTCTGATATATAGTCTTTGTCACATTCTTCACATGCGTTGTCATATCCAGGTGCTGGTCCAGTGTGATGCCGAGATATCGGATTGTGGGTTTGGACTTCAATTCTATGTTGTTGACCAGTAGCGATGGAGGAGGTATGAACTTACGGTTCCTTGTAACAAAAAGAACATCAGTTTTGCTATGATTGATTCGTAGGTTTTGTGTCAGCAGCCATTCAGCTACTGCTCCGAAACAATTGATTATTGGGGAGAACACTGGTTGGTCAATTTTGAACGGCATGTAGAGGAGGATGTCATCTGCGTATGCCAGGCATTGTACGTTGAAAGATCGGATCAATTCACATATCGGCTGCATATATATATTGAACATCAGTGCCGATAAGGAAGATCCTTGAGGTACCCCTTGGGACTGTAGGAAAGGTTCAGAGGATTCATGGCCTGTTTTGACTTGTTGCCACCTATTGGAAAGGTAGGATTTACACCATTCTAGTGCTGTGCTTCGAATCCCCTTTTCTTTCAGGCGTTGCAGAAGTATATCATGATTCACAGAGTCGAAGGCGGCGGAGATGTCTAGGAAGATGAGGACAAATCCTTGTTGGATGCTGTTTATTCCAGTGACCAGATAATTGAATAGGGTTGTAAGGATTGTGTCGACTCCATGTGCTTCCCTGAAGCCATGTTGTGATTGGTCTAGTGGTGCTTCCGTGTCAATATGATGCTGGATCTGTTGTTGAGCAGCTTTTTCGATGATTTTTGCGAGCTGGGGGATGCTCGAGATTGGCCTAAATGATTCAACTTTGGATGGGTCAAGTTTACTGTTTTTCAGTAGGGGGGCTTCAGACATGGGGGCTTGAGCAAAAGCAAGCCTCTGAGGAACCGGGACACCAAGGGGTGAACCGACAGAGAGTGTCCTTCCACCAGTGAGAGGTGAGCTGCTAGAGCTGAGAGGTGGACCCGAACAGAATTGGATTTAAGTCCCTGATTGGATAAGTGCAACAGGTACTGAAGCACCACTGGTACAGCACAGGAGAAAGGATCTTCTGTACGCAGCTGACACCACAGAGAAAACCTCTTCCATTTCAGGGCAAAGGTCTTCCTAGTAGACTGCTTTCTAGAGGCTAGGACGACCTCCTCAACTTCCTGAGGTAGGCCCCAGGTAGCCAAAACTACCCTTGTAGCCTCTAGGCCATCAAATTGAGAGATTTTAGACTGGGGTGCAGGAGAAAACCCTGATCCTGAGAGAGAAGGTCGGGCTGCAACCCCAGAGGCAGTGGGGTGTCCACTGCCAGTTGAAGTAGAAACGGGAACCAAGGTTGCCTCGGCCATCTGGGAGTGACCAGAAGGACCGAGGCCTTGTCTTGTAGAATCTTGAACAGGGTTCGGGCCACCAGAGGCGTGGGAGGAAACGCATACAGGAGGCCCTGGGACCAGGAAATGAGAAAAGCATCTACTGCTATCCGCAGAGGATGCGGTTGCCTGGAGCAGAACCTGGGCAGCTGCTTGTTCAGGGGACTGGCAAACAGATCTATGGATGAAGTCCCCATTTCAGGAAAATCTTCTGAACCACTAAGGGATGGAGCTGCCACTCGTGGGGCTGCAGAATCCTGCTCAACCTGTCTGCCAGGTAATTTTCCTGGCCAGGAAGGTAAACAGCCTTGAGAAACATGTTGCGCTTGAGCGCAAACAAGCAAAGGTCCTGTGCCTCCTGACAAAGGAGCCTGGACCCAGTGCCACCCTGTCTTTTCACATAAAACATGGCTACCTGATTGTCTGTTTGCACTAAGACAGACTGGTGAGCCAGGGTGTGAGAGAAAGTCCTGAGGGCTAAGCGAACAGCCCGTAGTTCCAGCAGATTGATTTGCTGTGTGGCCTCCCAGGGAGACCACAGGCCCTGGGTGCACTTGCCCAGACAATGTGCACCCCAGGCCTGCAGGGAGACATCGGTGGTCAACACCACTGTGAACCGAGGCATCTGAAAGGGCACCCCTTGCAGTAAGTTGGGGGCGGGGGTGCAGCCACCATCGCAGGGAGTTCAAGAATGGTCTGGACACCCTTACTCTGTCTCTGAGGCTCCCTGTGGCCTGTGTCCACTGAGTTCTGAGGCACCACTGTGCAGGCCGCATGTGGAGCCTGGCATTGGAAGTCACATGAACTGTTGAAGCCATGTGGCCGAGAAGCCTCAGGCAGAGTCTGGTGGAGACCAGAGACCTGCTGAGAAACTGGGTTGCCAAGCTGATCAGTCTTTGGGCTCTGTCCTCTGGCAAGAAAGCTTTTGCCTGCAGAGAGTCTAGTCTTGCCCCTATGAACTCCAAGTTTTGGGAGGGGAGCAAAGTGGATTTTGCGAAGTTTATGACAAACCCCAGGTGTTGAAGTACAGAAATAGTGCGGAGGGTGGCTTGAATGGCCTCCTGGCACGTTTGACCCCTGATGAGCCAGTCGTCCAGATAGGGGAAGACAAAGATACCCTGGTTCCTCAAGTAGGCCGCCACCACTGCCAGGCATTTGGTAAAGACCCTGGGAGCGGAGGTGAGGCCGAAAGGCAGCACCCTGTACTGGTAATGGTTTCCGCCCACAATGAACCTGAGGTACTTTCTGTGGTCTGGATGAATGAGGATGTGAGTGTACGCATCCTTTATATCTAAAGAGCATAGCCAATCTCCCTGCTGGAGGTAGGGTAGAAGTTTTCCAAGAGTAAGCATCTTGAACTGTTCCTTCTCTAGGAACCTGTTGAGATTTCTGAGGTCGAGAATAGGCCTGAGGCCTCCGGTCCTCTTTGGTACAAGGAAGTACCTGGAGTAGAAACCGTGACCTTGTAGGTGGGGAGGCACAGGCTCCACCGCCTGGTCTCGCAACAGACCCTGAAGCTCCTGAAGGAGGAGGTCTGTGTGGAGAGGAGGCCTTGGAGGCTCTCCTGGGAAGTAAGGAGGAGGCAACTGATGAAAATGAAGCAGGTAGCCCTTGTGGACTATGCTTAAGACCCAATGATCTCCTGTAATGGGTGGCCACCTGTGGGCAAACAGGGCTAGTCGACCTCCTGTGCAGGGATAGGACAGCAGAGATGGAGAGGCTATGCCTTGCGAGTCAAAAACCCCCACCCTCCTGAGTGGGAGCAGGAGCCTGAGGCTTGGGGGCCTTCTGCCTACGGGGCCCATGTACCTGCCCCTTGGCCTGCTGACCCTGTGGGGGAGATGGGGAGGCCTGGTAAGGTGGGAACTGTTTGTAGGCAGTCACCTTCCTCGGGTAAAAGGACTTCTTACCCGAGCCCTTCATTTTATGAGAAGGGGCAGAAGTCTTTCTAGACAGCCTTGTCCTCATGAGGTGCTCGGTCTCGAGCTGTGCAGCCTTCTCAGCGATGGGCTTGCCAAAAAGGTTTTCACCTCGGCACGGGACATCGACCAACTTGTCTTGCACCCATGGCTTGAGGTCCGATGACTGCAGCCATGCCTGGCGTCGAGCTGCGATCCCGGCTGCCGCAACACGGGCCGAGGCCTCGAAACCATCGTAGGCTGCACGGGACATGAACTTAGAGTATTCCCGGATCCCCGAAGACAAGGACTTGAACCTCTGCAAAGGTTCCCTGGAGAGACCAGCAGAGAACCCTGCAAGTTCCTTCGCCAGGTCCCGCAAATACATGCCCATGTACAGCTGGTAAGACTGGACACGGCAAGCAAGCATCGAGCCCTGGAAGCACTTTCTACCAAACGCATCCAGGTTTCGGGCCTCATGGCCGGGGGGCACCGCGGAGTGCATCTTATGGCTCTTCAGACGATGCATGGCCGATTCCACCGCCATGGAATGGTGTGGTAGCTGCGCCTTCTGAAAACCAGGGCTCTTATGGAGTCGATAGATGGAATCGACCCGCTTGCTCAAAACCGGCGCCGAGGCCGGTGCCTCACACATCCGGAAGAGGAGCCGTTCCAGCATCAGAGGAACGGGCACAGTAAAGGACTCCTTCGGAGGAGAGTCATACTGGAGGGCCTCGAGCTCTTCGGCTCGAGGCTCCTCCTCGGGGTCCGCAGAGATCGCCAATGCTGTGGCCATATCCCGAACAAACTCCAAGAACCGGGTATCCTCCGGGGGGAATCTACTCCGGGGCTCGGACTGCGGTGAGTCCGACGGGACGCACCGAGTCCTGAAGGTATTGAGGGACTCCTCGTCCTCCGTCTCCCAGGCGAACTCGTCCGAAGAGGAGTCGGGCTCTGACCACGCAGGGCCCGGCAGCACCCGCCCAGATGCCAAAGGCACCGGCGTCGATGCCCTCAGTCTCAACCGGGAGGTCGAGGGTGACCGCGACGGAGGTCGACCTCGAGCCTTCATGGTCTCGAGTATCGGCTTGGTCTCTGGGGTCGACTTTGATGTTGATGTCCCGGTGGTCGGGGCAGATGCACCAGCAAGGCTGGCCATCAGCACCCGCTGCTGATCCATGAAGGCAGACAGTCTGCACTCCAAGGCTGTCAGCCTGAGTCCAAGCTCAGGAGACTCAGCAGCCACCGACTCGGGCCCCGGTGGCGCCGGGCCAGACATCGGCTCTCTGGGAGGAGAATCCTCGAGGACAGCAGGACTTACGTGTCCATCAGACTCTGGCTCCACATGAGGTAGTTTGGACGGCTTCTCCTATTTCAAGGACCCGGGACGGCCGTCGGGGGTCCGAGACCTGGCCCTCGAGGAGCCAGGGACCTCCTCCGACGCCACCCTCGCGAGCCACTTCTTCCTCTTTCGCTCCCGATCGGGGGACCCCCTGTCCGAGGAACCCCGACGATGCTCGGGGTCAGACTCCCGAGACGTCGAGGCCTCAGACGAGGTCTGGGCCTGGCCAGAGGCCGAATCAGAAAAAAGCCTTTCCCTTTGATGCTGTTGACTTCGCAGTGCCTTAGTGGACATTTTCCCACAGGGCCCACAGATCTTAGGATCATGGTCGGGACCAAGGCACCGAAGGCAGCAGTTGTGTGTCGGTGAGAAACATCAGTTTCTTGCACCGATCACACTTTTTGAAACCACTGGAAGCCATTGGAGAAAAAAAAGCCCCCGCAAGGTCAAAGGACCGGCCTTCCAGGGAAAAAGAAAAAAGGGCGCGAACGCCAGCCACTAAGGGCAAACACTGAAAAAAGAAAGACGGGCTCGATACCGGTGTACCGAACCCGGCGGGAGGGGGAACCGGTGTCGAACTGGACAAAAACCGCGATGAAATCGGAAGAAAATCTCCGGGTGACTAGGACGAACGTCCGACGGGCTCCTCGGAAAAAGAAAGACTGAGCAAGATGGCACCTTTAGGCAGGAAGGGGACCGCACATGCGTGCAGTATTCCCAAAGGCTTTCATAGAAAGCTGGGGAAATGCTCCGCAAGGGTTCCATCGACGTCGATGTTACCCATATGTGAGGACTGACTTCCTGCTTGGTCCTGGAGAACCAGGATAGTACAGAGCCCTTAAAGCCAAGTGAGGACAGGGTATCGAGGAGAAGGTTGTGGTCAACAGTGTCGAAAGCAGCAGAGAGGTCAAGAAGGATGAGGACAGAGTACAGGCCCTTGGATTTTGCCAGGAACAAGTCACTGGAGACTTTGACAAGAGCCGTTTCAGTAGAGTGTAAGGGATGAAAGCCAGACTGTAAGGGATCTAGGAGGGCATGAGAGGAGAGGAAGTCAAGGCAGCGGCAGTGAACTGCATGTTCAAGTAGTTTAGAAATGAAAGGAAGGAGAGAGATGGGTCGATAATTAGAAGGACAGGTGGGATCAAGTGAGGGTTTCTTGAGGAGAGGTGTGACCACAGCATGCTTGAAGTCTGCAGGGACAGTTGCAGTGGAGAGCGAAAGGTTGAGAATATGAGAGATGGAAGGGACAACGGGTGGAGGAGATGGAGCTTAGGAGACGGGTGGGGATAGGATCAGAGGAGCAGGTGGTGAGTTTGGAGGAAGAAAGGTATGCGGTTTCCTCATCAGAGATGAAAGGAAGAGAGGGTAGCAAGGGAGGGGGGGATGGGAGTGGGGAGGGAGAGGAGGTGAAGTAGCTGACTTTGTGGGGAATTGGAGAGTGATCTTGTGGATTTTGTCATGGAAATAGTCCGCCAGGTTTTGGGCAGAAAGGGAGGGAGGGATCAGAGGTGGAGGCACTTTGAGGAGAGAGCTGAGAGTAGTAAAGAGACAGCGAGGATCAGAGGCAAGAGAGTTAGTCAGATGGACATAGTATTCTTGTTTGGCAAGAGCTATGACTGATTGGAAACAGACAAGCATGAATTTGAAGTGTAGAAATTCTTCAGGGGAGTGGGATTTGAGCCGAGCGCGCTCAGCAGCACGGGGACAGGAACGTACAGTAGATAGTGAGTGGTGGATGAAAGCCAGGGCTGAGGTGCAGAGCGTCTCACAGGACATGGGGTGGGTGGAGCGAGAGCATCCAGAGCCGAGGAGAGTGCAGTATTATAGGGAGTTACTGCCTCGTCAACAGACTTGGATGACATAGTTGAAGAAAGAGATGGAGAAATGGTGGAAGAGAGAGCCAAGGGGTCAATGGCATGAAGGTTTCTAAATAGGTTGGAGGAGACAGGACGAGGCGGAGGCAGCGGGAGATGAAGATTAAAGCTTAAGAGGTGATGGTCAGATAAGGGAAGAACTGAGCTATGGAGGTTCGAGGGTAAGAAACTAGAGAAAAATATCAGGTCCAGGCAGTAGCCATGCTGGTGAGTGGGGGCAGTGGAACAAAGATGGAGGTCAAACGAGGAGGTAAGGGAGAGGAGCTTTAAAGCTTGAGGATCAGAGGGGTTATCGACATGAATGTTAAAATCCCCAAGAATAAGAGTGGGGGAGGAGGAATCCAGAAAGAAGGAAAGCCATGAGTCAAAGTCAGTGAGAAAGGTAGAAGCAGACTTGTCAGGAGATCGATAAATGACAGCTACCCAGAGAGGAAGTGGAGTGAAGAGGCGGATGGAGTGAACTTCAAAAGAGAGGAAGGAGTGAGACTGGGGCAGCAGGAGGGGTTGGAATTGGCAAGAGGGAGAAAGTAAAAGCCCAACTCCACCACCACCACAGCCAGTGGGACGAGGCATGTGGGAGAACTGATAGCCCCCGTGGCAGAGGGCAGCAGTAGATGTGGTATCATCTGGGAGGAGCCAGGTCTCAGTTAGAGCAAGAAGATGTAGAGCACTGGAGATAAAGAGATCATGAGTAAAAGTGAGTTTATTAGAGATAGAGTGTGCGTTCCATAAGGCACATGAGAGGGAGAGTGGAAGGGGAAAGGAGAGGGATATGGATAAGATTAGACATGTTGCGTGAAGATCTCTTCTCAGAGTGAAACAGAAGTCTAGGGGGGCCGGGATTGTGGTTGATATCTCCGGATGAGAGAAGGAGGAGGAGGAGGAGTAGCAGAGTATGGGGTAGAGAGGAGACAGTACGGCGGAAACGAGGGTGAAGTTGCTTTAGAGCAGGGGTCACCAACCTGCGGCCCGCGAGGTCCCTCCGTGCGGCCCGCGAGACCCTACCCCGGTGCGGCCCGCCAAGGCAAACTCACCGACTCCTTCTTCTGCAGCCGCGACTCCCTGCCTCTTAGGGAACCGCGGCTGTGCTTGTAAAATCATCGCGGAGCCCTTCCTGTCTTGACGGGCTCCGTGCAGCATTGTCCCGCCTCCAAAGGAAGTGGTAAACAACTTCCTTTAGAGGCGGGACAATGCTGCACGGAGCCCGTCAAGACAGGAAGGGCTCCGCGATGATTTTACAAGCACAACCGCGGTTCCCTAAGAGGCAGGGAGCCGCGGCTGCAGAAGAAGGGAGGGAGCTGACATGGATTATTCAAGGTTAGATATGAGCAGTTTTTTTTTCGCGCGGGGGGGGGGAGGGGGCTGCGGCCCGCGAGTCTGCCGGTAGTCGGCTGTGCGGCCCGCGGCCCTCTGGAGGTTGGTGACCCCTGCTTTAGAGAGAAGGGAGATGGTTGAATGAGGGGGAGAAAGCGATGAAGCTCAAGAGCTGATGATAGGGTAGAAGACAGAATGGAGGGGGAAATGGAGATGGTAAAGGGGGGATAAGGAGGGACGGGGTGAGGGTGCTGGTATGAGGGGAGACAGTTAGGGAGTATGAGGAAAAGGAAGACAATGTGATGTGGAGCCATAGAAGAGGGATAGAGAGGGGCAATTCAGAGTATGTTATCTTACAAGCAATGAGGTAGCAATGGATTCTACAGACTATGCAGCATATGTTATCTTACAAGCAATGAGGTAGCAATGGATTCTACAGGCTATGCAGCATATGTTATCTTACAAGCAATGAGGTAGCAATGGATTCTACAGGCTATGCAGCATATGTTATCTTACAAGCAATGAGGTAGCGGTGGATCCTACAGGCTATGCAGTGCAGGGTGTCTTGCTTATCGTGTGCTGCTTACCAGTTTGGATGGTTCAGTTTGGGACAGCTTGTCTTAGGGTGTGTAGGTTCGGGTCACGATGGTAGTTGGAAGGGTAACAATTAGGTTCCACGCCTAAGGGCCTTGCGGTGTGCAGGCTTTTAAAGATGGTTCAGCTGGTTTCAGTCGTCGATTGGTCCTTGGCGGGGAAGCAAGCAGCTCCAGCTTCCTCCCCCGATGGACGATCGCCAGGCAGCCGGCCGCAGTGAGGTGGAGGGGCCGTGGAAGAGGCTTTCCCGTGTGGCATGCAGGCTTTTAAAGATGGTTCAGCTGGTTTCAGTTACCAATTGGTCCTTGGCGGAGAGAGCGGGAGGGGCGAGCAGCTCCCGCTTCCTCCCTCGATGGCCAATCGCCGGGCCACCACTGCAGTGAGGTGGAGAGGCCGTGGAAGAGCGTGGAATAGCATGGTTACTCACCTCTAACAGGTGTTCTCCGGGAACAGCAGGAATCAGTCCTCACATATGGGTCACCTCAGACCAGTGAGCGCTCCAGGTGATGAAGGAGGGTTACCAGAGGTGCTAGGGAACAGGCTCTACTGCCTTGTCCCTTAGTAGACCTACTAGCTCTGAGAACAAGAGGGCCTGGTGAAGGAGAGGTCGCACTGGCTCTCCCGGAAAATGCCCCGGAGGTGGCAGCTGGAAGCAGATGTGGTAACCTTCCTTCAACACCCAAAGCGCCCACTGGTCCAAGGTGACCAATATGTGAGGACTGACTTCCTGCTTGTTCCTGGAGAATGATAGTTTCCTAACTGGTAGTCTTGTAGTCCACAAAACGTTCATGAACCTGGCCACCAATGGGTGCTGCAATACCAGTTTTCAATTTTCTTGAGATTGGTACACTGCTCACCCATTCAAGTGTACTTTTAACAATGATCTCTGAAGACCAGACAAGGAAAGGTGCAATTTCAGTGAAACAGATTTCTATTGAGCAGGTGAAAGGGGATACAGCCTTTGCTGTATATATCAATTTCCTTCAATTTAAGTTGTAGGCTTTCCTAGAAATATACTCTCTGCATGCCATTTAGGATATCCATTATTTCCTGCAGAAAGTGGACCAACTATGTAAAAGAATATTCAGCATCCATGTTGAGCGCTAATAAGTGGACATTCAAAGACAGATAATATTTCCTTGATCCTGGGTGATCAGGTACATGACCTCTGGCAGATATGTTAATATACTGATAAAACACCTGGTACAGGTGAGTACAGCCTAGTTACTCACCTGTAACAGGTGATCTCCGGGAACAGCAGGAATTGAGTCTTCACATATGGGCGACGTCGGCACCGACTGAGCCCGCGCAGGAATGCTCCCCAGCACCCTATAGGAAAGCTTTTGGGAGCATCCCACTGTGCCTGCGCTGTTGCCGTCCCACCTTTCCAACTCTCCCTCCTCAGTTGCATCTGTAGCTGAGATAAAAGGAGAGAAGGAGAAAGAGAGATACAACTCCTAGGGGAGGAGGGTGGGTTGTGAAGACTCAATTCTTGCTGTTCCCGGAGATCACCTGCTACAGGTGAGTAACTATGCTATATCCAGGAACAAGCAGGAATGTAGTCCTCTCATATGGGACTTCCTGGCTTGGAGATGCCAGGGAGATGACTCCAAAGAGAGCAGTGAAACACAGGATGAATTGGGTCATGTTTCCTCCCAAGGATCTCTGGTGTTGAAACCCGGGACAGGGGGCTAGGAGTTGTTCTAAGCCTGAAAGAAATGCTGGAGAACAGCCTGGCCAAATGAGGCATCCCGACGGGAGTCCTTGTCCAAGCAATAGTGGGTCGCAAAGGTGTGAACAGAGGACCAGGTTGCTGCTTTGCAGATTTTATCAATCGCCACCGAGTGTAGATTTTCCATAGAGGCAGCCATTGCTCGCACATTGTGTGCTGTGACATGACATTCAAGAGAAAGCGCAGTTACTCACCTGTAACAGGTGTTCTCCAGGAGCAGCAGGAATCAGTCCTCACATATGGGTGATGTCGGCGCCGACGGAGCCCTCGCGGAGCAATTTTCCCCAGCTTTCAAAGAAAGCCTTTGGGAATTGCAGCGCGCATGCGCGGTCCCCTTCCCGCCCAAAGGTGACATCTTGGCCAGTCTGATGACATAGCAAAAAGACAGCAAAAAAAGTGCAAAAACTAAATCATAGGATTGCAACTCCAAGGGGAGGAGGGAGGGTTGTGAGGACTGATTCCTGCTGCTCCTGGAGAACACCTGTTACAGGTGAGTAACTACGCTTTCTCCAGGACCAAGCAGGAAGTCAGTCCTCACATATGGGACTCCCCAGCTTAAGGCTACCGGAGACCCTAAGCCATCCTATGTATCACTGAATCCTGGCTAACTCCCACTGACAGCGTCCTCCTCAACCAACTGGTCCCACCTTCATATTCTGCCTTTAACAACCCTCGCTCTCAGAGAAGAGGAGGCGGAGTTTTGATCATCGCAAAAAAATCTTTACATCTAAAAAATATAGCCTCTAATTCCTCTGACGAATCCAGCACTATCACAGTGGGTAACAAACACCTAGCCATCAGCCTACTATATAGAGCACCTCATGCCCCAGCTGAAGAGCTAACCTCCATTTTAGAAACCGTCTGTGCAGTCAACTCTCACCATAAACCTCTAATTTTACTAGGAGACTTCAACCTCAACTCCTCTTCCAATATAGATAAGGAAACCTTCTTGCAAGCTATGGACTCCTTACAATATACCCAATTAATAAACGCTCCCACCCACAAATACGGATCCATGCCAGATCTCATCTTTGCCCCCAACCACATCATAAATAATGGCAACTTCTCATCACCCATAATTACCCCAGTTCCATGGTCAGATCACCATAGAATTAAAATAGAATTCAAATGCACGTTTGACAAGCTCGATAAAATAAAAGCTAATACGTTCACCCCAAGAAGGTTCAAAGCCTTCAATAGAGATCAATTCTTACTAGACACAATACCTCACCTTAACTCAGCTGAACTTGATTTGAACAAACAAGTAAACAATTGGTATGACACCATCAGCACTGCAGCCAAGGCTATAACAGACTCAAAAAAGATCAAAAGGAAACATCACGCACCATGGTATTCAAATAACATACGCGATGCTAAGAGAGAATTAAGGAAGTTAGAACGCCAATGGAGACGATCCAAATCTACCACCTCTCAGGATTTATATTTAATTCAGCAAAAGAGTTATAATGATCTCATCAACAAATCAAAAAAAGAATACCACACAAACACTATCCAGAAAGCTTATAACAAACCTAGAGAACTTTTTGAGATAGTAAAATACCTAGTTAATGAACCTTGTTCTGATAAAGACATCCTGATCAACCCTCAAGTGTTTGCGGATTATCTTCGAGAAAAAATAGGCCAGACTCCACCTTTAAAACAATCTGAAAAAAACAATCTTATTTTACCAAGTACAATTTGGAACAAGTTTCATATTCCCTCAACTAAGCAGCTTTCAGACATCATTGCTGCACTTAACACAAGTACCGCACCCACAGATCCTTGCCCAGTACCTTGGGTCAAAGCTACTAAGTCAAACTTCATTAATTTTATACACCACCTCGTAACCAACTCCCTAAATCAAGGAATCATGCCAGAACAGCTGAAATTAGCCACAATTAGGCCTATCCTTAAGAAAACCAACCTTGAAAAAAACAATCCAGCTGCATATAGACCAATTTCCAGCTTACCACTCCTGGCAAAAATTATCGAGAAGGTAGTACAACTACAGCTCCAAGACCATATTGATGAGCATGCGCCACTTGACATACATCAGCATGGCTTCCGCCCGAACCATGGAGTTGAGACGCTGCTACTTTATTTATTTAATGATATCACTCAAACCATAGACAACTATAATAGAGGAACCTTAATGATTTTCTTAGATATTTCAGCGGCCTTTGATTCAGTGGACCATTCAATACTATTAGCCAGACTAAAGAGCATCGGTCTAACTGGCACCATCCTAAACTGGTTTGAGTCCTACCTAATTGGTAGACAGTTCCAAGTTAAAGTCGGTCTAAACACTTCTCATCATACAGTTATCAAACAAGGCGTACCGCAGGGATCTGCACTCTCATCACTTCTTTTTAACCTCTTTATCCAACCAATATGTCACATAATATCAACTCATCATATAGACTACACAATTTACGCAGATGATATTATGATCTACACTCCGATTGATATCAACTGCCCAAACTACAACAAGATTTCAAACTGCATTACCAGCATTTCCATTTGGCTGTCAAATAACAACCTTGCAATAAACTTGAAGAAGACTGAAGCACTTATTGTCACTAGAAACACCAACTTTAATCCCCCACCATACATCACATGCAACAGTACTGAGATTCCAATTAAGGATGAAGTAAGATACCTCGGGGTAACCCTCGATAAGAAGCTAGACCTGCGATCTCACATAAAGAAAACTATTAAAAGCGCTTATTACCGAATGAAAATAATTAGACGCCTCAAGCCTCTTATCTCTAATGAACACTTTCGTACAGTCTGCCAGGCACTTATTACCCCCATTCTGGATTTTTGCAACCCTATCTACAATGGGCTGTCAAAACATGCTCTCAAACCTCTTCAAATGGCACAGAATACAGCAGCCAGAATAATTAACGGTTCCACTAATCATGACCACATTACCCCCATCCTTAAAGATCTCCACTGGCTCCCTATAACCCTTCGCATAAAGTATAAATTAATCATAAACATCTTCAAAATGAAGCACAACAGTTCTGCAACCAGCCTCCATGCCCTCTTATCCCGTGATACCAGCAACAGACCTAGAAGATTATCCACCTCAAACACCCTCAATACCCCAAGAAACTTTGCTAAATCACGCAAATGTACATCACAACGAGCAATTTCTTTGGCTGCCCCTTTGATTTGGAACTCTCTCCCCCCTGATTTACGTGCAATTGATGTTTTAAGTGACTTTCGTAAGCAATTAAAAACTTTACTTTTTATTGAGCACTATGGATCAACAAATGACTAAGATATCATCTATTGTATATGTTTTATAAATAATCCACTATTTTGTTAACCCTTGTTATTTTTCCTACATTACCATATGTTGTCATGTCTATACTGTTTGTTTCCCTTGTTTATACCTTGTATTTCTTGTGACCGCTTTGATTGAAGGAAAAGGCGGTATAAAAAACTTGTTAAATAAATAAATAAATAAGCACAAAAATGAGCTCCCTCTAGCTCAGCAGCACAGAAGGAAGGAATCTTCTCTGAATAATCTCCAACCGGTAGCCCAACATCCGGGATGGAGGGTAGGAGTTGCCTAAACCTCGAAGAGATTACGGAGGACTGCCTGTCCGAAAGCACTGTCCCTGCGGGAATCCCTCTCGAGGCAGTAATGGGCCGCAAAAGTCTGGCCCGAAGACCAAGTAGCGGCCCGGCATATGTCTGCCAATGGAACAGAGCGGAGGTAAGCCACTGACGCAGCCTTCGCCCGAACCCGATGAGCGGTGACTCGACTCTCCAGCGAGAGGTCTGCCGCCGCATAAGTCCAAGCGATACAGTCAGCTACCCAGATGGACAGAGTACGCTTAGAGACAGGGAGCCCTAATTTATTAGGGTCGTAAGACAGGAAGAGCTGGACAGTCTTACGGTGCTCCCGCGTACGATCAAGGTAGAAGTTCAGCGCCCTTCTACAGTCCAGGGTATGCAAGACCATCTCAGCTCGGCTGGAGTGTGGCCTGGGAAAGAAGGTCGGAAGCACCACCTCCTGATTGATGTGAAAAGGGGAGACCACCTTTGGAAGAAACTTAGGGTGAGTCCGCAGGACTACCCTGTTCTTGTAGAACCGAGTGTAGGGAGGATCAGACACCAGGGTCTGCAGTTCACTAACGCGTCTAGCGGAAGTGAGGGCCACCAGGAATAAGGTTTTCCAAGAGAGAAAACGAAGAGGACAGGTAGCCATGGGTTCAAAAGGCGGGCAGGTGATCCGCTGTAAAACCACGTTCAGGTCCCAGTCAGGGGCTGGGGGGCGCAACGGTGGTTTGAGGAGAAGAAGGCCCCGGGAGAACCGAGCCACGAGGGGGTGGCCGGAAAGAGGCCTGCCTTCCACTGACACATGATGTGCTGAAATAGCACTGAGGTGAACCTTGACCGAGTTGGACTTGAGCCCAAGATTGGAGAGGGAAAGCAAGTACTGCAAGACCACCGACACCGAGCAGGAGAAGGGATCTTGAGACTATTGAGTACACCAGTTGGAAAAGCGACGCCATTTAAGGGCGTAGGATTTCCGGGTAGAGGGTCGCCTGGAAGCCAGTACGACTTCCTCCACCTCCGGAGGTAACAGGAGGGGAGCAAGGACTACCCTTTCAGCAGCCAGGCCATCAGATGAAGAGCTCTGAGGTTGGGGTGTAGGAGAGACCCCTGATCCTGAGTCAGGAGATCGGGTTGAAACCCCAGAGGCAACGGGGTATCCACCGCCAGCTGCATCAGAAGCGGGAACCACGGTTGCCAGGGCCACCGGGGAGCGATCAGGATCACGGAGGCCTTGTCCTGGAGAACCTTGAAAAGAGTTCGAGACACCAGCGGCATGGGCGGAAAGGCATACAGAAGGCCCGTGGACCAGGAGAGCAGAAAAGCATCCGCCGCTACACGGAGGGGGTGCGGTTCCCGAGAGCAGAATCGAGGAAGTTGCCTGTACAGAGGACTGGCGAAGAGATCCAGCGTGGGGAGGCCCCACCGCAGGAAGATCCGTTGGACCACCAACGGATCCAATTTCCACTCGTGCGGTTGGAGGATTCTGCTCAGTTTGTCTGCCAGGTGATTTTCTTGACCTGGGAGATAGACAGCTTTGAGGAGGATTCCCCGGCTGACGGCCCAAGCGCAGAGCTTTTGTGCTTCCCGGCAGAGAAGGAAGGAGCCCGTGCCCCCCTGCTTGTTCACGTAGAACATAGCAACTTGATTGTCCGTCTGGACCAGCACAGACTGGTGAGACGTGAGGTGGGAGAAGGCCTTCAGAGCCAGGCGAATGGCCCTGAGTTCCAGGAAGTTGATCTGCTGGGCAGATTCCCACGGGGTCCAGAGACCCTGAGTACATGACCCCTGGCAATGTGCTCCCCAACCCAGGAGAGAAGCGTCGGTCGTCAGAACCTGGACCGGTGGAGGAGACTGGAAAAGCATTCCGAGCACTAGGTTGGGTAGGTGAAGCCACCATCGTAGGGAACAGACTAGCGGGCCGGAGATGTGTACCGAGTCCGCCAGTCTCCCCGAGGCCTGACGCCATTGAGAGCGAAGGCACCACTGAGCTGGCCGCATGTTCAGGTGGGCATTGGGGGTCACATGGACCGTGGACGCCATATGGCCGAGCAGTTTCAGGAAGAGCCGGGCCGAGACCCGGGGATGGCTGCGAAAACGGCTGGCGAGAGCCATGAGCCGGTGAGCCCTGTCGAGCGGCAGAAATGCCCGCGCCTGAAGCGTGTCCAGTCTGGCGCCGATGAACTCGAGGTCCTGAGAGGGGAGCAAAGTGGACTTTTCGAAGTTTATGACAAAGCCCAAGTACTGGAGCAGAGTTACAGTACGTTTTGTGGCGTGAGTGGCCTCCGTGGCGGACGGGGCCCTGATAAGCCAGTCGTCCAGGTAAGGAAAGACGAAGAGGCCTTGAAGCCGGAGATAAGCCGCAACCACTGCGAGACATTTTGTGAAGACTCGTGGTGCGGAGGATAGGCCAAAGGGCAGTACTCTGTATTGGTAATGATTGCCCGCCACCACAAACCTTAGGTATTGGCGGTGGCTTGGGTGGATGAGGATGTGAGTGTAGGCATCCTTTAGATCCAAGGAGCATAGCCAATCTCCCTGCCGGAGGTAGGGCAGCAGGATTCCAAGGGTAAGCATCTTGAACTTTTCCCTCTCCAGGAACTTGTTGAGGTTCCGCAAGTCTAGGATGGGTCTGAGGCCTCCAGTCCGCTTTGGTACCAGGAAGTACCGGGAATAAAAACCGTGACCCCGCAGGTGGTGGGGCACCGGCTCCACTGCCTGTTCCCGAATAAGACTTGCCAACTCCTGAAGGAGTAAGTCCCGGTGAAGAGGGGGTCGCAGAGGCTCCCCTGGAAAGTAGGGGGGAGGTACCTGGTGGAAGTGCAGAAGATAGCCCTCTCGGACTATGTGGAGCACCTAGGCGTCAGACGTGATGTTGGACCACCTGTGGGCAAAGTGGACCAGCCGGCCTCCCGTGCTGAGAGAAACCAGCGGAGGGGGAGAGGCTATGCTGAGTGAGTCAAAAACCCCCACCCTGCGGAGCAGGGGCCGGTGGCGCAGGCTTGGGGGCTCGCTGCCTACGGGATCCGTTACCCCGTCCCTTGGCCTGCTGACCCTGATGGGGAGCTGCGGAGGCCTGATAATGGGGGTAGTGTTTATAGGCAGCCGCCTTCCTCGGGTAAAAGGGCTTTTTCCCCGAGCCCTTCTTCTTTTGGGAAGGGGCAGAGGTTTTCCTGGAGAGCCGAGTCCTGGTGAGAGTCTCTGTCTCGAGCTGAGCAGCCTTCTCGTCCATAGGTTTACCAAAGAGGTTTTCACCTCTGCAGGGGACATCGACCAACTTGTCCTGCACCCAGGGCTCGAGGTCGGATGACTGGAGCCAAGCCTGGCGGCGGGCTCCGATGCCGGCTGCGGCCACTCGAGCCGATGCCTCGAAGCCATCATAGGCTGCTCGAGAAATGAACTTGGAGCACTCACGAATACCAGTGGACAAGGCCAGGAACCTCCGCAAAGGTTCCTCGGAGAGACCAGCAGAGAAGCCGGCTAGTTCTTTAGCCAGGTCCCGGAGATACATGCCCATGTAGAGCTGGTAAGTCTGGACCCGACAAGCAAGCATAGAGCCCTGAAAACACTTCTTACCGATGCCATCCAGGCTGCGGGCTTCCCTGCCGGGAGGCACCGAGGAGTGCATCTTCTGGCTCTTGAGCCGATGCATGGCCGATTCCAGCACCATGGAATGGTGCGGCAGCTGTGCTTTCTGGAAGACAGGGCTCTTGCGGACTCGATATATGGCATCGACCCGCTTGCTTAAGACCGGCGACGACGCCGGACTCTCCCACATGCGGAAGAGAAGTCGTTCCAGCATCGGAGGAACCGGTACAGTAAAGTGCTCCTTCGCAGGAGAGTCATACTGGAGGGCATCGAGCTCCTCGGCTCGAGGCTCCTCCTCGGGATCCGCAGGGAAGGCCAAGGCCTTGGCCATATCCCTTACGAAGTCCGAGAACCGGGCATCCTCCGGGGGGGACTGTCTCCGAGGCTCGGACTCGGGGGAGTCAGAAGGGACACACCGAGTCCGGAAAGAACCAGGTGACTCATCCACCTCGGATTCCCAGGCCGACTCCTCGGAGGAGTCGTCGAGCGGCTCCGGTCGGGCGGGCACAGACGCCGTCCGCCCCGACGCCGAGGGAGTCGGCGTCGATGACCTCGGCCCCGAACGGGAGGCCGAAGGTGACCTCGACCGAGGATCGACTCGAGCCCGCATGGACTCGAGGATCGGCTCGGTCTTCGGGGTCGACTTAGACGTCGACGTCCCGGCGGTCAGGGCAGACGCGCCAGCGAGGCCAGCGATCAATGCCCGCTGCTGGTCCATGAAGGCAGACAAGCTGCGCTCCAAGGCCGTCAACCTGAGTCCGAAATCAGGAGACCCAGCAGCCCCCGACTCGGACCACTCGGAGGCGAGTCTACGAAGACAACAGCACTTACGTGAGCAGAGGAGTCCATATCCAGACGAGGCTGTTTGGACGGCCGCTCCAGCTCCAAAGACCCGGGACGGCTGTCGGGGCTATGCGACCTGGCCCTCGAGGAGCCAGGAGCGTCCACCGACGCCGCCCTCGCGGGTTTCTTCTTCCGCTGATGTTCCCGGTTAGGGGACCCCCTCTCAGAAGAGCTCCGGCGGTGTTCAGAGCCAGATTTTCTGGACACCGAAGCTTCTGACGAGGTCCGGGTACGGCTGGGGTCAGAGAAGATTCTCTCCCGCTGATGCTGCCGACTCCGCAAAGACTTCGCGGACATCTTGCTACAGGGCCCACAGATCATTTCTTCATGATCGGGGCCCAGGCAACGGAGGCAGCAATCATGTGTGTCGGTAAGAGAGATAGGTTTCTTACACTTAACACACTTTTTAAAGCCACTGGCGGCCATCGGGGGAAAAAGGGCCCCTGCGAGGTCGAACGAACGGGCCGCCAGGGAAAAATGAAAAAAGGCGCGAAGTAGTCGCGAAGGACAGAAAAAACCGAAAAAGAAGGGGAGGCCTCGCAACCGGCGTCGTGAGGCCAGGCGGAAAAAGGACCGGCGTCGAACCGAAGAAATACTGAAAATAATAAGGAAAAAAATCAACTTTTCGGCGGTGACTATGAGACGACGTCTGTAGGGCTCCGCGGAAAAAAGAAGACTGGCCAAGATGGCACCTTTGGGCGGGAAGGGGACCGCGCATGCGCGCTGCAATTCCCAAAGGCTTTCTTTGAAAGCTGGGGAAAATTGCTCCGCGAGGGCTCCGTCGGCGCCGACGTCACCCATATGTGAGGACTGACTTCCTGCTTGGTCCTGGAGAAAGTCCTTTACTCTCATAGGTAAAAGAGATACAGTCTGCAATCCACTTGGAGAGTGTTCTCTTAGAAATTGGTAGACCCAGGTGACTGGAATCAAAGGCAACAATGCTTCAGAGAACTAGGCAGCACAGAAAGGCTTCACAGCTTTTGTGTTGCCTAGTTCTCTGAAGATAAAAGGCCAAAGCATGCTTGCAATCCAGCGTATGTAGATTCCTTTCTGCACTAGAGGCGTGAGGTCTAGGGAAGAAAACAGGCAGGTAAACCGACTGGTTCAAATGAAAAGGCGAAACCACCTTTGGCATAAAGTGAGGATGAGTCAAAGCAATATGGCTGAGGAGACGAAGCATCGCTCGGGCCAATACTATGACGCGGCTTTGGACCGTGGATGCCAGAGAGATGAGGTGGTCAGCCCTGTCCTGGGGAAGGAAGGCTGTCGCCTGCAGTGTGTTGAGGCATGCGCCGATGAACTCCAGGGATTGGACTGTAGTGAGATGAGACTTCGGGTAATTGACCACGAATCAGAGGTGCTCGAGGAGGTGGATGGTGAAGACCGTGGCCCGCTGCGCCTCGTCGGCCGTCTTCCTCTGTCACGAGCCAGTCGTCTAGATAAGGGTAGACAAAAGGGTGCCCTGCAACTGAAGGTGGGCTGCAGCTACCACGAAACATTTGGTGAACACTCGCGGGGCAGACGCAAGGCCGAAGGGAAGTACCCAGTATTGGCAGTGGTTCCCTTGTAAACTGAAGCACAGGTATTTCCTGTGTTTGGGATGGACGAGGATGTGAGCGTACACATCCTGAAGGTCCAAGGAGCATAGCCAGTCACCCTGCAGAAGGAAGGGCAGCAAGGCGCTAAAGGAGAGCATTTTGAATTTCTCACACACCAGGTATTTGTTGAGATTTCTTAAATCGAGGATGGGTCAGAAACCGCCCATCTGCTTTGGCACAAGGAAGTACCGGGAGTAGAAACTGCGACCTCTGAAGTGCGGTGGGATCATTTCCACTGTTCGTTCCTCGAGGAGGTTGGCAAGCTCCTGCACCAAGACCACCTGGTGCGCGAGGAGCCAAGGGGTCACCGCAGGGCAGAAGGGTGGAGGAAGCCAGTCCAGGTGAAGGATGTAGCCCTCTCAGATGACCTGGAGGACCCAGGTGTCTGAGGGGACAGACTCCCATCGGGGAGCAAAGTGGACCAGGCCCCCTTCCATCGGTAGCTGAGTTTTCGGAGGGCGAGCGGCTATGCATCTGGCATTAAAAACTCCGGACCGACTGGGCCCGTGCAAGGGTCTGGCTTTTGGCTCCCCTTGGCTTACGTGGGCCTTGGGGGCCGCTCTTTCTCTGTCTGCCTTGGGGCGGAGCTGGAGCCAGAGGGTAAGGTGGGTAGCCAGGGTAGGGGAGACCCTTCCTCTGGAAGAAGGGCTTTTTGCCCTGTTGCTTCTTCCACGGGAGGAAATCTTTCGAGAGAGATGGGTGCGAGTGATGTAATCCGTCTCAATCTCTACTGCTTTGTCCTCCATCAGTTTGCAGAACAATTTCTCACCCAGGCACGGTACATCGAGCAGTACATCGAGTAGCTTCTCCTGGACCCATTGTACGAGATCCGAAGACTGGAGCCAGGCCTGCCACCTGGCCCTGATACCAGCAGCCGCTACCCGAGCGGAGGACTCGAAGCTGTCATATGCAGTGCGAGAAAGATACTTCAAACAGTTCCCCACTGACTTCAGAAGGGAGTGGAAACAGCAGAGGTGATCGCTGTTGAGGTCTGCCTGGAAACCTCCGAGCTCCTTCATAAGGTCACTAAGGAACATACCTATGTAGCTGGTAAGCCTGGATGCGACACGCAAGGGTGCGAGATTCCCTACCCAGCAGGACTGGGGTGAGTTTTTGGGCTCTTTTGCTTCCACATGGCAGACTCCACCACCATCAAGGTATGAGGAAGCTGGGCCTTTCGGAAGCCGGGTTCTCAGTGGACCCTATACATGGTGTCCAGGTGCTTGCTGACAATGAGAATAGACGCAGGTATCTCCCACATGCGGAGGAGCAGCTGGGTTAGGATGGGCTGGGCCAGAAACGTGAGGGACACCCTCGGCAGAGCCTCGTATTGTAAAATATCGAGTTCCTCCGCACTCCGCTTTGAACCGGCGGTGAAGGATCCGAGGGGAGGTCTCGATGAGCCCAGGATTCAGGAGAAGTGTCCCCATTAAACTCCCAACCCAAAAATTCCAAGGAAGATTCGGAGCTAGGCTGCTCGAGCAGAGCCTGTGCCTTGCGCTGGGCTCTCAAGGCTGAAGCCAACCTGGAGCCGAAGGCACTAGCACAAGAAGATCTTGTACCCGAAGACCAGGATGGAGGATGCGACTTCTGCCGGGATCCCTCACAAGGACCTTGGCTCTCGGGGGCTGTCATGGCAGTCTGGGAGCCATCACAGGTGTTGCCCTCGAGGTCTCAGGGCGCATGCCAACAGGGCCTGGCACCAGCGCCTGCTGGGAAGCAAGGAAGGCAGAAACGCTGCACTCCTGTGCCAGCATTCGGGTCTCCCACTCGGGAGTGGGGCCCTGCGACGCTGATGCCGGGGTGACCGGGTCTGGTCTCGAGGAGGAAAGGGGGTCCTCACCGGGATGACCTTCAGGAGACCGGGTGCCATCGCCAGAGGCCTCCGTATCCGTATAAGGTACTTTTCGAGGCCGTTCCTTCTCTGACTCTTGGGACTGCTGAGGAGGGCTGAGGGACAGAATGCGAGAACGTACACGCTTGTCCGAAGCCCCCAACAGGGTTCTCAGGGCCTCCTTTTTCTTCCGCTCCCTTTTGGGGGACCCTTGCTCAGTGATACCAGGGCTGCAGAGCAGCCATGGAGAGCCCCCAGAGGCTGAAGAGCAGGAAGCTACCAGGGCTGTCTTGCAGAAAATAATGTCCAGTTTCTGATTACGGTTCTGGAAGGCCTTGGAGGACATCTTTTTACAAAGGGAGCAGAGCTCCAGGTTATGGCCAACTCCTAGGCACCTACGACAACAGTCATGGGTGTCCATGAGCAACATATTTTTTGAGCATCTGTCACACTTTTTGAAACCAGAGGCTATGGGGGCAAAAAGAATCCCCACAAGGTCAAAGACCTTCGGCTCAGTCAGTGGTTGAAAAGGGTGCAAAAACGCGCTAGAGACGAATTCAAGAAAAAAATGAAAAACAGCAAGTCCCAGGGCCTGCTGCCGAAGCAAGGGCATTGGGGACGGCGGGAAGAGGACCAGAAAACCAGAATTAGAGAGATAATTTTGAGACTTTTTACGTGGTACAGGACGTACGCCCGAAGGGCTCTGCGGAAAAAGGGAGACAGAGTAATTACTCACCTGTAACAGGTGTTCTCCAGGAGCAGCAGGAATCAGTCCTCACATATGGGTGATGTCGGCGTCGACGGAGTCCCTATGCGAAGCATTTCCCCAGCTTTCAAAGAAAGCCTTTGGGAATGCAGGCACGCATGCGCGGTCCCCTTCCCGCCCAAAGGTGCCATCTTGCTCAGTCTGATGACATAGCTAAAAGACAGCACAGAAAAGAAAATGAACTATATACAACTGCAACTCCAAGGGGAAGAGGGAGGGTTGTGAGGACCGATTCCTACTGCTCCTGGAGAACACCTGTTACAGGTGAGTAACTACTCTTTCTCCAGGACCAAGCAGGAAGTCAGTCCTCACATATGGGTGACTCCCTAGCTCTGGGTTACCAAGAACCCAGGCTGAAAAATAGAGCTCCCTCTAGAGCCTCAGCAACAGCGAGAGAATCTTCTCAGAGACCACACCTGAACGGTAGCCCAACACCAGGGCCGGAGGGTAAGAGTTGCCTAAACCTCAAAGAGATTACGGAGTACCGCTTGTCCGAAAGCACTGTCCCTACGGGACTCCCTCTCGAGGCAGTAGTGGTCCGCAAAGGTCTGGCTTGAAGACCAAATAGCGGCCCGGCAGATGTCTGCCAACGGAACAGAACGGAAGTGAGCTACTGATGTGGCCTTCGCCCTGACCCGGTGGGTCGTGACTCGACCCTCCAGGGAGAGGCCGGCTGCCCTGTACGTCCAGTCGATAGAGTCTGCCACCCAGATGGACAAGGTACGCTTAGTGACAGGCAACTCCAATTTATTAGGGTCAAAGGAAATGAAGAACTGAGAAGCCCTTCTATGCCCCTGCATACGTTCTAGAAAAAAGGACAGCGTCCTTCTACAATCCAGGGTATGCAAGACAGTTTCGGCCCTACTGGTGTGTGGCCTGGGAAAGAACGTCGGAAGGAACACCTCCTGGTTGAGGTGGAAGGAGGACACTACCTTTGGAAGGAACTTAGGATGAGTCTGCAAGACTACCATGTTCCTATAGAACCTGGTATACGGCCTATCCGAGACCAGGGCCTGAAGCTCACTCACCCGCCTAGCCGAGGTGAGTGCCACAAGGAACAACACCTTCCAGGAGAGGAAACGTAAGTGGCAGGTAGCCATCGGCTCAAAAGGTGGGCGAGTCAGTTGCTGCAAGACCACATTGAGATCCCACTCAGTGGCCGGTGGACGAATAGGAGGCTTAAGCAGAAGCAGGCCTCTGAGAAAGCGAGACACCAGAGGGTGGCCTGAGAGTGATTGTCCATCCACCGGCGAGAGGTGAGCTGAGAGGGCACCGAGGTAAACCCGGACAGAGTTGGACTGAAGTCCTAGGTTGGATAGGTGGAGCAGGTATTGTAGCAACACCAGGACCGAGCAGGAGAAGGGATCCTCTTGCTGTTGAGAAACACCAAGTAGAAAACCTACGCTACTTCAGAGCATAGGCTTTCCTAGTGGAATGCTTCCTGGCGGCCAACACCACCTCTTCAACCTCCTTTGGTAGGAGCAAGGGAGCAAGCACTACCCGTTCAGCAGCCAGGCCATCAAATTGAGGGATTTGAGGATGGGATGCAAGAGAGACCCCTGATCCTGAGCCAGAAGGTCGGGTTGCAGCCCCAGAGGAAGTGGAGCATCCACTGCCAACTGCAGAAGAAGAGGGAACCACGGCTGCCTGGGCCACCTGGGGGCTATCAGGATCACCGTGGCTCGGTCCTGCTGGATTTTGAATAGAGTCCGGGCCACCAGAGGTGTGGGAGGAAACGCATACAGCAGGCCCTCTGACCAGGGGATCAGGAATGTATCTGCCGCTGATCCCAAGGGATGCGGTTGCCTGGAACAGAACCTGGGTGGTTGCCTGTTCAGCGGACTGGCAAACAGATCCATGGTTGGAAGTCCCCACTTAATAAAGATCTGTTGAATCACCCGAGGATCCAACTGCCACTCGTGAGGCTGCAGGAGTCTGCTTAGCCTGTCCGCCAGGTAGTTTTCCTGGCCTGGGAGGTAGACCGCCCTGAGGGTCATGTCCTGATTGATAGCCCAGGAGCAGAGAGAGCTTGTGCTTCCAGGCACAGGAGTCAGGATCCTGTGCCTCCCTGCTTGTTGACGTAGAACATAGCCACCTGGTTGTCCGTCTGAACTAGGACAGACCGGTGAGAGAGGATCCAAGAGAAAGTCCGTAAGGCTAGTCGAATGGCTCTCAATTCCAACAGGTTGATCTGCTGGGCGGCCTCCCACGGAGACCACAGACCTTGGGTGCAGGCCCCCTGGCAGTGTGCTCCCCAGCCCTGCAGGGAAGCATCGGTTGTCAGTACCTGAGTGTGTGGGGAGGCCCGAAAAGGAATTCCCCCAACCAGGTTTGGGAGATGCCTCCACCAGCATAAGGAGTCCACCAAAGGTTTGGACACCTTTATCCTGTCTGACAATTTCCCTGTGGCCTGTAGCCACTGTGCCCTGAGGCACCACTCAGCCGGCCTCATGTGCAGTTGGGCATTTGGGGTGACATGCACTGTGGAAGCCATGTGACCTAAGAGCCGGAGGAAGTGTCTGGCCGAGACCAGAGAGTTCGCCCGAAACTGGCCGGACAACTTTATCAGCCTGTGAGCTCTGTCCACAGGCAAATAGGCCTTTGCATGGATGGTATCCAATCTTGCCCCTATGAACTCCACGTCCTGTGAGGGGACTAAAGTGGACTTTGGGAAGTTTATAACGAACCCCAAGTGCTGAAGCAGGGATATGGTTCGGAAGGTGGCCTGCCTGGCCTCTTGTGGAGACTGGCCCCTGATAAGCCAGTCGTCCAGGTAAGGGAATACAAAGATCCCCTGGTTCCTGAGGTAGGCCGCAACCACTGCCAGGCATTTTGTAAAAAACCTGTGGGCGGAGGTGAGGCCAAGGGAAGCACTCTGTACTGGAGGTGTTTCCCTCCCACCACAAATCTGAGGAATTGTCTGTGACTTGGATGGATGAGGATGTGAGTATAAGCATTCATCAGGTCTAAGGAGCATAGCCAATCTCCTTGCTGGAGGTAGGGCAGTAAGATTCCAAGGGTAAGCATCTTGAACTTTTCCCTCTCCAGAAACTTGTTCAGATTTCTCAGGTCCAGGATGGGTCTGAGGCCTCCTGTTCTTTTTGGTACCAGGAAGAACCGTGAGTAGAAGCCTTGCCCTTCCAGGTGGTGGGGCACTGGTTCCACCGCCTGGGCCTGTAGCAGACCTTCCAACTCCTGAAGGAGTAAGTTTCTGTGCAGAGGGGGTCTTGGAGGCTCCCCTGGAAAGTAGGAGGGGGGTATCTGGGTGAAGTGGAGCAGATAGCCCTTCTGGATGATGCTTAACACCCAAGTATCCCCTGTGATGGCTGGCCACCTGTCGGCGTACAGGGTCATCCGACCTCCTGTGCCCTGTAGAGGAGGAGAGGCTATGCCGACATCGTCAAAACCCCCCTCCTTGCTGAGCAGGAACTGGAGTAGAAGGCTTGGGGGCCTTCTGCCTACGGGGGCCTTGACCTTGCCCCTTGGCCTGCTGGGGAGCTGCAGAGGCCTGGTAGTGAGGGTAGGTTTTGTAGGCAGTGGTCTTCCTCAGGTAAAAGGTCTTTTTCCCCGAGCTCTTCATCTTCTGAGAAGGGGCAGAGGTTTTCCTGGACAGCCTTATCCGGGTAAGAGTCTCGGTCTCGAGTTATGCAGCCTTCTCGGCCATGGGCTTGCCAAAGAGGTTTTCACCTCGGCAAGAGACATCGACCAGTTTGTCCTGTACCCATGGCTCGAGGTCCGAGGATTGTAGCCAGGCCTGGCGGCGTGTACCGATGTCGGCCCCTGCTACTCGGGCCGAAGCTTCAAATCCATCGTAGGCTGCTCAAGAGATAAACTTTGAGCACTCTCGAATACCAGAAGACAAGGCCTTGAATCTCTGCAAACGTTCCTTGGACAGAGCAGCAGAGAACCCGGCAATCTCCTCTACCAGGTCTCAAAGGTACATGCCCATATACAGCTGGTAGGTCTGGACACGGCAAGCAAGCATAGAGCCCTGGAAGCACTTTCTACCGAGGGCATCCAGGTTCTGGGCTTCCCTGCCGAGAGGCACCGAGCAGTGCATCTTCTGACTCTTCAGGCGATGCATGGCCGATTCTACAAGAATGGAGTGGTGGGGTAGCTGTGCCTTTTGAAACCAGGGGCTCTTGCAGACTTGATAGATGGAATCGACCCGCTTGCTTAGAACCGGCATCGAGGCCGGTGCCTCCACATGCGGAAGAGCAACTGCTCCAGCATCGGAGGAACCGGGACAGTAAAGGCCTCCTTGGGAGGAGAGTCATACTGCAGAGCCTCGAGCTCCTCAGCTCGAGGCTCCTCCTCAGGGTCTGCAGGGAATGCCAATGCTTTGGCCAGGTCCCTTACGAAATCCGAGAACCTGGTATCCTCCGGGGGTGGGGGGGACCTTGTCCGAGGCTTGGATCCTGGTGAGTCCGAAGGGACGCACCGAGTCCGGAAGGTGTCAGGGGACTCCTACTCCTCTGTTTCCCACGCCGATTCCTCCGAGGAGGAATCGAGAGGCTCCGAGTGGGCGAGCACCGACGCCATCTGCCCCAACGCTGAGGGTACCGGCGTCGATGACCTCGGTCCCGAACGGGAGGCCTAGGGTGATCTCGGCCGAGGATCGACTCGAGTTCGCATGGTCTCGAGGATCGGCTTGGCCTCCGGGGTCGACTTGGACGTCGATGTCCTGGTGGTCAGGGCAGATGTGCCGGTGAGACCGGCGATCAGCACCCGCTGCTGCTCCATGAAGGCAGACAATCTGCTCTCCAAGGCCGTCAACCTGAGTCCGAGCTCAGGAGACCCAGCAGCGTCCAACTTGGGCCCTGACATAAGCTCCCCCGGAGGAGAGTCCACGAGGACTACAGTACTCACGTGACTCGGAGCTTCTGACTCTACACGAGGATGTTTTGCAGGCCTCTCCGACTCCGAAGACCCGGGAAAGCGATTGGGGCTATGCGACCTGGCCCTCGAGGAACCAAGAGCATCCACAGATGCCACCCTAGCGGGTTTCTTCTTCCTTCGATGCTCCCTCGAGGGGGACTCCCTTTCAGAGGAGCCCCAACGATGCTCCGGGGTCAGACTCCTGAGACGTCGAGGCCTCTGACGAAGTCCGGACCAGTCCAGAGGCAGATTCGGAGAAGATACTCTCACGCTGGTGCTGACGGCTCCGTAATGCCTTGGAAGACATTTTGCCACAGGGGCTACAGACCATAGAATCATGGTCTGGCCCTAGGCACCGTAGGCAGCAGTCATGTGTGTCGGTGAGAGACATGAGTTTCTTGCACCGATCACACTTCTTAAAGTCACTGTCAGCCATCGGGGGGAAAAAGGGCCTCTGCAAGATCAAAAAATTGGGCTGCCAGGGAAAAGAAAAAAGGCGCGAACACAGTCTCTAAGGTCAAAAACAAAAAAGAGAGATCCGGGCTCGGCACCGGTGTATCGAGTCCAGGCAGGAAAGGAACTGATGTCGAACCGAAGAAAAACTCGATCCGATGCAGAAAAATCAACGTTTTTCACGGGTGACAAGGACAGGCGTCCATAGGGCTCCGTGGAAAAAAGAAGACCGAGCAAGATGGCACCTTTGGGTGGGAAGGGGACCGCGCATGCGTGCCTGTATTCCCAAAGGCTTTCTTTGAAAGCTGGGGAAATGCTCCGCATGGGGGCTCCGTCGACGCCGACGTCACCCATATGTGAGGACTGACTTCCTGCTTGGTCCTGGAGAATGATCAAGATGGCACCCTTAGGCGGGAAGGGGGCCAAGCATGTGTGGTGGCATTCCCAAAATCTTTCTTTGAAAGCTGGGGAAATGCTCCATGCAGACTCAGTCAGTGTCGATGTCAACCATATGTGAGGACTGACTTCCTGCTTGTTTCTGGAGAAGGAAGGAAACCCCTATAAGGAAAGGCTTAAAAGGTTAGTGCTCATCAACATGGAAAAGAGACAGCTGAGGGAAGATACGATTAAGGTCAAAAATTAATGGAATAGAACAGGTAAATGTAGAGCGGTTGATTACTCCATCAAAAAATAGAAATACTAGGGGACACGCAATGAAGCTACAATGTAACACATTTAAGACTAATACAGTTGTGGTCAACATTATGGCAGGCTTGCAATTCAACCCCTTTATGTCCAATATCTCCTTAAAAAAAAAGGTGGCCAGTGAAATGGCTTTGGATTATACATATTTGACACAAAAAAAGAATCAAATAAAACAAAACCAAGAGAAAACAAGAAAACTACCCGAGACGGTCAGAAAAGGCAACATCAAACTTCAAAGGGGTACAAAGCCATCTCCAAAGATATATAGTTAGCAAAGTTATTAAGAAGTTTGCTGCTCATGGAACTGTTAAGTACCTCCCAGGACGTGGTGGGAAGAGGAAAATTAATCCAAGTAGTTTTCAAAGGTTAGTGCGAACTGTTGGAAAAACACCATGTACAACATTCAAAGAGCTTAAGGCTGAAGTAGAACAATCTGGAGTGGTGGTTTCAACCAGCACCATATGTCTGCACTAAACAAAGGAGGACCGTCATGGGTGAAGGCCAAGGATTTGGATTTGTGGCCCCTGTTCCTCCGCTGGAGGGTCAGCCAAACGCAGAGCAGACGAAACTTGAGCAGTCAGAGCCATTAACTCATCCTTCATGAACATGCACAGCTTCATCATGATCCTCTAAAGGAGAAGGCACCTCTTCCTCTATGTTGGAACTGAACTACAGGTCTCAGTCAAAAGACAGTTGATCCAAATCTCCAGATTCCAACCTTCCTTGAGGACATTTAGAAGGTAACATCCCAGTCGGGCTTCGACTTGCTGCCTGCCCCACTTCCAAGCGAGCAGAAAAAGATCAAGAGGCCCTGGAAGCCCACAGGCCTGAGTTCCCATGCTAGAAAACCAAACTTGCTGCAGAAAGGAGAATTCTGGGGAGGCCAACCTGGAGCACGGGAACTTCCTGCCACTACTACTGAGCATTTGTATAGCACTATAAGATGAACACAGCGCTGCAAAGACATGTAAGAGACAGTCCCTGCTCATCGGAGCTTACAATTTAGTCAAGACAGACAAAACAGTAGGTGGATACATCTAGGGGGAATGATAAGGAAACACAAAAGAGATCAGGTAAGTTAAGATCCAAAAGCGGCAGCAAAGAGGTGATTTTTCAGCCTGGATTTGAAAAGGGCTAGAGAAGGCACCCGACGTACAGACTCAGGTAGTTTGTTCCAGGCATAAGGAGCAGCAAGGTGAAAGAAGCGAAGTCTGGAGTTAGCAACTGGCACGAGCACAACATGCAAAGGCTGTGCAAGAACACTTAGAAACATAGAAATATGACGACAGAAAAAGACCACATGGCCTATCTAGTATGTCCTTCCACTTCAACAACTACAACAGACCCCTTTTATCCTCAGAGATCCTCTGTGTTTGTCCCATGCTTTTTTGGATTCAGTTACTGTCCTCATCTCTACCACCTCCACTGGGAGACTATTCCACGGATCCACTACTCTTTCCGTAAAGAAATATTGCCGCATATCACTCCTGAATCTATCTCCCGTCACCCTCATCCCATGTACCCTCATAGCAGAACTTGCTTTCAATTGAAAGAGGCTCTCTCCCTGAACATTTATGCCACGGAGGTATTTAAACATCTCAATCATATCACCTCTATCCCGCCTTTCCTCTATGGTGTACATATTAAGATCCTTAAGTCTGTCCTCATATGCTTTATAATGGAGACCACAAATCATTTTAGTAGCCACCCTCTGCACCGACTCCATCCTGTTCACATCCTTTTGAAGGTGCGGTCTCCAGAATTGCACACCATACTCCAAATGAGGTCGCACCAAAGACTTATACAGAGGCATTATCACCTCCTTTTTTCTGCTAGCCATTCCTCTCCGTATGCACCCAAGCATCCTTCTAGCTTTTGCCGTCGCCTTTTCTACCTGTTTAGCTACTTTAAGATCATCAGACACAACCACGCCTAGGTCCCGCTCTTCTTTAGTGGACAAACGTACTTCACCCCCTATACTATACTGCTCCCTTGGATTGCTGCAGCCCAAATGCATGATCTTACATTTTTTAACATTAAATCCCAGCTGCCAAATTCTAGACCATTCTTCAAGCTTAGCTAGATCCCTCCTCATGTTATTTACACCTTCCTGGGTGTCTACTCTATTGCAGATTTTGGTATCATCCACAAAGAGGCAAACCTTACCCGACAGCCCTTCCGCTATATCACTAACAAAGATGTCAAAAAGAATCGGACCAAGGACAGATCCCTGGGGCACACCATTGGTAACATCCTTCTCCTCAGAGTGAGCTCCATTTACCTGTACTCTTTGTCGCCTCCCACCCAACCAATTTCTAACCCAAGCAGTAACTTTAGGGTCCATCCCTAGGGTGCTCAGTTTGTTTTTAAGTTGCCTGTGAGGAACAGTGTCAAAGGCTTTACTGAAATCTAAATACACCACATCTAGGGCTCTTCCTCGGTCCAACTCCCTGGTCACCCAGTCAAAGAAATCAATCAGACTTGTCTGACAAGACCTGCCTCTGGTGAATCCATGCTGCCTCGGATCGGGTAATTTACTCACCACCGAAGTTAAACTAACCGGCCTGTAGTTTTCAACCACATCCTTACTTCCGCTTTTGTGTAAAGGCACCACATGAGCCTCTCTCCAGTCCTTTGGCACCACTCACGACTCCGAGGCACTTGTGCACGCTAGGCACTTGCGCACGCTAGAGCGGTGTAGGCAGGAGGGTGCACACTAGAGTCACGTGGGCAGAGAAGCGCACACTACGGTCATGCGGGTAAGACACTGCACCTAGCAGATTGTACCATCTATGGGGCTCCCTTGGTACACATGAAGCATGGAAAGCACAAACAGTGCGCATCGGCAGTGGGCAAGACAGGAAACACTGTCGCTGCACCAACGGACGTCTTAGCAGTCAACCCAACTTACGTCCCAGTCGCAGATGAGATCGTAAGCCCCTATAAAAACTGTCATACAGGTAGTGACTCAGTCCTGGTATTCACCCCCAGGGAGCTCCAGGCAGGAAAAATCCATGCTTTGCTCAATGAAACGTCCCTGTCACCAGAACATCTTCAAGGGAGAGCAGGGGGGAAAGAGGAGAGAGGGGGCACTGAGGTTGTGAAGAATTCTTTCCAATTAACTGGTTGCTCAACAGGTCCTTAGCAGGATAAGGAGACATGGAGCTGAAGCAACGCCTCTCCTCCTATGGCTTCCAAAAAGATCACCAGTTTGAAGGGTGTCTAGTGGAGCCTCCCACATCACGCTTAATCGAGAGTCACTCACAGGTAGTTTGTTCATGAGTGGAATAGCGTAGTTACTCACCTGTAACAGGTGTTCTCCAGGGACAGCAGGAATCAGTCCTCACTTATGGAGGACATTGACACCGACGGAGCCTGCATGGATTAATTCCCCAGTTTTTAAAGAAACCTTTGGGATTGCTGCCACGCATGCGTGGTCCTCTTCCCGCCCAAAGGTGCCATCTTGCTCAGTCAGGTCCTATAGCTAGAGCCCTGGCAAGGGAAGGATAAGAATAGCAACTCCCAAGGGGAGGTGGGAGGGTAGTGAGGACTGATTCCTGATGCCCCTGGAGAACATCTGTTACAGGTGAGCAACTATGCTTTCTCCAGGAACAAGCAGGAAGTCAGTCCTCACTTATGGGACTCCCCAGCTACAGGCTACCAAAACCTATAAGCAAAGTGCCTCCGCGAAGCCGTGAGCAGATGCCGATGATCCGAAGGGAGACCGAGTCCCTGGGTCCTCAGGGGGCCAATATCCATGTAGCTGCAGGAGGAGGGGGTCGGAGGGCAGGAGTTGCTTATACCTTGAACAGATTACGGCTGAAGGCTCTGTCTCAGTAGGATTCCCTCTCCAGGCAGTAGTGTGAAGCAAAGGCATTCCCTGAAGACCAGATCGCAGCCCGGCAGATGTCCGTCAGAGACACTGAACGCAGTGAAGCCACCGACACCGCCTTGGCATGGACGCTGTGCGTGGTGACTCATCAATCCAGCGGGACCCCAGCCTTTGCATGGGCAAAGGCGATGCAGTCCGCCACCCAGATGGAGAGGGTGCGCTTGGTGACTGCAAGCCCCAGACGGTTGGGATCGTAGGCGATGAAGAGCTGATCGGACTTACAATGACCGTGGTTGCGCGGCAGGTAGAAGGCGAGAGCCCTCTTGCAGGACCGCAGACGCCCAGTCGACATGAGGTCTCGGGGAAAAAAGTCGGTAAGACTATCTGTTGGCTGAGATGGAAATCTGAGACAACTTTCGGTAGAAACTTGGGGTGAATGTGAAGGACCACCATGTTCCCATAAGTCCTGATGTAGAGGGCCGCAGCCATGAGGGCTTGAAGTTCACAGACTTGCCGAGCCAATGTCAGTGCCACCAGGAAGACTACCTTCCAGGAGAGGTGCTGAAGCGAGCACATCGCCATCGGCTTGAAGGGAGGCTGCGTCAGCTGCATGAGCACGATGTTCAGGTCCCACACTGTTGGCGGAGATCAGATGGGGGGCTTTGAAAGTAGAAGGCACCAAATGAAGGGGGAGACCAGTGGCTGGACCGAGAGAGGTTTACCCTTGATGGGGAAGTGGTTGGCTGAAATGGCGCTCAGGTGAACCTTGACCAAATTGGATTTCAGTCCACCTGCGAGAGGTGGATGAGGTACTGGAGAACCCACCGGGTAGAACAGGAGCACCAGACCGAGAAGCGCCGCCACTTGAGGACGTAGGCCAGTCTAGTCGAGTTTTTCCTCGATGCGAGCAGGACTTCCTCGATCTCCTCTGGGAGGTGCAGCGAGGCTAAAGAGAACCATTCAGCCACCAGGCTGCTAGGGATAGCGAGTCTAGGTTTGGGCGAAGCACCCCTCCCTCCTCCTGTGCTAGCAGACCCGGAGCACAGCCCAGGGGGAATGCGAGCCCCGACAAGAGTCGGAGTAGATGTGGGAACCAAGGCTGTCGAGGCCACGAGGGAGCCACAAGAATCACTGATGGTCAGTCCCATTGAATTTTGTGGAGGGTCCTCGCTATGAGAGGAGTGTGGGGGGGGGGGGGGGAACACATATAGAAGCCCGGAGGGCCAGTTCAGAAGGAATGAGTCAGGGGCTTCGCTGCTCAGGTGAGGTAAGCTGCTCAGGTGGGGAAGCTGTGTATTCGCTGGGCTGGCGAACAAGTCTAGAGACGGAGTCCCCCAGGTGTGAAACAGGTGGAGAACCACCTCTGGACTCAGGCGCCACTCGTGTAGGCTGAGAAGCCTGCTGAGCCTGTCCACGAGGACATTGTCTTGGCCCGGGAGGTAGACAGCACTTAGGGTCATGCCCCGGCGCACTGTGAAGAAGCAAAGGACTGCCTCCTGACAGAGGAGGCGGAAGCCTGTACCCCCTTCCTTGTTTATGTAGAACATCACAACCTTGTTTTCGGTCTGAACAAGCACAGGCTTCCCTCACAAGTGGTGCTCTAAGACCTTAAAGGCCAACCGGACTACTCGACATTCGAGCAGGTTGATCTGCTGCCAGGATTCCTTGGGTGACCACCATCCCTGGGTACGGAGGTTGTCGCAGTGGGCTCCCAAGCCCAACAGCGAGGCATCTGTCATCAAGATGAATTTGTGTTGCAGAGCCTGGAAGGTCATGCCCCGAAGTAAGCTTCGGAGATTCTACCATCAATCCAGGGAACTTGATAAAGCTCGTGAGACTGTGATGGGCTCCCGGAGCAGGCCCGAGGCTTAGGACCACTGTGCTCCGAGGCACCATTGAGCTGCTCGCATAAGCATGCGAGTGTGTGGAATGACGTATACAGTCGAGGCCATGTGCCCCAGAAGGTGCAGCATGGCTCATGTCGAGAACCTGGTTCGGCTTTGGATCTCGGCAGCCAGAGCGCAGAGGCAGTCCGCACGTGCTCGAGGGAGGAAGGTGGTCGCCCATTCTGTGTTGAGTAGTGCGCCGATGAACTTCAGTGCCTGCACCGATTCGAGGTGGGACTTGGAGTAGTTGATCAGGAAACCGAGGCACTCGAGGACGACCACTGTGCGCGACGCCAAGAGGTGTGCCTCCTCGGCCGATGCACCATTGATGAGCCAATCGTCTAGGTAGGGGGTAGACGGATATGCCCTGCAGCTGGAGGAAGGCTGCGGCAGCCGACAGGCATTTGGTGAAGACTCGTGGGGCAGACGCGTGCCCGAAGGAGAGCACACTGTACTGATAGTGATCCCCCTGCATCCTGAAACGCAGGTACTTCCTGTGCTTCCATAACCTCAACATACTCTTGATCACAGAGACATGGCTCTCCAGTGACGACAATGTCCTCATCAACCAGTTCCTTCCCTCCAAATTTTCAATCCACACATGCCATAGAAACGGGAAGAGAGGGGGTGGAGTACTCGCCTTCACCAAATCGGACCTCCAGTTCCTCCCAAGAAACACAACCAGCACAACACTCCTTAACACAATCACGATAGCAAACAAGAGCTGCGGACTACCTACAGTCCAAGCTATGTCAGTCCAGCAATGCCTCAACACCTGACACCTCCCTCGAGCCTAGTTATCAAACACTCCTCACCATCTTCTCCACACACCCTAAGCAGCGCATTGAAGACACTATAGCTGCAATCAACACGACTACTGCTCAAACTGACCCCTGCCCTGCATTCTGGATTAAAGATCTACGGTCTGACTTTAGTCCCATTATAGCCAGAATCATGGATCAATCCTTTGCAACAGGTACATTCCCGCAACCTCTCAAACACACATCCATAAGACCGCTACTAAAAAACAGCAAACTTGACCCCCAGAAGGTAGACTCCTACAGACCGATATCGAGCATACCTCTGCTGGCAAAAATAATTGAGAAGAAAGTCCAGACGCAAATTCAAGATCACATTGAAACCACTGCACCACTGGACCTTTGCCAACACAGCTTCAGAGAGGCCCATGGAGTTGAAACACTCCTTACCACACTCTTCAACAACTTAATAGCAGGAATGGACAACATTCGCCAAGGTTTCGTCCTCATATTCATGGACATTGCAGACCCAGATGCGCTCTCTGCAATAATCGACCTTGCATCCAACATTCAAAACCCACACACTCCAAGCTGGATCCTAGGAGACTTCAACTTACCTTCCTTACAAGACTCCCACTCCTCAGCTTTTCTTGATGCCCTTAAGGACCTAGGGTACAGACAACTGATCAAAGAACCTACCCATGTAAAAGGAGGCATCCTGGACCTGATATTCACTCCTCAGGCTACCCTCAACTCACCCAAGACCCCTGTGCTTTCAATTACTGCAGTTCCCTGGTCTGACCACAAGTTGATCCGATTCCAAATTCCCTTGCCCAGCCACAATCTGAAGGAAGCCAGAACAATCAGCAGCTATGCCAAGGCTCAACCACGAAGATTTCAGGCTTTCAACAAGGAACTGATATTGAGCACAGCACACACACTAATCACCTCGACAGCACACGATCCTGAGGCTCTGGTCTCCAAATGGAATGAAACACTCAGTTCAATTGCTCTATGTCCGCCAGCTAACATACCCCCAGGGAAACGATCACCAGCAACCTGGTACTCTGCCGAGCTGAAATCCTCTCGCACCCTCCTAAGGAAGCTTGAGAGACGCTGGCACTGCTCACACACAGCACACTATCAAAGAGCATATAACTCCCACCTGGCAGCGCACTGAGAAGCGGTAACAATGAACATGAGACAATTCCACACAGATACTCTAAAAAGATCCTTAAACAAACCACACGACCTGTTCGCCCTCGTCAAGGACCTAACAAAGGAGCCAACCGCAGAGCAATCAATCATGATCCACCCTCAAGAATTTGCGGACTACCTACAGTCCAAGCTATGTCAGTCCAGCAATGCCTCAACACCTGACACCTCCCTCGAGCCTAGTTATCAAACACTCCTCACCATCTTCTCCACACACCCTAAGCAGCGCATTGAAGACACTATAGCTGCAATCAACACGACTACTGCTCAAACTGACCCCTGCCCTGCATTCTGGATTAAAGATCTACGGTCTGACTTTAGTCCCATTATAGCCAGAATCATGGATCAATCCTTTGCAACAGGTACATTCCCGCAACCTCTCAAACACACATCCATAAGACCGCTACTAAAAAACAGCAAACTTGACCCCCAGAAGGTAGACTCCTACAGACCGATATCGAGCATACCTCTGCTGGCAAAAATAATTGAGAAGAAAGTCCAGACGCAAATTCAGGATCACATTGAAACCACTGCACCACTGGACCTTTGCCAACACAGCTTCAGAGAGGCCCATGGAGTTGAAACACTCCTTACCACACTCTTCAACAACTTAATAGCAGGAATGGACAACATTCGCCAAGGTTTCGTCCTCATATTCATGGACATTGCAGCTGCGTTCAACTCGGTGAGCCATGAGCTTCTGCTTGATTGTCTCAAGGAGAAGGGAATCACTGACAAAGCGCTGGATTGGTGCAAATCCTACCTTTCAGACTGATGGCAGCATGTGCGTTCCGGGGCAACCTCATCAGACCTTTCCACCAGAAGCAGGGAGTCCCGCAAGGTTCCTCCCTTTCAGCCTTGATGTTCATCGTATACATGCAGCCTATCTGCAACCTGATCCGGTCATTCAATGTCAATTGCTTGATATATGCAGACGACGTGCTGCTATACATGCCTTTTTCAACTGAAAATCCAGACCTCTCGCCACTGACAAACTGCTTTAATGCAGTATCTGACTGGCTCCAAACCCAAAACCTCAGGATCCAACACAGAAAAACAGAAGCACTCTTCATTACAAGGAATCCAAACTTCTCCACACCATCCTTTATAAGAGTCAAGGAAGCAGATCTCCAGACCAAACCTACAATCAGATACCTCGGTGTCACCTTGGACCAAAGACTAGACATGAAGGTACACATAGGCAATGTAGTTAGGGTGGTGTACCATAAGATCAGATCCCTCAGACCCTTACGATCGCTGCTGGAGCCAAAAGATTTTAGGACAATTTACCAGGCGCTGATCATACCACATTTTGATTATGCAAACGTGATCCTACATGGGCTCACCCAGGCCGCCCTAAATCCGCTGCAGTTTGCGATGAACACTGCAGCGAGGGTCCTATATGGTGCTTCCAAGAAAGACCATGTGACGCCCATACTGAAGCACCTACACTGGCTCCCGATACATATGAGACTCAAGTACAAAACCCTACTGCTTACCATTCAAGGCCATCTATGGGCTTTCATCTTCATCTCTAACTGAGTTGGATCCAGACCACCCCCACCAACAGGTCCAGAAGATCGATAGCACTCAACACACTGATAGTCCCAAAATTAACAACCCAATGCTCCCAGTCAACTGCAAGCAGGGCCTTCAAATTCTGTGCGCCCAGATGCTGGAATGCCCTTCCTCCCAACATCCGTGCAATCCCCGACCTATTCCAGTTTAGAAAGGCTTTGAAACACCACCTTTTTCTCCTTTACTACCCTGTAGATAATGATGATATAGCCCCATCCATGTATACCACACAAGACACCCAGGGCTAGATCAATGTGGCGAACCTACTCTGTTGCACGATTTTGTTACCCTATGTTATCCAAGTTTTAACACCTGTTCATTGTAAACACAGAGTACCCTAGGAAATGTGTAGTTCTATGTTTATTGAAAACCGCACTGATGTTGAATAGCGCGGTATAAAAGAGACGGGAAATAAATAAATAAATAAAGCTACTTCAATACAGCAGCTCGTTTTATTATTCATGCCCGGCGTTCTGATCACATTACTCCCCTTCTGATACATCTCCACTGGTTACCCCTCCATTACAGAATTCGGTATAAATTTCTGATTTTGACTCATAAAGCTATTTTTTCCTCAACCCTTCAGCACCTCACCGATCTCATAGCACTGCACACACCCTACCGTCAACTCCAGTCACTCCATGCCGATCATCTTATCCTACCTTCCCCTTCCCAGGCCCACCTAGAGCTAACCCGCCACGCTGCATTTTTATTTCTCAGCCCCTCACTCTGGAATGCATTACTATCTCCACTCCGTCTTGAACCTTCCTACCAGAAATTTAAGGCACTCCTCAAAACCCACTTGTTTCAACAGGCATTTGAGCTCCCAATTACAAAAGAGAAATTAGACTTACCTGCTAATTGCAGTTGCTTGAGGAACTCCAGTCCAGTCCCGCACCACTGGGTAGTGCCCCTCCTCCAGCAACTTGGAGACTGAGTGTCAACTTTTGATGACACTCTGGTATATATGTAGTTGGCACTGCCTACCAGCCCCAGTATCGCCCTTACAAAGCAGACTCACAGGAGTAACAACTAAGTGGAACCAAAACTCAAACCAAACCAAACAACCTCTAAAGTAAGCCTGCATCATGCTCCTCCTCCCCTCTATCTGCGCCCCCCCCCCCCCCCACCTCTGGGACAGGTTCCAAAGAGTCTTCCCTCAACCTAACCAACTACCATGAGGCACCTGCTTCAGGACCAAGGCACCCTGCGCCCCACCAGCACGGCAACAGGGAGGGGATTCAGGACTGGACTGAGTTCCTCAAGTCCACAATTAGCAGATAAGTCTAATTTCTCTTTCCTTATGGTCCCTCCAATCCAGTCCCGCACCTCTAGGATGTAACAGGGCAGTATCTTAATGGGAGGGACCCACACAACTGGCCTGAAGCACTGCCGATCCAAAGCAAGCATTCCCCGCCGCCTGGAGATCCAGGCGATAATGCTTAGTGAAAGTATACAGATATCCACAGGCGGAACTAAACTATATTCAGCCCAGGAAGCCACTTGCGCTCTCGTGGAATGCGCCCTCAAACCCGAAGGCACCAGGGTTTGCCCTTCAGAATATGCGCCGATGTAATAGTTTCCCAGATCCACCTTGAAATGGAAGCCTTTGCTGCCGCCTCACCTCTGCGCAACCCTCCAAACAAAACAAAAAGCCTATATGACTTTCGAAACGGTTCGGTCCTCTTCAAATACCTTCAGAGGATCCTCTACATCCAGCGCCTGGCAACTGCTTCGAAGCCGCCGGCAAAGAGACCTCTTGGTTTACATGAAAAACCGACACGACCTTAGGCAAAAAGGAAGGCACCAGCCGCAAAACAACTTTCTCCTTAGAAAAGGAAATAAATGGCTCCTGGCAAGACAAGGCCTGGTGCTCCGAAATCCTGCGCGCTGAACAGATTGCCACCAGAAAGACGGTCTTCAGCGTCAGATCCTTTAGTGACACCTGCCCTAGGGGCTCAAAAGGTTCCCCAACCAAGGCATTAAGTATGAGGTTGAGATCCCATGAAGGCACCTACCCCCTGCCGTGGAGGCCGGAGATGTAATATAGCCCTCAAAAATCTACATCAGGATGCGACCCCAAAGGCATCCCATGGATCTTTCCTCAATAACAGGCAATCGCCGCCAGCTGCATGCGCAAGGAGCTAGTCACCAGCCCCTTGTCAAAACCTGCCTGTTTGAAAGCTAGAACATCTGGAACTGAAGCCACAGCAAAACATGTCCACCTATCCTCGCACCGAGACTCAAATATACGCCAAACACGAATATACGCGAGACATGTGGATTTCTTTCGGGGATGTAACAGGGTTGCTATGACCACTCCTGAATACCCTCTTTTTCTCAACCTTGCCCTCTCAAGAGCCAGGCCATAAGCTAGAATCGATCCAACTGGGGCATTGAAAGTGGTCCTTGTATCAGCAGGTCCTTGAGCAGTGGGAGCCGCCATGGTCGTGCAGCCAGGAGATGAACCAGATCGGTATACCAAGGACGTCGAGGCCAATTGGAAGCAATCAGAACTACCAACTCTGACGCGCCTCTATCCTTTGCAGCACTCTTCCTATGAGTGCCCACAGAGGAAACACGTAGAGAAGTCCCTGTTCGGGCCACCTCTGAACGAGGACGTCGAAGCCCTCTGATATTCGTTCTTTCCTCCTGCTGAAAAACCATCCGACTTTGGCAGAGTCGAACGTTGCCATCAGATCCATGACCGCTTCGCCCCAGCATTGTACCAGTTGCTCGAACACTCCTTGCTGAAGCACCACTCTGCGGAGTCCACCCGAACCCGGCTGAGATAGTCTACCTGCACGTTCTGGATTCCTGCTACATGTGCTGCCGACATTGCCTGCAGCCAGGCTTCCACCCAACCAAATAAACTTTCGGCCTCCTTCTCCAGAGCAGGACTGCCCATGCCCCCCCTACCAATTCCTTCCTGACCGGAACCTTCCCCAACAGGACTGCCCATGCCCCCCCTAACACTTCCTTCCTGACCGGAACCTTCCCCAACAGCCTGAAGCAAACTTCAATCAGACCCCTGCTCAAAAACAACAGACTTGACCCTGCTAAAATGGACTCCTACAGACCAATATCAAGCATCCCGTTCCTAGCCAAAATTATGGAAAAAAATAGTCCAACGACAACTAGACCACCACATTGAAAATAACTCACCCTTGGACACCTGCCAACATGGGTTCCGCGAGTCACATGGGGTTGAAACTCTCTTAACCACGTTATTTAAAACCCTAACTGTAGGTATCGACAACCTCAGGCAAGCCTTCGCTCTCATTTTCCTAGACATCGCAGCTGCCTTCGACTCCGTCAGTCACGACCTACTTCTCTCCCGCCTTGCTGAGAAGGGAGTTCACGGCACTGCGCTATCATGGTGCACATCATATCTAAATGAAAGATGGCAACATGTTTGCTCTGGCCCCTCAAGATCAGATCCATTCCTGCAAGGGTCCTCAATTTAAGCACTTCTTTTTAATGTTTACATGCAACCCATCTGCGCTATCATTAGATCCTTCCACATCAACTGTCTAATATACGCTGATGACGTTCTGATGTACACAACAATATCAACTGAGCACCCAGATCTCTCCCGCCTGTTCTCATGCTTTGACGCGGTTACAGACTGGCTACACACTCAGAAGCTAAAAATAAACTTCAAGAAAACGGAAGTCCTATTCGTCTGCAGAGACCAAGCATTCACTCCACCATCATCCATAAAAGTGCGTGATGCCGAACTCTTCGCCAAACCTACGATACGATACCTTGGTATCATCCTTGACCAACAACTCAATATGAAGGAGCAGAAATCTAATATGGTAAAGGCAGTATACCATAAAATCCGAACACTGCGTCACATTAGACAACTGCTAGACCCGACTGACTTCAGAACACTATTTCAAGCTCTAGTAATGCCTCATTTCGACCACATTAACTCCATACTGCACGGACTTCCGAAGAGCACCCTACATCCTTTACAGTTGGCAATGAACGCTGCAGCAAGAACTCTACATGGAGCCTCTAGAATGGAACACATTACCCCCATACTAAAACACCTACACTGGCTCCCTGTCCACTACAGGATTTCATTTAAGATTCTAAAAATGACTTTCAAGGCCATCCATAACTGCACATCCACCTCCCTCTCTGACTTAGTCCAGATAACTCCCCCCAACAGGATGAGGAGGTCAGCTGCTACTAACACTCTCATCCTTCCCAAAGCAATCATTAAATGCTCCAAGACTACGAGCAACCGTGCCTTTGCCTTCTACGCACCCTCCTGCTGGAATGCTCTCCCACCTGACATCCGTGCCATCAACCACCTTCTTCAATTTAGGAAAGCGTTGAAACGTCACCTATTTACCCAGTACTTCTCCATCTCAAATGACAGCTCTCAGCCACCTTCAATCATGTCCAACTCTCTCCACACGAGCCCCATGCCCACAACACCTCTACCTTCCGAACCCACCTCTATTTAATTTACAGAATGTCATTGTCGTATCAACTGTACTTACTAATGAGATAATTGTACAAGCCTGCATACTAAATTGTAAATAGTTGTTTACCTGTTATCCATGTTTATTTACCCTGTTTATTGTAAGTGCATTGAAATGCCCTCTTTGCACAAATAAGTTTCCTGTAAACCGCGCTGATAATAAATAGTGCGGTATAGAAAAGCAATTAAATAAATAAATAAAATAAATAAAATAAAAATAAATAAGACCTCCTCCTTTCTTCTCCGACAAATTCGTGCCATTCGTCTCTTCTTAACATTTCAGGCTCTCACCACCCTTATAATGTCCCTGGTGATTTCACGTCTCAATTTCTGTAACTCTGTCCTCATCGGTATCCCCCAATCGCAATTGCAAAGATTACAGCGCATACAGAATACAGCGGCACGCATCGTCTCTCACTCCACACGTTGGGATCCTGTCACCCCTCTCCTTATAAACCTTCACTGGCTCCCCATGGTCTTTCACATTCAATATATTATTTATTTATTTATTATTATTTATTTACATTCCCTTATATACCGCGCTATTCTGTATCAGTGCGGTTTACATTGAACAAACTGAAATTACATTGAACAGGGCATTATAACTTGGAGATAACTATTTACAGGGAACATGGGCTATGGAGGGTTAAGTGGCTTGCCCAAGACCACAAGGAGCACCTGTGGGACTAGAAACCCCAGTCCTTCCGGCCCAAGGTTGCTGTCCTCTAGTGGGATTTGAACCCCCAATCTTCCGGCCTGAAGTACCTTGCCCCAACCACTAGGCCACTCCTCCGCTCCGTATATAAGCTTCTCACATTGGTCCATCAGATCATCTATACTCATATCCCACAGTATCTATCTGATCTCATACAATCTCATACTCCTAGTCGATCTCTCCAGTCCTTGCACATCAATTGTCTTCATCTTCCTTCCCCTGCCCGTGCCCATCTACAATCCACTCGTAACTCTGCTTTCTTCTTTACTGGTCCTGCGCACTGGAACTCCTTACCCCTCACTCTTAGATTAGAACAGAACCATAGCACATTTAAAGCCCATCTGAAAACCCACCTCTCTTCCACCGCCTTTGACCTTCCCCCTGCCACGACACAGTCCTGTGTCCTCCTCCCTCTCAGTATTGCTCTACATGCATTGTCTATTGTGCTCCTTTGTCCTTTGTTGTCCTGTCTCATATTGGAATCTCTTCTGTTAACTCTTAATCTAGTATCCCCCTCTCTTCCTCTCCAGTGTTTTCTCTTGTACTGTCTGGTATACCTGGTTTTATCTTTTGCTGTCCTGGTTTTATCTTTTGCTGTCCTGTCTACATATTGTAACTTCTTTTCTTTTTTCAGGCCAGCGGCCCTCTTTTATATTTGTGAAATTGTTAACCGCCTTGTTTGCCTGAAAGACGGTATATCAAATGCAATAAACAAACATACGCTACTACTCTCGCATTGTCCGAGAAGACCCACACTGCTTTCTCTCTCATGACTTCCTCAAAACTGATCAGGGCCAGAGACCCTGCCCTCATCTCGAGCCTGTTGATCGACCAACGAGCCTCCAGAGGCCCCCACTGGCCTTGGGCAAAGTGACCCTCGCAATGAGCACCCCAGCCGGATAAACTGGCGTCCGTAACCACCGGGAGCCACTTTGGAATTGAGGGGCATGCCCTTCTCCAGATTTCCTGGTCGCAGCCACCACCTGAGACACTTCCTGGCTTCTGGTGGACAACGGAGCATCTGGGTCAGTGGCTGGCTCTGGTGGAACCACCAATGGAGCAACGCCCTCTGCAACGGACGCATATGTGCCCTTGCCCATGGAACCAAATCGATCGTGGCTGCCATGGTTCCCAGAACTTGCAAGTAATCCCCAGGTCGACGGGCTCCCCAGGTCCAGGAATCGGCATACTAGGCCTCGCAGCCCTTGCACTCACGCCCTTGGCAGGAACACTTTGCCCGCCCGGGTGTCGAAACGTGCTCCCAGATATTCGAGATCCTGGGTCGGAGTCAAATGACTCTTGGACAGATTGACCATCCAACCAAGCCTTTGGAGGAACTCTACCACCTTCCTTGTTGCCTTTTTGCTTTTCTCCCTGGACTTGGCCTGAATTAGTCAATCGTCGAGGTACGGGTGCACGAGAATTCCTTCCTTGCGAAACGCTGCTACCACCATGACTTTGGTGAAAGTGCGAGGCACCATAGCCAGTCCAAAAGGCAACGCTCGAAATTGGAAGTGCCCCATGGGCACCGTAAAACGAAGGAATCTGTGGTGATCTGGTCTTATGGGAATGTGAAGATATGTCTCCGTGAGATCTAGATATGTCAAGAACTACCCGCTCCTTACCGCCACTATCACCGATCTCAATGTTTCCATGTGGAAGTGCAGAACCCGCAGACAGCAGTTGACCCCTTTGAGGTCAAGAATTGGGCAAAAAGAGCCCTCCTGTTTGGGTACCACAAAATAAATGGAGTATCGACCGCTCCCGTACTGGTCTGCCAACACCGGTTCGATGGCTCGTAGCTGCAACAGGCATGCCAGGGTTTCTCTTACTGCCTTCAACTTGCCCTGAGCCTTGCCAAGCCCTCTCTGACCACCTCCAGGACCCATTGGTCAGAAGTGATCTGGGCCCATGCAGAGTAAAAATCCCGCAGCCGACCTCCCACGGGCCTTACCTTTGCCTGAGCCCTCCTCGCTTCATTGTCCTCTTTTTGTGCCGAGGTACCGGAGGCCCCAAAGCCTCTACCCGCTCCTCGGAAGCCACCAAAACCCTGTCCTCTGGCAGGGAATCTGCCCCTCTGAACCTGGTTGAAGCGGGGATTACAAAAACACTTGTACTCTCTCGGCTGCTTCGAGTCAAGGAAGTACTCAGACTCTCCCCCTCTGCTTGTTCTCGGGCAGACGACCTCCTTTGGACTCTCCCAAGACCTTCACCAACTTCTCCAGGTCCTCTCTAAAGAGGAGCTTTCCCTTAAAGGTCAGCTTACTAAGTCGGGCCTTAGAGGAACTGTCCGCCGCCCAGTTTCTAAGCCACAAGTAGCGGCGGGCCGCCACCATGGAAGCCATATTCTTAGAAAGACCCCTGATGAGATCATAATGAGTGTCCGCCAGATAGGCGGCCTCTGACTCCAACTTTGCTGCCTCTCCTGAAATAGCCAGCTCCGAATCCCCCAGGCCCTGAATCCTTTGCGACCACCGGAGGTAAGCTCTAGCCACCCAAGCCCCACAAATATCAAAGGCCTGCTTCAACAGTGTGTCCAGTTTCCTATCCTGGGCATCCTTGAGAGCCGCACTCCCCTCTACGGGTATCGTAGTCTTCTTAGTAACTGCAAACACAGCCACGTCCACCTTTGACGACCGCAGGAGCTCGCGCTCCTGATATGACAGGGGATAAAGGCACGACAAGGTCCGCCCACCCCTGAGGCCCACTTCTGGCAGATCCCACTCCTCCTGTATCATCTGTCGGACCACTCTGTGGACTGGAAATACTGCTTGTGACTTCCGCACTACCTGAAGCAGCTGGTCCTCCAAAGTCTCTTCCTCCACTGAGAGAATTGTGGGCATATTCGGAGTCTTTAAGGACTCCGAGATGAGCGCGGTTAGCTCCTCCCTATGGAACATTCTCACCAGCCTGGCCCGATCTTCCCCTTCAGGAATCTCGCCATCTTCTAACTCCTCTGAGTAGTCCAAGTCCACATCTACATCGTCCCCATCAGGACCTTCAGACTCTGGTGAGGGATGCCCCTCCTCCAGGCCCCTGAGTCTCTTGGCAGGGACTCCAGACTTGCCTTCCACTGCGCTCGCCGTTCTCTTCAACCCAATTGATGGCTAAGAGGGTCCCTCTGCCAAGCCCTGCTGGCACAAGCAAAACGCTCTATGCAATAGTAAGACAATCTCCGGTGAAAAATCAGCCGGGAGGCCAGCTACTTCACAGGCAAGAGACGTGGATGGTCCCAGGGTAGCTGAAGGACCATGGTCCCCTGCCGCTAGTAACAAGATGGGATCCCCTGTCTTCTGTGCCAAAGTGGGGGTCTCCCCCTTGTCCTGTAGCTCCTGCTCCAAAGAGGGAGCCTCCCAGACTATCCCCCTACAGGACCCACAAACCAGGCACTGCAGCCTCGCTGGTATGGTGGCTCCATTGGCTCTGGAAAACAGCACTCCCCACTTCAGTGGTATGCTCTTGCCTTCCTCTTTCTTTTTTTTTTTTTTTTAAACAGGAAAACAGCAAAACCAACCTTTAAGGCTAAGATCCACAATAAACTAAAAGAAATTACATTAAGGCAAAGTAAAGCAAAATTAAAGTAAATTAAGGTTATTTTTTTTAACACGCAGTTAAACAGATCGCAGGGAACCCCCCAAGCTGTGGCCTAACTAAAGCTGCTTGTTTTTCAGACCCAAGCAAGCCGAGCACTCAACGTGGGCGGGAAGGTCGACAGCGGGCTGCTCAGCACGCCGGTGGGAACTCGCGCCATGTGCTCTAGGCCTTCTCCGCAGTGCTTACCCAACTGCCTCCGTCTCCTCACTCACTGCACCGCCGACGATTTTGCCAAATGGGACAGCTTCCCGCTGACGATCGCCACGATCCTTCCTGCCTCTTCTGCAGTGATCTCTTTCCCCTTGCGCTCAGCTGCACGGTGAGGGCTTCAGAGCTAGAGGGGGGGAGGGAGGGAGAAAAAAGAGCCTCTGCCTATCAGCTGTTTCAGTCTGGCGACTCCACACTCGTCCACGGGATCAGGAGCCACTCAGAGCACCCCCCCTTTGCTGGATCCTCCTGCAGTGCCCCGGTTTCTGGAGGGGGGGGGGAGAGGAAGCCCCGATTTTTTTTTTCTTTTTTTAAACTTTAAAAGAAAAAAACACAAAGCCTAACCCTATCACGGCAGGGCAACCAAAATAAAAACTAAACTAAAACTCTCACTAACTAAATTTATCCTCTCCTTCAGTGAGCCCAGCAACCTGGCTCACTACCCCCTCTAGCTGCTTGAAGAATGAGCATACTGGGGCTGGTAGGCGGTGCCAGCTACATATATACCAGAGCGTCATCAAAAGAAGACACGCTCAGTCTCCAAGCTGCTGGAGGAGGGGCCCTACCCAGAAGTGCGGGACTGGACTGGAGGGACGATAAGGAATCCTCCTTAGTTACTTCCTTCTATCCTTACTGTCTCTGCTAAACTGTACTGTACCTCTTACTGCTTTCCTATCAAGTAAATGGTGTTCTCTTCCACTTTCTTGCAGCATTGCTATTTTATTGTAAACCGCCCTAATGCCATGGCGTGGGCGGTATATCAAGTATGAAGTAAAGATAAAGATAAAAGATACAAAGTTTTAAAGCATCTGAGAGACCTGAAGGCAGATGTAGCCACGCAGCAGGAAACTCATATGAATGGGCAGGAGAATGCTAAACTGAGACGTTGGTGGGTAGATCAAGCCTCTAGGGCCACAGCGGGCTCCTGGAGAGCCGGTATAGTAATTCTATTCTGGAAAGGCTTGGATTTCGAGCTAGGTCGACAAGAGGTTGCCCTCATTGCCACTATATAATTGTGGAGGGAAAAATTGGCAATATGCCCTATACATTTTGTAATATTTATGGGCCCAACACCCCGGACCGCACCTTTTTTACTCAACTGGGCTTGGTGAAACAATCTTCATAAATTAATGCAGATGGAGAACATTACAGCTCAGGAATCAATCTAGCACCATATGTCATTCATGATTATTTGGGAAGCATATATTCAATCGCTCTCACTCAGAGGGCGTAGCATGGCCTTAAACTGCATTTTTATCTAAGTTATAAGGCGCATGCCACTTTCAGGTCTCTCTTTTTGCTTAGGGATCTCTGCTTGACCTGCAAGAGATGATTAAACTGGCCAAAATGCTGGTTTGTCTAGGGGTCTCTTAGATGCACATGATCAGATGGAGGAGCGGGACTAATTTGTTAATTGTGTTACCTTTTGTAATGCTGTATTCTGAACCTAGTGATGTTGGTGTTGGGTATAAGTTGTGGGGGGTGGGGGTTGAATATAAGTTGGGAGAGTGGGGGTTGGGTGGGAGGAGGGGTGGTATGCATAAATATAAAGAGATATAAACCGGAAAGATCTGTAATTACGTCTATGTGTGCCAGAGCCCCCTGGCCGTGTAAATGTCCACGTCGGGGGGGGGGGGGGGGGGAAGTGTCTCCGGTATACTTGTTTATGGTTGGCTTGTCTACTAAAAATGATTCAAACATAAAATATTTTTACGACAGCAAAACAAAACATCTGCATGAGTCAAATCAGACTAGCTGTGGAAATTTAGAAAGGCCAATACTCAAAAGATGTGAAGTGTTTGGATCTTTCCAAATTAAAATTCTCCACAGCCGTCTAAATTTAGAGGCCTATTTTTATTGGTCTTCTATATTTGGAAGCTTTAAAGCTAGGTAGGATCAAGGGAAGGGCCAGGTCAGGAGAATAAACTTAGGTGCTTCATGCTGATTTCCAACACATGGTGCTTAATTTGGCAGTATGAAGAACAGATCTAAATTTAAGATCCTAAAATTAAAAATTAGATGCCAATTTTCAGTCCAAAATTTAGAATACATAAGTTCAGATGAAAACGACTTTAATGCTTAACATTTTTTGAATAACAGCTTCATAGGTACTTAAATGTATGTTGTAGAAAAGAACTTGAAATTGCAAATTAGTAGGACTTTGCACACAGAGCTCTGTGTCTACTTTTATTAGCATGCACAGTAACAAACAGCAATTTTCTGAATGTCAACAAGGGGCATTACGATGGAAGTTAAACAAAATGAAAAGTGCATACTTACAGTATAGCATAATGGCACGTTTTCCCTTTCCTTCATTTGCAGATTCAGGATGACTGCGTGGGGGGACACACTTAAAAGTCATGGTGAAGTTGAAGTGAAAATCTGCTTCACCCTTCTCTTTTCTATCCTTTCTTCCTCTGCCTTCCCCTCTTCTGTGCTCCTGCTCCTTCCCTTATGCTCTGCCACCTCACTCGTCCCCCCTCTTCTTGCCTCCACTCTAACCCTACCCATTCCCTAATGTCTGCCTCTCCTTTCTCTTCTGTTCCACTGTTCTTCTTCCTCTTCCTCCGCAGAACCCAGTTCTTCAGCACTCCTCTGCCAGCAGGAGCTGGGGATTCCTGCCAGCTCTTTAAATTGTGTGCTGCTGCTATTATGCCTTCTCTTCTCCAATGGAACTCAGGGACTATCACTGGCTCTTTGTGGTGGGAGTGAAGCCATACGCATCTGTCTGGACATTTACAAACAGATGCATATGACTGGATGGACAAATAGACAGTGATGGACCATGCTTCTTAAATTTATATTAAACTTGGATGACAAGGATACAGTTTCATGTCCAAGCATGTTTTGTCGCTCCAGAAACACCCACTTATGTCATAATGCAAGTGATTTATTTTCTGTGTTTGGAGAAAGTTTAGGTTTAATTAAGATACTAACCTGCAGCATGGCAACAGGCTGGGTATAAGCCTCAGGCTGTGTATAAACCTCCGGTTGTGTATAAACCTCCGGTTGTGTATAAACCTCCGGTTGTGTATAAACCTCTGGCTGTGTTGTTACCACTGTTGACTGTGTTGTTACCACAGTTTCCTTAGGAATGGTTTCACTCTGAGTGGTAGTGGTTGTGGCTGTGGTTGTAGTTGTGGTTGTGGCTGAGGCTGTGGCTGAGGCTGTGGCTGTGGTTGTGACTGTAGTAGCAGCAGTAGTAGCAGCAGTGGTAGCAGTTTCTTTGATGGCTTCAGAGATCTTTGAAGTTTCCCATTCTTCAAATAAACAATACAAAAAAAAAACAAAATACTCTAAAATAAACAACTGTTCTCTTTCTACATCATCTTGACCAGTATACAGAAATAAAACTTCAAATAATAAGCACATCACATCCCATTTCTATATGTAATATGAAAGGGGCTGAAGAAAGAGGGCACATCTAACATGAAACATATATTAACAATATATTCAAGAGTTTAAGGTTTCACTTAACCAATGTACTAAAAAACATCACAAGCTAGATAACGAACAATAAGGACCCAATACTCAAAAGGACTTGTGTACACCAGGGGTGCTGGCCACATAAATGCATCCTTAAAATCTTATTCCCAACATTTAAAAAGTTCAATTTTGTTTATTCACATCAATACATTGATAAAATATATCCATTCAGGCAGTGGCAGGGACATTTCAGGGCAAAACAAGTGGTTATCTATCTAAACGAAGAAATTCAGTTGCTAGACAGATAACCTTATCCCATCCAAGTTTTGATGTGTCAATAGAATGAAGTTACTCACCAGTAGCAGGTGTTCTCCGTGGATGGCAGGATAAGTCCTCACTTATGGGTGACATTGTTCAATGGAGCCCACATGACAACTCTCTCAGCTCTCCTTCTGAAAGTTTTTAGAAAACTCAAACACGCATACACACCTATTCCCACCTGAGGCGTTCAGTCTAATTACAGAGATGTAAAGTCAACTTCAAGGGGAGCTGGGTGGGTAATGAGGACTTAACCTGCTGTCCACAGAAAAAACTGCTACAGGGGATAATTTTGCTTTCTCCATGGATAAATAGGATAAGCGCTCCCTTATGGGAATCCCAAGCTACAAGTTGCCTCAAATAACAGAAATATGCAGACATTAACAAAATGTTTTTATTGCCAACAGGGTGTTTGAATTGTCTTTTTTTTCTGTTTGCAGCAATCTGAAACCAAAGAAAAAGGACCTAGGATGGAGTGGAGTTGGATTCTGAAGGACTGATTGACCAAATCTGCTGTTACATCGGGAATCCGTCTCAACATTCTCATCTGTAACTTCTTAAGAATGCAGTGCTCGAGCACTGTCACTGCTTCCTTCTGGGGATCAAGATACAAGAGGATGTCCAATTATTTTGTCCTGGGCTCCTCCTCTGCATCCAAAACAAATAATATAGTTTTAACCATATCCCTTAAAAAATAATGGAAAGGCATATTCCTCAGGAGGAAATCTGTGATACTTGTGAGGAGGTGAAGGGTCTGATGGCAGTTCTCAGAATCAGTCACTTGGGATCTGAGTACTTCCTCAAACCACTTGCAGGAGATGGATCGTCATCGGGACCCATACAGGCCTAGACTCTGACTGATGCTCAGCCGATATTGGAGAGGCATCACCCCTGAAGCATCGGAGCCGGTAGATGCACTGCGATTCCTGGAAGAGATCGGAGACTTCTACATTTCAGAAGCCGGTCCATGCAGAGACTCAAATGTCCATTGAGTATCACTCTGAGTCAGAGCATTCTTGGGACTCAGAGTGATACTCAATGGACATTTGAGTCTGCACGGGCCAGCCTCTGAGATGTAAAAGTCTCAGATCTCTTCCAGGAATTACAGTGTACCCAGGATATCAGTGCTTGACCCAGTACAAGCTTTGTGGAGAGTTGGAAAGGCAGGAAGGCAGCGACGCAGGCGTAGTGGGATGCTCCCAAAAGCTTTCCTATTGGACGCTGGGGAGCGTTCCCGTGCAGGCTCCGTCCGTACCGACGATACCTCATATGTAAAGACTACATTCCTGCTTGTTCCTGGAGATAATATTTTTTCACTCAACATGTAATCAAACTCTGGAATTTGTTACCGTAGGATGTAGTAAAAGCTGTTAGTGTAGCTGGGTTTAAAAAAGGTTTGGCCAAGTTCCTGCAGGAAAGGTCCATAAACCATTATTAAAAGGCATCGAGTGTCCTCACTTCACAGCCTGGAGGGTTAGAAGAATGCGTCTTAGCACTCTTGATCCTATGCATCGCCGATTCTACTACCATTGAATGGTGTGGTAATTGTGTCTTCTGAAAACCAGAGCACTGTGGAATTCGCTACATGGTATTGAGCCGTCGAGAGTGTGGAGACACCGTTAAAGGAGTTTCCCACATCCTTAGCATGAGGTCATGCAAGATTCGGTGAATGGGAAGGGTAGCAGCTTCTTTTGGAGCTGCTGGGTACTGAAGAATTTCTAATTCTTCTGCTCTCGGTTCTTTCTCAGGGGTCACCGTGATCGAGAGTCCTCGTGCTATATCACGCATGAAATCCTGAAAAGACATGTCCTCTGGAGGAGACATCCTACGCTGAGGAGGAGGAGAGGGATCCTCTAGAAGAATCACTCCAGTACCGGCGGAGTACTCGGAGTCATCGGAATCGGAGGACTCGAAGTATCTCCGTGCCGGGTGTTCTTGCATTGCTTGATGCCGCTATCGATTGAAGTCGACATCGGACTGTCTCAATACCGGACCCACGATACCGGACACTAATTCAAGGGCCAGCATGGGGGGAAGAAAGGAAAGCGGCACATCGGTTGAAGCAGGTGCGGTCGGTACCGATATCGGTATCGATGACTGCGGAACCGCCTGGAGCGGCCTTAGCGGTACCGAGGCTGCTAAGAGAGCCGCTAGGCTGCGCTCAATGGCCAGGATGCGCTGATCAATAGCACCTGCTGATGCCTGGATGTCGGTACCGGTGGAGCAGGCCATGACACCAGAACATGGCACCAGGAGTTCTCCAGAGGTGGAAGCTTCGGGAACATCCTGGAGCCCGTTAAAGCTTTGGAGGCCGGGGCCTCCCACCGGGGCTGTTTTGCCGGTATGTTTTCCTCAAGGGCAATGCTAGTAGCATCTCGATGCTTCGAGGGAGATCTACCCTTTGAGGACCGGCCGGTCTTCGAAGACCTGGCTTAGTTACCTGAGATCCATGGGAGGAAGATGGAAGCCCTGGAAGACGTCGATGCAACGGACATCGCATCTACGGCAAAGAGGGTGCCGAGTTTTGCAGCTCTGTTCTTCAGGCCTCTCTTGGTCATCTTTCTACAGAGGAGACAGTCTGATGGTAAATGGTCAGTACCTAAACATTTGAGTCACCAGTCATGGGTGTCTGTAAGCAGAAATGGTACCGCTAAACTTTGAGCATTTTTTGATACCACTAGATGGTTTCTCCATTTTAGAAGAGGGCCTAGTGCCAAAAATGGCGCCTGGCACCAAGAGGGGACAGACCCTCCCAGAAGAAGAATTCTTTTTCTTTAGGAAAAGTAGTAAGAAAATGAAGAAAAGACCGGTGGTACCAGTATAGGCATCGACGGTGAAGGCAGATGCGACCACAAAAAGAAAAATTTCTGCGGTGACAGGGTTTGCTGCCTGTCGGCTCCACGGAAAATGAAAAACTGAAGAGGGAGAGTTGGAAAGGCGGAAAGGCAGTGACGCAGGCGGAGTGGGATGCTCCCAAAAGCTTTCCTAATGGATGCTGGAGAGCGTTCCTGCGCAGGCTCCGTCGGTACCGACGATACCCCAATATGTGAAGACTACATTCCTGCTTGTTCCTGGAGATAATATTTTTTCACTCAACGTGTAATCAAACTCTGGAATTTGTTACCGGAGGATGTAGTAAAAGCTGTTAGTGTAGCTGGGTTTAAAAAAGGTTTGGACAAGTTCCTGCAGGAAAGGTCCATAAACCATTATTAAAAGGGACCCAGGATATCACTGCTTGACCCAGTACAAGCTTTGTGGAACCTGTGTCTTTTGGGGAAACTAATAGGTACTTGTGACCTAGATTGGCCACTGTTGGAAACAGGATACTGGGCTTGATGGACCTTGGTTTGACCCAGTATGGCAATTCTTATGTTTCTCATATTGTTTAAAAGAGCCTTATGAAGCCATACCAGGATTTGTTTCCATGACTGAAGTCCTCGGTGCCTTCAGATTTAGATAAATGTATTGGCATGGCAATTTTACATGTGTTGTCAAAGTAATACATTGAGTCGTTAAAGCAGAAAAAACACAAAAGGAGATAATTTACAAAGTAATAGTAACAGTAGTAAAATACAATTTCCGTGTACTGAGAAGGCAATAGCTAGAACAATTGCTAGGTTATGGTTCTAATCTCTAGTAAGTTTATATTCTCTTGGAGACCCTTGTGGGGTAGGAGATAAGTTGACCAGCTCATCTAAACATAGCAGATGTTTAATTTCAGAGTCATTTATTTTTAGCCCTGGAGTTGAGGTTTTCTCTAGTACTGTGGAGAGATCACGGATGTAGATATTAAAGACAGTGGACTCCGATTACATCCTTGTCTCACCCCTTGTTCTTGTTTGAAGTTATGGATGAATACATTTATTTAATTATATTGTAGCCAGCCTCTTCGCCCAATTCCAGTTTACAATAGTTTAAGTTTGAGACCATGTTACTGTATAGAGCAATAGTCCCCCAACTAAGGTTGGGGACTATGTGCAGCTCTTGGAACAAATTTTTCTGGCCCTTCATATTTTTCCTGTCCTCAGATCAGATCCAGCCCACAGAGCAAATTATTTTTGCCATTTTGCCCATGCAAAAAAGGGAGTGAGAAGAGAAAGGGAACATGAAGAGGAAATTATAGTTGGGAGGAGGTTTGAAGGGAAGAGTGTGCATCACATACTCTTTCCACCCCACCATCTCTCATCTCCCCCTCAGGAGACAGATACTAAGGGAAATGGAGTGGGTGAGTGGAGGTTATCTGCCTCACCCCTGGAAACCTTGGCCCCAGCCTCCCACCTTCCTCAATATTTTAAATCACTCAAAAGTACAGACATGGTCTCCCTTCCCCCATACACCCTCTTCATTAAACTCTTCTCCGAGGCAGACCCCATCCCCATCCAGCCCTCTTCATAATATGAAATGTCTTGAGACCCTTCAGAGGAAAAGCTGGGGGGGGGAGCAGATAGAGAGCCAAAGGCTTTTATAAAGTCAGTAACACATGCAAATATTTACCATAATAAATATTTTATCATATGTTTGTTAATCTGTGTCTGTAAGGTAAAGGGAAGGGAAGGGAATCCAGGGCTTGGCTTGGGCCTGGTGTAAATCCTACCTAGCAAACCGATGGCAGCATGTTTACTTACACTCTCGGTCATTTGAGTCACTTCCTCCTCCGTCACTACTGATGCCTTTCCTCTTTCTTGCGGTGTCCCCCAGGGCTCTATATTGGCTCCTCTTTTATTTAATCTTTTTCTGACCCCCCTTGCCCTTTTGATACAGCAATCGGGTATTTCGGGTTACTACTATGCAGATGATATTTTCTTCTACACCACACATCCTCTTCCCAACCTGATATTGCTCCCCTTAATGCCTGTCTATCTATGGTCTCTTCCTGGCTTTCTACAAATTGTCTTGTGTTGAATATCTCTAAAACCGCGGCTATATGGTTTCCTCACAGCTCTATTGCTCCATCACTTGCTCCATCTTTTTCGGGTACCTCAATATCTCTAGTCTCTAAGCTTCGGTATTTAGGTGTCTTTTTTGATAGTAATCTCTCGTTTCATGATCACATTTCCCAGGTGTCCCGTTGCTCTTTCCATTGCCTTAGACGAATCCGTGCCATCAGACCATTTCTCTCCCCTCAGGCTCTTTCCACCCTCTTACTTTCTTTAGTTATCACTAGGTTAGATTTCTGCAATCCTGTTTATGCTGGCATTCCCCAATACCAGCGCCACCGATTACAACTCATACAGAATACTGCAGCTCGGATGATCCTCCATGCCTCTCCCCGTGACCATATCACTCCCATTCTTCAGCAACTTCACTGGTTGCCAATAAACTTTCGAATTCAGTTTAAGATCCTCACTCCTGTCCATCGGGCTATTTATCTGCGCACACCTCAGTATTTATCCGATCTATTAACCTTTCACACTCCCACCCGTAGTCTCCGTTCAGTTCATATTAATCGCTTGCACCTCCCTTCTCCCTCTCAAGCTCACCTTCACTCTACCCGGCAATCAGCCTTTTTTTACATTGGTCCTGCTCTCTGGAACTCCCTCCCCACTGACCTCCGTTTAGAACAGTCCATTCCTACTTTCCGCTCCCGTCTCAAAACACATTTTTTCTCTACTGCTTTTAATCTTTTCCAGTGATTTCTGCTTCTCCTATGATTTGCTCCTATTTGCAATCTATCTTCTCTATCCTGACCTTCTTCTTCTCCTATACTTTTTAAGAAAAAAAGTTTTTTTTAAGTATTGTTATTTTCCTTTTCTTTTTAATCATTTTATAGTTTTATTGTAAACCGCCTCGATGTAATGGGAGGCGGTATATCAAGTGATTATAAACAATAAACAATGTACGGACGGGATTTAACACATCCGAACCTTTCCAACAATGTCAGGGAGTACCCAAAGGCTCCTCTCTTTCCGCATTACTCTTTAACATATATATGCAGGCCATATGCGAAATCATCCGCTCCTTTGAAATCTCCTATCTGATCTACGCAGATGATGTACTGCTGTTTGCACCAATCAACATCATGCACCCTGACTTTACTGCTTTAGTAAACTGCTTCAACGCAATCACCGATTGGCTTCACGCCCAAAACCTCCGTATAAATTAAAAAAAAAAAAATGAGGTCCTGTTCATTAAAAAGAACATGGAAATTACACTAACCTGGTAATTGTAGTTCCTGGAGGGTCCAGTTTAGTCCTCCACAATCGGGTAGTGCTCCTCCTCCTGCAGCCTGGAGACTGGACCAATCAAATCTTCTGTAGTATATATGCAGACGGAGCTCCCAGAAGCCCCCAGTGTACTAGTAACAAAGCATACTTAACGAAGCAACACATTAGATTAATATAAAAAAATGCATATTTAAAGAACAAACTCGCTCCCCCCAAGAAAATATCCAACCCCCTCCCCAAACGAGGAAGTCAGAACACTGCATTGCGCTACCAACAACGCTCCGGCAGCAAAAATACAGCCCACAGTGAGAAATCTTATACGAGCTGACTGAAAATCGAAGAAAAGGAAGAGCCATGGCAAAAAGCGCGGCCGCAAAAAAGGGTCGAACGGAAAGGAGGAACCGTCTTATTATCAACCGTTCGGAAAAGCGCGCCGCACTACATTAGCAGATAGTCGGGAGGGAAGGAGGACTAAACTGGACCCTCCAGGAACTACAATTACCAGGTTAGTGTAATTTCCATTTCCTGTTCGGTATTCCAGTTTAGTCCTCCACAATCGGAATGTAACAGAGCAGTCAAGACCGGGCGGGACCTTGCCATCCGGCGCGCAGAACCGCCGAACCAAAACAGGAATCCCGAGCTGCTGACACATCCAGCCGATAGTGTTTACTGAAAGCATGCAAAGACGACCAAGTGGCCGCCTTACAGATGTCTGCTGGCGGAACTAGGCTATACTCCGCCCAAGAGGTCGCCTGCGCCCTAGTGGAATGTGCTCGGATCCCCTCCGGAATAGGCCGCTGCTGCAACAGATACGCGGACGCGATCGCGTCTTTGAGCCATCTTGCAATGGAGGCCTTAGCCGCCGCTTCCCCTTTACGTGCACCACCGAAAAGCACAAATAGGCGGTCAGTCTTCCGAAAAGATTCGGTAACCTTCAAATAACGACGAAGCGCACGACCCACATCGAGACGATGAAGACCCTTGTCCGCCATCGCGACAGAGTGCGAAGGAAGAACTGGAAGAAACATTGCTTGATTCACGTGAAAAGGAGAAACCACCTTTGGCAAAAAGGAGGGAACCGGACGGAGAACCACCCGATCCGGAGAAAAAGACAAAAAAGGTTCTCGGCAGGACAACGCATGTAGATCCGAAATACGCCGCGCCGAACAGATGGCTACAAGAAAAACCGTCTTCAGCGTGAGATCTTTCAGGGACGCCCTACTCAGAGGCTCAAAAGGTTCACGAACCAGGGCCCGCAGCACTAGATTCAAGTCCCACGGAGGAACGAAAATCCTGCGGGAGGGTCGCAAATGAAAAACAGCCTTAAGAAAACGACGTACGTCCGGATGAGAACCGAGGAGACGGCCTAAAACTTTGCCTCGATAACAAGAGATAGCCGCCAACTGGACTTTCAGGGAACTAGCCGCAAGGCCCTTATCAAAACCATCCTGAAGAAAACTTAAAACGACGGACACGGAAACCGTCGCTGCACGGACTCCACGCCGTGAGCACCAGTCTTCAAAGATTCTCCAAATCCGAACGTAAGTAAGAGAGGTGGATGTTTTCCTCGCCCGCAGTAGGGTAGAAATCACCGCGGGGGAGTAACCCTTCCTTTTCAGCCGAGCCCTCTCAATGGCCAAACCGTAAGCGAGAATCGATCCACTTGGGGCATCCGCAAGGGCCCCTGAAGAAGAAGATCCGGCAGCGCGGGCAAGAGCCAAGGAACGCCGTCGCGCAGCCGGACCAGGTCGGCATACCAGGGCCTCCGGGGCCAATCCGGGGCCACCAGTAACACTCGACCCCGATGGCCCTCGATGCGCTGAACGACCCGGCCGATCAGAGCCCACGGAGGAAAGACATAAAGAAGACCGGACGTTGGCCACGGCTGAATGAGAGCGTCGAGCCCCTCGGACATGCGCTCCCTCCGCCTGCTGAAGAAGCGTCCCGTCTTGGTCGACTGAAATGTCGCCATGAGATCCATGATGGGCAGACCCCACCGATGAACTATTTGCGCATAAACTTGTGGGTTTAGCTCCCACTCTCCGGGGTCCACCCGCACTCTGCTGAGAAAATCTGCCTGAACATTGTCTGCGCCTGCAATATGCGCTGCCGAGATGGCCGGAAGACGAGTCTGCACCCAATGGAACAAGGCCGTCGCTTCCGATGCCAGGGCTATGCTGCCGGTGCCCCCTTGTCGATTGATGTAAGCTACGGTGGTCGCATTGTCCGAGAGGACTCGCACCGGCCGGCTGAGAACTAGGGCTTCGAGGGCCAATAGGGCTAGTCGCACCGCCCGTAATTCGAGACGGTTGATCGACCAAGAAGCCTCCAGGGGAGACCATTCCCCCTGAGCGAAGCGGGTCTCGCAGTGAGCACCCCAGCCGGTCAAGCTGGCATCCGTAGTGAACGGAACCCAAAGTGGAGGCTCCAAGGGAATCCCCCGCGTCAGGTTCTCGGAGGAGAGCCACCACCGGAGCGATCGGCGAACCGCCTTTGGGCAAGGCAATCTCTTGTTCAACGAGTCGAACTGGTTGGACCAACGGCGCAGCAGAGCACTCTGTAGCGGACGCATGTGGAAACGCGCCCAAGGCACCACCTCCAAGGTCGCCGCCATCGTACCGAGGAGGCGCAGGTACCACCACGCGGACGGAGCGGGCATCCCCCTGAAGAGGCGGACAAGAGACCACAACGCCAGAATACGGCGCTCCGGTAGGCACACCAAGCCCCGTGCTGTGTCGAAGCGCACTCCCAGATACTCGAGATCCTGAGTCGGGCACAGACAACTCTTGCATTCGTTCACCACCCAGCCGAGGGACCGCAGCAGAGCTACCACCCTGCTCGTGACGTGCACACACTCCTGACTGGACTTTGCTCGAATCAACCAGTCGTCGAGATACGGATGGACGAGGATGCCCTCCTTGCGCAAGGAAGGTGCGGGGAGCCGTGGCGAGACCGAAAGGCATGGCCCGAAATTGGAAGTGGCCCCACGGAAGAGCGAAGCGGAGAAACCTTTGATGAGACGGCCGGATGGGAATGTGCAGATAGGCCTCGGAGAGATCGAGTGACGTTAAAAACTCCCCTTGACGTACCGCGACAATGACAGACCGCAGGGTCTCCATACGGAAGTGCGGCACCCTGAGAGCACGATTCACGCCTTTGAGGTCTAAGATCGGACGAAGAGAACCGCCCTTTTTGGGAACCACAAAATAGATGGAGTAGCGACCGGCGCCTCTTTCCAAAGGAGGGACCGGAACTACTGCACCCAGGGAGAGTAGCCGATCGAGAGTCACGCGGATGTCCCGCGTCTTTTGTTCTCCCTTGCTGGGTGACATAACAAAAGAATCTCGAAGTGGGTAGGCAAACTCCAGCGCATAACCCTCTTTGATAATCTGCAGCACCCACTGATCTGACGTAATTTGGGCCCAAGAAGGAAGAAAGTCACGCAAACGACCCCCGATAACCGGGCCTCCCTCTAGAGCCTGCCTCGCTTCATTGTGGCTTGCGACTAAAGGAAGAGGCCGAGGAAGAGGCGGCTCCGGAGAAGCCTCTTCCTGCTCCTCTGAAACCACGAAATCCTTGATGACGGGTCGCGAAGCGACCGCGCTGCGATGTCCAAAGTTGGGAGGAACGAAACCTGCGAAAATCCTGAAACTGACCGCGCGCCGAGGTCGACGACCTGTTGAGCTTAGGCTTATCCTCCGGCAGCCGTCCATCCTTAGACTCGCCGAGATCCTTCACCAACTTGTCGAGAGCCTCACCAAATAACAATCTGCCTTTAAAGGGCAGCTTACTGAGGCGAGACTTGGAAGAACCGTCGGCCGCCCAGTTGCGTAACCAGATGGACCGGCGCGCCGCCACCACGGAGGCCATACTGTTAGCTAAGGAGCGAATCAAATCATAAAGAAGATCCGCCAAGTAAGCCGATCTGGACTCCATGCGGGTAACTTCCAGCAACCCCTGCTGGTCCAGACCGGAACCCGAGCGCAGATGCTGTGACCAACGTAAACAAGCCCGAGCAACCCACGCCCCACAAATAGAGGCTTGAAGAGCCAGGGCGTTTGTATCGAAGGCTTGCTTCAACAAATTATCAACCTTCTTATCCTGGGCATCCTTTAAGGCCGCAGCACCCTCAACCGGGATGGTGGTTTTCTTGGTTACTGCCGATACTGCAGCATCCACCCGCGGAGACTTAAACAAGTCCCTGTCCTTGTCCGCCAGGGGGTAAAGACGATTCATGGTCCGAATCCCTTTCAAACCGGATTCTGGCTGATCCCACTCCGCATGGATCATTTGCTCAACCACCCGGTGCACGGGAAAAACCACCTGGGCGTCCCTGACCGCCTGAATGAGAGGATCTTCGAGACCCTCCTCCTCCAGAGGCCGAACCACAGCTAGGTTTAGAGTTTGAAGAGACTCCGTGATCAAAGGGACCAGCTCGTCCCTACGAATCACGCGAATAATCCGAGCCTGATCTTCCGGCTCAGGGATTTCCCTGTGATCCAACTCCTCAGCCTCCGTGTCAGGATCACCCTCCGCTTCAGCATCCGGAAAACAGAGGGTGCCCTGATCCTGTTCCACCAACCTGAGCCTCTTGACGGCGGGCTGAGAAGACCGCTGAACCTCCCCTGAGGAGCAAGAGGGGAGGGAGGCGGGCCAAGCCTCCGGCAACTGACCGGACCGGCTCAAGCGGAAAGCCTGATGCATGAGGAGAACGAAATCTGGGGAAAAATCCACCGGCGGCGCAACTAGAGCCACATGTTGCAGCTCAGGGGCAGACCCATTGGACGGCGGTACCGACCCAGACGGGTGGACGCCCGCCGAAGGGACACTCTCCCCCGATAGAGAGGTGTCACCGGGGACAGGCAGTTCCTTAAGATCAATAGGAGGGTCTAGGTCTGAAGAAACTGAAGCGCAGCCCCTGCAGATGCCAGAGTCAGTCACTGCACCTCTGCGGGACCCGCAAATCACGCACTGTGGCTTGGCAGCCATGTAAGCGCAACCTCTGCTAAGCGGGATAAAGGGGATCAGAAACAGGGAAGCCCACACCAAAGGGACCAACCCTATGCAAAACAGTACTGTCTTTAATTTAAAACGTTTTTTTTTTTTTTTACAGAAAATAAACCACTCCCCAGAATCTCTGGGGTGCCCTGAGCAAAATCGCCAGCATAAGAAACCCCAAAAATGCCAGGGGAACCCGTGCACAAGTGTTAAAAAGTGCCCCTTTTTGAAAAGTTCCCTTTAGAAATCCAAAATGGCCGCCGCACTCATACACCCACGGTAAAAAAAGGCGCGAAAATACAAAGGCAACCAAAGAAAAATGAAAATAAAGAAAACGACCCCAAATGAAGGGCAAAGTGAAAAAAATCAAGAAAAACAGCAAATTGGGAGGCAGGGGAGCTGACAGAACTGCTGAAAATACAAACGGGAGGGAACTGCAGTACCCGAGAAAGGTAAATAAATGACAAATCCTACCAGCTCAGGAAACAGCAAAGGATCTCAGCCAACTTCTCAGAGTGACAGACAATGCTGGACCAGGTATGGCTCTTCCCCGTACAGCCTAGGGGAGAGCTCAACCCAGGCTATAGAAATCCCCAGGAAGGAAGGCAGAAGCCCAATGCAGAACTGGCTTCCCCCGGGAGGTCCCCTGTGGTAATGCCTTTTTTTTTCTTTTTTTTTTAAAGAGAAAGCTATCTAGCAAATAAATGGTAATGAAAAAGCCAAAACAAAACCCAAAGAACTAACTAGTGTTGCTCCTTCAAGTGTCACTAAGTGTGCCCAGAAAGGGCACACATGTCCTCAAGCTGCAAGGAGACTGGACACACTGGGGGCTTCTGGGAGCTCCATCTGCATATATACTACAGAAGATTTGATTGGTCCAGTCTCCAGGCTGCAGGAGGAGGAGCACTACCCGATTGTGGAGGACTAAACTGGAATACCGAACAGGAAAAAACTTTTCTCCCTCTATGATCTTGAAGATGAGAGACGCAGAGCTCCCCAGTAAACCAACGATATGCTACCTGGGCGTTACACTTGACCAACATCTCGATTTTAAAGCGCATATAAACAACACCATCAAGGCAATATACAATAAGATCAAGACACTACGACACCTAAGACCCATGCTAGCACCAGACGACTTCCGAACAATATTCGAAGCGCTGGTAATACCCCACTTTGACTATGCAAATGTCATTTTGCACGGCCTCCCCAAGAGCACCCTAAGCCCGTTACAATGTGTGATGAATGCTGCTGCCCGCGTCCTCTGTGGATTATCCAGAAGAGACCACATAACACCCATCCTTAAAGACCTACACTGGCTACTGTTAAACTGCAGGCTCACATACAAGGTTCTACTCCTTACCTTCAAAGCCATCAACAAGATTTCCCCTTCTGTTATCAAAGCCCTCCTCACCCCCACCCACAATAACAGATCAAGAACTCGCTTTCTACGCCCCAAAGTGCTGGAATAACCTCCCACCCAATCTCAGATCGAACAGAGATCTCACACAATTCAGGAAAGCCCTCAAACATTACCTATTCCTTCTACACTTCTCCCAACCCAATGATACCTCCCCACTTTCCAAACCCCAATCCACTCGAACAGCATCCCACACATCACCTGCAAACTAGAACAAATCTAGTCCCTTACCAACCATTGATATAGTCAACAAGGTCAATCAAAGGTGTATGTAACAAATGTGATAGTAATACCATGATTACAACCATCACGCAAACTGTAACAAATGACGTATGTGAATGTATATATACTAAGACTCTATACTGTAAATAACTGATAAGACACAGACTCAATCAGGTTGTTATGCCTAACATGTAAATAGTCACCCTAGCTACATCTTGCATCTTTACATCTTACGTTGGCGTAAAATGTACATAGTTCCCCCAAGTTACAACTCAAAGTTATCGTTCCTGTTCATTGTAAGCACAAGGCAGATCTCCTCTGCCCTGTACAAAAAGTGTTATTTGTGAACCGCACTGATATTAAAGAGCGCGGTATAGAAAAGCTTTAAATAAATAAAATAAAGATATGGTTAGTGGTTTGGCGCTTTGAAAGGAATTCTATTTGACTTCAGTGCAGACGTTTGCTGTTCATTACTAATTTTAGTATTCATTAGTTAAGCACATCGCAAAACGATTTGCTAATATAACTAATGACACAGATCCCTCTGTAATTATTTAGGTTGGCCGTATCCCTCTGTTCATAGATTGGTGAAGTGAGTTCCTTTGATCATGTCTTAAGGAAGCGAGTGAAGAATAAAATTAAGTAAAATCATTTTATCCATGCTTCCTGAATTCATAAGTTTCTGTATTTCAGCATTTCATATTCTAAGAGAGCCATGTTCTTTCCTTGGTTTAAGTGCCTTGAGAGGAGAGTCTTTGATTTATCAACACTGAACTCGTTACTGACTTTAAAAGGCCCTAATCTGTAGTATCTTGGTGAGCTGAACATGAATATAACATTAAAAAAATTGTATTGGCTCTCGTTTTGAAGATATTGCATGTAGTTCATTTTTGACATTTCACCGTGTGAATTTATCCAGTAGGACATCAACAACATCCCAAATAAGCCTTGAATGATGTAATATTGCATCACATTGCATAATAGCAGCATGCACACATCATCCAGAGTTGATTGCATCATTTTCTGATGCAATGCAATACTACTGCCAGACAGCTGCTGAAGCCATCTGACGTCAGCAGTGTACTATACGCAGCCGGAAAGGAAAGTAATCTGGTATTCTGTTCTGATATTGAAAGCCTCATGAATGCCTTAAAAATCACTCTTGACCCACAAGACTGGAGACTATTTATAGACTCTTTGAAACTGAGTCTGAAGGCTGTGCTTTTGAACAATGGAAACCGTCTTCCATCTATTCCAGTAGTGCATGCCATCCACTGAAAGAGACATACGATAACTTAAAGCATAACTGACTTCCATTAACTATAACAAGTACAGCTGGCACTTCTGTGGTGACTTGAAGGTAATGCAATGCAATGTGTGCCTTCGAGTCAGTCCTGACTCCTGGCGACCCAGAAGCTCCTGGGTTTTCTTGGCAGTGTCACTGGAAGTAGATTGCCAGGCCTTTCTTCCGGGGCAATGGAGGGTTAAGTGACTTGCCCAAGGCCACAAGGAGTGCTAGTGGGAATCGAACCCTGGTTGCTTGGTTACCAAGCCAGTGCTCTAACCAGTTGCCCTTTTAATGGGACTGCAGCAGGGATATATAAAATACATGTGTTTCTTATGTGAGTGGGATAGCTGAGCAAGGGATTGGCACTATTTGCGGAAGGAATGGAATCGCAGACAAAATTTAACAGTTGGAGAGAAGAATATCCAGCACCCAGCTCTGGTTGAGGGTTCACAAAATTCTTCTACCACCCCTTCACATCAAACTAGGTTTGATGAAAAACTTCGTGAAAGCCATGGACCGCACTTCGCCAGCTTTCCGATACCTGCATGAAAAATTCCCTCGACTCAGCGAAGCAAAGATTAAAGAGGGAGTTTTTGTGGGTCCTCAGATTCGAGAGCTCTTCAGAGATGACCGGTTCAACAACTTGCTGCAGGGTGATGCGAAACAAGCATGGAATGCTTTTCACCTAGTGTCAACAAACTTTCTCGGGAATGTTAGGGGTAGAAAACTACAAGGAACTAGTAGAAGACACGCTGATGCAGTATCAGAAACTTGGCTGCAATATGTCTCTAAAGATCCATTTCCTTGATTCCCATCTCAATTTCTTTCCTGACAACTGTGGTATGGTTATTGATGAACAGGGCGAACGTTTTCACCAGGATATCGCAACGATGGAGCAAAGATACCAGGGGAAATGGTCCACTACAATGCTGGCTGACTACTGCTGGACACTCCCCAAAGAAGCTCCCGAACAGCTGTATAAGAGACAGGGGAAAAAAATCTAAGTAGTAGTCTATGACTTGGTTTTTTACAGGTATCAACCGAAGACCTATTATATATTTACTATTGACATGCATTTCGTGATGTAAACATTAATTCTTGTAATTACAAAAAAAACTAGAGCCAACTTTGCAATTTCACTGTCATATTCGTGTTCAGCATATAAAAATTGATAAGAAATTACTATTTTTATTTCAATAACATGACTTTTGTAAAAATTTGTTGACCAGTGTTTCCTATATTGTGAGAGGGCTATGTAGAGGTTTTATAATCTTTGATAATTCTTTCCAGCAGATTTAATTTCTCTTGGGTGTGTTTTTTCTCTTGTGTGAACATGGAGGAGCAGCGGGCTGAGAGTCAGGGAAGCCAGATTCAAATCCCACTGCTGCTCCTTGTGATCTTGCACAAGTCATTTACCCTCCATTGCCTTAGGTACAAGCTTAGAGGACCTTTCATTAAAGTGTGGTAAATTTTGCACCTACCACATTAGGAAGAAAAAGCATGTTGGGTACGTGGCCAGTATGTGCCCTACAATTACTAAACAGAAAAGTTCCTTATCAGACATTAGCTGCACCCTGCTAATTGTAAGTTGAGTTTAATGCCTCCTTTGGAGGTGGCATTAAGTGCACACATGCTAACTGCAAAATTGACAGCACATGGTATTGACTGTGTGCTAATTGCTAGGTGCACTTCACACATACTCTCTTGAACCATAACTCACCTAAGAATTCCTACCCTACTGCATGCTAAAAAGATAGCATGGGATTCCTTTTTACCATACTGGCTGCATTTAGTGCACAGTAGCCATTACCACAGGCCTGCACTAAAATGTATATTAACTGTTCAGTGCATTTAAATAAAAGGACTCCCATATAGATTGTAAGCCCTTCAGTGACAAAAAAACATGCCTATTCTACCCAAATATAACTTGCCATGGACTTCTGCGAAAGGCATGAGCTAAAATCTAATTTCAGGATTCACCTTTTCCCTAGTTCCATTTATTTATTGAATTTTAACACAAATTACATACAAAATACCAACAAAATAGACTATACAGCCCTTCAAAAGCCCATTCTCCCCCTCTTCCCCCCCCCTCCCATTTCTCCCGGCTGCCTAGGCACCACAAACCCTCCAGAACCAACCCTAACAATATCATCATTAAGCAACCTTCAATGAAGCATAGCAGAGTACAAGACCTCAGACTTCTAGATAAGATACTTGCAACCTTACCTAGCATCAAGGATGGCTTCATATTCAGCCACTAAGCACACAGAGTTCCACCAATAGTGAACGTTAATGGCAGAATTATTCTTCCATTCTGCCAGAAGAGTTTGTAACATTAGTATAACAAGGATGTTGAAGAGTTTATTTGGGGGCTTATAGGATTTTGTCATCCCTTGACAGTGAAATTTGATATCTTGATATGAAATAGATTCTTGAATGGGCATTGTTTCCAAGAGCCTGTCCCCCAGTTGACTGAAAAAAGAAATCGTCTCAGGGCAGGAAAATATCATGTATTAAAACATGCCGACCAGCACAAATGATGAGTGTTCAGAATTAAGAATTAATTAGACTTACCTGCTAATTGTTGTTCCTTAAGGAACTCTAGTCCAGTCCCGGAACCATAGAGTTTAGAATCTCCTCCAGCAGCCTTGGAGACTGAATGACATCACAGCTCTTCTCTCTCTGGTATAAATAGGCAAGGATCGCCCCCTTCCACCAGTACCTATTGGCAAAGCAACTCAGCAGAGCAACAAATAAGAACGACAAGATAAACTAAATAAACTTTGGCTAGAATCTAAAAACCTGTGCATATTCTAACCTTCTCTTCGACGAAGGACCTTGTAGAAATGCCAAAAACGTAGAAACAAAACTGTGCTTCTGCGGGGTTCCCATTGCGGCTCCACTCCGCGTCCACCGGAATCCCATTCCTCTTCCGGAGACATCCTCTCCAATTTGACCCCTTTTACTAAGATACAACGGACAACAGCTTCAGGCTGCATACCCTGGGAGGGGTCCGGGACTGGACTAGAGTTCCTTAAGGAACAACAATTAGCAGGTTAGTCTAATTAATTCTTCTTTTTCGTCCCTCTAGTCCAGTCCCGGAACCATAGAGGATGTAACAGAGCAGTGCACATCAACGGAAGGGACCAGAAAACCCAGCCTGAAGCACCGCTGAGCCAAAACGAACGTCCTCTGCCGCCTGCACATCTAACCGATAGTGCTTCGAGAATGAATGCAACGATGATGAAGTCGCCGCTCTACAAATGTCCGCGACCGAAACCGAACCGTACTCCGCCCACCACGGCGCTTGCGCCCTGGTTGAGTGCGCTCTGAGACCTTCTGGAACTACCCTACCTTTCAAAAGGTAAGCCGACGCAATAGCCGCTTTTAACCATCTAGAAATGGACGCTTTCGCTGCCACTTCACCCTTCCGCGGCCCCCCGAAAGCCACAAACAATCTGTCAGTCTTCCGAAACGGCTGCGTCCGCCGAAGATACTTCCGAAGAACCCGACGAACATCTAGGGGATGTAACCTGCCTTCCGATTTCTCCTTTTGTTGCTTAGAGAATACTGGAAGCGACACCACGTGATTGACATGAAAGGTCGAGGTCACCTTCGGCTGAAAGTCCGGCACTGAGCGTAGCACGACCTTATCATGGAAGAAAGACAAATAAGGTGCCCTACAGGATAAAGCCTGTAACTCCGAAATCCTCCTTGCGGAACAAATAGCTACCAGAAATACCTTCTTTAACGCGAGATCCTTCTGGGCGGCGATGCTCAGCGGCTCAAACGGTAGCTCAAGCAAAGCCTCCAATAGCAGATTCAGCTTCCATGTCGGCACCGAACAGCGTACCAACGGACGAAGAAGCAAGACAGCTCTCAGAAAAAGCCTAATGTCACTGTGAGATCCTACCGGCTGACCGAGCACTTTCCCCCATAACAGGAAATCGCCGCCCACTGCACTCGCAAGGAACTGGCCGCCAATCCCTTCCGCACTCCATCCTGAAAAAAGGAAAGGACCTGCGAAATCGAAGCCCTCAATGGCTGAATATTACGCTCCACACACCAAGCTGCAAAGATCCTCCAGACCCGGACATACGCCAGCGAGGTGGAACGCCTGCGTGCCTTTAGCAAGGTAGAAATGACCGCCGCCGAATAACCCTTAGCTGTCATCCTAGCCCGTTCAAGAGCCAAGCCGTAAGCGAGAACTGACTCACCTAGGGCATGCGCAACGGACCCTGCCGTAGGAGCTCCTCTCGCTGCGCTAACTACCACGGATCGTCCACTAACAGCCGTACAAAATCTGCATACCACGGCCAATCGGGCGCGATCAGAATCACCCGACTGTGATGTCTCCCAACGCGCTGCACCACCCTGCCCCTGAGGGCCCAAGGTGGAAAAAACAAAGGAGAACTCCCTCTGGCCACCTTTTCGCTAATGCATCTAGCCCCTCTGACATCCGTTCCCAGCGCCTGCTGAAAAACCTTGCTACCTGCGCTGACTCGAAGCTCGCCATGAGAGCCATTACCGGAATTCCCCAGCGCCTCAACAGAAGAGCAAACACCCCCGGATGTAGCACCCATTCCTCGGGGTCTACTCTGCGACGACTGAGGAAATCTGCTTCGAGATTGTCTACGCTGGCCACATGTTGAGCCGCGAGAGCCTGGAGATTGTGTTCGGCCCACACCCACAGCTGACCCGCTTCGGCTTCCAGTGTAGCACTTCCTGTGCCCCCCTGCCGATTGATGTAGGCCACCGTTGTCGCACTGTCTGACAAGACTCAGAATGCCTCCCGACTGAGAGTGTCCTGAAACTCCGGTAGTGCCAGAAACACCGCTCTCATCTCCAACCTGTTGATGGACCGAGACGTCTCCTCCTGAGACCAACGACCCTGGGCAAACCTGCCTTCGCAATGAGCCCCCCCCCCAACCTAGGAGGCTCGCGTCTGTCATGAGCAGTCCCCAGGACGGCGGTCCAGTGGCATGCCGGCTTCCATATTCTCCGTTCTTAACCACCATCGCAGCTCGTGACGCACATTCTGAGGGCAAACTAACCTCTGCGATAGGACATCCGACTGATGCGACCAACGACGGAGAAGCGCCGCCTGTAACGGCCGCACGTGCGCTCGGGCCCACGGAACCACTTCTATCGTGGCTACCATTGTTCCCAACAACTGCAGGTACTGCCATGCTGTTGGAGCCGGACTCAAAAAGAAATGCCTGATGAGTTGTTGCAGACCTAGAGCCCGGGCCCTGGGCAGGAACACCTTCCCCTGCTTTGTTTCGAAGCGCGCCGCAAGGTACTGCAGGGATTGCGATGGTACCAATCTGCTCTTTGCAAAGTTGACTACCCAGCCCAGGCCTTCAAACATCTGGACCACCCGGGCTGTCGCTGCCAAGCTGTCCTCTCTCGACTTCGCTCAGATCAACCAATCGTCCAAATATGGGTGCACCAGTACTCCCTCTTTGCGGAGCGCCGCCGCCACCAGCACCATGACCTTGGGAAACGTCCGTGGTGCCTTTGCCAGCCCAAAGGGCAGCACTTGAAATTGAAAATGTCCCATGGGTACCGCAAATCTCAGCCACTTCTGATGCTCTTGCCGAATCGGGATGTGCAGGTAAGCATCCGTGAGATCTAACGACGTCAGGAACTCCCCGGTCCGGACCGCTGCCAGCACGGAATGCAAGGTCTCCATCCGAAAATGGGTAATCCGGAGACAATGGTTCACCCTTGTCAGAGCCAGGATCGGGCGAAATGTGCCCTCCTTCTTTGGCACTATGAAATAGATGGAGTAGCGACCGGAACCGCACTGCTCCGCGGGCACCGGCAGCACCGCCTCAAGCTGCAGCAGCTGCTGTAGCGTGTCCTGGACCGCCTGCCTGTGCCCAGGGCTGAGCAGGGAGAACGGACAAAGGAACCTACGACGGGTCGATGGAGTTCTAATACATACCCCTCTCGCATGACCTCCAGGACCTACTAATCTGACTTAATTCGGACCCAGGCAGGGTAAAACTCCCGCAACCGACCTCCCCTGGGAACTACCCTCTCCCGAGCCCGCCTTATCTCATTGTGTCTGTTTTGTGGCCGAGGACTGGAAAGGAGCGAACCCCCAGCCTGCTCCCCTGAATCTTCGAAACCCCTGACCCCTAAGTGGGAACTTCCCCCGCTGAGACTGTCCATAACGGGGAGAACGAAAACTACGAAAGTCTCTCGGGACCTCCCTGAATCCCGCAGAACTGCGGCCCTGCTTCGGCTTGTCCTCTGGGAGATGTCCTCCTTGGGACTCCCCAAGGTCCTGGACCAACTTATCTAAATCCTCCCCAAATAAAAGCGTACCCCCAAAGGGTAACTTGCTAAGCCGAGCCTTAGACAAACTGTTCGCCGAGCAGGTTCTCAACCAGAGATACCTCAGAGCTGCTACTACGGAGACCATCCCCTTAGCCAAGCCGCGGAGGAGATCAGAATGAAAATCCGCCAAGTACGCGGTTCCTGACTCCAGTCGCATGGCATCTTCAAGCTGCCCTTCCAGATGGTCTCCTGCAACCTCTGGGACCACCTCAAACAGCCACGTGTCACCGAAGCCGGTCTGCATGGACAGCACGCAAATATCGAACACCTGCTTCAACGGAGTGTCTAACTTCCTGTCCTGAACATCCTTCAGCGCTGCGGTCCCCCTCCATGGGAATTGTGGTTTTCTGAGTGACCGCCGATACCGCCGCAACTAACTTTGGAGAACAAAACAGCTCCCTATCGCGGTTCACGAGCGGATAAAGGTGAGCCAACGCTCTAGCCCCCTCTGGCAAATCCCATTCTTCCTGTATCATATTCCGAAATACCCTATGGAGGGGAAACACTCTCTGGGATGTCTGCACCGCCTGCAACAGCAAATCTTCTAATGTCTCTTCCGCTGCTTCCTCGCTGGAAGACAGGTTTAGTGTCCTTAGCGTCTCCGAAACCAGGGCTGGAAGCCCTTCACACCGAAAGACTCTGACTACCCAGCACTGCTGCTCCGAGTCAGGCAACTCTCCGTCTTCCAGCTTATCTTCCGAGAACTCTTCCCTCTTTGGCGCTCCCCTCGCTCAGGTCATCAGCGAGGTAAGGCGCGGGACCCTCCGAAGTGGCCCTACACCTTTTAGCCACCGGAGCTCCGTTCCCCGAACTGACCAGAGAGGCCGAGCGCTTCTGATTCTGGGGTCCATGAGGAAGAGCCGACATCGCGGGCTGAAGGAAGGCAAAAGCCTGCTGCATCAAAGCAACGAAGTTCGGCAGAATCCCGGTCGCCTCCCCCGCCTGTCCCTGCTCCTGTGACCCGGCGGAGCCGCTGCCCGAGGAGGGCCCCGGCACTGGCTCCTCAGGATCTAGAGACGGAGATAACAGTGCCTCAGCGCCTGTACGAATAGCCTTCCGGCCTGCTAGGGGCTGTCCCGGCTCTCTGTCCATATGCTGCGCCTCTAGGGAGCAAGGGACACAGACTCCTGATTCCAGCACTGAACTTTTCCTCCTGCCGCACACTAGACAGCGTGGAATTGCAGGCATAGCAGCCGCCTCAAAGAACTGCTCTAAACCACCCCGGGAACTCCCCCTCCCCCCCGCTGGCCCTGACCGCCAGCCCCGGAAGGGCTTTCTCCGGGTTGGAGCCCTGCAAAAAACAGCCTAGATACACCTGCTCAATATTTCAATAAGGGAAAAGTACAGCATAGCTCATTTCCCTTTGAACTTCTCTGTAAGTGGCTGATGAGCCTATAGCAGGTCTGCAGCAAACAAGGCTTAAAACGCTTCCAAAAAGCCACTATAAAAAACTGCGGTTTTCAAAATGGCCGCCGGGACTTTTCCCGCGCAGCAAAAAAGTGTCCGGAGGGCAAAGAACTCCTTTATGAGATCCCCCGCTGAGGCAGGGACTTCCCTCTCAACTCCCCTCCAAGAAACAAGTAAAAGAAAATTCAAAAAGAAAGAAAATACGCCGTTAAAGTCGGCGAGACCTACTTACAGTTCCCTGCTTCAACCTGAGGTGCTGCAATGAGGCAGACACGCGCCGGAGCTCAGCCTGTTCGTGGCTTCGGCTCCGACGGTGCTCCCACCACCAATCTCACTGTCCCTTAGAGACAGCTGGGGCTAAGCCTTCCACCTGCTCCTCACCCTTGCTTGCGGGTTCGGGAGCAGGGAGGCTACTTCTGCTCTGTAAAGCTGCTCCTTCTCACCAAGGGGCGGCAGCCCCCCCCCCCCCCCACGAGAGGGAAAATTGAGGGAGAAAGGAGGAAGCAGGACTGGAGCCAGAGGGAAGAAAAAAGTGGCTATTTATTTTAGAAAGGCAACCAAACAAAAAACATCAAGAATTAGAAAAGGAAAACAAAGAAAAAATTCCTAGCTCTGCCTATTTGTGCTGGGCCTATCCCTAGGCCCAGAATCTCCTCAGCTGCTTGGAGACTGAAGTACTGGTGGAAGGGGGCGGTCCTTGCCTATTTATACCAGAGAGAGAAGAGCTGTGATGTCATTCAGTCTCCAAGGCTGCTGGAGGAGATTCTAAACTCTATGGTTCTGGGACTGGACTAGAGGGACGAAAAGGAACTCTGTTCAATCAACTGGAGTTCATACAGATTTATGTATCTAAAAGAACACTAACTGCTGTACCGAGGCAGATGCAAGAGCCCGATTAGCTACCATAGATATCTTAATGGGCGATTACTTTGCAAGGTTTCCCTGAAACAGAAGTTGGCTAGAATGCTATGGTTCAAAACAGTGTTGTGTCGTGACTGAGCCAGATTAGTGCAGAAGTTGGCTTTCATTTCACTTAATATTCACAAGATGCTTTTGAGGATATCACTGTATGTAAGCAGCAGATTTTATCTTTAAAAAGGGCTGTACTATATACTGAAGTATATATTAGTAACTTCTGGAGAAGATTTGGTCTGGCAAAAAAAGATCTATTTACCATTTATTTTTAAAGGAATTCATCATGATTGGTGATTCTTATATTGAAAACAATTAATGGAAATGTATAGAGCTTGACAGTTTCATATGGTGTCCTACTGCCCATAAAATTTGTTTGGAAACGTTGTGGTTTTTCTAAACAGGATGGCAGAATGGCATTACCTAACCTTGTGACTGTACTACTAAGCATCTAGACTGATTTGCTTACATTGATGATTGACTGAGTCATCCATATCTTTGATTTCATTAGCACTGTCATGAGATGGTTTTAGTTTGGCAACTTTGAAAGCATCCCCCCTTCAGACTTGCAATTGGTAAAATGTATATGCAGAAGAAAACCTATGATAGCTCTCATTCTCAAAACTGTTCTTAGTTTACTGATATTCAGCTGCGAGAATTATTCTCAATTGTATTAGCTATTATTAATATATGTGTCAGAACACCAAACGTCGTTCATTCCACCTTGCTGCTTCATATATATGTAACAAATTATCCGAGTCAATATGCCAGGCTCCATCTCTGGCCCTATTTCGAATGCATGCTAAAAACCAACCACTTTGAGGCTACTTATGGACCCTGATATCTCCTTATTCTCCTGCTCATCACCTATCTGTATCTTTGCCATTCCCCTAGATTTTCAGTTATGCGGTCAGTCTTGATTAGATTGTAAGCTCTGCTGAGCAAGGATCGTCTTTTACTTGTATGTATGTGTGTGTATACACACACACATATATATATATATATTTTTTTTAGCACTGTTTATGCTTTGTAGCGCGCTATACAAATGATAAGTAGTAGTAGTAGTAGTAGTAACATTTTCTTCTGTGTCAAAGATGCCATCACTGTTTTTAATAACAATGTTTAATAAAGAGTCTCAGATATAAGAAATGTTAATGCAGGGCTTGAACAGTGCTTTTCAATCCATTAGTGCTTCAGTAATTATCATCAGTGTTGTGTTAACCATTCTATGCTATGCCTTAGAATTCTGCATTTTTCTGACAAAGATATTTTTTATTATATCACTTTTTATTGAATTATAATACCATGCTTCAGATTACTTATGTTACTTTTCTTGCAATGTTGATGTAATCTACATACCCATTCTCCTCCTATTCCCTTCTCCTCCACACACCAATCACTATACCATATATATAATGTACAGTCTACAATACACTTTGCTGTTCGATATAGCACAGTTACTTACCTGTAACAGGTGATCTCTGGGAACAGCAGGAATAAGTCTTCACATATGGGTACGTCGGTACCGACGGAGTCTGCGCGGGAACGCTTCCCAGCGTCTAATCAGAAAGCTTTTGGAAGCATCCCAACACGCCTGCGTGCTGCCTTCCCGCCTTCCCAACTGCCTCTCCTCAGTTAAGTTTGAAAGCTGAGACAAAGAGAGAGAGAGAGCAAGGAAGGGAAAGATAGAGATAGAGAAAATGCAACTCCTAGGGGAGGTGGATGGGTTGTGAAGACTTATTCCTGCTGTTCCCAGAGATCACCTGTTACAGGAAAATAACTGTGCTATCTCCAGGAACAAGCAGGAATGAGTCTTCACATATTGGGACTCCCAAGCTCAGATGCCCAGAGGGAGTCCTAGCATGTTGCAAATCTAGAACGAGCCATGCTATTCCTTAGGACCTCAGGCATCCTGGGGATGGAGGGTAGGAGTTGAATACAGAAAAGAAGCTGTGGAACAGCTGGCTAGAACAGGGTTTCTAAAGGGGAAGACCCTGTATAGAGGGCATTTTGTAGTAAAATATTGTAATCTGGGCCTCCCTTGTTGGCATTGCACAAGTCCACTGAGGTACATATGGATCTGTTAGAAGAGCCAGTGAATGTGCTCAAGGGGTACCTCACTGAGAAGTAGAGGTAATAAAAGTAGAAAAAAACAAGTGGAGGTCAGAACCCTTCAGGGTGAGAAATAGCCCCAGGGGAAAAACTGTGGTAGTATAAGAGGTAGAGCTTCAGTGGAGACTCAGAAGGTAGTATTAACGAAAGCTTAAGCTGTTTTGGTCCAAAAACAGTACAAACTTAGGACCAAAAGAAAAAATGAGTCTGACCTAACTGGACTGGGGATGGAATCAGTCCATGTAGGGGAGAAAGGGTATGGAGACCCTTGTATTTGATAAGAAAGAAAGGACAGACTTAGGAAGCGCTAAGCCTTAGGTTAACTGAAGCTCCACAATGTCTTTCCTAAATGGGGTCAATTAGGAAAGAAAAAGGTACATGGAGAGCTTCAGGGGTACCTAACCCTGACAGGTTATGGTAAGGAAAAGTTTGTTAAATACCACAGGAAGTGGCTATATGTGTAGAACCCTAAGTATGCTGGCACAGCATTGACAGGGGTAGTGCCCATCTGTCAGGATCATATAGGAATGTATGGATATCTGAACCTAAACAGACAGATAAGTATGTGGATACATATCTACCTAAAAAATATATCTCACTATATATATATAGGGTATATATGCATATATATATATATATAGCGAGATATGTATGGGTAGAAGATACACAGATAGATATAGATCTCTCTCTCTCTCTCTATATATATATATATATATATATATATATATATATATATATATATATATATATATATATGAATATGTAGGCATATAGACACATGTCTCCAGGTATGTGGATGGAGAGATGTTTATAGAACCAGATCCCCCCTAGGGATATGGGGAGAGGGAAAGATTCCTCTAATAGCAAGAAGGTTGATACCTGATTGAATAGATACATAGAGAATCGTCTTTCCCTGGTTATGACTGGCAGAGTCAGAGAAATGGTCTCCCTGGCAAGAAAGAGTCTAGATTCCTTTCAGAAATTGAGCTCTTGAATAACCAGGATGGCCTACGTGAAAAATGCAGAGGATAACTTCAGTCTGCAGGCAGCAAGTCCAGATCTCTCCAGAACTGCAGTATGGAGAATGGCTAGAGGACGCCAGTGGAGGAAGATACCATAGTGACCCGCCTATGAGGGCAAGATGGGTATCAGGCGTCCTTTAGCTGCCATTGAAAGAAAATTATCTCTGACAAGACGACCAAAGGAGATATGGGCCAAGCTAAGGAACTGGCCATTCCTTAGGTTTTCACGTGATGAAAAACCTGAGTCTTATGTCTCAAAAGAGATTTAAGATGAGATGGTAAGGGAAGGGAATACCTACCAGTCAGGGAAACTTGACTGGGGGAATCCCTCCTAACCATCTGGTGTTATCTGCTAGTCAAAATACTAATGCTCTCTAGCAAGGGCCCACAGTACAAAGCTACTTTGTAGAGTTGCAGAGAGCATGCTGCAGGTTGGTTAGAAGAAAAAACTGGCTGTGAAAAGCCAGTGGGTAACAAACTATTCTGCCAAGGACAAGGGGGCGAAGAATAGAAGTTAACCAACCAGTCTGTGATAATAGGGTTTTCCAATTTATTTATTTTATTTTATTTATTTATTTAGTATACATTTGTATACCGCTACTTCCAGCGATCAGCAGCGGTTTTGATTACAGATTGGAAATTGTCAAATCATGACAGGAAATTTTTTGAGGTATAAACACATTGATTAGACAGGAAAGCACAGCACACAGAGAACTATTTTACAGGGAACATGGGCTATGGAGGGTTAAGTGGCTTGCCCAAGACCACAAGGAGCACCTGTGGGACTAGAAACCCCAGTCCTTCCGGCCCAAGGTTGCTGTCCTCTAGTGGGATTTGAACCCCCGACCTTCCGGCCCGAAGTACCGGACTATACTGATTTGGACCAACTGCCACATCAAAGAAAAGAGATAACCTGTTTGGGGTTTAGCCCTGAGGCTAGAAGAATTGCTAGTGGAGGGGAACCCCTGGTTGTGTGGTAAACAAAACCAGTGGCTTAACCACTAGGAATTGCTGTATCTGCAGCAAGTAGCAGGGCAGTGGAAGAAATTTCTTTTTCCCTCCTTTTTTAGATTGGGAAAAAGAAACAACAGACATAATAAGACTCCCTATTGTCTGATGAGCTGCCCTAAGGTAATAAAGGGGGAGATAACTCTGGAAGGGAGAATCCCCCTGTGGCACAGGTAGAGGACCATAGGGGCTTACCAGTGTAAGAGAGCCACTCTTACAAATCAAATGTTGTAGTAAGAGAGAGGTAAGACAGAGTTGAAGGAGACTGACTATGCAGGAAGAGGAGGAGTAGCCTAGTGGTTGGGGCAAGGTACTTCAGGCCGGAAGGTCGGTGGTTCAAATCCCACTAGAGGACAGCAACCTTGGGCCGGAAGGACTGGGGTTTCTAGTCCCACAGGCACTCCTTGTGGTCTTGGGCAAGCCACTTAACCCTCCATAGCCCATGTTCCCTGTAAAATAGTTATCTCCAAGTTATAATGCCCTGTTCAATGTAATTTCAGTTTGTTCAATGTAAACCGCACTGATGCAGAATAGCGCGGTGTATAAGAGAATGTAAATAAATAAATAAATAAATAAGTCTCTGAAAGGTAAGATGATACATGCCAGTACAGGGAAACAACTGTCTTATTGATAGTTGTCATTTCTCTTTTCCCTAAAGAGGGAAAGAAACACTGTTAAGTATGGGCATGATCATCATAAAGACTCTTTAGAGTAAAGGAAAAGATGTCTCATGAAGAGATATCTAGAAAAAGGTTAGGATAAAATTAGTGCAGATACTGCAAGTGAAAAGAAGCAGACTGCCACTCTAACCACCAACCAAGAGGGGTAATAATGATCTATTTGAAACCCTGCGACTGCTGGGTTTGCTGACCCTGTTGAGGTTGTGGTTTCGTCAGACCAGGGCGATGTTTCCCCTGTTTGGGAACATCTGTATGATGGGCAGAAGATGGATAAAACTTTTTCCCCTTAGGGGAAGAAAATTTGGTAGGACATTTCCTACCAACTGGGAAAGAGGAAGGTGTAGAACAGCCTCTGGAAACAGGAATGTCAGTGGCTAACTGAGCAACTTGGAGTAAAGACTCCTTGTTAAAGAGATTTTCTCCAGTGCAAGGAGTATTTCCTAGTCTTTCTTGTGCCCATTTGTCCAAGTCTGAAGCCTGGAGCCAGGATTTACATCGTGCCCCTATAGCTATAGCAGAAGTTCTGCTAACAGACTCAAAGGAGTCTAGGGAAGCACGAGTAAGGAAGATAGAGATATTTTGAGCATGACTAACCAGTAAGGAAAAGTCTGCACTTTTGGGCTCTTGAAAAGGAGTCAAAAATGGCAATTTTTTTGTGACCTCTTTAAGAGATAAACCCATATATAAAATATATGAGAGAATTCTTGCTGAAAGCATGGATGCCTGGAAGGTCTGGCGTCCAAAGACATCTAAAGTCTTAGACTCACGATCTGGCGGGTAAGAAGAATGCCTTTTAGTACTCTTCACTCGCCTCATTGCTGATTCTACAACAATGGAATGATGAGGAAGTTGAGTCTTCTGAAAACCTGGAGAGGGGGGTACCTGATAAAGGAGATCAGTTGCCCTGGAAGGTGGGGGCACCGTTATAGGAGCTTCCCACATTCGTAGAAGGAGATCCTGCAAGGAATGATGCAAAGGAAGCATGATGTTCTCCTTTGCTCTTCCAGGAATATACAGGGATTCTGTATTCCCTTGTGTAGGATCCTGTCCAGGTATAGAAATGGCAAGTGATTTTGCCATATCCAGGAGAAAAGCTTGAAAAGAAAAATCCCCCAAGGGAAATTCTTTTGGACAGGCTAGATCTGCTGAAGAACTAGCATTGACACCGAGGGATCTATCCAACTTTGTAGGAATAGATGAATGGTGGTCCTTACAGGATGGTCTCCGGTACCATAGGAGGTCGGGACCAGCAACAGTCGGTAGCGCATCGTCCATGCTAGGGATCGATTCCAAACTCGGTATCGAGGGAAGCGAGCCTGATGAGAGAAGCATGGAAGGCACCGACAGCCATGGTAATGTGGATACCGGTACCGACTCCGGTACCGTATCCGATACCGGTGGATGAAGGCCAGCCGGTGACAACTCTAACGGTATCGAAGAAACCGAGAGTGCCGGACATGGATCATCGGAACCATGCCTTCGGTACCGTCTGGTGTCGATACCAAGGTGAGTCGGTACCCAGTCCTCCAGATTGGAGATCGATTCCAGACTCGGCATCGAAGGAAACGAGTCTATCGATGCACATCTGGAGGGTACCAACGTCAGTACTAGTATCGGTACCGGAATCGATACCGATACTGGAAGGTCGGTCTGCATCGTATCCAACGGCCCCAAAGGTACCGAGGACGGCAGACTACGATCCTTGGTGAGGAATGTTTCATCCAACACCATTGCCGATGCCGGGGTATCGGTACCGCTCGAAGCAGATGCCACTACCGAGCATGGCTCAGGTATGTTCTGTGAGGGGTGAATCTCAGGAACAACCTGAAACCCCACACAGGCTTTGGAGGCCGAAGACTCCCACCGGGGTTTTGAAGCCAGTGGATTCTCGAGGGCAAGGCCGGAGGCATCTCTATGCTGTGCATGAGATCTGCTGCTCAAGGACTGGCTAGTCTTAACAGACTGTTTTTGGGTTACCTGATCCTGTGTAGAAGATATGATCGGTGCCCTGAAGTTGGATGGGGACCGTGTGTCGAGGGGAACTCGATGTAGAAAACTTCTTCCCACAATACTATTGCAGGAGGGACACTCCGGAGGAAAATGGTCAGGACCCAAAGCAGGTTAGACACCAATTGTGAGTGTCTAAAATTAAGTTTGTACCGCCACAGTTTGTACATTTCTTGGGGATAGTGGCTGGCGGTTCCATGAAGGAAAGTGGAGAGGCCTAACAGGCCTGAAAAACCGTGAGACACTAAGAAGGAAAAATATTCCTTAAAAAGAAAAAATTTTACAAGAAAAGAAAAAAGAAACACCGGCGGTACCGGTGGCGTCGGGGAAGGCAGTCGCAACCACAAGAAAACTAAAAAATAAAAGAAGAATATTCTGCGGTGACAGGAGGATGTCCTGCCGGCTCCGCGGAAAAACGAAAACTGAGGAGAGGCAGTTGGGAAGGCAGCACGCAGGCGTGTTGGGATGCTTCCAAAAGCTTTCTGATTGGACGCTGGGAAGCGTTCCCGCGCAGACTCCGTTGGTACCGACGTGCCCATATGTGAAGACTCATTCCTGCTTGTTCCTGGAGATAAGAGTCTACAACTACTTATTTGTATAGCACTACAAAGTATACGCAGCGCTGTACAGAGACATGTAAGAGCTTACAGTCTAGTTAAGACAAACAACACAACAGGGAACAAGGATTTATCTAGGGGAATGCTAAGGAGACCCACAGGAGGTGATTTATTTAGCCACCTGTGCTTATATATCACTTTTCACCAGGTCAAAGCGGTTTACAATAAACAAAATGGGAGTACATTAAAACAGGTGGTAACAAATTTACAGGGGTGGGGGTCCCATCACCAAAAGGGATTTAACATATTTACAATCCTGATTAGGTGTGTATCAGGGTTTTCAATAGTTCTCTTTCGGTCTCTCTCTCAGTCCCTTAGTCAGCTTTTTGACGCTTATCGTGGACATGATTTAAATGGATTCTGTTCTTGTTCCAAGCCTAGGTGTGTTCCCTGAAAAGGTGGGTTTTGAATTGTTTTCTAAAAGAGGAGAGATCTTTGTTGGTCCGGATTTTAGTTGGGAGAGAATTCCATAACGTTGAGGCATATAGATCAAATGCACAATTGCAGGTTTGTTGGTTGAACTTAGTTCTTTCATGTGGCACAATCAGCATCCTGCTTATGGCCTGCCGTGTTGGTCTTCCTGTGTTCGGTTTTGATAGTAGGGTATGTAGATGTGATGGTTGCTGCTGGTGAAGTGCTCTGTAGATCAGCACTAGTGTTTTGTATTTTATCCAAGCTTCTAGTGGGAGGATGTGTAGCTCTTTCAGGACCGGAGTGATGTGATCGAATTTCTTTGCTCTTTGGATAATCCTGGCTGCTGTGTTAAGGGCAGTTCGAAGTGGGTTGAGAACGGTGATTAGCAGACCATGGTATATCACATTACAATAATCTAAATGGGGGAGTGTCATAGCTTGCATGACAGATCTGAAGTCCTGTGGATCTAGGAATGGGGTCTAAGGCACTGTATCATCTTGGCTTTGAAAAATATTGTCTCTGCAGTTTTTGCAATCTGTTGTTTGAATGATAGAGTTTGATCTAGAATGATTCCCAAAACTTTATTTGCGGCTGAGCTCTTATATGGGTTGTTTCTAGGATGAGGTGTGTCAGTGGGGTGAAGGTTTGATCCTTTGAAACAAATAAGGCTTCCGTCTTCATGAGGTTTATCGTAAGGTTATTCTTTTGGTGCCATCTGGAGACCTCATTGAAGCAGTTTATTAACTGTGATTTGTTGGATTTGTGGTGGTTATGGGCCCATAGATCATAATGTCATCTGCATATATATGAAAGTTGACAATGTGTGACCGAATTATAGAGCAGAGAGGTTGCAGATAGATGTTAAATAGCATGGCTGATAGTGCAGAGCCTTACGGTATTCCTTGGATTTGTTAATATGGTGAGGAAGTGGGGGTGTTGGCTCAGATTTGCTGATACCTGTCTGTTAGATAGGATTGGAACCATTGCAGGACTTTGTCTTGTATGCCGGTCTCTTGCAGTCTGCGCAGGAGGATATTTTGTGAGAGTGTCGAATGCTGCAGATATATCCAGGAAAATCAATGCATATCCGGTATATTTGGCCTGTATTCCTTTGGTTAGGGTATTGATTAATGAGACCATGAGGGTTTAGACGCCATGAGATGGTCGGAATCCGTGTTGCTGTGGGTCAAGCGTGTTGTTTTTTGTCCTAGTGGTCCTGTAGTTGCTGTTGAACTATCTTCTCAATGATTTCTGTGGTGAATGGGAGGCTTGCTATTGGTTTGAATGAGGTAGGGTCCAGTGGATCAAGATCCGGTTTCTTGAGGGTCGGGTGTATGATGGATGTTTTGATGCTATTGGGCATCCAACCTTGCTTGAGAGATTCATTTACAATGCTAATGAATACTAAAGCTTAGTTCCTGTTTTGGTCTCTTAAGTCCAGTCAACCAGGTAGGAATCGAGAGGAGAGGTGGTGGTGTTGAGTCCTGATATGGTGGTTTCGATCCTCTCCTTGGAGATTGTCTCAAATGTATCCCATGTGGAGCCAGAGGCAGCATTGTGGTCGCTTGTCATTGTCAGGGGCTGTACATTGGTCTTCCGTTGGAGCTGCTTGTATTGTGCTGCAAGTTGTTGTGGTGGTATATCTGGGAGTTGGTTCGAGTGGTTAGGTGTTTTGGTTAGCTGCTTGACAATGTTAAAAAGCTCACTTGGCTGGTTAAGTGACGTATTTATGAGCTTTGAGTAATAGGCTTTTCGTGTGTCATCTATTTCGGTACGATAGCTATTTAGAGCATCCATGTATCTTGTTCTGTCAGTTTCATTTTTCGTCTTTCTCCATCTCCTTAGTTGTGTTTTTAGTTTTCGGAATGCGGGTGTGAACAAACGTGCTTTCGTTGGTTTCGGTTTGTTTCCTTTGGATGCAGTCATTGCATGTGCTGCTGTGGATATGGCGGCGTTCCAGTTGTTAATCAATGTTTCAGGATCTGTGTGTCCCGATTGTATGTTTAGTAGGACTTGATTCAAATGATTTAAATCTTCTTATTGGATTCGCCTCTTCTTTGGTGGAGACAGGTTGATAGGAGCTGACGAAGGTAATGAGAAAGTGGTCAGACCACGGTACAGATGTAACCTTTGGATTCGTGTTTCTATTATCGGATTTGAAATTGAGGAATATGAGACCCATAACGTTGCCTCTCTCATGTGTTGGTGTGCAGACGATCGGTGTCAGTTCCATTGCTTCAATGAATGCCTTAGCATGTTTCTCTTCTATGGATGGGAAGTTGAAATCACAGAGTATTATCAGTTCTTTCGCATTGTTGGTACTCTCCGACACTTGTTTGATAATGTCTGATAGGTCTGAGTTTGCTGTAGGTGTTCTGTATATCAGGCAGATCAATAAGTGCTTATTGGTGATTTTGAGTGTGTCCGCTTTTTCCAAACTTTCTGAAGCAAGGTTCCGGAGGTCACTTCTCCTCCCCTAGAGTGGGTGCGGGAGCAATTATAGAGATTGTATCCTTGGGGTATAAGCTGGTTCATGAGTACAGTGTCTGCTTCTGATAGCCTCTGTATAACAGAAATGTGGCTATCAATCTTTGGAGATGTGATGAGGTCTTGAAATATAGGGAGTTTGCTCCTCACTGATCGTGCATTTATATGAGTGCCATTTGGAGTGGTTGCATGGGCACTGGTGTTGTGTGATGCCTTGGTACAAGTGGGATGGTTGCGAGTCTTTGTTGTGAGTGTGTGTTTTTGGGGGGGTGTGGTAACTGTTGTTTCTGTGATGCTTTATGTGGGAGGCATCTTGGTATGTGTATTGCATTTATATGGGTGATTGCGTAAGGTTGTACAGGGAGAAATGTTGAAAGTAGACATGGTGGTGCTAGAAAAGGAGGCATGAGATCTGCTGTACCTTGTTTTGCTAGTTGTTTGCTGATGGAATTGCTCTGTGTGTCTGTACGCTGCTCGTCCTTTTTCATTCGCTGATTAGGAGACTAAGGGGGAACATGATCCAAAAGCAGTCTCAAAGAAGTGAGTTTTTAGCCTGGGTTTGAACAGGGCCACAGATGGATCATGATGTACTGACTCAGATAGTTTGTTCCAGGCAAAAGGAACAGCAAGGTAGAAAGATTGAAGTCTGGAGTTGGCAGTGGAAGAAAAGAGCACAGATAGACCACGTAACAAAGTCTGGTCTGTCAATATCATACTGTAGATTCTGTCATACTGTAAATAGTTCACCATTCTTACTTGCTAATGTTGTATGATTTATTAATGTAAATTTGTTAATTGTATTATATCTTGTTCACATGTTCAATGTAAACTGTTCCATGTAATAAGTTGTTCTATTGTAAACCGTGCGGATTATGAATAGTGCGGTATAAAACCAAATAAATGCATAAATAAATAAATAGAAAGGATTTGCCAGAAGAGTGGAGTTCCCACCGGGTGTAGTGAGAGATAAGAGGAAAGGTAGTGAGGAGAAACTTAATGAAGGCACTTATAAGTCAGTAGAAGTTTGAATTGGATGCGAAAACAGATAGGAAGCCAATGAAATGACTTGAGCAGAGGGGTGACATAAGCATAGTGATATTGGTGGAAGATTAGACGTGCAGCTGAGTTTTGAACAGAATGAAGTGAGGAGAGATGATTCAGAGAAAGACCAGTGAAGAGGAGGTAGAAAGACTAGGGGACACACAATGAAGCTACAATGTAACTCATTTAAGACTAATAAGATAAAATATTTTTTTCATTCAATGCATAATCAAACTCTGGAATTTATTACCGGAGGATGTAGTAAAAGCTGTTAGTGTTGCTGGGTTTAAAAAAGATTTGGACAAGTTCCTGGAGGAAAGGTCCATAAACCATTATTAAAGAGGACCCAGGAAATTCACTGCTTGCCCCTGGACAAGCACTGTGGAACATGTATGCCTTTTTGGGAACCTGCCAGGCACTTGTGACCTGGATTGGGCACTGTTGGAAACAGGACACTGGGCTTGCAGGACCCTTGGTCTGACCCAGTATGGCATTTCTTATGTTCTTATGAGGTTGCAATAGTTGAGACAGAAGGTGACTAGAGAATGGATAAGGGTCTCAGCAAAGTGTTTAGACGAATTTCGCCAATGTCATAGTGAAAGAAGCAACAGGTTTTAGCTATTTGTTGGTTGTGTATGAAGAAAGAGAGGGAGGGAGATGACTCCAAGGTGGTGAGCCGAGGGAAAAGGGAGGAGTAGAGTGTTATCCACAGAAATAGAGAAAGGGGGAGGTGTACTTAGGGGAAAAGAGAAGGAACTCAGTTTTGACCATATTCAATTTCAGATGACGGGGAGACATCCCAGATAGTAATGTCAGATAAGCAGGCAGAGGATCCAGGCCTGGATTCCTGAGGAGATTTCAGGTGCAAAGAAGTAGATCTGAGATTCATCAGCATAGGGATGGTACTGAAAACAGGGGAGGAGATGAGTGTATAAGGGACTGAGTTTAGAAAGAGATAAGGAGAGTTCCCAAGACAGAGCCCCGAGTACACAGACAAAGCGGGATATCAGCAGAAGATGATCCACAAAAACATAAATTAAAAGTGCAGTGGGAGAGAGAGGAAGAAAACCAGGACAGGACAGAACCCCTAAATCCAAGTGAGGACAATGTATTAAGGAGAAGGTGGTGATAAACTGTGTCAAAGACAGCAGAAAGGTCAAAAAGTATAAGGATGGAATAAATGCCCTTGGATTTAGTGAGGAACAAATCATCTGAGACTTTGGCAGTAGAACGTAGAGGGTGAAATCCAGATTGCAATGGATCCAGAAGGGACAGAGAGGAGAGAAAGTCAAGACAGCGGCAGTGAACCGCATGTTCAAGTAGTTAACAAATAAAGGGGAGAAGAGAGATGGACCGATAATTAGAAAGACAGGTAGTATCAAGGGATGGTTTCTTGAGGAGAGATGTAACCACAGCATACTTGAAAGATGCAAGAACAGTCGCGGTAGAAAGCGAATGATTGAGGATATGACAGATAGAGTGTAGTAGATGGGAGGGGATGAGATCAGAGAAGCAGGTAATAAGTTTAGAGGACAGAAGATGTGTGGTTTCTTCCTCAGTGATCTTAGAAAAGGAGGAATGGGCGACAGACGTTGAGGGTAGGCGGGAGTCCTTCGCTAATACTGATTACAAATCAAAACAATAGGAACTAGGAAGTCTCTTACTATAAACATTGATTATTCAGCAGCATAACAGAGAAAGTCAACTCAAGGAGCCCATTTATTAGCATATAACTTTACAAAAGTATCCCATTTTTTCAGTGAAAAGATCTAATTTATCCCAAAGTATCACTGATATTCACAATCAGACATGTATAGTATTTAGTTTCCTTAAATATGCCTCCCAATTTGGCAAACAGGCTGTTTCCAATATCGAGCAAGCAGAAGCAGAGCTGCTATTATCCCATAGTGGATCCATCGCATTTCCTCCCTTTTTAAATTCTTAATACCCCATTTAGCACCTCCGAAGAGATCGGGATTGACTTCCCCAACACTTCTCCCATTAACTCAAACACCCACCCTCCAAAAACTCTTTTGTTGAGCAATCGCACTAAATATGATGGAAGGAGCCCACTTGGGTACAGACCCTCCAGCACAGCAGCGACCCCTTCCCAAAGACTCACACCAGGTGATCTAGGGTGTAATACCACTGAAAGAGCATTTTAAACCCATTTTCTATCATATCACTAGCAACTCCACTCATAAAAACCCTGTTAAACCACCCTTCCTATTCTTTATTCCCACCCACCAATGCACTCCAAACCCTTCCATTTTTTTTGTACCTTTGCCTGATCAATTTATTTTCCAGTTGAATGGTTCTGGTCTCTTTTCACTCGTTTCTTTTTCCAGGATCTAATTTCCAGTTTCTGTGTCTTCACTTCCCTGTCTTCTTTCCTCTATGCCTACATTTTTCTTGGACATTGATACAGAGAAGAGCCAACAAAATGGTAAAGGGGATGGAAGAATACCCCTATGAGGAAAGGCTTAAAAGGTTAGGGCTTTTCAACTTGGAAAAGAGATGGCTGAAGGGAGATATGATACAGGTCTATAAATTAATGAATGGAGAACAGGTAAACAAAGATTGGTTGTTTACACCATCAAAAAGTAGAAAGACTAGGGATACATAATGAAGCTACAATGTAATTCGTTTAAGACTAATAAGAGAAAATATTTGTTTACTCGTGTAATCAAACTCTGGAATTTGTTCCCGGAGGATGTAGTAAAAGCTGTTAGTGTAGCTGGGTTTAAAAATGGTTTGGACATACTCCTGGAGGAAAGGTCCATTATCACTATTAAAGAAAACCCAGAAAATCCACTGCTTACCCCTGGACAAGCATTGCAGAGCCTATGTACCTTCTTGGGAACCTGACAGGTACTTGTTACCTGGAATGGCCACTGTTGGAAACAGGATACTGGGCTTGCTGGACCTTGGTCTGACCCAGTACAGCATTTCTTATGCTCTTTTGCTTTCATCTTTTCTTCTTCATTCTTTTATCTGATTTTTTATCTAGCTATAGCTACATTTTATCCTTCCTTCGTCACACTGCAGTCCTCAGTCACCCTCTTTTCACCTGTCAGCTACTTGTCAGCTTTTACTTCTACACTTACCTCCCTATCCTCCCATTTCAAATCTGACTCTCATTCTTTCACTAGCATCCTTATTCTCCCTCTGCCTTTCATCCACTTTCTAGTCCTCTCTCATCCCCATGTGGACCACCATCTCTTCTCTGTTGCCCCTCAAACCCATATAGTCTGCCATCACCATCTCCTCTCGCTCTCCCTTCACCCTCATATGGTCCACTATCTTTTCTCTCTCTTCTCCTCTTTATAATCCTCCCCTCTCCTCAATGCCCCCCCATGATCCCCAATCTCCCCTTCCGTTCCTTCTCCCCACTGATCCAGTATCCCTCCTCTTCCCCTCTCCATCTTCACAGTCTACTACTACTTCTTCACCTTGCTGAGCTGCAGTGGCCAACAGAGACAGCAATAGTAGCTAGAAAAAACAAACAGTAAGGCACGCAGCCACTGCGGAACCTTCCACTCCTGCACTATTTAATGTCTGCTGCAGCTCAACTCCCATCCCTCCTCTAAGGAACACTTCCTTTTGGGGGTGGGACACAGTAGCACAAGGCAGGAAGACTCCACAGTGATCTGAAGCCTTACTGGTTTTTTTGCTATTGCAGGCACAGCGCTGGCTTGGTAAAGTGAAGGAGCCACAGCAGAGCATAAGAAGTTGGACCAGGGAGGAGGGGGAGAAGGAAATAGAACCATGGGTGACCACAGGTTGGTGGTACATGGTACACTGAGATGTAAGGTTGGTGATGCCCATGCACCACCGTGCACTAATGATGCTATGCCCATTATGCTCCCCCTATCATTCAATTCCAAATATTCCTCTATATCCTTGCCAATTTGTTCCCTATTTTGTCATCTAACAAAATTATCATTCAATTGTCAGTATCACTGCCCTTTCTGCTCTCCACTCAGGAACATATCTACCTACACCAGAGCATCATCTGACCAGGTGATGCTTTTTATATTATTTCGAGCTATAAACTGAAGTACATCCTCCTCCATCCAAATCGTATCTATTCGAGAATACGAATCATACGCACTCGAATAAAAAGTGTAATCACATTTATGTGGGTGGAATGTCTGCCAGACATCTTTTAAGTTCAACATCATGCTCCAAGTCCTCTATATGCCTTTTTTGTCTCAACCCTTCTCCTGCCAAGGTGTCCAATCTAAGGTCTAGCACAAGATTAAAATCCCAAACTATAATAACTTGTCCTTTTGCAAACTCCAGCAATTTCTCCCTTAGGCACTCAAACATTTGCCGATTAGTATTAGGCCCATAAACCCCCATTAATGTAAACAACTGAGTTTCTATTTTTACTCTAGACAGCAAAAAAACAAAACAAAAAAAACCCCCACGCCCTTCAAAATCCCTCACTACTAGCTGTATCTAGCTGCCAAGTTCAGAAGTAACGGAGTATCCCTACCCCGGCTTTTTTTATGCTCTTGTTTTTATTAGATGCGAAAAATATCAGATTATAATCTGGGTGTTTCAAATTCATCTTTCATGAACAGTTGGGTTCCTGAAAAAAAGAAATACCAATTTTTAACCTCAGTAATTCCTTAAAAAGCAATTAATGCTTATACTAAGAGTTTAAATCTTTCACACTCAAAGCTGAAATTTTCAGTAACCCCACTGTCTACACATACTTCTGCTACTTCCAACCATCCCATGCACCTTTCTGGTGCATGTCACTCCATAGTACCACAAAGATAGCTTGACACTTAAACCAATCTGCTTCGCCTCCACTCTTACATTTTGACCCTTGAAAAACCATCACAGACACTCTCCCCCAACCCAACCCCACCCAAGCCCTATTCTTCTTCCCCCACTCTTTCACCTCAGCCCTTAAACTAAAGCAGGACCATCCTCCCATCCACCCTATGATCATCTGGAGACCAGCCATCCCATTCAATTCCATTGACCAAACATCCACCCCTCACTCACACCAACACACCCTAACATCTTCCAAAGCCAGTTAGCAATCTCACCCCAGCCATCTCCTCATTATCCCCACATCACCCATACCCTTCAAAATATTCTACCAATAGCATTTCACCCCCTACCAATTCCTTAACTACCCAATTTACCTTATACCTTTCTTCTCACCCATAATCACATTTTACCGTCATCATCATTCATACTTCTGCAATTATAGTAAAAGTAAAACTGAGCATATCCCTGCTCTCACAAGGCCTAGTGCAGAACTTAGTAGACTAAACAGTTTAAGGCCAGCAGCGCCAGTCATCCATCAGCTCTTTGTTGCATTGCTGTTTGAGTTCTGTCCTCCCTTGACTTTTAGAGCTAGCGTCAGCATGCTCTCCTCCAGCCAGCAGGCTCCACTCTCTGCCAACCTCACTCCAGCTGCCTGTTGCCACTGAGGCCGATGGCTATTCTCCTATACACACCTCCACTGAAAGGCAGCCAGCTTTTGCTTCACATCTGGCTAATTCAGCTTAGTACTCCTTTGGTAACACTTCTTTTTCTACAAAGGTTCAAGCTTCTCCACTGTTGTCACTTTTTTATGGCTACTTTTAATAGTTATTAAGGGTAGAAGTGGAAGAGCCATTTGTAATTCAGTTCCTCTTTTTTAAGCAAATGAGTAATCCCCAAAATTCTCAGCATCGCTGCAGCATAGCCAGTCATAAATCCTCAATGATCTCAATTTGTAAACTGTTCCAGCTTATGGAGCCAGCTGCTTTTACCTTCTCGATCAACTACTGTTTCACACCAAAATTATGAAAACACAATGATGTCACTTGGATGACCATCCTGTTGTAGGCCAAAATCCTATGCAGCTTGTCAATCTTCACACCAGATTCTGCAGCGTCCATTATGCTAGCAAAACGTCTTTGCACTGTCTGCAGGAGCGCTATTATGTGGACTTCCTCAAGTAATTTTCTAGCTCTTTAAACCTTAGTAGACAGTTCCAAATTTCCAGCCCTTAGCTCCTACCAAGCACTTTTTAAGGGTGTCAATAGAGACCACATACTTCAAGTCCTTATTTTGAGGCACTGATCCAAGCACCCAGTTCAGCAATTTCTGACTATTTCTTTCACTGCCTCTTAAATGAGGCAATCTTACCTCACAGTTCCACCATCCAGCAGAACATTTTCTGCTTATTAAATATCTCACTACTAGCCTCGTGACCTGCCAAGCATCGTTTTCTGACATGTCCTCTGAGAGCACAGCAAGCACCTTTTGTAGGCTGTGCCACATGAACCTTTCCACAGCCACTTTTCCTCCACCCTGTGCAGCATGTTTATGCTCACCATTCTTTTTAGATGCCATTCTTGTAGCTCAATCATGAGTCCTCTTAAATCAGACCACCAATGGCACTGGTAACCAGTTCAAGGTGAGGAAGTGCCTATTGTTATTGAGTAGTGTTAGGGTGGCCATTCCTCTGGTTGACGTCACCCTCTGAAGTTTTTTTTTTAATTCATCCTGTGTGTTTCTACTCTCCTTACAGTCATAAAAAATGTAGCTATGTGAAAATGAAAAGGACAAAATGCAAGACACAACTATACCACTGTTGAAAGTTAAGGACACATAACCAAAAAAATGTAAATTCTTAACGTCAAGATTTTTAAAAGGTCTCTGAACCAAGTTTAAGACAACTATCCAGGGGGTCACTATGAGTCAGCACAGACTCAACGGCACTTAACAACAATAAGAACCTAGCCAGATTTGTAACTACAATTCCATTCAACAGACAAAGCCACAATCCTAAGCACTCGATGCAGCCTATGCATGTGTAAGTAACTGAGTAAAAATGATCACCTGAATGAACGTTTAAAGAGATAAGAATTCAGGGACCATCAAGATTTCTTCCTCAGGTGATGTCTTCCAAAAGTCCAGAAAACTTAACATTTTACAGCATTTGTGAACTATATCTGTTTAGCTATTTTTGATCACTTAAGGTAGGACACCTTACTACAATGAAAATACTTAAACTTGCATAGTTTAGGCTTGCTTCTTTAAAATTAGATGGGCAATGTGATGTTACAGCCATGTATAGTTGTGGTCAACATTATTGACACCCTTGCATTTTAGGTATGTTGTGTATAATATCGAGAAATAATTGAAAATATTCCAACTGTATGTCATCATAATATTTTAATAGTATATTCAAAGGTATATATAACAAAAAAAAAGATGTCTGTTCAACTTAGATATAGAAATTTCTGAGAAAAAACCAAAATATGACCTGGACAGGATTAATAGCACCTTTCACTAATATTTGGTTGCACAACACTTGGGAGTGATGACAGCCTCCAAATGTTTCTTGTAGCTATCTATAAGTTTTGCACATCTGTCTTCTGGTAGTTTCTCCCACTCTTCAACTGCTATTTGTTCCAGCTCATAAATGTTTCCAGGATTCCTTTTATCAACTGCAGATTTCAGCTCTTTTAAAGGTTATCAATTGGATTGAGATCAGGACTCATTGCTGGCCAGTTTAAAACAGTCCATTTGTTCCTTTTTAACCATTCTTTGGTATTTTTGGATGTATGTTTTGGGTTATTGTCCTGCTGGAGGACCCATGACCTTGGACCCAGACCTTACTTTCTGAGCCACTAGGTTGCACATTTCGCTCCAAAATACCTTGGTAGTCCTCAGACTTCATGATTCCTTTAATACAATCCAGGCCTCCAGTTCCTGAGGCAGCAAACCAGTCCCACAACATTATGGAACTTCCACCAAATTTAACTATAGGACGGGTATTTTTTTCCTTATAAGTTTCATTTAGGTCTGCATTGTCAAAGAACTCAAGTTTGGTTTCATCTGTCCACAGAACAATGTCCAAGAAGGATTGTGGTTTTTCAAGGTGGGTTTGGGCACAGATCAGGCGTACCTTTTTATGTTTGTCTTTGAGCTTTGGGGGTCCTCTCCTTGGCCTTCACCCATGAAGTCCTTCTTTGTTTAGTGTGTGACGTATGGTGCTGGTTGAAACCCCACTCCAGATTGATCCAGGTCAACTTTGGATGTTGTACGTGGTGGTTTTCCAACAGTTTGCAATATCCTTTGAAGACTTCTTGGATTAATTTTCCTCTCCCCATCACATCCTGGGAGGTTCTTGACAGTTCCATGAGCAGAAAACTTCTTAATAACACTGCGAACTGTAGACCTAGGAATCCCAAGATCTTTGAAGATTGTTTTGTACCCTTTTGAAGTTTGATGTTTGGTGATAATGGCTTTTCTGACAGTCTCAGGCAGTTCTCTTGTCTTCACCATTGTGAAAATGGAACAGAGAGTGAATGAAGTTATTTTAAACATTAGAGCCATAATTCAATGGTTGATTCAAGTCATGTGAGTATCAACAATTGATCACAGGTGCATCTAATTTTACTGCAGTGGGAATGTGGTGATTCTGATCAAACTGATTTGAATTGTTTATAAGGGTGCCAATAATCATGTCCTGGCAATGTCCCAGTTTTTATACTATTTCCTTTTTTAATTGGTATTGTTTTATTTGATTTTTTTGTGTGTCAAATGTGTGTGCATATATAGTCCAAAGCCAATTCACTGGCCACTTTTTTTTAAGGAGATATTGCACATTAAGGGGGTTAAACTGCCAGGGTGACAATGTTGACCAGAACTGTACTTTGACATCTGGCATTTATTCAGAAATCTGACAATCAATGTAAATGACAGAAGAGAATTTCCCTTCTTCCCCACCATGCTTACCCTTATTTACAGTCTCCTGGTCAATCATGCCCCCTTCGGCAAAGCCTTCCAGGTCATCCACCTTCACTTTTTCCCACGGTATATACGTGACTCCAAGATCAACATCCCAGAATTGCTTGTACTCTGGTTTCACACCTTTGTTTAAAGCCCAGGCAATCTATATGAAACAAAACCACACAATCTGTTGACTCACCAGAACGTTAAAAATTATTTCAGGTTCAGTGAGGACAAAACCCTAAAATTTATTTGGAGCACTGTCATCATTCAAATCAAGAGAGGACAAATCTTTTATAGCCTATTTCCCAAAGGAAAGGAAACCTTATGAGCAGTGTGTGTGTGTTTGTGTGTGGATACATGCATGTATATATGCCCTAACAGTGATTCTGGCGGTGTCTTATACACATCACATTTTCAGGACTTGTCAGGGAGGACATGACAAATCTGACACAAATGATTTTTATGTTTTACCAAATTTACACATATCCATGGACTGGGGACAAGTATATCTTGGATTCTGAGCTCCTTTAATTCTGGGTGGACCATCTTGTTGTTCACTATGAAGTAAAAGTTAATTTGGACTAGGCGGAACTCCAGTGGTCAGAAACCACAGAACAATTAGTTGAATCATTATTTCATCTTAACCTTCTTAATTCTCCTCACATTGTGGTACCTCCTCCCAACCTGCTGTACTATAAGGTGCAAGCACATAAATCTTTCTTCTTGTGACCCTATAACAAATGGTGGGTGGGATTCTCTCCTGAGAAACCTCCATAAAATATTCGCTCCTAAGACTGCTCCTAGTAGTTCTTTTTTATAATGTAATATTCATTGAATTTTTCCAAGCAAATTATTGACAAGAAACCCCACTAAAAAGTCTTAAAAAAATGCACACCCTTCCACAGTCATGTGATTTACTTTTATCCAGATGTCTCTCCAAGGATTTAACAGTTTTGAAGAGTTTTTCATTAGTTAAAGACTTTTTTTCTAATCCCCTTTTTGTTGGCTTAGGAAAATTCAGTGGGAAGTTTGAGGACAACAGGAGATTTGTGGTGTTGGATCCTGAAGCTGGGGTGTAATAGGGGTATTAATTGATATATTACTGCTCAGTTGCATTCTGGTGCTATTCCTGAAATTATATTTTGTTATGTTTGCTACCTCCTCTCCAATATATGTTTTGCATTAGGAGGGTGATACTATGTTTGTTTCTGGAATATTTCAAAAAGAATATCATACCCAGAGATTAAACTCTGGGTTTTAACTAACGAAAAGCTCTCCAGAACTGTTGAGTCCTTGGAGAGACATCTGGATAAACATAAAACACATGACTGTGGAAGGGTGTTTTTTTTTTTTTTTTTTTTAAGAATCTGGCTAAAATCAGTTCTTTCTCTGAGATATTCTGAAAAGTGGCCACCACAGTACCCCTATTGGTGGTCTCTTGTACCGATGACTCCAAGATGGCAGTTAAAGCAAGGGACTGAGTCTGCGCAATACTAGTCTCTCCAACATATTTCAACGACTCCTTAACATAGTGTACTTTAACAATTACCAGGACATAACTTAAATCAATATACAAAATATCTATACACTATCTTTTTAACATTGCCTTAATGGAAATCAATTTACAGGGAAAATTCAAAAAGTGTGAATTACAGGTCTTTAAGGAATTTTCCATCCTCTCCAACTTATTTTCAAGTAATAAATTTTCCTTCAAAAGAGCCCCATTTGCTGCTTCTAACAATCTTTTTAGCGTGAATTTAAGAGTTCTCTCCTGAGCCCACATATGACCTTACATAGTAGATAACTTGCTGACCGTCTCAACAGAAAAATTAAATAGCTGAGACAGACAACCTGAAAGGGCCCCTTCCATTTTCACAATCACCCTCCAAATTCTTAAATCAACAACCTCCTTAGAGGAGCTCACTGATAATGACCCTTCAAAATTAGTAACCACTGAGAAGGTAACAGGTTTGAGAGAACATGCAGTAGTAACAATGGAATTAGCTGCTGATACATTTAACAGCTCTTCCTTGCTACCAAATGCTATTGCTGACTTCAGGGAAATCACCAGAGGGGACAACTGATCTCCCTCTGATCCCTTAAGATGTAACAAATGGGTGTCATCTCCTAAGCCCTAAGAGACCATCCCAGGACTGGAGTAAACCATCTTGGTGCCAATATCATCGCTGGGGACATGGATGGTGAGCGAGGGGCTGGACTCGAGGAGGGGGCTTCCAAACTCAAGTTAATCAAGCCACTTTGCCCCACAGATCCAGCAGTCTCACTAGTTGATACCACATAAGAATCCATAGTCCCTCGCTTCGCCGAGAGATCTGGTGTTTTCACTTTCTAAGGTTTCCCCTTCCTTTTACTCATAACAGGCCAGAGTCTACAACAAGAAGAAACACCAGTATCTGAAACACAGTTCACCAAAGCAGCTCAAACTGTCTAAAAAAGGGATGCATACCCTAAGGGGCATGACAGGCCCCTTGGAAGCCTCTTAGGAGCAACTGAGGAGAACTCCACTCTGGATTACTCCTCTTTTTAATTCCATCTGGATATGGGAAAATGGAAAACCAAGAGCAAACCACAAAGTAGAGGGGGTCAATTGCTAAGGGCCCAATGGATCAGCACATCCTGAGTATTGCCGCTCAACATCTGTCCCAATGGTAGCAGAGGGACAGTCTGAGATTGAGGCTTTGCTTAGCTCAGGGGGTTAGAACTCCTCCCCTTCAATCTACAGGTGTTAATGGAACTTTAGCCTTGGATACCGAAGTTAGATTCCAAGGAGGAGCTCCTACAGTTTCTACTTCCCTTGACGCTTTTTGGTAGTGCTTCATTATCTGCTTCACAGTCTGGTCTACAGTATCCTCAAGCTATTTCTCCACTTTTGACTGTCTCTTCTGCAACTTTGGGCCCCCAACAGGGTGAAGTTTCTCTCAAAGACAATTTGTTTGCAGTTACCAGAATGGAAAAACTTCTCAGGACAGCCAAACTCAATTATGTGTTTTTTTCAGCTGATTCTGTGAAGAAATTTCAGCAGCATGATGATATGCTTTTGGCCATGAATGAAGCTCAGATTCACACACAGCCATGCTGTGCAGAATGAGCAGGAACTGCCTCTTATCAGAAAAAAAAAGCAGGGGGGGGGGGGAGGGTTAGGCAGCACAAAAATCTCAGGTATCCAACAGAAATGTCTATTCACTATGGCGACCTGACACCCTGAATCTGTCGAACCCTGATATATATATCATCTCCTCACAAATTCCCACTTTAACTATTAAGACAATAGTTAGGTTTAAGATGAGTAGCATCCACTGCTATGCCCCCATCTTAAAAGAAGGGGTGGGGGAATCATCATATTTTATGGACCTAAACTAAGATAAAACAAATACCTTTGGAACTTTCACTGGGACCCAGTCCATTCCTGACTATAAAGAGAACAGCCAAATTCTTTGGAACGTGGCAGCACCGATCAGTGTCAGGGGGCTCTCATGCAATGCCTGGGATCTAAAGGACACTTTTTGATTTGCCGATATGAACCCTCAGACCCAGGCCAGGACAAATCACCTGGAGACACAACAGCATATGACTGAACTTATGGAATGAGGGCTATAAGGAGATTAAGTATAAAAGAAGATGCTCTCGGTCAAGGTCGCGCCATGACTCTAGCCATGGCTGGCTGAGAAAATGCTGATTCCCTGAAGATTCTCTCTCTGACTCCGCCCTTCTCTGCATTTAAGTGTTTTCCTAGCCCTGACTTGGAGGAGGAAAATTCCTGCTGAAAGTCTGATCATATACAGCTTTGCGTCTCTTATCTCTCTTTCTCACTCCTGCTATCAAGTACAAAGCTCCCAGGAATGGAAGTCTGAAAGCAATCTACTTGATGGTACAATATATTTATCATCTTTCTGAGTGGGACAGGTAGCTGGTTTGTGCATAGTTTGTTTGTCTAACTAGTGGGAATCATGATGAAAAAGTGATTGTACTTTTCTCAGCTCTTTTTGTAACGGAGTAATAACCTAGGTTGTGATCTATCATCCTATAATCCTTCTATGCAGAACTACATACATTCCAATTTGGAACAGAAATTTCCATGTCCAAATCTCTATCCTAGGTTACATGGATATTGTTACTCTGTGAGGCAGCTGGAAGTCAGAGTGCATATTCATTAGTTATGTATAACCAATTAGCCCCACAGTCCCGCTCTTGAAAGCTGTTCAGTGCAATCTATGTGTCTAGGGCCCATTAATGAGGTTGAGAGACACAGCTCAGCTTGTTCGCTAGGGCATTATCCTCGCCAGCCAGATATGTGGCTCTGAGAATCATCCCATGAGAGATGGAATAGTTCCACATTCTGACCAACTCCTAACACAGAAAGTATGAGCCCATGATTCCCTGCTTCTTGACCTTGTACATGGCTACTTGGTTGTCCATTTCAATCATGCCCAACCAATCTCAGAAAGCCTTTAGAGCATTCAAAATCGCTCTTAATTCTAGGAAATAGATCTGATAGAGGACTTTCCTGCGTGGACCATAGATTCCAAGTGTAAAACCCATCTATGTATGGTGCGATCGAGAGGTTTCTCCACACTGAGTGCTGATCTGAAAGGAGAAAGGCAAACCTACCCAATCGTGTGCAAATGCCCCCAGATGCAGAGTTTGTCCCACCGTGGGTGGTCGCCAACAAAGTACTTCTCCCTCCGAGCACCTCAGGCATTGCTGATTTCCCCTGCGCCTCTCTGAACAGTGCAAGTCACCGTAGGTCCTGGGACAAAGCAGAAAACTCTCTGGCCAAAACCGGCGCAGCTCAGCAGTGACTGTGTGGCTGAGTTGCTCCGGTTCTGGCAGGAAGGTACACTGCCAACCCATGGTTACCCAGCCTTCTCAGCCAGACTTAGAGAGGAAGACACCATAAGCCTAAATGGAGCTCTAATTCCAGTACAACAAGATTTACGCTACTTGGGTGTCACCATCGACCAGCAGCTAACATTTTTCACTTAGATCAAAAACATCACCAGGAGCATCTACTACAAGCTCAAGACTGTGCAACACTTCAAGTCTCTCCTAACTCAAAAAACCTTTCGTACAGTTCTCCAAGCCCTTGTCCTACCACACCTGGACTACTGTAACATCATCTTCCAAGGACTACCGAAGACAACAATCCACCCTCTACAATTAGCCCTCAACAAAGCAGCACACACCCTACACAATGCACGCACCACAGAACAAGTAACTCCCCTGTTCAAACAGCTATACGGGCTGCTTTTCATTGAATGCACAAGATTTAAAGCCATCCTTACAATCTTCAAAGTCCTCAACAGCCTATCATCAACCCACCTTCAAACACTAATACATAACAACATAAGATATGCCATACTTGGTCAGACCAAGGTCCATCAAGCCCAGTATCTTGTTTCCAACAGTGGCCAATATAGGTCATACGTACCTAACAGATTCCCTAAAAGAAACAGGTTCCACAATGCTTGTATTGGCTCAAGCATTGATATCCTGGGTCCCTTTTTAAAAATGGTTTAAGGACCTTTCCCTCCAGGAACTTGTCCAAACCTTTTTTAAACCCAGCTACACTAACAGCCTTTACTACATCCTCCGGTAACGAATTCCAGAGTTTGATTACACGTTCAGTGAAAAAATATTTTCTCTTATTTGTCTTAAATAGTTTACCCTGTAGCTTCATTGCATGTCCATTAGTCTTTCTATATTCTGATAATGTAATCAATCGATCTATGTTTAATCGTTCCACTCTGTTCATTAATTTATAGACTTCTATCGTATCACCCCTCAGCCGTCTCTTTTCCAGGTTAAAGAGCCCTAACCTTTTTAGCCTTTCTTCAAAGGGGTGTCCTTCAATCCCCTTTACTATTTTGGGGACTCTTCTCTGAACCTTTTCTAATAACGCTATATCCTTTTTAAGATACGGCGACCAGAATTGCACAATATTCAAGGTGCGGTCACACCATGGAACGATACAGAGGCATTATAATATCCTTTGTTTTATTTTCCATCCCTTTCCTTATGATACCTAGCATTCTATTTGCTCTCTTGGCTGCCACTGCACACTGGGCCAAGGGTTTTAACATGTCCACAATGACGCCTAAATCTTTTTCCTGGGTGGTGTTTCCTAATGTGGAACCTTGCATCGTGTAACCATAGTTTGGGTTGTTCTTCCCTAGGTGCATCTACTACAAGCTCAAGACCGTGCATAACTTTGCACTTGTCCACATTAAATTTCATCTATCATTTTGATGCCCAGTCTTCCAATTTATCAAGATCCTCTTGCAATTTTCCCAATCCTCATGGGTTTAAACAACTTTAAATAGTTTTGTGTTATCTGTAAATTTGATAACCTCACTGGTTATTCCCTTTTCCAGGTCATTTATGAATATGTCAAAAAGCAGCAGACCCAGCACAGATCCCTGGGGTACACCACTATTTACCTTTCCCCATTGGGAAAATTGGCCATTTAGCCCTACCCTCTGCTTTCTATCTTTTGACCAGTTCCTGATCCACAATAGTACACTGCCTCCTATCCCTTGACTCTTTAGTTTTGTCAAAAGTCTCTGATGAGGGACCTTGTCAAAGGCTTTCTGAAAGTCCAAATACACTATATCAACCGACTCACCTTTGTCTACCTGTTTATTCACACCTTCAAAAAACATAACAGATTAGTAAGACAAGATCTTCCTTGTCTAAAGCCATGTTGGCTGTCTCCCATTAAGCCATGACTATCTACATGTTCAGCAATTATGTTCTTTATGATGATTTCTACCATTTTTCCCGGTACTGACGTCGTGCTCACCGGTCTGTAGTTTCCCAGATCACCCCTGGAATCCTTTTTAAAAATTGGCGTTACGTTGGCCATCCTCCAATTTTCAGGTATTACAGATAATTTTAATGACAGTTCTCAGATTACTTATAGAAAGTCTGCAATCTCATATTTCAACACCCTTGGATGTATATCATCCCGTTCAGGTGATTTGCTACTCTTTAGTTTATCAATTAGTTGTATACATCTTTCCAATGTATCGATATTTCCTTCAATTCTTCCGCACCTTTAAATACCACTTCAGTCATGGGTAACATCCCTACATCTTCCTCAGTAAAGAACGAAGCAAAGAATTCATTCAGTCTCTCCACTATCGCCTTGTCGCTTCTTAGTGCCCCTTTAACCCCTCTATCATCTAATGGACCAACTGACTTTCTCACAGGTTTTTTTGCTACAAATGTACTTGAAAAAGTCTTTATTACGCGTTTTTGCTTCCGCAGCAAGCTTCTTCTCAAATTCTCCCTTTGCCTGCCTTAGCAATGCCTTGCCAGTGCTTGTGCTATTTCCAGTTTTCGTCATTTGGCTTTTTTTTCCATTTCCTGAAAGATGCTTTCTTGGCAACAACAGCCTCTCTGACCTCATCTTTAAACCATGCTGGCAGTTTTTTGGACTTCCTTCCACTTTTCTTAAAGCGTGGAATACAGCTGGTCTGGGCTTCCAAGATAGCATTTTTCAACGCCCCCCAAGCTTGATGTAAGTCTTTAACCTTTGCAACTGCTCCTTTTAGTTTTTTCTTAGCTATTTTCCTTATTTTATCATAGTCTCGCTTTTGAAAGTTAAAAGATAGTACTGTGGATTTCCTTACCATCCCTCCTCCACTAATTAAATTAAACGCGATCATGCTATGATCACTATTGCCAAGTGGCCCCAACACCCTTATCTCTTGCACTAGATCTGGGTGTTCCACTAAGGACTAGGTCCAATATGGCTTCCCCTCTGGTCGGTTCATGAACCAGCTGTTCCAAGAAGCAGTCATTTATTTCATCCAGGAACTTTATCTCCCTAGTATATCCTGCCATGACACTGACCCAATTGATACTGGGGTAATTGAAATCACCCATTATTATTACTGTGCTGTAACTTTTGTTAGCTTCCCTGATTTCTTTGAGCATTTCATCATCCATTTGTTCATTCTGGCCAGGCGGTCGATAGTACACCCCCACTGCCATTGCCTTCTCATTTTTACATGGAAGTTCAATCCATAGAGATTCTACAGCAAATTTTGTTTCCTGCAAAACTTTAGTCCTTTCTGACTCAATGCCCTCTAATAGAGCGCAACCCCTCCACCAATTTGATCAGCTCTATCATTACAATATAGTTTGTACCCAGGTATCACAGTGTCCCACTGGTTGTCCTCCTTCTACCATGTCTCTGAGATTCCAATCATATCTAACCTCTCCTTTAGTGCTATATAGTCTAACTCTCCCATCTTATTTTTTAGACTTCTAGCATTTACATACAAGCATTTTAGAGACTGTATTTTATTCATATTAATCTGGCTATTGGTAGGCATGGGTAATTTGGAATCTTTAAACTCTGTCTGCTCCATACTCAAGGGCTTTTGGGCTATTTTACTATTTTTTGGAACCTCTCTGCTCTTGGTAGTATCTTTCAAGAATACATTCTTCCGAACCATGCGCTCTTGGGCGACTGACGGCTTTCTCCTATTATCTAAGTTTAAAAGCTGCTCTATCTCCTTTTTAAAGGTTAATGCCAACAGCTTGGTTCCATCCTGGTTAAGGTGAAGCCCATCCCTTCAGAAGAGCTCCTCCTTTCCCCAAAATGTTCCCCAATTCCTAACAAATCCAAAACCCTCATCCTTGCACCATCGTCTCATCCACGCATTGAGACTCCAGAGCTCTGCCTGCCTTTTGGGTCCTGTGTGTGGAACGGGAAGCATTTCGGAGAACACTACCCTGGAAGTTCTGGATTTCAACTTCCTCCTAAAAGACTAAATTTAGCCTCCAGAACCTCCCTACCACATTTTTCTATGTCATTGGTATCGACATGCACCAAGACAGCAGACTCCTCCCCAGCACTATCTAAGACCTTATCTAGGTGGTGTGTGAGGTCCGCTACCTTCGCACCAGGCAGGCAGGCATGTTATCAGGCAATCCTCACGTCCACCAGCCACCCAGCTATCTACATGCCTAATGATTGAATCACCAACTATAACGGCTGTCCTAACCCTTCTCTCATGGGCACATGGCCCTGGAGAAACTTCCTCGGTGCAAGAGGGTTTTACCTCACCTGGAAGACAGGTCCTAGTTACAGGATCACTTCCTGTCACACCAGGGTGATGCTGTCATGTCACGTGACCTCTCTCCTCCATGGCAACAGGGATGCTGTCAGACTGGAGGTGGGACTTCAGGACTATATCCCTGTAGGTCTCATCTATGTACCTCTCTGTCTTTCTTATGTCTTCCAAGTCTGCTACTCTAGTCTCTAGAGAACGGACTCGTTCCCTGAGAGCAAAGAGCATATTGCACATGTAAGACATCTCACCAACTGGGAGAAAATCATACATGACACACACAATGCAAAAGACTGGAAAGCCCCAATCTCGCTGCTGGACTGCTGTCTGCATCTTAGTTTTAAGCTTGTGTTTAGATCTTTAAGTTCTTTACTTACTAAGGGTTGCTGTGGTTACTTATACTAATAAAAGTGTACCTAATATGTTTAACATACCTTGTTCACCTGAAGCTTAATTAATCTCAGGTCCTTAATGTATAACTGATTTGGATCAAGAGCTGCTATTAAAAGAGGGCTGCTACACAGTACCCTGTCCTGTGCTTCTGAAGTAAGCTGTGACCAACTTCCTGGGTGATTAACAGTCCTTGCTTGGATAGGAGTCTTTCAAAATGGCCTTTGGACCTGCCACCTGGCTTTAACACATATTTAAAAAGTTTCACAGGTCTCTTGCCACCTAGGTAGAAGGCCTCTTTGTAAAGGTCTCTAGAAGACTATTTATTGCTCAAAGAATACTGACCCTGTTTTGCCTTTTATGCTAAGTTAAATTCTAATATGATTTAAATTAAAGCTCTTTGCTGCTGCTGCTAGGCTCTGACTTAGTATGAAATTTAAACTAGAAGATCTCTGCTGCATTCTAAATTTAACCAGAAAGCTCTCTTCTATGTTTTAAATTTAAACTTAAACTGCTGCTACTAGGCCCTGACTGATTTAACAAATACACTGGGTTCACAGATTAATCAGCTTTAATCCAAAGAATTCCCTTCGGAAAAATTCCCAGAAGTATATACTCACTATTGCAGATCTCTCTCCAGAAGTAGAAGTCCCCTTTTGTGGCCCTTCAAGACATGAAACTAAGGACAACAGTACAAGGTGAACTGGATCACAAAACACTCTGCACACGCCAGCACTCTGCACCAGATCAAATACCACTACATCTAAGTGAGCCTTCTCATTATATGCACCCTGCCTCTGGAACTCAATCCCACACAAGCTCTGGGTTACAACCATTCAGAAAGGTCCTAAAGACTCATATTTACACACCTACCTCTGTCCTTAGTCCCCCCCCCCCTCCATCAACCCTTGTTAACTCCTTCCCCTCCTCTCCACCTATACTAAGTTTTCTCCAAGTTCACTATCCTGTTACAATATATAATCTTCTATTTGATGTAAACCGCTTTGACCACAGGATAAAGCGGTATAGAAAAACTGTTATATAAATAAGTACTTCTGATTCTCTACCTGGATCTCTCTCCTGACCCTCGAGGATCAGGAACTCCTTCGGGAGCAATGATGCACCAATGCTAGTCTAGATTTTGAGGGGGCATTGAGCCACGAAATACTAGAGAGTGATATTGGCGGGCAGGCACCAGTGTCGGGGTCCTTCGATGCCCCAATGATGATGCTTCTCTCGCAGGCAAGCAGTGCATCTTGAAGATGGATGGTTGCCGATGTCGATGCAGCTAATGTTGAGGCACCGGCCTACTGAATGGTCAACAGTGATGTTATTCTTTCCTTGAGAGCCTCAGAAGTCATCTTTCCATGACTGCCAACTCCTTAGGCTGCAGTGCCTCAGCAATCTCTGCTGATGTACCTGGAATCTACAAGGGGGTATATCAGCAGCTTGGTCTCAGCTATCAGTAGGTTGACGCTGCCCCTCCCATGTCCTGGAAGATGAGCTCTCCTTGCAGGCCTTCATTGCTCTCAGTGCTGTGCCTCAAGGAACTCCAACGCCAGTGCACCAGAGCCTTCACTCGGTGCTCAGCGCGATCAGCCTGTGGCACCGACAAAGCCAAAGCCAGATCTTTCCTCATCCTCGGGTGGAGATCGATTGATGATCGATTAATGGCCAATGCTCTGAGGCCCTGTGGGTGCTCGGTTCCAAGTGAGCTCGAGAACGCCTCGATGTCTATGCACCGCCAGCGTCCATCGATGTAGCCTTCGAAGCCATAGAGACTGGTGCCGCCGATGCTGATGGATCGAATATGTGAGTGCTAAAATGTGATTTGCGCAGTTTCTCTCAACCTTTGAGCCCCCTTTTTGTCATCTGCAAACACAAATTTCAAAAAGAGGGCTGATGATCAGATCCCAGGCACTGAAGGCACCAATTATGAGTATCCATAATGGATATGGTCCTTAAGCACTGGGACCTGCTGGCAGGAAAAACAGCCACTGTGAAATCAAATGGCTCAGTCTTGAAAGAAAAAAAAGAATCCACAGCCGAAGAATCGATGCCTAAGAGGGCAGAGGTGCCATGGAAAACAAAACAGAAACTAAATGATCTAAAATTAAATTACTAAGAGGGATACAAAACCCATAATGAGCAGGCGGGAAGAAAAAGTAAAGAGCCACTGAAAGTGGCAGTATCCTCGGTGAGTGTGGAGAGTCTATGAAACGCGTCCGTTGGGCTCGGCGGAAAAACAAAGACTACCCTAAGATCACACCGTGGCGGGAAGATGGCATGCAGGCAAAGAGAAGCTCCCAAAAGCTTCAACTAGTAGCTGGGGAGCATTCCTGCGCAGGCTCCGTCGGATGTTCATGCTGCTTCGTTTGACTGGAGCGCTCTCATAGTCATCTGTGAACACAAACTACAAGATGGCAGTTCATAGTCTGGTCCCAAACACTCCAGGTACTATTTGGCAGACAGTCCAGAAGCATCTGGTGCACTTTTTAAACCCACTAGCCAGTTTCAGGTACAGAGTGTCTGGAAAAATAGCCACAGCAAAATCAAATGACTCAAATTTAAAGTAGAAAAAAAAGTATTGTGGATAGAACACCTGAGGGCTAAATACAGCATGGTGAAATTAGGTCCTACCTAATAATGGCCTTTCCTAGAATCCCTCCAGTCCAGTCATGTGGGTTGTCAGCCTTCACCAGCAGCTGGGGACTGAGCAAGTCAGAACTTTCTGAAGCCACAGTAGAAGAGCCCTCCAGCTCCACCTCCATAGCCAGTAACTTATTGACAAAGCAGACTCCCAGGACATCATCAGCACCAAAACCCAAACCATAGCAGCTCACCTAATCTATGCTTTAACCAGTACTTAATATCCTCACTAACCCCTGATTCGGGAAATTGTTTTTGGTGCATAATCTGAAACAAGCACAACAGGTACCTTAGAACTATGTACATTAGCAAACTGAAATGAGATATAGCCGAGAACAGACAACTTCCCATCCAAATGGTTAAACCTACAGATACTGCCTGGCTCGCTCTGCTACATGAGACTGAGGGCGGGTTGTAGACTGGACTGGAGGGACTCAAAGAAGGTGAAATTAGACTTACCTGCTAATTGTTGTTCCTTGAGGAACTCCAGTCTAGTCCCGAACCTTTGGGGTTTAGCACCTCCTCTCGCAGCTTGGAGACTGAGCACATCACTCTTTTGGTGACACCAGTATAAATAGTCCAGGAATCGCCTCCTTGCTCCAGTAACCTATTGACAAAGCAGACTCACCAGAGCAATACATAAGTAGCTATTAGAACTTTAGAAACCTGGCATAACTAAATAACTTAACAGGCAACTCCTATTTGTTGTACTGCTTAGGCTTGCTTTTGCCCTCTCTCGAGGACCCTCAAGTAGCCACTATTTATTTATTTATTTTTATTTATTTATTTATTTAACATTTCTTATATACCGCCTTTCATGATATCAAAGCGGTTTACATTGAACAAACGGAAATTACATTGAACAGGGCATTATAACTTGGAGATAACTATTTTACAGAGTACATGGGCTATGGAGGGTTAAATGGCTTGCCCAAGACCACAAGAAGCACCTGTGGGACTAGAAACCCCAGTCCTTCTGGCCCAAGGTTGCTGTCCTTATCACTGATAAGTAACTTCTCACCCCCCCTTCAATGGACCGCAGCCATTATAGCCGCCACCACAGCTTACTGATAATTCTTACTTTGCTTCAGGCTACAGTCCAACACACAACACCAGGGAGGGATGCGGGACTAGACTGGAGTTCCTCAAGGAACAACAATTAGCAGGTAAGTCTAATTTCACCTTCCTTATCTTCCCTCCAGTCTAGTCCCGAACCTCTGGGGATGTAACAGAGCAGTGAACACTTAACAGGAGGGACCTGCCGGACCAGCCTGAAGCACTGCTGATCCAAACTGAGTATCCCCTTCCACCTGAACATCAAGTCTGTAATGCTTAACAAAGGAATTCAACAACGACCAAGTCGCCACCTTACAAATCTCCACTGCTGGCACTAAACTGAACTCCACCCAGGAAGCCGCCTGTGCCCTAGTCGAATGGGCTCTTAAGCCCTTCGGAACCATCTTGCCCTTCAATATATATGCCAACGCAATAGCCTCCTTAAGCCACCTTGCAATGGAAGACTGACACTGCTTCACCTTGTTTCGGCCCCCCAAACAATACAATCTGTCCGTCTTGTGGAGCAGAGCCGTTCTCTGCAAATATTTTCTTAATACCTATCCTATATCCAACCGATGAAGCTGTCCTTTGGACTTATCCTTGCCATCTATCTTGAACACTGGCTCAGGCACCACCTGATTTAAGTGAAACACCCACACCACTTTTGGCAAGAAAGAGGGAACTGTTCTCAAAACTACTTTGTTGTCATAAAATGACAAAAAAAAAGGCTCCCTACATGACAAAGCATGCAATTCCGAAATTCTCCTTGCCAAAGAAATAGCCACCAAAAACACCACCTTAAGAGTAAAATCCTTCAATGCCGCTTTAGCCAAAGGCTCAAATGGCTTCCAGCACTAAATTGAGATCCCACATGGCTATCGCTGCTCTGCATGGCAGCCTCAAAAGCAACGCCGCTCGTAAAAATCTTTTAACATCCGGATGAGACCCAAGCACCATCCCTTGCAGTTTCCCGCGATAACAAATAGAGCGCCGCCAACTGAACTCGCAGGGATGCTGCCGCTAGTCCTTTATCAAAACCATCCTGCAAAAAGGACAGAATTTGTGGTACGGAGGCCTTTAATGCCATTACTCGCCTACCTTCGCACCATGACTCAAACAGCCGCCAAACCCGGATATACGCCACTGAGGAAGATCTACGCCTGGACCTCAACAAGGTAGAAATTACCGCTGCCGAGTAACCCTTTGCCGTCAACCTTGTCCTTTCAAGAGCCAAGCCGTAAGTGTGAACCGATCCACCTGAGGCATATTTAACAAACTCTGCACTAGCAGATCTCTCCTGACCGGCAGTTTCCACAGATGCTCCACCAGGAGACGTATTAGGTTGACATACCATGGCCTTCTTGGCCAATTTGGCGCAATTAGGATCACCTGACTCTTGAGTCGCTCTCTTCGCTGCAGAACCTGACCTATTAACACCCAAGGTGAAAATACGTATAGGAGTTGATCCTCCGGCCACCTCTGAATCAGAGCGGCCCAAACCTTCTGACATTCTTTCTCTCCTGTTGTAAAATCTAAGAACATAAGATATGCCATACTGGGTCAGACCAAGGTCCATCAAGCCCAGTATTCTGTTTTCAACAGTGGCCAATCTAGGTCATACGTACCTAGCAGTTTCCCCAAGAGACACAAGTTCCACAATGCTTGTACTGGGTCAAGCATTGATATCTTCGGTCACTTCTTAATAATGGTTTATGGACCTTTCCTCCAGGAACTTGTCCAAACCTTTTTTAAACCCAGCTACACTAACAGCCTTTACTACATCCTCCGGTAACAAATTCCAGAGTTTGATTACATGTTGAGTGAAAAAATATTTTCTTTTATTAGTCTTAAATAGTTTACCCTGTAGCTTCATTGCATGTCCCCTAGTCTTTCTATATTCTGATAAGGTAAACAATCGATCTACGTTTACCCGTTCCACTCCGTTCATTAATTTATAGACTTCTATCATATCTCCCCTCAGCCGTCTCTTTTCCAGGTTAAAGAGCCCTAACCTTTTTAGCCTTTCTTCATAGGAGTATCCTTCCATCCCCTTTACCATTTTGGTGGCTCTTCTCTGTACCTTTTCTAAAATCGCTATATCCTTTTTAAGATACGGCGACCAGAATTGCACACAATATTCAAGGTGCGGTCTCACCATGGAACGATATAGAGGCATTATGATATCTTTTGTTTTATTTTCCATTTCTTTCCTTATCATACCTAGCATTCTATTTGCTCTCTTGGCCGCCGCTGCACACTGGGCCGAGGGTTTTAACATGGTATCCACAATGACGCCTAAATCTTTTTCCTGGGTGGTGGTTCCTAATGTGGAACCTTGCATCGTGTAACCATAGTTTGGGTTGTTCTTCCATAGGTGCATAACCTTGCACTTGTCCACATTAAATTTCATCTGCCATTTTGATGCCCAGTCTTCCAATTTATCAAGATCCTCTTGCAATTTTTCACAATCCTCTTGGGTTTTAACAACTTTAAATAGTTTTGTGTCATCTGCAAATTTGATAACCTCACTCGTTATTCCACTTTCCAGGTCATTTATGAATATGTCAAAAAGCAGCGGACCCAGCACAGATCCCTGGGGTACACCACTATTCACCTTTCTCCATTGGGAAAATTGGCCATTTAGCCCTACCCTCTGCTTTCTATCTTTTAACCAGTTCCTGATCCACAATAGTACATTGCCTCCTATCCCATGACTCTTTAGTTTTGCCAAAAGTCTCTGATGAGGGACCTTGTCAAAGGCTTTCTGAAAGTCCAGATACACAATATCAACCGACTCACCTTTGTCCACCTGTTTATTCACTCCTTCAAAAAAACATAACAGATTAGTAAGACAAGATCTTCCTTGTCTAAAGCCATGTTGGCTGTCTCCCATTAGGTTGTGACTATCTACATGCTGAGTAATTTTATTCTTTATGATGGTTTCCACCATTTTTCCCGGTACTGACGTCAGGCTCACCGGTCTGTAGTTTCCCGGATCACCCCTGGAACCCTTTTTAAAAATTGGTGTTACATTGGCGATCCTCCAATCTTCAGGTATTAGAGATGATTTTAATGATAGTTCACAGATTACTGATAGCAGTTCTGCAATCTCATATTTCAGTTCTTTCAACACCCTTGGATGTATCTTTTGGCCTTTGCTGATGCGAACGTCGCCATGAGATCCATCACTGGAGTTCCCCACCGATGTACCAATAGGTCGAACACCTCCTGATAGAGAACCCACTCTCCTGGGTCTATCTTGATGCGACTCAAAAAAAAATCGGCTGGCACATTGTCCACCCCTGCTACATGTGTTGCTGATAACACCTCCAGATGCAATTCGGCCCAACTTAAGAGCTCCTCTGTCTCTTCTTCGAGAGCCATGCTGCTGGTGCCCCCTTGGCGATTGATAAAGGCCACCGCTGTGGCGTTGCCTGACAGCACTCGAATCGCTTTCCCCTGCAGATGCTGTTGAAAAGCTCGTAGCGCTAGGTGACTGCCCTTAACTCTAACCTGTTGATTGACCAATTCCTTTCTCGTTCTGTCCACTGACCCTGGGCATACTGCCTTTCGAAGTGCGCTCCCCAGCCGAACAGACTGGCATCTGTCGTCAACGGCCTCCAATCCGGTGGCTCCAGCGCATCCCCCTTCTCTAGACACCCTGGAGCCAGCCACCACTGCAGAGACTGTCTTGTCTTGAGAGGACAGGTCAACCTTTGCGACAACTGATTGGCCTGATGCAACCATCTTCTGAGCAGAGCTCTCTGCAACGGTCTCATGTGGGCCCTGGCTCACGGCACCAACTCGAGCGTGGCCGCCATTGTTCCTAACAGCTGTAAATAATGCCACGCTGTGGGAGCCCTCCTCTTCAGGAAGGCTCGGACGAGCTGTCTTAGCCCTTGAGCCCTGAGGTGCGGTAGGAACATTCTGCCGCTTTGTGTGTTGAACTGGGCCCCCAAGTACTCCAACTCCTGCGACACCAACTTGCTCTTTGTTACATTGACTATTCATCCTAAGCTCTGCAGAAATTGCACCACCCGGTGGGTAGCTACCTCGCTTTCGCTCTCTTACTTTGCTCGAATCAACCAATCGTCCGGGTAAGGGTGCACTAATACCCTTCCCTGTGCGATGAAATGCTGCCGCCACCACCACCATCACACCTTGGTGAAGGTTCGCGGTGCTGTTGCCAAACCAAATGGCAAAGCCTGGAACTGAAAATGGCCCATGGGAACTGCAAACCAGAGGAACTGCGGATTGGTATGTGCAGATACGCCTCCGAAAGATCTAATGCCGTGAGATATTCTCCCTGCCGAACCGCCACTATGATTGATCTCAGAGTCTCCATTCGAAAGTGCGACACTCAGACACCGGTTTACTCTTTTGAGATCCAGGATCGGACGCAAGGTTCCTTCCTTTTTTGGCACCACAAAATATATAGAGTACTGACCGCATCTGCACTGGTCTGCAGGCACCGGCACCAGAGTTTTGAGTGCCAGCAGCCTTTCTAAAGTTTCTCGCACTGCAGACAGCTTTGATCTCGCCCTGCATGGAGATTGAACGAAGGCGTCGAGCACTGGTCGTTGGAACTCGAGAACCTACCCTTTCTGAATGACTTCCAACACCCACTGATCTGACATAATTTGGGCCCAGGCAGGATAGAACTCACTTAGTCGACCCCCCACGGGTACTAACCCTACCTGGACCCCCCTCGCTTCATTGTGACTTCTTGAGGTTCGTGGATGAGGAGGCTCCAAAACCTCTACCCTCTCTGAACCCTCGAAACCCCTGAGATCTATTCTGAGAACGTCCTCTATGAAACTGACCAAATATCGGCGAGCGAAATCGGCAAAACTCCCTTTGCTGGCTTTTGGACGCCGCTAGAGGACGACTCTGCTTCTGCTTGTCCTCCGGCAACCTTCCACCCTTAGACTCTCCGAGGTCCTTAACTAACTTATCCAAATCCTCTCCAAAGAGGAGCTTACCCCACGCCTTGCTTTAAGAGGCACCATCTGCCATCCAGTTACGAAGCCACAGATATCTCCACGCCACCATGACCGACACCATACTTTTCGAAAGATCTTGAATAAGATCATAATGAATATCCACCAAATAAGCCGCCCCAGGCTCCATCCGGGACGCTTCCTCGACCGCATCCTCCACCTGCACTCCCTTAATTCTTTGGGACCATCGAAGACAATCCCTTGCCACCCATGCCCCACAAATGGAAGCATGCATGGAAAGCGCATTGACATCAAAGACTTGCTTTAACAAGGTGTCTAGCCTCCTATCCTATCCCCACCCGGTGGGGTTGAGAAATAGTTTACCATTCTCTCAATTTATTAGGTATCGTCGTAATTGTTCGAGTGATGCTGATTTGAAACGCCAATCTAAGCCTTTGGCACGGGGTTTTGTAGCGAGGGGGTACCCAATTAGGGTAGTCCATGATGCCTACAAGAGGGCGCTGTATAACCACCGTTCCCTCTTGTTAACGCCCAGAAATAAAGATGATCATTCTGGGGGTTGTGAGCAGGTGAATTTTATTTCTAAGTATTCCCCATATAGTTTCAGCATATAGTGGATAATTAAGAAACATTTGGAGGTGGTACGTACCATTCCGGGGTTGGAAGATAAAACTGTAAGGTGTGTGTGGCAGTGTCAGCGGAATTTACAGGAGGTATTGAGTCCCTCGATGTTACGCCCATTGCCAAGCACCCGGACTGTGGATGGGGTGCAGGGACATAGTACTTGTGGGCACTGCTCTGTCTGTGGTGTCTCTAGTGTGATATCTCAATTTCAATATCATGGAGTGTTATATAACTTAAAGAAACACACTTCCTGTGATTTTTCATATGTAGTTTATGGGATTATGTGTCCCTGTGAGTTACTATATATTGGCAGTACCTGTAGATCTTTTCGCAAGCGGATCACAGAACACAAGAGTAGACTGAAGTGCCAGATGCAGGAGGCACCTTTAGTGCAAACACTGTAGTGCATTCAGCCATTGTTTTTCTGATTTACGCTGTTTCTGTATAGATCAAGTACTGGCCGGTAGAGCAGGTAAGTCCCGGGAGCAATCGTTGCTGGTGTGTGAACAAAGTTGGATCTTTAGAGTTCGTACAGTGGCCCCTGAGGGTTTGAATCTGCAAATTGACTGGAGTGTGTGTATTTGATTTTTGAGGAGAGGAGTTTTGCCTGTGAGGGAATCTCTGAGCGTTATGAGTAAGTGCCCTGTCCATCCATTGTTTTTCTGATGTACGTTGTTTTTGCAGAGATCAGGCATTGGCGTACCATAAGATACGATCCCTCAGACCCCAAGAAGCCTTGCTGGAGCCAGAAGACTTTAGGACAATTTACCAGGCGCTGATCATACCACACTTTGATTATGCTAATGTGATCTTACATGGACTCCCCCAGGCCACTCTGAATCCGCTGCAACTTGCAATGAACACTGCAGCGAGGGTCCTATACGGGGCATCCAGGAAGGACCATGTGACGCCCATACTGAAGCACCTCCACTGGCTTCCGATACATAGCAGACTCAAGTACAAAACCCTACTGCTAACTTTCAAAGCCATCAATGGGCTTTCATCCTCATCATTATATGAATTAATCCAGAAAACTCCCTCCAACAGGTCCATAAGATCAGTGGCACTCAATACACTTACAGTCCCAAAATCAATAACCCAATGCACCCAGTCAACAGCAAGTAGGGCCTTCAAACTCTGCGCGCCCAGATGCTGGAATACACTACCCCCCAACATCCGTGCAATTCCTGACCTACTCCAGTTTAGGAAAGCCTTGAAGCATCACCTCTTCCTCCTGTACTACCCGATAAACATTGCCATAGCAGCCCCATCCACAGATACAACACAAAATGCCTACGGCTATACCAATGAGGTGAACCACACCGTGCTGCAAGATTGTATATAGTTACCCCATGTTATCCAAGTTTTAATTCCCTGTTCATTGTAAACACAGAGTACCCAAGGAAATGTGTAGTTCTATGTTTTATTGTAAACCGCGCTGATGTTGAATAGCGCGGTATAAAAGAGACTGGAAATAAATAAATAAAAATAAATAAATTGGCCAGTTGAGCAGGCAAATCCTGGGAGTAAGTGTTGCTGGTGTATGAACGCTTCTGAGGGTTTGATTTTGTAAATTGATTGGAATGTATGTATTTGACTTTGGGGGTGGTTTGTGAGGGAACCCCTGTGCGTCATGAGTTGGGACATATTTAGGAGAGAGAAAGAGGGGGGGGTGGAGTGCAGTTTGTGAGTATGTGCGGCGTTTCTTGGACAGCATGTTGAAAGGTGATGGCAGGCAGGCCGCTTTATGTTTGTTCGAGCCAAAGTGTTTGGTGGATAAGTACTGGGTCAGTAATGTTCTGATGTTCTTGTTTGATATTCTAATATGTTGGTGACGGGATGTTTGTTATTTGTTTTGTTGTTTAGCTGGTATTTCCCCTGATGAAACGAGGGTGCTCGCGAAACGTTTGAGAGCTCTGGATGGAGACGTCGGGGAACAGACTGACCGCCTATTGCAAGAATTGTTTCAAAGCTAAGTAATTTGCTTTTGGCTGTGGTGGTCATTCTGGGTCTACGAGAAGGTCGCTGATGTTATCGGGCCTGTATATGGTGACCGTGATCTTGTATCGAGTCTGTCATAAGCCCCTGTTTGCTGAGACCTTCTCTGTAGTCTTTTGCGTTGTTGAAAAGTATTTAACAAACGTTTGAGTTGGTTATGGAACAGAACAGCTTTTTGTTTTTATTGAGTGAGTGATTTTGAAAATTAGCCTCCTATCCTGGGCATCTTTAAGAGCGGCACATCCTTCCACTGGAATCATCGTTTTCTTAGTAACGGCCGATACCGCCGCATCCATCTTAGGAGATTTAAAAAGATCCTTAGCCATATTCTCCAACGGATAAAGGCGCGCCATCACTCTGGAGCCTTTCAGCCCTGCCTCTGGTATGTCCCATTCTTCCTGAATCATTTCCTTAACTACTCTATGTATTGGGAAAGCTCTTTGGGACCTTCGCACTGCCTGCAATAAAGGATCCTCCAATGTGTTCAATGCCTTGAGCGTTTCTGTGATAAGCGCTGGCAATTCCTCTTGCCAGAACACCCGGACCACTCTTGCCTGGTGGTCCTGCTCCACGATCTCACCTTCCTCAACGTCTTGCTCTACCTCTGAGTCTTCCAAATTCTCTGAATGATCCTCCGAGACTAAGGCCTGTTCCGCCCTGTCTCTCACCATCCTAGGCTTTTTAGGTGGGGCGCTACCAACCCCCAAGTCTAGGAGTTCCAGGGCGCTTTAACCCCAGCTCCCCCTCCACAGCAGACACTGCCGACCCCCATCCAGCCTCCCCCCCCCCCCCCCCGAGGGCCTGCTGGAGCAGCTTCACAAATTCATGTGAGAATATCACCGCCACCCTTGCAACAGAGTTTGGGAAGTGGAGTCATCAGGAGCCGTGGATGGCCCCGCCACCGGCTCCGGGGGTAGTGCGGCCGGAGAAAGGGATTCTGGTGAGACAGAAGCATTTCCCCTTTGTACTTCTACCCCACTGTCCTCTACAATTCTCCCCTGATGCAGCTTCCTGTGCACAACTCCTGCACACCCCCGCATCAGAGACCGACCCTCTTCTGGCCCCACAAAGCAAGCACTGAGGCCTGGAAGGCATGATGTCCTCGGTGAAACCTGCAGATTGCCTTCACTCGCTGATATATATATATATATATATATTTTTTTTAAACGAAACTTCACTGAAGAGCAGCCCGAGACGTTTCACAACTAGTCTGTCACCTGAAACCTAACTATAAAACAAACGCCCCCGTTGACAGACAATTTACCTTTGCACGGTTTACCACGCTGATGCCACGTGGTCTGGGCCTGATGGCTCTCCAACGCCTGCCCGCGCCACTGCAGACACCGCTGTTGGGTTCCCTGCGGCCTGCGCAGCGCTTACCTCAGTTCTCGCCGCCGATAAGAGCTCTGCTCAGCACACCCGCGCACAGCCTGTCATTTGGCAGCTTTCACGTCGGGGAGTGAGCCACCACTGAACCAGCCGCTGCTGCAATCGCTGTCGCGGCTCCGAGTACCTGCTCTGTCGGCTGTCCGGATGCGGCATCTCCACAGCTCCTCACCCGCTCAGTGGGTTCGGGAGCCGGAGGCCCCACCAACAACTCCCTCACTCTTCCCCACACGTATCAACCAGCTTCCAGGGAGGGGGGAGAGGGGGGCAGCCTTTGCAGTCACCGAGCTTTAAGAGCAGGGCACGCAAAACTCCTGATTCTCAAAATTTAAAGGTATAACCACTTTTTTTTTTTAAACAAATCAACCTAACTACCTTAACCAACCACCACTACAACTTCCTTAATCATTCCTCCAGTGAGCCCCGAATCTCTTTAGGCTCACAACTCCTCCAGCTGCTTAGAGACAGATTACTGGAGCAAGGAGGCGGTTCCTGGACTATTTATACTGATGTCACCAAAAGAGTGACATGCTCAGTCTCCAAGCTGCGGGAGGAGGTGCTAAACCCCAGAGGTTCAGGACTAGACTGGAGGGACGATAAGGAAAGGCCATTATCAGGTAGAACCTAATTTCACCTTCCCTATCATCCCTCCAGTCCAGTCCAGACGTATGGGATGTACCAAAGCAGTAACAGCCTACCGGGAAGGATCAGAGAGCCTGACTTGCAGTACAACTGTCCCAAAGCATGCAACCTTTTATGCTTGAACATCTAGATGATAATGCCAGGCAAAAGTATGCAAAGAAGATTGAGTCACGGCCTTGCAGATATCCACCAGTGGAACAAGCCCCAACTCCACCCATTACGCCGCTTGTGCCCTGGTGGACTGAGCCCGTACACCTACCCGGAGTGTTCTGCTCCTCAGCAAATATGCTGATGCAGCTACCTTTTTCAACCAACGAGATTCCGAAGCTTTGGAAGCTGCCACACCCTGACGTGAACCTCCAAACACAAAAAGATGATCCAATTTACGGAAGACCTGCGTGCATTGTAGATAACGCCAAAGCATCCTCCTAACATCCAACAGGTATAACCGCTTCTCCTCAGGAGTGCTCCCCTTGTCTGAGAACACTGGAAGCGACACCGACTGACTTGAGTGAAATGGAGACACCACTTTCAGCAAGACAGTCTGCACCGGACGAAGGACCACAATATCCTTAAACATCATTAGAAACGGTTCTCTACACTAGAGCGCTTGAAACTATGAGAAGTGCCTTGCCGAAGAAATCGCCACCAGGAAAACCATCTTCAAAATAAGATCCTTCAGAGTAACTGAGGCCAAGGGCTCAAAGGGCGGCTTCACCAACACTGAAAGCAAGAAGTTCAGGTCCCATTGTGGAACCAATGACCGCACTGGCGGCTGTACCTGTTTCACTGCCTGCTAAAAACAGACCACATCTTGGTAGGTTACCAAGGAAGTACCTTGCACTCGATCCTACTGACAGGTTAAGGTGGCTACCTGAACCTTCAGGAAATTCAGAGCCAAGTCCTGTCTGAAAGAAGGCGAGGACATCGGGCACCGCTGCTGACAGAGCTCTAATCCACTGTCAGCACACCAACCTTCAAACTCTCTCCAGATCCTGACATACAATAGGGAAGACGACATTTTTCGAGTTTTCAGCAAAGTCTAAATCACAGCTGCGGAATAACTGCACTTCCTCAATCTCGCCCTCTCAAGGGCCAAGGAATCAACTCACCTGTGGAATAAGGATCGGACCCTGAGCCAGTAGGTCACGCCTGCAGAGGAGGCCATGGCTGGTCCACTACTAACCTGTGCAGGTCCGCATACCACAGCTGCCTGGCCAGTCAACCACTATCAGTATCACCAAACCGCGATGCGTCTCTATTCTGCGCAAGAAAGATCCGATCAACACCCATGGGGGGAAGATGTACAGAAGTTGCCCTATGGTCATTTCTGAGTGAGCGCATTGAACCCTTCCGACATGTGCTCCTCACACATACTGTAAACCCATAGCACTTTGGCATTGTCTGCAGTCGCCATGAGGTCCATAACTGGTTGCCCCCATTGGCGACTGATCCCACGAAACACCTCCTGACTCTCCTGGGTTCAGTCAGTGTCGATTGAGGAAATCGGCCTGTACAGTCTCCTTGTCCACCACATGGGCCACTAACAAGGCCGTCAAATTGCTCTCTGCCTACAGGAGTAGAGGCCATACCTCCTCTGTCAGTACTGCACTGCCTGTGCCCCCTGGTGACTGATGTCAGCCACCATGGTTGCATTGTCAGAGCAGACCCATATCGCCTTGCGGAAAACCAGCAGATGAAAAAACTGCAACGCTCTCATCTCCAGTCGATTGATAGACCACTGGCCCTGCATCATCTGGGTCAGACAACAGACTCCCCAGCCCATTAAACTGGCATCCATCATCACGAGGATCCACTCCGGAGGTTCAAGGGACCTCCTTGTCACCAGATTTTCCATGCATAACCACCATTGCAGCTGCAGTCGCATTACCATTAGACACACTAGTCTCTGGGTCAACAGGTGCCTCTGTGGAGACCAACGGGGAAAGTAATGCCTATTGGAGCTGTCTCATATAGGTCCTGGCCCACAACACTACATCTAGTATTGTTTCCATGGATCTGAGCACCTGTAGGTAGTGTCAGACCGATGGCGCTGCCATGCGCAAAAAGCGAAGTATCTGTTCCTGAATCTTTGCCACTCTCTCCAAGGGCAAGGAGACAATGCCCTTTTCGGTCTTGAAGCGGGCTCCCAAATATATCATGTACTGGGTGGGCCGCAACTGGCTCTTGTCCAAGTTGAACACCCAGCCCAGTTGTTGCAAGAGCTTCACCACCCTGTTGGTGGCCTATCAGCATTCCTCTCACAACTTGGCCCTGATCAACCAGTCGTCGAGGTACAGATGCACTAGCAGGCCTTCGCAGTGTAACACCACCATCACCTTTGTGAAGGTGTGTGGCCTTGTAGCGAGGCTGAAGGCAAGGCTCTGAAATGAAAATGAACCATCGGCAGCACAAACCTGAGAAACTGCTCATGCTCAGGCCAGATGGAAATGTGCAGATAAGCTTTCATCTAATCCAAGGTCATCAAGAACTCTGCTTTCCTTACAGCCACGATGATGGATCAGAAAATCTCCATGCAGAAATGCAATACCCACACAAAATATATAGAGTATTGACCTAATTTTAACTGGTTGAATGGGACCGGCTCCACCACTCATATGTGGATGAGCCACCGCAGGGTATCTTGCACCGCTGGTGCCTTGGCTGGAGCATGGCATGGAGAGAGCGTGAAAGAGTATTGCAGCAAACGCATGAATTCCAGAGTGTAACCCTCACAAATGATCTCTAAGACCCACTAGTCTGCCATGGTGTTGACCCAAGAAGAGTAATATTCTTTCAGGTATCCTCCTATGTGAACTAACCCTGCTTGGACCAGCCTCGCTTCATTGTGGTTTCTTATTTGTGGTGTGAGCCCCAGAATATCATCCTCTGCCAGCACCTATCGGTCCTTGAAAGGACTAGCCCCTGGAGCTGAAATGGACTCATTGTTAAGGCGCATATTGAGACACTCAAAAACACTGAAAATCCCAGGACTGTCCCCTGGACGGGGAGGAGAATTTTGTCCCCTTTGGTCTGTCCTCTTGCAACCGGGTCTTATTATCCCACCAGGTCCTTTACCAGCTTTTCTAGGGCCTCCCCAAGTAAGTGTTTCCCCTTAAAGGGAAGTTTACTGAGGAGGGATTTGGAGGACACATCCGCCAACCAATTTCGAAACCACAAGAAATGGCATGCTGCAATTACAGAAGCCATGGTCTTAGAGATAGCTCTAACATATCATGAAAGGCGTCCGCCAGATAAGTGGATGCAGTCTTCAGCTGGCCCCCCTCAGAGATTGCTGGAGCCTTAGCCACTCCTTCTAGCAGGGTCAGTGTCCATCGAATGCACACTCAAGTAACTAGGTAACTAGGGCTCTACAAACGGAGGTCTGCAACGTAAGGGCCGCAGCCTCAAAAGCTTGCTTCAAAAAAGTTTCCATTCTGTGGTCCTGGACGTATCACAGTACCACTTCTCCCTCTATGGGGATTGTGGTCTTCTTAGTGACCGCTGCAGCTAGAGGATCTACCTTCGGTAGCTTAAGGACATCTCTCTTTTTCTCTGGAATGGAATACAGCTGACCCATGGCATGACCGCCCCTCAGTCCGGCTTCGGGGACTTCCCGTTCTCTCTCAATCAATTTCTTGACTGCCCTATGCACTGGAAAGGCTGTAGAGGAAAACTTAAGCCCCTGCCAGAGGGGATCCCCCAAGGGCTCTTCCGTACCTTGCTGCGCTATATAGAGGGCGGTTAGAGAATGCAAAAACAAGCTAGCCAGTTCTTCTTTCTTAAACACTCTAACCACATTCGGGTCATCCCAGAGGGAATCTCTCACTCCTCTCATTCTGGTGCTGTGGGATCTTCCCAGAAGTCCAAGGAGCCCTCTTTCACATCCTCTGATCCTTCTAAAAAGGGAGAACCTTGCTCCTCCCACAGAATGGGATCCAGTTTCCTATGTTTTGCTGATGAAGCCATCAACTGTCCCCCCACCAGATGGCAGAGAGCAGATTGCGGATGGAGGGAGGGGAAGGGAGGCAAGGATCTCGACCACCAGGTGAGTACCCCAGGAGAACTGGATCGGCCAAACGACCCTGGTTCTGACTGCCAGCTAGTTCTCAATACTATTGACCGCCTTTCAGTCAAATATTTTTGTTTTGCAGCCTCAATCACACCAAAAAGAGAGCCAAACAAGCTCGCCAACTCAATTTTCTAGCAGGATTCAGACTTCTGCCAATTTCCTCCCTTTTTTTCTTTTTTAAAGGACTGTCGGTAGAGTCCAAGAAAGGAGCTCTTCACCAACTGCTGGAGACGGAGTTTACTGGATGTGGAGGTGTAGCTAGAGGGTTCTTCTACTGTGGCTTCAGAAAATTCTGACATACTCAGAACCCAGCTGCTGTGAAGGCTGAAAACCCATGTGTCTGGAATAGACTGGAGGGACGATAAGGAAACAGCAATGATGCAAGAAAAAAAGGAAACCTTAATTGACCAATAACTCTAAACTAAGAGAGAATAAAAGGGTAGAAACTTATCACTATTGATGGCAGCAGGAGCAACTTACAGAAATAGCAAATAAAGAAATAAGCAAATTACAAAGACATCCACGGACTGACACGAAGAACATCTGTTGGGCTCTGAGGTAAAAGAGAGACTGAAGAGAACAGGCATGGTAGTAGCAGATGGAAAAACATGCGCATGCACTGAGGGATCAATCAAAAAGCTTCTTGAAGCAGTTGAGGTTCATACATGGGGGCTCACACTGGTGACATCACCCATGTGTGAGCATTTATCTTCCTTGTCCATGGAGAAAAAAACCAGCTCACAAGTACAAGCACAATGGAGAGATGCAACCCAACTAAAATTTTAACAGAAAGTGTTACTGGTATGTCTGTACCCATCTGATATAAGGTATTTACTCTATCCGTAATCAACTCTGGAATTGGTTACCGGAGGATGTATAAAAGCTGCTAATGTAGCTGGGTTTAAAAAAAGGTTTGAACAAGTTCCTGGAGGAACGGTCAAAAAAACAATTATTAAAGAGGACCTGGGAAATCTACTGCTTGCCCCAATACAAGCATTGTGGAACCTGTATGTCTTTTTGGGAAACTGCCAGGTACTTGTGACCTGGATCAGTCACTGTTGGAAACAGGATACTTGGTCTGACCCAGTATGACACATTTTATATTCTTATCCAGGACTTTTCAAATCATGGAATTTTCTTCCACCTCACAAAAGTAAGTCTAGACAAGAAACAGACCTGGCCCAGCCTCATCAAAAAATTCTTCAATGGGGGAAGAGTGGCCTATTTCCTTGCCTATGCTATCTCCAGCCTAGCCGTGGTTATGCAATGGATAATCAAACCCCTGAAATCCTCACTGATAAGAGAAGCACAACAGATGAAAATGTCTTATCAATTTGTGTTCTTAATACCGTTTTATATATACATCAAAGCGGTTTATAGCAAGTAATAACAAGTGATAACTAACAAGTAATGACTAACAACTAACAAGTAATAACTAACAAGTGACAAGAAACATGTACAGTAAACATGAGATCATACAGAGAACATTTTAACAAAGAGTTTCAAATAACTATGAATACATAAACAGGGTTGTCAGGAATTTAAATAAGGGAGAGCAGTGGAGTTATCTGTAGAACAGGAGGTAAAGTAACAGCAGGGGAAACTGGGGACAGTAGGTTGGGATGGGTTCTAAGCTGGGCAGATAATTATTAAATGGAACATCGATCCCAGCCAAGGCAATCAACCATTGAACATTTCCACCAAATATAAAGAAAAGTCCCTTCTTATCCATACTCCCCTCCAACACTTTTCAGACATGCTAGGAAATACCCAGTGGAGTCTGGTGGGGACCATATAATATCTATAAAGAGGCTTCAAACCATTCTTCACCATGTTACCTTAGATAGAAGCCCTAGAAAGCATAGTTACTCACCTGTTAACAGGTGATCTACGGGAACAGCAGGAATTTAGTCTTCACATATGGGTATCGTCGGTACTGATGGAGCCTGCGTGGGAACACCCCCAGCGTCCAATAGGAAAGCTTTTGGGAGCATCCCACAGCACCTGCGTGCTGCCTTCCCGCCTTTCCCAACTGTCCCTCTCCAGTTGAGTTTAAAGCTGAGACAAAGAGAGAGGTAAAGAGACAAAGAGAGAGGGAAAGAGAGATACAACTCCTAGGGGAGGTGGGTGGGTTGTGAAGACTAAATTACTGCTGTTCCTGGAGATCACCTGTTACAGGTGAGTAACTATGCTATCTCCAAGAGCAAGCAGGAATGTAGTCTTCACATATGGGGAATCCCTAGCTGCAGATGCCAGGGAGAAGGCCCCAGTTGTTGTGTGCCCTGTGAAAGGGCTCCACTTCCCCCCATGGATCTCTGGCATCCTACCAGGGATGGTGGGGAGGAGTTGATTAAGTATGGAACAGGTGTTGAAGAACAGCCTGACCTAACAAGGCATCCCGGCGGGAGTCCTTGTCTAAGCAGTAATGGGCTGTGAAGGTATGAACCGAGGCCCAAGTAGCTGCTTGACAGATGTCGTCGATAGACACAGAGTGAAGATGAGCCATAGAGGTTGCCATGGCTCTCACATTGTGAGCTGTGACATGGCCTTCAAGAGGAAGGTTCTTACTCTCATAGGCAAAAGATATACACTGTGCAATCCAGCTGGGCCGTGTTCTTTTGGAGAATGGAAGTCCAAAATGACTAGGATCAAAAGCAACAAAGAGTTGAGAGGACTTTCTATGTTGCTGTATCCTTTGCAAGTAAAAGGCCAAAGCCCTTTTACAGAACAAAGTATGAAGATTCCTTTCTGCATTTGAGGCATGAGGTCTTGGGAAGAATACAGGAAGGTAAACCGCTTGGTTTAAATGAAAAGGTGACACCACCTTTGGCATAAAGTGTGGATGAGTCCTAAGGACTACCTTATCATGATGGAACCTTGTATAAGAAGGATTAGTCACCAACGCTTGCAATTCACTGATGCGACGTGCTGATGTGATTGCAATAAGAAAGATGACCTTCCAGGAAAGGAATTTCAAAGAGGAGGTAGCTAATAGTTCAAAAGGCGGCTTCATGAGCTGCCCAAGAACCAGATTTAAGTCCCATGCCACTGGTGGTGGCTTAATGGGAGGCTTAGTTAAAAGAAGGCCTCTCATAAATCTTGCTAAGAGAGGATGAGAGGAAATAGGTTGCCCATTTAGAGACTTGAAAGAAGCTGCAATAGCACTCAAATAAACTCTCACTGAATTGGTCTTAAGCCCTGCATTAGATAAATAAAGGAGATACTCCAGTAATGATTCCAGAGGTATCGCAAGAGGGTTAAGACCCTTCTGCGAGCACCATATGGTAAACCTTTTCCACTTAAATGCATAAGAGCGTCTTGTGGAAGGCTTCATGGAAGCATAAAGGATATCCTTTACCTGCTGAGAAAGGTTAAGACCGTGAAGTTTGTAACACGGAAGATCTGCCCTCTGCCTCAGAAGCACAGAAATCTGCTGTTTGCAGTTTAGATTCTGACAGGCAGGCAAGTCACAAGGTTCCCAGTTACCATTGGCAACATAAACAAACTCAGACACGAGGTCTGCAGTCACGCCTAGCTAGTAAGCATTCCACAGCTGCTGATGAAAACGGCTTTCACCTGTGCAAGGGAACGCCCAAGAAACTGCATAAAAAATACTCAGTGCAGTCAGAGTTAGACTGGCAGGACACGAGAAACTTGCAAGACAAGAGAGACTTGCAGGACTCAGAAGAAAGCTCAGAATATTCAGGAAATACAGACACAGAGTCAGAATTGCCTGGAACTTCTAGCAGGAAGCCACAAAGGAATTCACAGAAAGAAACACGGAGAGTTTCACACAGAGAGGTCAGCTGTAAGAAGCACTTATCTCTGACGCAGCTTGAATTTCCTAAGCACCGGGCTGTGCTGAATGAATGGGAGGCAGTGGAAGGCAAATCGTATGTATCTGAAAAGCATGGCAGCTTAAAACAGTTACAAACCCTAGAGAGGGAAAGAAATGCTATTGAAGATGTGTGTATGTCTGACCCTGAAGCGTGTGTGCCAGTGAAACCCTGCAAAAGATTTCCAAGAGAGAAATCCTCACATAATAGAAGAGAACAGTGTTATGGTTTACAGCCAAATGTAAAAGGCAGGAAGTTTAAAGGTTTTAAGGATAAAGCTTACTCAGAGAAAGGTGTTTCTCCTTCCTGCTATTATAAACTTTATGACAGCTATTTGCCCTGCTGTGAAGAAGGCTGTTCAGAGAGCACTGATAGAGATACGGGACTAAGAAGGGTGCAAAATTTATGTTCCAATGAAAGTACTGTAAATGATAAAGCAAAGTGTGAGCCTATGATTACAGAGGCTGGTATTCAAAGCCCATGTGACGAAGCCATGGATTGTACGCTATTGTTATCCGATATGGTTTCCTCCTTATGCTGAAGCCAGGATAAGAGTGCCTCGTGAGTGCTGATAAAGCTAAGAAGAGACGGCTAGCATATCGGATAAACTTTATACTGATTTATGAGTTCTGTTGAAGGAAAATGCTGTGTTTAAGTTTTCTTCAGTTTACCAGAAGTATGGTTGTATCCTGAGTTTTTTTGTATTATAACCTTTTTGAAAATCCAACCCCGGGAGGGGAATAAAAATCCTTTTGAAAAACCTGACCACTTGACTCACAACTACAACTTTCTACAAGAAAGGTCAGGCCCAGCAGTCTGGCTGTTAGCCTAGGCCACAGTCCAGCCCCTGCTGGTGACAAGTTCTAGGCTTTCAGCAACCAGGCCCTGAGATGCAGAGACTGGGGATTGGGATAGCGTAGTTACTCACCTGTAACAGGTGTTCTCCAGGAGCAGCAGGAATCAGTCCTCACATATGGGTGACGTCGGCGCCGACGGAGCCCTCGCGGAGCAATTTTCCCCAGCTTTCAAAGAAAGCCTTTGGGAATTGCAGCGCGCATGCGCGGTCCTCTTCCCGCCCAAGGGTGCCATCTTGCTCAGTCAGATGACATAGCTAAAAGACAGCAAAAATTAGCAAAAACGAAAGCATATAACTGCAACTCCAAGGGGAGGAGGGAGGGTTCTGAGGACTGATTCCTGCTGCTCCTGGAGAACACCTGTTACAGGTGAGTAACTACGCTTTCTCCAGGACCAAGCAGGGAGTCAGTCCTCACATATGGGACTCCCAAGCTTAAGGCTACCGGAGACTCTAAGCACAAAAATGAGCTCCCTCTAGCTCAGCAGCACAGAAGGAAGGAATCTTCTCTGAATACGTCTCCAACCGGTAGCCCAATATCCGGGATGGAGGGTAGGAGTTGCCTATACCTCGAAGAGGTTATGGAGGACTGCCTGTCCGAAAGCACTGTCCCTGCGGGACTCCCTCTCCAGGCAGTAATGGGCTGCAAAAGGCTGGCTTGAAGACCAAGTAGCGGCCCGGCAGATGTCTGCCAACGGAACAGAGCGGAGGTAAGCCACTGACGTAGCCTTCGCCCGAACACGATGAGCGGTGACTCTACCTTCCAGCACGAGGCCCGCAGCCTCGTAAGCCCAAGCGATGCAGTCCGCAATCCAGATGGACAGAGTACGCTTGGAGACAGGGAGCCCCAACTTGTTGGGGTCATAAGACACGAAGAGCTGAACAGCCCTTCGGTGCTCCCGCTTACGGTCAAGGTAGAAGTTCAGCGCCCTTCTACAGTCCAGGGTATGCAGGACCATTTCAGCTCGGCTGGAGTGTGGCCTGGGAAAGTAGGTCGGAAGTACCACCTCCTGGTTGATGTGAAAAGGGGAAACCACTTTAGGAAGAAACTTAGGGTGAGTCCGTAGGACTACCCGGTTCTTGTAGAACCTAGTGTAAGGAGGATCAGATACCAGGGCCTGCAGCTCACTAACGCGTCTAGCAGAAGTGAGGGCCACCAAGAACAAGGTTTTCCAGGAAAGGAAACGAAGAGGACAGGTAGCCATAGGCTCATAAGGCGGACAGGTAAGCCGCTGTAAAACCACATTGAGATCCCAGTTCGGGGCTGGCGGGCGCAAAGGTGGTTTAAGGAGTAGGAGGCCCCGGAGAAAACGAGCCACCAGAGGGTGGCTGGAAAGAGGCCTACCATCCACCAGTAGGTGGTGCGCAGAAAGAGCACTGAGGTGGACCTTGACCGAGTTGGACTTAAGTCCAAGATTGGAAAGGGAAAGCAAGTACTGCAAGACCACTGACGTTGAACAGGAGAAGGGGTCTTGCGACTGCTGAGTACACCAGACGGAGAACCGACGCCACTTAAGAGCGTAGGACTTCCGGGTGGAAGGCCTCCTGGAGGCCAAGATGACCTCTTCCACATCTGGAAGCAGCTGGAGAGGAGCAAGGACTACCCTTTCAGCAGCCAGGCCATCAGATGAAGGGACCGAAGGTTGGGGTGCAGGAGCGTCCCCAGATCCTGCGAGAGGAGGTCGGGCTGAAACCCCAGGGGAAGAGGGGTGTCCACTGCCAGCTGCATCAGAAGCGGGAACCAAGGTTGTCTCGGCCACCGGGGAGCCACTAGGATCACCGACGCCTTGTCTCTGAGAACTTTGAAGAGCGTCCGAGACACCAGAGGCATGGGTGGAAAGGCATACAAGAGGCCTGTGGACCATGGAATCAGAAAAGCATCCGCTGCTACCCGGAGAGGATGCGGCTGTCGAGAGCAGAATCTGGGAAGCTGCCGGTTCAGAGGACTGGCGAACAGATCCATGGTGGGGAGGCCCCACCGGAGAAAGATCCGCTGAACCACAAGGGGATCCAATCTCCACTCGTGCGGTTGGAGGATCCTGCTCAGTTTGTCTGCCAGGTAGTTTTCTTGACCTGGGAGATAGACAGCTTTGAGGACGAGGTTGCGATGGACGGCCCAAGAGCAGAGCTTCTGTGCTTCCTGACAGAGAAGGAAGGAGCCGGTTCCGCCTTGTTTGTTCACGTAGAACATGGCAACCTGATTGTCGGTCTGGACAAGTACCGACTGGTGAGAAATCAGGTGAGAGAAGGCTTTGAGCGCTAGGCGGATGGCCCTGAGCTCCAGGAAGTTGATCTGCTGAGCGGACTCCCAAGGAGTCCAGAGACCCTGAGTACAAGTCCCTTGGCAATGTGCTCCCCAACCCTGGAGAGAAGCATCGGTCGTCAGGACCCGAGAATGTGTAGGGGGCTGAAAAGTCACCCCCAGCACTAGGTTTGGCAGATGAAGCCACCATCGCAGAGAGGAGACCAGCTGGTTGGAGATCTGTACGGAGTCCGCTAGGCTCCCAGTGGCCTGATGCCATTGATTGTGAAGGCACCATTGAGCAGGTCGCATGTTCAGGCGGGCATTGGGGGTTACATGGACCATGGAAGCCATATGGCCGAGCAGTCTCAGAAATTGCCTGGCCGAGACCAGGGAATTGCTGTGAAAGCGGCTGGCGAGATCCATGAGCCTCTGGGCCCTGTCCAGAAGCAGGAAGGCCCGCGCCTGAAGAGTGTCCAACCTGGCGCCGATGAATTCTAGATCTTGAGAGGGGAGCAAAGTGGACTTTGCGAAGTTTATGACAAAACCCAAGTGCTGGAGCAGAGCCACAGTGCGATGAGTAGACTGAGTGGCTTCTTGGGCAGACTGGGCCCTGATGAGCCAGTCGTCCAGGTATGAGAACACCAAGAGACCTTGAAGTCTCAGATAGGCCGCCACCACTCCTAGGCATTTGGTGAACACCCTGGGGGCAGAGGATAGGCCGAAAGGCAGTACTCTGTACTGGTAATGGTGTCCGCCCACAACAAACCTGAGGTATTGTCTGTGGTCGCGATGAATAAGGATATGAGTATACGCATCCTTTAGATCTAAGGAGCATAGCCAGTCTCCCTGCTGGAGGTAGGGCAGCAGGATTCCAAGGGTAAGCATTTTGAACTTTTCCTTTGCAAGGAACTTGTTGAGGTTTCGCAAGTCTAGGATGGGTCTGAGGCCTCCTGTCCTTTTCGGAATCAGGAAGTATCTGGAATAAAACCCTTGACCCTTCAGGTGGTGGGGCACCGGTTCCACGGCTTGTTCCTGAACAAGACTTGCTAACTCCTGAAGGAGTAAGTCCCTGTGCAGAGGGAGTCTGGAAGGCTCCCCTGGAAAGTAGGAGGGAGGTACCTGGTGAAAATGAAGAAGATAGCCCTTTTGAACTATCTGAAGCACCCAGGTATCTGTGGTGATGTTGGACCACCTGTGGGCAAAGTGGACCAGCCGGCCTCCTGTGCTGAGAGAAACCAGCTGAGGGCGAGAGGCTATGCTGAGAAAGTCAAAAACCCCCACCCTGCTGAGCAGGGGCCGGTGGTGCAGGCTTGGGGGCTTGCTGCCTACGGGACCCATTACCCCGTCCCTTGGCCTGCTTTCCCTGTGGGGGAGCTGGTGAGGCCTGATACTGAGGGTAGTATTTATAGGCAGCAACTTTCCTCGGGTAAAAGGGCTTTTTCCCCGAGGCCTTCTTCTTTTGAGAAGGGGCAGAGGTCTTCCTTGAGAGACGAGTCCTGGTGAGAGTCTCCGTCTCGATTTGTGCAGCCTTCTCATCCATGGGCTTGCCAAAGAGGTTATCACCTCGGCAGGGGACATCGACCAACTTGTCCTGTACCCAGGGCTCGAGGACGGACGTCTGAAGCCAAGCCTGGTGGCGTCCACCGATGCCGGCCGCGGCTACTCGAGCCGAAGCCTCAAAACCATCATAGGCTGCTCGAGAGATAAACTTGGAGCACTCCCGAATACCAGTAGACAAGAATTGGAACCTCTGCAAAGGTTCGTTGGAGAGACCAGCAGAGAACCCGGCTATTTCTTTAGCCAGGTCTCGGAGATACATGCCCATGTAGAGCTGGTATGTCTGGACTCGACAAGCAAGCATAGTGCCCTGGAAGCACTTCCTACCGAGGGCATCCAGGCTTCGGGCTTCCCTACCCGGGGGCACCGAGGAGTGCATTTTTTGACTCTTCAGTCTATGCATGGCCGATTCCACCACCATGGAATGGTGTGGAAGTTGTGCCTTTTGGAACCCGGGGCTCTTGCGGACTCGATAAATGGAATCGACCCGCTTGCTTAACACCGGCGACGACGCCGGGCTCTCCCACATGCGGAAGAGAAGCCGTTCCAGCATTGGAGGAACCGGTACAATAAAGGCCTCCTTCGGGGGAGAGTCATATTGGAGGGCATCGAGTTCTTCGACTCGAGGCTCCTCCTCGGGATCCGCAGGGAAGGCCAAGGCTTTGGCCATATCCCTTACAAAGTCCGAGAACCGGGTATCCTCCGGGGGGGACCGTCTCCAAGGTACAGACCGAGTCCGAAAGGAACCAGGTGACTCTTCGTCCTCAGATTCCCAGGCCGACTCCTCGTCGGAGGAGTCGACCGGCTCCGGTCGGGCGGGCACTGATGCCATCCGCCCCGACGCCGAGGGAGTCAGCGTTGACGACCTCGGTCCCGAACGGGAGGCCGAAGGAGACCTCGACCGAGGATCGACTCGAACCCTCATGGACTCGAGGATTGGCTCGGTCTCCGGGGTCGACTTGGAGGTCGACGTCCCAGCGGTCAGGGCAGAAGCGCCAGCGAGGCCAGCGATCAATGCCCGCTGCTGGTCCAAGAAGGCAGACAAACTACACTCCAAGGCCGTCAACCTGAGTCCGAGCTTAGGAGACCCAGCAGCCCCCGACTCGGGCCCCGACGGCGTCGGGCCCGACGTCGGGTCCTTCGGAGGCGAGTCCACGAGGACAACAGTACTTACGTGAGCGGGCAAGTCCACCTCGAGTCGAGGATGTTTTGACGGCCTTTCCGACTCTAAGGACCCGGGACGGGAATCGGGGCTATGCGACCTGGTCCTCGAGGAACCAGGAGCGTCTACCGATCCCGCCCTCGCGGGTTTCTTCTCCCTTTCAGAGGAACTCCGACGATGCTCAGGACCAGAGTCCCGAGACGTCGAAGCCTCTGACGAGGTCCGAGCCCGGCAGGAGTCAGAGAAGATACGCTCCCGCTGGTGCTGCCGACTCCTCAATGCTTTTGAGGACATTTTGCCGCATGGCGTGCAGATCATGGGGTCATGATCTGGGCCGAGGCAGCGGAGGCAGAAGTCATGAGTGTCTGTAAGAGACATAAGTTTCTTACAGAGGTCACACTTTTTGAAACCACTGGCCGCCATCGGGGGAAAAAGGGCCCCTGCGAGGTCGAACGACCGGGCAGCCAGGGAAAAAGGAAAAAAGCGCGAAATCTGTCACGAAGGACAAAAAACCGAAAAATAAAGGACGGTCTCGCAACTGGCGTCGCGAGTCCGGGCGGGAAAAGAACCGGCGTCGAACCGAAGAAAAAATAGAGAAAAATCAACTTTTCTGCGGGGATTCACAGGCAACGTCTGTAGGGCTCCGCGGAAAAAAGAAGACTGAGCAAGATGGCACCCTTGGGCGGGAAGAGGACCGCGCATGCGCGCTGCAATTCCCAAAGGCTTTCTTTGAAAGCTGGGGAAAATTGCTCCGCGAGGGCTCCGTCGGCGCCGACGTCACCCATATGTGAGGACTGACTTCCTGCTTGGTCCTGGAGAAGCCACAGAATCCCGTCCTCCTCAGAAAGGAGATTTGGGGTAGATCCTAACTCCAGAGGCGGAGCTTGAGAGAGATGTAGGAACAGAGGGTAACCACATTTGCCGTGGCTAATGTGGAGCTATGAGAATCATATGACTTCTGTCTCTCTGAAGCCTGAACAGGGTTTTGGGAATTAGGGGAATGGGTGGAAAGGCATACAGGAAGTCCTGGCCCCAATGGAGGAGTAAAGCATCCCTGGCCTGACAACCCTGAGCCGGAATTCTGGAACAGAACCGGGGAAGTTTGGCATTCAGCGGACTTGCAAAGAGGTCTATGTCCGGGGTTCCCCCAAATTTGAAAAATCTTGGCCATCTGGTCTGCATAGAGAGACCATTCGTGTGGAAGCAGAACTCGACTGAGGCTGTCTGCCCAAGAGTTTTGAATGCCTGGAAGATACACCGCAAGGAGATGAATCTGATGCTCTCTGGCGAGGGCCCATAGTCGCAAAGCTTCGCTGCAGAGCGACAGAGAGCCTGCTCCGTCTTGGTTCTTCACAGAGAACATGGCTACTTGATTGTCCGTTTGAACTAGAACTGTCTTGTAGCTGAGCTGGGTGTGGAATACTCGAAGAGCAAGGAAGATTGCTCTGAGTTCCAGGAGACTGATGTGTAGATAGGCCTCTTATGGAGTCCCGGTACCCTGGGTAGAGAGGCCTTGCAGGTGGGCTCCCCAACAGACCTGTGAGGCAGAGTGGCTTGGGTTGGGGGTTGCTGAAAAGGATACCCAACCAAAAGGTTTTGAGGTGACTGCCATCATTGGAGGGACAAAATAAGGCGATCTGAGCTTGCTATTTTGTCTGACAGGCAACCTGACGCCCGAGTCCACTGAGTGGATAAAATCCACTGGACTGCCCTCATATGGAGGCGAGCATAAGGAACCACATGCACGGTGGATGCCATGTGGCCTAGCAACTGTAACATTTCCCGAGCAGTGAGGTGAGGTTTTAGCACTGCTTGGGAAGCTAAATGCACAATGCAAAGGCAGCAGGGCTGTGGAAGGTAGGTCCTTGTCTGTCTGGTATCCAGCAGAGCTCCTATAAACTCCAGTGACTGAGTGGGAGCAAGGTTGGATTTTGGGAAGTTTATGACAAGTCCCAAATACTGAAGGATGCGCATTGTGTGAGAGAGAGCACCCCTGGCCTCTGGCTCTGAAGGGGCTTGAATGAGCCAGTCGTCTAAGTAAGGGAAGACGAATATTCCCAGGGCGCGGAGAAATGCTGCCACCACAGCCATGCATTTTGTGAACACCCTTTGTACAGAGGCCAGGCCAGAAGGAAGAACCCTGTATTGATAGTGCTTCCCTTGAAACAGAAAGCGAAGGAACTTTCAGTGAGTTGGATGGATGAGAACATGAGTGTACGCATCCTTGAGATCTAGAGAACAAAGCCAATCCTGACTCTGAAGGTATGGCAGCAGAGTTCCTAAAGAAATCATTTTGAACTTCTCTTTGAACAGGAATTTGTTCAATTCTCTGAGGTCTAAAATGGGTCTGTGTCCTCCTGTTTTCTTTGGAATAAGGAAATAGTGGGAATAAAACCCTGTACCCCGTTGGGGAATGGGTACCTCTTCTATTGCCCCTTGGGCAAGAAGCACAGTGAACTCTTGACCTAACTGGTCGTTGAGAGAGGTCTGAGAACTGAACTGTCTTACCATTGTAGGAGGGGGCATGCTGAGGAAATGAAGCTTGTACCCCTCTCTTACAATAGACAGAGTCCAATTTTCTGCTGTTATCTGACCCCATCTGGGGGCAAAATGACATAACCTTCCTGGGATGGTGGAGGGTTCTGAGCCGTTCAGGGCCAGGAAGGCAAAGCTCTATAGATAGGAGTCAAAGCCCCTGTGGAGGCTGAGTCTGCTGAGCCGGTTGAGGCTTAGCTGCTTTTGTCTTTCTTTGTCTAGGTTGTTGCTGCTGTCCCCTTTTGGGCAGACTGACCTAAACGATGCCCCTGTTGGGTATAGGAGGGATAAAACAACTTCTTCTTACTGAAGAATGGTTTCTTAGAGGATTTTTTCCTCGCAGGATCAGCTGTAGATTTAGACAATCTAGCCAAAGTGATATTGTCAGCATCTATCTCATTAGCTTTTTCTTGCCATTTCCTGCTCTAAATGAGAGGTCAGATATGATTGGTATCTCTGAGACATGGTGGAAGGAGAACAACCAGTGAGACTCTGTGATACCTGGGTACAAGCTATATCATAATGATAGAACAGATCAAATTGGTGGAGGGGTTAGACAGGGCATTGAATCACAAAGGATTAAAGTTTTGCAGGAAACAAAATACACTGCAGAATCTCTATGGATTGAAATTCCATGTAAACAGGGGAAGGCGATGGTAGCCAGAATGATTACAGATGGGATGATGAAATGCTCAAAGAAATCAGAGAAGCTAAGAAAAGTTAGAGCACAGTAATAATAATGGGTGATTTCAATTACTCTGGTATCGACTGGGTCAGTGTTATGGCAGGACACACTAGGGAGATAAAGTTTCTTGGAGCAGCTGGTTCATAAACCAACAAGAAGGGAAGCCATTTTGGACCTAGTCCTTAGTGGAACACCAGATTTGGTGCAAGAGATAAGGGTGTTGGGGCCACTTAGCAATAGTGATCATAGCATGATGATGTTTGATTTAATAAATGGAGAACATCCACAGTACTCTCTCTTTTAATTTTCAAAAGAGAGACTATGATAAAATGAGGAAAATAGTTAAGAAAAAAAATTAAAAGGAACAGTTGCAAAGGTTAAAGATTTATATCAAGCATAGGTGGTGTTTAAAAATACTATCTAGGAAGCCCAGACCAGTTGTATTCCACATTTTAAGAAAAGTGGAAGGAAGTCCAAAAAAAATGCCAGCATGGTTTAAAGGTGAGTTCAGAGAGGCTGTTGACCAAAAAAGCATCTTTCAGGAAATGGAAAAAGGAGCCAAATGATGAAAACTGGAAACACAAGCACTGGCAAGTTCAGATGCAAGGCATTCATAAGGCAGGCAAAGAGAGAATCTGAGAAGAAGCTTGCTGTGGAAGCAAAAAGGCATAATAAAGACTTTTTCAAGTACATTTGTAGCAAAAAACCTGTGAGAGAGTCAGCTGGACCATTAGATGATAGAGGAGTAAAAAGGGCACTAATAGGGGACAAGGCCATAGCGGAGAGACTGAATGAATTCTTTGCTTCGGTCTTTAATGAGGAAGATTGTAGGGATGTTACCCATGACTGAAATGGTATTTAAAGATGATACTGCCGAAGAATTGAAAGAAATATTGATACTCCAGGCAGATAACTTTTTGATAAACTAAAGAGTAGAAAATCACCTGGACTGGATGGTATACATCAAAGGCTGTTGAAAGAACTGAAATATGAGACTGCAGACCTATTAGTAATCTGTGAACTTTTGTTATCATCTCTAATACCTGAAGATTGGAAGATGACCAATGCAATGCCAGTTTTTAAAAAGATTTCCAGGGCTGTTCAGGGAAACTACAGACCGGTGAGTCTGACATCAGTACCGGGGAAAATTGTAGAAACCATTATAAAAAATAAAATTACTGAACATGTAGATAGTCATGGCTTAATGGGAGACAGCCAACATGGCTTTAGTCAAAGGTGGTCTTGTCTTACTAATCTGCTATGCCTTTTTGAAGGTGTGAATAAACAGGTAGACAAAGGAGAATCAGTTGATATATTGTGAATAAACAGGTAGACAAAGGAGAATCGGTTGATATAGTGTATCTGGATTTTCAGAAAGCCTTTGACAAAATCCTTCATGAGAGACTCTTGGTGAAACTAAAGAGCCATGGGATACGAGGCAGTGTACTATTGTAGATCAGGAATTGGTTAAAAGATAGAAAGTAGGGCTAAATGGCCAATTTTCCCAATGGAGAAAGTTGAATAGTGGAGTACCACAGGGATCTATGCTGGGTCCACTGCTTTTTAACATATTTGTAAAAGACCTAAAAATGGGAATAACGAGTGAGGTAATCAAATTTGCAGATGACACGAAATTATTCCAAGTTATTAAAACCCAAGAGGATTGTGAAAGCGTAGTAACTCACCTGTAACAGGTGATCTCTGGGAACAGCAGGAATTTAGTCTCCACAAATGGGTGACATCGGCACGACGGAGCCTGCGCAGGAACGCTCCCATGGGGTCCAATACAAAAGCCTTTGGGAACATCCCACTGCGCTGCAAAGCTGCCTTCCCGTCTTTCCAACTCTCCCTTCTCAGTCCTTCATTTTCCGTGGAGCCAGCAGGAAGCAAATCCTGTCACTGCAGAAAATTCTTGAAGAGTTTTCTCTTATTTTTTGTGGTTCGCGTCTGCCTTCCTGTAGACGCTGGTACAGACTGAGTCGGTTCTCTTCTTTCTTTCTTCAGGCGCATCAACATCATTTTAGGCCCAGGCCTTCCATTTTCCACTATGGAAAAACCAGCTAGTGGTTTTAAGAAATGTTCTAAGTGTGGCAGTACATCTCGGCCACCGACACCTATGACTGGTGTATAAAATGCCTAGGTCCTGACCACCAACCATCAGAATGTCCCCTCTGCACTCTATTGGGTGTAGGTTAATATTGATATTTTCCATCTTAAACACATTAATTTTAAAACCTAAGGGCCCAATAATCAAAGCAAGATTAGTCTTGAATTTTCCACAGGGTCACCTCCAGCCCACTTTCCACTATTTCAATCCCAAATCAATTCCTCAACTTCTGTCACTCCTTCTTCCTTTTCTAAAATTAATGAGGAAATTCACTACCTGGCTCCTATGATCCCATTCCCACCCATCTAACAAGCTCTCTCTCTCTGCTATCATCCCTTTCATTTGTCATATCTTTAACCTATTGCTTTCCACTGCAACTATTCCAGCAGCCTTCAAACATCCTGTGATTACACCTGCCCTCAAAAAGCTTTCACTAGACCATACCTATCCTTACAGTTTAACCGCCTATCTTCCTCCTCCCCTTTTCTTCGAAACTACTCAAACATGGTTCACCACCATTTTGACTTTCTTTCTTCTCAAGCCATTCTGAATCCATACAATTTAGCTTTTATCCTCTACATTCAGAGACGACTCTTTTCAAAGTCTCCAGTAAAGACTTGTTCCTCACCAAATCAAAGGGTCTTTGCTTGATCTTCAACCTTAATATTTCTCCTGCTTTTCACATTGTTGATTACCACATTAAGCATAGTTACTCACCTGTAACAGGTGTTCTCTGAGGACAGCAGGGATCAGTCCTCAGATATGGTGATGTTGGTGCTGACGGAGCCCATGCGGAGAAAATCCCCAGCTTTCAAAGAAAGCCTTTGGGATTGCTACCACGCATGTATGGTCCCCTTCCCGCCCAAGGGTGCCATTTGGCTCAGATGACATAGCTAAAAGACGGTAAAAACAAATAAAGATGGTACAACTGCAACTCCAAGGGGAGGAGGGAGGGTTGTGAGGACTGATTCCTGCTGTCCCCGAAGAACACCTGTTACAGGTGAGTAACTACGCTTTTTCTGGGAACAAGCAGGAAGTCAATCCTCACATATGGGACTCCCCAGCTACAGGCTACCAAAAACCCATAGCAAAAATAGAGCTCCCTTGTGGGGAGCCACAAGCAGCAGTAATAGAGTCCATATAGACCAGAGGTTCCCAACTCTAGTCCTGGAGGGCCAAACACCATTCAGGTTTTCAGGCTGTCCATAATAAATATGCATGAGATGCATGCACTGCCCCCTTTGTATTCAAATGTATCTTATGCATATTCATTAGGGACAGCCTGAAAACCTGAATGGTGTTTGGCCCTCCAGGACTGGAGTTGGGAACCTCTGATATAGACAGACCAAACAGGACCCTGTGTCCGATGAAACCAGCACTCCGGTAGCCTGAACACAGAAGAGTAGGAGGGTAGTTTCCTAGACCCCAAAATGATTACGGAGCATGGCCTGGCTGAAGGCACTATCCCGTCGGGACTCTCTATCCAGGCAGTAATGAAATGCAAAGGTATGAACGGAAGACCAGGTGGCAGCCCAGCAGATGTCTGCTAGCGGGACCAAACGCAGGTTGGCTACTAAGGTCGCCATAGCCCTGACACAGTGTGCGGGGACCCGGGCCTTCCAACGGAAGCCTCGCCTCCTCGTAGGCCAGGGCAATACAGTCCACCACCCATGTGGACAGCATACGCTTGGACACTGCCTCCACCAGCCTACTGGAGTCAAAGGAAACAAAAACCTGAGAGACTTTTCGGTGGCCTTAAATGCATTGGATATAGAAGGACAAGGCCCTCTTACGGTCCAAGGTATGGAGGACCATCTCTGCCCGACTGGCATGCGGTCTGGGAAAGAAGGTAGGAAGGACCACCTCCTGGATTGAGGTGGAAGGAGGACACCACCTTCGGAAGGAATTTAGGGTGCGTACGAAGCACCACACTATTCTTGTAAAACCTGGTGTAAGGCACTTCAGCCACCAGGGTCTGGAGCTCGCTTACCCTGCGGGCAAAAGTGAGTGTGACCAGGAAAACTACCTTCCAGGAGAGGTAGCGAAGGTGGCATGTAGCCAGGTGGCCGGGTAAGCTGTCCCAGCACCACACTGAGATTCCATTCGGTCACCGGGGATGAACCAGGGGCTTAGACAGGAGCAGGCCCTGTAGGAAGCGGGACACCAATGGGTGGGCCGAGAGGGGCTTCCCATCTACCTGGTAGTGGATTGCCGCTAGGGCACTAAGGTGCACCCTAAAGAAATTAGACTTGAACCCCAAATGAGAGAGGTGGAGCAGATATTGCAACACCATGACCACTGGGCAAGAGAAGGGGGTCAGCCCCTCCGCTCAGTGCACCAGAGTGAGAATCTGCGCAACTTAAAGGCACAGGCCTGTCTGGTAGACGCCTTGTGCAAGGCCAGCAGAACATCTTCCACCTCTCTAGAGAGGTGGAGTGGGGCTAGAGTCACCCTCAGAAGCCATGCAGTCAACGAAAGGGAGCCAAGATTATGATGCAGGAGAGACCCCCCTCCTGAGACAGGAGTCAGGGGGCAGACCCCAGGGGTATTGGGTCCTCCACTGCCAGTTGCAGAAGCAGCGGAAACCACGGCTGCCTGGGCCACCGTGGAGCCCAAGATGACCGAGGCCCTGTCGTGGAGAGTCTTGAACAGAGTCGTGGAGATCAGTGTCATCGGAGGGAAGGTGTACAGAAGTCCCTCTGACCATGAGACCACGAAGGCATGGACAGCCACCCTGGCGGGGTGAGGCTGCTGGGAGCAGAAGTGGCGATTGTCCGGGCTTGCAAATAGATCCATCACTGGTTTCCCCCAGGACCTGGAAAAGCTTGCTGGCTACCCCTGGATCCAGCTATCACTCATGCGGCTGGAGAATACTGCTAAGTCTGTCGGCCAGCAAGTTGTCTTGGCCTGACAGGTATACCGCTCTGAGGAGGATGCCCTGTTGGACTGCATAAGAGCACAGATCTAGGGCTTCCTGGCAGAGGGCATGGGACTCCATGCCTCCCCTGCTTGTTCACATAGAACATGGCTACCTGGTTGTCTGTTTGGACTAGGACTGACTGGTGGCCCAAGCAATGATGAAAAGCCTTCAGGGAGAGATGAATGGCTCACAATTACAGGAGGTTGATCTGCTGAGCACTCTCGTCCAGGGACCAACTGCCCTGGGTGCGGTAGCCCTCACAATGGGCTCCCCAGCCCAGCAAGGAGGCATCCATGGTGAGGACCCTCGAGTGGTTGGGAGTCTGGAAAGGCATGCCCATCTCCAGGTGTCGGGACAACTGCCACCAGACCAGGGACTTTGCCAACTGGTGGGTCACTTGTTCTCTGTCCTGGAGGTGGCCCGTGGCCTGGGACCATTGATCCCGGAGGCAGCACTGTGCTGTTGGCATGTGGAGACAGGCATCTGGAATGATGCGGACCGTGGAGATCATGTGCCCGAGAAGGTGCAGAAGATGCCTGGCTGGCACCGAGGTACGATGCTACATGTCTTAGGCCATAGACATGAGTCTGGCTGCCTAGTCTGCGTGCAAGAAGGCTTTAGACCAAGGGGTGTCAATTCTTGCCACAATGAACTCCAGCCCTTGCGTCGGGCAAAGGTTCGACTTGGGGTAGTTTATAACGAAGCCCAAGTGTTGCAGAATCTGGGTGATGCGTTCAGTGGCCTGCTGCACCTCGGGGGCTATGGTGCCCTTGATGAGCCAGTCGTCGAGGTAGGGGAAGACAAATATCCCCTGGAGCCTGAGAAAGGCGGCGATCACTGCCAGACACTTTGTGAATACCCTGGGGGCCGAGGCTAGGTCTAAGGGTAGCACCCTGTATTGGAAATAATTGCCTCCTAACACAAAGCGTAGGTATTGTCTGTGATTTGGATGGATTAGGATGTATGTATAGGAATCTTTTAAACGTAAGGAGCATACCCAGTCTCCCAGTCGGAGGTAGGGGAGCAACGATCCAAGGGAGAGCATCTTGAACTTCTCCCTCACCAGGAATTTGTTGAGATTGCGCAGGTCGAGGATGGGCCTTAGGCCCCCTGTCCTCTTTGGCACGAGGAAATACCTGGAATAGAAACCCTTGCCCTTGAGGTGGTGGGGCACCGGTTCCGCCGCTCGGTCCTTGAGAAGCCCTGCCAACTCCTTCAGGAGAAGGTCCTGGTGGAGGGGAGACCTGAGGGGCTCGCCCAAAAAGTAGAATGGAGGTGTTTGTCTCAGGTGGAGGAGGTAACCCTCCTTGACCACCCTTAGTGCCCAGGAGTCGGTGGTTCTAGCTTTCCACCTGTGGGCATAAAGAGTGCGGCGACCTCCTGTAGGTTGCTGATCTCCATGTGGAAGAGGGGTTATGCTGAAGGAGTCAAAAGCTCCCTCCTGGCTGGGCCGAAGCCAGATGTTGGGGCTTGGGAGCCTTCTGCTTACGCGGGCCATGCCCTTGTCCCTTGGCCTGCAGCCCTTGCTGGAGAGCCGGTGAGGCCTGGTAACATGGGTAGTTTCGGTAAGCAGTGGACTTCCTCGGGTAAAAGGGCTTTTTACCCGAGCCCTTCCATCGGGGAGGGGCAGTGGTCTTCTTGGAGAGCCTAGTCCTCGTCATGAACTCAGTTTCCAGCTCTGCGGCTTTGTCAGTCATGGGTTTGCCGAAGAGGTTTTCCCCTCGACATTGACCAACTTGTCCTGTACCCACTTCTCGAGGTCGGACTGGAGCCATGCTTGGCAGCGCGCACCGATGCCCACCGCAGTTACCCGGGCCACCAACTCGAAACCATCACAGGCCGCCCGAGACATAAATTTGGAGCACTCATGGACGGCTTTGGACAGGCTCTTGAAGTGCTGCAAAGGTTCTTCGGAGAGACCAGCTGAGTGCCCAGAGAGTTCTTTCGCCAGGTCCCTCAGGTACATGCCCATGTACAGCTGGTAGGCCTGGATCCAGCAATTCAGCATCGAGCCCTGATAGCACTTTCTGCTGAGGGCATCCAAGGTGCGGGCCTCCCTGCCGGGGGGCACCAAGGAGTGTGTCTTCTGGTTCTTCAGTCGACGCATGGCCAAATCCACCACTATAGAGTTGTGCGGAAGCTGTGACTTCTGAAAACCAGGGTTCCGGTGGTCTCGGTACATTGAGTCGAGCCGCTTGCTGGCCACTAGCACCAATGCCGGCGTCTCCCACATATGGAACATGAGCTGTTCCAGGATGGGAGGAAGGGGCACCATGAGCGATTCCCAAGGGGGAGCCTCGTCTTGGAAGATCTCGAGCTCATTGGCCCGAGGATGATCCTCTGACTCGGTGTGGAATGCCAAGGCCTTGGACATATCTTTGACAAAGTCCAAGAAGCCCATATCCTCCGGTGGGGACCTTCTTTGAGGTTCAATGACTAGGGAATCAGAAGGGACCATCTCGGTGCTGACGGGTGACCGGGGACTCCTTATCCTCGGTCTCCCAATTGAATACTCCGAGGACTTGAGGGAATGTTGTTCCTTGGGCTTCGAAGGGCCTGGTGCCATATGACCCAACCGCAGAAGGCTTGTCGGGGACAACCTCGGCCATGTCGAGTGGAAGACCGAGCGCAACCTTGACCAAGGATCAACCCGGGCTCACATGGCCTCGAGGATCGGCTCGGCCTCCGGGGACGTCTTTGACATTGAAAACCTGGTGGTCAGGGCGGAGGAACCGGACATCAGCGCATACTGCTGGTCCAAGAAGGCAGTTACACTGCGCTCCATGGCCACCATTCTGGACTCCAGTCGCAATAGGGCGCTGAGGAACTTGGGCCCAATGCCGGCTCCCCAGGAGGGGAATCCTCGATGAGGACTGTGTCTAATTGCCGAGGCTGGTCTGCACCTGGATCCTTCCGGGGAACCTTCGCTGGCCGCTACCGCTCCAATGGCTCGAGCGGACGTCCAGGGCTCCGCGTCCAATGCCGCCGCCTTCGAGGACTACTTCTTCCTCTTCAGTTCCCTCGAGTGAGATCCCCTCTCTGAGGAACCAAGATGACACTTGGGTTCAGAGTGTTCCTCCCGAGGTGTCGAGGCCTCAGACAAGGTCCTGGCTCTCGGAGGCATCGGGGACTCAAGAAAAATCTTGTCATGCTGCTGCTGGTGGCTCCTGAAGTCCTTGGAAGACATCTTCTTGCAAAGGCCACAGACTGCCGGGTCATGGTCCGGACCGAGGCACCAGTCATGTGTGTCGGTGAGACACATTATTTTAGCACACCGATCACACTTTTTAAAGCTGCTGGTCGCCATAGGGGGAAAAAGAACCCCAGCAAGGTCGAAGACAATTCAGGCTGCCAGCGGAGCAAAAAGGCGTGAAGACGCCAAAAGAAAAATAAAACTAAGTAAAAAGAAGTCGACCCCGATAACGAAGCACCGAGGTCGGTGCGGGAAAGGTACCGGAGCAACCGGAGACGAATAAGAACTCGAGAAAAAAAATCAACTTTTTCCAGGGGAAAACAGACATCATCTCGTGGGCTCCGTGGTAAAAAGGAGACTGAGCAAGATGGTAACCTTTGGCAGAAAGGGGACCACGCATGCGTGGTAGCAATCCCAAAGGCTTTCTTAGAAAGCTGGGGATTTACTCCGCGCAGGCTCCATCGGCGCTGATGTCACCCATATGTGAGAGCTGACTTCGTGCTTGTTCCCGAAGAATTCTCGATACCCTCTCCACATTTGGATTTAAGGGCTCTATTCTATTTATTTAGCTTTTCTTCTATACTGCGTTATTCACATCAGTGTGGTTTACATTCAACAAACATTATATATGCAGTCGCGCCGCATTGTATTTACAATGAACAGGGGTAATATAACCCTATTCTGTCCTGGGTTTCTTCTCTCCCCCATTGCACGATTAATGTATGCTGTAGTGGATATTCCTCTGCAGCCATCCTGCTTTCAGATGGTGTACCTCAGGGCTCTAATCTTGGGACCTCTCTTTCTCTCACTACATTCAATCCTTTTGTGCACTTATCTGCTTACATGGTTTTCAGTACCCTGATGACTCTTAGATCTAACTGTCTGCACTTGAAATCTCTCCAGGTATTCGGGTCCAGAGCTCTGCCTGCTTATCAGACATTGCTGCCTGGATGTCTCATCGCTGTCTGAAATTGAACATGGGCAAAAAAAGAGCTCCTTATCTTTCTCCCTAAACCCACCTCCCCCTTCCTTGCTTCTCTATTTCTGTGGATAATACTATACTCTTCCCTCAGCTTACAAACCTTAGGGGTCATCGGACTCAACTCTCTTTTACTCTGTGCACATTCAACAGATAGCAAAAACCTTTTGCTTCTCTAACATCAGCAAAATTCATTCCTTAATTTCTGAACATACTACTAAGATCCTTATCTCTAGTCATCTCATCTTGACTTGTAACCTCCTCCTCACTGGTCTCCCTCTGAATTCTCTCTCCCCTTCAATCTATTCAAAACTCAGTTGCATGACTTATTTTCCGCCACTGTCACTATGCTTATGTAACTCCTCTTCTCAAGTCACCTCACTGGCTCCCTATCCATTTCCGCATCCAGTTCAAAACTTCACCTACTTACCTACAAGTGCATTCATTCTGCAGCTCCTCACTACCTTCTCTCACCCTACACATCTCCTCGGGAACTCTGCTCTTCTGGAAGATTCTTCTTATCTGTGCCCTTATCTGCCACTGCCAACTCCAGACTTCATTCATTCTACCTTGCTACTCCATATGCCTGTGAACAAATTACCTGAATCAATAAGTCAGGCTCCTGTTCTAGCCCTATTCAAATCCAGGCTAAAAACGCACATCCTTGAGGCTTCTTTTGGATCATGATGCCCCGCAATCTCTTGTTCACCACTGTGTATCTTATCATTCTCTAGTCCTCAGTTTTGCGATGTTGTTCTTCTTGATTAGACTGTAATGTCTGATCTGCAAGGAAAGCACAGTTACTTACCGGTAACAGGTGATCTCCGGAACAGCAGGAATTAGTCTTCACATGTGGGAGACGTCGCCGACGGAGCCCGCACGGGAATGCTCCCCAGCATCCAAACATAAAGCCTTTGGGAGCACCCCTCCCGCCCTTCCTACTGCCTCTCCCCAGTTGAGTTCATAGCTGAGAGAGAAGGAGAGGAAGAGGAAGAAATAGAGAGATACAACTCCTAGGGGAGGTGGGTGGGCTGTGAAGACTAATTCCTGCTGTTCCAGAGATCACCTGTTACCGGTAAGTAACTGTGCTATCTCCAGGAACAAGCAGGAATGAGTCTTCACATGTGAGGACTCCCTAGCTGAGGGTGCCAGGGGAGATCCCATAAAATGCGAAGCCCTGGGCAGGACGGCATTTTCCCAACCTGGATCCCCGGCATCCCCTGAGGGATGGAGGGTAGGAGTTGAGAAGAAAAAAGGTTCCAGAGAAACAGCAAAAACCAAAGACTACATGAGGAGAGTAGTCTTTAGAATGCAAGTCAGTATCATTAAGTATTTAATGAACTAGTACCACATAGAGCTTACCTACCGGATTGTAGGAAGGAGAACTGTGATGGAAGGTACTGTAGACTCAGTAGCGAAGTCTTCAAGGGAACTTCACAGCAGTGAGGGGGAAGTTCCAAATCCGGAAGGGCAGGAGACCCCAGGTGTCAACTGGTGCAGGAGAAGAACGGCAGGTCTTCAAGGAAGCTTTATGCGAAAAGCTGAGCACTCCTTCAGGAGCAGAATCCTTAACCCTGAGGGCTAGAAGTAGAAGACTGGCCGATCTGGAGAGCCCAGTCCGGAGGAGAACAGGGGCGTACCCCGGAACCAAAGAAGTACACTATCTGCCCTAGCTGAGAAAAAGAAGACATAGGGCCTGAACCTCAAGAAGAGGTGCATAACAAAAAAATAGAAGCTGTTGACTTCACAGTAGCAAGTTGAGTATAACCGGTCCCAGATATCGAGCCGTAAGGAAATAGGCAAGCGGACTGGTCGGACCCCATAAGGGGTAAACGTAAGTACCTGCAATAGGGAGATAGACGGTAATACACAGGGTGCTGTGGACATCTCCCAATATGCGCCTACCGATACAGATAAATATCTAATATATATCTAGGTAAGTAGGGCAAGGAGAGCGCCCACCCAGGTACTAAAAACATGTATGCCGAGGAACATACATACAGGAGTATAATACTGATAAGTCGGACCTGCCACTGATCCACAGAAGAACGCCCACCTGGGAAGGTGGCGGGAAAGATCCATCCAAGAAAAAAGGGGGGGGGATCTCTGTCTGTGGTGCAGTGGCAGATCAGCGAGATTAACAGTACGGTTGCGTGAAGGGCACATCAGGGGTGTAGGCCTTGGATGTGTCCCCATGGCATTCACGCAGAAAAAAACTTGTCCCCCGCACAAAACGGGAGACAAGAGGGTATAGTCATCGATAGCCATGGAGTGACTAAGAAATCCATTCCCTCATATGGAAAAAACCCTCAGAGACAAGGGTCCCTGCCTTATGGGAAGCTGCTCTGAAGATTGCAGAGGGCAGCGTGCAGGAGGCGGGGGAAAACTGACAGGAGTCAGAGACGTCGCCACATCCCAGAAGCTAGAACGACACCTGCGGGGAGTGTCAATACGCCAGGTAGCAGAAGCATCTGGCAGAAGCAGTAAGCACTCTTGGTGACTCCTGCACGCACAGTAACTGACAAAGAACAAGGGGAAAGGTCTACACTGGAAGAAGAAATTTCGGTATGGCATCTGCTCAAGCAGGGGAACCCTGGAAGAGAAGGGTTCGAGGGACGTACCTAAGGGTAAGTCAGTTGAAGGATAGAAGTCCCTGGGGCCAGAACTATCATGGAATAGCGGTGATCTCCCTCTTCCAACAAGGAAGGGGGAATACCGTAACCCCCGGACAAGCATCCGAACCACTTGCCATACTGAAAATGAACCCCAGTGTAGAGCTAGAAGAATGAACTTCTGGTAAGAGAAGTTAATTGTAGGCCGCCGCATACAAGCGCCTAAAGTTGCTTAGTATGAGTATCCTGGCGCGGGCCCGGGAACCACCGACCGGAGTGAGACGTCCCTTGCTTGGGCGCACCTGGCGGGTGGGCGGACGGCTGAAACTTTCTCTTCCTCGGGAAAGAAGGTCTGGACTTAGGATGGCTTCCAGTGCTAGGAAGGTCAGCGGAGCACTGAGCAACCTGACGTAACGCTTCGCTATTGAAGAGGTTTTCTCCAGCACACGGAGAATTACCCAGATTATGTTGTGCCCGTCTACACAAGTCTGACGCCTGCAGCCAGGCTGTACGACGCGCTCCAATGGCAATAGCAGAGGACCTGCTAACAGACTGAAAGGAGTCTAGAGAAGCACGAGAAAGGAACCCAGAGATATTCCTGCAATGATAAAGAAGCAAGGAATATTCAGAGGCCTTAGTTGCAGACAAAAAGGGAGACAAGAGAGATAATCCCTCGGTGACCTCTCGGAGTATCAGGCTCATATAAAAAATATATGAAATAATTCTGGAAGCCAACATGGACGTTTGGAAGGTCTGACGCCCAAAGGTATCCAGCGCTTTAGAGGCACGACCTGGAGGGCGAGAAGAATGCTTCTTCTTACTTCCGACCTTCCTCAGCGCCGATTCCACCACAATGGAATGATGTGGAAGCTGGTGCTCCTGAAAAACCGGGGAGGGGGGCACCCGATACCGAGCATGCATGGCTGTAGACGGTGCAGGAACCCTCAAAGGCGACCGCCAAACCCCCAGCAGAAGATCCTGCAGGGAAGGATGTAGAGGAAGCATTACGGCTGCCTGTTCCGCAGGACCTGGACTTAGGGAAGGACCCGGGAAAGGAATGGCAAGCAAGTCCGCCATGTCAAGGAGAAAATCCTGAAAAGACGGCTCTCCCAGAGGGGCTATTCCGGGGGAGGATAAGGCGGAAGGTGCCGCCTGGACACCAGAAGGCCTAGCGGACTGGTGCCCACTGGACAGAGAAGGATACCAACAGTCCCGATTCGAGGCAGTTAGTACTGCGTCTTCGGTTCCGGGAATCGATTCCAAGCTAGGCATCGACGGGGTCGATGGCACCGATGGAACCGCAGGAATCGGCCTCGGCCCCGGCCTCAGGGACGGCACTGCCCCCGGCGGTTGAAGTGGTTCCGAGGCAACCGGAGAGCAGTGGTTAGTAATCTCTGCACTGTGTCACCTGAAACGTGTCGTAACCAAGCCTTCTAGGCTGGGTATCGATTCGAGACAGGGCATCGAACCGAGCGAGGAGACCGACTCCCTCCTAGAGGGCCCCGGCGGCGGTGGCTGTACCGGCGATGCCGGTACCGGCGATGCCGAACCCGGAAAGCGAATTGGAATCGCATCGATCGTGCCGCAGGCATCGAGGACCCCCGAGGACGAAGCTCGGTGAAGGGGGAGACACCCGACACCGGCGACGATGGCGGGAGATAGGCACCGCTAGACGCCGGGACCCCTCTCGAGCCTGCCTTACACCAAGAGGAAAACCCCTCCAGGGCTTACTAACCGGTCCCGAGGGTACCCAGGTAACCCGACGACGAGCCCCGGCGGGGAGTGAAACGCACAACCCCGGCGCCGATGCCGGGGCATTGGCGCTTCTTGATGCCGGAACCAACCCCGCTGTTGGCCGGGACGATGGAAAACCCGGCTGGGTCGAATCGATCGAAGTCCCCGAGGCCCCCCTTCTAGCAACGAGCGGAGCACTCGACGTCCACATTGATGCCGGGGGATCGCCCGTCCGGGGCAGATCGATAGGCCCCGAAGGTACCGGGGGAGCCAGGCGGCGATCCCTGGTGAAGAGTGGAGCACTCGACACCGATGCCGGCGCCGGGGAGGCAGTGCCGCTCAAAGCCGGTACCACCCCCGCGCAGGACTGGGATGCAGGAAAGCCAGTCCGGGCCGAATCGATCGGCCCCGAAGGTACCGAGGGCACTAGAGGACGATCCCCGAAGAGTGAAACACTCGACACCGACGCCGAGGAATCGGTACCGCCCGAAGCGGGTACCACCTCCGCGCATGGCTGGGATGTAGAAACACCAGACTGGGTCGAGATGATCGGCCCCGAAGGTGCCGAGGACACCAGCTGACGATCCCCGGTGAAGAGTGAAACACTCGACACCGACAGATCGGTACCGCCCGAGGCGGGCACCACCCCCGCGCATGGCTGGGATGCAGGAAAGTCAGACTGGGTCGAGTCGATCGGCCCCGGAGGTGCCGAGGACACCAGCTGACGATCCCTGGCGAAGAGTGGAACACTCGACGCCGACGCCGATGCCGGGGAATCGACATCGCTCGAAGCGGATACCACCCTCGAGCATGGCTCGGGAATGTTCTGTGAGGAGCGAACCCCAAGAACAACCCGAAACCCCGCGGATGCTCTGGAGCCTGAAGACTCCTGCCGGGGTTTATTTGCCAAGGAGGACTTCAGGGGGAGGCCGGAGCCGTCGTCATGCCGCGCATGAGACTCACCCCTCAAGACTTGGCTAGTCTTAACAGACTGTTGTGTGGTTACCTGATCCTGGAGAGAAGAGAAAACCGATGACCGCACCTTAGGAGGAAAGACGTCATCGAGGAACACCCGAAAAAGGGAAGGTCTTCTCCCGATACTGAAGCCCGGAGGACCGGGGGAAAAAGGATCAGGGCCCAAACAGGAGAGGCACCAGGCATTGGAGTCTAAGTAAAAAACGAAGTCTCCACAGTGAGGGCAGTTCTTAGGGGAAGAAGGCTCCATGCTGGAAAGCCCGGTAGGCCTCAGAAGGACCAGAGGGAAAGAAAGTTCCCTCAAAGTGATTAAAAGAAGAAAAAGCACCGGTGGTGCCCGTGTCGGCGGGAAAAAAGGCCGCAACCACATGAAACAAGAAAAGGAAAATGAAAGAAAAAAAGTTTCTGCGGTAGCAGGAGGTACGTCCTGCTTGCTCCGCGGAAAACGAAAAACTGGGGAGAGGCAGTAGGAAGGGCAGGAAGCCACCGCGCAGGCGCGAGGGGTGCTCCCAAAGGCTTTATGTTTGGATGCTGGGGAGCATTCCCGTGCGGGCTCCGTCGGCGACGTCTCCCACATGTGAAGACTCATTCCTGCTTGTTCCTGGAGATTGTCTCATATATCTATATGTATAGCACTGTATACACAATGTAGTGCTATACAAATGATAAGTAGTAAGTAGTAGTAGTAGTAGTAGTAGCAGCGGTGCTATTCAGCCACTGCTCGGTTATCCCTAAGTGGCAAAAGTTAGGCACCATAAAGGCTGGCCTAACATTGGCCACAGAGGCTAACCGAGTAGAGATTGAATATCACCGCTGCCCGATTAGCTTTGCTGCTAATCCACTGACCCAGATATTCAATGCCACTGGCTGGATATGGCCCCAGCATTGAATATCCAGGTCTTAAGTTAAGCAACGACAGCCAGACATCACTGCCGTTGAATATCTCCCCATCTAAGGTTCCCCCAAAAGTATTTAAGTACTTCATTAAAACCAGCAGAAAATCATATGCATCCCAGTGAAAGCATAGTTACTCGTAACAGGTGTTCTCCAGAGACAGCAGGAATCAGTCCTCACATATGGGACTCCCCGTCCCGCCCAAAGGGTGCCATCTTGCTCAGTCTTCTTTTATCCACAGAGCCCAACGGACGTGGTCCGATTTTCACCGTGGAAAAAGCAGAAAAGTTACTTTATTTTTTTCAGCTTCCCACTTCGACACCGGTTCCCCTTCCTGCCTTCGGCTTGGTACACTGGTACCAAGTCCAGTCAGTTTTCGTTTTTGTCCTTCGTGACTAGCGTTCGCACTCTTTTTATTTTTCACTGGCAGCCCGGTCGTTTGACCTCGCATGGGCCGTTTTTCCCCCGATGGCTGCCAGCGGGTTTAAAAAATGTGATCGGTGTAAGAAACTGATGTCCCTCACCGACACACACGACTGCTGCCTTGGCCCCGATCATGACCCAGTCGTCTGTGGGACGTGTGGTAAGATGTCTTCGAAGTCTTTGAAGAGCAGGCAGCATCAGCGTGACAGGATTTTCCTGAGTCAGCAACCGCCCGGGCCCGGACCTCGTCAGAAGCCTCGACATCTCGGGAATCAAAGCCTGAGCACCGTAGTGGGTTTTCTGAGCAGAGGTCTCCCTCCAGTGAATATCGGAGAAAGAAGCAGCTTGTGAGGGCGTCGTCGCTGGAGGACTCTGATCAGCTTGGACCCTCAGATTCCAGGCTGCGGAGCCCAGACCGCCGCCCCGGGTCCTCGGAGTCGGAACAGCCGGCTAAACAACCTCGCAAGGAGCCGGAGACGTCAGACAAGGTAAATTCTGTTGTCTTCGTGGACTCTTCTCCAGGAGAGCCGACGTCGGGACCCAAGCCAGGAGCTGCGGAGCCTTCTGAGCTCGATCTCAGGTTGGCGGCCCTGGAGAACAGCATGGCTGCCTTCATGGAGCAGCAGCGGGCGCTGATGGCCGGTCTCGCCGGTCCGTCCGTCCCGACCACCGGGACGTCGACGCCGGAGGCCGAGCCGATCCTCGAGTCGATCAGGTCTCGAGTCGATCCTCGGCCAAGGTCTCCCTCGACCTCCCGTTCTGGACCGAGGTTCTGGACGCCGGTGCCCTCGGCGTCAGGGCGGTTGGGCTCGAAGTCCTCAAGGCCGGAGCCCATCGAGTACTCCTCGGAGGACTCAGTGTGGGAGCCGGAGGACGACTCCCCCCCAGACACCTTCCGGATCTGGTGTATCCCGTTGGACTCACTGGGTTCAGAGATTCGGAATAGGTCCCCTCCGGAGGACACTTGGTTCTCGGACTTCGTCAGGGACATGGCCAAAGCATTGGCATTCCCTGCAGATGCCAAGGAGGAGCCTCGAGCCGAGGAGTTTGATGCGCTCCAGTATAATTCTCCCCTGAAGGAAGCCCTTACTGTACCAGTGCCTCTGATGTTGGAACGGCTGATGCTCAGCATGTGGGAGTCCCCGGCCTCGATGCCGGTGCTCAGCAAGTGGGTCGATTCCATTTATCGAGTCCGCAAGAGTCCTGGGTTCCAGAAAGCGCAGCTGCCACACAACTCCATGGTTGTGGAATTGGCCATGCAACAGCTGAAAAGCCAAAAAATGCACTTTTTGGTGCCTCCCGGCCGGGAGGCCCGGAAACTGGACGCCCTCGGCAGAAAGTGCTACCAGGGCTCGATGCTATCATGCCATGTCCAAACTTACCAGCTGTACATGGGCATGTATTTGCGGGACCTGGCAAAGGAGATTGCCGGGTTCTCAGCTGGCCTATCCGAGGAACCCTTGCAGTGCTTCAAAGCCCTGTCCACGAGGATCAGAGTGTGTTCAAAGTTCATGTCTCAAGCAGCTTACGATGGCTTCGAGGCTTTGGCCCGAGTAGCCGCGGCCGGCATCAGTGCACGCCGTCAGGCCTGGCTCATGTCGTCGGACCTGGAGGCATGGGTTCAGGACAAGTTGGTTGATGTCCCGTGCTGAGTAGACAACCTCTTTGGCAAACCCATGACTGAGAAAGCTGCAGAAATCGAGTCCTAGTACTTGACCCGGACAAGGTTGTCGAAGGAGGCGGCCTCAGGGAAGAAGCCCTTTTTCCCGAGGATGGGTATGGCTTACAGAAACTACCCCACTTACCAGGCCGCCCCAGCTCCTCAACAGGGGCAGCACGCCAGGGGACAGGGGCATGGCCCAAGTAAGCCGAAGACCCCCAAGCCTCCAGTTCCGGCTCCTACCCAGCCGGGAGGGGGCTTTTGACTCCCAGTGCATAGCTCCTCTCCCACCAGTGGTTTGGCCCTGCACGGGAGGGAGGCTGGCCCTGTACGCTCATAGGTGGCCAGACATTACTACCGACGCCTCGGTTTTGCAAGTAGTCCAGCAGGGCTACTTCCTTCACTTTCACCAGGTGCCCACCTCCTTTTTCCCTGGAGAGCCTTTCAGGCCCCCTCTTCACAGGAACCTCCTCCTGCAGGAGTTGGCAGGACTGCTAAAGGATGAGGAGGTGGAACCGGTGCCCCACCACCTGCAGGGGCAAGGCTTCTACTCCAGGTATTTCCTCATACCAAAAAAAAAAAAAGGAGGCCTTCGCCCCATCCTGGAAATGCGAAATCTGAACAAGTTCCTCGTGAGGGAAAAGTTCAAGATGCTCTCCCTTGGGATCCTACTTCCTTATCAGGGAGACTGGCTATGCTCCTTAGATTTAAAAGGATGCTTATACTCACATCCTCATACACCCAGACCACAGACAATACCTCAGGTTTGTGGTTGGAGAAAACCACTTCCAGTACAAAGTGCTTCCCTTTGGCCTAGCTTCCGGTCCCAGAGTATTTACCAAATGCCTAGCAGTGGTGGCGGCCTTCCTCAGAAGCCAGGGAGTCTTCGTCTTTCCATACCTGGATGACTGGCTCATCAGGGGCCAATAGGCACAGGAGGCATGGCAGGCCACAGCTCTCACAGTCAACCTGCTCCAGCACCTAGGCTTCGTTATAAATCACAAAAAGTCCACTTTACTCCCCACTCAGAACTTTGGAATACACCCACGCATGCGCGGTCCCCTTCCTGCCCAAAGGTGCCATCTTGCTCAGTCTGATGACATAGCTAAAAGACAGCACAAAAAAAGGAAATGAACTATATACAACTGCAACTCCAAGGGGAGGAGGGAGGGTCGTGAGGACTGATTCCTGCTGCTCCTGGAGAACACCTGTTACAGGTGAGTAACTCCTCTTGCTCCAGGACCAAGCAGGAAGTCAGTCCTCACAAATGGGTGACTCCCTAGCTCTGGGCTACCAGGAACCCAGGCTGAAAAATAGAGCTCCCTCTAGAGCCCCAGCAACAGTGAGAGAATCTTCTCTGAGACCGCACCTGAACGGTAGGCCCAACACCAGGGCCGGAGGGTAGGAGTTGCCTAAACCTCAAAAAGATTATGGAGTACCGCTTGCCCGAAAGCACTGTCCCTACGTGGACTCCCTCTCGAGGCAGTAGTGGTCCGCAAAAGTCTGGCTTGAAGACCAAGTAGCAGCCCGGCAGATGTCTGCCAATGGAACAGAACGGAAGTGAGCTACTAATGCGGCCTTCGCCCTGACCTGGTGGGCCGTGACTCGACCCTCCAGGGAGAGGCCGGCTGCCCTGTACACCCAGGTGATACAGTCTGCCACCCAGATGGACAACGTTTGCTTAGTGACAGGCAACCCCAATTTATTAGGGTCAAAGGAAACGAAGAGCTGAGAAGCCCTTCTATGCCCCTGTGTACGTTCAAGGTAAAAGGATAGCGCCCTTCTACAATCCAGGGTATGCAAGACAGTTTCGGCCCTACTGGTGTGCGGCCTGGGAAAGAACGTCGGAAGGAACACCTCCTGGTTGAGGTGGAAGGAGGACACTACCTTTGGAAGGAACTTAGGATGAGTCCGCAAGACTACCCTGTTTCTATAGAACCTGGCATATGGCCTATCCGAGACCAGGGACTGAAGCTCACTCACCCGCCTAGCCGAGGTGAGTGCCACAAGGAACAACACTTTCCATGAGAGGAAACGTAAATGGCAGGTTGCCATCGGCTCAAAAGGTGGGCGAGTCAGTTGCTGCAAGACCACATTGAGATCCCACTCAGTGGCCGGTGGACGAATAGGAGGCTTAAGCAGAAGCAGGCCTCTCAGAAAGCGAGACACCAGAGGGTGGCCTGGAAGAGATTGTCCATCCACCGGCGAGTGGTGAGCTGAGAGGGCACAGAGGTAAACCCGGACAGAGTTGGACTGAAGTCCTAGGTTGGAAAGGTGGAGCAGGTATTGTAGCACCACCTGGACAGAGCAGGAGAAGGGGTCCTCTTGCTGTTGAGAACACCAAGTAGAGAACCTATGCCACTTCAGAGCATAGGCCTTCCTAGTGGAATGCTTCCTGGAGGCCAACACCACCTCTTCCACTTCCCTTGATAGGAGCAAGGACTAGCCTTTCAGCAGCCAGGCCATCAAATTGAGGGATTTGAGGTTGGGATGCAAGAGGGACCCCTGATCCTGAGTCAGAAGGTCAGGCTGCAGCCCCAGAGGAAGTGGAGCAGAATTCTTAATTCCTCTGCCCTAGGTTCTTTTCCTGGAATCACAGTGATTGCAAGGCCTTTTCCTAAATCACATATGAAGTCCTGGAAGGACATATTTTCTGGAGGAGACATCCTGCGTTGAAGAGAGGGAGTTGAATCTTCTAATAGATTCACTCTGGTACCAGTAGAATCATCAGAGTCATTTGAATCAGAAGACTCAAGCACCGGGTGCTCCTGTGACGCATGGTATCGGTACCGTTCTAAGTCAGTACTGAAGTGTTTCGGTTCCTGATCCCCGATACCGGACATCGGCATGGAGGGGGAAGCAGTCCTGTCGAAGCAGGTATTGTCGGTACTGGTACCGATACCTGTGGAACCATCTGTTGCGGTCTTAGCGGTACCGAGGCTGCTAAGAGGGCCGCTAGACTGTGTTCGATAGCGAGGATTCTGTGATCCATCGCTCCTGTCGATGCCTGGGTGCCAGTACCGGTGGATGCGGCCACGACCCCAGAGCATGGCACCAGTAGTTCCGCAGAGGTCGAGGCCTCTGAAACATCCTGGAGCCCCGTTAATGCTTTGGAGCTCGAAGACGCCCGCCGGGGCTGTTTTGCCGGTGAAGTGTCCTCGAGGGAAACGCCCGAGGCATTTCAATACTTCGAAGGAGATTTTCCCTTTGAGGACCGGCTAGTTTTACTTTTGGTTACCTGAGATCCATGGGAGGAAGATGAAGCCCTGGAAGATGTCGATGCAACTGACATCGTGTCGGAGGCAAAATGGGTACAGAGTTTTGCAGCTCTATTCTACCGGCCCCTCTTGGTCATCCTTGTGCAGGAGAGACACTCCATTGGACAATGTTCAGGATCCAAACATTTTAGACACCAATCATGGGTGTCAGTGACGGACATGGTACCGCCACATTTTAAGCACTTTTTGAAACCACTGGCTGGTTTCTCCATGCTTGAAGAAAAATGGGCCGAGTGCCCAAAATGGCGCCTAGCACCAGAAACAGGAAAAGATCCCTGAAGAAAAATATAAGTTGGGTTTTTTTTTAAATTGAAAGAAGAAGAGGAGAACCGGTAGGCGTCAAATGAAGGCAGACGCGACCACAAAAAATTAGAAATAAAGGTAGATTTTCTGCGGTGACAGGGTACCGTGTCCTGTTGGCTCCATGGAAAACGAAGAACTGAAGTGAGAGAGGTACAGAGGCGGGAAGGCAGCACGCATGCGCTGTGGGATGCTCCCAAAAGCTTTCCTATTGGACGCTGGGGAGCGTTCCCGTGTGGGCTCCGCCGGTACCGATGATACCCATATGTGAAGACTAAATTCCTGCTTGTTCCTGGAGATCACCTGCTACAGGTGAGTAACCACCTTTTCTCTGTGGACAAGTCCTCACCTAAGGGATTCCCAAGCTATAGGATACCGAAAACGAAGGAGATGACTGAGAAGCCCAACAGGGGAAATCTCAACTGCTAAATGGCAAGAGGTCAGAACAACTCAACCAGCAATTATGTACAAAATGAGAGAATTTTTTTCTTCCTTTTTTAGTAGGGTTTTTTTTTTGGTAGACTGGACAGAAAGAATGAGCCTAGGAGGGATGGCGTTGGATTCTAATTCTCAAACAGATTCCGGAGTACAGATTGGCCAAAGTTGCTTTCCCACTGGGAATCCCCATCTAGGCAGTAATGAGATGTGGAGGTGTCGACTGAAGACCATGTTGCAGCCCTGCAGATCCCCTCCATGGGCATAAGTGAAAGTGGACTTTCTATGGGCCTTTGTGTGCTCCAAATAGAAGGTCAAGGCCCGCTTGCAGTCCAATATGTGCAGCACAGCGTCCCTTCTGTATGCGGGAGCTCCTGGGAAAAAAGTTGGAACAAGTGATTAAGGTAGAAGTCTGATATCACTTTTGGAAGGAATTTAGGATGAGTATGAAGGACCACTCTATTATGAAGGAATTTGGTGTAAGGTGGATGCACCATTATAGCCTGAAGCTCACTCACTCTGCATGCCGAAGTGACTGCCACCAGAAATAACACCTTCCAGGTCAAGAACCTCAAAGGAAAGTAACTGAGTGGCTCAAATGGAGCTTTTATGAGCTGCACAAGAACCATATTGAGGTCCCAAAACACTGCAGGAGGCTTATAGCTCTGTATAAAGCAACTAACTAAAGGCTATATCGAGATGGACTTTCCCTTCCACACCTCAATGGTAAGCTCCAATTGCACAGAGTTGGACACTGACGGAGTTGGACTTAAAAGTCCAGACTCGGAGAGGTGTATAAGATATTAAAGCAGTTTTTGTGCAAAACAGATGAAAGTATCTAGGGCCTGACCCTCACACCAGACAGAAAATTTCTTTCACTTGCATGAGTAAAACCTTCTCGTAGAGGCCTTCTTGGAGGCCAAAAGATCTTCAGTTACACCCTCTGGCAGGATCTACTCCATGAGGGCTAAGGACCAGATGTTGGGGTGCAATATAGTCCCGTCTTCCTGCGTTATGAGATCGAGTGTGTGGCTAAGCCATAGCGGCTTCTGGAGAGCTGTAGCAGGAGAGGAAACAAACGTTGTCTGGGCCAGTAGGAAACTATGATCATCATCATGCCACAGCCTGTTTTGAGATTCAGGAGGGTCTTTACAATGAGAAGTATTGGTGGATAGGCATACAGAAGACGCTCCCCCAGAGAAGGAAGAAAGCATCCAATGCCAGTCTGCTTTATGAACATACACTGGAGCATAGTAACATAGTATATGACGGCAGATAAAGACCAGTATGGCCCATCTAGTTTGCCCAGCAAGGCGGCAAGAGTAGGTGCACTTGCCGCTCCGTGCAAGTCACCTTTCCCCATGCCTTTGTTTAGGGGTGTACCACCTCTCCGACATCCCTATTTGTTCCGATATAAGAGATATTTATGCCTATTTTGATTTTATCTTGTTGCTATAAAGCGATCCACTGTGTCTGTCCCATGCCATTTTGAATTCTGTCACTCTGTTTGCCCCCACCACTTCCATCGGGAGGGCATTCCAAGCATCCACCACCCTTTCAGTGAAAAAGTATTTCCTGACATTGCCTTTCAGTTTACCCCCTTGCAGCTTCATATTATGCCCTCTAGTTTTACAGCTTCTCCGATCCATCTGGGTATTCTGTGGGTTGGCAAACAGATCTATCAAGGAGGTGACCCACTCTCGAAATACGAGTTGCAACCTCCCTGTCCAGTGTCCACTCATGCGGCTGCAAGACTTGACTCAGTCTGCCAGTGTTTTGCCTGCCTGTCAGGTATGTGGCTCTCAAGTCCATCCATTGTGCAATGTCAAACTTCCACAACCTGACTGATTCCCAATACAAAACCGTTCCCCCCTGCCTGTTGGTGTAGAACATGGCGACCTAATTGTCAGACTGAATCAGAACAATTTGGTTGGCCGGTCGATCTCAGAAAGCCCTTAGAGAGGTTGCCGCGGCTCTTAGTTCAAAGAAGCTGATCTGATGAAGACTTTTTTGGATGGACCAATCGCCCAGAGTCCGTCCCCCCTCCCAGCTTGGATGCATCTGTCATTATAACTTTTTTTGGGTGGAGCAATTTGGAAAGGAAGAATCTTAAACAAATTGTGATGGACTGTCCACCATTGTAATGACTGAACGAGAGGAGTGGTGACAAACAGACGATCCCTGAGTCCTCAGAGTCCACTGAACCTGCCTCATTTGGAGGCATGCCAAGGGTGTGACATGCACTGTACAGTAGAGGCCATGTGGCCTAATACAGTCAACATCTTGCGAACTGTTACCTGTTGACTCACTTGAGTTTCCCGCACAAGTGCTGTCAATTTGTGAAGTCCATTGTGCAGCAGGAAGGCTCTCGCCTGAGTTGTGTCGAGCAGGGCCCCTATAAACTCCAACTGCTGGGTGGGTTGCAGATGCAATTTCAGGTAATTTATAACAAACTCCAGTAATTCCAACATCTGGTCAATCGTGTTGATTCTTTTTTTTTATTATTATTCTCTCTATCAATTTTCCAATACAAATATTTCCAACAAAAGGAAAAGGAAATCCACAAGGGTACAGCATTACAAAACAGCAAATACAAGCCACGAAAGGACATACAGGAAAAACAAACTCATAACTCTTGTATCATTATTAGACTAAATATATGAGAGGCAAGAAATAGGAACAATGGGAAAAAAACAACCAAGGTTGGGGGAAAAGGAAATTTAAAGTCCCAAGACCAGAACAATCAGCATTAGATAGAAGTTAGCCCTCCCTCCCCCCAACAAAACGCTCAACAGTTGATTCAGGTCAAAGAAAATAAATTGTTTACCATCAAGAAAGATCAAACAAGGAAATTTCAAAAGAAAAGAACCCCCCAAAGTAAGGACCCTGTTTTTTAAATCCAGGAAGTCCATACATCTCCTTTGGGTGGACCTTAAGAAGTCAGGAAAAATTTGCACTTTAATTCCCATAGACAACTTATGCAGATTAAGAAAATATAATTGCAAAAGAGTACTACGGTCCATTTCAAGGGCAAGGTTTACTACCAAGGTAAATCTACCAGTAACCAAGTCCAGGGAACTTACCAAGAACGCTGTCAAATCTGCTAACCCATGCCGAGACTGCATCTTTTGTTGATCCTCCAGAGTGGACCCAGGTTCAAACTGCAAGGATATATATTGTGCCTTTATGGCAAATTCTCACTAGGCATATCCAGAACTTTTTGTAGATATTTCCTCACCATCTCAGCTGGAGTGAGTAAGGGAGTCTTGGGAAAGTTCACAAACCTCAAATTATACCGTCTGGATATATTCTCCAAATACTCTGACTTGCGTGCTAGGATAGAAGAATCTTTGATCCGAGTACTGACAAGTTCTTGAAGTTCACCATGTCTGGCCTCCAGAAGATCCATCCTAGCTGCAGCCTTAACCTGTTCTTGAGACAGCACCAAATCCATCTCTTTTAACATTGCCAATTCACGAGAAAAAAACCTGCCATTGCCAGCAATGAGGCATTTACACAGTCTCCCATAACGACTCCATCATTACCACCGCAGGTTTTAACAAGACTGCTAGGGCTGGAAATGCCACTTCTCTCCCTAATGCAGAGCAAAACCCCTCCAAACTGGAAGCGTTAGCTGTTATCCCCCCACTGAACTGCTGCCAAACGTGTTCCCCTCCACACACTCTTCTGGACCACCTCCCATCTAAGAAGCAGCCCTCAAAGGGATGGCACCGCCAGTTAAACTTCCAAGCTGCAGTGGAGCAGTCCATTGTTCTGGGCTTAAAGACACCCCATTTCCAGACGACTTTGACAACGCCAGCCCTGCCGAAGTTCCATCTCTTGGAACTGAGCCCAAACCCCATTCAAGCTGCGTCCTCTGTGCCCCTATTGCAGGAAGCCCTGCCCCGAAGGGAAAGAGCCTGGGCTTCTGCTTTATGCCCATTCGGGCAGCACAGAAGCAAAGAACACCGAAGAGCGGTAAGAGCTTGACTTTCAATCAGATGCCATCTTGCCTCCCGTTCAACTGTGTTGATTCTTGGAACTCCCTCCAAAGTTGTGCTATTGACCAGCCAATCACCTAGACAGGAGAAGACAAACATCCCCAGTGTCCAGAGGTAAGCAGCCAGTACCGAAAGGCATTTTGTGAAGACATGAGGTCCCGAGGCTAAACCAGGCCAAATAGCAGACCCTGGGCCGGCCTTGGACCATGGCAGCCACAGCGCACAGCCAATCCGTGCGTGCTCGAGGGAAAAAGGCAGTCGCACATTCTGTGTCGAGAAGAGCACCAATGAACTCCAGGGTCCGCACCGGTGTAAGGTGGGATTTGGAGTAGTTGATCAGGAAACCGAGGCACTCGAGCAGGAGGACCGTGTGCGACACCGAGATGTGAGCCTCCTTCGCTGAGGTGCCCGAGAAGAGCAAATCGTCTAGGTAAGGGTAGACAGATATGCCCTGCAGCAGGAGGTGGGCCGCGGCTGCTGACAGGTACTTGGTGAAGATTTCCGGGGCAGACGTGAGCTCGAAGAGGAGCACTCTGTACTGGAAGTGTTCTCCCTGCACCCTGAAACGCAGGTACTTCCTGTGCTTGGGGTGGATAGGAACGTGGGCATAAGCGTCTCTGAGATCCAAGGAGCATAGCCAAGGGATAGCATTTTGAACTTCTCCAGCATCAGAAACTTGTTCAGATTCCTGAGGTTGAGGATGGGGCGCAGGCCCCCCGTCCTCTTCTGTATGAGGAAGTACTGGGAATAAAATCCCTGACCCCCGAGGTGCGGCAGAACCCTTTCGACCGTCTGTTGACCAAGGAGGTTGTTCAGCTCTTGCTGCAAGCCAGCCTGGTGCGAGGGAAGCTGAGTAAGTTCAGATGGGGAAAAGGGAGGAGGGAGTCTGTCTAGACGAAGACGATACCCTTCCCGGATCACCTGCAAGACCCAGGTATCTGATGTAAAAGCCACCCATTCAGGGGCAAAAAGAGACAGGTGGGGCGTCCCGGGGGGGGGGGGGGGCAATAGGCTATGCATCAAAACCCTGGGGCTGGCTGGGGTGGCACCGGTGGCTGGGTCTTGGGCCCCTTGGGTTTCCAGTGACTCTGAGCACCCCCTTTGCCCTGAGCGCTGATCATCAGTGCAGGGGTAGGCGGGTATGGTGGGTATCCCCGGTAGGGGAGCCCTTTCCTCTGGAAGAAAGGCTTTTTGGTGTGCTGCTTCTTCCGTGGAAGTAAGGTGGTTTTACGAGAGAGACGGGTGCGAGTCACAAACTCCGTCTCGATCTTGGCTGCCTTATCCTCCATGGGCTTGCTGAACAGCTGTTCACCGAGGCAGGGTACATCTAGGAGCTTCTCCTGGACCCACTGTTCCAGGTCCGAAGACTGGAGCCATGCCTGGTGTCAGGCTCTGATGCCAGCTGCTGCTACACGGGCAGAAGACTCAAACCCATCATATGCGGCACATGAAAGGTATTTCGAGCAGTCTGCGACCGACCTCAGGAGGGTCTGGAACCTGAGAAGGTGCTCCCCACCAAGGCCCGTGGAAATCCCATCAAGCTCTTTAGCGAGATCACGAAGAAACATACCCATATACAGTTGGTACACCTGGATGTGGCACGTCAGCATGGATAACTGGTAAGCCTTGCGCCCGAGGGCGTCGAGGGCATGGGATTCCCTACCAGGCAGGACCGAAGAGTACAACTTCGGGCTCTTCTGCTTCCGCATCAAGGATTCGACTACCATGGAGGTGTAAGGAAGTTGGGTCTTCCGAAACCCCGGGCTACGCTGGACCCCATACATGGCATCGAGTTATTTTTTTATTTTTTACTGACAATAAGGACAGAGGAAGGTGCTTCCCATATGCAGGGAAGCAGCCGGGATAGGATGCATGGTACCGGGACCGTAAGAGACTCATACTGCAAAATGTCAAGTTCCTCTGCCCTCAGCTCCTCCTTGGTCTGCGTCGGCAGATTGAGGGCCCGAGCCATATCCCACAAAATCGCCAGGAAAGAGGTGTCCCCGGGAGATGACCGCCTTTGCGAGGCGGGAGGGATGGGTCAGAGGGAAGTGTCCCTGCCCGATTCCCAGCCTGAGAGGTTCGAGGAGGTCTCGGAATCAGGCTGATCCCCGTGCTCTATGGCCGAGGCCCCCTTGGAGCCGGAGGCAATGGTTCTGGAAGACCTCGCCCCTGAAGAACGGGACAGCGAGCGAGACCAGTGCCGAGGAACCTCACGAAGCCCGCGGCTCTCGGGGATTTCCAAGGCAGTTTTCGGGACCCCAGTTGGGTGACCCTCGGTCTCAAGGTGCGAGCCAGCCATGCTGGGCAAAAGCGCCTGCTGGGCAGTGAGGAAGTCAGAAATGCTGCGCTCCAGTGCCAACATATGGGACTCCCTGTCACTCGGGAGCACTGTTCCCTCTAAGCTGTGCGCGTGCACACACCTCGCCGAGCGAGCGCACATACTTTACAACAGAGCGCACAAAAATTACGGTTCTGATTCTGATAGAAAACAACACAGACATCTTAAAATTTAAAAGTTGTTGTGTATTTGTGGTTTTCACAAGTTCTACAATATTTTCTAGTGCAATCAATGTGGTGTACATACTGTATTCTGACGTGTAGTCAAATTTTAAAGTATATAACTCAGAGTTTTCGTTATGTGGCGCACAAAAATTTAACCTTCCTTCAAAAGCTGCACAGCTGATATTTTATGCGCACACAGCCTACAGAAAATTAGAAGGAACATTGCTCGGGAGTGGGTCCCTTCAACATTGAGGCCGGGGTTACCGGGTCTGGCATAGAAGATGAGAGGGGGCCCTTGCCGAGACGACCCTCAGGAGACCGGGTGCCATCGCTGGAGGCCTCCGTGTCCGTACGAGGTACCTTTCAAAGCTGCTCCTTGTCCGACTCTTGGGAACGCCGGGGAGTGCTAAGGGAACGAGTGCAAGACCGCTTGTGCTTGTCCGGAGCCCCCGACAGTGACTTTGAGGTCTTCTTTTCGCCGTTCCACCTTGGGCGAACCCTGATCAGAGTGATGCCTGGAGCGCGGGGTCACTGCGGGAGACCCCGTAAGCGGTGGATTGATAGGGTGAAGTGCCACCGGGGATCCCTGGGCTGCCTTGCAGAAAATGTCGTCGGACTTCTGCTTGCTGCTGAGCAAGGCCTTAGCGGACATTTTCTTATAAAGCGAGCAGAGCTTCGGGTCGTGGTCAGCCCCCAGACACCGCAGACAGCAGTCGTGGGTGTCAGTGAGCAAGATATTTTGGAGCATCTGTCACATTTTTTAAAACCGCTGGCCATGGGGGCAAAAAGGGCCCCTGCGAGCTCAAAAACCCTTGAGGCCAGCGGTTGGAGAAAAAAGGGCGCAAAAAGGGCCCGAAAGAAAAAAACATTTAAAAAAATCAAAAAAGGGATCCCCTAGCCCACAGCCGGAGCAGGGGAAAAGGGGAGGAAAGAAAAGGACTGGTGCTACCAGAAAGAAGGCCAAAAGGTTGGAGTCACCAAAACCTTTTCAGAGGGACGAGGACGTGCGTCCGAAGGGCTCTGCAGAAAAAGGGATATTGAGCAAGATGGCACCTTTGAGCGGGAAGAGGACCACACATGCGTGGCAACAATCCCAAGGCTTTCTTTGAAAGCTGGGGAATTGCTCCACGCGGGCTCCGTCGGTGATGTCACCCATAAGTGAGGACTGACTTTCTGCTTGTTCCTGGAGAACGGGTCTTTATTGGCTTACGGAAGGCTGAGATGCCGAAGATGGCTCGGATCTGATCTGGTAGGGTGTTTTAAAGGATTACTGCGTAGAATGAGAATGCTCGATTAGTGGATGCTTGGGTGCTTTTTACCACCGTTGCTGGGGTCTTAAGTGTGTTTGCCATGCCTTGTCTCCTCATTCAGTTGTTTGGTGTTAGGTGTACGATGTTCGAGAGGGAATCTGTGGTCAGATTACTTATTGCTTTGAATGTCATCAGTAGTGCCTTATATTTTATGCGACTAACTATTGGTAGCCAATGTAGTTGCATTAAGATGAGCATAATATGTTTGGACCTGGAGATGTCCTTTAGGGTTCGGGCTGCTGTGTTTAGTCTTCAGTGAACAAACCTACTTAGAGTTTCTGCTGCCCTAGGCAGACCCTCTATGCCGTCCCCCCTCCCCAAAGATTGTGGCCCCCCCCCCCAGCATCTTCTAACCTGGGTAGGGGAGTGTGGCACGGTGATGCCTCTGTTGTATTGGGCTTTAAAGTGCCCATGCTAGCGCACTCGCAGCCTGCTCCCCTCCGGCACAACTTCCTGTTGGAGGGGGCAGGAGCGACGGAAGCTGTGTCGAAGGGAAGCAGGAGCAGCACGCCATGAGTGTGCTAGCATGGGCACTTTAAAGCCCAATAGAGCAGAGGCACCGCCGTGCCAACCACCCTTCTCCTAGTAAGAAGGTGGATGGCGGGCCGGGTGGAAATGAATTGTCACTTTGTTGGGAGGAGGGGGGCTGATGCTGTTCACTGGGGTCTGCCACTCTAGGTGACCGTCTAGTTCGTAGGCCGGCCCTGAACCTACTACTACTTATCATTTGTATAGCGCTACAAAGCGTACACAGCACTATACATACAGATGTAAGACAGTCCCTGCTCATCAAAGTTTACAATCTAATCAAGATGAAGAACTGTGGACTAGAGTATGGTATGATGCACATAGGTATTGAACAAGAGAGCGAGAAGCATCAGAATCCAAAAGCAGACTCGAAGAGGTGGGTTTTTAGCCTGGATTTGAATAGGGCTACAGAAGGAGCTCAGCATCTAACGAACGCACTTCTGGGTCTGGGTCTCAGTCTATCCTCAGGGCTGAGAAAGATACCCTCTTTCTGCATGCCATTCCCACAATGAAACTGCAGGTTCGATCAAAGCTGTTGGCTTCGCAGAATGGAGTGAAACTCTGTCCTCCTTTAAAGTTGCCTGCAAAGTCCCAGGGAACGAAACGGCTCAGATAAATGTGCTTGGGATGTCCCCTTTCTTTTCCTCATCCTTAACAATGGGCAAGTGGCTCAGTCGACAGGTACTCAGACACAACAGAGCTCAATTTCACATGCCCTCCAGTACCATCTTGGTTTCCTCACACACAGGTCTTTTCAAGGCTTTAAGATGCATATCATTAAAAAAATAAAAATAAAACTTCTTCTATTTTCTTCCACAATCAATTGAAACTAATGAATATGGCTTTATATTACACACAGGTTTTAGAAAGACAATGAATAATACTAAGAAATTATATCATGTAAAACTATTACTACTATTTATGGCATTACTAGATATACGACTTTAACGATTTAAAATGCCCCATTTTCCTTTTTTGCAGATAGTAGTGGTTTACATATTTCCACCAACTTTAGCAAAAGACTAAAGTTGAAATTATAGGAGTAATTTCACAAGACACTTGCTATACATAAAGCATGTTTTACATGCAGAAAAAGCAAAGTTCCTTACTAGTAACAGGGGGTTCTCCACATAGACAGCAGGACAACACATCCCCACTCACTGGGACTTCCTCAGATGAGCTAGTGAGCGCAAAGCACTCTCCCAGCAGTAAAAAAGTCGAAAAGGCTTTCACTGCATTTGCGCAGCTACTTCCTGCTCACCTCACAACCACCAACGTATCGTTACTCTGTCCATATCATAGGAGCAATGTCTAATATGCTTCATACTGGGGTTTTTTTTGGCAGGGAAATCGGGAGGGAGAGTGGGGTTGCTGTCTACAGAGAACCAGTTAGGGATAAGCAAACTCACTTTTCTGTAATCAGGGAGGACAATACATCACCACTCTTTCGTGATTCCGGAGCTTCAGGTCGTAATTCTGATATCAGTTTCTCACAGCCCAGAGGCAGATATTAGACAGCAAAGAGACTCTTCAGGACTACTGTCCAAAAGCAGTATCTTTTTGTCTAAAAATCTGGCCCAGACAGTAGTGTTTTGTGAAGTATGGATAGACTATGCCAGAGGCTGCAAATTTGCTTGAGTATAACAAATTAATACAGACAGCCATCCATAAGAATGCCTTTATCTTGGAAGCTGTGTTGTCAGGATAAACTGGGATGGGAGGTTTTTCTTAGGTTGCCTAGAGGTAGTACAGAAGGGGGCAAGACTTCACCAAGGTGTGCAAGGAAGATCTCTATAGTTCCTGAGTCTGTACTGGAAAAAAGGTGGGCAATATGATGAACTGATTTACCTGGGAATCGGAAATCACTTTTGGAAGGAGCAGAGTGTGCGCTCAGAGAATCACCCAATTGTGTAGAAATTGTATATAGGGAAATTGTATATATGTATGACACCTATAGGTCGCTAATTCTGCTGGCGGATATGATGGCTCTGATGAACACCACTTTCCATGTGAGGTGTTTCAATGACACAAGTCCCGGGGACTCGTCATGAGTTTATCCAGTACAATGAGGTCCCACGCAGGAGATGGAGTTCATAGGGGGCTTTATATTCATGACTCCTTTCATGAATCTGGAGATTAATGGGTAGGTAGACAGAAGTTTGCTGTCCACTTGGTCATGGTAAGCGACAATTGCAGCAAGGTGAATTTTCAGAGAAGTCCTGAGATCAGACTTGGAGAGGTAGAGAAGGTAGGAGAGAACTTGTTCTGTCAAACAATTATGGGATCTTGGTTAAGGGCCAAATACCATTCTGTAAAATATCTCCACTTGGTTTGGTATGATTTTCTTGTTGTTGGATGCCTAGACGCCATGATGACATTATATATATTTGGAGACATTAGTGTACTATCTAGCAGCTTTTATTCAATCTCCATGCAGTCAGAGAGAGGTGGAAATTTGGAGGGATCAGACCTTTTTCCACAAGTAGAATAGGGTTGTGGCCTAAATGTACTGGATGTTCTGCATTGAGGGCAAGAAGCCTGGGAAACAAAATCTGTCTGGACCAAATAGGCACAATCAGTACTACCCCTAGGATCTGTCTTTGCAAATCTTGTGTAAGACTTTCCAGATGAGGGGGAATGGAGGAAAAGGGTATAGAAGGTCTTTGCTCCACAGAATCACAAAGGCATTGAGAGACATTTTTCGGGGGCTTGGATGAATTGAACAGAATTTTGTGCATTTGGTGGTGTCCTCTGTTGCAAAGAGATCTATGGGTGGAGCTCCACATATGTGAAAGAGGTAGTTTCTGTGACTCCCTGGTCAAAGGATCATTCATGTGGGTTGGGTTTGTCTGCTGAGAGCACTGGCCAGTTCATTTTCTTGATTGGGAAGACAGATTTCCTGAAAAGTTATCTTCAGGGAGCTGGCTAGATGCCAAAAATTTGTTACTAAGAGGCGAGATCCAGATACCCCTTGTTTATATAAAACATTAAACAGAATAGCAGGGGCAGAGTAAAAACTCCCTGGTTATGACTAATACACTTCACAGATAAATATAAATAAAAATTGAAATATTAAAACTAAATTAGTGGATAAGCAATAACAAAATTTATTGATAAACACAATTAAAACAAACAATCTAAAACAGATACAAATCACTGCCAAAAACCACAGATATGGTATAATCCCCAATCAACACTAAAGTTTTTGATTACATACGTCTGTAAAAACAGATCAAGTCGCCCAATATGTTTCCGCCTAAGCTTTTCTCAAGGGACTTGTTATAAAAGTGTTGACGTCAGAAGGACAACCATAAAACACCTCGCAGCCTAAAGAGGAACATAGAAAGAAAAAACAAATTCAGAAGGACAGGATAATGAGGAGAAAGGTGCTCTTACAAAGGACTCATGCCAGAATCTTACCCCCCAAAACAGGGAGACTACTAGCCTATCAGATCGCAGTATAGCAGAAATTATAAATGCTATAAAGGGTCTCACTAAAACAGAAAAATAATCATAAAGAACACTATATATAAAAAAAACATTAAGGAGAAAATAAAACAACCTTTCTAGAAAGACAATATAAAAAAAAGTGTATCCTTGTAGTACGGCATAAATTGCAGTAAAGGTGCACTAGAAAATAAGTAATAAAATAAAGCCAAAAATATTAAACTTTATTAAACATTATTGGCGTTTTGTGCTTCTCTATACTGTTGTGTTATATAAAGCATGGCAACTTGGTTGTCTGTTCTGATCAGGACCACTATCTTTTTGTAACCAGGTTTTGAAGGCATGAATGGCATTGTAGACTGTTCGTAGTGTCTGCTGAGGAAATTGTAAGTGTGTGTCCACCACTATAAAGAAGCTTATAATGATTGGTGGCTAAAAGAACATTGGTAACACTGGCCAGCAGATTGCATATCAGCCTCTCAACATCTAAGCTGTGAGGGCTAGAGACTTAATGTTGGAGTGCAACACTGTTCTGTTTTCCTGCGATACCAGATCTGGCAAGTGGACCAGCCAAATTAGTTCAGAACTGAAGAGCTCCAGAAGGAGAGGGAACCATGGCTGTCTGAGCCGATGAGAATCATTGTACCTCTGTTTTGAGTTACAGGAGGGTCTTCGCAATGAGAAGTACTGGAGGATATGTGCATAGAAGACCCCTCACCAATCAAGGAGGAAAGCATCTGAGGCTAGTTTGCTGTGTGCCCTCACTCTGGAGCAGAACTGATCTACCTGGGCATTCCAAAGAGTTGTAAACAGATCTATCGAGGGGTAAAAGATGCAGCTTGCAATCCTCCCTGTCCAAGATACACTCATGGAGCTGAATGACTTACTTGGCTCAGCCTGTCTGCCAGGGTGTTTTGTTCACCTGGTAAGAGTACCTTAAGTCCATCCCATGGGAGATGGCAAATTTCCATAACTTGACTGTTTCCCAACACAGGAAGTATGAGCCTGTTCATCCCTGCTTGTTGATGCAGAACATGACTACTTGGTTGTCTGTCTGAATGAGGATAATTTGATTGGACAACCGATCTTTGAAAGCCTTTATGAGCGTTCGCTATGATTTTTATTTCCAAGAAGTTTATCTGATGGAGACTTTCCTGGAGGGACCAAGTGCCCTGGGTATTGAACCCATCGAGATGAGCTCCCCAATGCAACTCGGCTGCATCTGTCATCAATAATTTTTGTGGTGGAGCAATTTGGAAGGGAAGAATTACTGTAACGTGTTCTATGTACACTGCTTTGATCCAGAGAAAAGCGGTATATAAGCCTAGCTGAATAAATAAATAAAATTCATACAAGACCTTTGACCTAATTGAGTGGGACAGTCTACCAGTCCAGAGACCGAATGAGAGGATCGGTGACTAACAGGCGATCTCCAAGCTGCCCTGAGGCTTGTGACCACTAGGCTCTCAGCATTCACTAAGCCTCTCTCATATGGAGACGTGCCATGTGGCCCAGTGTTATTAACATCTTGCGAGTTATTACCCGCTGACTTAGTTGAGTCTCCCGCACTATCACTATTAGTCTGTTGTGCAGAAGGAAAACTCACTCTGCTTTGTGTCTAGCAGGGCTCCTATGTATTCCAACTGTTGCGAAAGTTGAAGGTGGAACTTCAGATAATTTATAATTAATCCTAGTAGTTCCAACACTCGAATAGTCAGCCATGCTGATTCGCGCACTAATCAAGTGGAACCCTTGATCAACAAATCATCCAGGTAAGGGAAAGCAATCACACTCATTCTGTACAGGAAAGTTATTACCACGGTGAGGCATTTGGTGAAAACTCAAGGCGCTAATGCTAGGCCAAAAGGCAGAAAGCGTTACTGGAAGTGCTGCTGCTCAACTACAAATCTGAGATTCGTTCTATGAGTGAGATGTATCTTTGTGGGTATATGCATCCTTTAGTTCCAGAGAGCATAGCCAATCTCCTTTTTGAAGATAAGGGAGCAGTGTACCAAGAGAAATTCAGAACTTTTCTTTGACCAGGTGTGTGTTCAGATTTTAGAGCTCCAAGATGGGAAAGAATCCTCCCCAGGAAGTATCTGGAATAAAATCCTTATCCTTTTCGCTCTGGAGGGTGGCAACATCTCTCTGAAGTAGTTCCTGATACTAATGGTCTAAGAAATGACCCCTCGGTGGGCAATTTCGGAGGCAGGAGAGTCCTCCGCTCAGGTTACAGATAGCGTGATTACGCTCTTCACAAACCAGTCAAAAGACCACCCCTGGTTTTAACTGAGCAGCTGGTTGGACCTTTTGATGCTTCTCTCACTTTACTTGAGCATGAGGAGCCTGTTGTGACTGGAAATAGGGAGAACAAGAAAAGAACCTATGCCTTCGAAAGCAGCAAGTCTTTTTCAAGTTGCCACATTGAAACCTCCTGCAGTAGGCGGCCAGTTCTAATGGACGTCGTGAGAGAGTACAAAGGGTGACATGCTGTTTTTCAATGAAGCCAATCTTCTCGTCAACGTTTTCTCTAAAGGGATTCTCCCCGTGACATGGTATGTCAGAAAGCTTATCTTGCACAGATAGTTCTAGGTCTGAGGCTAGGCAAGTCTCTGGGCACAAATTCCCATTGCAGAAGCTCTTGATGCGGTTTCAGAAATAAAATACATCGTTTGGAACATGAACTTCGAGCAGCCCTTGCCTTGTCTGACACGGGAACAATACTGTTTTAATCTCCGAGGAGGGAGATATTGGGTCAGATCATCAGGCCTTTTGTGATGTCCTTCAAAAACATGCCCAGGTAGAGCCAGTAAGAAGCCATGCGGACCGCAAGCATGGTACTCTAGAAAGCCCTTCCCCAAAAATGTCTAATGTCCAAGCTTTCCTCCCTAGAGGCACCGAGGAGAGCGTCTTGGAATTTTTAGATGTCTTTTTTTAAAATAATTTTATATTTATGAAATTTTTACATATCAACTTCCATCATACAAGTGAAAATACAAAAGAAGTCAGTAGACCACAAAATACATCCACTACTGTGGCGGCTGTGGAAGAAGAGACAGAGTATTCATACCTTCCCAATTCGATAGAAAATCAGCCAGCAATTTAAATCTGAAGAAAGTAAATATCTTATCATCGTGTATTACCACACAAACACAAGGAAATCTAAGCACAAACTTCAGCCCCAGAGACTATGCCCTGATCCAGAGGGTCAGAAACCCTTGTCTCCATTCTGAGTGTGCCGAGACATATCAGGAAAGAGTAGTTACTCACCTGTAACAGGTGTTCTCCACGAGCAGCAGGAATCAGTCCTCACTTATGGGTGACATCGGCGCCGATGGAGCCCCCGTGCGGAGCATTTCTCCAGCTTTCAAAGAAAGCCTTTGGGAATACTGCACGCATGCGCAGTCCCCTTCCCGCCTAAAGATGCCATCTTGCTCAGTCAAATAACATAGCTAAAAAACAACACACAAAAATGTAAAAATAAACTATGTACAACTGCAACTCCCAGGGGAGGAGGGAGGGTTGTGAGGACTGATTCCTGCTACTCCTGGAGAACACCTGTTACAGGTGAGTAATTACTCTTTCTCCAGGACCAAGCAGGAAGTCAGTCCTCACTTATGGGACTCCCCAGCTTCAGGCTACCGGGGACCCAGAGCTGAAAAATGAGCTCCCTCTAGCCTCAGCATCAGAGAAAGGATTTCACTGAAACATACCTCCACCGGTAGCTCAACCAGAGGGCTGAAGAGTAGGAGTTGCCTAAACCTCAAAGAGATTCCGGAGCACTGCCTGATCGAAAGCACTGTCCCTACGGGACTCCCTCTCCAGGCAGTAATGGGCCGCAAAAGTCTGGCTTGAGGACCAAGTTGCAGCCCTGCAGATGTCTGCCAATGGTACAGAGCGGAGATGAGCTACTGAGGCAGCCATTGCCCTGACACGGTGGGCCGTGACCCGACACTGCAAAGGAAGGTCAGCTGCCCTGTAAGCCCAGGTGATACAATCAGCCACCCAGATGGACAAGGTACACTTGGACACAGGTACCCCCAAGTTATTGGGGTCAAAAGATACGAAGAGCTGAGTAGCCCTCCTATGCCCCTGTGTACGCTCAAGGTAGAAGGATAAGGCCCTCCTACAGTCCAGGGTATATAGGACTGACTCAGCCCGGCTGGCATGGGGCCTAGGGAAGAATATTGGAAGAACCACTTCCTGGTTGAGATAGAAAGAGGAGACAACCTTGGGGAGGAACTTAGGATGAGTCCTAAGGACTACCCTGTTCCTATAGAAGCGAGTGTTTGGCCTGTCACAGACCAGGGCTTGAGGTTCACTCACTCGCCTGGTCGAGGTCAAGGCCAAGGCCACTAGAAATAGAGTCTTCCAGGATATGAAGCGTAGAGGACATGTAGCCATTGGTTCAAAAGGTGGGTGAGTAAGTTGCTGCAAGACCACATTCAACTCCCACTCAGGGGCCGGTGGACGGAGAGAAGGCTTGAGTAATAGCAAGCCTCTGAGAAACATGGACACCAAAGGGTGAACCGACAAAGGGTGTCCCTCCACCATTGAGTGGTGAGCTGCCAGAGCAGAGAGGTAGACCCGAACAGAATTAGACTTAAGGCCCTGATTGGACAAGTGCAGAAGGTACTGGAGCACTACTGGCACAGTGCAGCCGAAAGGATCTTCCTTGTGTTGCTGACACCACAAGGAGAACCTCTTCCACTTCAGGGCATGTCTTCATGGTGGATTGCTTTCTAGAGGCCAAGACCACCTCTTCCACTTCCTGAGGAAGGCCCCAGGGAGCCAAGACTATCCTTACAGCCTCCATGCCATCAGATGGAGAGATTTGAGATTGGGATGCAAAAGGGAACCCTGATCCTGAGAGAGAAGGTCGGGTTGAAATCCCAGAGGCATGGGTGTCTCCACTGCCAGTTGAAGCAGCAGGGGGAACCAGGGTTGCCTCGGCCACCTGGGAGCAACCAGAGGTACGGAGGCCTTGTCCCTGAGAATCTTGAAAGAGGTTCGGGCCACCAGAGGCGTGGGAGGAAACGCATAGAGGAGGCCCTGGGACCAAGAAATCAGGAAGACATCCGCCGCCACCCTTAGGGGATGCGGTTGCCTATAACAAAACCTGGGCAGTTGGTGATTCAGGGGACTGGCAAAGAGATCCATGGATGGAAGTCCCCATTTCAGGAAAATCTTTTGAACCTAACGGGTGCAGCTGCCACTCGTGGGGCAGCAGGATTCTGCTTAACCTGTCTGCCAGGGAGTTCTCCTGCCCAGGAAGATAGTGTAGTTACTCACCTGTAACAGGTGTTCCCCAGGAGCAGCAGGAATCAGTCCTCACATATGGGTGACGTCGGCGCCGACGGAGCCCTCGTGCGGAGCATTTCCCCAGCTTTCAAAGAAAGCCTTTGGGAATTGCAGCGCATGTGCGATCCCCTTCCCGCCCAAGGGTGCAATCTTGCTCAGTCTGACGACATAGCTAAAAGACAGCAAAAAATTAGCAAAAATAAATCATATGACTGCAACTCCTAGGGGAGGAGGGAGGGTTGTGAGGACTGATTCCTGCTGCTCCTGGAGAACACCTGCTACAGGTGAGTAACTACTCTTTTTCCAGGACCAAGCAGGAAGTCAGTCCTCACATATGGGACTCGCCAGCTTAAGGCTACCGGAGACCCCAAGCGGAAAAATGAGCTCCCTCTAGCTCGTCAGCACAGAAGGAAGGAATCTTCTCTGAGAACGCCCCCGACCGGTAGTCTAACACCAGGGCCGGAGGGTAGGAGTTGCCTAAACCCCAAAGAGATTATGGAGTACTGCCTGTCCGAAAGCACTGTCCCTGCGGGACTCCCTCTCAAGGCAGTAATGGGCCGCAAAAGTCTGGTTTGAAGACCAAGTAGCGGCCCGGAAGATGTCTGCCAACGGAACAGAGCGGAGATGAGCCACTGACGCAGCCTTCGCCCTGACACGATGAGCCGTGACTCGACCCTCCAACGAGAGGCCGGCTGCCCCATAAGCCCAGGCGATACAGTCAGCGACCCATATGGACAACGAACGCTTGGAGACAGGGAGCCCCAACTTACTGGGGTCAAAAGAAACGAAAAGCTGAACAGCCTTCCGATGCTCCCGCGTACGGTCAAGGTAGAAGGATAACGCCCTCCTACAGTCCAGGGTATGCAAGACCATCTCAGCCCGGTTGGCATGCGGCCTGGGAAAGAAGGGCGGAAGAACCACCTCCTGATTGAGGTGAAAAGGTGAGACAACTTTAGGAAGAAACTTAGGGTGAGTCCGTAAGACTACCCTATTCCTGTAGAACCTAGTGTAAGGAGGATCAGACACTAGTGCCTGCAGTTCACTCACTCGCCTAGCGGAGGTGAGAGCTACCAGAAATAAAGTTTTTCAGGAAAGAAAACAGAGAGGGCAGGTAGCCATAGGTTCAAAAGGCGGACAAGTAAGCCGCTGTAAGACCACATCAAGATCCCACTCATGGGCCAGTGGACGCAAAGGAGGCTTAAGCAGAAGGAGGCCCCTGAGGAAACAAGCCACCAAAGGGTGGTTGGAAAGAGGCCTGCCGCTACCGCTACCAAGCATGAGAAGGGATTCTCGCTGTGCTGAGCACACCATACGGAGAATCTACGCCACTTAAGAGCGTAGGATTTCCTGGTGGATTGACGCCGAGAGGCCAAGACTACATCTTCCACATCTCAAGGTAGTAGTAGGGGAGCTAGGACTACCCTTTCAGCAGTCAAGCCATCAGATGAAGGGACTGGAGGTTGGGGTGCAAGAGAGTCCCCTCATCCTGAGACAGGAGATCGTGTTGAAAACCCAGAGGAATAAGTGTGTCCACTGCCAGCTGTAACAGAAGGGGGAACCACGGTTGCCTCGGCCACCTGGGGGCTATGAGAATCAATGAAGCCCCGTCCTGGAGGACTTTGAACACCGTTCTGGACACTAGTGGAGTGGGAGGAAACGCATACAGTAGGCCTGTGGACCACGAGATCAGAAACGCATCCGCTGCTACTCTGAGAGGATGCGGTTGTCTGGAGCAAAATCTCGGGAGTTGCCGGTTCAGAGGACTGGCGAAAAGATCCATGGTGGGGAGTCTCCACTTGAGAAAGACCTGCTGAACCACCAATGGATTCAATCTCCATTCGTGTGGTTGCAGGATCCTGCTCAGTCTGTCCGCCAGGCAATTTTCCTGACCTGGGAGGTAGACAGCCTTGAGGAGGATTCCGTGATTGACAGCCCAAGAGCACAGGCGTTGTGCCTCCTGACAAAGAAGGAAGGAGCCTGTGCCCCCCTGTTTCTTCACACAGAACATGGCAACTTGATTGTCCATCTGGACCAGTACAGACTGGTGAAAGGCGAGGTGGGAGAAGGCTCCCAGAGCTAGGCGTATCGCCCGTAGCTCCAGGAAGTTTATTTGTTGAGTAGCCTCCCAAGGGGTCCAGAGACCCTGAGTACATGTCCCTTGGCAATGTGCTCCCCAACCGAGAAGAGAAGCATCTGTTGTCAGCACTTGAGTATGCGGAGGGAATTGAAAAACCACTCCGAGCACCAGATTCGTAAGATGAAGCCACCATTGCAGAAAGGAGACCAGGAGGTCGGATATCTTTACTGAGTCCGCTAGGCTCACTGTGGCTTGATGCCACTGAGTGCGAAGGCTCCATTGACCAGGCCGCATGTGCTGGCGGGCATTGGGGGTAACATGAACCATGGAAGCCATATGGCAGAGTAGTCTCAGGAATTGCCTGGCAGAGACCAGGGAATTGCTGCAAAACTGGCTGGCCAGATCTATTAGCCTGTGGGCCCTGTCCAGAGGCAGAAAAGCCTTTGCTTGAAGAGTGTCTAGCATGGCCCCTATGAACTCTAAGTCCTGGGATGGGAGAAAAGTGGACTTTGCGAAGTTTATGACAAACCCCAAGTGCTGAAGCAGAGCCACAGTGCGAAGGGTGGCCTGGTTGGCCTCTTGGGAAGACTGGCCCCTTATGAGCCAGTTGTCCAGGTACAGGAACACAAAAAGACCCTGAAGCTTCAGGTAGGCCGCCACCACTGCCAGGCACTTGGTGAACACTCTGGGAGCGGAGGACAGGCCAAAGGGCAGTACTCTGTACTGATAGTGGTGTCCTCCCACAACAAACCTGAGATATTGTCTGTGGTCTGGATGAATAAGGATGTGAGTATATGCATCCTTTAGATCTAAGGAGCATAGCCAGTCTCCCTGCTGGAGGTAGGGCACAGGATTCCAAGGGTAAGCATCTTGAACTTTTCCCTCTCCAGGAACTTGTTGAGGTTGCGCAAGTTTAGGATGGGTCTGAGGCCTCCTGTTCTTTTTGGTACCAGAAAGTACCTTGAATAAAAGCCTTGACCTCTCAGGTGGTGGGGCACCGGTTCCACAGCCTGATCCCTGAGTAGACCTGCTAACTCCTGAAGGAGTAGGTCCCTGTGCAGAGGGGGTCTTGGAGGCTCCCCTGGAAAATAGGAGGGAGGTACCTGGTGAAAATGGAGAAGATAGCCCTTTTGGACTATATGAAGAACCCAGGTATCTGATGTGACGGCTGACCACCTGTGGGCAAAGTGGGCCAGCCGGCCTCCTGTGCTGAGAGAAGCCAGCTGAGGAGAAGAGGCTATGCTGATTGAGTCAAAAACCCCCACCCTGCTGAGCAGAGGTCGGAGTTGGTGGCTTGGGGGCCGTCTGCCCACGGGGCCCTTGACCCTGCCCCTTGGCCTGCTGACCCTGTTGGGGAGCTGCAGAGGCCTGATAATGAGGGTACTGTTTATAGGCAGATGACTTCCTCGGGTAAAAGGTCTTTTTTCCCGAGCTCTTCTTCTGAGAAGGGGCAGAGGTTTTCCTAGAAAGCCTAGTCCTGGTCAGAGTCTCGGTCTCGAGTTCTGCAACCTTTTCAGCCATGGGCTTGCCAAAGAGGTTTTCACCTCGGCAGGGGACATCGACCAACTTGTCCTGGACCCATGGCTCGAGGTCGGATGACTGTAGCCAAGCCTGTCGGCGGGCACCGAAGCCGGCCCCGGCTACTCGGGCCGAAGCCTCAAAGCCATCGTAGGCTGCTCGAGAGATAAACTTCGAGCACTCTCGAATACCGGTGAACAAGGCCTGGAACCTCTGCAAAGGTTCCTCGGAGAGACCAGCAGAGAACCCGGTAATCTCCTTTGCCAGGTCTCGGAGGTACATGCCCATGTAGAGCTGGTAAGTCTGGACACGGCAAGCAAGCATAGAGCCCTGGAAGCACTTCTTACCGAGGGCATCCAGGTTCCGGGCCTCCCGGCCGGGAGGCACCAAGGAGTGCATCTTCTGACTTTTCAGCCGATGCATGGCCGATTCCACAACCATGGAGTGGTGCGGTAATTGTGCCTTTTGGAACCCGGGGCTCTTGCGGACTCTATAAATGGAATCGACCCACTTGCTTAACACCGGCGTCGAGGCCGGGGTCTCCCACATGTGGAAGAGCAACCGCTCCAGCATCGGAGGAACCGGAACAGTAAAGGCCTCCTTCGGGGGAGAGTCATACTGGAGGGCCTCGAGCTCATCGGCTCGTGGCTCCTCCTCGGGATCCGCGGGGAAGGCCAAGGCCTTGGCCATATCCCGCACGAAGTCCGAGAACCGGGTATCCTCCGGTGGGGATCATCTCGGAGGCTCGGACTCGGGCGAGTCCGATGGGACACACCGAGTCCGATGGGTGTCGGGTGACTCTTCGTCCTCCGTCTCCCAGCCCGACTCCTCGGGGGAGGAATCGAGCGGCTCCGGTCGGGCGGGCTCCGATGCCCTCCGCCCCGACGCCGAGGGTATCGGCATCGACGACCTCGGCCCCGAATGGGAGGTCGAGGGAGACCGTGGCCAAGGATCGACTCGATCCCGCATGGACTCGAGGATTGGCTCGGCCTCCGGGGTCGACTTGGACATCGAGGTCCCGGTGGTCGGGGCAGATGCACCGGTGAGACCGGCGATCAATGCCTGCTGCTGTTCCATGAAGGCAGCGAAGCTGCTCTCCAAGGCCGTCAACCTGAGTCCGAGCTCAGGAGACCCAGCAGCCCCCGACTCGGGCCCCGACAGCGGCTCCCTCGGAGGAGAGTCCACGAGGACAACAGCACTTACGTGTCCAGGAAACTCCATCTCAAAACCAGGATGCTTGGCAGGCCTCTCCGACTCCGAAGACCCGGGACGGCTATCGGGGCTATGCGACCTGGCCCTCGAGAAACCAGGAGCGTCCACCGACGCCGCCCTCGCGGGTTTCTTCTTCCTGCGATGCTCCCGCGAAGGAGACCCCCACTCAGAGGAACCCCGACGCTGCTCGGGGCCGGAGTCCTGAGAAGTCGAGGCCTCTGACAAGGTCCGGGCACGGCCGGATGCGGAGTCAGAAAAAATTCTATCCTTCTGATGCTGCCGTCTCCTCAACGCCTTTGAGGACATTTTGCCACACGGACCACAGATCATCGGGTCATGATCGGGTCCGAGGCAACGGAGGCAGCAGTCGTGTGTGTCGGTAAGAGACATACGTTTCTTACACCGATCACACTTCTTAAACCCGCTGGTAGCCATCGGGGGAAAAAGGGCCCCTGCTAGGTCAAAAGACCGGGCTGCCAGGGAAAAAAGAAAAAAGGCGCGAACGCCCAGTCACAAAGTACAAAAACCGAAAAATAGAGAAAAGGACTCCATACCGGCGTATCGGTCCGAGCGGGAAAAGGATCCAGGGTCAAACCGGAGAAAAAAAGAGAAAAATAAGGAAAATCAACTTTTTCCTCGGGAAAAAACGAACTACGTCCGTCGGGCTCCGCGGAAAAAAGACGACTGAGCAAGATGGCACCCTTGGGCGGGAAGGGGACCGCGCATGCGCGCTGCAATTCCTAAAGGCTTTCTTTGAAAGCTGGGGAAATCCTCCGCACGAGGGCTCCGTCAGCGCCGACGTCACCCATATGTGAGGACTGACTTCCTGCTTGGTCCTGGAGAAAGGATACAACCTCCGGGAGAAGGAGCTTTCCCTTCCCCCTTCCTCTTCCTCATAATCGCAGAGAGAGGAGACCACAGGGCAATTGGATCAGGAACGCCAACAGGTAAGTCTAACCCACGGGTATCCTCAAAGCGCCATCTTTGATCTCCCTTTCAGATGTCTTAAGGGTGGATTCAACCACCAAGGAGTGGTGAGGAAGCTGGGACTTCTCTAACCTGGAAGTTTTCTGAACTCTATAATTACAGTCATGTTTTCTACTGACTTGAGGTACAGTGAGGGGGGTTACCCACATTCTTATCTTTACTCTCCTGAAGAATGCAGTGCATGGGCACTGTCACTGCTTCCTTAGGGGCAGAGAGTATGGAAGAATTTCCATTTCTTCTGCTCCAGGTTCATCCTCAGTCTCCAAAGAAAATTGTATGGCTCAAGCCATATCTCAAAAAAAAAAAAGTCTTGGAAAGTCATGTTCTCAGGAATTCATTTACACTTCTCATGAGGTGGAGAAGGGTGAGATGATAGTTCTGGGGACCTGTCCTCTGAGATGTCCTCAGATACATCATCAGTGGACCAACCTTCTGAATCTGACTCGGAGGAAAAAAATATCACTGAGCTGGGTCTGGATGACTCTCCTTCCCTTTTATTGGGAGCCCCTTCAGGAGCATCGATGCACCGATGACCTTCTAGACTTTGGGATAGCATTTGATCCCAATGCAATAGAAAGTGTTAATAGCCAGGCATGCTCTGATGTCATGGCCCTTCAATGTAGATGCCTCTCCTGCAGGCACGCAATGCGTCTCAAGGATCGGCTGGACCGCTATCTATGCAGAGACCGATGCAGTAGACATCAGGACAATGACATACTACATAGCAAAGAGCATTGTGATGCATTCATTGATAGCTCTCAAAATGCAACGGGACCACAGAAACATCGGCTGATGTTCCTGGATTTTCTGAGGGTATATCGGGTCTTAGCTCTCAGTAGGCCATTACTGCCTCACAGATGTTCTAGAGGATGAGCTCTCTTCCCTTCAGATTTGTTTAGAGGGGCACACCTGCGAACCCTTTTTGCTCCGATGCCATGCATTAGAGGGCTTATATGTCAATGTACCAAAGCCTCCATCCATAGTTTGACATATTTACCTTTCGGTGTCAATGAAAATGAAGATGAACTCCCTCTTCACATTCAGGCGAACATCAATCAATGACAAATGCTCCAGGGTACTACAGGTGCTCAGCTCTGAGAGGGCTCGAGGACTCCTCAATGTTGATGCATCGCCAGCGTCCAAAGCAGTTTTCGATTCCTCAGAGACCATTGTTGCTGATGAATTGGACGTCTTTTTGTCAAAAATAGTTTCATGCTGTTTTGCTTGACTCTTGAGCCCTATTTTTATCATCTGCAAACACAAATTACAAGAAGAGGCTGATGATCGAGTCCCCAGCACCAGCTGTGAGTATCCATTACAGATATGGTCCTTGAGCACCTGGAACACATTTTAAACCCACTGGCTAGTTTCTATGAGATATCACCCAGAAAAAAAGTCGCAGCAAACAGAACAAGGGTTTCCACACGTGGCCAAAGCAACGCCTAAGGGGGCAAAGGTGTCGCGGGAAAAAAAAAACAGGAAACTTTAAAATGACTAAAAACTCTAAACTAAAGGAATTCTAATGGGAAGGAAGGCGGCCGCAATGGCAGGCAGGAAGACAGTGAAAAATCCTGTGAATACAGTAGAAACATACTGCGACTCACACAATGCTGAAAAACACAACCATGGGGCTCTGTGGAAAAGAAGAGACTGAGATAAAATGGCACCTCCACGGTGAGTGAGAAGATGTGCATATGTGCAAAGGAGCTTCCAAAAGCTTCCAGGAAGAGCTGGGAATACTCGTGCTTCAGGATCCATCGGATGACATCACCCATAAATGAGGGCTTTTTCCTGCTTGTCCATGGAGAAATTTTACTTACCTGCTCATTTACTATCCTGAAATTCCTCTGGGAGAAAAAGGTACAACTCAACGGACCAGAACAAGCGAAGAACAGTCTATTTCAGAAAGGACATAGACAAACAAACTGGAGTTTAAGGGATCTGCGAGGACTACAGAAATTAGTCACTTCCCAAGGGCGGTCCTGGGCTGGTCTAGAAAAAGTCCAGGAAAGGAAATTATCACGTAAATAAAACATTACCTTCCACATCATTCTGATAGATCAATCCAGACAAGTGGAAAATACCAAATCTATGACTTCTTCGGGTGGGAGAAGATAAGGCTGCTCAGAGAACCTGTGCCGCAAATGTGGAATCTGCTCTGGCCTGGACATCTAATCGAGAATGCTTGGCAAATGATTCCAGGGAGGACTAAATTGTCGTTCAACAAAAGTGGCCCCACTGCACTAGCCTCTCCCCCAAGAGGACGCTTGTGCCCGAGTGGAATGAGCACGCAACCCTAATTACACTGGCTGTGCTTTCAATACAAATGGAAGCAAAACGCTTCCTGAACAAACAACCCAGAGTGGACTTGGACGTCACCTCTTCCTTCTCTGAATGCCCAAACAGAATAAACCACCAAATTGTTTTCTGGAAGGGATTAGATTGACCAAAGGACCCAATAGGCCAAAGAGTCACCACCTCCGGGGAGGGCGACAAATACAGACCCAAGGAGGACGAGGCCTATGGCTCTGAAATCTAGAGGGCTGAATAAATCAACAGCAAAAACACCATCTCCAGCACTAGGTTTTTTAGGGTAGCTTGCCTCAATGACTCTAGATGATGACCCCTGAAAGACCACAGTACCAACCCACCATGCAGACAGCCACAAAGGTCCTCCTATCCCCCCCCATAGGAACTGAGAAGACAACACTGCTACTTGTATGCATAGCGTGCCCATGGAGAGCGCCTTTGAGGCCAGCCTGAAGGAAGGCCAAAAGACAGTGTAGGTTGGCATGAGCAGCTGGCACGAACGCTCCTGCAAAATGCTTCAAACAGCCTCCAGACACAGATGTAGGCCAGACAAGTCAAGCTATGATACAACTTTAATGTGGAATTAACACCACCAAATAAACATAGCGCTTCCAGCGGTACCTCTCAAGGGCTAAACTGTAAGCAAAAGCAAAAGCGCAATTACTCACCTGTAACAGGTGTTCTCCAGGGACAGCAGGAATCAGTCGTCACTTATAGGTGACGTCAGCACCGACTGAGCCCGCGAGGAGCAATTCCCCAGCTTTCAAAGAAAACCATTGGGATTGCTGCCACGCATGCGTGGTCCTCTTCCCACCCAAGGCTGCCATCTTGCTCAGTCAGGTCCCTTAGCTCAAGCCCTACCAAGCAGATGGCAAGGGAAGGACACAAATCCAGCAACTCATCAGGGGAGATGGGAGGGTAGTGAGGACTGATTCCTGCTGTCCCTGGAGAACACCTGTTACAGGTGAGTAACTATGCTTTCTCCAGGAACAAGCAGGAAGTCAGTCCTCACTTATGGGACTCCCCAGCTACAGACTACCAAACCTGTAACCAAAAAAGCCTCCGTGAAGGCGTGAGCAAAAGCCGATGCCCGAAGCAGCCCGAATCCTCTGGTCCCCGGGGTGAAACCCTCAGTAGCCATCAAGAAGGGTTGGAGGGCTGAAGTTACTTATACCCTGAGCAGATTACGAAGTAGAGCCTGGCCGAAGGTGATGTCCCGGCGGAACTCCCTTTCCAGGCACTAGTGCGAGGTGAAAGTGTTCGTCGAAGCCCAGGTTGCAGCCCTGCAGATGTCCTTCAGGGGCACTGAGCGCAGCGAAGCTACCAATACCACCTTGGCTCGGATGCTGTGTACGGTGACCCGTCGATTCAGCAAGGGCAATGCAGTCTGCCACCCAGATGGAGAGGGTGCGTTTCGTGACTGCTTGCCCCAGGCGATTGGGATCGTAGGTAACGAAGAGCCGGCCAGACTTGCGATGAGGCTGTGTGTGCTGCAGATAGAAGGCAAGAGCATGCAAAACCACCGATACCTGGTCGGCATAGGATCTAGGGAAGAAGGTCAGCAAGACTATCTCCTGATTGAGATGAAAATCCGAAGTTTTGGCAGAAACTTGGGGTGGGTACGGAGGACCACCCTGTTCCTATAGAACCTGGTGTAAGGGACTTCAGCCATGAGAGTCTGGAGCTCACTGACTCGGTGGGCCGAGGTCAAAGCCACCAGGAAGACCACCTTCCAGGATAGGTGCCGAAGCGAGCACATCGCCATCGGATCGAAGGGTGAACGCGTAAGCTGCATGAGCACTACGTTCAGGTCCCACTCCGTCAGGGAAGGCCAGATGGGAGGTTTGGACAGCAAAAAAACCCTCATAAAGCGGGAGACCAAGGGCTATTCAGAAAGGGTTTTGCCCTCCATGGGGAGGTGATTCGCCGAGATGGCACTCAGGTGTACCCTGACAGAGTTCGACTTCAGTCCCTCCTTTGAAAGGTGGAGGAGGTACTGGAGAACTCACCAAGTGGGACAAAAGAAAGGGTTGATCTGGAGCTCAGAGCACCAGACAAGAAGCGTTGCCACTTGAAGGCATAAGCTCGTCTCGTCGAGTCCTTCCTCTACGTGAGGAGCACCTCCTTGACCTCCTCCAGGAGATCCAGTGTGGCTAGAGAGATTCGTTCAACCACCAAGCTGTAAGGGACAATGCGGCCAGGTTCGGGTTTAGCACCCGTCCCTCCTCCTGCGTTAACAGGCATGGAGCACAGCCCAGGGGAACAGGAGGCTCGGACGCGAGAAAGAGCAGGAGTGGGAACCACAGTTGCTGAAGCCATGAGGGAGTGACGAGTATCATCCACGGTCGTTCCTGATGAGCTTTGTGGAGGGTCCTCGCAATAAGAGGAGGAAACACGTACAGAAGCCCGGAGGTCCAGCTCAAGAGGAACACATCCCGCGCATCCCTGCTTGGGTGCGTGATTGGCCCGCAAAAGCAGGGGAGCTGAATGTTCGCCGGGCTGACGAACAGATCCACGGTGGGGATCCTTCACCGACGGAACATCCAGTTGGTCACGTCCGGGTCCAGTCGTCCGCAAGTATGTTCTCGTATCCCGGGAGGTAGACCGCTCGGAAGGTCATCCCTTGACAGAAGGCAAAGGAGCAGAGGAGTACCGCTTCCCAGCAGAGGAGGCGTAATCCTGTGCCCACCTCCTTGTTGATGTAGAACATAGCCACTCGATTGCTGGTCTGCACAAGCACCGACTTTCCTTGGAGATGGTCCTCGAAAGCCCTCAGAGCTCACCAGACTGCCTGAAGCTCGAGCAAGATCTGCTGTTGAGACTCTTCGGGTGACCATTGCCCCTGCATGTACAGTGCACCGCAGTGGGATCCCCACCCCAGCACGGAGGCGTCAGTTGTCAGCACTAGTTAATGCTGTGGGATCTGGAAGGGCAGCCCCCGGAGGTTGTAGGGGTGCTGCCACCAGTCTAAGGACATGCGAAGGTTGCGGGAGACCTGAATGGGGTCTCTGAGGTGACTGGAGGCTGGACTCCACTGAGTGCTGAGGCACCACTGGGCTGTCTGCATGTGCATGCGGGCATGTGAAACCACATGGACGGTGAAGGCCATGTGCCCCAGGAGGCGCAGTATAGCCCGCGCTGTGACTTGGGAACCCAAGGCTCAGAGGTGAGCCACACGGTATGCCAGTAAAAAGGTGGTCACCCACTGAGTGTCGAGACGTGTGCCAATAAACTCCAGGGTTTGTGCCAGTTCGAGGTGGGACATGGGGTAGTTGACCAAGAATCCCAGGCGCTCGAGGAGAATGATCGTGCATGATGCCTCCAGGAGGGCTTCCCTAGCCAAGGGCCCCATGACGAGCCAGTCATCGAGGTAAGGGAAGACCGGTATGCTCTGCCATCTGAGGGAGTCAGCAGCAGCGGAGAGGCACTTTGTGAAGACTCGTGGGGCAGATGAAAGTCCGTAGGGCTGCACCCTGTATTGATAATAATCCCCTTGCACCCTGAAGCGCAGGAACTGCCTGTGCTGGCTGTAAATCAAAATGTGGGTGTAAGCATCCCTGAGATACAAGGAGCATAGCCAGTCGCCCTGCTGGACGAAGGGCAGCAGGATGCCAAGAGATAGCATTTTGAACTTCTCCCGCACTAGAAACTTGTTTAGTTTTCGGAGGTCGAGGATGGGCCATAGCACCCCGTCTTCTTTGGAACGAGGAAGTATCGGGAATAGAAGCCCCGACCTCGGAGGTGCGTCGGTACCCTCTCGACCATTCGCTGGGCGAGGAGGTTGTCTAACTCCCGCTGTAGGAAGGCCTGTTACGCGGGGAGTCGAGAAGGCTCCACTGGAGAGAAGAAAGGGGGAAGCCTGTCTAACCGGTGATGGTAGCCATCCCGGACTACTCGGAGGATCCAAGTGTCCGACGTGATGGACGCCCACTGAGGGGCAAAGGAGGACAGACATCACCCTACTGGCTGTGGCACTGCTGGGGGGCGAAAGGCTATGCTACTATCTTCAAAACCCCTGGGCAGGCTGAGGCAGAGCCAAGGTTTGTGCCTTGGACCCTTTCGGTTTGCGGTGGCCGTGGGGGCCAGGCTTTCCCTGCGTTGTGCTCGTCAGCAAGGAAGTGGGTGGGTAGCCTCAATAGGGCAGGCCCATCCACGGAAAGAATGGCTTCTTAGTTTGCTGTTTCTTCTGAGGGAGGGAGAAGGTCTTGCACGAGAGGTGGATTCGGGTGATGAACTCCGTCTCTATCTCGGTGGCCTTATCCTCCATCAGTTTAACGAAGAGCTGCTCACCAAGGCAGGGTATGTCTAGGAGCTTTTCCTGGACCCACTGCTCCAAGTCTGAAGACTGGTGCCATGCCTGGCATCGAGCCCCAATGCCAGTGGCCGCCACTCAAGCCGAGGACTCAAATCTGTCATAGGTGGCGCGGGAGAGGTATTTCAAGCACTCCACGACGAACTTCAGAAGGGTCCGGAACCTACTGAGGGGTTCACCTGCGAGGCCTGCGGAGAAACCCCTGAGTTCCTTGGCTAGGTCCCGCAAAAACATGCCTATGTAGAATTGGTATGCTTGAATGTGGCATGAGAGCATGGACCCTTGATAGGTCTTGCATGGACCCTTGTGGCTCTCGACCCCCTGCCCAGCAGAACCGAAGAGCTTTCTCATAGCCGATTCCACCACCATGAAGGTGTGGGGAAGTTGGGTTTTCCTGAACCCAGGGCCACAATGAACCCTGTACATCACGTTGAGGCGCTTACTCATGATGGGGACCGAAGCAGGGGTCTCCCACATGCGGAGTAGCAGCCTGGACAGAATGGGGGGAACCGGAACAGTAAGAGATTCCTGAAGCAGAGACTTGTACTGCAAGATATCGAGCTCTTCAGCTCGAGGTTCCTCCTCAGCCTGGGTAGCCAGGTTGAGAGCCTGGGCCATATCCTGTACAAACACCATGAAGGTGGTGTCTTCAGGGGGCGACTGCTTCTGAAAGGCGGGCAGGGACAGGTCCAACAAGAGGTCCAGATGTGCAAGGGGCTGTGGGGAGGTATCCCCGTCTGACTCCCAGTCTGAGAAATCGGAGGAGCAGCCCAATTCAGGCTGGTGGCCCTGTCTGGAGGCCAAGGCCCGTTTGGAGCTGGAGGCCCTGGAGAATCTCGCCCCTGAGGAACGGGAAGGCGATTGAGACAGATGCCAAGGACCCTCATGAGGCCCATGGCGTTCGGGGGTTTCCAGGGTGTATTTTGGTGTCCCTCTCGAGGAAACCTTGGTCTCTAGGCTCAGTCCAGTAAAGCTGGATACGAGCGCCTGCTGGGAAGCTATGAACGCAGAAACGCTATGTTCTAGTGTCAGCATACGGGACTCCCATTAGGACGTGGGGCCCGGCAACGCTGACATCGGAGTCACCAGGTCAGGCGTCGAGGAAGAGAGGGGTCCTCACCGGGACAGCCCTCAGGAGATCTGGCGCCATCGCTGGGGGCCTCAGAGTCTGTACAGTGTAACTTACGAGGCCGCTCCTTCTCCGACTCTCAGGAATGCTGAGGAGGGCTAAGCAACCGAGCGCGGGAGTGCTCGCGCTTGTTGGGAGCCCCCAACAGTGACTTTGAGGCCTTCTTCTTCTTATGCCGCCCAACTTCAGAGGACCCCTGGTCAGAGTGCCTCCTTGAGCACGGAGCCGAGGTGGGGGATCCCACCAGCGGAAAGACGAACAAGGGTGCCACCAGGGATTACGAGGCTGCCTTACTGAAAATGTCCTCGTCCTGCTTACGACTGAGCAGGGCTTTGGAGGACATTTTCTTACAAAGTGAACAGAGCTCTGGATTATGTTCGGCCCAGAGACACCGCAGACAGCAGTCATGGGTGTCCATAAGTGAAATGTTCTTGGAGCATCTATATTTTTTGAAGCCGGTGGTCATCGGGGCAAAAAGGGCCCCATGAGGTTGAAGACCCATGTGGCCAGCGGTTGGGAGAAAAAAAAGGGCGCGAAGCCTGCTAACAGCAAAAAAATGTTACGAAAATTGTCCCCCATGCTCTAAAAGAATGGGAGCAGGGGAGGACAGAGAGTACTGGTGCAACCAGTAAAATAGTAGGCCAGAGGCCAGGAAACAAAACACTTTTTCCAAGGGACGAGGACGTGCATCCTAAGGGCTCAGCAGAAAAAGGGAGACTTAGCAAGATGGCACCCATGGACGGGAAGAGGACCATGCATGCATAGCAGCAATCCCAAAGGCTTTCTTTGAAAGCTGGGGAGTTGCTCCGTGCGGGCTCAGTCGATGCCGACATCACCCATAAGTGAGGGCTGACTTCCTGCTTGTTCCTGGAGAACTTATGCTATCCAACAAGAAGCAGCATGAGAGGAGGCAGGGGGACAGGCCACTCTGCCATCAACCAGACCAAGTCCACATCAAGATCTCTTGAGACCAATCTAGTGCTACCTGGAGCACCAACCCTGGATGATCCTCACCAGCATCAACCCAGCAACTGGCCAAGGTGAACAAACATACAGCAGGGACTCTGGCAGCCAAGGCTGAAGAATGTCATTACCTTGGCATTTGTTTGAGATGCCATCCAGTGCTGGACTGCCACAATGGTTGGAGATGAGGCAAAATAGATCTAGTCCCCACTGCTTTGGGGTATGATAGCTGAGGAAATTTGACATGGCAGCCAGATCTCATCCCGTGAGCCATGGCACACTCTTGGTGCTGCCCCACCAATGACAACGTAGCTAAAATGCAAGGGTGCCAATAGTGTTGACCACAATTGTATGCTGACCAGAATTTCATACAAAATTCAAAGAGTGATTACACCATGGAACGATACAGAGGCATTAGAATATCCTTTGTTTTATTCTCCATTTATTTCCTTGATTCCTAGCATTTTATTTGCTTTCTTAGCTGCAGCTGCACACTGAACGGAAGGTTTCAATGTATTATCCACAATAAAGCCTAAATTCTTTTCCTGATGCGTGCTGCTGTGTGCAAGGCTATGCGCAGGGGGGAAGAGTGAGGAGCGGGGGAGTCCCTGGTAGATAACATTACAGTAGCAGAGGTGGGAGAGGGTAATGGCTTGTAGTACTGTGCGGAAATCGTGCGAGTCTAGGAGCTGGCGCAGATGTTGCCGGGTCTTTGCCTTGTAGTATATGGCCTTTGTGGTTTTGCTATTTGTTGTTCAAGTGATAGGGTCCAGTCCAGTATGACGACCAGGAACTTTATATGACATTGTACTATTATCTGGGTAGTGCCTAGTGTCAGATGGGTTGGGGGTGTGAACGAAAGATCCTTCATTATGAATAGTGCTTTGTTTTTTGTAGTTTGTTGTCCTTGAGCTATCTGGATACACTGTTGAAACACTGAAGCAGCTGAGGGTTTGTGGGATGGTCGGTGGTTTTTGGTCCATACAGCATGATATCACCTGCATGTATGTGGAAGTCAATGCTGTATAATTTTATGATTGAGCAGAGGGGTTGTAGGTAAATGTTGAACAGAAGGGCTGATAATGTGGAACCTTGAGGCACTCCCTGGGTGTGGCAGTAAGGGGTGGAGATGACGGATCCGGTGTACAATTGTTGGTGCCTGTTTGTCAAGTATGAGATGAACCATTTATTTATTTATTTATTTAGCATATATTTGTATGCCGCTACTTCCAGTGATCAGTAGCGGCTTGATTACAGGCGTGATACTGACAAATCATTACATAAATTTAAAGGAGGATACAATTGATTTGGAAGGGAAAGCACGGCACAGCACACAGTGTAGGGCCTTAAGGAGAGGGACAGATATTCACATATTTACAGATATACATAACTGCATCAATGATCTGTCTAGGTGATGCCGTAATGGGATTGGAAAAGATAGGTTTTAAGCTTCTTCCTGAAGTCCTTTAGGTCGGTGATCTGGCGTATCTCATAAGGCAGGTGGTTCCAGAGCATGGGAGCTGTAGTACTGTACTCTGGATTCCAGATGCTTGAAGACGGTGGAAGAGAAGTTTGGGGGAGACTGTGTCAAATGCGGAAGAGATGAGACATAAGGCTTAAGATTTGCCTAGGGTGCCAAAATCTTGAACTAATTCTGGGGCCAGATCTGCTAACGACTGCCCCATCAGGGACTCTCTGTCCAAGGCTCTGTATCTTGGCAAGGAGGGGGGGGGGGGGGTGAGGAGGGCTCAACTTGTCAGGGAGACTGCAAACTCCCTTGCCTATCAGGATGCTCCACCAGAGATAACTCGCAGGAATCCTCTGGGACACTGGGCTCAACCTAGTCAGGTGTCCTGCAAAACAGCCGCCCAGCAGCCACCAAGATAAAATCCTAATACTCCATTAGGAAGTGCAGCCCTTAGGCTTGGTCTAACGAGTGAAAATATACTCCACTAGGAAACACAGCGCTCAGGCTGCCATCCCAGGAGTAAACGTTCAAGAAAATAGCAGCTGCATCAATACCGCAACCACCAGCTGCTGGAGATCAAAAAATACTGAACTGTCCCCCTAGATTCCCTGGTCTGAATACCAGTGATATCATCATTTGAACTTTCTAGGTTTTCTTTGTCTCCATCATCTGTTCTGGACTGGTCTAGCATTTTCAAGATTTTTTATTCTGTGTTCTGAGAGGACCATAGGAACTGGCGGTTCCATGTATGAGCAGCTGGAAAAGCAAATTAAAACCTTTTTTGCTGAATCGGAAAGATGAAGCCTAGCTGCGGGGATCGTGGGGATCAATGGAGGCATTTATTGACTTTTAGAAAAACAAATACTGAGGTGAGGCACATAAGGATGAAGGCCCCAACTTCACTGCTTTGGAAAAACAGAGACTGACAATACATTGGTGGCTCGAGGTTAGCAGAAAGTAGTTATGCAAGCCCAATGGTAGTCGTTTTGACTTCCTTACTACTATGGGAGGACTATGCACTCACTGGCTCATAGGAGGATATCATCAGTGAGTGGGGATGCGTTATCCACCCTGTCAACACAGAAAGCATAGTTACTCACCTGTAAAGCATAGTTACTCACCTATAACAGGTGATCTCCGGGAACAGCAGGAATTTAGTCTTCACATAAGGGTATCGTCGGTACCGACAGAGCCTGCACGGGAACGCGCCCCAGCATCCAATAGGAAAGCTTTTGTGAGCATCCCATAGTGCCTCCGTGCTGCCTTCCCGCCTTTCCCAACTGTCCCTCTCCAGCTAAATTTATAGTTGAGACAAAAGAGAGACAGAAAGAGAGAAAGAGATACAACTCCTAGGGGAGGTGGGCGGGTTGTGAAGACTAAATTCCTGGTGTTCCCGGAGATCACCTGTTACAGGTGAGTAACTATGCTATCTCCAGGAACAAGCAGGAATGTAGTCTTCACAGATGGGGACTCCCATAGTTGCAGATGCCAGGGACCTGGCCCCAGAAACTTGTGTGCCCTTGCGAAAGGGCCCCACTTCCCCCCATGGATCTTTGGCATCCTAACAGGGATGGTGGGTAGGAGTTGATTAAGACTGGAATAGGTGTTGAAGAACAGCCTGACCAAACAAGGCATCCCGGCGGGAGTCCTTGTCTAAGCAGTAATGGGCTGTGAAAGTATGTACCGAAGCCCAAGTATTCAAAGAGGTAGTAGCTAATGGTTCAAAGGGCGGTTTCATGAGCTGCACAAGTACCAGATTTAAGTCCAATGCCACTGGTGGTGGCTTAATGGGAGGCTTCATTAAAAGAAGGTCTCTCATAAATCTCGCTATGAGAGGAAGAGAGGAAATAGGTTGTCCATTCAGAGGCTTGAAAGAAGCCGCAAATAGCACTCAAATGGACTCTCACTGAATTGGTCTTAAGCCCTGCATTTGACAAATGAAGGAGGTACTCCAGTAATGATTCCAGAGGTAGGTGGAAGGTTTCCTGGAAGCATGAAGGATATCCTTATCTGCTGGGAAAGGTAAAAACCGTGGAGCTCCAAGCTTTCAGCAACCAGGCCCTGAGATGCAGAGACTGGGGATTGGGATGCCACAGCATCCCGTCCTCTTGAGAAGGAAGATCTGGAGCAGCTCCTAACTCCAGAGGCGGAGCTTAAGAGAGATGTAGGAGCAGAGGGTACCATATTTGCCGTGGCCAACATGGAGCTATGAGGATCATATGACCTCTGTCTCTCTGAAGCTTGAACAGGGTTTTGGGAATTAGGGGAATGGGTGGAAAGGCATACAGGAAGTCCTGACCCCAATAAAGGAGGAAAGCATCACTGGCCTGACAATCTCAAGCCAGAATTCTCGAACAGAACCAGGGAAGTTTGGCATTCAGCGGATTTGCAAAGAGGTCTATATGTCTGGGGTTACCCAAATTTGAAAAATTTGGGCCACCTGTTCTGCATATAGAGACCATTCGTGTGGAAGCAGAGCTTGACTGAGTCTGTCTGCCCAAGAGTTTTGAACGCCTGGAAGATACACCGCAAGAAGATGAATCTTATGCTCTCTGGCGAGGGCTCATACTTCGCAAAGCTTCGTTGCACAGCGACAGAGAGCCTGTTCCGCCCTGCTTGTTCACATAGAACATGACTACCTGATTGTCCATTTGAACTAGGACTGTCTTGTAGCTGAGCTGGGTGTGAAATACTCGAAGAGCAAGGAAGATTGCTCTGAGCTCCAGGAGGTGATATGAAGATAGGCCTCCTGTGGAATCCAGGTACTGTGATAAGGAAGCTTATCATAGTTCAGGAAGAAATAATACAAGAGGTGAATTGGCTCTGAATAAGCAACCTGTGCTGACTGGTAAAAGCACTAAAACAGAGTGTTTACCTAAAAGACTACCAGACCCAGAATGCACTGGTTTACAGAAAGCCTTTAGGAGAGCTGAAGTAGGGAAACGTGTGCCTAATCAGAGAAGCAATGATGTAATCCCTAATCACACATCTCCTAGGGCAGGGCTTAATTCAGAACACCTGCAGTGTGCTAGGGTGGAGCGGCCATCTAGGCACTTTAAAGCTAGAAGGAATTCATCATACAGACAGCAAGGACAGCAACGGGAGCTGGAGAATGAGAGACTGATCGTGAATAGAAGGAAGAACAGCAAAACGTCCAGAAGGTCTAAGAAAGGAGCCCAAGGCAGTACGTATGCTGGGAAAGATTCCTGGGGCAAGCATTCTTCATTGGACTGGAAGAAGCCAGAGGCTTGGAGATATACAGCCAGGAATCCTCGGACAGCACCTGTAAGGGAAACGGCTGCATCTACAGAAAGAAGGAGCTCTAATACCTATTTAAGGAAGTATGGGAAAAGAGACCTAAAGTCCAGGGATTCTGACTGGAGAGCTGGGCACAGAGGTTTTGCTACCTATTGGCCAAAATACTCAGAGAGGAAACCTAATGACAACATGATCTCAGGTATGAACTCTGATCTGTTCCAAAGCTTTGCACAAGGAAGACAGCAGGGAAACAGTTTCTATCCTGGTAGAGATCAGTTAGAGAAATCCTCTGAGTCAGTGTATGGAAGTGATCCTATGATATTTCAAGAGCAAGGGGAAATATCAGATGAGGAAGTTGAATGCATGGATTGTTCTCTTTCTAAGCTGTTGTTCTAAAGTAAACTGATTTTTAGCTTCCCAGAAAAGTTTCTTTGAGAGAAAGCTTTGGGGAAAGTTGCAGCCACGTGGAGAGTGGGCCAGCAATGGTTTGCAGCTGGTTAAGCACCTGTGATTAGAGCAAGGCACAAGTGCACATGGGACTTGGAAAAAGCTTCTTCTCTGTGTGAATGGAAGAAAGCTGTTTTTTTTTTTGATAAAGAGAATTTTTCCTTTTGGGTTTATTTTTTCATACCAGCACTGTTAAGAAAGTTTATTAGCAGGGGCTAGAAGAAAGACCTTTTCTGTTCCATCAAGGTCTTTACTAAGTTGTTGCATAAGTAATTCAGTTGCCTTATTTGTTTTGTTTCCTGAATAAAACTCCTGGAGAAAATTATCCTGTGATGATACCAAGCATATCTGTGCGAGGGAATAACACCCCATAAATAAAATCTGATTTCTGCTTTACACTCGAGCAACTACAATTCTTTATTCTTGTTAAATGGCTAGTTTTTGTGTGAAGGAACTACAAGACCCACAATCCTTTGCAAGTCAAGTAAATTCATGTCCTTGCCAAGATTGTGGAACTTTCACAACAAGCACCCCTGTTTACAGTACCCTGGGTAGAGAGGCCGTGCAGGTGGGCTCCCCAACCCACCTGTGAAGTATCTGTTGTTAGAGTGGCTTGGGATGGGGGTTGCTGAAAAAGAGACCCCCACCAAAAGGTTTTTTGGTGACTGCCAACATTGGAGGGATAAAATAAGGCGATCTGAGTTTGCTATTTTGTCTGACAGGCAACCTGACGCTTGAGTCCACTGAGTGGATAAGGCCCACTGGGCTGCCCTCATAAGGAACCACATGCACGGTGGATGCCATGTGGCCTAGCAACTGTTAACATCTCCCGAGTAGTGAGGTGAGGTTTTAGCACTGCTTGGGAAGCTAACTGTACAATGCGAAGGCAGCGGGGATGTGGAAGGAAGGCCCTTGTCTGTCTCGTATCCAGAAGAGCTCCTATAAACTCTAGAGATTGAGTGGGAGCAAGGTTGGACTTTGGGAAATTTATGACAAGTCCTAGATACTGAAGGATGCGCATTGTGCGAGACAGAGCAACCCTGGCCTCTGGCTCTCAAGGGGCTCGAATGAGCCAGTCATCTAAGTAGGGGAAGATGAATATTAACAGGCACGGAAAAATGCTGCTACTACAGCCATGCATTTTGTGAACACCCTTGGTGCAGAGGCCAGGCCAAAAGGAAGAACCCTGTATTGGTAGTCCTTTCCTTGAAACAGGAATCAAAGGAACGTTCGGTGAGTTGAGTGGATGAGAACATGAGTGTACGCATCCTTGAGATCTAGAGAATAAAGCCAATCCTGACTCCAAAGGTATGGCAGCAGAGTTCCTAGAGAAATCATTTTGAACTTCTCTCTGAACAGGAACTTGTTCAATTCTCTGAGGTCTAGAATGGGTCTGTGTCCTCCTGTTTTCTTTGGAATAAGGAAATAGGGGGAGTAAACCCTGCACACCGTTGGGGAATAGGCACCTCTTCTATTGCTCCTTGAGCGAGGAGCTTAGTGACTTCTTGATCTAACCGGTCGTTGAGAAACGTCTGAGAATTGAACTGTCTTATAGGAGGGCTCATGCTGAGGAAATGAATCTTGTACCCCTCCCATACAATAGACAGAGTCCAATTTTCTGCTATTATCTGACACCTTCTGGGGGCAAAATGACATAACCTTCCCAGGATGGTGGAGGGTTCTGGGCCGTTTAGGGCCAGGAAGGCAAAGTTCTCTAGATAGGAGTCAAAGCCCCTGTGGAGGCTGAGTCTGCTGAGCTGGTAAAGGCTTAGCTGCTTTTGGCTTCCTTTGTTACCTAGGTTTTTGCTGCTGTCCCTTTTGGGCAGACTGACCTGGACGATGTCCCTGCTGGGTATAGGAGAGAGAAAACTTTTTCTTCTTGCTGAAGAATGGTTTCTTAGAGGACCTCTTCCTCGCAGGATCAGCTGTAGATTTGGACAATCTATCCAAAGTGATAATGTCAGCATCTATCTCATTAGCTTTTTCCTGCCAATTCTTGCCAAAGAGATTCTCTCCTGTGCAAAGTATATTCCCTAGTTTGTCCTGTACCCAGATTTTGAAGTCAAATGCCTGAAGCCAGGCAATTCTACGTGTACCTATGGCAATAGCAGAAGTTCTACTTATGCATTCAAAGCAGTCAAAGGTTGCACGATTCACAAACTTGGAAACATCCTGAGCATGTTTAACAAGAGCAAGATAATCTTGCCTTTTATCATCAGGAAGGAGAGGGCTCATAAGCTCTAAGTCTCCTATGCCTTCCTTATCCTTTTCCAGGCCGCGCCCAAAACTCTGGGGATCCAAAATTCTGATTAAATATTCCTATCAAATGGTATATAATACATGACCATAGCAGAAGGAAAATCACTATTAGAACATATTGAATAAGACGGGTACAATTTTCCTGAAATAAGCAAAAATTAACCCGGCTGCAGAATGTGGATTAGAAATTTAAAGTAGGCCTTCAAAGGGTTAAGGAACATTCCCATATACAAGATATAGGAACTGATCCTAGCAGAAAGCATGGAAGTCTAGAAGGATCGACGTCCAAAGGCGTCAAGAGTCCTACACTCATGTCCTGGAGGATTAGATGCATGCCTTTTTGCACTCTTTATCCGTCTCATGGGTGATTCCACCACCATGGAATGGTGTGGTAATTGAGTCTTCTGAAACCCAGGACAAGGAGGAACTCGATACATGGTGTCGAGTCTTCTTGAATGAGGAGATGTGGTCAGAAGTGTTTCCCACATCCTTAACATAAGATCATGCAAGATCTCATGAATAGGTAAGGTAGCTGCCTCCTTGGGAGCTTTAGGGTATATTGTAGAATTTCTAATTTGTTTGACCGAGGCTCTTTTTCAGGAGACACTGTGATGGAAAGACCTTGGGCCACATCTCAGATAAAATCCTGAAAGGACACATCCTCTGGTGGAGACATCCTACGCTGAGGAGAAGAGGAATCGTCCGGAAGAAGTACTCTGGTATTGGCAGAGCTTTCAGAGACTTCAGTCTCATCCGAGGATTCGAATTATCTCCGATCCGGGTGATCATGCAAGGCACGGTACCGGTACCGATTGAAGTCAGCATCGGAGTGGTCCGGTACCGACTTGTCGATGTCGGATACAGACGCATGACTCGGTCCCGGTAGAATATCTGCCGATGTCGATGCAGTCGGTGCCGGTACCGGAGTAAGTGCCGGTTGAATTGTCTGAAGCAGTTTCAGGGGCATCGTGGCCGTAAGAAGAGCCGCCAGACTGCGTTCAATAGCCAAGAATCTCTGGTCTATCGACGCCAACGATGCTTGTGTATAGGTGCTGGATAAAGCGGCCGGAACCCCAGAGCATGGCACCAGTACTTCTGCCGAGGATGAAGCCTCGAGAACATCCTGGAGCCCCATTAGTGCTTTGGAAGCCGAAGCCTCCTGCCGGGGCAGTTTTGCCGGTGAAAGTCCCTCAAGGGCAATGCCAGAGGCATCTCGATGTTTAGAAGGAGATCTACCCTTTGAGGACCGGCTAGATTTATGTTTAGTTACCTGAGATCCATGGGAGGAAGATGAAGCCCTGGAAGACGTCGATGCCACCAAGGCTGCTTCGGAGGGAAAAAGGGTGCTAAGCTTAGCAGCTCGGTTTTGCCAGCCCCTTTTTGACATCATCCCTCAGGCAACACACCCTGAAATAGAGGGGTAAGGACCTAAACATTTGAGGCACCACTCATGGGTGTCGGTGACAGAGATGGTACCGCCACACTTTGAACACTTTTTAAAATCCAAAGCGAATTTTTTCATTTTGAGGAAAAGAAATTGGGCCTAGTGCCCAAAATGGCCCGTGGCACCCGAGAAGAAAATTACTGGAGAGAGACTCCATAAACAAAGGTTTTTTTGTTTTGTTTTTAGAAAAAAAATAAAAGAAGGACCGGCGGTACCGGTATAGCATCGAGGGAAGGCAGACGCAACCACAAAAAAGAAATATAAGAAGGGAATTTTCTGCGGTGACAGGATGTGCGACCTGTCAGCTCCGCAGAAAACGAAGAACTGGAGAGGGACATTTGGGAAAGGTGGGAAGGCAGCACGCAGGCGCTGTGGGATGCTCCCAAAAGCTTTCCTATTGGACGCTGGGGAGCGCTCCCGCGCAGGCTACGTTGGTACCGACGATACCCATGTGAAGACTACATTCCTGCTTGTTCGTGGAGATCAGGTGTTCTCCAGGGACAGCAGGAATCAGTCCTCAGATATGGGCGACGTCAGCGCCGACAGAGTCCTCGTGCGGATCTATTCCCAAGCTTTCAAAGAAAGCCTTTAGGATTGCATCGCGCATGCGAGGTCCCCTTCCCGCCCAATGGTGCCATCTTGCTCAGTCAGATAACATAGCTAAAAAGACGGCAAAAATTAGAAAAAAATTAATCAAAGGACTTCAACTCCAGGGGAGGAGGGAGGGTCGTGAGGTCTGATTCCTGCTGTCCCTGGAGAACACCTGTTACAGGTGAGTAACTACACATTCTCCAGGAACAAGCAGGAAGTCATCCCTCACATATGGGACTCTCTAGCTATAGGCTACCGAGAACCCATAGCTGAAAATGGCTCCCTCTAGAAGAGCCGCAGCAGCAGTGATAGGATTTTCTCCGAGAACGCAACCCCCAAGGATAGCCTGACCCCAAAGGGTCGGAGTGTAGGAGTTGCCTAAACCTCGAATAGGTTATGGAGTACCACCTGACCAAAAACACTGTCCCGCCGGGGTTCTCTCTCCAGGCAGTAGTGGGCTGCAAAAGTCTGGCTTGAAGACCAAGTTGCAGCCCGGCAGATATCTGCCAACAGAACAGAACAGTGGTTAGCCACTGATGCGGGCTTAGCTCTGACAGAGTGGGCCGTGATTCAGCCCTGCAACTGAAGGTCAGCTGCCCTATACGCCCCAGACTATGCAGTCTGCCACCCAAGTGGATAACGTGCGCTTGGAGACAGGTAGACCCAGTTTACTAGGGTCATAAGAGACGAAGAGCTGGGAAGCTCTCCGATGTCCCCGTGAACGCTCCAGCTAAAAGGCGAGCGCCCTCTTACAGTCCAGGGTATACAGAACCGCTTCTGCCCTGCTGGTATGTGGCCCGGGGAAGAAGATTGGAAGAACCAACTCTTGGTTAAGGTGAAACGAGGAAACCACTCTTGGGAGGAACTTGGGGCGAGTACATAGGACCACTCTGTTTTTGTAAAACTGTGTATACGGTCTATCCGATACTAAAGCTTGTAACTCACTCACACGTCGAGCAGACGTGAGCGCTACCAGAAAGAGTGCTTTCCAGGAAAGGAAGCGGAGAGGACAGGTGGACATTGGTTCAAAAGGTGGGAAAGTAAGCTGCTGCAAGACCACATTTAAGTCCCACTCTGTAGCCGGTGAGTGAATCGGAGGCTTCAAGAGGAGGCGGCCTCTGAGGAATCGGGATACCAAAGGGTGAGCTGAAAGAGGTTGCCCGTCCACTGGAGAGTGGTGAACTGATAGCGCACTCAGGTGGATCCTGACAGAGTTAGACTTGAGGCTTAACTCCGAGAGGTGGAGCAAGCACTGCAATATCTAAGGTACTTGACAAGTGAACTGTTCTCCTTATTCTGAGCACACCACTCTTCAAATCTACACCACGAACGCGTAGGATTTCCTTGTGGATTGTCTCCTAGAGGCCAGCAACACCTTCTCAACCTCCTTAGGAAGAAATAGAGGGGCAAGTACTACCCTCTCAGCAGCCAGGCCATTAAGTTGATGGATCTGAGATTGGGGTGTAGCAAGGAACCCTATTCCTGGGTCAAGAGGTCGGGCTGCACCCCCAGTGGGAGAGGAGTTTCGACCACCAGTTGAAGGAGGAGAGGGAACCAAGGCTGTCTGGGCCACCTGGGGGCTACCAGGATGACCGAGGCCTTGTCCCGAAGAATCTTGAACAGAGTGCATGCCACCAGGGGCGTGGGTGGGAACGCATAGAGAAGGCCCTGTGCCCACGAGATCAGGAAAGCATCCGTCGCCACGCTCAGTGGATGCGGCTGCCTCGAGGAGAACTGGGGCAACTGATGGTTTTGCGGACTGGCAAAGAGATCCATGGAGGGGAGACCCCAACGGTTGAAAATCCGCTGGGCTACAGCTCGGTTCAGTTGCCATTCGTGAGACTGAAGAATCCTGCTCAACATGTCGGCCAGGAGGTTCTCCTGACTGGGCAGATAAACTGCCCTTAGGGACATCTGATGTGCCACTGCAAAAGAGCAGAGGTCCAGAGTTTCCTGGCATAGGATGCGAGAACCTGTGCCCCCGTGTTTGCTGATGTAGAACATCGCTACCTGATTGTCTGTCTGTATCAGCACCGACTGATGTGCAAGAAGATGACAGAAGGCTTGAAGAGCTAGGCGGATGGCTCGAAGCTCTAGAAGATTGATCTGAAGTGCGGCCTCTTGCGAGGACCACAGACCCTGAGTGCATGAACCCTGGCAATGGGCACCCCAGCCCAGCAAGGAGGCATCTGTCATCAGCACTCTGGTGTGAGAGGGAGGTTGGAATGGTACTCCCTGAAGCAAGTTGGGGGGGTGAAGCCACCATTGCAAGGCTGTCACCAGTAGCTTGGAAATCGCTACTCTGTCTCTGAGGCGGCCAGTGGCTTGCGTCCACTGGTCTCTGAGGCTTCATTGAGCTGTGCGCATGTGGAGTAACATGCACTGTGGAGGCCATGTGGCCCAGGAGGCGTAGGAAGACCCTTGCGGAGACTTGAGGTTTGTGCTGGATCTGCTGCATCAAGTCTAGCAACAGCCTCGCCTTGTCCAGCAGTAGGTTCGCCCTTGACTGAAGTCTGTCCAGTCCTGCCCCTATGAACTCCAAAGTAGGGAGTAAAGTGGACTTTTCATGATTTATCACAAACCCTAGGTGCTGGAGCAGGGTGACTGTGCGAGCAGTGGCCTGCTGTGCCTCCTGTGCCGAATGGCCCCTGATGAGCCAGTCATCCAGGTATGGAAAGACGAAGACTCCCTGGTTTCCAAGGAAGGCTGCCACCACTGCTAGGCATTTGGTAAATACTCTGGGAGCGGAAGCTAGACCAACTGGAAGCACCTTGTACTGGAAGTGGTTTCTTCTGACCACAAATCTGAGGTATTGTCTGTGGTCCGGGTGTATGAGGATGTGAGTATAAGCATCCTTTAAATATAAGGAGCATAGCCAGTCTCCCTGGTGGAGGTAAGGCAGTAGGATCCCAAGGGAAAGCATCTTGAACTTTTCCCTCACCAGGAACTTGTTCAGATTCCATAAGTCCAAGATGGGGCGTAGGTCTCCTTTTCTTTTTGGTATGTGAGGGAGGAGTGGTCTAGTGGTTAGGACAAGGTACTTCAGGCCGGAGGGCCGGGGGTTCAAGTCCCACCTGGGGAGAGCAATCTCAGGCCGGAGGGACTGGGATTTCTAGTCCCATAGGCACTCCTTGTGGTCTTGGGCAAGCCACTTAACCCTCCATTGCCCATGTTCCCTGTAAGTATTAGTGTATTGTCTCATATCCCCTCGTGTTAAATGTATCCCCCAATTGACCGCTTTGGCCCGGTGAACAGCGGGATATAAATACAGCTAAATAAATAAATAAATGAGGAAATACCTAGAGTAGAAGCCGTGCCCTTGCAGGTGGTGGAGCACCGGTTCCACTGCCTGATCCTTTAGCAGACCTGTCAACTCCTGCAGGAGGAGATTCCTGTGAAGAGGGGGCCTGAAAGGCTCTCCTGGGAAAAAGGAGGTGGGCACCTGGTTGAAACGAAGTAAATAGCCCTGCTGGACTACTTTCAAAACCCAGGCGTTGGTAGTAATGGCTGGCCACCTGTGAGCGTACAGGGCCAGCCTTCCTCCAGTGCAGGACCAAACCACTGGTGGGAGAGGCACTATGCACTGGGAGTCAAAAAACCCCTTCCGGCTGGGTAGTAGCCAGAGCTGGAGGCTGGGGGGTCTTCGGCTTACATGGGCCATACCCCTGTCCCCTGACTTGCTGCCCCTGTCGGGGAGCTGGGGTGGCCTTGTATGTGGGGTAGTTTCTGTAAGCCGTAGCCTTTCTCAGAAAAAAGGGCTTTTACCCCGAGGCCTTCTTCTTGTGGGAAGCTGCAGATGTCTTCTTTGACAACCTTGTCCGGGTGAGGTACTCGGACTCGATTTCTGCAGCTTTTTCAGTCATGGGTTTGCCAAAGAGGTTGTCTCCTCGGCACAGGACATCGACCAACTTGTCCTGAACCCATGCCTCCAGGTCCGACGACATAAGCTAGGCCTGACAGCGTGCATCGATGCCGGCCGTGGCTACTCGGGACGAAGCCTCGAAGCAGTCGTAAGCTGCTCGAAACATGAACTTCAAGCACTCTCGGATCCCCGTGGACAAGGCTTTGAAGCGCTGCGAGGGTTCCTCGGATAGGCCAGCCGAGAACCGGGCAATCTTCTTTGCCAGGTCCCGCAAGTACATGCCCATGTACAGCTGGTAAGTTTGGACACGGCATGACAGCATCGAGCCCTGGTAGCACTTTCTGCCGAGGGCATCCAGGTTTTGGGCCTCCCGGCCGGGAGGCACCAAGGAATGCGTATTTTGGCTTTTCAGCCATTGCATGGCCGATTCCACAACCATGGAGTTGTGCGGCTGCTGCACTTTCTGGAACCCAGGACTCTTGCGGACTCGATAGATGGAATCGACTCGCTTGCTGAGCACCGGCATCGAGGCTGGGGATTCCCACATGCGGAGCATCAGCCGTTCCAACATCGGAGGCACCGGTACAGTAAGGGCCATCTTCTGGGGAAAGTCATACTGGAGGGCATTGAACTCCTCGGTGTCTGCAGGGAATGCCAAAGCCTTGGCCATGTCCCTGACGAAGTCCTTGAACCAAGTGTTCTCCGGAGGGGACCTAGTCCGAGGCTCCGAACCCGGAGAGTCCGATGGGATACACCGGGTTCGGTAGGTTTCTGGGGAGTCTTCCTCCTCCGTCTCCCACGCCGAGTCCTCCGAGGAAGACTCAATGGGCTCCGGCCTCGAGGGCTTCGAGCCCGACTGCCCCGATGCAAAGGGCACCGGCGTCGACGACCACAGTCCCGAACGGGAGGTCGAGGGGGACCTTGGCCGAGGATAGATTCGAGACCTGATCAGCTCGGCCTCCGGTGTAGACTTTGATGTCGAAGTCCTGGTGGTCGGGGCGGATGGACCAGCGAGACTGGCCATCAGTGCCCGCTGCTGCTCCATGAAGGCAGCCATGCTGCTATCCAGGGCCGCCGTGATACTGAGCTCAGAAGGCTCCGCAGCTCCCGGCTCGGGTCGCGATATCGTCGGGCCCAACGCCGGCTCTCCCAGAGAAGAGTCCATGAGGACAACAGAATTTACCTTATCCGATGCCTCCGGCTTCTTGCGAGGTTGTTTAGCTGGCCGCTCCGACTCCGAGAACACGGGGCAGCAGTCAGGGCTCTGCAGCCAGGAACCAGAGCGCCCAAGATGATCAGAGGCATCCAGCGATGACGCCCTCACAAGTTTCTTCTTCCTCCGGTGTTCCCTGGAGGGAGACCCCTGCTCAGATGTCCCACGACGGTGCTCGGGCCCCGATTCCCGAGATGTCGATGCTTCTGACGAAGTCCGGGCCCTGGCGGATGCAGACTCAGGAAAAATCCTGTCAGGCTGATACTGCCTGCTCTTCAAAGATTTCGAAGACATCTTACCACACGGCCCACACACCACCGGGTCATGGTCAGGGCCGAGGCATCGGAGGCAGCAGTTGTGTGTGTCGGTGAGAGACATCAACTTCTTACACCGATCACACTTTTTAAACCCGCTGGCAGCCATCGGGGGAAAAACGGCCCCTGTGAGGTCAAACGACCGGGTTGCCAGTGAAAAATAAAAAGAGCGCGAACGCTAGTCACGAAGGACAAAAACGAAAAATATGACCAGACTCGATACCGGTGTACCGAGACGAAGGCACGAAGGGGTACCGGTGTCGAACCTGGAAGCTGAAAAAAATAAATCAACTTTTGTACTTTTTCCACGGTGAAAACAGGACGTCTGTTGGGCTCCGCGGAAAAAAGACGACTGAGCAAGATGGCACCCTTAAGCGGGAACGGGACTGCGCATGCGCGATGTAATCCCAAAGGCTTTCTTTGAAAGCTGGGGAATTGCTCCGCATGAGGGCTCCGTCGGCACCGGCGTCACCCATATGTGAGGACTGACTTCCTGCTTGTTCCTGAAGAACAGCTATTATAAAATTGCTCGGAAGTACACTTGTTTTGAAGTATGCTTATCAAAAGGACATGGTTACCTTTGAGTGGTCTAGCAGAGTAGTTCCAATGCGCAGACTTACTAAATGTGTGCCAATGCAGAATGTAAGATCAGAGGTGCCTTGAAGCAGGTTTAACTCTGTGTTAGAGTGCACTATTTATTTCTTTAGTTATTTATTTCTAGGTGCTTAATAACTCGCCGAAGGACAAAATGCCATCAGGGTGGTTTACAAAATAATGGAGGTAGGAGAGGGGAGAGAAAGCACAGTTACTTACCTGTAACAGGTGATCTCTGGGAACAGAAGGAATAAGTCTTCACATATGGGTACGTCGGTACCGACGGAGCCTGCACGGGAACGCTCCCCAGCATCCAATCAGAAAGCTTTTGGGAGCATCCCTCAGCGCCTGCGTGCTGCCTTCCTGTCTTTCCAACTGTCTCTCCTCAGTTGAGTTTGATAGCTGAGACAAAAAGAGAGAAAGAGGAAAGGAATATAGATAGAGAGATACAACTCCTAAGGGAGATGGGTGGGTTGTGAAGACTTATTCCTGCTGTTCCCAGAGATCACCTGTTACAGGTAAGTAACTGTACTATCTCCAGGAACAAGCAGGAATGAGTCTTCACATATGGGGGCTCCCAAGCTATAGATGCCAGGGGGAGATCCCATAAATTGCGTGTCCCTGGGACAGGACTGCACTTCCCACACATGGATCTCTGGCATCCCATGAGGGATGGTGGGTAGGAGTTGAAAAGAGAGGAGCTGTAGAAAAACAGCTAACCTAAGGACTACAGGTAAGGAGTCTTTGGTATGTATGATAATGATCATGAAAAATATTGAATGAACAATCACAATATGGACCTCACCTACTGGATTGCAGGAAGTAGAGAGGCTGATGGAGTCTACTGGAGAATCAGTAGAGGAATCTTCAAGGTGACCTCACGGAAGTGAAGGTGAAGGTCCAAATCTGGAATGGACAGGTGACCCAGGTGTCAACTGGGGTAGCATAAAAACGGCAGGTCTTTAGTGGAAAGCTTTATGGAAAAAGCTGGAAACTCTTTCAGCTACAGAGTCATTAACATTTAGGAGCAAAAGAGGAAGACTGACCGATTTGGACAAACTAGCCCAGTCCTGGAGGGAAGAAGGGGTATGGAAAAAAGCCCGTATTCCGAAGGAGGACAGATGTCTGAAGGATTGAAACTTCAGATCTACTGAAGATCCACCCTGTCTTTCCTAGCTGGTGAGAGATAGGAAAGATATGGAAGCATGGAGCTTCAGGGATACCTAGACGTAGGGTTAAAGTATGAGCTGTCAGTACCACAGTAGTGGTTGTGTGCATAATACCCCAGACATACTGAGGGACAGTATGAACATATGCGAGTCCACTGTCTGGAACCTATAGGAAGGTAAAACCTTTATAAGCATAGACAGTTAGAGAGACAGTATGTAAATACAGATCTACCTATAAGGAAGCATCTCGACAGATACACATATATATTAGGATATAGATATATATGTGCATATATATATATATATATATGTTTATAGTGAGATCTGGAGGGGCATAACATATGCACACGCAGCTTACAGACATATGTATCTATAGAGAAGTATATAGAGATATATACATACATGTATATAGATGTCTAAGATAAATGTCTGCAACCAAGCAGATAGAGATATGTCCATAAGAACATTCACATGGGAGATGTGAAGGAGAAAGATTCATCTAATAACAAGAAGGTGGAACCTACTTGAGAAGATATATAGAGAATCTGTTCCCTCTGGTTAAGATGGAGCAGGAATGGTACTCAGTGAAATAACCAGGATGGTTGCGTGGAAAAACAGAGGATAATATCAGTCTGTAAACAGCAAGTCCTGAGTCCGGTAGAAACATGGTAAATGGACAGAAAACGCAGAGGATGAGATACCAGGTTGACCCACTTGAGGAACAAGGGGGGGTATCCTGCGTTGTAGTAGTTAAATATGTGCTGTCCATGAAGGATTAGGATACCATGAGGACAAGCTGCAAGGAAAAAGAGTATATTTCCTGTAGGAATTGGGTAATTCCTTAGACCGTCACGTAGAGAAGGCTTATGTCTTTTATTAAAAGGAAAAAAGAAGGGTGTAAAGAACCCTTACAGTCATGAGGAATGACTGAGGAAACCTTTTTCAACCATATAGGATAGTAATTAAAGAAAAAATCCCCATGCTCTCTAGCAAGGGCCCATAGTGGAAAGCTTTTCAGCAGGATTGCAGAGAGCATATGCAGGAGAAATGGGAAATAAAACTGGCTGTTGGAGAAAAACAGCTGCCAGTGCAAGTATGCTGCCAACTCCAGGGATGTGGAGATGGCAGAAAGAAGTGAAAAGGATTACCAAAGATAGATGAAGCACTATTTTGGAGCACTACTAATGCTAGACAAAAAGTAGTGGAAGACAAGACTGGAACTTGTAGAAAAGTACCAGTAGTCCAATCACCGGAACTCCTGCATGGGCAGCTGCTGAATAGAACAGCAGAGAGAATCTTTCTGTTTTTAACAGAGAGAACAGACAGAACAAGAGGAAAAAATCCTGATCATGTCTGATGAGCTGCCCAATGAAAGAAAGGAGGTTACTCCAGAGAAAACTCTACACTGGAAAGGAAAGGAAGACTAGAAAGGCTAAGATAGCCTTCCAGTTGTATGGTACCACTCGTACAGGGGAAGCCCTGGAAAAGAGGGTAAAGAAAAATAGGAGCTGAAGGGAGACTTGCTATATGGTAAGTCTGTAGAAGGACAAAATTCATGGTAGTACAGGGAAAAACTATCATGAGATAGTTGGCAACCTCTCTTCATGGTAGGAAGAGGAGGAAAGCCTTGTGACCCATAGACATGAATCTCCTGACAGCTCAGCTCACCTAAGAGCAAGTGGATGTCCTGGAACAGGAATCCATGTGTAGAGTTTCAATGAAAAAACAGTGAAAAAACTTCTGCTGAGAAGAAGTGAACTGTAGGTTATAAAAAGATTAATTAGAACTCTATTGAGGGTTAATTTTCCTGGCTTGAGTTTGGATTCTTCAGATCAGAGCGAGGTTTCCCTTGTTTGGGAACATCCGTATGATGGGCAGGAGAAGAATAAAACCTTCTTCTTTTAGGGAAAGAAGGTTTGGTAGGGCATTTCCTACCTACTGGGGAAGGAGAAGGCTTAGGATAGCCCTCAGAAACAGGGAAGTCAGTGGAGCAATGAGCAACCTGACATAAAGACTCCCTATTGAAGAGATTTTCTCCAGTACAAGGAGTATTACCCAGTCTTTGTTGTGCGCATCTGTTCAAGTCTGAAGCTTGGAGCCAGGCTCTACGTCGTGCTCCTATGGCTATAGCAGAGGTTCTGCTAACAGACTCAAAAGAGTCTAGGGAAGCACGAGAAAGAAACCAAGAGATATTTTGGCTATGACTAAGAAGTAAGGAATAGTCTGTAGCCTTGGGCTCTGATAGAAAAGGAGTCAAAAGAGATAATTTCTTTGTGACCTCCTGAAGGGATAGACTCATATAAAAAATATAAGAAATAATCCTTGTTGCCAGCATAGATGTTTGGAAGGTTTGATGTCCAAAGGCATCCAGTGTTCTAGATTCACGACCTGGCGGATAAGAAGAATGCTTCTTCTTGCTTTTTACCTTCCTCATTGCTGATTCCACTACAATGGAATGATGGGGAAGTTGAGTCTTTTGAAACCCTGGAGAGGGGGGCACCTGATACAGAAGATAAGTTGCTGTAGAAGGTGAGGAAATCCTTAAAGGTGTTTCCCATATTCTCAGAAGAAGATCCTGCAAAGAATGATGTAAAGGAAGCATTATATTTTCCTTTTCCACAGAAGAGCCTTGTGTAGGATCATAGCCAGGGATAGGAATAGCAAGGAATGTTGCCATGTCAAGGAGAAATTTCTGAAAAGAATTATCTCCAATGGGAACTATCCCTGGACAGGCTAAAGTTGAATCAGTAGCCTGGGCACCGGAGGATGTACTGGTCCGGTGCAGAAACGGAGCCCTAATGGATGGATACTGGTACTGGCGGTTATGACTTGAGACAGTCAGTACTGCATCGTCCATGCCAGGTATCTACTCCAAACTAGGTATAGAAAGGAGTGATCCTGGTGAAAAAGGCATCGAAGTAGCTGGTCCCGATGTTACTGCAGGAACTGGCATTGATACCGATACCGGTAGCTGTGCCGGAATCGGAGGCGATACCGACATCGAGGCAGACATCGGAGGCTGCTCAAGCGGTACCGAGGCCACCAAAAACTCTTGGTGAGTATCCTCGGTACTGTGCATTCGGAATCGGTAAATGTCGGTTCCGAGACACGTCGGTACCCAGTCTTCCAGACTAGATATCGATTCCAGACTCGGCATCGAAGGAAGCGAGTCTATCAATGCATGTCTAGAGGGTACCGACATCGGTGGTCGTATCGGCGATGATGCCGATACTGGAAAGTCAATCTGGGACGCATCGATCGGTCCCGAAGGCACCGAGAACGCCAGATGACGATCCCTGGTGAAGAGTGGACCACTCAATACCAGTGCCGATGCCGGGGTATCGGTACCGCTCGAAACAGATGCCACCACCGAGCATGGCTCAGGTATGTTCTGTGAAGGGTGAGCCCCAGGAACAACCTGAAACCCCTGAAAGGCTTTGGAGACCGAAGACTCTCGCCGGGGTTTTGAAGCCAATAGGGTCTTGAGGGCAAGGCCAGAGCCGTCATCATGCCTGGCATGAGACCTACCACTCAAGGATTGGCTAGTCTTAACAGACTGTTTGTGGGTTACCTGATCCTGTAGAGAAGAAATGGTCGGTGCCCCGACACTGGAAGGGAATTCGGTATCAAGGGAAACTCGAAATGGCGAATTTCTTCTCATAAAATTGTAGCCTAATGGCTCCGGAGGAAAAGGGTCAGGACCCAAACAGGTTAGACACCAGGTATTGGAGTCTACAAAGAAAACTGTATTTCCACAGTTAAGGCACTTCTTAGGAGAAGGCGGCTCCATGATGGAGAGGCCTACAGGCACAAAAATTTAAGACAGAAACTGAGGGAAGAACTCTCCTTGAGTTTGAGAAAAAGAAAAGAAAAAACCTACCGGCGGTACAGGTGGAGGCGGGGAAACAGCCGCAACCACAAGGAAAAAAAAAGAATTAAAGAAAAGATTTTCTGCGGTGACAGGAGGACGTCCTGCCGGCTCCGCGGAAAAACGAAAACTGAGGAGAGACAGTTGGAAAGGCGGGAAGGCAGCACGCAGGCGCTGAGGGATGCTCCCAAAAGCTTTCTGATTGGACGCTGGGGAGCGTTCCCGCGCAGGCTCCGTCGGTACCGACGTACCCATATGTGAAGACTCATTCCTGCTTGTTCCTGGAGATAATGGGAAGGCAAGGGGAGGGGAAAGTATAAGGGGAAAACAGAAAGTAGAGAGTCTGGCAAGTGTAACTATAGGTGCAGCCTCGATGAAGAAAAAGATGGGAAGAATGGGGAAGAGTCAGGGGAGTCGGAGGGGGGGGGCGGGGAGGGGTGGTGTAAGGGGTCAGAAGCCAGAGGAAATGATTTGAAGAGTGGTAGAGAGGAAGTGGAGGAAGAGTGGTAGAGAGTTCCTCAAATAGGGGTCCAACTAAGTGAAGGAAAACAGAGATGGTTAAATGTAAGGCAGAATGTAGGCAAGGAAAGAGGTACTTATTTTTTAAACGCAACATATATATATTATCTTCATAAAATAAAACCATGTCTGTATACATACATCAGTGTATATAAACTATGTCAAAAAACTGTTAAATTCTACATATTTATTCCAAATTAAAGGAAAGGATAACCAAATAGAGACTCCTATGAATAATCATTAAAGCTAAACCATCTTTAAAAATTGCTCTCTCAACTTAACTACAATCGCAACCTGCAAACAATAAAGACAGTGCAAAGAATCCACTCTCCATTTATAAATATCACTTAAGAGTCCAGCACATCGAAACAAATTAAACAGAAGGAATAACTAAAGTCAAGGAGTAGCCTTGAGGTTAGAGCAGTGAGGTGAGAACTATGGCAAGTCACTTCACACTCTGGAGACAGGGAAATTACTACTTTATCTGAAAGCATAGCTACTCACCTGTAACAGGTGTTCTCCAGGGACAGCAGGAATCAGTCCTCACATATGGGTGATGACGTCGCCGACAAAGCCCGCGCGGAGCAAATCCCCAGCTTTCAAAGAAAGCCTTTGGGATTGTTACCATGCATGCGCGGTCCCCTTCTCGCCTAAGGGTGCCATCTTGCTCAGTCAGATGACATAGCTAAAGACGGCAAAAAAACAAAATAAAGATGGAACAACTGCAACTCCAAGGGGAGGAGGGAGGGTTGTGAGGACTGATTCCTGCTGTCCCCGAAGAACACCTGTTACAGGTGAGTAACTACGCTTTTTCTGGGAACAAGCAGGAAGTCAATCCTCACATATGGGACTCTCCAGCTACAGGCTACCAAAAACCCATAGCAAAAATAGAGCTCCCTCGTGGGGAGCCAGAAGCAGCAGCAATCAAGTTTGTATAGACAGACCAAACAGGACCACTGTGTCCGATGAAACCAGCACTCCGGTAGCCTGAACACAGAAGGGTCAGAGGGTAGGAGTTGCCTAGACCCCGAAAAGGTTATGGAGCATGGCCTGGCCGAAGGCACTGTCCAGTCGGGACTCTCTATCCAGGCAGTAATGAAATGAGAAGGTATGAACTGAAAACCAGGTGGCGAACCTGGCAGATGTCTGCTACCGGGACCGAACGCAGGTTAACCACTGAGGTCGCCATAGCCCTGACCTGGTGCGCAGGGACCCGGTCTTCCAACGGAAGCCTCGCCTCCTCGTAGGCCAGGGCAATAAAGTCCGCCAACTATGTGGACAGCGTACGCTTGGACACTGCCTCCCCAAGCTTACTGGGGTCATAGGAAATGAAAAGCTGAGACACCTTCCGGATTGGGAAAGAAGGTAGGAAGGTCCAACTCCTGGTTGAGGTGGAAAGAGGAAAGCACCTTCGGAAGGAATTTAGGGTGCATGCAAAGAACCACACTATTCTTGTAAAACCTGGTGTAAGGCGCTTCAGCCACCAGGGACTGGAACTCGCTTAGCCTGCGGGCAGAAGTGAGCACCACCAGGAAAACCACCTTCCAGAAGAGGTAGCAAAGGTGGCAAGTAGCCAGGAACTCGAATGATGGCCAGGTGAGCTGCCCCAACACCACACTGAGATCCCATTCGGTAGCCGGGGGCAAACCGGGAACTTAGAAAGGAGCAGACCCCGTAGGAAGCGGGACACCACTGGGTGGGCCGAGAGGGGCTTCCCATCTACCTAGTAGTGGTTCACCGCTAGGGCACTAAGGTGTACCCTAACGGAATTATACTTGAGCCGCGAACGAGAGAGGTGGAGCAGGAATTGCAACACCATGATCATTGCGCAAGAGAAGGGGTCGGCCCTCAGCTCAGTGCACCAAAGTGAGAATCTGTGCCACTTAAAGGCATAGGCCCATCTGGTAGACGCCTTGCGCGAAGCCAGCAGAACATCTTCCACCTCTCTAGGGAGGTGGAGTGGGGCTAGTCACTGTCTCAGCACCCACGCGGTCAGCGAAAGGGAGTCAACCACGATACCGAAGCACCGAGGTTGGGGCGGGAAAGGTACCAGTGCAAACCGGAGAGGAGTAAGAAACTCGAGAAAAAAATCAACTTATTCTGGGGGGAAACAGACAAAGTTTTGTGAGTTCCGTGGAAAAAAGGAGACTGAGCAAGATGGTACCCTTGGGTGGGAAGGGGACCATGCATGCGTGGAAGCAATCCCAAAGGCTTTCTTTGAAAGCTGGGAATATGTTCTGCACGGGCTCAGTCAGCGCCGATGTCACCCATATGTGAGGAGTGACTTTCTGCTTGTTCCCGGAGAATGTAGCTCATCTTGAACAACTCCTGAAAAGGCGTGAGCTAAATTTATTTTAAAAATCTCTTCAAAATCCTTTAACACAGTGTGTGTTTCACCTGTTTTGCCCCAGGGAGGTCTTAATGGGATAACAAATTGAATCATATCATCAGACACTGCAATATTTGAAAAAAATGCCTTTTCGTTTTTAAAATGCTGCCAAGAATTGGATATTATGAATACAGTAACAGTAAGTTGAGAAAGTAAGCCTCCTTTATTTAATATAAAATGAATATTTAGAATTAACTTATTTTTAAATATAGTTTATATACATTATATTTTTTGTGTTTAGGTCATGATTTCTTTACTGATGTATGCCACGCCCAAATATATTGGCCTACCTTTTCCTTGACACTCAATGTCATTTTAAGCGTTCATAAAATAGGCAAACTTTATGAAACTGTTAAAGGCACCCCCATTATTACACCCCAAGTGTGGACAAAGGTATCACTATAATATTATGGCTATTTTTTTCTTGCAAAATTTTTTGTTAAAATGTATCTGGTTAAAAGGTACCATAGTAACAGGATTAGAAACTGAAGTGCTTTGACTGGCCCTTTTAATAATGGAGGTGCAAAGGACAGGAAGTGCTACTGACCTGACCCCACAGCAAATGCCCCTAAAAATCAGCACATGGTTTTGGAGCTCATGAACGAACTGCACATCAGATATGTAATGCACGCATGGGTTTCAAAGCGGCAAAAGCGTAGTTACTCACCTGTAACAGGTGATCTCCGGGAACAGCAGGAATTTAGCCTTCACATATGGGTATCGTCGGTACCGACGGAGCCTGCGAGGGAACGCTCCCCAGCGTCCAATAGGAACCCTTTTGGGAGCATCCCTCAGCACATGCACGCTGCCTTGCTGCCTTTCCAACTGTCCCTCTTCAGTTAAGTTTGTAGCTGAGTGAAAGGATAGAGGGAGAGAGGAAAGAGAGAGAAACAACCCTAGGGGAGGTGGGTGGGTAGTGAAGACTAAACTCCTGCTGTTCCCGGAGATAGCATAGTTACTCACCTGTAACAGGTGATCTCCGGGAACAGCAGGAATTTAGTCCTCACATATGGGTATTGTCGGTACCGACGGAGTCTGCGCGGGAACGCTCCCCAGCGTCCAATTATAAAGCTTTTGGGAGCATCCCACAGAGCCTGCGTGCTGCCTTCCCACCTTTCCCAAATGCCTCTCTCCAGTTGAGATTTAAAGCTGAGACAAAGAGAGAGGGAAAGGAAAGAGATAGATAGAGAGATACAACTCCTAGGGGAGGGGGTGGGTTGTGAGGACTAAATTCCTGCTGTTCCTGGAGATCACCTGTTACAGGGGAGTAACTATGCTATCTCCAGGGACAAGCAGGAATGTAGTCATCACATATGGGGACTCCCTAGCTTCAGGTGCCAGGGAGAGACCCCAGAAGTTGTGTGTCCCTGAACAGGGCTCCACTTTCCCCCATGGATCTCTGGCATCCTTCCAGGGATGGCGGGTAGGAGTTGATTAAGTATGGAACAGGTGTTGGAGAACAGCCTGACCAAACAAGGCATCCCGGCGGGAGTCCTTGTCCAAGCAGTAATGGGCTGTGAAGGTATGAACCAAGGATCAAGTGGCTGCTCGACAGATGTCGTCGATAGACACAGAGTGCAGATGAGCCATTGAGGCTGCCATGGCTCTCACACTATGAGCTGTGACATGGCCCTCCAGAGAAAGGTTCTTACTCTCAAAGGCGAAAGAAATACACTGAGCAATCCAGTTAGAGAGTGTTCTCTTGGAGACTCGAAGTCCCAAATGAGAAGGATCAAAAGCAACAAAGAGTTGAGAGGACTTTCTATGTTGCTGTGATCTTTGTAAGTAAAAAGCTAAAGCTCTTTTACAGTCCAAGGTATGAAGATTCCTCTCTGCATTTGATGCAAGACGCCTTGGAAAAAACACAGGTAGGTAGACCGCTTGGTTCAGATGAAAAGGTGAGACCACCTTTGGCATAAAGTGTGGATTTTATTTATTTTATTTATTTAGTAAACATTTGTATACCGCTACTTCCTACGATCAGTAGCGGTTTACTTTAAAGATCAGAATGTATCGTACCATACATTAATTTACAAGATAAACATTTTGATGGAGTAATGATTTACATATCACAGCAAAAACAATCGGTTAGAAATATACATTTGAT